>CM066046.1:51521879-52899513 GCA_033557465.1 Ichthyophis bannanicus
GCCCAACCTTCTGCTTTCTATCTCTTAACCAGTTCTTGCTCCACAGTAGTACACTGCCTCCTATCCCATGACTCTTTAGTTTTGCCAAAAGTCTCTGATGAGGGACTTTGTCAAAGGCTTTCTGAAAGTCCAGATACACTATATCAACCGACTCACCTTTGTCCACCTGTTTATTCACACTGTCAAAAAAACATAACAGATTAGTAAGACAAGATCTTCCTTGTCTAAAACTATGTTGGCTGTCTCCCATTAGGCCATGACTATCTACATGCTGAGTAATTTTATTCTTTATGATGGTTTCTACCATTTTTCCCGGTACTGACGTGAGGCTCACCGGTCTGTAGTTTCCCGGATCACCCCTGGAACCCTTTTTAAAAATTGGTGTTACATTGGCGATCCTCCAATCTTCACGTATTAGAGATGATTTTAATGATAGTTCACAGATTACTAATAACAGTTCTGAAATCTCATATTTCAGTTCTTTCAACACCCTTGGATGTATACTATCCAGCCCAGGTGATTTGCTACTCTTCAGTTTATCTAATAGTTGTAATACATCTTCCCGATGTATCAATATTTCCTTCAATTCTTCCGCACCTTTAAATACCACTTCAGTCATGGGTAACATCCCTACATCTTCCTCAGTAAAGACCGAAGCAAAGAATTGATTCAGTCTCTCCGCTATCGCCTTGTCGCCTCTTAGTGCCCCTTTAACTCCTCTATCATCTAATGGACCAACTGATTCTCTCACAGGTTTTTTGCTGCGAATGTACTTGAAAAAATCTTTATTTCGTATTTTTGCTTCCACAGCAAGCTTCTTCTCAAATTCTCTCTTTGCCTGCTTTATCAATGCCTTGCATTTGATTTGCCAGTGCTTGTGCTGTTTCCAGGTTTCGTCGTTTGGCTCTTTTTTCCATTTGCTGAAAGATGCTTTTTTGGCAACAACCACCTCTCTGACCTCACCTTTAAACCATGCTGGCAGTTTTTTGGACTTCCTTCCGCTTTTCTTAAAGCGTGGAATACAGCTGATCTAGGCTGCCAAGATAGTATTTTTCAACAACACCCAAGCTTGATGTAAGTCTTTAACCTTTGCAACTGCTCCTTTTAGTTTTTTCTTAACTATTTTCCTCATTTTATCATAGTCTCCCTTTCGAAAGTTAAAAGATAGTACTGTGGAATTCCGAACTATCCCTCCTCTACTAATTAAATCAAAGGCGATCATGCTATGATCACTATTGCCAAGTGGCCCCAACACCCTTATCTCTTGCACTAGATCTGGTGTTCCACTAAGGACCAGGTCTAATATGGCTTCCCCTCTGGTCGGTTCATGAACCAGCTGCTCCAAGAAGCAGTCATTTATGTCATCTAGGAACTTTATCTCCCTAGCATGTTCTGCCGTGACACTGACCCAGTCGATACCGGGGTAATTGAAATCACCCATTATTACCACTGCGCTGTAACGTTTGTTAGCTTCCTTGATTTCTTTGAGCATTTCATCATCCATTTGTTCATTCTGGCCCGGTGGTCGATAGTACACCCCCACTGCCATCGCCTTCCCCTTTTTACATGGAATTTCAATCCATAGAGATTCTACAGCAAATTTTGTTTCCTGCAATACTTTAACCCTTTCTGACTCAATGCTCTCTCTAACATAGAGTGCAATCCCTCCACCAATTTGATCAGCTCTATCATTACGATATTGTTTGTACCCAGGTATCACAGTGTCCCACTGGTTGTCCTCCTTCCACCATGTCTCTGATATTCCAATCATATCTAACCTTTCATTTAGTGCTATATATTCTAACTCTGCCATCTTAATTTTTAGACTTCTAGCATTTGCATACAAGCATTTTAGAGACTGTATTTTATTCATATTAATTTGGCTATTGGTAGACATGGGTAATTTGGGATCTTTAAGCTCTGTCTGCTCCATACTTGAGGGCATTTGGGCTACTTTACTCTTTTGTGGAACCTCTCTGCTTTTGGTAGTATCCTTCAAGGATACATTCTTCCGAACCATCTGCTCTTGGGCGACTGTCGGCTTTTCCCTATTATCTAGTTTAAAAGCCTATCAAAACACTGTCAGGGGCCATGACCCACAAAACGAATCCCTGGTGGCCCAGTAACCCCTCCCTCCTGACAGTATTTTGATGGCATCAGGGATGATTAAGGCATCAAGAAAAGCCCCAGATGCCATCAAAACACTGTTGGGGGCTGGTGCCCTGACAGAAAGTAAGTACCTGGTAGTCTAATGGCCCCTGTACCCCCAAACCCCACAAAAAGAATATAACCTGGTAGGCTAGTGGCCCCTGTACTCCCCACCCTCATAAAAGAATATAACCTGGTGGTCTACTGGCCCCTGTACCCCCCACCTCCACCCCTAACCGCAAGTACAATAAAATAAAATAAAATGAAAACCACCTGATGGTCTAGCGGCCCCTAAATCCAACCCTCCCCCCCCCCCGCTATCTTAAAATAGGTGGGAGCGCTGCCTACATGCTCCCACTTTGGTCTACCATCTTGTAAAATGGTGGTGCCTGGCCCCATGCGGTGCATCCTGGAGTGCACAGGGCAGGGTTAGACTGCCATATAAGGCATAGTCTACCTTATATGGCAGTCTGATCTCATCCGGTGCATCCCAGGATGCACCGTGTGGGGTCAGGTATTGCCATTTTACAAGATGGTGGACAAGAGCGGGAGCATGTAAGCAGTGCTCCTGCCTATTTTAAGGTAACGGGGCGGGGGGTTGGACTTAGGGGCTGCAAGACCATCAGGTGATTTTTTTTTAATTTTATTTAACTTGGGGGGGGGGGCACAGGGGCCACTAGACCACCAGGCCTTTTCCGATGCCATCAAAATACTGTCGGGACTGATATGCAAATTAGCCACACGGTGCATGGAGAGCAAGCCAAACTAGCGCAGACTTCTTGTGTGCATGTGTTTGGCTTGTTCTCCCAGTTTAACGCTGCGGTGGCTCATTTGCATGCGCACAGTTACCTCAGCATTCATTTGCATACCCTATCCTTCCTGCATCGCATGTTAAAATGTGTGTCGGGAACGTAAAAAGTCGATCCAGCAAGGGTCTAGCACTGGCTTTCTACATCGGCCTGTAAGTTAGGCAATGGAGGGTTAAATAATTTGCCTAAAGTCACAAGGAACAGCAGTGGCTGATTCAGGGGTCAGCCGCAAGAGCAAGGAGGATCAGGGCTCTACAGTACAGACATGCCTGAGGGAAAGCCACGACTTGGAACTTGGCTGCTTTTGCGATTATGCCAGGTACTTGGGACCTGGGTGCTTAACCCCTGCTGGAAACAGGGCTTGATGGACCTTTGGTCTAACCCAATATGTAGAAGGTATCTGGCAGGACTTGGATCAGGGAGACCCAGGATTCAAGGAAGCAGCGCCTGCAGCCTGTGCCTATGACCAGCCCCAAGGAAGAAGAGATGAAGTGAGAGAAGGTGGAAATATAGGAATCAAAAGTGGAGCGTTTCTGTATCTCAGGGAAGAGCAGAGATTCTCAATCCAGTCCTCAAGATACACCTAGCCAGTCAGGTTTTCAGGATAACCACAATGAATATGTATGAGACAGATCTGCATGTCCTGCCTCCACTGCATATTCATTATGGCTTTCCTGAAAACCTGACCAGCCAGGTATGTCCCGAGGACTGGGTTGAGAATCCCTGGGATAGAGGGAAATGAACCAGGTGAAAACTATGTTTATTGTCTCTTATTGATGCAATGCAGTGTGTGCCTTTGCGTCAGTCCTGACTCCTGGTGACCCAGAAGCTCCTGGGTTTTCTTGGCAGTGTCACTGGAAATAGATTGCCAGGCCTTTCTTCTGAGGCAATGGAGGGTTAAGTGACTTGCCCAAGGCCACAAGGAGTGCTAGTGGGAATTGAACCCTGGTTGCTTGGTTACCAAGCCAGTGTTCTAACCACTAGGCAGCTACTCCACTCTTATTGACATTGATGACTTAAAAGGCTTTCAGTAAACTTTATTGATTCAACCACCCCCTCCCCCCTAGACTAGACTATGAGTTTTTGGAAGATAAAGTAAGTGACCAAGAAAGTGATTCCAGGGGCTAGTAACCTCCCAGCCCTAGCTGGTCACGTCCCAAAGCCCTACAATCACCCATGATGGTAGCCGGAAGCACAACACTGCTCTGAAGAATACAGAAGAATACAAGCCCATTGAGGACCTTGCACCATGGAGGGGCGGGGGGGGGGCTACATAACACAAAATCTGAGAAAATGTCCATGTATACTTTTGAAAATCTAAAAGCATGCATCTGTGTTCAACCTCTGCTCTTCGCAGGTTAGGGGGATATGTGCTGAAAGGCATTAGGAGCATACCTTTAGCTTCACTGAGTCTGCAGAATTTTATAATAAGCCATTTCTGCTCATAAACCATTAATCTATGTGCAAAGTTCACTTGGAAATGACGGCCGTGTTACTGTGAAAGGGTGCATTCTCCTTGCAAAAAGAGACTTCCAGAATCAGAGTAACAATCCCGCCGTAGGGAAAGCAAGCAGGTAGGGAGATAGAGCAGCCGTCCTAGAAAAGACAAAGCAGAGCAATGCTGCTGAACCCAGGGAGCCTGGCAAGGGAGTGGGCGGTTTTCCCGTTCTAAACTGTCTGTTTACTGTTAGCTAGGCCGGCACAATACTTGAGCAGGTCTCTTTCCCTGTGTCAGCTCTAAAGCTCTGCTCAGTTCATATAGCTGCTTAAAGCTCGATGCTTTTAAGAGAGGCAGGGCGATGCTGGATTCTCTAATCACTCAGCCATGACATTGAAGCTCCTCTAAGTAAGGACATGCTGAGACTAGCAGATCTTTGAGCCGCCTTAGAAAGCCTCAACCCTACCGTTGATGCAAATCTCTGCACGTGCTCTTAAACCTCTATAACAGGGTAACAGGGTGATGGAATAAGATAGTATTAGTGCACATTTTCCTTACAAGCACATTAAAAGTAAAGTGCATCGGGAGTTTAAACAAAAGATAAAAGGCGTGCTAGAATGGGGATAAAAGAGTACGCTTTGCACATTAGAAAGCGCACTAACAAAGTTGTGAAGTCCCTAAATTTACGGCTGATTTAACTTCTATGCTTCAAGATGAAAGTTTCGTTTAGTTCATATTTTTAAACTTTGAATTAAAAAAAATTGGAGGCACTCTGGTCAAGCCCCAGGATCCCTGACCCATAACCCCTCTGCCCAAAGATCCCTGACCTACAGGGACTCTATTACAGGACCCCCCTACTTCTACTACTTCTAATTATTTGTATAGTTCTACAAGGCGTACACAGCACTGTACAGATACATGTACAAGATAGTCCCTGCTCATCGGAGCTTAGAATCTAGTCAAGATAGACAACACATCAGCTGAGGACAAGGATATCTCTAGGGGGGTGGTAAGGAGACACATAGGAGACTAAGCGGATCAGGATCCAAAAGTGGCCTCAAAGAGGTGAGTTTTCAGCATGGATGTGAAAAGGGCCAAAGATGAAGCCTGACGCACAGACTCAGATAGTTTGTTCCAAGCCAGGGATCCCTGAACCCTCATCTACTAACTTCTCATTGCCCCACGCACCTCCTCTTCCACCTCTTCACTCACGAACCCCTTTCTGCCTACTTACCTGTCCACCCACCTAACCCCCACCCACACACTAACTCCTCCAGCTATCTTATCTACCCTCCATGCACTATATTTATCTTTCCTGGTTGGCACTCCCTCCAGCAATTTTAAGAAGTGTGTGCAATGTAAATAAGAATATTCATTTTTCTCTTTCCTCTTAAAAGCTTTTGTGGCAACCGTACAAGTTTCTCTTTCACTAAGAGCCAAGAGTAGGGTTTGAGCCATGAGCTGAAGACTATTCCAAGGGGTATGTTTACTAAACAGCCGTAGCAGCTTCCTTGCAATATGGGGCCACGGTTCCGATATCGCATGGAAGTCGCTACCGCTGTTTAGTAAACATACCCCCAAGTGCATGTATTGGGGGAAGGGGGTGGGGTTTAACTCTCTGCCATCTAACCCTGTTGGGGACACAATAATGTAATAATCATGGACAAAGGAGGAGGATTAAGGATCCTGATAAAAAAGAGAGATGGGCTCCTGTTTGGATAAAAGGTGATAGCTTAGAATTGTTGTCTTTTCAAAGACTGATAGTTGCAGCACAGTCCAGTGGAATATGAAACAGCATAGAAAAAACAGTGAAATAGATAAATACAGGTTCAGTAGCACAGAACTGAAAACAGTTAAACATCTCACTGCGAGGTGTGGCGTGCTGAAGTCAGAAGGCACAATCAGGTAGCACAGCTCATCCAGTGGAAAGTATGAGATCACAATCCTGGCAGAACTGCAGAGAAAAAAGAAGCTGCCCCCACATGGGACATTTCCATGTCAACCAACTAAAAGCTAGATGCTGGAAAAGCAGACATAATGGTAAAGGCAAAAACCATAAGAACAGCATTGATAAGAGATGTTCATCTCCTCTACTGTACAAAATACAAAGATGTCAGTGAAAACAAAAGACTTCCCATAAATACTAAGAGACATGAGCAGGAATATATGGCAGAAAGTTATAAAAATGGTCCAATCGTACAGGGTGTCGCCATTTTGATGAAAAAGAACTTCCATATTACCCACTGCACGCTGTGAGCTCCAGAAGGCAGGTGTCTTTGACACAATGCAAATATTAAGATTGCACTCATGATCCATAGAAACAGAAATATGATAACAGATAAAGACCATACAGCCTATCCAATCTGCCCTTCCATATCAACTACTAAGCTCTACAGTCCCTTTTTTCCCCTTACAGATCTTCTGTCTTTATCTCATGCTTTCTTGAATTCAGATTCAGTCTTTGTCTCTACCACCTTCACTGGCATCCAAAACACAGTTCTACAGTGATTCAAATCCTATTTATCAAACTGACAGCAACAAGTGAAAATGGGACCTAACACATTAATATTCTCACAACACAACTCACCCATTTGGAGAAATTGCCCCAAGGAGTTCCCCAGGGATCAACACTCTCATCTCTCCTTTACAACTTATCCCTGCAACCAATATGCACAATCATGCAAACCCACAACATATACTACAACATATACGCAGATGACATCATGCTATACACACGCTTCAACACTCATAACCCCTCATATACAAACATACTTAAGTGCCTAGCAGATGCCACCCAATGGCCAACCAACAACTCATTAGCAATAAACTACAGTACAAGAAGACAGAAATATTATTCGTTACCAGAGACGAGTCATTCATCCTACCCACCACACTAACTATAAACAATGAATTGAAAGTACAATCCGAAGTCAGATACCTTGGCATAACTCTGCACCAGCGCCTAAACCTAAAACCTCATATAAACAAAATACCCAAAACCATCTACAATAAAATATGAACCCTTCAACACCTCCAACCCTCTCACTGTTATCATCTCTCCCCATTTTGACTACTGCAACACAATATAGCAAGGACTACCTAAATCCACACTCTTAGCATGCCATATGGCCCTGCACACAGCAGCCCGCATCATACAAGGTGCCACAAAGTATGAACACATCATAGTCATCCTAAAACATCTTCACTGGCTTCCGCTATCAAGCAGAATCAAATGTAAAGTTGCGCTTCTCACATTCAAGATCATCTGGAACCAATCAGCCCCTTACCTACAAACAGGGGTGGCTCAAGGCAATCTGCTGCCTGAGGCGAAGAATAATATGGCGGCGGCGCCGCCCTCCCCCCCCCCCCCCACACACACACACACTTTAGAGGGGGGCGGGGCTTTTTCAGAAATCCAATCAGAGACTGAACCAAACCAAAAAGCTGATTAGATTATATGGAGGAAATGCAAGATGTTTGCACACAGGGCCATACCGAGCTGCAATCACACCCTATGCGACTTGCAGCTCGGGCGCACGCCCCACCCTCTCCCCCCATACCTCCGTCCAGCGCTGCCTGCTCTTTCCCTGCTGCTGCCACCCTGTTTTTTTTCACGGTGGAGCCAGCAGCAGGGAAAGAGCAGGCAGCGCTGGACGGAGGTATAGGGAGGAGGAAGGGGCGTGCGCCCGATCTGAAAGGCACCGGCACTTTAAGCAGATCTGTCCCTCCCTGCTCTGACATCGCGTCGGAGGAGGAAGGGACCAGACCTGCTTAAAGTGCTGCAAAAAGGCTTGGGGGGCATATTTCGGCTGCCTGCTATTCTCCTGCCAGTGGCGGCAGGGCAACAGCAGACAGCAGACAGCCGAAATACACCCCCCAAGCCTTTGCACCCTGTGCAGCTGCACTGCTTGCACAGGGCTAGGTACGGTCCTGTTTGCACACCAAGGAACTAAAAGACAGCAAGAACCAACAGCACAGTTCATAAAACTAAATTATAACTCATTTTTATGTTGTTGTTATAAACTGCATTATGGTTCTTGCTTTTTCTTTTTCAACATATATTTTGCATACATAGTAGGTGCAGAGCAGAACCAGGACATTCACCCACGGAACTCAATATTTAAAAAAAGGAAATCTAATTCTGATCATCTCACTAACAACAACAACCACTATTCTCCAGTACCAGACATATTGTGAACTAATAAAAACCCTACAACAAAGAGCAAACTTACCATACCATATCAGCACAAACTTCCAAAACTCACATAAGGAGCCCATCCAAAAAAAGTCACTGTAAATACTACAGTGGGCCCTGGAACATCCATACGCCTATTTGAAAAGCTGAACAAGTCAAATTCCTACAGTACAGCATAGATCTTTATGTACAAACTCCATGTTAACAGAACATCTGACCTCAGTCACACACTCACAACATTGACCCTCACCAAGTACAGAATAAGTAACCACAATCTAAAGTAAAAATAAAAATATGTAGACAAAATTTAAACTGAAACCCCAAGAAGCCAGAGTCCACATGCAGTGCAACATCAGATAAATAAGAGATGCAGATCCCTAATACTGTATAAAATATAAAAATAGCACAAAGTCCAATCACTAAAATTCAATAAAAAAAAATTTCTACCTTTGTTGTCTGACCATTTTATTCTCTGATCATGCTGGTCCCGATCTGAGGCTTCTGCTTTCCTATCTTCTCTTAGCTCTCCTTCTGTGGACTATGGTCCATGGTCCATCTGCCATTTCTTATCTCTTATTTTGTTTTCTTCACTTCCTTCCATCAGCCCATTTCCAGTTCCAGTAACCCTCCCAAGCATCAGTCCCCTTTCCAGTCCTTCCCTCCCAGAACCTTCCAATGTCAACCGCCTTGCATTCCCACGACTGCCACTGGTGTCCATTCCCTTCCAGTCCCCCTCCTTCCCCATTGTCCAGCCCCTTCTAGTCCAAATACCATCCCAGATATCAGCTCACGTCCACTCTCTGTGCCACCCCCCCCCAGTCAGCTCCCTTCCAGTCGCCCTACCCTTTGTCCATCTCCCTTCCAGTGCCATTCTCATGTCAGCTCCCTTCCAGCCTCCTCCCCATTACCCAGCCACCTACCACTCCCATCCCCAAGTGTCAGCCCCCTTCCAGTCTCCCTTCAGTACATCCCAGGTGTCAGCTCCTTTCCAGCCCCCTCCTTCCCCTGGCAGACCCTCTCAGTATCTGCTCCCTTCCAGTCCTACTCTACTATCCACCTGCATCAGCCCATTTGTAGCCCTAGCCCCTAGTTTTCTTCCAGGGCCAGCAGCACTCTCCTCCCCTCCCCCATTAGCCCATTTCCAGTCCCAGCCCATTTCCAGTCCTTTCCCCCTAAATCAGCCCACTCCAGCTCTAGCCTTCCAATCAGCCCATTACCAGTCCTAACTCATTTCCAGTGCTAGCCCCCCATCTGCCCATTTCCAGTCTTAGTCCCCCCCGATAGCCCATTACCAGTCCTAGCCCCCTCCCGATCAGCCCATTTCCAGTCCTAGCCCCCCATCAGCCCATTTCCAGTCCTAGCCCCCCAATAGCCCATTACCAGTCCTAGCCCCCTTCTGATCAGCCCATTTCCAGTTCTAACCCTCCATCAGCCCTTTTCCAGTTCTACACCTTCTGTGTTGTCTGTCAACTAGATTGCAAGCTCTGATGAGCAGGGACTGTCTTTTACATGCTTGTGCAGCACTGCATATAACTTGAAGCGCTATACAAATGCTCAGTAGTAGTAGTAGTAGTACATGCAGGAAGCGCTGGCCACAGAATCGGGTTCTGGGGCTGAGCGTGGGTTGGAAGACCAGCCCGTACGTCTAAGCCCGCTATTCATAGGACAGAATGCCACTCCATATGCACTGCTTCCTTGGAATTTTGCAGCGCAAATGCATGACCTTGTATTTTTTAACATTAAATCCTAGCTACCAAATTCTCCTCTCACTTGGTTTGCAGCTTGTCGTGCTGTGAGGGCTTGCGTGCATCAGTGATGCTGAGAGCTAAACTATCGGTAGTTTAACTACTGGCAGGGTCTCCCAAGATGGACAGGTCTCAGCTGAGGTGCCAGACCAAGACAAACCACCCTTCTGGGCAGCAGCAGAATGGGATAGTGTTGACGGCGGAGGATCACACTTTTGTGACAACGGCAACAACACCAAACTTAAACTGCGCGGAAGAAAGGCCCGGCAATCTACTTCTGTATCTTGCCATGAAAACCCAATGGATAGTTACAACAAAACAAATTGTGCTATGGTGCTGGAAGATGAGACCCCCAGGTCGGAAGGCACTCAACTAGCTACTGGGGAAGAGCTGAAGACTTTTCAGAGTAAAGCCAGCATTTATGATGTGGTTGGATCAAAGCCCTCGGGAAGTCTGACTGCTGATGTAGCTGCGCATGAAATGAGAGTCAGAAGCTGTAAAGATGTCTTACACATTGGAACATGGAACGTACGAAGCATGAACCAAGGGAAGTTGGAGGTGGTCAAGAATGAAATGGAACGTGTACAACTTGATCTGTTAGGTGTGTCACCACGTGGCCAGCCCTCCGCCTAGGGCGCAGAGGGTTGGTCTGCCATGATAATTTCTCTATGTAGAAAGTGGGACTACGGTTAGGGCTCTTGTTAGGCCTTTTTGGATTTGTAGTCCCTTTTTTACTCTCTGGTAAAGAAGCAGTTGTAGTCCGAGTGTTTAAGGCAAAAATGACAAGGTTTTATTTCCCCTCCCAAACAGAACTTCAGTGCAGAAATAAATAAAAACAGTGTCCAGGAGTTTAGCCTGAGGATTATATACAGTAATTACGGTGAATGCTTCTTCACTTTCTGGTTCCCAAAACAATACAGTGCTCGTAATAAATACAAACTGAAAATAAACAACTTCTTGGAACAAAGAAAAATACCTCCTTTTTCTTTGCTGTTAACTCAGCACTCTTCCGGGTTTCAACACAATGACTCAATGTTGTCAGCCAAACACAGCGTGCAATCCCTTCTCATATCTGCTATGTCCTCCACATTGGAGTCTATCTGCATCTCTTCTATATCAGGGCTGGCAGTATTTGTTTGCAGACGGTTACTAAGGGATTTAAAATAACTTCCCTTTTTATACCCAGGTGTTTTCCCTTTATACAACTCTCCACAGCAAGGGTTTAAAATACCTGATACACTGGAGTTTCTTCTGGGGCTCTCCTCTAACTCTTGGCAGTTATATGGGAAGGTTTCTGTGCTGGGCTCCCACCTGTGTAAACTCTGAAGGCTCCCTCCTGATTGCAGGGCTCCCTGCTCTCTCTGTTCCAGCAAGTTCCTGGACACAGGGCGTGCCTTCCTTCCTTCAAGTCTGTTGGCTTTTCTCACAGACCGGTAAGAAGTTTCTCTATCAGGTCTCCAACTCCCTGGAGTTTCTGAGCCTCTCCAAGCCTGCCTTACAGAAGCCCTCTCTTCTCTCCTGTCTTTCCTTCCTTGAGCTGCTTCTCTGCCACAACTCCAACTCTCTCTGCTGCCAGGGCTCCAACTGCCGTCCAAGCTGCAATTACCCTTCCAGCTTGCCCTCTGGCTTCTTCTCCAGCCTTTGTCTGCTGCTTCTTTCTCTGCTTCCTTCTCTGCTTCCCTCATGGCTCTTCTCTCTGCCCTCTCTCCCTTCCTGGGAGCTAATGATGATGTTTTATAATTCTGTTCCCCTGGGCTTGGCTCTGCTCCCACCCTGAACAGGTGTGCTTGATTAAGCTCGGGGCTTGTCATTACGTCAGAGTCTGGGCATGTCAATTCAGCTCCTGTCTTTCCCTGTTTACCTTTTTTATGTAAACAATGAGCCATGTGATCTAGCTGCCTGTCAGTTTTAAAGGGGGACTCTTCCTTTCTCTCTATTTCCATGGGTTCGGTATGGGTCTCTACATCACAGGTGTCAGCGAACTGAAATGGACTGGCATCGGGCACTTTGCATCAGATGATCATATGGTCTACTATGCTGGAAATGAAAGACAAAGAAGAAATGGTGTTGCATTTATAATAAAGAAGAAACTTGCAAGAACTGTAATGAAATGCAAAGCATTCAGTGAACGCTTAATCTCTATTCGTCTATGAGGATTGCCTATCAACACAACTATAATTCAAGTATATGTCCCAACAACAGCTGCAGAAGAGAATGAAATTGAAGAGTTCTATGAACAAGTACAAGCTGAAATTGACAGAACATGCAAACAGGATATCCTGATAGTCATGGGTGACTGGAACGCAAAAGTTGGCAACAAAGAAGAAGGCAAAGTAGTTGGAAAATATGGACTTGGCTACAGAAATGAAGCTGGAGAAAGACTGATAGAATTCTGCAAGACCAATGATCTATTCATCTCAAACACCTTCTTCCAGCAACACAAGCGGCGACTATTCACATGGACTTCACCCAATGGATTGTATAAAAATCAAATTGACTACATCTGTGGAAGTCAACGATGGAAAAGCTCTGTAACATCAACAAAGACAAAACCTGGAGCTGACTGTGGTACAGATCATCAACTACTAGTATGCAAACTCAAGTTAAAGTTGAAAAAGAGCAAACTACTCATGAATGCAGCAAAATATGACCTTGAGAATATACCACTGGAATTTAAAGACTGCCTGCAAAATTGATTTGCTGCTTTAGATACAAATGACAGAGCTCCGGAAGAGTTATGGAATGACATCAAGAAGGTTGTGTTGGAAGAAAGCGAGAAGTCTCTACAAAAGGTGAAAAAGCAAAAACTGCCAAAATGGATGATGGAAGAAACTCTGAAAATTGCCCAGAAACGCAGAGGAGAAAGAAAGACAATTGCAGAACTCAACAGAGATTTCCAACATGCAGCAAGACAGGACAAGGAAAAGTACTACAATGACACTTGCAAGGAAATAGAAGCAGAAACTATTAGAGGAAGAACAAGATTGGCTTTCCTAAAGCTACGAGAGTTAAAGAAAAAGTTCCAGCCTCAAATTGGAATGTTACAAGATGCTCAAGGTTCTATGTTGAATGATGCTGAGAAGATGAAGAAAAGGTGGAAGGAATATACAGAGTTTTTATATGATAAAGATCAAGTGGACCAACAGCCATTTCAACCTGTACCTTATGATCAGGAACCATTGGTGATGAAAGAAGAAGTTGAAGCAGCATTGAAAGCCTTATCAAAGAACAAAGCACCAGGCATTGATAGCATTCCCATAGAAGTATTACAGCAATCTGATGCAGCTGTTACCATACTTACAAGGCTCTGCCAAGAAATATGGAAGACAACATCATGGCCAACTGACTGGAAAAGATCTGTGTTTATACCAATACTAAAGAAAGATGATCCAACTGACTGTGGAAATTATCGAACAATCGCTCTGATCCCACATGCCAGCAAGATTCTACTGAAGATTATTCAAAAGAGAACTACCTGAAGTGCAAGCAGGGTTCAGGAAAGGGCGAGGAACGAGAGACATCATTGCAGATGTGAGATGGATCCTTGAAAAGACTAAAGAATACCAAAAGGATATCTATTTGTGTTTTATCGACTATAGCAAGGCTTTCGACTGTGTAAACCATGAGAAACTCTGGGCCACATTAAGAAGCATAGGTATACCAGAACACCTGATCGTTCTCATGCGCAATCTGTACATTGATCAAGAAGCAACAGTTCGAACGGAACAAGGAGAAACAGAATGGTTTAAAATAAGCAAAGGTGTAAGACAAGGCTGCATACTTTCCCCCTAGCTTTTTAATTTATATGCAGAACAAATCATCAGAGAAGCAGGATTATATGAAGACCACAGAGGTGTGAAGATTGGTGGAAGACTCATCAACAACCTTCGCTATGCTGATGATACTACATTACTGGCTGAAAGTGAAGATGATCTGAAACATTTGCTTCTCACAATCAAAGAACATAGTCTCAAAATGGGTCTGCACCTTAATGTAAAGAAGACAAAGATAATGACAACTGCCATAATCAACAGGTTCATCGTTGAAGGAGAAGAAATTGAAATGTGAACAACTTTAACCTACTTGGATCAACTATCAATAAAGAAGCAACAAGCAGTCAAGAAATCAGACGACGTATTGCTCTTGCAGAATGGCTATGAAAGACCTAGATAAGATTCTCAAGAGCAGAGATGTCTCTCTCCATACAAAGATTCGACTTGGTCAAGCCATGGTATTTTCAATAACATCATATGGATGTGAAAGCTGGACAGTGAAAAAGACAGACAGGAAGAAAATTGATGCCTTTGACTTATGGTGCTGGCGGCGAATACTGTGTATACCATGGACTGCCCGAAGAGCAAACCAGTCAGTACTAGAGGAGATCAAACCTAAGCTTTCTTTAGAAGCTCAGATGACAAGACTTCAACTTTCATACTTTGGACACATCATGCGGAGAGAGATCGTTAGAGAAAGACATCATGCTTGACAAGATAGAAGGTCAACGCAAAAGAGGAAGGCCAGCAATGAGATGGATTGATACAATAACAGCAGCTACGGGTACCAGTCTGTCAACAATGAGCCGCCTGACTGAAGACAGAACACAATTTAGGATAGCTATCCAGAGGGTCGCCATGAGTCGACTCCGACTCAACGGCACTTAACAACAACCAAATTCTCAAACATTCTTGAAGCTTAGTTAGATCCCTCTTCGGGAAAGCAAAGATTCAAAAAGAGGAGGAAATAGCCAATGCAATAAAATGGGGGATAAGACATTTTTCAGATAGGTTAGTGAGAAGAGGAAGGGCAAAAGCGGCATTATCACACTCAAGGGTGAAAGGGAGAAATATATAGAAGCTTATGAGGATAAAGCGGAATTGCTTAACAAATATTTCTGTTCTGTGTTCACAGATGAACAACCAGAAGCAGGACCTCAGAAAACACCCACAAACAGGAACAGAAGCGAGGGACATCTTGAACAATTTTCAGAAGACTGTGTTCGTGAGAAACTAGCTAAACTTAAAGTAGACAAAGCGATGGGACCGGATGGGATGCACCCTAGAATACTGAGGGAACTTGGGGACGTTCTAGCAGCTCCACTGACTGACTATTCAATGCCTCGTTGGAGTCAGGAGTGGTGCCAAAGACTGGAGAGAGGCTCATGTGGTGCCTTTACACAAAAGTGGAAGTAAGGATGTGGTTGAAAACTACAGGCCGGTTAGTTTAACGTCGGTGGTGAGTAAATTATTGGAAGCGCTGCTGAAAGAGAAAATAGTGAGGTTTCTGGAGTCCAGCGGATTACAGGATCCGAGGCAGCATGGATTCACCAGAGGCAGGTCTTGTCAGACAAACATGATTGATTTCTTTGACTGGGTAACCAGGGAGTTGGACCGAGGGAGAGCCCTAGATATGTTGTATTTAGATTTCAGTAACGTCTTTGACCCCATTCCTCACGGGTGACTTATAAACAAACTGAGCACCCTAGGGATGGACCCTAAAGTTACTGCTTGGTTAGAAATTGGTTGAGTGGGAGGCGACAAAGAGTACAGGTAAATGGTGCTCACTCTGAGGAGAAGGAGGTTACCAGTGGTGTGCCCCAGGGATCTGTCCTTGCTCCGATTCTTTTTAACATCTTTGTTAGTGATATAGTGGAAGGGCTGTTGGGTAAGGTTTGCCTCTTTGCGGATGATACCAAAATGTGCAATAGAGTAGACACCCAGGAAGGTATAGATAACATGAGGAGAGATCTAGCTAAACTTGAAGAATGGTCTAGAATTTGGCAGCTGAGATTTAATGTTAAAAAAATGTAAGGTCATGCATTTGGCCTGCAGCAATCCAAGGGAGCAATATAGTATAGAGGGTGAAGTACTTTTGTCCACTAAAGAAGAGCGGGACCTAGGTGTGATTGTGTCTGATGATCTTAGTTAAACAGGTAAAAAAGGTGACAGTAAAAGCTAGAAGGATGCTTGGGTGCATAGGGAGAGGAATGGCTAGCAGAAAAAAGGAGGTGATAGTGCCTCTGTATAAGTCTTTGGTGCGACCTCATATGGAGTATAGTGTGCAATTCTGGAGACTGCACCTTCAAAGGATATAAACAGGATGGAGTCAGTACAGAGGGTGGCTACTAAAATGGTTAGTGGTCTTCATTATAAAGCATATGAGGACAGACTTAAATATCTTAATATGTACACCTTAGAGGAAAGACGGGATAGAGGTGATATGATTGAGATGTTTAAATATCTCCGTGGCATAAATGCACAGGGGAGAGAGAGCCTCTTTCAATTGAAAGCAAGCTCTGCTATGAGGGGACATAGGATGAGGGGTTAGACTCAGGTGTAAATATTTTTTACGGAAAGAGTGGTGGATCCGTGGAATAGTCTCCCAGTGGAGGTGGTAGAGATGAGGACAGTGTCTGAATTCAAAAAGACATGGGACAAACACAGAGGATCTCTAAAGGAAAAAAGGGGACTGTTGTAGTGGTTGATATGGAAGGGCAGACTAGATAGGCCATGTGGTCTTTTTCTGCTGTCATGTTTCTATGTTTCATATTATCTGCTCCTTCTTGGGTGTCTCTATCTATTGCAGATTTTCGTATCATCCGCAAAGAGGCAAACTTTACCCGACAGCAGTTTATTTATTTATTGAACGGTTTTATATACCGCCTTTCAGAAAAATCAAAGCGGTTTAGATAGAACAAAACTTGAACATTACATTGAAACTTATTCAAACAATTGAAATTACAGTGAACATTAAACTGTATATAATAAAAATGGTAATTTGAGGGTTACAATGCTGAGTAAATGCTGATTAGGTATATAGATAGTTTAAACATATATACAGATTTAAATATTTACCAGTTTCAAAAATCTTATCAACTTATCTGAGCAGGGAAAAATGTATTGGAGTTCACTAGAATTATTAGTGTAAAGAGTAAATGTGATAATGTGGAGAATTGGGTATTGTAAGATAGAGTAATAAAAAGGAAAAAGTAAGTTGTGAATTAATGAATATGAGTATACATGAGTTTAAGTGGGAAATATTTCATCTATTGGGAATGAGTCTCCAAAGTACTCTATAAATAGGTGAGTTTTAAGATCTTTTCGAAATGCTGAAAGATCTGTGATATCTCTGAGTTTATCCGGCAGAGCGTTCCATATTAAAGGAGCATTGAAGCTGAATGCCCTATTTGTTGTAGTTTTATTGAGTTTTGAAAAGTTGTTTGGAACAAGTAGTGTGTTCAGGTTCCTTTGTCTCACTGTTCTGGTCCTTGAATGAATTGTCAGTAGATCAGTTAGATATGATGGGGCTATATCTCTTATCAGTTTGAAAGTTGTTATGATAACTTTATATTTTATCCTACTTTGTATAGGTAACCAGTGAAGTTTGTACAGTATAGGGGTTATGTGTTCAGTAGGACCTGCATTTATAAGCATTCTTGCAGCAACATGTTGGGCTACTTTTAGTTGATGTAAAGCATGTTTTGGGATACCTTGAAGAATTATGTTACTAAAATCTAAGTGAGGCAGGATCAGGGCTTGAAGGACTGATCTGAAGTCCAGATTTGATAATAATGGTTTTAGATTTTTAAGATATCTTAATTTATTATATATTGTGTTTGTTGTATTCCTGATGTGTGTTGTTAGATTAAACGTTCTGTCTATGATAACGCCAAGGTATCTTATTTCATCTTTTATGGGGATGCTTATGTTTTCAATTTTTATTTCTGTTGGAAGGGTAAAGTTTTTGATTTCTAGAAACAAATAATGCTTCTGTTTTCTTGAAGTTAATGTGTAGATTGTATTCATTTAGCCTTAGTCATTACATTAGTTCCGTAATATCACTAATGTAAGTACATAAGAAATGCCATATTAGGTCACACCAAGGTCCATCAAGCCCAGTATCCTGTTTCCAACAATGGCCAATCCAGGTCACAAGTACCTGGCAGGTTCCCAGAAAGGCACACAGGTTCCACAATGCTCATCCCAGGGTAAGCAGTGGGTTTCCTGGTCCTCTTTTATATTGGTTTATGGACCCTTCCCCCAGGAAATTGTCCAAACGTTTTCTAAGCCCATCTACACTAACAGGTTTTACTACATCCTCCAATAATGAATTCCAGAGTTTGATTATATGGTGAGTAAAAAAATTATTTTCTCTTATTAGTCTTAAATGGGTTACATTGTAGCTTCATTGCATGCTCTCTAGTCTTTCTACGTTTTGATGGCTTAAACAACCGATCGATGTTCACCTGTTCCACTCCATTCATTACAGACCTCTATCATATCCCCCCTCAGCTGTCTCTTTTGCAAGTTGAAGAGCCCTAACCTTTTAAGCCTCTCCTCTAGGAGTATCCTTCCATCCCTTCTACCATGTTTGTTGCTCTTCTCTGTACCTTTTCAAATTCTGCTATATTCTTTTTAAGATATGGCAACCAGAATTGAACACAATATTCAAAGTGCGGTCGCTGCATGGAATGATACAGAGGCATTATAATATCCTTGGTTTTATTCTCCATTCCTTTCTTTGATTCCTAGCATTCTATTTGCTTTCTTGGCTGCTGCTGCACACTGGGCGGAGGGTTTCAACGTAATGCCATCTCAATCTTTTTCCTAAGTGGTGGTTTCTAAGTTGGTTCCTTGCATCGTGTACAAATAGTTTGGGTTTTTCTTTCCTAGGAGCATAGCTTACACTTATCGACATTACATTTCATTTGCCATTTGGATACCCAGTCTTCCAATTTATCAAGGTTCTCTTGCAATTTTTCACAATCCTCTTGTGTTTTAATAACTTTGAATGATTTTCGGGAGGAGTGGCCTAGTGGTTAGGACAAGGTACTTCAGGCCAGAGGGCCAGGGGTTCAAGTCCCACCTGGGGACAGCAATCTCAGGCCAGAGGGACTGGGATTTCTAGTCCTATAGGCACTCCTTGTGGTCTTGGGCAAGCCACATAACCCTCCATTGCCCATGTTCCCTGTAAGTATTAGCATATGTGTGTCATATCCCCTCGTGTTAAATGTATCTCCCAATTGACTGCTTTGACCCGGTGAAAAGCGGGATATAAATAAATAAATAAAATTTTGTGTCATCTAGCAATCTGATCATCTCACTCATTATTCCCATTTCCCCCAGGTCATTTATAAATATGTTAAAAAGCAGCAGACCCAGCACAGATCCCTGGGGTACTCCACTATTTGCCTTTCTCCATTGAGAAAATTGGCCATTTGGCTCTACTCTGCTTTCTATTTTTTAACCAGTTCCTGATCCACAGTACTACACTGCTTCCTATCCCATGACTTTTTAATTTCCACAAGAGTCTCTCATGAGGGACTTTGTCAAAGTCTTTCTGAAAATCCAGATACACTATATCAACTGGCTCAACTTTTTCTACCTGTTTATTCACACCTTCAAAAAATATAGCAGATTAATAAGACAAGACTTTCCTTGGCTAAATCCATTTTGGCTTTCTCCCATTAAACCATGACTATCTAAATGTTCAGTATTTTTATTCTTTATAATGGTTTCTACCATTTTGCCTGGTACTGATGTCAGGCTCACTGGTCTGTAGTTTCCTGGAACACTCCTGGAATACTTTTTAAAAATTGGCGTTATATTTGCCATTCTTAAGTCTGCAATCTCATATTTCAGTTCATTTAACACCCTCAGCTGTATACCATCCGGTCCAGATGATTTGTCACTCTTCAGTTTATGAAACAATCGTAATACATCTTCTCGGTTTATTGATATTTCTTTCAATTCTTCCAAAACATCACCATTTTATACCATTTCAAGCACAGGTAACTACAATACATCTTCTTCAGTAAAGACCGAAGCAAAGAATTCATCTAGTCTCTCCGCTATGGCCTTGTCCTCACTTAGTGCCCCTTTTACCCCTCTATCATCCAAAGGCCCAAGTGACTCTTTCACATGTTTTTTGCTACTAATGTACTTGAAAAAGGTTTTATTATGTGATATTTGCTTTGCATCTAACTTGCCAATGCTTATGCTGTTTTTTCACGTTTTAGTCATCTGGCTCCTTTTTCCATTTCCTGAAAGATGCTTTTTCAGCAACAGCCTCTCTGACCTTGCCTTTAAACCATGCAGGCAGTTTTTTGGCCTTCCTTCTACTTTTCTTAAACCATGGAATGCATTTTCTTTTGGGCTTCTAAGATAGTATTTTTAAATAGCGTCCGTGCTTTATGTAAATTATTAACCTTTTTCAGCTGCTCCTTTTAGTTTTTTCTTAACTATTTTTCTCATTTTATCATAGTCTCTCATTAGAAAGTTAAAAGGATATACACTCTGTATTTCCTTGCCGTCCTCCTTCCATTTATGAAATCAAATGGGATCATGCTATGATCACTATTGCCAAATGGCCCAAAAAAAATTTATCCCTTGCACCAAATGGCCCCAAAACCTTTATCCCTTGCCAAATGGCCCCAAAACCTTTATCCCTTGCACCAAATCCTGTGTTCCACTAAGGACTAGTTCCAAAATAGCTTTGCCTCTTGTCAATTTATGAACGAGCTGCTCCAAGAAGCAGTCATTTATTTCATCTAGAAAAACTTTATCTCCCTAACTTTATCTCCCAAGTGCAAGAGATAAGGGTGTTGGGGCCACTTGGCAATAGTGATCATAGCATGATCGTCTTTGATTTAATTAGTGGAGGAGGGATAGTAAGGAAATCCACAGTACTACCTTTTAACTTTCGAAAGGGAGACTATGATAAAATGAGGAAAATAGTTAAGAAAAAACTAAAAGGAGCAGTTGCAAAGGTTAAAGACTTACATCAAGCTTGGGTGTTGTTGAAAAATACTATCTTGGAAGCCCAAACCAGCTGTATTCCACGCTTTAAGAAAAGTGGAAAGAAGTCCAAAAAACTGCCAGTATGGTTTAAAGGTGAGGTCAGAGAGGTTGTTGTTGCCAAAAAAGCATCTTTCAGGAAATGGAAAAAAGAGCCAAACAACGAAACCTGGAAACAGCACAAGCACTGGCAAGTCAAATGCAAGGCATTGATAAAGCAGGCAAAGGGAGAATTTGAGAAGAAGCTTGCTGCAGAAGCAAAAATGCAAAATAAAGATTTTTTTCAAGTACATTCGTAGCAAAAAACCTGTGAGAGAGTCAGTTGGTCCATTAGATGATAGAGGAGTTAAAGGGGCACTAAGAGGTGACAAGGCGATAGCGGAGAGACTGAATGAATTCTTTGCTTCGGTCTTTACTGAGGAAGATATAGGGATGTTACCCATGACTGAAGTGGTATTTAAAGGTGCGGAAGAATTGAAGGAAATATCGATACATCGGGAAGATGTATTACAACTATTAGATAAACTGAAGAGTAGCAAATCACCTGGGCCGGATGGTATACATCCAAGGGTGTTGAAAGAACTGAAATATGAGATTGCAGACCTGCTATTAGTAATCTGTGAACTATCATTAAAATCATCTCTAACACCTGAAGATTGAAGGATCACCAATCTAAAAACAATTTTTAAAAAGGGTTCCAGGGGTGATCCGGGAAACTACAGACCGGTGAGCCTCACGTCAGTACCGGGAAAAATGGTAGAAACCATCATAAAGAATAAAATTACTCAGCCAATATGGCTTTAGACAAGGAAGATCTTGTCTTACTAATCTGTTATGTTTTTTTGACAGTGTGAATAAACAGGTGGACAAAGGTGAGTCAGTTGATATAGTGTATCTGGACTTTCAAAAAGCCTTTGACAAGGTCCCTCATCAGAGACTTTTAGCAAAACTAAAGAGTCATGGGATAGGAGGCAGTGTACTACTGTGGATCAGGAACTGGTTAAAAGATAAAAAGCAGAGGGTTGGGCTAAATGGCCAATTTTCCCAATGGAGAAAGGTGAATAGTGGTGTACCCCAGGGATCTGTGCTGGGTCCGCTGCTTTTTGACATATTCATAAATGACCTGGAAAGTGGAATAACTATGGTTACACGATGCAAGGTTCCACATTAGGAACCACCACCCAGGAAAAAGATTTAGGTGTCATTGTGGATAACATGTTAAAACCGTCGGCCCAGGGTGCAGCGGCAGCCAGGAGAGCAAATAGAATGCTAGGTGTCATAAGGAAAGGAATGGAAAATAAAACAAAAGATATTATAATGCCTCTATATCGTTCCATGGTGAGACCGCACTTTGAATATTGTGTGCAATTCTGGTCGCCGTATCTTTAAAAGGCTATAGCGTTATTAGAAAACGTTCAGAGAAGAGCCACTAAAATGGTAAAGGGGATGGAAGGATACTCCTATGAAGAAAGGCTAAAAAGGTTAGGGCTCTTTAACCTGGAAAAGAGACAGCTGAGGGGAGATATGATAGAAGTCTATAAGTTAATGAACGGAGTGGAACGGGTAAATGTAGATCGATTGTTTACGTTATCAGAATATAGAAAGACTAGGGGACATGCAATGAAGCGACAGGGTAAACTATTTAAGACTAATAAAAGAAAATATTTTTTCACTCAACGTGTAATCAAACTCTGGAATTTGTTACCGGAAGATGTAGTAAAGGCTGTTAGTGTAGCTGGGTTTAAAAAAGGTTTGGACAAGTTCCTGGAGGAAAGGTCCATAAACCATTATTAAGAAGGGACCCAGGATATCAATGCTTGACCCAGTACAAGTATTGTGGAACCTGTATCTTTTGGGGAAACTGCTAGGCGCGTATGACCTAGATTGGCCACTGTTGGAAACAGGATACTGGGCTTGATGGACGTTGGTCTGACCCAGTATGGCATATCTTATGTTCTTATGTTCTAACATGTCCTACTGTGACATTGACCCAATCGATACTGGAGTAATTGAAATCACCCATTATTACTGTGTAGTTAAGTTTTGTTAGCGTCTGATTTCTTTTAGCATTTTAGCATCCATCTATTCATTCTAGCCAGGTGATGGGTAGTATATCCCCACTGCCATTGCCTTCCCCTTTTTACATGGAATTTCTATTCCCAGATATTCTACAATGTATTTTGTTTTCTGCAGACTTTAATCCTTTGTGACTCAATGCCCTCTCTAACATAGAGCGCAACCTCTCCATCAATTTGATCAGCTCTATCATTGCAATATAGTGTGTACCCAGGTATCACAGTGTCCCATTGGTTGTCCTCCTTCTACCAGGTCTCTGAGATGCCAATGATATCTAACCTTTCATTTAGTGCTATATATTCTAGCTCTCC
This sequence comes from Ichthyophis bannanicus, assembly GCA_033557465.1. Classification (NCBI taxonomy): domain Eukaryota; kingdom Metazoa; phylum Chordata; class Amphibia; order Gymnophiona; family Ichthyophiidae; genus Ichthyophis; species Ichthyophis bannanicus. The sequence continues at coordinate 51,545,395 of CM066046.1, forward strand.
CATCTTATTTTTTAGACTTCTAGCATTTGCATACAGGCATTTTGGAGGTTGTATTTTATTCATATTAATCTGGTTATTAGTTGTAAGGGGTAATTTGGACTCCTTCAGCTCTGTACTTAAGGGCATCTGGGTTACTTTTATCTTTATTGGAACCTCTCTGCTGATATCCCCTAACTTCCCTCTTTTGCTGGTATCCTTCAAGGATAAATCCTTCCAAACCATGCGCTCTTGGGCAACTGTTGGCTTTCCCCTATTATCTAGTTTAAAAGCTGCTCTGTCTGCTTTTTAATGATTAATGCCAGCAGCCTGGTTTCATCCCAATTAAAATGGAGTCCCTCCCTTTCCCAGAATGTTGCCCCGTTCCTAACAAATCCAAAACCCTCTTCTTTGCACCATCGTCTCATCCATGCATTAAGACTCCAGAGCTCTGCCTGCATTTTGGGTCCTGTACGTGGAACAGAAAGTATTTCTGAGAATGCTACCCTGGAAGTTCTGGATCTCAACTTCCTACCTAAGAGCTTAATTTTGGCCTCTGGAAACGTCCTCCCACATTTTCTTATACCATTGGTACCAGCATGTACCAAGACAGTAGACTCCTCCCCAGCACTATCTAAAACCTTGCCTAGGTGGCGCTTGAAGACTGCTACCTTCAAAAAGATGTTAAAAAGAATCGGACCAAGGACAGATCCCTGCTGCACACCATTGGTAACATCCTTCTCCATTTACCTGTATCCTTTGTCACCTCCCACTCAACCAGTTTTTAACCCAAGTCAGTCACTTTAGGGTCAATCCCTAAGGTGCTCAATTTATTTATAAGTTTCCTGTGTGAAATGGTGTCAAAGGCTTTATACAGGTAGGCATGTGTGGTTAAATCAAAGAGGATAAGTAGGGGAACTTCAATAGTAGGTTTTGTGGGGCAGGCTCAAGATTTTCAACTGGATATGGTACAGCACTGGGAGACAATGGTGTTAAATTAACAGAGGGTAACATGATCAGATTTACAAGCTCATGATGGAATTAGAGCTATAGAACTGGTGAAACTGCTTCCCACCCAGACCTCTAGTTTCTCTGGTCAGGATGCTGGAGCTGGCACTTGTATCTTTTCAAATGTCACTTCATATAAGTGCTCGTATAAATGTGTAATCAAACTCTAGAATTCATTACCAGAGGATGTAGTAAAAGCTATTAGTATAGCTGTGTTTAAAAAAGGTTTGGACAAGTTCCTGGAGGAAAGGTCCATAAACCATTATTAAAGAGGACTCAGGAAATCCACTGCTTGCCCCGGGACAAGCAATGTGGAACCTCTGTGCCTTTTGGGAACCTGCCAGGTACTTGTGAATGGATTGGCCACTGTTGGAAACAGGATACTGTGCTTGATGGTCTGACCCAGTATGGCATTTATGTTCTTAAGGCAGCCCTCCCTCGACGGCAGGTCTTTGGGGTTTTGTGCGCTGCCCGGGCGGGTGAAAGATAGACCTCAGGGTCTGTGGGGCTATGGATGGCTCACTGATACCACTTGACTGAGCGGCTCTAGCTCCCCTGGGCTCAAAAGCACTTGGGGTTCTCATGGGCCCCTCACTAGCAAATGTCTAAACAAGACTCCTAGGATTCAATGAGGTTTTGTAGGGAAGGGGAGGAATCCTTCCCAGAACTCACCCCACTTGTTCTCCCAGAGGTACTAGGCCCTTAGTTGTGGCTGGTTCAACTTCCAGTCACTGATGAAATCCTTGCTGAAGTGTTGCTTCACCTCGCCATCAATGGCAAAAGATCATCACCTTCCTGAGATTTGTTGCAATACTGGTAATATAGAGTAACTAGTAGCAGCTCTTCTTCCTGCTGACATCTCTGGCATTGACTCCTCCAGATGGGGTCTCCTCCCTCAATGGATTTGAATACTTGAGCTCATGCAATGAAGCTACAATGTAGCCCATTTAAGACTAATAGGAGGAAATATTTTTTTCACTCAAAGCGTAATCAAACTCTGGAATTCATTACTGGACGATGTAGTAAAAGGAGAAATTAGACCTTACCTGCTAATTGTCTTTCCTTGAGTTCTCTCCGGGCCAGTCCAGGACCTTAGGGTAGTCGCCAATCCCGTCTAGCAGCTGAGGACTGAACACTGTAAAACTCTTGCTGACAGTCCATCTCGCTCCCCCTGGTGTCAGAGAGACAGTCTTAAAGTATCAAAGCTGAGAAACTCGACCGTACAAAAAACTGGAACTTACAAAAATAAGAAACTCGATGAATCACAGGAAGCTCCGGTAACCACTTCTCTTTGTGTCTTTCCACCCATAAATTTTAAGGTGCGTTTTCCTTTTTATTTTTTATTTTTTTTATTTTTTTTTATTTTTTATTTTTTGCCTTTGTCATATTCCTTTCGTTCATCGGAGCATGCAACGCAAAATCTCCCCCACCAAAGAGAAATGCGCCGCAAAAGCTTCTGTGAAGATCAGCACCAAAAATCCCCAGCTCCGGCTACCAGCTTGGCAACCTGAATAAGTTCGGATACAGTAGCCGAGGATCAAAAAACATTCCAAAGCTCGCAGACTATATCGGGCGGGCCCTGGACTGGCCCGGAGAGAACTCAAGGAAAGACAATTAGCAGGTAAGGTCTAATTTCTCCTTCCTATTCGTCTCTCCGGGCCAGTCCAGGACCTTAGGGCAGTACCCAAGCAGTACCTATGCCCGGGAGGGACCTGCGAGCCCCGCCACAGTAGCCGAGGCCCCCACATTAGCATCGTCCCTAGCCTGAACATCCAACCGATAGTGCTTGACAAATGAATGAAGCGAAGACCACGTCGCTGCCCGACAGATATCCACCGGCGGCACCAACGCATACTCCGCCCAGGCGGCTGCTTGACCTCTAGTCGAATGTGCTCGAAGACCAACCGGAGCCGTCACACCTTTCGACTCATACGCCGCTCTAATGGCATGCTGTTCACCCAACGTGCAATCGAAGCCTTGGTAGCCGCCTTACCCTTAGCGGGACCCCCAAAAAGCACGAACAATCTGTCGGACCTCCGAAACGGCTCTGTCTGCTGAAGGTATCTACGTAGCACTCGCCCTAAATCCAGTCTTCTCAGGGCCCTATTCCGTTGCTTCCCCTCCCGAGCAACAAAGGTGGGCAGGGAAACGACCTGATTCATATGAAAACTCGAAACTACCTTCGGAAGAAAAGACGGCACGGGCCGAAGAACGACCTTCTCCTCCAAAAATTGAAGATACGGCTCTCTACACGAGAAAGCCTGCAAGTCGGACACCCTACGCGCCGAGCACAAGGCCAGCAAAAAAGCTGTTTTCCAGGTAAGCTCCCTGACGTTCCCAGGAGCTGCCACCTCAAACGGCGGCACCATCAGAGCCTCCAAAACCAAATTCAAATCCCATGGAGGCACCACTGGCCGCACCGGAGGACGCAAGATGTTGGCGGCCCTCAGGAAACGCCGCACATCCGGATGCACGGAGAGAGAGCCCCCCTGCACCTTACCTCTATAACAAGCGAGCGCCGCCAAGTGCACCTTCAGCATACCAAGGGCCAGCCCCTTGTCCAGCCCCGCTTGAAGGAACGCTAAGATCTCCGGTAGCTGAGCTCCCAGGGGCCTGACCTGCCGATCCGCACACCAAGCCTCAAAAATCCGCCAAATCCGAATGTACGCCAAAGAAGTCGACCTCCTGCGGGAACGCAGCATAGTGGCAATCACCGAAGCCGAGTATCTTTTACGGCGCAACCTTTCCCTCTCAAGAGCCAAGCCGTAAGCGAGAACCGATCCACCTGCGGCATCAACACGGGCCCCTGGCACAACAGGTTTATCCGAGCGGGAAGCCACCAAGGCGGTTCCACCAACAATCGAATCAGATCCGCATACCAAGGACGTCTGGGCCAATCTGGTGCAATCAAGATCACGTACAGAAGCTGGTGTCCCGGCCAGGGCTGAGCCAGAGCGTCCAGTCCCTCCAACATGTGCTCTCTGCATCTGCTGAAGAAACGAGACACCTTGGCATTCGCCAAAGTGGCCATGAGATCCAAGACTGGCTGACCCCATCGCACTGTGATCTCGTGAAAGACCGCCCAATTGAGTTCCCACTCTCCGGGGTCCAGAACATGACGACTGAGATAGTCCGCTTGAACGTTGTCCTTGCCGGCCACATGCGCTGCCGAAATCGCTAAGAGATGGAGCTCCACCCAGTGAAACAAGAGCTGACTCTCCTCCAAGAGCCCCGCAGAGCCCGTACCGCCCTGTCTGTTGATGTAGGAAATCGTTACCAAGTTGTCGGAGAACACTCAAACTGCTTTCTTTTCGAGCAGAGCTACAAAGTGCAGCAAGGCCAGACGCACCGCTCGCAATTCCAAGCGATTGATGGACCAAGTGCTTTCCTCTTGCGTCCAGAAGCCTTGTGCTACCTGATGCAAACAATGGGCTCCCCAACCGGAAAGACTGGCATCGGTCGTCAGCAAAATCCAGTCGGGGAGCGCCAGCGGAACTCCCGCTTAAAGATGCTCCAGAAGCAACCACCACCGCAGACTGACGCGCACCTCCTCCGGACACCTTAACCTGCGAGAGAGAGGATGATCCTGCGGAGACCATCTGGACAGCAACGCCTGCTGAAGCGGTCGCATATGCGCCCTGGCCCATGGCACCAGGTCCAGGGCCACCGCCATGGAGCCCAACAACTGTAAATATTTCCAAGCTGTCGGAGCCTTCTCCCGCAGGAACTCCGCTACTTGCCGGAAAATCTTGCGCACTCTGTCCGCGGGAAGGAACACAGGCCCTTCTCTGTGTCGAAGAACGCACCCAGATAAGTGAGTTGCTGAGTCGGTTGCAAATTACTCTTTGCGCGGTTGAGCACCCAACCGAGCTCCTCTAAAAAGTGCACCACCCGTGTGGTGGCCGAGACGGCCTCTGACAGAGACGGCACATGGATCAACCAGTCATCCAAATAGGGATGCACCTGCACCCCCTCCTTCCGGAGTGCCGCCGCTGCCACTACCATCACCTTGGTGAAGGTCCTTGGCGCCGTCGCCAGACCGAAGGGCAGCGCGTGAAACTGAAAATGCCCCATGGGCACCGCAAAGCACAGAAACCGCTGATGCTCTGCTCTGATTGGAATGTGCAGATACGCCTCTGTTAAATCTATAGAAGAAAGAAATTCCCCTGGACGGACCGCGCGAATCACGGACCGCAAGGTCTCCATCCGGAAATGAGGCACCCGCAGACAACGATTGACGTGCTTGAGGTCCAGGATTGGCCGAAAAGACCCTTCCTTTTTGGGTACCACGAAATAAATCGAGTATCGACCTAAGCCGTACTGGTCTGACGGAACCGGTACTATCGCTTGAAGACGCAACAGACGGGACAACGTGTCGTTGATCGCTTGCCGCTTCTGTTGAGGCCCACACGGGGAGAAAACAAACGCGTCTACCAGTGGGTGGGCAAACTCCAGGGCATAGCCTTCTCTTATGTTTTCGAGAACCCACTGGTCCGTAGTTATCCTGGCCCAGGCGGAGAGAAAATGCTGCAACCTCCCGCCGACCGGAGTCTCCGCCTGGACCAGCGTCCCTTCATTGCGGCTTCTTTGCGGAGCTCTGAGGAGCACTGAAGTGACCCCTACCGAAACCTCTAGCTCCTCGAAAGAACGGGCCGCGAGCCACAAACCTGCCCTGCTGATAGGGAGCAAACCGCGACCCGCGGAATCTGCGCAAGTCTCGCCCCTGCCCCCTCTGCGAGGGCCCAAACTTTGTCGCTCTCGGACGGTCTTCTGGAAGGCGACCCCCTTTAGAATCGCCGAGATCTTTAACAATCTTATCCAAGGCCTCCCCAAAGAGCAGCTTGCCCTTATACGGAAGCTTACTGAGACGAGCTTTTGACGCCGAATCTGCTGCCCAGTTCCACAGCCAGAGAAATCGCCGAGCCGCTATCACCGAAGCCATGGATTTCGCTGAAATCCTCACCAAATCATAAAACGCATCTGTGAGATAGGCCGCTGCCGACTCCAGCTTTGCTCCTTCCGCAGACGTCTCTTCCGCTTTATCCGAGAGTAGGTCTCCTTGTAGCCACCAGATCGAAGCTCTGGAAACATAAGCCCCACAAACCGCAGCCTGCAGAGCTAGAGCACTGGAATCGAAGGTCTGCTTCAAAAGCGCTTCCAACCTACGATCCTGAAAATCCTTTAGGGCTGTACCACCTTCCACCGGAATCGTGGTCTTTTTGGTAACCGCTGACACCAGCGCGTCCACCTTAGGCATCCGCAACAAGTCCCTTTCCTCCTGGGGCACGGGGTAGAGACGCGCCATAGCACGGCCCCCCCCGAAGCGACGCTTCAGGACACTCCCATTCCGACTCAATCATTTACTTAATGACTCTGTGGATGGGGAAACAGCGCTGCTCCGACTTAAACCCCTGCAACAAAGGGTCTTCTAATGGCTCCTGGTGAACCTCAGGAACCACCATATTCAATGCTGCCAGAGACTGAGAAATTAATGAGCCGAGTTCTTCCTTCCTAAAAACTCTAAACATGTTGGGATCCTCGCCGGGCCCTAATTCCCCTTCTTCCAACTCTCCCGGCCATGCCTCCAGACCTGACTCAGAAGGGCATTCACCTTCCTCTGGCAAGAGCTCCTTTGCGCCTAGAGCGCCAGCTCCATCCAACACGAAGTCCTGCTCTTTAGACCTAGGAGAGATCCCCACACCAGGATCAACTCCAGGAACTTCGAGCTGTGCAGAAGGTGCAATGCTGCCCTTTACTGCAGAAACAGGAACCTAAGAGCCCTTTAACAAGTAAGCACTGTGCATCGCTAAAATAAACTCCGGAGAGCAAAAGGAGTGCCAAGAAGCCCGATCCGATGAAATAGGCTGCAACCCCGGACCCTCAGCAGAGGGAGCCTTGAGCGTTTTAGATTTCCTTTTTCTCTTCTTTTTGTGCAGCGCGGGAGAGACGGACAGCTCTGATAAAATGGCCGCCATTCCCGCTTTTTCGGAAAGAGACTGAGGCTTGCTAAGCCCTTCTTTCTCCGGGCCTTTGTGACTCTCCATCACCCCGAAAAACACTAAAATCGCGTAAACTAGCCCTACTGATTGCAGAAACCGCTGCCGACGAACCAAATCCGCCGGAACAAAAAACATGCGGTACACCGGCGTCAAGAAAAACGGCGGCTGCTAAAAACAACCGCTTCAAACACTGCCTTAAACCACTTGACTGAAGCTCAAACAACAGAAAACCCCCGGTCCTACCTGACGTATCGCCGGAGAGGCTGAGACCTTCGCCGACCGCTATCCCGCTGCCAGCGGGAAGTCGGAGCAAGACGAGCCCAGGCGAGGAGAGGATGCTGGGGCTCCCAGGCCTCTTTCCTCCGCCGTGGAAGCACCCGCGTCTGAAAATATAGGCAGGCTCTGCCTGAATCAGAGAGAATTGCCAAGCCGGCACCAGCGGTGCTTTAATGTGTTAATATCAAGGTACAAGAAGTCTCACCCAGAGGAAAGAAAAAAAGAGAGAAGAGACCGCAACCTCCTGCTCTGTTTGCTCTGCTAGAACAAAACCAGACAGGCTGATCTCTATTAGTCTTAGCTCTTCCACTACTCGCTCCTATACTGTGAAACTGCAGAAACATAAGAAAAGAAAAGAAAAGAAAATCCCAATCCTATTTGAATCTCTGGGGAGCCTGTCAGCGCACGTCCAGTTCAGCTGCTGAGGACTGAAAGACTGTCTATCTGACACCAGGGGGAGCGAGATGGGCTGTCAGCAAGAGTTTTACAGTGTTCAGTCCTCAGCTGCTAGACGGGATTGGCGACTACCCTAAGGTCCTGGACTGGCCCGGAGAGACGAATAGGAAACTGTTGCTATAGCTGGGTTTAAAAACGGTTTGGAGAAGTTCCTGGAGGAAAAATCCGTAAACCATTATTAAAAAGGACCAGGGAAATCCACTGCGTACTCCAGGATAAGCAACTTGGAATCTGTGTACCTTTCTGGGAACCTAACAGGTACTTGTGACCTGGATTTGCCGCTGTTGAAAATAGTGTACTGGGCTTGATGGACCTTTGTTTGACCCAGTATGTCATATCTTATATTTTTATGTTATGTTCAGTTAGTGAGACATGGTCAGTTGAATCAGTTTACCAAGCCTCAGTGTCACCATCCAATAAATATGTATTTCCAGAGTTTTTATACCGCAGATCTGATATAACTCCGCAGTTTAGAAAATAACATAAGAAATACTAAAGCAAACATTTAAAAAAACAAAATAATAAAACATATACAGAATTAAAACACATCAAAACAGAACACATTCTATCCACCTCCTACAGTAAATGTTTTTTTTAAAAATAAAAAGCTTTCACTTTCTTCCTAAAATCTAAGTAATCTTACATAGCCCGAAGCTCTGCGGGCAATTCATTCCAAACCAACGGGCCAGATACTGACACTAGTTGATTCAAAATACGAACCTCATAACCCAATGGAGCGGCTGAGCATTTCAACTGACCACCTGCCTGCGAACGTAACATACATAAGGAAGTCAAAACTTCCCAGAGGAATTTCAAAGACACATATTCATACCTAATCTCACCACTTTAAAAACCAACATCAATAGTTGGAAAAAACACGAAACTCAAAACATAGGAAATGGAGAGAGTCCAGATAAAGAGAGATATATTCATGGGCTTTTGTGCCCAAGAACAGTCGGGCCACAGCATTCTGAACATAATGCAAAGGTTTTAGATGAGATGCTGGAAGTCCAAACAAAATAACACTACAATCTATAGGAGACAACACAAGTCCTAAAATCAGAAGGAATGAGAAACTACTGAATGAACTGCAACTTATAAACAGACCATTTCACTATATCACATATATGTTGCCAAAGGGACAAAAATAAATCCAAAAGGACTCCTAAACACCACATCTGCTGCACAAGTGGAACTTGGTGGGTGCCAATCTGAATCATTTCAAGCAACTGTATATGTGAAATATGATAAACAACCAATATTTCTGTCTTTGAAATATTTGACTCCAAGTCCTGAATAGCGGCAAGTCAAGAAGCTACCTTCAAGACACAATCTGCAAATGTCATCAAAGTAGACTCAGAATCCTTGCGAAACGGTAAAGAAAACATAATATCATCTGCAATAACTGATATTTAACTCCTAGAGTATGTAGCACATCACATAAAGGATGACTAAAGATGTTAAATGATAATGCCAATAAAGACGAACCTTGGGGAAGTTCACGATTTAACGGGAATCAACCCGATGATTGCTCACCAACGAAAGCTTTTTGTTCTCTACCAGAAAGATATGGTTCAAAACCACTCCCCACTGCTTATCCAAACCGCAAACGTGTAGCCTTTCTAAGAACCCTGAGTGAGGAATCAAAAGTAGCCACAACATTTATCAAGTAAGTCATGCTGATCTACATGACGCTGATGCTGTTGCTACATGTTTTCAATAACCTTTGCCAAATAAAGCAAACTCGAGATAGGAGGATAATTACTCATAACTTCAGGGTCTAAATTATACCTCTTAAGCCGTGACCATACAGCTGCTCTTTTCAATTCTTGAGGCAAATGACAGGTCCGAAAATAACTATTAATCAAATCCACAACAAAAGGCCTTCCTTTCAGATTAAGGTATTTCCATTCTACGCAGCTGATGCTGCTTCTCTCTCTCTTCTGCAGACCTCGGTGAGATTGTTTTTATTGTATTATATGCATGTTTGATGTTGTATTTGAAATGTTTTTTTATTTGGGTTTGTTGCTCCTGATACAGGCATTTTTTCACCGAAACACAACAGTGTCGGGCATAATAAAGGAGATCTTGATGACAGCAGTACCCCTGCTTCTTTTTCTCTTGCTCGTGTTTTTTGTAGAGGTGTCTTTCATATCCCAAAAGTAGCGAGTTCCATGCTACTTAGTCCAAGAAAAAAAAACGCTGCTTATCCATGGGAATATCTTAATAACAGTTTATGGACTTTTCCTCCAGGAATTTGTCCAAAACCTTTTTAAAACCCAGCTACACTAACAGTGTTTACCACATCTGCAGTTCCAAAGACTTAATTATATGTTGAGAGAAAAAATATTTTCTCCTATATCTTTTCAATATGCTGCTTTGTGGTTTCACGGTGTTCCCTAGACCCTGTATTTTTTGGAAAGTAAACAATTGATTCATGTCTTCCCTACTACTATTATCCATTCCACGCCACTCAGGTTTATATAGATCTCTATCATATCTCCCCTCAGGCATCACTTCCCTGGGCCTTTCCTCATGGGAGAGTCGGTCCATCCCCTGTATCATTTTGGTCGCCCTTCTCTGTACCTTTTCTAATACCACTATATCTTTTTTGAGATGCAGAGACCAGAATTGCACACAATACTCAAGGTGCGGTTGCGGGGCGTTAGGATATCTTTTCTTTTATTTTCTATTTCTTTCCTAATGATGTCAATGTATTGTATACAATTACACTCTGATTCTTTTCATGAGTGGCGATTCCTAACATGGAACCTAGAATTGTGTATGTAAAATTTGGGTTATTCTTCCCTAAATAGATCACTTTGCACTTGTCTACATTAAATTTCATCTGCTATTAAGGATGACCAGTCTTACAAGGTCCCCCTGTAATTTCTCACAATACACATGCGATTTAACAATTCTGAATAATTTGGTGTTATCTGCAAATTTCATTATGCTGTGCTTGTTCCCAGTTCCTGATCATTTATAAATATGTTAAAAGGCTCTAGTCCTAATATATATCCCTGGAATATTCCACTATTCACCTTCCTCCATTGAGAAAATCGACCCTTTATCTCTACTCTCTGTTTTTCTCTCTCAATCAGTTTCCAGTCCACAATAGGATACTGCTTCCTATGCCCTGACTTTTTTAATTTCCTCAGGAGTCTCTGATGTGGGACTTTATGAAACACGTTCTGAAAATCTTATTACACTATATCAACTGTTTTACCTCTATTCACTTTCATCCTTCAAAGAAATGGAGCAGGTTGGTGAGGCGAGATTCCCTTGGCTAAATCCATGTTGACTTTGACCCATTAAACCATGTCTGTCCATACGTCAAGTAATTTTGTCTTAAAAATGGTTTCCACCATCTTGCCTGGCACCAACATTAGACCTACTGGTCTGTAGTTTCCTGGATCATCCTTGGAACCGTTTACAAAAATAGGAGTTACATTGACCACACTGCAATCTTCTGGTACCATGCTGATAGGTTAAAACTCCTGGGAGGCCAATTACACTCAAATAAAACTCACTCTTCTTTCAGAATCAACAAAATTCAGTCCAACCTCAAAAGGTTTGTTATCAACCAAAATGAAAATGTATTGAATTCACTTAAATATATCACAGACACCATTCAGTTCGCCTCCCTCCCATCCCCTCCCAATATTAATAAAGAGATTTAAACATTAATATATTACAGTCACAAGATTTATGAGGGCCACAACTCTTCCACAGTAGATAAATCAGAAATCCAAAATCAGTGTTCTGCACACTTAAAGTCTCAGTATTCCTGCCATAGTCCAGATCCTTTGAAATTCTCCTTCCCTTATAGGAAGCCAACATTAAGTCCTCTGAAAATTGAATGAGTTGCAGGTGGTTTTCCTCCTCAGTACCTTGCTGCGCAGCTAATCTTCAGCCAGCCTCATCATGCCCATATTACCCTCTCTTCTCAGGTCACTTCATTGGCTCCCTATCCGTTTCCGTATCCAGTTCGAACTTCTCCTGCTGACCTATAAGTGCATTCACTCTGCAGCTCCTCACTACCTTTCCTCTCTTATCTCTCCTTACAACCTCCCTCGGAACTCTGCTCTTCTAGCAAACTGCTTCTATCTGTGCCCTTCTCTTCTACTGCTAACTCCAGACTTCGCTCCTTTCACCTTGCTGCGCCTTACGCCTGGAACAAACTACCTGTGTCTGTACGCCAGGCACCTTCTCTGACCCTTTTCAAATCCAAGCTGAAAACTCACCTCTTCGCTGCTGCTTTTGGATCTTGACTCACCTGATCTCCTTGTTTCTTTACCATTCCCCCTTGTTTTATCCCCGTCTACGCCTTGTGTTGTCTGTCTTGACTAGATTGTAAGCTCTGATGAGCAGGGGCTGTCTCTTACATGTCTGTGCAGCACTGCGTATGTCTTGTAGCGCTATACAAATGCTCAGTAGTAGTAGTAATACCTGGGCGCTGTCCAAGCCAGAATCTTCCGAATGTGGCAGGTCCCTGTAGCTTCTCTTTCCTCTGGAGCACTGTCCTGACTTTGCCCTCCAGAACCCACTAGAAAGACCCCTTTGGTGCTTCAGCTTAAGCGCCTCAGTCACCTCCCTTCAGGGGTGGCTCCAGTCCTCCTTCTCCCCAAGTGCTTGGCCTAAATGCCAGGGTCCAGGGACACCATGCTGTAGTGCAATGGCTGTGGAGCCAAAGACCAGGATTCAGATTTGGGCTTCGTCCTTATACCTTTTGCAAATTCCCTCCAGTTTCCAACTCCTCCTCTTTACGTCCATCATCCGGCAAGGCTGCTCCCAGCATTACATCATTGGCAGGAGCACTCCCTCCTGTTCCAGAAACAGGATGGGACAGAGGGATCAGAAAGCAGTTTCTGGTACATCCACTAGAGGTCCTAGCAGGACCTTAGGAGTCTCCACACTAACATATAGATACATACATACACACCCCCTGACACACAATGCCAGCAAATACACTCCCCCCCCCCCAAACATCCATTCAACCCCCTGAAAGGAAATGAAAGAAAAACACAACCAGTGTTCAAAAAAACCACCAAAACTTGTTAAACATCGCTAGCAGGGAGTGGGAAGGAAGCAGCAATATTGAACCTCTTTAGAGTATATGGTTAAAAGCTTATTTTAACCACATAAAGCTTTTTCAGCTTGATTCCTGAGAACTTATGCAGTATCTGTCATCTCCATAGCACACTTCCCTGGATCTGCGGTCAGTGCTTGCATGATCCATCCAGTTTGGGGTGAGACAAGCCGTAAGGGCACATTCACGTCACTGCAATGTAAAGCCACTAGAGGGCAGTAACAGCTTTGCAGAGTCAATCGCTGGAAGGAACTAGCAGGCTGCTGTACACCTTTCCTTATCCCCTACCATCATTCTCAGTCAGGGGCGTTGAGCTTAAGTCAATTACCAGGGAGGGAGACCAATAGCAATCTTATTATTGTGCCTTTGCTGCCTGCCTGCTTGCCAGTTGGGTTCCGTTTTCCCTTCCACAGGGCACTGGGGCTTTCATCTTTCATCTTTTCCCTGTTTTGTCCTAGGCCCAGCAGCGCAGCCTGGTGTTTATGCCAGACTCTTTAAATAGATTCATATGCTGATAACTTTATTGGCATAATTTTATGGGTTTTACCCAAGAAATACATTTAGGTGTTAAGGCAGAAAAAGCCAAAAGGAGATAATGACCACTTTGATTGAAGGATAAGGTGGTATATAAAACTGTCTAAATAAATAAATAAATTGACCATGTTGTAATAGCAACCGCAAAATAAAATGAGTGTACAGAGAGGACATTAACGAGAACAGTGCTCAGGTTCTGGTCTGTATTTTCCCTGGTCAGGTTATATACCTTGCCTGGTGGCAGGATTCAGCTTGTTTTGCTGCTATAGGTGCTGTTGCTAGGGGTATGCATTCGTATTTCCCATTTAGTTTTGTATCGTTTTTGAATGAAAACAAAAAAGAGAAACAACAAAATTGTATCACTTCCCAGGTTTCATTACTAGTGTGCACTGTTGAGCAATCGTGCGCACACACTAGTAAAGAAACCAGGGAAGTGACAAAAAACACACAAGAAAATGAAATGATACAAAAACATTTTGCACAGCAAATGCAACATGAAACCATTTTGTTTGCCCGCACACACCCCTAGCTGTGGCAGCTCTGTCCTCCAAGACTATGCAGAATGTTTCCTGTATGTTGAACACTGCTGACTCTCTGTCTAGCCTGAATTTGTGCATGTCACACACCTGTAAGAGAAGCAGTATCAGAGCTACGCTCCTCAGAATATCAAGCAGCCTTCAGGTTCTTCTTTGTCTTATTCAAAGTTCTCCTTCCTGTTTTGTCCTTATTTACTTTGTCTCAGTTCATGGAATAAAAAGAGCGCGCCTTTCATGCTGATCAGCACGGCCAGTCCAACCACTGAGCAACTGTGTTCTTTGCGCATATTCCTGCTGTTCAACCCCTATTGACTTATGCAAATGAGGCTCCCACTATCGGTCTTTGCACATAGCCCCGCTTCCCTCTGCATCACCCCTCAGGCCATCGCTGCTGATGAGAGGGGAGAAGGGAGTCTGTGTATCCCTGCACTGGCATCAGCAGGGCTCCATCGGTAGGCAATGTACCTCTTCCACAGACATAAGTCACTATCCTTTTAAATCAGTCCTGAGTTAAAAACACAGAATACATGGGCCTTATGATCCCTACATGTCATATAATATGTTCCTATCTGCAAATAAATATATGTCATATGTTTCTTCCAAAATTACAGTTCTCTATCAACAGGGTTAACTCCTGGGGAGACAGCCTGAAGTCCAGTTCCGCCAAGTCTGAGACTCAAGAACCAAAGCAGTAGGTGTGTTTGGCTCCAGGCCTTCCCTTCCTAGCAGCATGTAGGGAAGAGCAGTGAGGGGGCTAAGCCTGGAGCAGAAGGGCAGAGGTATGTCACTCTACACCCTAATCCAGCCCTTTTTCTCCTATTGCTCCTTCCTCCCCTTCTATTCTGCGGACCCAACCAATAGATGGACTAGGTGCCAGCTTAGGGCAGGAGAATTTGAGTGGGTGGGGGCGATGGTGTGACAGCAGGGTAGCAATTGAGTGTTCAGTGTGAGGCCCTGAAGCACATTGACGCTCAAAGGCCTGCGACATCCCGCCCCATCCAATGAGCATGTCAGAGGGGTGCAGTGCCGGCATATGCTCCAGGCCCCCTGCCACATGAAAGAAGGTTTTAAAACAACAGAGCAGTGGCAGCAGCAGAGGACAGGAGGAAGCAGGTCTGTCAAGGGCAAGTGAAGAGAAGAGGTGAGAGAGATGCTGGACATGGCAGGAAGTGAGACACTGGACACCTGCGAGGGAGGGATGCCGGCTTATGGGAAGGGGAGATGCTGGACTATGGAGGGATAAGGAAGGAGAAATTCTGGACATGGGGGGAGGACCTTGAGCCGCTCCTGGCGGACCCACAGCTGAAGGTTTTATTTATTAGTATTTAGCTCATGCCTTTCCAATGCTAGTTCAAGGCAAGTTACATTCAGGAACGTAGGTATGGTATTTCCCTGTCCCAGAGGGCTTGCAATCTAAGCTCACCTAGGGAATCAGATACCCTTGGACTTGCCCTGTTCTGCAGGGTATGGGATGGAGGCAGACACTGCAAGAGGAAAGGACAGACGTAAGAAGTGGAGAAAGCATGAGGAGCATGGGTTATGGAATTCTTCCAACCTATGGGTTTATGTGTGTCTGTCTGTCTGTCCGAGAGGGGAAGGGCAGTTAGAACAGAGTGGTACTTAAATGTTTCATTGGTTTGAAAAGAACAAAGTCAAATGGTACTTGTCCAGATCGGCAACTGAGATCAAGTCAAGAATTTGCTAGAGGTCCCGTCCCGACAGTAAGAGAGGTTTGGAGAAGTCAAGCATGTAATAGGATGTTTCCAGTTATTGACCCAAGCTGTTGAAAGAGTATGGCAAAGGACATCAGGGAGAAGTTGACTACTGTACATTTTGGAAGACGGTGATTTTTTTTTTAGAGGGGTGGGAGTGGCTGGGGTTTGCAGTCAGTGGGAATATTAATTGTCAGGAGAAACGTCTGGATTTCCCGCTGGGACCTGCATTACCTGCTTTGGTGGGTATCGCGGGAAAAGTCCCACGGTGCCTGCTGATGCAGGTACTGCGGGTCCCCATGGTAAACCCAAGGGGAGGGATGGTAGCGATTGGGTGCACAGAGCTGTCAGTAGCTCAGTGCCAGATCGTTACTACACTCCCCCCTGAAATGCAGTGATTAGGTTTCCTCCCATCGACCATATTGTCAATGCCATGGTGTAAAGATCCATGACATCAACAATATGAATCAAGAATGACCCTACCCGTCTGCAATACCAATCCCCCCCTGAACAGCTCCCGATCCCCAGTTAGCAAATTGGATAAACGCCTTCCTCTCCCAACCTCACTGATCCAGGAAAAAGAGTCCTGGCTAGTCAGTCAGTGCCCCTCTCCCTCCTCCTCTGTTAAAGTAATTACCTGACTAGCCAGTTGGCAAAGGAACACTCCTGCCCTCCTCAGTAGTAATAACCCATATGGCTGTAATCTCGTGGTACTGCCCCCCAGCGTGAGGCGAGAGGGCAATACCCCATGATCGCAGCCATTTTGGAATGGCCTGATGATGGGAGCAGGAGCGGGGAGGATTGCTCCTGTCCCATCTTGCCATTGGACTACCAGGGATGAAGGTAGGTCCTGGGGGAGGTCGGGGGGTGGGGGGCCCCATTTTGCCAGCTAACTAGCTGGGTAATTACTTTAACAGAGGAGGAGGGAGGAGAGGGAGGGGCTAACTGACTAACTGGGACTCTTTTAACTGGATTAGGGGGGTTGGGAGGGAGGAGGGTTTATATGACTGGCTAGCTAGGATCTTAGTTTGGCTGGTGGGTACACCAATCCTACCCCCTCCCCCTTGACAGTTCTCAATGAAGATCGGGAGCTGTCGAGGGGATCGGTGATGCAGGAGAGCCAGGCCATTCTTGATTCATATTGTCGGTGCCACAGATCGCAACACCGTAGCACCGTCAGTATTGTTGAGGGGGAGGCCTGATTGTTGCTTTGGAGGCCTGACTGCCTCCAGGTCAGATGGTCACTGCCGATCCACAGCAGCCACACTGCTACGTTATCAGGCCTCCGGGGAGTTAATGCCATCTGTTGAGGTGCTGTTATCTACTGCTGCAATCGGGTGAGACTTTGGGAGCCACCACGTGAAAATGTTGTGCTTGGTGGCTGCCAACCATCACCACCCCTACTCCCTGCCCCGATCCACCCCAATCCCACCCCTACAGCCCTGCACCATGTGAAAACCATGTGACCGGAAAAAGAAATGAGAGGGGAGAGCAGTTTGAAAGGAGAAATTCTCTGATTGCTATCTTTCAAACTGTCCCAAAAGTAGAAGCCAAAAAATAGAAGGATAAGAAGAAACAAAATGGCATAAAGAGGACTTTATTTCTTTGTATCCTTCAGTCTGATCTGGCCCATTTTAGACCGCGATGGGCCTGATAGTCAAAGGCATTTACACAGTGGCAAACTTGCAGACCTCATAAAAGCTGCTCAGCCGTATATTCAGCAGCACTAACATGGTCAGGGCCGTTCCGTCCACTACGCAGTCTAGGTGGCCGCCTACAGCAGCAGATCTCTGTGGGTGGCACAGTGTCCACAGCAGGCCATGTGCTTTGGCACACATAGCCTTCCACCCCGCCCCCTGCATGTCAAACTATGCCACCATCCCCTCCAATGCTGAGCTGTGCTGCCACCCAGCTGTTGCTGCTGATTCCGGTAGCAGGGTCTGGGGGGGGGGGGGCACCTAGACTCAGCACCAGTGGCCCTTGGCAGGCCATGTGCACTAGGTGCAAGCAGTGGCCCACGGCAGGCCATGTGCTTCAGCACACATGGCCTGATACTTCTGACCCCCTGAAGTTGTGTCAGAGGGAGGTCAGAAGCAGCAGGCCATGTGTACCGAAGCACATGGCTTGCCGCTGTTGCCAAGCTGACCCCCTTGATCCTGCCACCAAAATTAGCAGAAGTGGGGGGTGGCAACTCAGCACCGTAAGGGAAGGTGGTATGGTGTGGCATGTGAGAGGGGACAGCATGGCCAGGGCTTCCGCCTGGAGCACCAGCAACCCTTGGGTCAGGCCTGGTGCTGCTGAATATCCATGGGTGCCACCGCTGCAGTCCCCAATGCTAACCAGTAAGCATTGGGGTGTGCCAAGGGCATTCTGGGGGTAGCACCTGTTACTACCCAGGCAATGGATGAATATCATCACTTCCTGGTTAGCTTTGCAGCAATCTGGGCAACCTGGATATTGAGTGCCAGAGCTTGGATATGGCCCCGACATTGAATATCCGGGTTTAAAAGTTCAGCGGTGCTGGCTAGCTGCGTTAGACCGGCTAGCCACCACTGCTCAATATCAGGCCTGATGTGTCTTTTCATTCATTTTTCATCCATGCCAAATTTAGTGCCATTCTGTTAAGCATTTGGAGAGTTACTGTGTCCCCAGACCCTTACATGCAATTTCTTTTCAGCATTTCGCTGGCTTGTTAAAGTCAGGTGGTGAATTCACAAACATTTGGAACTTGTGAGCAGCAGTGTCAATATTGAAGGCTTCAGTCCTGGCCTGATGATTGCCACTTCTACTTGCAAGCTTCAAACTTGTGCCAAATCAACCTCTTTTTGCGTTTATCTAGGGCTTCATTTCTGGCAGAACAACATTAGCTCTGGGCCTTGTGAATGCAGGAAGCAAAGCAGAACTGATCGTGTAAATCAGTTCTGAGTCGGACTGCCCCATGGAAGTGGGGTGGAACTGCCGGTGAGCGCAGAACATGTCTGACCCCTAGCTCCCAGACGAAGAAGCAGGGGCAGCCTGTGGCCGAAGCGGAGCCATGTGCGGAGACTCATTGCAGTTGGCTCATTTGCTTAAGAGTAGGGACGGAAAAGTGAGGTAAGAGTGGGGCTATGTGCAAAATGCTAAGATCAGTCCTGGGAAGCAGAGCAGAGCTAGAAATGTTGGAACTGTTTACCCAGAGATGGGAGCAGCCACATGGCTTTGAGTGTTACGCAATTCTCCTGCACAACTGTCTTGAAGGACTACAAAAAGGGACTGCTACCTCTGGAGAGAGATCTGCAATTGTAAGTATTTACTTCTGGGAATTTTTCTAAATCTTGGTGAAAAATGAATTCTTTACATAAAAGCTGATTAATCTGTGAATCCAGTATATTTGTTAAATCAGTCAGGGCCTAGTAGTGGCAAAGAGCTTTTAGTTAAATTAAAAACTCAACAGGTAGCTTTCAGTTTAAGTTTAAAACTCAGCAGAGAGCTTCTAGTTTAAATGTAGTACTCAGTCAGGGCCTAGTGGAAGCAAAGAGCTTTCAGTTTAAATTTAAAACACAGCAGAGAGCTTTCTGGTTAAATTTACAACCCAAGACTCCCTCAATCCAAGCAAGGGATGTGTGAATCACCCAGGAAATTGGTCACAGATTACCTTAGAAGCATAGGACAGGGTACTGTGTAGCAGCCAGTTTTTAATAAGTCTTCTTTCCCTCCTTCCCTCCCTGACACCCACCCACCCCTAGGATAATCGTAGCTTTATAGGTGCTTAAATCTCTTAAAGGAAAGGAGGTGCCATATTCACTTTCAGGTGCAGCTGTTTATCCTTATCAGGCATACATTAAGGACCTGAGATTAATTAAGCTTCAGGTGAACAAATATATTCAACGTATTGGGTATAGTTTTATTAGTATAAGTATCCCCAGCAACCTTTAGTAAGTAAAGAACTTAAATACCTAAACAGTTGGTGAGGGGTCTTACATGTGCACTAGGTGCAAGGAGCTCTTTGTTCTCAGGGAAGGACTCCGATCTCTGGAGGCTAGAATAGCAGACTTGGAGGACATAAGGAAGACAGAGAGGTATATAGACAAGACCTACAGGAATAATATAGTACTGAAGCCCCACCTCCAGTCTGGCAGCATCCCTGTTGCCATGGAGGAGAGAGGTCATGTGACAGGAGAGCATTACCATGGTGTGACAGGAAGTGATCCTGTAGCTAGGACCTGTCCTCCAGGTGATGTAAAACCCTCTCACAGTGATGGGAATTTGGCTTTTTGGGGGGTTTGTACTGACAGAGGCTTTTGATATTGTGGTGTTCCAGGTTTTTATTGCGGTGTTTATGTTTTCATCCCCTTCCAGTAGATTAGAGACGGAGAATTCCAAGCTTTGATGATGTTATCCCATAAAGGGGTGCATTCCTATCACAGCCAGCATCCCACTGTCAAATCAGTTTAATTAACCCTTACCTAAATAGCTGTCTATTAACCAACATAGCATAAAATACTAACCAACAAAAGCCATTTTTTTTAACACTGAACTCTTAAGTAGGCTTAATAAAGAAAACTTTCTCTGACCTGGACGGGTTCTGGATTTTACTGGAGGGATTGTGTATGTATGTATCTGTAGGTAAGGTCCTGCTTTATTAAGCTTGCTAGGACCTCTAGTGGCTCTACCAGAGACTGCTTTCTGACCCCTCTGTCCCATCCTGTTTCTAGAACAGGAGGGTGTTCCTGCCAGTGATGTAATTCTGAGAGGAGCCCTGCCTGGTGATGGATGTAAAGAGGAGGAATATCAACCCCTCTCCCCTTCCTGCTTCCCTTCCTCCTTCCATGTCCACCATCTTCTCTCTGTGTCCCTATCCCCATGTCCAATATCTCCCCATTTTGTCCCTTCTTCCTTCCCCCATGTCCAGCATTCACCTCTGTCCCTATCCCCCCATGTCCAGCATCTCCTAATGTGTATCTCTACCCCCATGTCCAGCATCCCTCCTCTGTCCCTATCCCATGTCCAGCATCTCCTCTGTATCTCTACCCCGATGTCTAGCATACCCCCTCTATCCCTATCCCACCCCCATGTCCAGCATCTCCCCCCATGCTCAGCATACTCCTTCTGCTCTATCCCCCTGATGCTCAGCACCCCCTTCTGTCCCTATCGCCCCATGTCCAACACATTTTTACCCCATCATGTCCAAGCACAACTGGCTTCCCTTCCCACTCTGCCTGCTCGGCCTGTCCTTGTCCTGCCACCACTTTTTCTGTTCTGTTGGCAGCAGCGGTGGAGCACTCCCAGCGGCAGTGGACTTCCAATTTTTTTTAAAAACCGCGGGTCTTTGTGAGTTTGTGCTTGGCTGGATAGTCTGGTCCCACCCCCTCTGAAGCGAGCATACATCAGAGGAGGAAGGGACCAGATCAGGCATGCAAGTACGGAGTCGCAAAGACCCGCAGGTTTTCTTTTTTAATTGGAGGTCCGTTGCTGCCTCCGGCACCCTACTGCCTCCGCCAATGGAACAGGAAAAGCGGTGATGGGGCAAGGACAGCTGAGCAGGCAGTGTGGGGGGAGGGAGGCGAAGCTGAGCTGAGCAGAGGCTGGTGGTCGGCAGAAAACCGGCTGTTCGTTGGCTGGTTTTACAGTCCTTCCGGCCACCGACCTCCAGCCCCTAAAAACAGCCAGACCAGCCTAAAATCAGTGGGTTAGCAACCCTGGAAGAGAGTGACTGAGGCGATGTGTCACATACAAGAGAGTGAGGGAACTGAAGGGGCTGCGGGTTCCGAAGAAGGACAGTGAGGTAATCAGAAGGAGGTGAGAAGGGTTACCAGGGGGGCTGGGGAGAGCCTGTGAGGAGACCATGCTGCTCCCTTCCATCATCTGCTAAGAAGGCATAAAGCAGGTCATGCTTTTGGATTTAGCTTGTGCCTTTTTCATGAGTAGCCCAAGGGAAGTTGCATTCAGGTGCAGTAGGTACTTTGCTATCCCTTGAAGAAGCGTGCACCTGAGGGTAATGGAGGATTAAGTGGCTTAGCCCAAGATCACACAGAGTGCTTGTGGGATTTGAACCCTGGCTGTCATGGTTCACACACCTCAAAAAAACAGGAATTCCTGTGTCCCCCAGAAATAATTTTCTAAATTTACGAAGATCAAAACTGAGGTGTGTATGCATACATCCTCCATTTTTGAATTATTGTTAACTAGCAGTATGTCATTGTTCACAGCCTGCTGTCTTAACCATTAGGCTACTTCTCCAATCTAAGGCCCCCTCTTCCCCCCTCCCACCCCCCAACTCATCTGAGGCTGAAGAGAGCAGGAAGTGCACTTCCTAAAGTAGAGGAAAGCCAGCTAATTCTATCTCAGAAAAGAGGCCTGCACATTACTGGCCAATGAGGAAGAGAAGGAGAGCTGCTGGGAAAGGCAATTTTCCAGGGAAGGGCAATTCGTGACCTCAGGGGGGTCTCCAGGTCTCCCAGAGATTTGGGGGCTGAGACCTGGGGCTCTAGGACCATTGGAGATATTAGAGGAAGGGGTCCTTTGAGATGGAGGACCATAAGGCAAAGAGGAGGAGGAGGGTAGAGAGAAAGGTCCCCATTTGTCTCTAGCCTCCTGCAGTTCCTTTGCCCAGTCATCCTCATCCCCTAAAGGTGCTCAAACCCCAGCTGTTCTTCTCCTACTAGTGCTTGATCAGGAGGACGCTTGCGAAGGGCGAGGCTGTGGGTGCGGCCAGGAGGGAGTGTCGAAATTCCAGGCCTGTGCACACGGCAAGCTTACTCAACTCCTTTGCTGGCTTACCACGCTGCCTCTGTGCAGACCCGGCTGCTATTACTTCCTGGGCCAATGTCTCATCATACCATGAGACTTTGACCCAGGAGGGAACAGCTGCCTGGCCCCGTGCAGAGGTCCTACAGCAAGCCAGCGAAGGAGTTTAGTACGTTTTTTGTGCCTGCGAGCCTAGAATTTCAGTAGCCCTCTAATGGAGGGGGATGTTGTGTTGCATCATGTGGGGGTGGGGCATCCCTCTAGGTGACAAATAGGCTTGGCATGCCACTGTGTTCCTGTATTGTGTGGGGTTTTTTTTGGAGACAGGCAGTTCACATGTGGCCCCTCGGCCTTCCCTGCTCTGCAATTCCATTTTTTTTCTGTCTACAAATTAAGTCCTGCCTATTGAAGAGACTACAATGGTTATTGATGGAACATTCTTAGAACAATGTGCAGCAGTGTCCTAATTACTTTATGAACTTAATCGCCCTCTGTCTGTGTATGGACTACCCTCTGTGTCACCTTCGAAGCCCTCTCCCATCCTTGAGCACTGCCGCTGTCAAACACACTGCCCAGCATGCAGAAAGCATCTACAGAATGTCGGCGGCTGTGATCATTGTCCAGACTAGGAGCCAGCAACACCCCCTCTTTCTCCTCTCTCTCCCACCCAGGGCTCTGTCAGTCATGCACCTCCCTGCTATTGTTGGTTTAAAATAGAATGGGCAGCTTAGAGGTGGGGGGAATTAGCTGCTGTTCTTCTCGCATACCCGGGACTAAAATAGCACTAAAGCCTCATGGATTCCCCTTCATTGAATCCCTAGAAAAACAACCTAAGCAGGTTCTTGTTAAACAAGAGATGAAGTGAGAGACAGCTGTGTAAATGTAGGCGGATGGAGGTGGAGACCGTGTTGTCCCTTAAATTCTTTCCATGGCCTCTGATCTCTCCCATTTGTTACCAATGGCAGCTGTTCCCATCAAGGCTCTGTGTCTGCGTTCAGAGACGAGGAGAGGGGTTGTACTATAAGACAGAGAAATATAGGAGGGTCACCCCTTACTCCAGGGGCTAAGGGCTTTCCCCATGCAAAAGGAAATGATAAGAAAGTCCCACCTGAGAGATTTGGTTTTGATTTATAATCTAAGGGCCTCCTTTACTAAATGGGTTTGCATTAGGAGTGTGCATTGGTGACTATGGATTCTGGTCATTTGCGTGCCTAAAACCTGAAAGCGCCCACAAATCGCATTACCTTGTCCCCTCCATTAAACTGTTATTAAAGGGGACCCGGGAAATCCACTGCTTGTCCCAATACAAGCATTGTACAACCTGCGTGTCTTTTAAGAAAACTGTTAGGTACTTGTGATCTAGATTGACCACTGGGCTTAATGGACCTTGGTCTGACCCAGAATGGCGTATGTTATGTTCTTATGTGCTTATGTAATTCATGACAGAAACAAGATCACTTCCAAGCAGACAAATCAACAGAGAAATAGAAACAGAAACAACGCTAATGGATGTCAATTCTAAAATCTGACACATACAAAGCACTAAATTGAAAGCAATTATTTTTTCAACCCCCTTTGTCCTTGCTGGAATCAGAGACAGAAGGCTGCCAAACAGGTATAAGCTGAGGACACAGTCTAAAATCAGGGACATCTGGTAACTTTACAATTTAGCAACTTTCAGTGGGACATTTTAGGTCTGTCCTGATTTTGAACTTATATCCTAAAGCAGTATGATATTTGCAGTCTCTGATTCAAAGATGCCAAGAGTGGCCTGTTCCAAACAGTTAGATTTATTTATTTAACAGGTTTTTTTATACCGCTTTATTATTTTTAGGCAAAGCAGTTTACACTGGAACTTAAACAGGGAAATTGATAATTTGGATTTTTCTGAGGCAATGGAGGGTTAAGTGACTTGCCCAAGGCCACAAGGAGGGCTAGTGGGAATCAAACGCTGGTCTCTTGGTTCCCAAACCAGTGCTCTAACCATTAGGCTACTCCTCCACTCTGATTCAGCAACTACAGTAAGATTTTTCTGCAGTTTTTCAGCAATTTACATCCTCCCCCCTTCTCTTTTGCCTCAATCAATTAATGTGCATTTTCCAGCAACCTCCCTTAACCATAATCACCCCCTTAATTAACCCCCTCAGTAAACTTCCCTTTACTTCTATTGCCCCTGCCACCCTCAACCACTAACCTCCTCCCCCTGCAAATGTCTCCCACCAGGCTTTAAAGAACTCCTCCCACTCCTCTTCCCAACCATTACTCCCATACCCCATTTCCCCTACCAGGTTGCTGCTACACATTCAAGCCTGCTTTTTATTACTTGGTAGGCGAGGTCCGAAGAAGCCTGTGGCTTCAGCACCGCTGTTCCCGGTTCCCTCCTGTATTCCGCTGCACCCGTTCCTTTCCGGATTTGTCGGCTGTGCACCTCAGAGCGCATGAGAGAAGGGCATCTCTTAATGTGTGCGCAAGAACTCCTCTGATCGTGCGCATCACACTCCGAATACGTGAAACTTGGTATCTCTACCGATGCTACCCATTCAAATCAGTTTTAGGTTATTTATTTTATTTATTTAGACAGTTTTGTATACCGCCTTATCCTTCAATCAAAGCGGTCACAACACAATTGGGGGATACATTTAACACGCGGGGATATGAGACACATACACTAATACTTACAGGGAACATGGGCAATGCAATGGTGGGTTAAGTGGCTTGCCCAAGACCACAAGGAGCATCTGTGGGACTAGAAACCCCAGTCCTTCCGGCCCAAGGTTGCTGTCCTCTAGTGGGATTTGAACCCCCGACCTTCAGGCCTGAAGTACCTTGCCCCAACCACTAGGCTACCCCTAGAAATTCAGGACAGGCCTAAAATGTCCCTACTGGAACTGGGTAAGTTGGCAGCTATGTAGGTCTGCCTTAGTGCAATCCACATCGAATGAAAGAAAAAGATGAATATAAAGTCATTTGCTAATTACAAGCAGGTTTTCCATTTCACTCAGTATCCTAAGGGAATGTCCATAGAAAGAGTCTTGTTAATGAAAAGGCCGTCTTCTCTGCGCCAACTAATTGAGGGCTTCTTTTACTAAAGCCTGCACGTTAAGTGCAAAACCTCCGATTTAGCTGTCAGGGGTGTGACAGACATGTCTAGGGCAGCTAATGCTGCGATGCAAACGTGCGCTCCAGTAAGGCGGATTCACCTACCGACTCCCATAGAGGCTTCATTAGGTGAGGTCATCTGAAGAGCCACATTGCCGCTAAGTGCACGGCAGCGACCTTGGTGCTGGCAGTAATGCGCTCTCCATACACCCACTCCGCCCCATCCCATGATGGCCGATTACATGACGTGGCTGGCATGCTCACATACGAGTGTTCCCAGTTGCCAAGCGTTGAAACACACATTAATCTGTCACCGGGTTTTAGTAAAACAGACCTTTAAGCTCCGGCTGAGCTGGAATTTTTAAAAAAGCCTCCTGAGAAGAACTCAGCTCTCTCTGAAGAACACTTTTCACCATCATCCCTCCATCTCTCTCACAACGTGCATTACGCTGAGCCACCTTAAACTTTCGCTCTTCTTTTTCACTTGTACTGTCCCTTCAAATGTTATGTTCAACAAGCTTAATGTAATCTTAATTTAATTTAATTTCAGCCTTTCTATTCCACGTTTACCCCAAAGAGCTCTAGACTGATTACAAAATTTAAAATAACAATAATCACTATACAATAGTTACAAGAGTTACATAAAACCACTTATATATTATATACGTTTCCATAACTGACCCAGACATACTATCTGTGCCCAGAAGCAGAGCATCATACAGTTTGAAAAGACTTCTGAAAGAGCCAGGTTTTTGATGCTTGTCTAGACCAGTGTTTTTCAACCTTTTTTGTGCAAAGGCACACTTTTTTCATGAAAAAAATCACGAGGCACACCACCATTAGAAAATGTTTAAAAAATTTACCTCTGTGCCTATATTGACTATATATAAAGTAATTCTCTTGAATAGGAATCAAACACTCACACCAACCCCCCTCCCCTGCTGGTTCACACCAACCCCCCTCCCCTGCTGGTTCACTCACACCACCCCCCCCCCCTCCACTGCTGGTTCACTCACCCACACCCCTGTCACTTACTCACCCTCATGCTGGGTCACTCACTAACTTACCCCCCCTCCCCTTCTGGTTCACTCACACCATCGCCCCCCCCCCTTGCTGGTTCACTCACACCACCCCCCCCTCCACTGCTGGTTCACTCACACTCCCCCCCCCCCTTGCTGGTTCACACACACTCCCCCCCCTTGCTGGTTCACTCACACACACACACCCCTCTGCCCAAGCCGCTGCTTCTGCTTTGTACAGAGCAGCGGCTGCACTACACTTACATTGAAAAGTAAAGAGAAACTGTGTCAGGAGCCCTCCGGTCATCGCAGAGCTCGAGGAAGTGATGTCATGGGGGCGGGCTCCTCACAGGCTGTCTTTCCTTTTCAAATTAACTTTATTGCAGCTAAAGTTAATTTGAAAAGGAAAGACAGCCTGTGAGGAGCCCGCCCCCATGACATCACTTCCTCGGGCTCTGCATGATCGGAGGGCTCCTGACACAGTTTCTCTTTACTTTTCAATGTAAGTGTAGTGCAGCCGCTGCTCTGTACAAAGCAGAACCAGCGGCTGCACTGCTATAGGGAATCGCGTTCGCGCCGCGGACTTCGGCACAAAAGCCGTTTTTTTGCTCTGGCCGCTCCCGATCTTGCGGCCAGAGCAAAAAACCGGCTTTTCAATGGCCGGTTTTACAACTGTGCCGGCAGCCGGCCTGGCCATGGAAAAACTGGCCAGGCCGGCTGAAAACCGGCCGGTTGGCAACCCTAATTTGTGAGCCGAGGCCACATGTTACGGATGAAATTGGAATTTTTCCCACCGCACACCAGACAATATCTCACGGCACACTAGTGTGCCGCGGCACAGTGGTTGAAAAACGCTGGTCTAGACTATTTATATAAAGACATTAATCTTATATTTAACAGTTCCAAAGCCTTGGTGCTTTTCCTGAGAATGTTGCTTTTAATGAACTTTTCATTTTAAATGGCTTTGCTGCTGGAATGCAAATGTTCCCCAAGTCAATTGATCGTAAATTTTGATTTTACAATGTCTGACATATAAAGTGGCATTTTAGAAAGGGCATCCAAATGCAGTTTGGGATGTCCAGGGCAGAATATGCAGAAAAAGACTGGGGACGTCTATGTTTCAGCTCAATTTTAGAAAGATAGATGCCCCCAACATGGATGCCTGTACCAGCGTCCACATAGATATTCCTGCAATGAAACTATAGGGCAGGGATGTCCATCTTATGTCCTTATGTTCTTTCTCATGCAGGGTTGATTAAGGGGATGTCCAGCAAGCAGCCTGGTAAAACAAAACCATGAGCCCCCTTCCCTGTCAGTGCTTGTTCTCAACTGGTAAAATACAGGGGCTATAAGTGTACCTTCTTCTCCACACCCTCCAAATGTTTTCCTGACAAAATGAGCACTTTTCCAGTGCCTGGAGCAGGTATAACCATTGGCATGGTTCGGAATGTCCAGGACGTTTCTGAAATTGGGCAAGGATGGCCATGCTCTTGGGAATGTCCTGGACACGCCTACACCATACCCTTGTTCTGACTTGGACGTCCTTGCACTGGGGACGTCCACAGAACTGGCATCTAAAATGGCTCTGGAGATGTCTCTCTTCTTTGGATGTCTCTATGCCCATTTTCAGATGTCCAAAACATGAATGGACTGCCCGAAGAACAAACCAGTCAGTACTAGAGGAGATCAAACCTAAGCTTTCTTTAGAAGCTCAGATGACAAAACTTTGACTTTCATACTTTGGACACATCGTGCGAAGAGAGAGATCATTAGAGAAAGACAATGCTTTGCAAGGTAGAAGGTCAACGCAAAAGAGGAAGGCCATCAGAGAGATGGATCGATACAATTGCAGCAGCTATGGGTGCTAGTCTGTCAATAATAAGCCATTTGACTGAAGACCGAACACAGTTTACTGACCTGGGTTGGCCACTGTTGGAAAAAGGATACTGGGTTTGATGGACCTTTGGTCTGAACCAATATGGCATATCTTGTATTCTTATGTTTTTAATCAGCTCATGAGGATTTAAAAGTAAGAATGTAAAGGTAACGGGCAACAGGATGCTGAATTGTATCATTCAAGCCTTCACTTGAATGTGACATTTTGAGAGAAAATGGAGAAAGATGAGAGACCCTCATGATTTAGAGCATTGAAGGATTTATAGTGGTTATTAACATAGAAAAAGATGGCACATAAAGACCATATAACCTATCCAGTCTGGCATCCAAAAGAACTATTAAGTTGCACTACAGGCTAATAAGCCAAGATTTATCAATGAGAAACTGCACTCTGCAGAACAGGTCTCATGCATTGCATCAGTTAGTGAATAGATTTTCTGGTAGAAAGAATAGGGCTTGTCCTCATCTGTCAATTTTTAAGCATATAGCTTTTTAAATTATTTCATGGAGAAAGGTGGAGCTTTTAAATCATAGGGAGGGTATGTAGATGATGAGTGATGGTGGTGTCTTTGAGCAAGGGCATTTCGGTGATGTCTTAAAGCAGAAATCTGATCAGCTAACTGAGCTGCCCGATCGGAATGTTTTCCATCTGTTTCTAATACAGAGGCTTTACAGCACTGGAATCTATAAGGCCATTAGCTCGGCAGATGGATGTGCCACTGATTATAAGACAGACACAGGTAGCTTAATATGTTTCATCATTTATGATACATGTTATTAATCCGTTTTTAACTTCAGGGTCAGGCCCTGACAGTTTGAAAAAGAAGTCGTTATCCATTCCTCAAGAAGGTGCTGCTGAAGGTGTTAGGAAGGATTATTTTGGATCAGCTTATGCCTTGTATGGAGGAAACTCAGCCACCACATGCTTCTCAGTCCAGGTTTCATTCTGATCATAGTGCAGAATTGATATTACTGATTGTGATGGATGATATCAAAGTGAGAACAGAACAAGGACTGGATACAGTTTGGGGACAGTTGGATCTGTCCGCAGCAATTGATACTGTCCCTCATGTTCTGCAGCTTTGCCAACTCCAGGAGTTTGGGTGCCGGGATGCTGTATATAAGAGGCTTGTGTCATACTTTCAAAGGAGATCCCCGGTAGTTTATCTAAAAAATTGTCTTTCAGAATTTTGGAGTATAAATCAAGGTGCCCGTCAAGGATCCTTATTGTTGCCAACATTGTTTAATTTGTTTATGGTGCTATTAGCGTATCATATTGAAGAATGTCGTATGTATAGTTACATATATGTTGATGTTGGTGTGCCTAAGGATCAGGAGAAAGCAATTGAATCCTTGATCAATGCTATGATAGCATTGCAGACTGGATATTGTCCCATGGCTTGGTTCTAAATTCTAAAATATTCTCCTTTATATCACCTTCTAAGATGGAAGTTTCCTTATGGGATCAGCCTCAGGTGAAGGGAATTCCACTTTGTGAGGCTGAAGAACTCACTAGTTGGGGAATTCTTTTTGACTTTCTCCTTACTATAGATTCTCAAAATGGTGGAGTTGCTAGTATGTTATGCTTTACTTTCTATGTCGTAGCAGCTGTATCCACTTCTGTCCTTGGATAATCTAGCTCTGTTGATTCAATCTTTAGTGGTAACTACACTGGTCTATAGAGATGTACATTTGTTTAACATGACATGAGAAATATCAACATTTCCAGGACTTTTTTTGAGGGGGTATGCAGTGATGCAGAGTACTGGTACCTTTTTCATTGACTGCTAAAATTGACCCAGGGTCCTCATGTATTAATGAAAAAGCCTTGCATATGAGCACTGACACCTTTTTTGCTAGGAAAAAGGCAGTGGGCATTTCCTCTGTCATTTCATATCATTTTTAATCTGAACATGGCATTAAAATGTACAAAATTGTGTTTCCCCCCACAGTGTCATCATATGTAGACTAGCCTCAGACTGGTAACCACTAGGTTAGCAGGTAAGCATCTTACAAAAAGAGCTATTATGTCTCCTTGGGGGCTAGCTCTAGCCAGCATACTCCTAACTGTGTCTTGTTGCTGGTGATCTTCATTCCTATTTCCTGATTGGCACAAAGTTTGGCTGGTCTGGAGCTCTGTGAAAAACCCTTCCTGGAGTTTTTGCCTTGTGAACTATTGACACCTGCTCGTCTAGAAACTTACTCCAAAGATTATTATTTTGCCATGTTCTTGTGTCAGTAATTCTGAAAAACTATGCCTAAGAATATTATCAGAGACTAATCTAGATCCTGGTTTTTGAATTAGTGATCATCACTAATTGGACAACCAGGATCTGGATTAGACTTGGTGAATGTCTCTAGTATTCTTAGACATGATTTCACCCAAATCTCTAACACAAGAGCATGACAAAAGAAAATTGTCCTTGTCTTTGTCTAGAGCAGGAGTCAATCCAGAAAAGGTTTTGCACAGAGCTCCAGACCAGACAAACTTTGGGCCAATCAGGAAATAGGAATGAAGATCATCAGCATTACAAGACACAGATAAGAGCAAGCTGGTTAGAATGCATAGGGAAAAGAATGGCCAGCAAGAAGAAGGAGGTGAAGGTGCCTCTGTATAAGTCTCTCATTTGGAGTACTGTGTATAATTCTAAAGATCACACCTTCAAAAGGATGGAGTCGGTGCAGAAAGTGGCTACAAAAATGGTTAGTGGGCTTCATCATAAGGCATATGTTTACTTTGGAGGGAAGGCAGGAGAAGGAAGGCACAACAGAGATACTTAAATACCTCTGTGGTATTAGGGTGGTCAACTGGCTCCAGATGCACCCAACACGCTTGATCCAGTCCTAGGTTTACCCCCACTGCATGCAGGGACATGTAGTTCTGATTTTTCCATTGCACTCCATAAGAAAAGCAAGACCACATGTCCCTGCATGCAATGGGGTAAACCCAGGACTGGATCAAGCCTGTCGGGTGCATCTGGAGCCAGTTGGCAACCATATGTGGTATCCATGCACAGGAGATGGCTCTCTTTCAATTGACAGAAAGCTCTGAACAAAGGGTTAAAGAATGAAGGTAAAAGTGGATAGACTCAGGAGTAATCTAAGGAAATATTTCTTTGCTGAAAGGGTGGTGGATGCATGGAACAGTCTGCCATTGGAGGTGGTGGAGACAAGAATTGTATCTGCATTCAAAAACGCATGGGGCAAGTACAGAAGGTCTCTGAGGCAGAGGAGGGATTGTAGAGCTTAATAATTCTTATGGATGGGTAGACTGGATAGATGGTATGGTCTTTATCTGCCATCATTTCCTCTGTTTCTATGTAATCCCTGGTTAGTTATGGATGACAGTTTCTAGTCTTAGTTCTGATTGAGCAGGACAAAACTACTGGATCCAAAGAAAGAAGAGAAGAAAGAGAAGAAAAGGAAACGTTTTTAGGAAAGCAGGTAAGGGAAAATGTGCAAGAGGATAAGGAGCTCCAGACTGCTCAAATGCAAAAGGAGAACGTGATGGCAGCAAGTGAGGAGGACAAGAATGGCTGTGTGGAGGTACACAAGAGGGCTTAAAGACCTTAGAAGAGGGGAAGGATAATGTTAAGGGGATTTGCTATGAGTGGAAGAACCGGAGAAGGAGCCTTAGAGGAGAGTGGAAATGTGATCATGTTTTTTAGCATGCATAATTTATTAAGCAGCAGCTTTCTGGACACTCTGGAGCCAGCAATTGGAGATTTTTTAGCATGAGATGAAAAGGCAGGGCTGCGTATTTCAGCAGAGACAACAACAAGGATACGAGCAACGTTCCAGTGGCAATAAATAAGCAGATTTACGAATGTGATTGCAATGGACAAGAATGCCAAGGGCACAACCACAAAAGGTTACCTTCGGAGCAGAGCTGAGGAGGAAGGCTGTGGATGTTGCTTTGATTTCTTCGCCAATTCCATTTTGGGGATGTTCAGGTGGAAAGCCAAAAGTGTTGCCATAATGGACTTTAGGGCATTTAAAGGACTAGAGGCTTCCAAAAGTGGATGAGGAGTCAAAGGAAATCTAAGTTCAGTAGGCAAATGGTGACAGTGTATGACATAGAAGCTGCCGCTGTCCTAGCACTTCCGCAACAACAGATGAGGAAGAGGGGAGGAGGGGGAAGAGTCGTTTTCCTATATAATTTGCAACTCGCAGTCCCATTGTGGGTGTGCTGCCGTCACCTCATTGGTATATGCATGGCTGTATACCGGGTGGTTGACTGCTCTGGCTGTCTCTTGTCTGTAGCAGCTACACACACAATACCAGGCAGCAGGAGCAGAACCACAGTAGGACAGAACCGGAAAATAAAGCACCAGCGTTATTGGTCACTCTGAATGAGAAGGGAACAGTCTTAGTGTCTGATGCAAGCAGGCACACACTCTATAGATCATTAAGAATGTTCCCTTTCCCATGTCCCTATTTTCCTTCTGCTTTCTGTCTAGTTATGTCTTAACTCTTCATCAGATTTTACCCTTTCCTCATTTCTGTGCCTGTCTCTAGGGTTTTCTCTGTTCCCTACTACTCTGTCCTAAAATGGCAGAAATCAATATAAACCTACTCAGAAGCATGGGAGGCTGAAATATGAGCACAGTGGTTCTCACTCATCCCGGGGAACAGAAGCTAGCCCGATTTTCATGATATGCACAGTGACTATGTATGAGGCTCGGCAAGTCGTATTGAATGCTTTCCTTACTAATAAAGTACAGCTATTTAGTTTAGCTTGTATATGTTTGAACGTCTGCTGCAAAAATTTTAATGTGTTTGCAAACAAGGGTCTGCCACAGTGCAGATGCAATGAGGGCAGTCTGGGATTTCTTTGGCAAGGTGTGACCAGAAGTAGATTGCCAGGAAAAAGTGACTTAACCATGACTTTGCCAGTGAGAATCAAACCCTGGTCTTTTGGTTCCCAGGCTACTCCTCCACTGCCCCAGTGTATGGGACTATCTTTCTGAAAGCTGAAAAATTCCCAAACAAATCTGGCCCCAAGAGCTTCGGATAAGGGATCGTGGACTGCACTAAGGGAAGTAAAAAAACAAAGCAAAAAACCTAATACATCTGATAGTGTAACCTTGAATTTCTGTTTGTTAGCCCCCAGTCAAAACTATTGTTAGGTCACAATTTTCTGAAAGCCCCAGGGTTGAAACTGTGCATTGCCCCATGGGCAGCTCGGTTCCCAAGCCTGGCTTTTGCCTCCCCCCCCCCTCCCCGTCCCCCCAGGCTGGCACCATTTTGTTTAAAAAAAACAAAGATCCTTGAAATACCACCACAAAGCATTTTGAGTTTTGTGGTCATCTTTTTAAAAGACGCAACAGAACAGAAATCCCAGAATTCCCAGAATTCTTAGGGAGTCTTTTGCTAAAGGGGGCTAAGGGGTTGCAGCTAAGGCACCAATAACTCCAAAACAAGGGCAAGTTAGGTTAAGAGCACCGCGTAAAGTGTCGGAGGTGCAGAGAGCATTTTCCCTGCGTTAACGTGTTGCCCAGTGCCCTAAGGTGGCACAGATGCACTTGACTCTACCTACTGAGCTGGCATTAGGTGAATCTATGCTAATTGCAAGGGTCACAGTTAGCACGCAGTCTTTACCCCCCACACTAACTGTGCCGTGCTACCTACGCACATGCCCACCCCCTTACCACTCCAAATTGGCCTGTGCTAACTGTATATGTATGTGTCCCAGTGTACCTTCAGCATTGTCAGACCACGCGCTGACAGCTAGCGCCCTTTAGTAGAAGACCCCCTTGGAGCTGAAAGAAGAACAGAGTGGATACACATCTATATATTTGTCAAATTTATGTACTCTATCAGTTCTTAATAAAGCCCGAGGCAATTTGCAACAGTAAAATAACTAAAACATACTTACATATTATAATCACATATATCTCACTTTCTATCACAAACAATACACTTGACCTCGTGGTCGGCGCTACCATTAAGTTAACTCGGTAATTACCCAGAATGCCATTAGTGTGAGGGTGGCCCATTGCCATCATTGCTGTCCCCCTCTGGTGCCAGCAGTGGTGGCTGAATCAGTTGCTTCTGCCTCCATGCAAACAGGAAGTCTGCATCAGGAGTGTGCCCCATTCATTTGAAGGCTCTCACTCACACTGAGCCCCTTTTCTCATTCATCAGAGCCTCGTGAGAGGAAAATGTACGAGGAGGAAAGCCAGGCAGCCCCACCAGTAGGAAGAAATCTGAGGGCACCTTCTTGCATACTGCCCCCCTCCCCATCCCTACAATTACACTTGCTGTGAAACCTATATATACGTGCACTTAACCACTGAGTGGAGGGCAAGTTTCAGCCTGGAGAATCAACCCAGTGTGCTTGGCAAAAAAAAGTGTTTGTTTCATGTTCATTTTAAACAAATGTTTCCCAATTTTCAGGCACTCTTTTCATGTTGTTTTACCTATTAATTCTTTGTGCATGCATCGCATGAGTGTTTGAACTCTTTTATGTGAGCAAATCAATTTTGTATGTACATTAATTTGTAAGTACTGTATATGCCCCTTCCCCTCCTCTGCAGATAAATTTCCCAAATTTGTCTGCAAAAAATCTGGCAACCTTAAGTTGGCATCTATGGATCTATTTATATTTATTGATAGGTTGGAGGTAATTGTGTTTTGTTTTTTGTTTTTTTTGTGTTTTGTGTTCTTTGGGTATATGTTTTTCTGCTTTTCTTTGATTTTAATTCGTAACCCACCCCAAGCCTGTTTAGATGAATGAGGTAGTAAATTCAAGCTATAAATAAATAAAACATACACCCTGGATGAGGAGACGGAGAGATGGGACTGAACAGAGAAGGAGAATATGATTGATTCAAGTACCGCCAAGGTATATGCACAGGAAGCAAACGGGATGAAGAAAGAAGTGGTAGAACCAGAGGGTAGACTCAGCATAAGGTTACCAGATGCAGGGGCGGCCCAAGGGGGGTGCGGGGCCATGTGCGGAGATTAATTGCAGGGCCTCATTTGCATAAGGAACCTCATTTGCGTAAATATTTGCATAACGTTAACATGCACTTTTAGTAAACATGCCTCTTAATGAGTGTCTGAATAAAGAAAGACTAACAGATTTCTACATTACTGTATTGCAGTGACAGCCACCAGGCCCATTAGGAAGTACTACAAACACTGATCATTTAGAACCCTTAGCAAATCCACCGTATCATAACAGCACTACCAGGACTCACAAAGCACCAAACCC
The DNA here is from genome assembly GCA_033557465.1 of Ichthyophis bannanicus. Classification (NCBI taxonomy): domain Eukaryota; kingdom Metazoa; phylum Chordata; class Amphibia; order Gymnophiona; family Ichthyophiidae; genus Ichthyophis; species Ichthyophis bannanicus. Next base: position 51,580,943 of record CM066046.1, read on the forward strand.
TACCTATCAAAAGGCTACACTGAAAATATTAAACCAATACATCTCAGAGAGTACCAATACATCTCCTATTGGGGGAAAGAGAGCAAGTGGGACTGTCAAATAGAAACAATATGAACAGAATACCTCAACTTGGTTACACATGCAGAACATAGACTGTCACCACACAAAGAACAAGGGATCACAATTTAGAAATACGAAGATGATAATTAAACTGGGAACCCCAAAAGCCAAACATGTAATGTACAACACTGGAGAAATAAAACTATAAATTAATTTCCGCTTTCACTAAGCAAAAACGCGAAGATGTTAGCAATACACACTTCCAGACCTGACATATTCCAGTTAATAAATTCAAAATAAAAAGTAGTTTTCTACCTTCTGTTTGGGATTTTATTTTTCAGTGCAATTGCTCCAGTCACTTTCTTCTGGTTTCTTCGTGTCTTCTGCGAGCTATCCATTTGTCCTTTCTTCTCTTTTAGATTTTTTCCATTCTCTCTATATATCTGCATTAACAAACTGATCTTTCCCCTTTTGCTCTTTCCCCCTTTTCTTTCCTTATTCCTTTATCATCCACTCAAATTTCACCCTTCCATTCTCAATCCCCACTTACTCTCTCAATACCCGGCCCATCGTAGACTTTTCTTCCCTCCCACGCAAAATATCTTTTCCCCTCTACATTCTCATTCTCATTCCCCATCCCCAACCCTTTCTAGTCCTCCCCCAAAATCAGCTCCCTTATAGTTCTAGACCCATCCAACATCCGCTTCCTTCTAGTTCCAATCTCCCAAGACCTCACATCAGCTCATTTCCAGTCCTAGCCCCCCATATGCTTTTTTCCAGTTCCATTCAAGCCCCCCATCAGCTCATTTCCACTCCAAGCTCCCCCATCAGCCAATTTCCAATCCTAGCCGCCTTGTCAGCCCATTTCTAGCCCTATTCCAACTCCTCTCAGCCTGCTTCCAGTCCTTTTCCAGTCCCCATCAGCCCATTTCCAGTCCTATTCCCCCATTAGCCATTTCCAGTCCTATTCCAGCCCATCACCCATTTGCAGTCCAAGCTCCCCCCATCAGCCCATTTCCAGTCCTAGCCCCCCATATGCTCTTTTCCAGTTCCAATCCTAGCCCCCCATCACAGCCCATTTCTAGTCCAGGTTTTCCCCCCATCACAGCCCATTTCCAGTTCTGCCCCCCTGCCCCCACCATTATAGTCCATTTCCATACCAGGTCCCCCCATCACGTCCCATCCAGTCCTATCCCCCCATCACAGCCCATCCAGTCCTAGCCCCCCCCCCCCCCATCACAGCCCATTTGCAGTCCTAGCCCCCCATCACAGCCCATCCAGTCCTAGCCCCCCATCACAGCCCATTTGCAGTCCTAGCTCCCCATCACAGCCCATCCAGTCCTATCCCCCCATTACAGCCTATTTGCAGTCCTAGCCCCCCATCACAGTCCATTTCCAATCCAAGTCCCCGCCATCACAGCCCATCCAGTCCTAGCCCCCCCAATCACCGCCCATTTGCAGACCTAGCCCCCCCATCAGAGCCCATTTCCAGCCCAAGTTCCCCCTCCCTCAATCATAGCTCATCCAGTCCTAGCCCCCCCCCCCCGAACAGCCCCGCGGCCGTCTAAGGGGCTGCAGAGGGAGCTGGGGAAGCCGGCGCGAGGTCCCGGCTTCCTCTGCACAGCCACTAGCGTGAGGAGTCTTTTCCCTCATGCTGGTGGCTGTATCTGTGAAGCTGCGAATGCTGGGAAAGGTTAAAGGGCATTGCCTATCCTGGCATTCGCGGCTTCACAGATACAGCCGCCAGCGTGAGGGAAAAGACTCTTCACACTGGTGGCTGTGCAGAGGGAGCCGGAGCCTCACGCAGGCTTCCCCGGCTCCCACTGCAGCCGTCCACATTGTGCATTAATGGCGTTCATGTGGGGCCCCCTGAAGCACGGGGCCCTGTGCGAATAACATTATCACACAATGGACGGGCTGGTCCTGACCAGATTTCCCCAAATTTTGGGGATTGTCCCTGATTTTAGAGCTGTTTCCCCTACTCCCACCTGTTTGACGGCCCCCTGTCCCTGACTCCAGCAATGGAGACAGAGGGAGTAGAAAAAAAAGTTCTTTTCAATTTAGTGATTTGAATATGTCCGTTTTTGGTATTTAGATCCCGTTTGCACAGTAGGGCGGAAATGCAGCACTCTTTTTAGTTCTCTATCAATGTGTCTGCTTCTAAGTGATATTGTTGCTGTCATGGGATGGATCAGGCAGTGCTAGGTAATGATTATGATTCCACATCTTGTTGCTCAAACCTATCACTAAGGAGTCTCTTCCCCCTCCCCTCCCCTCCCCCCAACATACTTCGGATAAGTATCTCAGATTTGTCTGAAAAAAGTCTGGTAACCTTAACTCAGTAATAACATTAGAAAGTAAAAGCATTTTTTCAGAGAGAGATAGTAGATGCATGGAAGGCCTTCCTCGATAGGCAGGAAAATGTCAAGGTTTCATTTCTAGATACGTATGTTTGAAGGTCTCTGCACTACTAATATGTCTTGTAACAGCAATGTTCAGAGCCTGCAGGCTTTTTTTATGTTTGAACATTTCTGTTGATATTTGACAATAGAACAAAAAAGATATATGTTGATTCCGTATGTACACCTTGTTGGATCAATATATTTTCCTGGTTTTCCTTTTACCAGCTTTGAAAGGCAGTATATTCCACATGGGATCTTGCAAACCAAAAAGAAATGAAATGGAAACAAATGGTGGTGACCAGGCCTGTATTTAGGCATAAGCAACATAGGCAAGTGCCTAGGGCACACCATTTTGAAGGTGCCAAATACTCAAGCCAGAGACACCTGTCCCCACTTACATTAGACCCATGTGCCCAAAATGGCCTTCCTTGATTCCTCTTCTGACTCTCCAATCTCTAACATTCTGCCCTGCTCCTCCCTCCTTGGATCCAACTCTCTGCTCTCTGAGGTCTGTTGTCTGGCCATGCCTATGGGCCCTAAACTCTTAAATCTGGAGTAGCAGGGATTAAGGTTTTTCTTCAACTGCATCTCCACTGGGAGGGTGGCCAGGATTCAGGGAGAAGTGCCTGGACCCCGTGGTGAGGGGGTTCTAGACTGTGTGTGTCTAGGGCTGAGGTGGAGGGGCCAAAAGAATGGGCCAAATATAGAATGGGAGAGATTAGTCTGAGTCCCTGCACGTGTCAAAGAACAGGGGAGAGGAATGTCGAAGAGCTGCCCAAGTTACCCAGTTCCTGGAGGGAGACTTTTTAAGCCAGCCCTGGTTTTTGAATTTATATCCACAGCTACTATTACTACTTATCATTTGTAAAGCGCTACAAGGCATACGCAGTGCCATGCAGAGACATGTAAGAGACGGTCCCTGCTCATCAGAGCTTGCAATCTAATCAAGACAGACAACAGAACAACTGGGGACTAGGGAAAATCTAGAGGAATGGTAAAGACGCAGATGAGCGGTGAACAGGAGACTAGGAGGGTCAGGATCCAAAAGCAGCTTTCAATCTGGCTTTCAATAGGGCCAAAGATGGAGCCTGACATGCTGACTCAGGTAGCTTGTTCCAGACATATGGAGCAGCAAGAATGAAGTCTGGAGCTGGCAGTGGCAGTCAACGGTGCAGCTGAAAGGCAACTTCCAGAAGAGCAAGTTCCCCAGAAGGAATGTAGGGAGTGATAAGAGGAAAGGTAGTGAGGGGCCACAGAATGAAAGCACTTAAAGTATAGGTCAGTCGGAGAAGTTTGAACTGGATGTGGAAACAGATAGGGAGCCAATGAAGTGACTTGAGCAGAGGGATTATGTGAGCATAGTGAGACTCGCTGAAGATTAGCCGTGCAGCTGAGTTTTGAACAGATTGAAGGGAGGAGAGACGATTCAGAGGGAGACCAGCAAGGAATAGGTTACAATAATCTGGACAGGAGGTGACTAGAGAGTGAGTAAAGGTCTTAGTAGTGTGTTCAGAAAAGAGGGGACAGGTTTTGCTGATGTAGTAGAGAAAGAAGCAACTGATTTCAACTATCTATCGGGTGTGTACAGAGAAAGAGACATAAGAGTCAAAAATGACACCAAGCTGTGAGCTGAGAAAACAGGGAGGAGTGGAGTGTTAAACATCCAAAAGAGGGTACACGCACTCGCAGCAAACTATAACGACAAAACCAAGAGTGAGGTGAATCAGAAGGAACCTTATTTGTCCAACCCTACATGGCCATGTTTCGGCATGTGCCTTCATATGGGGTATGACCTCAAACATAAAAAACATAACAATGACCTTAAATAATACAAATCACCCATTTAACAAACAAAGCAAAACAATAAAATGATAAACTATCAAGCACTACAATAAAATGGAATAGACAAATGCTAAGAGATTATAATAAAAAACAATAAAATATAAGAAGGCATTGATAAGGCAGGCAAAGGGAGAATTTGAGAAGAAGCTTGCTGCGGAAGCAAAAACGTGAAGTAAAGACCTTTTCAAGTACATTCGTAGCAAAAAACCTGTGAGAGAGTCAGTTGGTCCATTAGATGATAAAGGGGTTAAAGGAGCACTAAGAGGCGACAAGGCGATAGCGGAGAGACTGAATGAATTCTTTGCTTAGGTCTTTACTGAGGAAGATGTAGGGATGTTACCCATGACTGAAGTGGTATTTAAAGGTGCGGAAGAATTGAAGGAAATATCGATACATCGGGAAGATGTATTACAACTATTAGATAAACTGAAGAGTAGCAAATCACCTGGGCCGGATGGTATACATCCAAGGGTGTTGAAAGAACTGAAATATGAGATTGCAGACCTGCTATTAGTAATCTGTGAACTATCATTAAAATCATCTCTAATACCTGAAGATTGGAGGATCGCCAATGTAACACCAATTTTTAAAAAGGGTTCCAGGGGTGATCCGGGAAACTACAGACCGGTGAGCCTCACGTCAGTACCGGGAAAAATGGTAGAAACCATCATAAAGAATAAAATTACTCAGCATGTAGATAGTCATGACCTAATGGGAGACAGCCAACATGGCTTTAGACAAGGAAGATCTTGTCTTACTAATCTGTTATGTTTTTTTGAAGGAGTGAATAATCAGGTGGACAAAGGTGAGTCAGTTGATATTGTGTATCTGGACTTTCAGAAAGCCTTTGACAAGGTCCCTCATGAGAGACTTTTGGCAAAACTAAAGAGTCATGGGATAGGAGGCAGTGTACTATTGTGGATCAGGAACTGGTTAAAAGATATAAAGCAGAGGGTAGGGCTAAATGGCCAATTTTCCCAATGGAGAAAGGTGAATAGTTGTGTACCCCAGGGATCTGTGCTGGATCTGCTGCTTTTTGACATATTCATAAATGACCTGGAAAGTGGAATAACGAGTGAGGTTATCAAATTTGCAGATGACACAAAACTATTTAAAGTTGTTAAAACCCAAGAGGATTGTGGAAAATTGCAAGAGGATCTTGATAAATTGGAAGACTGGGCATCAAAATGGCAGATGAAATTTAATGTGGACAAGTGCAAGGTTATGCACCTAGGGAAGAACAACCCAAACTATGGTTACACGATGCAAGGTTCCACATTAGGAACTACCACCCAGGAAAAAGATTTAGGCATCATTGTGGATACCATGTTAAAACTCTCGGCCCAGTGTGCAGCAGCGGCTAAGAGAGCAAATAGAATGCTAGGTATGATAAGGAAAGGAATGGAAAATAAAACAAAAGATATTATAATGCCTCTATATCGTTCCATGGTGAGACCGCACCTTGAATATTGTGTGCAATTCTGGTCGCCGTATCTTAAAAAGGATATAGCGATTTTAGAAAAGGTTCAGAGAAGAGCCACCAAAATGGTAAAGGGAATGGAAGGATACTCCTATGAAGAAAGGCTAAAAAGGTTAGGGCTCTTTAACCTGGAAAAGAGACGGCTGAGGGGAGATATGATAGAAGTCTATAAATTAATGAACGGAGTGGAACGGGTAAACGTAGATCGATTGTTTACCTTATCAGAATATAGAAAGACTAGGGGACATGCAATGAAGCTACAGGGTAAACTATTTAAGACTAATAAAAGAAAATATTTTTTCACTCAACATGTAATCAAACTCTGGAATTTGTTACCGGAGGATGTAGTAAAGGCTGTTAGTGTAGTTGGGTTTCAAAAAGGTTTGGACAAGTTCCTGGAGGAAAGGTCCATAAACCATTATTAAGAAGGGACCCAGGATATCAATGCTTGACCCAGTACAAGCATTGTGGAACCTGTGTCCCTTGGGGAAACTGCTAGGTACATATGACCTAGGTTGGCCACTGTTGGAAACAGAATACTGGGCTTGATGGACCTTGGTCTGACCCAGTATGGCATATCTTATGTTCTTATGTTCTTATGTATGAATCCATATATGAGGAGAGTGACAAGGATATGCAAAGCATAAGAGAAAATATTATAGACAATACCATTTGAGGAGGACCATCAGACATCATAACAAAGGGAAAAAGGAAAAGGTGGTTGTAAAATTATGACGGGGAGAGGGCATTAAAAATACACATTGGAAAAAGTTTAGCTTTATGAAGTAATAAAACAACCACATGAAATTTTAAAAATCAATTATTGCACTAAATTACATAAAATAAAATCATAATATACATAAATATAAATTGATATATAACATAATACTAACATAGTTAAAAAAGAATAAAATAACTAAAACTTACAATTAAATATGAATGTGAGCTCACAAACATCCAATTGTAGCTCACCAGAATATATATGTATGTCGCGATACTCACCAACTGCAAGACAAATATAGAGGGCACGTTTGATAGATAGTGTAGATTTCATAAATATGCCTCTGACACACATTACATATCACCTTACAGATGTTTTTGTGTGAGCCATTTGTACATCATTAATGAGCAAAAGAAGCAACAGTGCAGAGAGAAACTGACTGGTAGGATCGGTGGATTCTTTCAAGTACGTGCATCGATGCATTGGTAGGAACATCCTAAATGTTCAATTCCTTACTGCTTCTTTATGAGTAGATTAACCATTTCTGCATGCATTGTGCATCAAGCCTATTGGATATATAATTAATTACACATCACAGCTAGAATGGTGATATAGTGCACCACTGAACAATCGGGAAGAGAGAAGGGGGAACAAGAAAGGAAACTGAAATCCAAGGATGAGATGAATGAATTTGGGGTAACACTCTTAATCTGGCTAATCTCTTGCTGCCATCAGCTCTGCCAGCGAAAATTATTCCCCCAAGGGTTGTAGGCCATTTCAAGTGCAGACACTGTTCTATTTGTGACCATGTTCAGGTGCAAAGAAGTTCTTTCACACATCCAAAGACCCACAAGAAATATTTCTTGACAGATTTTTCCAATTGTGAAACCAACCATGTGGGTAAGACAAAATGTAGTATCCACACTAGGATTATAGATCACAGGAGATGTGTAAAGAGGAAGATGAAAAATAAGCCCTGATGAAGGCATATGCCGAAACACAGCCGGGTAGGATTGGACAAATAAAGTTCCTTCTGGTTCACCTTGCTCCAGGAGTGGAGTATTATCCACAGAAATAGAGAAAGGAGAAAGGACAGAGAGGTGGGTTTATGGGAAAGAAAAGGAGCTCAGCTTGGGCCATGTTCAATTTTAGATGGCAGTGGGACGTCCAGGTAGCAACGTCAGATAAGCAGACTGAGATACAGGCCTGGATTCCTGTGCAGATTTCAGGTGCAGCAAGGTAAATCTGATAGTCATCAGCATAAAGATGGTACTGAAAACCATGGAAGGAGATGACAGCACCAAAGGAATGTGTGTAGACAGGGCTGGCCCTTCCACTAGGTAGACTAGGTGATTGCCTTGGGTGGCAGACCCTGGTGAGAGGCCACTTTCAAAACGGAGTCGAGCCACAGACGCCCCCAAATCTATCCCTCTCATCTTTCAATGCTAGTGGCAGCAGCAGCAGCGGCTCAAAACGGAGTCAGGTGGCCACTGTCACCACTGCTGACACAAGATGAGAAGATGGATTCAGGGGGCGGCGGTGGCAGGAGGGAGGCTGTTGGCAGCAGGGGGGTCAGTGTTGACAGCAGCAGTGGTGGTGGTGCTGCAGGATCTTCTGCCTGGGGCAGCAGAAACCCTTGGGCCACCCCTAGGTGTAGAGAGAGAAAAGGAGAGGTGCCAGGACTGAGCCCAGAGGGGGTACACTGACTGAGAGCGGAATGGCAGTAGAGGATCCACTGGAGCATAAACTAAAAGAGTGGTAGGAGAGATAAGAAGCAAACCAGAACAGAGCCCCTAAATCGAAGTGAGAACAGGATATCAAGGAGAAAGGTGCTGATCAACAGTGTTAAAGCAGCAGAAAGGTCAAGAAAGATAAGGCTTGAGTAAAGGCTCTTGGATTTGGTAAGAAACAAGTCACTAGAGATTTTGATAAAAGCCCTTTCAGCAGAATGTAGAGGATGAAAGCCAGATTGCAGTGGATCCAAAAGGGCTTGAGAGGAGAGAAAGTTAAGGCGATGGCAGTGAACCACATGTTCAAGTAGTTTAGAAGTAAAGGGGAGGAGGGAGATGGGTCTATAATTAGAAGGACAGGTAGAGCCTAATGAAGGCTTTTGTGGAGAGGTGTAACCACAGCATGCTTGAAGGCTGTAGGAACAGTTGCAGTGGACAGCAATACACCGAGACTATGATGTATGGAAGGGATGACAGCAGAAGAGAAAGAGCTTAGTAGATGAGTATGAATACGTTTAGAGGAGCAGGTAGTGAGTTGGAGGAGGAGAGTAGACATGTGGTTTTCTCCTCAGTGATTTTAGAAAAGTATGAAAGGGCGACAGAGGCTTGGGAAGGATTTGGGAATGAAGAGGCGGAAAGGGAAAAGGGTGGAGATGACCCTGTGGAGAACGTAAGGCAAATCTTATGGACTTTACCAAGGAATTAGTCAGTGAAAGTCTGGGTGGAAAGGGAAGGACTGGTTGTAGGTGAAGGCACTGTGAAGAGAGTTAAATGTAGCAAAGAGACTGTAAGGGTTAGAGGCAAGAGTGAGCGCAGGAATGGAGGTAGCAGGTTTTAGAGGACAGTCATGGCTGAGATACAGTATGTTTCACAGGGCGTGCAATGGGAGGAGCGACAGCATCCAGAGCAGAGGAGAGTATAGTGTTAGAGGAAGACATCGAGTCAACAACAGACTCCGATGACATCGCGGAGGAAAGAGGTGATGAGACAGCAATGGAGAAAGCTGAAGATTCCTAAACATGTTGCTGGAGATTGGGTGAGATTGAGGTGGGGGCTGGTTAAGAGTGAAGGTTAGCAGGAAGAACTGAATGGAGAAGTCTGAGTGCAAGCAGTAATAGAAAAAGACGAGGTCAAGGCATGCTGGTCAGTAGTGGCAGTAGAGTACAGCTGGAGTTTGAATGAGGAGGTTAGAGCTCCAGACGGTCATTGCTGTGAACATGGACTGCTGTCATCATTATATTCAAAGACTCTTTGCCCATGCTCATTCCCACATCCATGACTACACAACATTTAGTTAGGCAGCACTGGACACAGATTTTATGCAGAACATAAAACATAGACTGTCCTTCATTCAATGGAGCAAGCAGAGAGCACATAACAAACTAAAAAAATTCCTGAAGACCTGGTTCTTCCAAAACTCTTTCAGGGAATACCTCACTACTTGAGTGTGTGATACTTGGTCTTCCCCTTGGGTCCTGGGTGAGTCCTGAACTTTCCTTTCCTAGGGCCGGCCCACCCATTAGGCAAACTAGGCGGTCACCTAGGGCCGCAACTTCTGAGGGATGTGTGGCAAAGAGCACCTCATAGAAACAGAAACATGACGGCAGAAAAAGACCATAAGGCCTCTCCAGCCTGCCCTTCCATACCAACTACTATAGTCCCTTTTTGTCCTTTAGAGATCTTCTGTGTTTGTCCCATGCTTTCTTGACTTAGATACTGTCCTCGTCTCTACTATGAATGAGGATTTTCCAGGGAAGCAGCTGTACTGGATCCTATCCCCTCCTCCCATAAGGCGATTGAACGTGGTAGACGTGTCGCACCTAATTAATGTTTGCCTCCTGAAGCAGTTAAAATGTAAAACACTGCCAACGACGTTTGGAGCTGAGCGACACATTGAGAAGGTAAGTTATAAGTCTTGTCGATTCTGGAACTATTTTGTAACTCTTTTGCTACCAAGAGGAACAAAGTGACGTGTGATGCTAACTAGGGGTTCCCAAGGCAATTGCATGTCAAGCTGCCCTGTTATTAGTATCCCGCTGAACTGAGGCACTGACGTCACTGCTCTTCTGTTTGGTTTTATGAATTTATGATTATATGGATTAGCATCATGTTATTTTGATAGCAGTGTTATTTTTGATTTTTGGTGATTAGTTTACTGCTGTCGTTTGAGGATTAAGACCTGCTATTCAATGGGGATGCCTATTCACCACTACAATGCATATCCGTCACTGTCAATCTCTAACCATGGATATCCAATGCTGGGATCATTGAATGTCCGGGGTCACCGCACAGCCTCTGCAGCCATAGAAGCTAATTGAGTAGCAGCGATATTGCATCACTGCCTCGTCATCTCCCATGGGTCAAACTAGGCCAGCTTTTGCTTCACCTAGTTTTACCTGCAGGTTGCTAACCGGGTATCGGCGCAATATCGCCGCTACCTGGTTAGCCACTGTCGCTGCCCACGACACGCCCCCTATGCTAAGCGGTTAGCACCAGGGCATATAGCGGCGTTAGCTGGGGATATTCAGCAGCACTCACCGTGCTCACTAACCCGTTCAGCAACATTTACACAGTTTACAGGTCAGTAAGCTGTGCAAATGCCTTTGGAATTTTCGGGCCCTACGCTTTTTGCCCCGTGTCACCATGCTGGGCCATGCATTACCTGTTAGAGAAATGCTGTCCATGTCCCCAACAGGTGATACTCTGACTCTGCAGTGAATGTGCCATCATTTTGCATGTTATTTGCATGTTAGGTGCAAAACTATAGTACAGTTTAGTAAAAGGGCCTCTAAATCTATTAAATGGATGCTAATGAAACAATTGGCTAAGCAGCGCAGATGCAGATAGAAAGAAGTAAGCAGAAGACTAGATGGCTGAGCGCAACCCTGGGATTTTAATGCGAGGCCTGAAGAGACGTTAAGCGTCAGTTCATAGATCTATGCTGAGTGCTGGTGAGGAATTTATGCCGGTTTCTTTAGCATATAGCAGCAGCAACTTTTTTTCTGGCTTTGCTGAAAGCAGGTTGAAAAAAACTGGAGAGGAGGTGGGGCTGGAACAGTGTTATGTGCATGTGCTGGAATGTTTTCCAGTATATAATAAACAACAATATTACTCCATGCAGACTTTCTGTCCAGAATAATATTGCTGCTTATGAATATCACTGTGCACCAGATCGCATCCTGTACGAGTGCCAAACTGCCTTTTGGCTGTGCAAGACATAGGTGCTGCTAATACAGACTCCTGTTTGCTCTCCTTGTTCAGCGCAGATGTTTTGCGCACAGCTCATCTACATGCTCTTTGCTTACAGTATCTCTGAGCAAAATGTCTCTATTAAACTTAAAGAAACATAGAAACATGATAGCAGAAAAAGACCACATGTCCTATCTAGTCTGCCCTTCCATATCAACTACAACAGTCCCCTTTTTACCTTTACAGATTCTCTGTGCTGGTCCCATGCTTTCTTGAATTCAGATACTGTCCTCATCTCTTCTACCTCCACTGGGAGACTATTCCACGCATCTACCACTCTTTCCATAAAGAAATATTTACTCATATTACTCCTGAGTCTATCGCCTTTTATCCTCATCCTCTGTCCTCTCATTGCAGAGTTTGCTTTCAATTGAAAGAGACTCTTTCCTTTTGTGCATTAAATATCTCCATGGCATAAACCATCTCCATCATATCTCTTCTATCCTGCCTTTCCTCTAATGTATACATATTAAGATCTTTCAATCTGTCTTCATATGCTTTATAACAAAGATCACTAATATACATAAGAACATAAGATATGCCATACTGGGTCAGACCAAGGTCCATCAAGCCCAGTATTCTGTTTCCAACAGTGGCCAATCTAGGTCATACGTACCTAGCAGTCAGGTCATACGTACCTAGCAGTCAGTGGCCTGCTTCAGTCAGTTCTTCTCCGCTTCGGCTTTCAGAGCCGCGAAGGGAGAGCTTCTCCCTCACGACTCTGTTAAGCTCGCCGGGGCAGATGGGAAATTTCCCATAAGCCCCAGCGGGCTTAACAGAGTCACGAGGGAGAAGCTTTCCCTTCGCGGTTCTAAGCCGAAGCGGAGAAGAACTGACTGAAGCAGGCAGGCAAGCAGGAAGGGATCTGCCGGGCAGGGGGGGGGCCCCGCGGGACATGCAATATTGCTGCTACCGCCACGGCAGCGGCAGCAGCCAGCTTTTTTTTTAAGTTTTAATTTTCCAGGGGGGGAGTAGGACTTGATGTGGGCTGGGGGGGGGGGGAGAGTAGGACTTGATGTGGGCTGATAGGGGGGGAGTAGGACTTGAGGTGGGCTGATGTGGTTAGGACTGTGATGTGCTGTGGGCTGATGGGGGGGGGTTAGGACTGGAAATGGGCTGATGGGGGGGTTAGGACTTGAGGTGGGCTGATGGGGTTAGGACTGGTAATGTGCTGTGGGCTGATGGGGGGGTTAGTACTGGTAATGGGCTATGGGGTTGGCTAGGACTGGAAATGGGCTGATGGGTTAGGACGAGGTGTGCTGCGGGGGTTAGGACTGGTAATGTGCTATGGGCTGATGGGGGGGTTAGGACTGGAAATGGGCTGATGGGGGGTTAGGACTTGAGGTGTGCTGATGGGGTTAGGACTGGTAATGTGCTGTGGACTGATGGAGGGGGGTTAGGACTGGAATTGGGCTGATGGGGGGTTAGGACTTGAGGTGGGCTGATGGGGTTAGGACTGGTAATGTGCTGTGGACTGATGGAGGGGGGTTAGGACTGGAAATGGGCTGATGGGGGGTTAGGACTTGAGGTGTGCTGATGGGGTTAGGACTGGTAATGTGCTGTGGGCTGATGGGGGGGTTAGGACTGGTAATGGGCTAAGGGGGGGCTAGCACTGGAAATGGGCTGATGGGGGGGTTAGGACTTGAGGTGGGCTGATGGGGTTAGGACTGGTAATGTGCTATGGGCTGATGGGGGGTTAGGGCTGGTAATGGGTTGGGGGGGTTGCTAGGACTGGCAATGGGCTGAGTGGAAGGGGAGGTTTGAACTGCAAATAGCTGAGGGGGAGGGGGCCTTGGAATGGAAATGGGCTGAGTGGAAGGGGGACTTGATCTGCAAATAGCTGATGGGGAGGGGGCTTGGAATGGAAATGGGCTGTGAGGAGGGAGCTAGGACTGGAAATGGGCTGAGTGGGGGGGGAGCTAGGACAGGAAATGGGCTGATGGAGGGGCTAGGATAGGACTGAAAATGGGCTGTTGGTGGGAGCTAAGATTGGAAATGGGCTGTGGTGGGGGGGCTTGCATTGAAATGGACTCATGGAGGGGCTAGAACTGGAAGTAGGCTCATAGGTGGCTTGGATTGAAATGGGCTGAGTGGAGGGGAGCTAGGATTTGACATGGGCTGATGATGGGACTAGAAAAGGACTAGAAATGGGATGATGGGGGGCTGGGATTGGAAATGAGCTGATGGAGGGACTCAGATAGGACTGGAAATGGATAGGGGAGCTAGGACTGGAAATGGGCTGATGGGGGGCTAGGACTGGAAATGGACTGATGCGGGGACTAGAAGGGAGCGGATGCTGGGTGGGGCTGGAACTAGAAGGGAGCTGATTTTGGGGGAGGATTAGAATGGGATGGGGCTGGGAGAGTGAAATGGAACGGGGAAAAATATTTTGTGTGGGAGGGAAGAAAAATCTACAATTGGCCGGGTATTAGGAGAGTATGTGGGGATTGAGGATGGAGGGGTAAAATTTGAGTGGATGAAATAGGAATGAGGAAAGAGCAAAAGGAGAAAGATTAGTATGTTAAAGTAGATGTAGAGAGAGAATGGAAAAAAAACTAGAAGAAAGGACAGATGGACAGCAGATGATGGAGAGTTAACAGAAGACACAAAGAAACCAGAAGAAAGTGGCTGGAGCAATTGCAACTGAAAAAAAATGCACAAAAGGTAGAAAAATATCTCTTTATTTTGAATTTATTAACTGGAATATGTCAGCTCTGGAAAATGTGCATCATTAACATCTATGCTTTGTTTAGTACAAGAGGAAATTAATTTATAGTTGTATTTCTACAGTGTTGCTGTACATTCTAAGTTGGCTTTTGGGGTTCCCATTTTAATTATTATCTTCCTGTTTCTAAATTGTGATTTCTTGTTTGGTGATGGTCTATATTCTGCATGTGTAACTGAGCTGAGGTATTCTGTTTATGTAATTCCTATTTGACATTGCCACTTGTTCTCTTTCCCCAGTAGGTCATGTATTGTTATTCTCTGAAATGTATTGGTTTAATATTTTTTATTTATTTATTTATTTATTTATTTAATTGGATTTTTATACCGCCTTATCATACAATCAAAGCGGTTTAACAAAAGAGAAAATTAGTAATAGTGAAAAAATCTGTGATAATATATACATAGTTTGTAGTTTGCCTTTTGATAGGTAGGGTCTGGTGCTTTGTGAGTCCTGGTAGTGCTGTTATGATACGGCGGGTTTGCTATGGGTTCTAAATGACCAACAGACTTAGAGAAACATTCACACATACATATTTTTATTGGAACTCACACCTTGAAGGACAATCCTTCTCGTGGCGTGCTGTTCCCTTTTATTCTTTATATAGGGACGCAACCCTAGCATGCGTTCAAAGGGGATATCTACCCCTCAACATCAACCAGTTAACATTCTTTCATTCAGGAAAAACCCTCTTAGAAGCCACTTATCTGAACGGAGACTTTCCACAGTTCATAGGCAACTCGGCGTCTTCCCCAGCTCATAGATAGACTCAACGTCCACTCCTGATGGTAAATGGAGAAGTCCCTTTATCAGCCGCCGATACCGGGTAAAACCCAACACCTCCAAATCAATGTAACCAACAGGGAAGGTCATCCGTTATGACTTCTGAGACTTATTCAAGTAACAACCATACGAGAGTCTCCCCTCATTTTCTGTCATTTTCAGACTCTCGTATGGTTGCTACTTGAATAGAGTCTATCTATGAGCTGGGGAAGACGCCGAGTTGCCTATGAACTGTGGAACGTCTCCGTTCAGATAAGTGGCTTCTAAGAGGGTTTTTCCTGAATGAAAGAATGTTAACTGGTTGATGTTGAGGGATAGATATCCCCTTTGAACGCAGGCTAGGGTTGCGTCCCTATATAAAGAATAAAAGGGAACAGCACGCCACGAGAAGGATTGTCCTTCAAAGTGTGAATTCCACCAAAAATATGTATGTGTGAATGTTTCTCTAAGTCTGTTGGTTATATATGTGGGAGACATACGAGATTCAGGATTTAGAATGGGTTCTAAATGGGCAGTGTTTGTAGTAGTTCCTAATGTGCCTGACGGTTGGCACTGGATTATAGTAATGTAGAAATCTTTTAGTCTTTCTTTATCCATACACTCATTAAGAGGCATGTTTACTAAAAGTTAGTGTATGGTAACATTATGCAAATACTTATGCAAATGAGGCCCCTTATGCAAATGAGACCCCGCACCGAGTCTCTGCACATGGCCCCGCACCCCCCTTGGGCTGCCCCTGGTAAAAAGCTTTACTGAAATCTAAGTACATCACATCTAAAACTCTCCCTCAATCCATCTCTCTGGTCACTCAGTCAAAGAAATCAATAAGATTTGTCTGACAAGACCTGCCTCTGGTAAACCCATGCTGTTTTGGATCATGCAATCCATTGGACTCCAGAAACCTCATTATCCTCTGTTTTAGCAGCATTTCCAATAATTTTCTCAGCACAGAGGTCAGACTAGCTGGCCTGTAGTTCTCAACCTCAGCCCCTTTTCTGTAAAGGGACCACATGTGCCTTTCTCTAGTCCTTTGGGACCACTCCCAACTCTAAAGAAGCACTGAAAAGGTCAGATGGCGGAGCAGCTAGAATGTCCCAAACTTCCTTCTATATTCTCAGATGTATCCCATCCGGTCCCATCACTTTCTCTGCTTTTAGTTTAGCTAGTTCCTCACGAACACAATCTTCTGAAAATCATTCAAGATCCCCTTCACTTCTGTTCCTATTTGTGGGTGTTTTCTGAGGTCCCGCTCCTAGCCCTTCCTCTGAGAGCAAAGAACAAAAATATTTATTAAGTAATTCCGCCTTATCCTCATCAGCTTCTACATAATCCTCCCTGTCACCCTTAAGTCTGACAATACCAATTTTACACTTCCTCCTCTCGCTAACATATCTAAAAAATATCTTGTCCCCCAGTTTTTTGCATTGGCTATTTCTTCTTCTTTTTGTATCTTTGCTTTTCTGACTACTTTTCTAGCTTCTCTAAGTTTTTCCAAATATTGATGCTTGTCTTCCTCTCTCCATGATCTCTTATATTTTATGAAGGCCACCCTCTTTTTCTTCACCTTTTCAGCTACTTGTTTTGAAAACCATAGTGGCCTCCTTTTCCTTTTACGTTTATTTACCTTTCTAACAAAAAGGTTTGTTGCCCTTAAAATGTCCCCTTTCAGTTTTGTCCACTGCTTTTCTACATCCCCCAGCTGTTCCCATCCTGCTAACAACTCCTTGAGGTATTGTCCCACCTTGGCAAAGTTAGTTTTCCTAAAGTCTAAGACCCTTGCTTTTTAATGGATTTTATCAGCCCTAGTCCTAATGCTGTACCACACTATCTGGTGATTGCTGGATGTGTTAGGAAGCCCTGCATTAAGAAGCCCTGCCCTAGAGCTTTAGCGTTGGGCCTTATTGCAGGATTTCTGCATTGACCTCTGTGTTAACAGGGGGCTCCAGTAAATGGTCACATGTAGCCAGTCAGGTTTACTATAACCAACACTACAAAAAATGCAAATGCAATGTATGCCATTGACCCTCCTCCTTCCCCCAGAATTCATTCTATTAGGATACAATTTCAAAACTCAGTAGTGGACCAAAGCCTCTCCCCTTGGTCTTGCCTCGGCAGCTCTGAGACAAACAGAATCAGTAATTGTAAGCAGATTTGCCTACATTGAGCTGAAGCAAAGAAAACATTCATATATGTACATGCTGATATATATAAATAGAGAGATAGATAGCTAGTATCTATACTGAGAGAGGAGGGGTAATTTTGTAACAGATCATCTAGACAAGAAGACTAAATAGGTGCCAATCTTGTGGCTATTTTATTTTATAAATTTCACGACTCTACCTGCACTCTGCCCAAACTATGCCCCTAACACCTACACTTGGCTCACATAAACATATGCAGCTTCTTGTCACAGGGTTTACTCAGAAAAAAACTTCATAAAATTACTTCTATAATGTCTTTTCATTAGTGATGTGGGACCCCATTCAAGCCACAAGCGATATAAGGAGACACAAATGACTGCACAAAGCAACAGCAGGAAAGAATAGCAGGTGCAAAGTAACAAATGACAAAAATATCCAATAATAAAACTTAAATAGTGAATAAGCAATAACAATACAGTTTATTCATAAAAACAATTAAAATAACCTACAACAGATACAATTC
The DNA here is from genome assembly GCA_033557465.1 of Ichthyophis bannanicus. Classification (NCBI taxonomy): domain Eukaryota; kingdom Metazoa; phylum Chordata; class Amphibia; order Gymnophiona; family Ichthyophiidae; genus Ichthyophis; species Ichthyophis bannanicus. The sequence continues at coordinate 51,598,599 of CM066046.1, forward strand.
AGTGTCAAAACTCATGGGGATTATATACTGTGCATCAACACTAGAATGTCTGATCACAAATGTTTTTAAGAACAGATTGAGTTACCCAACATGTTTCAACCAAGTTGGCCAACACCTATTTCAAGGGACTTGTTATAAAAGTGTTGACGTTAGCGGGATAACCATAAAATACCTCTGAGGCCCTAATTGGGAAACTCTTAGCCTATCAGGTAGCAGTATAGCAAAAATTACATTTATTATTATATAGAGGAGTTCCATTAAAAGGTCGATATGAAAATGGATCTCTGTGCTATGGTAAAAGCGCAGTAAAAGGTACACTTTGAAAACACCTAGAAATGTTGGAGAAAAGCTCCCAAGTCTCAAAGGACACTATTCGAGAAAGCAAATTGTTCTCCCACCAGAGTTTGTAGAGGCTGTATAATGGATCAAGAGCAGAACTGTGGTATTTCAGTAATAACAGAGAACAATAGGACTGTGCGTTTGTTTGAAACAAAATGGGAATTATCAACAATATTTCCCAGCTCATTTTGTATTGTTTTCAAACCAAAACAATAGTGGAAATGAAATTTTGCTACTTCTTGGTTTTTGGCAATAGTGTACAGCATTAACGGAAACCCAGACGTTATGGGAAAAAAAACCTGAAAAAAAAATCGAGACCAAGGTTTTAGCACTTTCATCGTAAAACAAAACGATGCAATTTTTTTTGCCTGCACACTCCTAGAGAACAATTGTAATAATGCAAACCTCTTAAAGTGCAAGTTACATATTATGATGTCACTTCCACAAAGAGCATTTGCAAAGATTGAGTCTGGGGAGGTTAAGTGGTTTGTTGAAGGTCACGGAATGATTGCTAGAGAGGGGCTGTGTTGGGCTCTGTGCTGTAATCATGACACTACCTTTATACCAAACTGCCTGCTCATGCAGATCCAATTCACAATGAAGACAGCAAGCAACATACTGTAAAGGTCATCTCCTGTATATAGAAAGGATTTTGGCATGAATGTGCATTGACATGCCCAATGCTGGACTGCTTCCGACAAGACACCAGGTTACTATTAATTACTGAAGGTGTGAAAAGCTAAGCCAGATGTTATTGGTTTCATCACATTGAAGTATTTTATCAAGACTCAAGTGTCACATGTGATTTAATGATGATGCAGAAGTAAGTTGTTCACACCTTCTCCAATCAGTAATGAAGGGATTGTGTTATGGCATTAAAATTAATCTCACTTCCATCATCATTTTAACATCAAAACTGTTCAGCTTCACTCTGAATTCTACTGTCATAACATAATAGAAATAGGCATTTGAGCTATATCCTTGCTATTCAGTCCCATGAGAGAGATCTTCATGTTCACTACATGCAAATATCTGCCATGCATATTTATTAGGGATATCCTGAAAACCTGACCTATTGGCAGCCCTCTAGGACTGGGAGTGAAGACCAAGAACTTACACTGCGCCAACTAAAGAGATCTCCCAACTGCCAGTCATACAAGATTGACCACCTACAAGATATCTCTTCTTCACCTTCTGTCTTTTGCTGGGAAGAGCAGTCAATCAACCCATAGCCCATACTAGGATATTGCCACGTTTGCTGCTCTTTTATGCTGATTGACTTGACTTCTTATTCTTGGGAGTTTAGTGCAGTCAGTCATGCCACCACTCTGAGCAAATCAGCTTTGCTTTCAGAGCTAAGGAGTAGCTTAGTGGTTAGAGCACTGGCTTGGCAACCAGGGTTTGATTCCCACTAGAACTCTTTATGGCCCTGGGCAAGTTGCTTCTTCCTCCATTCCCTTAGCAGAAAGGCCTAGCAATCTACTTCCAGCTACATTGCTAAGAAAACCCAGGAGCTGCTGGATTAGCACTCTCTCAAAGGCATGCATTGCTTCTTATATTTCTGGCTGTCTTCTGTTCCATGTGATTCAGCAAATGGGTTGACATGACTTGCCCATCACCCAACTCCCCCTATTCCTTTTACCTACTCTTCCCCTACTTGCTCTTACCACCATTCTCTGTGTATGTTCCAACAATGGTTAAATTCTACTATAGTTTGGTTACTATTACATAAAGAATGCACATTTGATGACAAGTGTGGGGTGGGAAAAAGAGCAGATAATGTTGCCTACATATCCACTAACTAGAAAACTACACAGGGAAAAAAAAAGGAAAACACAAGAATACACAGAGGTATTTTTAAGTGTTTATTTATACATGTATATTGTTTATATATGTTTTGAGTCTCGAGCATATCCATTTGATTTGCTTTTATATGATATAATGCTTTTTATATTGATTCAATTATTTTTTATGATATATTTTTTTCATATGTCTGTCCTTTGACATTTTTAATAATTGTGTATTTATGTTTTTAGTGTTATGCCTAGTTAGCCCCTGGCGTTGTGAACCAAAGTACTAATAGGAAGTAATTCTTCTGTACAATCTGGGAAGACAGAAGATTGTCAGGGAGCAAGGGATGTAATCAGAGAGCAGGAAAATATGACAGGAAGATATAAGAATAGTCCCAATTACCTTGGGAACCACCTGCCTGATTAACAAGAACTTGCAAGTGCATCGATATATTGCACCTGATGAGCTCCAGCAGAAGACTCTTTTTGGCACCATGCAAATAGCAAGAAGGCCACTGGCAGTAACTTTGGGAGACTGAGATCAAACTCAACACCCCCCTACCCCCCGCCCCCCCCCCCCCGATTAAACTATATGCCAGGGTCCTAAACTATGATCAATACGCCAGATGCAGTCCACAGAGCTCATTTTTTTGGCCTGTGGCTGAATCTGGCCTGCAGAGAAAATGATTTCTTTTTTTGCTTTATACACAATAGAAACAAAGGCAGCAAGTATGTTGGGTTCCCAGTTTCCACCAACCGAAAAAGATGATAGTATCGCAGCACCACAGCAAAATCCAAATAAGATTCTCCCACAGACCTTCTCAGTGACTTGAAATATCCTAGGTGGATCTTCTCTTGGAAAGTTTGGGGACACCTGGCATTTTGCAAACCAACCTATTTCATCAGAGAAGTCCCCACTAATGTACACGAGTAGTCTAATGGTTAGAGCACTGACTAAATAGCCAAGTAGACCAGGGTTTGATTCCTACTAGTGCTCCTTGTGGCCTTGAGCAAGTTACTTAACTCTCCATTACCTTGGAAGAAGGGTCTGGCTATCTACCTCTCATCACACTGCCAAAAAAATACCGGAGCTGCTAGATCACCAGAAGCTGATTTTGATTCAAAAGGAGCACGCTGCATTTTGCATGGAGAGTGCTAGCAACTGACTACAGGGGGCTGAGCTGGTGGCTCAGTGGGACTGCAAAGGGATGGGTTTCAGCCCTTGTTCAGGTCTTTCGCTCTTTGGGATAGCCAGGACTGGGGGTGCTGTGGAGAAAGAGTGTGCAGGCTCTGAGGGAAGGGTGTCATAGTTGCTGTGCAATAACGGCACCCAGTAGCTGAGCACACGATTGCAGGGCTCTAGAGGTGCATAGGGTTGCCATCTTTTTGAAAGAGAAAAACTTGCCATATGTTGTGCCTGTGTTCTGCCCCTTCCCCACTCCTTGCCACAACCCCAGCCCCACCCCCTTCTCCACCCTCCAAAATAACTGCAGTGATGGCAGCTGTGCAAGCTTCAGCACCTGCTGGCCACATTAGGGTGGGGGGAAAGGTGGAGAGTACAAGAGGTTGCACTGTTCAACACCCACTAAATCACAGTCCTTGCCTCAATCCTCCAACACACACATTCTCCCCCATATTATATATAATCCAAACATACATTCTGTATTCACAGAATCTCTCCCCCAGCACCTCCTTCAAAAACAAGTGCCGAACAGAGCTAGGACATTTCCCCCTTGGTATCATCTGAGTAACAGCAACATAAATCCTCTCAATATGAGGCATATTGTGAAGTAATACAAAACTCTACCAAAAGGTTGCTCAGGACCTAGAGCAAATCTACCATGCCAACACTAACTTCCAAACCTCACCCATCAAGGTCTCTATTTAGGAAAAGACAGCACATTAAACATTGCAATGAGCCCTAGAATATCAAGTGACTGAGTCTGCTCTGAGACGCCTGCTGAGTGCAATGCCTACACTACACGTGGAAGAAACCTGCCAAATGGCACACTGCATATATACACATACTCCACACAGGGCCGGCCCGTCCATTGAGCGAGAATGTTTTTTGCACAGGGCCCTGCGTTTCAGGGGGCCACGCACAAAGAACATTCTGCATTAAAAGTAAATTTAAAAAAATAAAAAAAGCTGCTTGATGCTGCTGCTGCCATGGCAGCTGCAGAATCGAGTGTCCCGCGGCCACCCCTGCCTGGCAGAGTCCTCTCTCCCTGCATTAGTCCCTTCGGCGCCAGCTTCAGAGCCACGAAGGGAGATTTTCCCTTTTACGGCTCTGTTAAGCTTGCCAGGGCTGATGGGAAACAGGAAATGCCTGTTTCCCATCAGTGCCGGCGAGCTTAACAGAGCCGCGAGGGAGAAACTCTCTTCGCGGCTCTGAAACCCGGCACGGAGGGGGGTGATGCAGGGAGGGAGAGCTCTGCCAGGCAGGGGGGGCCCCGCGGGACACTCAATTCTGCTGCTGCCACGGCAGCAGTGGCAGCAGCCAGCTTTTTTTTTAATTTTACATTTTCCCTGGACTGATGGGGGGGAGGGAGATATGACTGGTAATGGGCTATGGGCTGATGGGGGGTTAGGACGGGTAATGGGCTATGGAGGGGGCTAAGACTGAAAATGGGGTGATGGGGGTTAGGACTGGAAGTGGGCTGATGGGGGGGGGTTAGGACTGGTAATGGGCTATGGGGGGGATCTAGTAATGGAAATGGGCTGATGGGGGGTTAGGACTTGAGGTGGGCTGATGGTGTTAGGACTGGTAATGGGCTGTGGGCTGATGGGGGGGTTAGGACTGGTAATGGGCTATGGGGGGGCTAAGACTGGAAATGGGGTGATGGGGGGTTAGGACTGTAAGTGGGCTGATGGGGGCTTAGGACGTAATGGGCTATGGGGGGGCTAAGACTGAAAATGGGGTGATGGAGGGTTAGGACTGGAAGTGGGCTGATGGGGACTTAGGACTGGTAATGGGATATGGGGGGCTAGGACTGGTAATGAGTTGGGGGGTTGCTAGGACTGGAAATGGGCTGAGGGAAGGGGGGCTTGAACTGCAAATAGATGATGGGGAGGGGGCTTGGAATGCAAATGGGCTGAGTGGAAGGGGGGCTTGAATTGCAAATAGCTGATGGGGAGGGGGGCTTGGAATGGAAATGGGCTGTGAGGGGAGGCAGCTAGGACTGGAAATGGGCTGAGTGGGAGGGGAAGCTAGGACAGGAAATGGGCTGATGGAGGGGCTAGGATAGGATTGGAAATGGGCTTTTGGGGGAGCTAAGATTGGAAATGGGCTGTGGTGGTGGCTTGGATTGAAATGGACTCATGGAGGAGCTAGAACGAAGTAGGTTCATGGGGGCTTGGATTGGAAATGGGTTGAGTGGAGGGGAGCTAGGATATGACATAGGCTGATGGTGGGGCTAGGAAAGGACTAGAAATGTGCTGATGGGGGGCTGGGATTGGAAATGAGCTGATGGAGGGACTCGGATAGGATTGGAAATGGATGGGGGAGCTAGGACTGGAAATGGGCTGATGGGGGGCTAGGACTGGAAATGGGCTGATGCGGGGACCACTGTAGAAGGGAGCAGATGCTGGGTGAGGCTGGAACTAGAAGGGAGCTGATGTTGGGGGAGGATTAGAATGGGATGGGGCTGGGAGAGTGAAATGGAGAGGGGAAAAATATTTGGCCATGTATTGGGAGAGTAAGTGGGGATTGAGGATGGAGGGGTAAAATTTGAGTGGATGAAATAGGAAAGAGCAAAAGGAGAAAGATTAGTATGTTAAAGCAGATGTAGAGAGAGAATGGAAAAAAAAACTAGGAGAGAAGAAAGGACAAATGGACAGCAGATGATGGAGAGTTAGCAGAAGACACGAAGAAACTAGAAGAAAGTGGCTGGAGCAATTGCCACTGAAAAAAAATGCACAAAAGGTAGAAAAATATCTCTTTATTTTGAATTTATTAACTGGAATATGTCAGTTCTGGGAAATGTGCATCATTAACGTCTGCGCTTTGTTCGGTACAAGAGGAAATTAATTTATAGTTTTATTTCTACAGTGTTGTACATTCCAAGTTTGGTTTTTGGGGCTCCCAGTTTAATTATTGTCTTCCTGTTTCTAAATTGTGATTCTTTGTTCTTTGTTTGGTGATAGTCTATGTTCTGCATGTGTAACTGAGCTGAGGTATTCTGTTTATGTAATTCCTATTTGACATTGCCACTTGTTCCCTTTCCCCAGTAGGTCATGTATTGTTATTCTCTGAAATGTATTGGTTTAATATTTGCAGTGTTGCCTGATAGGTAGGGTATGGTGCTTTGTGAGTCCTGGTAGTGCTGTTACGATACGGCGGGTTTGCTATGGGTTCTAAATGGGCAGTGTTTGTAGTAGTTCCTAATGTGCCTGGCAGTTGGCACTGGATTATAGTAACGTAGAAATTTTTTAGTCTGTCTTTATCCATACACTCATTAAAAGGCATGTTTACTAAAAGTTTGTGTATGTTAACATTATGTAAATATTTATGCAAATGAGGCCCCTTATGCAAATGAGGCCCCACACCGAATCTCCGCACATGGCCCCGCACCCCCCCTTGGGCCGCCCCTGACTCCACACATGTGCCTGCTGTCATGTTAAGTCAGGCAAAGATGGCCATCCGTAATGTGAGCCACCAAGTGGATCCAATTCCGTATGTGCATGTTCCTTCCAGCCACCTAGAGTCCAGAGGATGGATCACTTGCTCACACAGAGATATCAAGGATGGCCCATGCCAAAGAGCGAGATTTACTTCTTCAATGATTGAGATTTTTCTCATGGCTCATAAATTTGGAAAGATCTGCAGGTTGTATTGCTTTGTAAATTAAACGAACACCACAAAATAATGATATTTAGCTTTCTTTGGTTTTATGTTAGCTTTTCATTTTTCACTCCCTCCAGAACAGAACAGATTTAGGACATTTCCCTGTAGAACTCACCATGCAAACAAAAAGCATGGCAGTAACAACAACATAAACCTTCTCCAGTACCAGGCGTATTATGAAGTAAGACAAAACCCTACAAAAGCTGGTCTGGATAGAACAAATCTACCATTCCATAACAGTACCAATGAGGACCTATGCAGAAAAAGGCAACTCTGTAAATACCACCTATTGGGAAAAACAAGCCGCATTACTGCAGATTTCTACACAGACACTCACCGCTAACAGAAGACCACCTGGCCTTAGCCACACATTCTAAACATGGAGAGACCCTCACCTAGTGCAGAACAAATTACCACAAACTGGCAATAGAAGTATGTAGACAAAAATTAAACTGAAATCTCAAGAAGACAGACTCTGCATGCAGTGCAAAACCAGAGAAATAGGAACTGCAATGAATCTACTCAGTACTGTGCCAAATATTAACATAAAAAATGATATAAATTCCTAAAACTGACATATTCCAATCACTAAAATCACTTTTCTATCTTTGTTATTTGGCCATTTGATTTTTCTAATCATGTTGATCCCAATCTCTGGATTTTGCTTTCCTCTGTCTTCTCTTAACTCTTTCCAGGGTCTCCTAACCCTTCTCTATATCCATCTTTCACAATGATCTTTTCCTTTCAGCTTTCTTCCATTCATTTTCAATCTCTCTGTCCACTCAGATTTCACTCCTTCTTATAAACCTCTTCCAAAGACGGGGAAGCTGTAAAACTAGAGGGCATAACATGAAACTGCAAGGGGGTAAACTAAAAGGCAGCGTCAGGAAATACTTTTACACTGAAAGGGTGGTGAATGCTTGGAATGCCCTCCCGATGGAAGTGGTGGGGGCAAATACAGTGACAGACTTCAAAATGGCATGGGACAGACACACACTGGATCCCTTTACAGCAACAGGATAAAATCAAAATAAGCATAACTCTCTTATATCATCCCAAAACAAAAAACCATAGATTAATTCACATAAAATATTCCTCATCCCCTCAGTCAACAAACACTATGATATGTAAAAACTTAGAATCATTATCAACAATATTAATCAATGCCAGGTCAATGAAAAATAAGCTACCTATATTCACAGACATTCTAGACAACCAAAAACCAGATATACTATGTATAACCGAGACATGGCTATCAGACACAGACAACGTTTACCTAAATCAACTAAGCAACAATAACTACGACACATTCTACACACATAGAACTCACAAAAAGGTGGTGGAGTACTAATAATGTCAAAAAAAGAACTAAAAGCCAAAAAACTAACATCGAACCTACACACCAACATAGATACCCTTATTGTGAAAATTGGCAACATAACAATCTGCCTAATTTACAGGCCACCAGACAAACAATCAGAAAAACTAGACCCACTAATTGACTTTTTAAGTTCCTCCACTGAACAAAATCCAATTATTATGCTTGGAGACCTCAACACTCCATCACTACCAGCATCATATGCCTCCCTCTTTATGGATACAACAATAGACATGGATTTTCACCAGATAATAAACACTAGCACGCATGAAAAAGGTGGTATCCTTGACATGGTATTCCTACCAAACGAACTCTACCAACTCTATAACCCAACATCCCTCAATTGCACACGGACCCCATGGTCAGATCACTACCTTATCAACTTTACTATCACAATAAACACATCAGTTAAACGAACAACAACTAATGCACATACATCAAGATTTAAAAAATACAATGAAGAAGAATTCCTTGACATAATAATTCCTAATTTATCTACATTACCAATAAACCTAGATGCAGCAGTAACGAACTGGCACAAAACCATCAAAAATGCTGCAGCTAATAAACAAATAACTCAGAAAAACACACACCCTAAAAAAGATCAAACCCCCTGGTACAATAAAGATTTAAAGCTAATGAAAAAGAACTTAAGAAAAGCCGAATATAAATGGCGGAAAAATAAAAACACAATTACAAAAGACTCATACCTCACGCTACTCAACAAGTATAAAGACGCAATAAACAATGCCAAGAAAAAGTACCACGCCTCTATCTTAAACAACGCAATAAATAGACCTAGAGAACTTTTCTCAATTGTCCAAAAGCTGACTAATAATAATCACAACTCCAGTAATGAAATCACAGACATTACCCCACAAACACTGGCAAATTACTACATGAACAAGACAAAGTACCATCCCATACCACCTAAGCCAGTAGACACTTCACAAATACCTAACACAGATGAATGGTCTGTATTTCAACCCTTAACCAAAGTTGAACTCAAATCCATCATCACAAACATTAATACCACTACATCTCTACTTGACCCCTGTCCAGTAACCTGGATAAAGAACTCCCTACCTGTACTCTCTCAGTTCATCCTCCCAATAATAAACCTCTCCCTAAAAAGTGGATACCTACCCGCTACCCTAAAACACGCACAGATCCGCCCAATCCTAAAAAATACTACCCTTGACAAATCATCACCTAATTCTTACAGACCCATATCGAGTATTCCATTCATGGCCAAATTAATCGAAAAAACTGTACAAATTCAAACACAAGAATTCATTGATAGCTCAGCCCCACTTGACGACCAGCAATATGGGTTTCGCCCCAGACACGGAGTAGAATCACTACTAACAGTGCTAATCGATACACTTGTGAGGGGAATAGACAAACCTAAACAAGCATTCTTACTCATATTCATAGACGTGTCTGCAGCCTTCGACAGTGTTCACCACTCAATAATGATCAATAAACTTAAACAAATAGGTATTAAATCCACTGTCCTAAAGTGGTTTACTTCTTATCTAACAGAACGATCACAAACGGTACAAATCGGTAATCTCTCATCAAAAACATACAAACAAGAACTAGGCCTCCCACAAGGCTCAGCTCTGTCAGCGTTGCTTTTTAACATATACCTAAAACACATCTGTACAATATTTAAAAAATTCAATGTCCTCTATCACCTATATGCGGACGACATAATGATGTATGTCCCATTCAAAATCCCAAATATCCCTACACAACTCATTAACGACTGCCTCACTGAAATCAACACCTGGCTAAATGAAAACAATCTGCACATCAATCACTCAAAAACAGAAGCCCTAATAGTAACTAAATGCACAACATTTATTCCCCCCTCGCATATTACATTGCAAAATAATAATATCATACTAAAAACTGAAATACGCTACTTAGGTGTTATACTGGATAAACATCTCAGCATGGACACACATGTAAGAAACATAGCAAAAAAAGTTTACTTTAAACTAAAAATATTAAAGCAACTCCGCCCACTAATGCACTTACAGGATTTCCAACGCGTCATACAAGCAATCACAACCCCACATTTCGACTTCGCAAACCTAACCTTACTTGGCGTAAGCAAGGAAGCCATAAAAAAACTTCAATTAGCACAAAACGCAGCAGCAAGGACCATAACGAAAGCCCCACCTTTCCAACATATAACCCCAATTTTAGAATATCTACACTGGCTCCCGATTCAAAGCCGCATAGAATATAAAACTATATTAACCACCTACAAAGCCATAACAAAAACAGCACCCCTGCCCATAAATAACCTTATCAAAATAGAACCTACACATAATCTACAAAGGAGAGACCAGCTAAATAAACTAACCACACCAAAAGAATTCATTAGGGCCAATAAATCCACTAACAAGAAAGCCTTCTCCCATGCAGCCCCTATCTTGTGGAACACAATCCCATTAGAACTAAGAAAATTACCCGACATAATGGAGTTCAGAAAAAAACTCAAAACACACTTATTCACAAAGCATTATGGATCCTTGACCAGCACATCCAACACACCCCAACTGGATAAAGGATAATCCTACCCCGAGTAATACACAACTCATCAAAAGAATGAAGTGATACACCCTAAAACAAAGCGAATAAGTACCGTAAATGAAAAACAGAACAATGTATATAGTTTAATTATGTTCAACTGTACATAGTTTACTAACTGTTAATTGTTAATTGTTAACTGTATTTACCTAGCTACAAATGTTATATGTAAAAACAGACCACACTGTTTATTGTTGTTATATGGAAACCGCACCTGATCAATGGAAGGAGCGGTATATAAATAATCTGTTAATTAAATTAAATTAAATTATATCTCAACAAATAGGGGAGACCTCCATGGAGCGGCGGGTACACCCCTAAACAAAGGCATGGTGAAGGGTGACCTGCATGGAGCAGCAGGGGCACCTACTTATACTGTCTGGCTGGGCAGACTAGATGCACCATACTGATCTTTATCTGCCGTCATATACGATGTTACTATGTTACTGCATCTATGAACTGTCCATCTCTTTCTCTCACCTGGCCCCATCCCCTTATTCCACAGTCTCCTCACTGCCTCCGCAGCATCTCCTCTCTCTTTTCCTCTCCTTCCACATTTTGCTCACTCTCCCCCTCTCCTTCCAGCATCTTCTCTCACTCTCTTCTCCCTTTGTTCAATATTTCTTCACCATCTCTGTGGTTATTTCCCAGCTGTCTTCCCAGCTATCCACCTCCTATGTCCAATAACTCCCCTCTGTGTCCCTACTCCCCCCTGTATCCAGCATTGGTCGCATCACCCCAGTCACCACCCCCTCGGGTGTAGCAATCCCCCAGCAGCACCGTTACTAGCCCTGTGCAAGTGGTGCAGCCACACAGGGTACAAAAGATTAGGGGTGCATTTGGAGTTGCCAGCCTCAGCTTCCCCCCCCCCCAAATGCTGCCTGCCCTTGCCTCTGCTGCCAGCACTGTTTGTGTTTCCACGGTGGCGGCGGCAGCGGCAGCAGTGGAGCGGACATGACCTCTAATTGAAAAAAAACACGCGGGTCCTTCCGACTCCCTGCTTGCATGCAGGTCTGATCCCTCCCTCCTGTGACACGAACCTGCATCAGAGGAGAGAGGGATCAGATCTGCATGCAAGTATGGAGCTGGAAAGACCCACTTTTTTTTCAATGTGAGATGAGGTCCACTGCACTGCTGCCGGTGCCGCTGCCGCCGAGGGAACATAAAACGTGGTGGCGCAGGGCAAGGACAGGCAGCGTGGGTGGGGAGCTGGCTAGACATGGAGATGTGGGGTAAGATGAGGAGATGCTAGACATGGGGCAAATGTGTTGGGGAGGGGGCTGGTCAGATGTGCAAGTAACTCAGGGCAGAATTATGGCTTGGTATGGCCCTGTCCTCCAGCATTTTTCTGTCACCTTCTCTCCCCCCCCCCCCCCAATGTCTCTATTCACACATGTCCAATATCTCCCCTCTGCCACTCTATTTCCTCTCTGTGCAACATTCCCCACCTCCTAACTGCATCTCTAATCTCCAGGAACAAGCAGGAATAAGTCCTCACATATGGGGTACGTCGGAACCGACGGAGCCTGCGCGGGAAAGCTCCCCAGCTTCCCAGAAAGGAAGCTTTTGGGGCCTCCCACTGCACATGCGCGCTGCCTTCCCGCCTTCCTGACCAGCTCTCCTCAGTTTCTCTTTTTCCGCGGAGCCAGCAGGTCGTGTTCCTGTCACCGCTGAAGAAATTCTTATTTTAGTTTGTTTCTTTAGACCTGCCTTCCCCATACCGAAACCGGTACCGCCTGTCTCTCTCGTTCTTTCTTTCAAAAAAAAAAAAAAAAATCTTTATTTTTGCACAACTTGGTGACTTCGGTTAGGCCTTAGGCCTACACAAATTCTCCTCATGGAGAAACCAGCCCCTGGTTTCAAGAAGTGTACCAAGTGTAGTGCTGTTATTTCTGTCACAGACACCCATGACTGGTGTCTTAAATGTTTGGGACCTGACCACTCCATTCCGGACTGCCCATCCTGCTCCCAGATGTCTAAACGTGGTTTGCAGAACCGGGCCAACAAATTCCATGTGCTGTTTGCTTCAGATAATTCAGCATCACAGTCATCCAGGTCTTCCTCTCCGGATGGATCTCAGGTAACCAAACCTTCTTCGGGCAGGTCCTCAAAGAGCAAATCTCCTTCAAAGCATCGAGAGGCTCTCACTTTTGAATCTGAGGATCCTGCCCCAGCCAAACAACCCCGGCTGGAAGCTCTGGCTTCCAAAGCTCCATCTATGGGGTTACAGGTTGACATCGATGGCACGGCCTCGACCGATCACCTGTTAGACTGCTCTGGGGTACCGGCCCATACCGGTACCGACATCCAGGCAGCAGTGGCGTCTATGAGCAATACTGTTCAGACCATGCAGCAGGCCATGCTGGTTTTCATTAAAGCTGCGACGCCCTCGGTACCACATCCAGCGGTTCTGGGTCCGGTTCAGGTATCGTTTCCCATATCGGAACCGAGACCATCGTCTTCCAAACGCAGATCGGTTCCACATGCCGGATCCGGGTTTTCACCCGATACCGATCCCATACCCGGTACGCCCGATGTCGATACCGAACGGTATGCGTATCGTGCGTTGGAAGCAAATAGAGGATACTCTGATTCTTCTGAGGATTTTTACTCCTCTGAGGACTCTGATGAGCTGTCTCTAGTTCTTCCTGAAGACCCTTCTTCCCCAAAGAGGAGAATGTCTCCACCAGAGGATTTGTCCTTTCAAGACTTCATTATAGAACTAGCTAAAGGACTTTCTATTACCACATCCTCTGAAAAAGAACCTAGATCAAAGAAACTGGATATTTTAGGATACCCTAAGGTTCCTAAAGAGGCAGTCACCCTGCCTATCCATGAAATCCTTCAAGAACACTTGATGGACTTATGGGAGGCTCCTCTAACGTTGTCTCCTTATTCTCGTAGGTTGGACACCATGTACCGGGTCCCTCCTTCTCCTGGTTTTCAAAAGACTCAGCTGCCTCACCATTCCATTGTGGTGAAGTCTGCGCTGAAAAAGATTAAGAGTACCAAAAGGCACTCTTCTACACCTCCAGGGCGAGAATGTAAGACCCTAGACTCTTTTGGTAGGAAAATCTTCCAGGCTAGTATGCTTATAGCCAGGATTAATTCATACAGTCTGTATATGGGCATGTTTCTCAGGGAACTTGCCCTAAAGGTACGGCATTTTGCCCCCTTTCTCCCTGAGGATAAAAAGGAGGAGTTCATTTCTATAGTGAAACAGCTTCTAGATGTTTCTAAATTCTCCAACAGAGCAGCCTTTGATTCCTTTGAAGGTGCAGGTAGAGCTTCGGGCATTGCCATTGCAGCCCAACGATTTGCTTGGCTCCAGGCCTCTGACCTAGAACCCTGGGTCCTGGATGGCTTACGGAATCTGCCCTGTACAGGTGAGAACTTATTTGGTAAAGACTGGCAAATTAAAGCCACTCAAATGGACGCAGAAAATGCTACCTTAGATAGACTTTCTAAGTCTACCTCTACTCCTGCCAAGAAAAAGTCTTTCAAGAGGCCTTACTACAAGAAGGCCAGATTTTCCACAAATACTGGCCAACAATCTTCTCAGCCTCGCTTTGCTGCTAAACGTCAGCAGCCTAAACAGGCAAGGTCAAAGCCTGCAGTGTCTGCCACTCCTCAGCAGACTCAACCCCCTCAGGGGTTTTGACTTGCCCCTAGAGAACTTAACCTTTCTGGCTCTAGAACAACCAGAGCCCCTCACCATTCCTGGAAGGTTAGCTCACTTTGCTCCCAGATGGGGGCAAATTACATCAGAGCAATGGACCCTCTCTATCATCAGAGAGGGCTACAAACTTCATTTTTCCAACCTTCCTCCATATACCATGGTGAGGCACTTCAATTCTCCCCCATCTCTCCTGGGCCTGTTGGGTCAGGAAATCTCTTCTCTCCTTGCCCAAGGGGCAATAGAAGAGGTTCCTCTTCTTCAACAAGGGACAGGATTCTACTCCCCTTATTTTCTCATACCAAAGAAGACAGGGGGATTCAGACCTATCCTAGATCTGAGAGAATTGAACAGATTTCTGTACAAGGAGAAATTCAAAATGCTTTCTCTAGGCATTCTCCTTCTATACCTTCAGAGTCAGGATTGGCTTTGTTCTCTAGATCTCAAGGATGCGTACACACATATACTCATCCACCCATCCCACAGAAAATATCTAAGATTTCTGTTTCAGGGAAAACATTTCCAGTACAGAGTACTTCCCTTCGGTCTAGCCTCTGCTCCAAGAGTGTTCACCAAATGCATGGCAGTTGTTGCCGCATTTCTAAGAGGTCTGGGAATTTTTGTATTCCCATATCTGGACGACTGGCTCATCCGAGCTCCATCTCAGTCAGAGGCCCAGATTTCCCTGGACCGCACAAGGCACATTCTGCAGTATCTGGGACTGGTGATAAACCTTCCCAAGCCTCAACTTATCCCTACTCAGTCTCTGGAATTCATAGGGGCCCAGTTGGACACCACCACTGCAAGGGCCTACCTACCTCAAGTCCGGGGCCAATGTCTGGTGTGCTTGGCCTCCCAAGCTCAGTCCAGTAGTCACTTGACAGCCAGAGAAATGCTGCGACTTCTGGGCCACATGGCCTCCACAGTACACGTGGTGCCCTACGCTCGTCTTCATATGAGAGCAGCTCAATGGACCTTGGCCACCCAGTGGACTCAGGCATCAGGAGCGCTCTCCGACCAAATACTCACCTCAAAGCGTCTGTTTTGGTCCCTCCAATGGTGGATGTCCACCAAGAATCTGTTGTTGGGGGCCCCCTTCCAACCTTTGTTGCCCCAAGCAACCCTCACAACAGATGCCTCCCAAACAGGGTGGGGAGCCCATCTTCAACACCTCTCCACTCAGGGTGCTTGGTCTCCACAAGAGACCACCCTTCACATCAACCTCCTGGAACTGCGAGCAATCTTCTTTGCCCTCAAAGTCTTCCATACCCTCCTAGTCAACATGACCGTCCTAGTCCATACAGACAATCAGGTGGCCATGTTCTACATAAACAAACAAGGAGGGACAGGCTCTCTGTCGCTTTGCAACGAAGCTCTCAGATTATGGGCCTTCGCCAGAGAGCATCAAATTCATCTTCTGGCAGTGTATCTTCCAGGGGTTCAAAATTCTCGGGCAGACAGACTCAGTCGAGTTCTGCTTCCACACGAATGGTCCTTGCATATGGACCAGATACGCAGAATCTTTCAGGAATGGGGAACCCCGGACATAGACCTCTTTGCAAGTCCGTGGAATGCCAAACTTCCCCGGTTCTGTTCCAGCGTGTCAGAGAGCTCAGGCCAACGACGCCTTTCTCCTACATTGGGGTCAGGAATTCCTATATGCCTTTCCACCCATTCCTTTGATTCCCAAGACTCTGTTCAAACTCCAGAGGGATCACGGATCGATGATCCTCATAGCTCCACGCTGGCCACGCCAAGTGTGGTTCCCTCTATTTCTGCATCTCTCCCAGGGACCCTCCCTGGACCTGGGAGCGGCGCCAGACCTTCTGTCTCAGGAGGAGGGGACTTTGTGGCACCCAAACCCCAAGTCCCTACACCTCAGAGCTTGGTTACTGAAGGCCTAAGCCTTCATGACTTCAATCTTTCTCAACCAGTGAAAGATATCCTTCATGCCTCTAGGAAACCCTCCACGAGGCGTTCCTATGCTTTCAAATGGAAACGCTTTTCCATTTGGTGTGCTCAACAGGGTCTTGACCCTCTAGCACTTCCTTTGAATTCTCTATTAGACTATCTCCTGCATCTTTCTAATGCAGGCCTTAAGACGAATTCAGTACGAGTCCATTTGAGTGCTATTGCAGCATCTTTAAAACCTATAAATGGACAACCTGTCTCCTCTCATCCTCTTATTGCAAGGTTCATGAGAGGCCTGACTCTAACTAAACCTCCCATCCGGCCTCTTCTGGTAGCATGGGATTTGAACCTCGTTCTAGGTCAGCTTATGAAGCCACCTTTTGAACCGTTGGTTTCTACCTCCTTGAAATTTCTTTCCTGGAAGGTCCTTTTCCTTATTGCAGTCACTTCGGCTCACCGCATCAGTGAACTACAGGCCTTAGTGGCTCATCCACCTTATACCAGGTTTCATCATGATAAGGTGGTCCTTAGGACGAATCCCCACTTTATGCCCAAAGTGGTCTCGCCTTTTCATCTTAATCAAGAGGTATATCTACCTGTCTTTTTTCCAGCTCCTCATGCATCCAGTGCAGAGAGGAACCTTCATACTCTAGATTGTAAAAGAGCTCTTGCCTTTTACCTCAACAGGACTCAGCCACATCGAAAGTCTTCCCAGCTTTTCGTGGCTTTTGATCCTTCTCATTTGGGACTTCCAGTCTCTAAACGTACACTTTCCAATTGGATTGCTCAGTGTATTTCCTTTGCTTACCAGAGTAAAAATATTTCTCTGGAAGGCCATGTCACAGCTCACAATGTGAGAGCCATGGCCACTTCTATGGCTCATCTTCACTCTGTATCCATAGATCAGATCTATCGAGCCGCCACCTGGGCCTCGGTTCATACCTTCACAGCCCATTACTGTTTGGACAAGGACTCCCGCCGGGATGCCTTGTTTGGTCAGGCTGTCCTCAAACACCTGTTCCATACTTGAACAACTCCTGCCCACCTTCCCAGGATGGATGCCTGAGATCCATACGAAGATGGCGAACCCTTGGAAGGGGATTTCCCAGGCATCTTAGCTAGGGAGTCCCCATATGTGAGGACTTATTCCTGCTTGTTCCTGGAGATAGCACAGTTACTTACCTGTAACAGGTGATCTCTGGGAACAGCAGGAATTAGTCCTCACAACCCACCCACCTCCCCTAGGAGTTGTATCTTCTATCTATCTTCCTTTCCTCTCTCTATTGTCTCAGCTATAAACTCGAACTGAGGAGAGCTGGTCAGGAAGGCAGGAAGGCAGCGCGCATGTACAGTGGGAGGCCCCAAAAGCTTCCTTTCTGGGAAGCTGGGGAGCTTTCCCGCGCAGGCTCCGTCGGTTCCGACGTACCCCATATGTGAGGACTAATTCCTGCTGTTCCCAGAGATCACCTGTTACAGGTAAGTAACTGTGCTTTCTCCCCCCCCCCCCGAGTCAGAATATCCTCTCTCACCCTCCATGTCTCCAATGTCAACAGTCTCCCCATCCCCCACCAAGCCACTGTCTAGCTCCCTCCTCCCATGGGTACTCACCTCCGAAGCTCCACCGTCAGGACCTCTCCTCTGCCACTTATCTAGCTCCCTTCCCCTGCAGACGCGTTGCTCTGGGCTCTGCTGCTCCTGCCTCTTCTGACCAAAATGTCCTGAAATTCGCACCTGAACTAACTTGCAGGCTCCACTCAGTTTTCCTGTTGCATTGCCGCTGCCATGGGTCCTGCAGGTAAGCACCGGCAGGGGAAGGAGCTAGACGTGGGGCAGAGGAGTCGTCCTGACAGCAGAGCCACAAAGGTGGTCCGAGCATGTGAGTGCTTTTCAATGGACATGTCACACAGCTAATGCATGTAGCTTGGCATGTCTGACTCACAGCAACTCATTGCTATGTCCCCTCAAGTCACAAAGAAATTGCTTTCCTATTGCTGGTTTTACGACTCTGCCAGCAGCCGGCCTGGCCATATAAAAATCGGCCAGTTGGCAGTCTTAGAGGCGCAGGCCTCCCACCCCTTTTCCCTGGCCGAGGACTGTCTGCAATGACTGGACTAAAGATATATAAAATAGCATAAAACATCCTGAGCTCATAGTGCCAGATCCCAGTTCTGGTTCTGAGTGAGCTGTAAGCCCAGAAAAGCAGGGGAAATCCGTCAGGTCAAAAACCTCCAGCCAGCTAGAGCGATACAGTAAGCTGCAGTATCAAGAGATAGTGCTCCAGCAGTTCTCGGATTCGCAAACACCTTTCCTAAGGAAGCTGCGCCTCTGACAAGGACAGATCTCAGTAACATGACTGCCATGTCAGTCCACTCAAATAAAAATAAATATTAAAAAAACAGCAATCCTAAAAGGTAATAGCTTATTGTTGGAATGTTTATTTATTTTATAAAATTTACTAATAATTTTCTTAGCTAGCTTTTGGGAGCTAATGTCCTCTTCCTGGGGTCATTCCGACCTAAGCATTAGCTGCTAAAAGCCAGTCAAGAAAGTGCTCTTACCCCAGTAACGAGGTTCCACCTTACATTTTCGGTTTGGTTGTAAAGCTTCATGTCTGTGCACAGACAGAACTAGAACTGACATAGCACTAGGCCCCGGTTGTGTGCTTTGTCTGAATGCCCCTCTGTGCGACTGTATTTATAATGCAGAAAAGAACATGAGAGAGTAGGCAAGAGAAAGCGAGAAAGGCAGTAGAGTTACAAAGACAGCAAACAGAGAGAGACTGTCACTCTGCACAATTTATCTTGCTCCACTAATAGTCTATATTTCCTTTACTTTCCTCGCACAAAGACTCACACAAGCACTAATTAAATGCCAAGGGAAGTGGGTGGGTATTTTCCCTCAGAAATTCTCCATCTCTCAGCCTCCGCTCCCTGCGGCCTTATCCTTCACAACCGAGGCATCTCTCGCCAGCACGGAAAACAATCTCCAGTGTGTTGCAGGGCTAGAGGAGGAGGAGATGGAGACAGGGTGTAACGGAAAGGTCAGAACTGAATTCTGATGTGTGATCTTTAGGTCTCTGGAGCTTAAAGCTCAAACTGTGGAATTCTACACTGCATCCTCAGACTGTGTCCAGGGCTTGGGAGACTCCACTGAACTGTAAGGAAAAGTGATGGTGAGCTTCAATGACAGGAGGGTCTTGAGCCTGGAATAGGAATTTACTACTAAGTAACATTCTATTGTAGTAAGATACCAGATGGAACGACCTCCTTGTCCCAGATGCATTATATTAGTTCAACAAAACGATATCCCTTATATCCTTAACAGGGAAGCTATAACTCATCTAGAGCAAGTGGGAATTTTGTTTTGTGTGATCACTTTGAAAGTGCCAGGTTCTGCTGGAACCACATTAAGGCAGGTCGTGCTAGGGTCTCAGACTTTAGGAGGTTGAGCACCTGACTCCGAAGGAAAGGAATCGTTGACTAAGCAGGTGCTCAGATAAGCAGACTTAAATACAATGCATACGTAGCTGTGTTTTTCCACGGCAGGTTCAAAGGCTGGCATGCGTTATGCTCTGTCCCAGACACCTAAGAGGAAGTGCATGCCATTTTAAGAAGTAAATGCTACTGATGCTGATATACTGCTTCCAAAGCATTTTTGCATCATTCTTCTGACGGAGCAACTTATCTCTTATGCTGGATCCAGGGGCATAACCGTGGGTGGGCCTGCAGGAGCCCAAATACCTCCATTTTCACATCAGGACCCTCATGCGGCTTTCCCCCATGTCCTGCATTCTGCGGCTACACATCAGGGAAGGAAGACCATCCCATGGAAAGGGAGAGCACCACGGATGGGGGAAGACCTAGTGCCCCCCATGTTATCTCTGGGCTCCCCCCTCCCCCCACACAAAAAAAATTGGTTCTTGGCTATGCCCCTGGCTGGCAATCCACTGCCCTTATGGAACTAAAAACATAATATTCCATGACCAGCCCCTGGCACACAGCAGAAACGCAGGAACGTTAATAAGAAGTTTTCCTTTTCTCACCATCTTTACATTTTGATCACTGCAATAGAGATTTTTGGACCAATGCTCTTAAATAATAGCTGAGCCCACAGTATGAACAGTAGTAACAATGGCACAAATATTTCTGAAGTCTTTGTCCTCCAGTTTATTTCGTGAACTTTTCCTTCTATTTAAGAATTCAGTCTTCCTGTTGCGATGATCTTTGACAATGTTGATGAGGTGAGGAGTTCTTGTTTCGTTTTGTTTGATTGGAAGTCCCCCCCCCCCCCACTTTGTTCTCTTTGTTCTAGTACCAGGACCAAATTAACTGCTTACATTGATTTTTTCACTTATATCAGATTCCCAACTAAAGATTTTAGTTCTAAACAATCTCAGATTGGTGTGTTGTGTGGTTTTCATTACAATAAGACTTGCGTCAGACAAACCACAGAGGTTTAGGGCCCAAAAAAAACACATTTATTTCTCCCCGTGTACAAAGAACCCGTGGAGGATCCCATTTGTGCCCCTCCCTTCTGTTCACCAGAGGAAAAGGGAGCTACGCAGGGAAGAGAGACACACTCATTTATTGGTTCACATCGCATTATGGATGCTATCAGAGAGAACTGATAACATATGTACATGACTGACTCGGTCACATTATTGCTATCGATTATTGGCTATCTCCAATTTTATCTCAGTGGTCTAGTTGTCTATTATGCTGACATGAGGTCATTTTGCTATTATGCTGTTCCTACAATGTAAATTGTCTAAGTCAGGGGAGACTTGCACACCACCTTGGGTGAATCTCTTCATCAAGGCAGTTCATAAATGAATAAATAAACATATTGTTGACATTCGACAAGCACCTTAGTTAAGTTTTATGTTGGAAGACCACGCTGGAGTTTAGACTAGTTATTTATATGCCATTACAGGCAATTGCACTATACCTTTGGTTCTGGAGGTCAAACCTGCTTCCACCCCAGAGAACCCTCACTAGTGCTTTGGGAGTATGTATCAGGGACTCAGCCTCAACACTAAAACTGGACTTCAGGCTTAGGACATGGATTACATTTGCTTTTACAACTAACTCTTAAAGGAAGGCAGGGGTTTTTACTCCAAAATGGAAAGCTGCTTCTTTGCAGAAGAGCTTCTAGCAATATCCTATCCACTGAGGGATCAATGCAAAACCTTACATTAGATCTGTGTGCTGAAGCTTAGCACACGATGCCTCGCACTAAGCTTCAGCACACAGAGGTTTGCAAATACTAGTATGTAAAAATGTTGTGCGCAAAAAATCCATGCTAAACAAGAGAGCACACCAGATGCATGCACACACGGGTCTGCATTAGCAGCGACTATATCCTGCGTACAAAAAAACATTGTGTGTGCACTTGTGTGCATGAGCTGGAATACTCTCTCTCACAAACACTGATATTCTGTGCAGAATACTATTGCTGTTTATATATGAAATAGCAATCCAGCACATGCACATTAATTACACTGTTCCAGCTCATCTCTTCCTCAGCTCCTCCTGTTGTTTTTTTGACCATTCTTCTTCGGCAAAGCTAAAAAGCAGTTGTGCGTTCTCTATGCTTCAGGTAAAGAGAAGAAACAAGCATAACGTCCTCACTAGTAGTGACCACAGAACAATAAGCTAACACTTTACAAAAGTTACAACACAGTAATAATTGGTGATTTCAATAACCCCAATACCGACTGGGTCAATGTCACAGCAGGACATGCTAGGGAGATAAAGTTTCTAGATGAAATAAGTGACTGCTTCTTGGAGCAACTAGTTCATGAATCAACAAGAGGGGAATCTATTTTAGATCTAGTCCTTAGTCCTTAGTAGAACACAGGATGTGGTGCAAGACATAATGGTGTTTGGGCCACATGGCAATAGTGATCATAGCATGATCGTATTTGATTTAATAAATGGAGGGAGGACAGCAAGGAAATCCACCTTTTAACTTTTAAAAGGGAGACTGTGAGAAAATGAGGAAAATAATTAAGAAAAAGCTAAAAGAAGCAGCTGCAAAGGCTAAAGCTTTACATCAAGCATGGGCATTGTTTAAAAATACTATCTTGGAAGCCCAGATCAGATGTATTTCATGCTTTAAGAAAGGTGAAAAGAAGGCCAAAAAACTGCCACTGTGATCAGAGAGGCTGTTGTTGCCAAAAAAGTCTCTTTCAGGAAATGGAAGAAGGAGTCATAAGCACTGGCAAGTTAGATGCAAGGCATTGATAAGGCTGGCAAAAAGAGAATTTGAAAAAAAAGCTTGCTGTGGAAGCAAAAATGCACAATAAAAACTTTTTCAAGCACACCTTTAGCAAAAATCCTCTCAGAGAGTCAGTCAGATGGACCATTAGATAGAGGAGTAAAGGGGGCACTAAGAGGGGACAAGGCCATAGCAGAGAGACTGAATGAATTCTTTGTGTCAGTCTTTAATGAAGATGTAGGGAAGTTACCCATGCCTAAAATGATTTTTCAAGGTGATGTATCAGAAGAATTGAAACAAATCTTGATAAACTTGGAGGATGTATTACAACTATTTGATAAACTAAATAGTAGCAAATCACCTTGACTGGATGGTATACATTCCAGGGTGCTGAAAAAACTGAATTATGAGATTGCAGACCTACTAGGAGTAATCTGTGAACTATCATTAAAATCATCTGTAGTACTTGAAGATTGGAGCATGGCCAATGTAATGCCAGTTTTTAAAAAGGGTTCCAGGGATGATCCAGGAAACTAGAGACTGGTGAGCCTGATGTCAGTACCAGGCAACATAGTAGAAACCATTATAAAGAATAAAATTACTGAATATATTGCTAATCATTGTAGAGGAGTAGCTTAGTGGTTAGAGAAGCTGCCTAATATCCAGCAAATCAAGGGTTTGATTCCCACTAGCACTCCTTGTGACCTTGGGTAACTTGCTTTACCCTCCATTGCCTCAAAAGAAAAAGGCTTGATAATCTATCTTCCATAATACATTGCCAAGAAAATCCAGAGGCAGCTGGACTTGATGGCACAAAAAAATAAGATAGCAATGGTTTTAATGGGAGAAAGCCAACATGGATTAGCCTAGGAAGGTCTCGTCTTACTAATCTGTTGTATTTTTTTTGAAGGTGTGTATAAAGGTGAACTGGTTGATTTAGTCTAACTGGATTTTCAGAAAGCCTTTGTCAAGGTCCCTCATGAGAGACTCTTGGCAAAATTAAAAAGTCATGGGATAGGAGGCAGTGTACTATTGTGGATCAGGAACTGGTTGAAAGATAGAAAACAGGGAGTAGGGCTAAATGGCCAATTTTCTCAATGAGAAAGGAGTACTCCAGGGATCTGTGCTGGGTCCACTGCTTTTTAACATATTTATAAATGAGCTGGAAATGGGAATAATGAGTGATGTGACACAAAATTATTCTAAGTTGTTAAAACAAAGATGATTGTGAAAAATTGCAATAGGATTTAGATAAATTGGAAGACTGCATGTCCAAATGGCAGATGAATTAATGTGGATGAGTACAAAGTTATGCACTTCGGTAAGAACAACCCAAACTATGGTTGCACAATGAAAGGTTTCACATGTGGACCCACTATCCAGGAAAAAGATCTAGACGTCATTGTGGACAATATGTTGAAACCCTCTGCCCAGAGTGCAGCCATAGCCAAGAAAGAAAATAGAATGCTAGAAATCAAATGGAAAGGAATGGAGAATAAAACAAAGGATATTATAATGCCTCTGTATTGTTCCATGGTGGGACCGCAGCTTGAATTCTGGTCACCATATCTTAAAAATGATATAGCAGAATTAGAAAAGGTACAGAGAAGATCAAAATGGTAAAGAGGATAGAAGGATACCCCCATGAGGAAAGGCTTAAAAGGTTGGGGCTGGGGGTTACGTGGTGATGGAGAGGTGAGCAGTCGTGTTATTCCCTTGCTCCCGGCTCAGCCAGCTCAAAGAGCTAATTTTGGAGTTTTTTCATTGGTGAGAGTGCAAAGCTGGTCTCCATTGATGGAAGGCATCTAAGGCAGAAATCCGCAAGGCAGTGAAATTGTCCACGTCGGCAGGAAAAGCACTGAAAAATTCAAGACAGCAGACAATAACAGAGTGCCTGATGGGGCAAGATAGTGTCGGTGCGGCCTGCTCGGCAGCGGCTCAGCTTGGAGGCTCACAGCTGTCCACTCTGTGGTCTCTGAGTCAAGCCTACCGAGTGCAAGAGTGGAAGCCGATGCCATATTGGTGGCAATTAAAGCTAGCAATCTTGAGATCTCTGCTAAGTTGGGGCGATTCAGTCAGACCTCCGTGAAGTCCACTCCGA
The DNA here is from genome assembly GCA_033557465.1 of Ichthyophis bannanicus. Classification (NCBI taxonomy): domain Eukaryota; kingdom Metazoa; phylum Chordata; class Amphibia; order Gymnophiona; family Ichthyophiidae; genus Ichthyophis; species Ichthyophis bannanicus. The sequence goes on from CM066046.1 coordinate 51,623,463, forward strand.
AATTCAAGCAGTGGTGTCTTGAATCAATCAAGCTGAGATGAGAATTGCAGGAACGGAGGAGGATCTCCTTGTTTTGAAAAAAGATTCATCAGAGCATTCTTCTCTCATTTCCAAGTTGTTAGCCAAGATTGATGATCTTGAAAATAGACCACGACGATCAAACATTCAGATTATGGGCATCCCAGAGGTAGAAGATCAGAAAGGCATGGATGGCTTTGTGGATTGCCTGCTTCGGGAGTTTTATAAAGATCCATCTTTACTGGAGGAGTTGGTGGTGGAATGGGCTCATTGTGTGCCAGGTGGGCAGAGAGTGAATGCTAGCCAGCCCCACCCAGTGCTGGCCAAATTACTGAATTACAGGCACAGAGAACTGATCATTCGTCAGGCCAGGAAGTTGGGGGACTTCACGCATAATGCACATAAAATTTGGATTTTTTCAGACTACAGCATAGACCTGGATAGAAGGCGGCAGAACTTCCAAGAAGTTAACAGGAAACTACAACTGCATGGCATGCCACAAGTGCTCTTGAATCCAGCTAAACAGCGGGTCCTCTAGCAGGGCAAGACATTGTTTTTCACAGAATCTAAGAATGTGCAGCGGTTTCTCCAGTTGTACTTCCTGGGTGATCCCTCTCTCATGTCTCCAGTTCCCTGATGGGCCTGCAAGAACTCAGGAATACCCCAGGATTCTGACCTGTAATCAATGGCAGGGAGGGCCCACCGACCGGGTGGTCAAAGAGTTTTTGCACAGTGATGATGAACAAAGTGTTCTGGCAGAACAAGGCTGAACTGGTCTGTCTGCAGCATAGTCTCATATGACTCTTTGCTTTGGACTCCAATGGTAGTCTGTCTTGGTAAAGAGGATTGGCTGGGGGTAGGGAGAGGGGGGCTGCTAGTTTTTTTTCTGTTAATTTGTAGGTGGGATACGGGGTCCCTGGAGGGGAGGAGGTAAAAAGCATGTGGCCATTGGGTGGGGAGCCAGAAAGTGAGAGTCAGCCTGCTTCTCACTTGGAAGCCCCCCTGGTGCATCTGGGGTTGTCTTCCTGGTACCGCCTGAGAGGTCTCCTCCTGGAGGGCTCTTTGTGTGCCATTGGTTATGGTTTGGTTGAAGCTTATGTGTTGTATGGCTTGATGCTGGTGTGTGTGTGTCTTGGAGAGGGGCGAGGTGGGGGGGGGGTTGGGTTATAAGTAAATTAAGGGATGGGGTCCTGAATGTTCTACTAGGCAGGTTCTACTAGGCAGAGGAAAATAGTTTTCGGGAGCTGGGAGGCCTTCATCCTGATATATTTGTTCTGCAAGAAACCTACTTGGGCTCTCAGTAAATGGGGTGGATAAGGCCAGGGTGCATGGGTGAGAGTTGGCACCCCAAGAAACACTAATAGCGCAGAGGTGACTATCCTATTGCGACAAGGGGGTGGCCCCTATCAGATTTTGAGGAAGCTGCACTTGACGGGGGGCTGGGAGGTGACTTTGGAGCTACAACATCCTGGTTTAGCCTTTTCTTTGGTGAATCTTTACACCCCCAATAAGGGTCAGGTCACGTTCTTAAAGGACCTATTCACCAGACTTTCTGGTGGACGGCTTTGCCCACAATGTATGCAGGTGATTTTAATATGGTTATGCAGAGTGGACTAGACAGATCAGGGCGGGGGGAGGGAATGAAAGGGATTGCTATGAGCTCTTGCTCAGAGATTCTGTTTAGTAGATATCTGGTGGGTGCATAACCGTGGCTGAGATAATACATGTGTTTTTCCTCTTTGCACAGTTCATATTCACGTCTCGATTTTTTCCTGCTCACGTCCCCTCTATGCACTTTAGTCACAAGCTGCCAGATGAGGAGTATTGTCTGGTCGATCATGCTCCAGTTCATCTAGTTTTGGGGGCAGTAGGGGAGGAAGGCGGCAAGCAAAACCGTGGAGACTAAATACTTTGTAATTGCACAAGGGGGTGGTGGGGGTGGTGGAATGGACCTTGGATGAATATTTACAATGGAATGATACTAAGGGAGTTTGTCAGATGTTTGGGATGCTTTAAAGGCAGTTCTTTGGAGCTGTGTTATTGAGTTAGGGTCGCGCAGGAAAAAGGAGAGGACAAGTTTGCGCCATACTTGGAAATGGAGTTTACGAGGCTAGAAGCAGCTCAAATGGCTCGACCTTCTTCAAATCTGACTTGTCAGGTTTTGCTGAAATGCAGGGAGTTGAATACACTTAGAGGATGAAATGGAGATTTTGTTGAAGAAAACGGCACAAAAGTATTACCTTGGGGGGGGGGGGAGATCGATCGGTTATTAGCGTCGCTTTTAAAGAAGCGGCAGGCACAAACTACAATTTTGCAGATGCAGTACTATATGAGACAGCTAAGACATAATCGCGACAGGACTGAACGGGTGTTTCTTCAATATTACTCTCATTTATATACATCTGAATGTATCTGAGATACGTGTCAGATCAAGGCTGAGGGCTTGAATGGGCAGTCATGGGTTTAGAGGTACAGAGAGCGATAAAGGAGTTATCCCCCGGAAAGGCAGTGAGCCCAGATGGTTTTTGTCTGAGTTTTATAAGACGTTCTCCAAGGTGCTGCCCCCCCCCCCTTTTTGCATAAGGTGTTTAAGCATATCAGAGATACAGGAGAGGTGCCTGCTTCCTTTCAGGAGGTGCACATTATAGTGTTACATAAAAAGGGTAAAGACCTGGTGGCTGTGGGCTAATACCACCTTATCTCCCTGTTGAATACAGTTGAGAGCACTGTTCCCTCTAAGCTGTGCGCGTGTGCGCGCGCACACACCTCACCAAGTGAGCGCACATACTTTACAACAGAGCGCACAAAAATTACGGTTCTGATTCTGATAGAAAACAACACAGACGTTCTTAAAATTGAAAAGTTGTTGTGTATTTATGGTTTTCACAAGTTCTACAATATTTTCTAGTGCAATCAATGTGGTGTACATACTGTATTCTGACATGTAGTCAAATTTTAAAGTATATAACTCCGAGTGTCGTTATGTGGCGCACAAAAATTTAACCTTCCTTCAAAAGCTGCACAGCTGATATTTTATGCGCACACAGCCTACAGAAAATTAGAGGGAACATTGGTTGAGAGGTTTTTGGTGCATGTGTTTGTGGAGTGGCTTATGCCAGATGTGATAAACTATGATCCAACGGGATTTATCAGGGGTCAAAATGTGGTGGATAACATGTGCCGGGTGCTTGGCCTGGCACAGCTGTGTGAATGGGAAAGCAGTCAGCTGGTGGTCTTTTTCACATTAGACGCAGATGAGGCCTTTGCTTGGGTGGAATGGCCTTATCTTACGCAAGTCTTGGAGACCTTTAACTTTGGACCAGCTTTCCAGCGGGTGGTGAGGGGTCTATATAGCCAATCTATGGCTCGGTTGCAGATTAATGGGATGCTGTCCCCAGCTTTTTCATTAAGGAGGGATACCCGGCAGGAGTGCCTGCTCTCCCTCCTGGTCTTCGCTTTGTCATTGGAGCCTTTTGCGCAGGCCCTTAGGCAGAATGGAGAGGTGAAAGGTGCTTGTGTAGGTGCAACGGAACATACTATACGCAGATGATACGATGCTCTTTCTTTCTCACCCGCTACGCTCCTTGAGGGAGTTTGAGGGGGAATGTTCTTCCTTTGGTGCGGTCTCTGGTTATAAATTAAACACCACTAAATCTGTGATACTGCCGTTTAATGTTCCAGATGATCTGGTGGGGAAGCTGCATCATCCTTTTCCATATCAGTGGGAATGGGACTCCTTGGCATATTTGGGAGTTCCCATTCCGCGGTCTGTCAACAGGCTTTATGAACTGACTTTCCCCCCACTGCTCAAGAGAATGAAGGAGGACCTACAGGGCTGGTCTTTCTTACCAGCGTCCTTGCTAATGCATATTAATGTTATAAAAATGAACGTACTCCCCTGTTTTATATATTTATTTCTGATGGTACCATGCTTGATACCTGATACATTCTTTGGTGAGAGTCACAGGGTTATTGCTCGGTTCCTTTGGGCAGGTAGGCATGCCAGAGTTTTGCTTCACGGTCTGATGTCACCCTCATCCCAGAGGGTGGTCTATCTCTCCCTAGTTTTAAGCTATATTATTGGGGGGCACAGATCAGGGCAGTATATTATTGATGGATAGACAACCTGGTGTAACACTGGGTGGTGCTGGAATCGATGCAAATGGGAATTTCGGCAATGAAAACTGTTCCATTCTGGCCCCCTCTGCCGCTGCATAGGGCCTTCGTGCAGCAAACTATGATACATGCCACCTTAACTGCTTGGAAACGAGCAGTGTGATGGCTTGGGTTTAAACCACCTCCCACCTGACCTTTTTGACAGATGGGCAGTTGTTCCCTCCAGGAAACCTGGACCCACCCAATTTCAGTGGCTCCGGCTCAACAAACTGGAAAGAGTGCAGGACTTTATGGAAAAGGATTGATTCTTGAGTAGGGAGGAGATATTACAACGGTGTACTGCTGGCTCCCCTAAGTTTTTACGGTGCTTCAAGTTGAGCATTTCCTAGCCTCAAACAGAACTCGGTACTTGCGGCCTGCCCATTCTCTGGAGCTTTTTTCAGAATCCTAAGAAGGGAGCTGACGTACTGGTGCAGATTTATCAGTTTCTCCTTGGGGCACGAAAGGAATCCCAAAAATACTGGTCCTGTTGGGAGAGAGATTTGGGGTGGGAATAGTCAGAGGATCTTGGGGGGGGGGGTGTTTGGGAGAATACCCACAAGATGTCCCTCAGCCAGTCACATTTAGACTCTCAGTACAAGATATTGTTTCATATGTACCTTACCCCCTTGTGGTTTCATGCTATGGACCCTGCTCGTTCGGAGGTCTGTTGGAGAGGCTGCAGGCTTCAGGCTAGCCTGTTTCACGTAATGTGGGAATGTCCTGTTATTAGGCCACTGTGGGCACAGGTTGCTCAGTTATGCTTCCAGGTAACCGGACAGGACTAAGGGGAGGATGCTGCCCTGTTAGAGGGACCCCTGGTGCTCTGTCTCAATAGACATGATGTGGCTAATCTTATGTTTCTGGCAGTGTGGCTCGTCGTGGCTGCAGTCTGGAACAGCCCACACCCTCCATCCATAATAAACTGTTCCAAGAAGTTAGTCCGCATTATGTTGATGGGGTGGCTAAGGAGAAGGGGAATCGGGATACAGTTTCTCAAACCTGGGCCCCAGTGAAACGGCTCATTGGGGGGGGGGGGAGATAGGAAGGGGGTGGGAAGAGGCTTCGGAGCATGCGTGGATGCTGTTTTTTGCTTTTCTTTTCTTGCCCCCTTTCCCCTTCCTCCCCAACTTGGCTTTTCCTCTCTGGCTTTGTGATTTGTTTATGTTCCTCCTCACCATCAGCTTTCTCCCTGCCCTCGCCTCCCCTGTTTCCCCTGGATAACTGCCCCCGTCAGAGGTCATATGGGTGGTTGTTCACTTGATTTTTTACCACTGTTAGTGGGATCTCTGGGGACACGCATGCATGAGGATGTATGTTTTGTTATGTTCTTGTTGTTATTATATAGGGTTATATTACAATGCAAGTAGGCTCAGCACCAATTTGAAAGGTGAAGGAGATGGGGAGACACAGTGGGATCACAGCTTTTTGTTCTGAATCATTTGTATTGGAACAATCTCATGAGTTCGGTGCTATGGTTTATTTGTGTGCATTGTAAATTGAAAATTTTGAAAAAAATAAAAAAAAGATTGGGCTTTTCAACCTGGAAAAGAGACAGCTAAGGATAGATTTGCTAGAGGTCTATAAATTAATGAAAGGAGTGGAACGGGTAAACATAGATCTATTCTTTATGGCATCAAAAAATAGAAAGGCTAGGAGACATGCAATGAAGTTACAGTGTAACCCATTTAAAACTAATAGGAGAAAATATTTTTTCACCCAACATATAATCAAACTCTGGAATTTATTACCATAGGATGTGTGGTAAAAACTGTTAGTGTAGCTGGGTTTAAAAAAGGTTTGGACAAGTTCCTGGAGGAAAACTGCATAAACCATTATTAAGGAGGACCAGGAAAATCCACTGCTTATCCCAGGATAAGCATCATTGAATCTGTATACTTTTTTGGGAACCTGACAGGTACTTGTGACCTGGATTGACAACTGTTGGAAACAGGATTTGGATTTGATGGATCTTGGTGTGGGTGTGTGTTGGGGGCAAGGCCTAAAAGTACTACGGAGAAGAAAAAAAGAAACTAATTGAAATGCCTATCTTTTTTATTTTGATTCTTCTCCAATTTCTAAGGAGTTCTAGAGTTAGAAGTCTTGGAGAGTTCTTTCTACCATAATGAATCAAGTACATCGGGTGCTGCTGTGCAGATCGCCAACAGAGCTACACCCATACATGTAAAATTGGACTTTAGCATGAACAGCTGAGGAATGGACTATATAAGAGATATTTCTGAAAACATGAGGTGTGTACTCCTTCTTCCAAAAAGGCATGAAAGCATCAGAAATAAAGCTACAAGAATGAAATAATTTCAGGGAAGCCATGAATACGATCAGAAAACAAAGCAGCCAAACCAAGACATTGATGTTTTGAAGAATCCACAGATTTCTTTGGCTTTAATTTCGTGGAGCTTTGCGAGTAAGGAAGAAACTGGGAAAAGGAGGAAAATGTAATAATTAGAAATGGTTTTTGCATTTTGGTTTTAGTTCGGCTTTATCTATAACCATGCTTATAGTACAGGTGTATATATACAATATAAATTTTACATATTGAATAACTATTTCAGTTGAACACATAGGCTGGTTTGGAATCCCCTCCACTGCAGACTTAAAGGGGAGAAAGGTCTGGTTGGAAAGTAATTGTTTTTATTTTCCACTGAAGCGTAAATTAGGCTGCACTAAGATTAATTATAAGGCTCTGGCAGTCCCTGCTAACCCACAGCCAGGGACTGATGGAGAATTGCATTTGGTTGATTGGATTCAGCCAAATGTATTAGCTTTAGAAATAAGAGGAGAAAGCCTCCAGAGGAATAGCTCTGAGAATGTTTTCCAACATAGCTTTTCAGTAGTGATGTCTAGATTCTATACTGGGCACGTGCTATGGCCCAGTATGGTTTCCCCATCTGTTCAATTCTTTGAATCATGACAACAAAAAGTTTAAAATTCTACTGGGAAAGAAGAGAAGGGCATATTATGTAAGGTGTGTCTGTGTGCATTTGTGTGTAAGTCTCTGTTTGAATGGTGTACGTGTGTAGCCTACACCAGAATGGTTTGTGGTAACTGAGCAAACTGAAATACTGGTCTAGATCAGGCAGCCAGAAGAGGGGAGTGGGTCTCTTGGAGTGGAGTGCAGGCCAACATTCTACATTCTGCCTGCCATAGTAAACTCATCAACACTCCCATATGCTGTGGACTCCAACGCAGCTTCATGGGAATGTTGAAAGTAGGGGGCATATTTCATGAGACTCCGTTCTGCAGGGGTGGTTTTTACTGGTCCATGCATGTTTGCAGAGCAGACACACATCCTGGAAATTCTTTCCACATTTATTTTTTTTCTTTCCTGGCTCTTTTCATATGGATACTCGTACACAAGAATAAATGCCTATGTTGGCTAAAACATTTTAAATCTTCTTTTCTCGTGGTCTGTTGTCCCTCACTGACCCTCTGCTCAAGCCTTTGTGTCACTTGAAGGCCCTTTTTACCAAGATGTGCTAAAGGTTTGCGTCTAACGTATGTTAACTGAAAAAGTTAAGGTGTGTTAGATCAAGCTTCTAAAGCGACTGTTGGGAGTAGTCTGGTGGTTAGAGTAGTGACCAAGAGATGAGGGTTTGATTCCCATTGGCATGCACTTTGTGTATCATTTTGGGAACCTGACGGGTACTTGTGATCTGGATTGGCCACTGTTGGAAACAGGATACTGGGCTTGATGGACCCTTGGTCTAACCTAGTATGGCATGTCTTATGTTCCCAGTATTTTTGGAAGCGATGTTCCCATGATGCTGCATGGGAGTCCTCCATTTGAGCTGCTGCCGATAGGAGGAGGTGCTGCAATATACCATTTTTAGTTGCAAAGAGCAGGCAGTGTTTGAGGGGGCTGGCATACCGGAAATGCAGAGCAGTTTTATGGGGGGGGGGGGGGGGTTGCTATCATGCATTATCAGCATGGCAGATAGTGCAGGTTGCAGTTAATTACACTTCTGTTGATACAAACGGGAATACTGAACCTTCCCTCTCTGTGATCATCTGAGCCTTTCTCCCTGCTTTCATTTTTAAATGGGCTACTTATTTATTTATGTGTTTTTATATACCACTTTCTTTATCCAGACTCAAAGCGGTTTACATGGAACGTTAAAAAAATTACAAATAACAGGGAGTTACAATTAACAGTGAAACAGATGCAATAACTAGCAAGTAACATTTTTAACTTTATAAGTCAAACGTAAATTAAAATTGAACATAGGTATGTGCATAGTAGAATAGGGTTAAAGATTAGTCAGGACAATGTGCTGTATCATGTGAGGAATGGGCTAGGGCAGTGGCTCTCAACCCAGTCCTTTGGGACCCCCAGGCCAGTCAGGTTTTCAGGATATCCACAACGAATATTTATTTATTTATTTATTTATTTACAATTTCTTCTATACCGCACTATTCAGCATCAGCGCGGTTTACATGGAACATAACAATCAGACAGGGTACATAGGTCTGAGTTTACAATTAACAGGAGAAACAACTTGGATAACAAAAGGTAACTATTTACACAATGAAGTCACATAAGACATAGCAAGAGATTTAATGGTCAAGGATTCCTTACATGGTGTGGACGCCTGGCTTACAGGGTGTGGTGGGACAGTTGTAAGTATTTGAGTGGGGATGTGGTTCATTGTTCTCTGGGAAATATTTAATGAAAAGGAAGTGTTTAAGGGCCTTCCTAAACTGGATTAGGTTAGTGATTGTCCTGATGTTTGTTGGTAGTGAGTTCCAGAATCTTGGGGCGCAGAGACTGAAGGCCCTGTTTGCGGTTATTGAAGTGCATTTTGTTAATTCTCTCGGCAATGATAGCATATTTATCGCAGTGGATCTTCTTGGTCTATTAGGCGCAGTTGCTTGGATAAGGTCAGAAAGTGAAGATGGAGAGAGCTTATTGACCGCTTTGAATGTCAGCAGCACTGTTTTGAATAAGATCCTGGCTTGTACAGGGAGCCAGTGTAACTGCTTTAGAAGGGGCGTCACATGGTCTCTTTTAGATGACCCCTGGAGAACCCTCACTGCACTATTCATGGCAAGTTGTAAGGGGTTCAAGGTGGATTGTGGGAGACCTTGTAATATGGCATTGGCATAATCCAGATGTGGTATTACCAGGGCTTGGTAAATTGTCCGAAAATCTTTCGGTTCAAGCAAGGGGCGTAGATGTCTGAGTGAATGGATCTTGAAATAGATTGCTCTTACAGTGTTAGTTAGCTATGTGTGCCTTCATGTCAAGGTTTTGATCCAGTGTAATTCCCAGGTAACGAATTGTGGGTTTTGCTTGAAGTTCGGCTTCTTTCACCTTCAAGTATTTGGGTGGGCTGAAGTTTGGGTTCCTCGTAATGAAGAGCACCTCCGTTTTTTTATGCTGAATCCGAAGGTTTTGTGACAGGAGCCATTCAGATATGGCATTGAAGCAGTTGGTCAAAGGGGAGAGGTCAACTTGGTCTATGTAGAACGGCATATAGAGCAGGACATCATCAGCATATACCATACAACTGACATTGAAGGACCTGATGATATCGCAAATGGGTTGCATGTATATGTTGAACATCAAGGCCGATAGGGAGGATCCCTGGGGAACTCCTTGGTTTTGATGGAACAGTTCTGATGTTGCTCCGCCTGATCGTAATTGCTGCCATCTATCGGTCAAGTATGATTTGCACCACTCCAGTGCTGTTCCGCAGATGCCCTTCTCTTTTAGTCGTCCAAGAAGAAGCTCATGATTTACTGAGTCGAACGCTGCGGCAATGTCTAGGAAAATGAGTGCAAAACCCTGACGAATGCTGTCAATGCCAGTGATTATATTATTGAAAAGGGTGGCGAGGAGTGTTTCCACTCCATGTGACTCCCTGAAACCATGTTGGCATGGGTCAAATGGAGCAGCAGAGTTGATGTGGTCTTGTAACTGCCTTTGCACCACTTTTTCAATTAATTTTGCGAGAAAAGGTATACTTGAAATGGATCTGTAGGAGTCTACCTTTTGGGGGTCTAGTTTACAATGGAAGCAGTGCATGCAGATCTATCTCATGCATATTCATTGTGGATATCCTGAAAACCTGACTGGTCTGGGGGAGGGGGGTCCCAGAGAACTGTGTTGAGAACCACTGGGCTAGAGGGTAAGAGATGTGGATGTAGTGGGGGGGGGGAGGGGCAGAGCTTAAGCTAAGTAGTGATCTTTGTCAGGTTATCATCCCTTCAAAGTGTTCAGAGAACAGGTATGCTTTTAGCTGCTTGTGGAATGATGGAGAAAGGCACATGTTGTCCCTTTACGCAAAAGTGGATGTAAGGATGACATTGAGAACTACAGGCCAATTAGTCTAACCTTTGTGGTTATTAAATTATTGGAAAGGCTACTAAAAGAGAGAATAGTGAGATGTCTGCAGTCCAATCGCTTGCAGGATCCAAGGCAACATGGATTTACCAGAGGCAGGTCTTGTCAGACAAATCTGATTGATTTCTTTGATTGGGTGACCAGGGAGTTGGACCGAGGGACAGTCCTAGATGTGGTGTTCTTAGATTTCAGTAAAGCCTTTGACACCATTCCGGACAGGTGACTTATAAACAAACTGAGCACCCTAGGGATGGACCCTAAAGTTACTGGTTGGGTTAGAAATTGGTTGTGTGGGAGGCAACAAAGGGTACAGGTAAATGGAGCTCACTCTGAGGAGAAGGATGTTACCAGTGGTGTGCTGCAGGGATCTGTCATTGGTCCGATTCTTTTTAACATCTTTGTTAGTGATATAGCGGAAGGGCTGTCAGGTAAGGTTTGCCTCTTTGCGGATGATACCAAAATCTGCAATAGAGTAGACACCCAGGAAGGTGTAGATAACATGAGGAGGATCTAGCTAAGCTTGAAGAATGGTCAAGAATTTGACTGCAGAAATTTAACGCTAAAAATCCAGGGTCATGCATTTGGACTGCAAAAATCCAAAGGAGCGGTACAGTGTAGGGGGTGAGGAACTTCTGGCCATGAAAGAATAGTGGGTTCTGGGCATAATTGGGTCTGCCAATCTTAAAGTAGCTAAATGGTTAGAAAAGGCGATATCCAAAGCCAGAAAGATGCTTGGGTGTATAAGGAGAAGAATGGCCAGCAGAAAAAAGGACGTAATAATGCCTCTCTACAAGTCTCTGGTGTGACCTCATTTAGAGTATTGTCTGCTATTCTGGAGGCTGCATCTTCAAAAGTATATAAGCAGGTTGGAGTTGGTGCAGAGGGTGGCTACTAAAATAGTTAGTGGTCTTCATTATGAAGCATACGAGGACAGACTTGAAAATCTTAATATGTGTACTTTAGAGGAAAGGCAGGATAGGGGAGATATGATACATAAATGCACAGGAGGAAAGTATCTTCCCATTGAAAGCAAGCTCTGCTATGAGGGGACATAGGATTAGGGTTAAAGGGGATAGACTCAGGCGTAATATGCAGAAATATTTCTTTATAGAGTGGTAAATGTGTAGAATAGCCTTCCAGTGGAGGTGGTGGACACAAGGACAGTATCTGAATTCAAAAAAGCATGGGACAAACACAGAGGATCTCTAAAGGAAAAAAGGAACTATTGTAGTTGATGGAAGGGCACACTAGATAGGCCATGTGGTCTTTTTTTGCCGCCATGTTTCTGTTTCTTATTTAACAGGGTTTTTTTAATGTCGCTTTATCATTTCAGTCAAAGCAGTTTACGTAACTTAAACTTGGTAATGTACATTAAACAGGGACATGGATAACTTGGATTTTTCTGAGGCAATGGAGGGTTAAGTGATGTGTCCGGGATAGCTCTGATTCTTTCTGGGAGTGTGTTCCAATGCTTGGTGACATGGAGTGAGTAAGTTCTGTTACATGTGGATTGGTTGCTCTTCATGTACTCGATGGGAATACAAGTGTGTTTGTTGAACAGCCTCTTCTTGATCTAGTGTCAGGAACCTCTTGTAGGAGGGATTTTAGATAGCTTGAAGATAGGTTATGAAGTATTTTAAATGTAGCACTTTGAACTTGATTTGGCTAGCTATCAGGAGCGAGTGCAGTCTTTTGAGGATGGGAATGATATGCTCTGATCTTGGGACTTGGCAGAGGAGTCGAGTGGCTGTATAGTGAGCAGCCAGATGCAACTGGTGTAAGGCAAGTTTTGGGAGTCCTTTGTAAATATTATTGCAGAAGTCGAAGTGTGGAAAAATCATAGCCTCTAGCATGGTGCAGAAGTCATAGCAGTGGTCGTAGATGTTGAAGGGTTTTTATTTTGCTGTAGATTGCTCTGATTGCATTATTGATATAGAAGCCCATCAGAAATTCTCCACCATACAACTTCTCCACTTTCATTTTCTTGGATGAAAAATAAACTGTGATTGTGTCAGTGGGAGCCCCACTTGCAAGCTAGCTATGGGAGACCTCAGAAGCTATGGAGAAGCGCAATGTGTGCCATCTTGCTTAATAATAGGTATTACGAAGTAGCTATAGGAATTTTCCACTGCTGAATACAGTCACCTTGATCCCACATTTATCCAAGGTAAGCCCTCCTCCTAACAAGAAGATTGCTTCTATTTCTAAATTATTATCTTATCCTCTTTTAAAAACTGTGCCAGATTTTGAAGCACCGGATGCATGAATGGAACATTAATGGACTGTTACATACAGGGTCGGATTTAATATCTGAGCGCCCATAGGCATAGATCTGCATTCACTGCCTCTACTTCATGTAAATCTATCTTATGCATGTTCACTGAGGGTATGCTAAAAGCCAGACTGGTTAGGTGCGTATGCCCAGGGTTGAGAATCATTGTTCCAAGAAATCTATGCCCAAATGCTACTGGCTGGTCATATGTTTGATAACATCTTTGATTTGCTTTGGTTTCCCATACCACTGATCCCATCCACGTGTGACTATGCATCTGACTTTTGAGAGGAATATGTACAAAAATTATTATTTTAACAAAACCTAACCTAGGACGTTAAAGCGAAAGAAGTCTGTCAGCATTGAATAGACTGTAAGCTCTGTGAAGAAGGAACTCTGTCTTACATGTACGTGTCCAGCACTGCATTGAAACAACATTGTATAGATAAACAGGTAACTGTGAACTATGTACAATGAAGCACTGAATTGCAACAATGCAACCAATCAGCTTTTATACATTACTCAGTTCCAAGTAGGACGACAGTGAATCTAGATGGTTGGCTGATCTAGGGACTACTTGTTTGTGACACTGGTATTATTGTATTCTTCACATCATTAGTGTCCATTTCTTGGTCTAGCCACTTCCTTTTCTAATTGTATCCATGGCTTCCCTGCTATTATTTGATTTCTGTGTATTTATTTCATATGCTTTCATGCCTTTTTGGAATAAGGAGTATACACCCCATGTTTTCAAAAAATCCCTGTTATAGAGTCCGCTCCTCAGTCGTCCATGCTAAAATCCAACTCCGCTGTATGGGTGTAACTCTGATGATGATCTGCAAAGCAGCACCCAATGTTTCAAAATGGCAGAAAGGGCTACAGAGGAGAACTCTCCAAGACTTTAGGGAGTCCTTAGAAATTAAAGAAAACTCAAAACAAAAACACGCCTCTTAATGATGCTTTTTCACCTATATTTGATGTATTATTTAAAATATGTATTTCTTACTCAGCCATTTTAAAACTATTTGGAAGTGTAGACCGAAGCCGGTTTGGTCTAGAGGACTGGAAGTCATATGAGAGTTTCCTTTATTTTATACCTATGTGATATATTCCTCGGTCATGTGATAAATCCTTACCATCTTCTGTTTTTTGGGTGTAATTATCAAAAAATCAAAAGTATTTACTATGAATCTTCTTGTATGGTTAATATAGCCTTGGTATGCTTATTTTTACCCGCAGCTGAGGGGGACCGGACCAGTTTTAAGACAACCATGCCAAAAGTTTTGAAAAGGCCCTCTTCAGTTTTAGAATATATATAGTATATATAATATATGATATGATCAGTAAGCCTAGTGCATGGGGTGACTACACAACTTTAAAGCTTCAGCTCTTTTGGGCAGCTCCATATCAGCTAGTTGCTACCCTCTGCAAATGGGAGAAGGCATTCAAACCATTCCTGTCTGGGGAATTTTGGCATCATTGAGAGCTCCTCTGGGCATGGTAAGCACTGTAATTCCTATTGTTTTGGCTAGTGTGAGTGCTTACCTCTGCATCTGCCCTTAGTGAGAGGAGGATATGGGATTGGAGGATGTATCAGGGATTTATGTAATATTCTGATATGTTATTATTATATTTTGATTATTAGGTTTTGAACTTCTCTGAGTTGTAGTTGTTGATATGGAAGGACAGACTAGATAGGCCATGTGGTCTTTTTCTGTCATCATGTTTCTATGTTTCTTTAGAAGAAGAGCAGTATAGAAATATAAATTGTATTGTACCGTGCACTGATAAAAGAGCAATTCTTATTGAGTTATAACACAGACCTGCTTTCCTTCTCTTAACTATCCTCTCAGTTTAAGATGGCACATTGTAATATCTCTCCTTAGCCTAAAAAAAATAATCACACAGCACTTAAACTCTTGTGGGCAAGGATACCAAATAGTTAATGTTCCACCAGCAAAATCAAGGAATTATATCTTTATTTTTAACTACAAAATACATAAGATTCCAAGAAACCATAACCCCACCTTTCAGACGCATACATACATCTAGCACCCTCCCCCCTCTCCCCCCTCCCTTAGTCTTCAGTGACATCACCTTCAATAACAGCAGAATTCATCCATTTAGAAAGATGATTTTTTTTCTTTATGAAACCTTGCCAATAGTGAGTCAGCATTTGGATAATTTAATAGCAGTCAATAGGCTAGAATTACAATGCAATACTAGATTAGAGGGTAATGACTCCCAAATACTCTAGCACCTGGATTAACACTTTTCCACCACTTCTCCTCACTAATTTGACCTCCTTACCCCTTGTCCTCCCCCTAAACTAAACTACACCTTTGAAGAGCCCTCACAACTGTGAGTTCCAATAAATTCATAAAGCTCATATCTCTCAGGATTCCAGCGACATCATAATGCCCTCATCCACTAGTAGTTCAGGTGACATCATAAAGCCCCCTCTGAGTTTCAGTGACATCATAAAGACCAGTAGAAGCTTCCTCAGACATCACCAGATCCCTGCAATGTAATTGTCTGCCAGTCAGGACATAACCCTGGATTCTGAGAACAAAGGACCTGTCTGCATGCTTTCTGGATTTTTATTTTTTTTATTTCTCTGGGATACATAGACTGATGCAGAAAGCTGGCGCTGAAATCGTGTGCTATTAGCTGTGTATGTGTCTTCATAGTGCACTGATAGCACGAGACTTCAGTGCCATTATGCAGCAAAGGGCATGTATGCAAATGAGCTGTGCGCAAAACATCAGCATAAAGTTGAAAGGAGGGGAGCCAACACATGTGCAAACAACAGACACGCTACAAGTGGCCATGTACGCATGCACCTAAATGTCAAATGCTCAAATTATACACACAGGACTGCAGGTTCTTTTGGTGCTCATATAGACACAAATGATTAAAGAATCATGGACTAACCCAGATGGACACAAATACATAATCTCTCCAAACAACCACAACCACATGTTATTATGTTTCTCCCCCTGTTTACCTCAATTTTAATTATAATGTATCACGTTCATGTTCTGAGTTTAATGTAAACCGCTTTGATTTAAGGATAAGATGGTATAAAAACCAGGTTAAATAAAAATAAATAAATAATAACTAATGCTATTTCACCCAAAAACATTTTTGTATGAAATCACAACAAAGAGACCTAAAATAAAAGATGAATAATATAGATGAGTCCAAAAAACACAACCACTGCCTACACCTCAACCTATCGAAAACTACTGCTATCTGGTTCCCTCTTAGCCACCCTTCCCCATCCCTGACACCTTCCTTCCCTGGTACATCCATTTCTCTAGTTCCTACCCTTCGGTATCTTGGGGTGCTCTTTGATCCTGATCTTTCCTTTTCTGCCCACGTTTCACATGTCTCCAAGACCTCCTTCTTCTATCTTCATCAAATTTGTGCAATTCGCCCCTTCCTCTCTCCCTCTGCCCTTGCCACCCTGCTGCTATCCCTTGTCATCTCCCGTATTGACTTCTCCAACTCTGTTCTCTCTGGCATTTCCAAACTCCAGCTAACACGTTTGCAAAGAATCCAGAACACCGCTGCCCGACTTGTGTCCCACTCCTCCCCTAGAGATCACGTTACTCCCCTTCTGCTTCGTCTTCACTGGCTTCCCATATCCTTTCGTATCCAGTTCAAACTTCTTACACTTGTTCATAAGGCGCTTCATACCACTACCCCGCAATATCTCGCCGATCTAATCCGCTTTCATACCCCCCGGCACACCCCTCGATCCTTCCATCTTAACCGCCTCGCACTACCTCCCCCTTCACAGGCTCACCTTCACTCCACCCGTTCCTCAGCCTTTTTTTTTGTAGGTCCCGCCCTCTGGAATTCCCTCCCCACTGCCCTCCATCTTGAACCACATCACCCCACCTTTAAACACGCTTTGAAGACCCACCTATTTTCCCTTGCCTTTGACCTTCCCTCCTCCCAGCCTTAGCCTCTCTCCCCTTGTGTCTGCTGCTCTCTACCTGTCCTTTTCTCTCTGTCCTATTATTAATTTGTAACTTCCTTTTCTTTTTCTGGCCTTGAGCCTCGCTGTACTGATGTTTTTATTGTAAACCGCTCTGTTTACCCCTGAAGGGCGGTCAAGCAAATAAATAAACATAAACATAAGGATAAGAAGCAAAAGACATTTCTTCTTGAATGCTGAACTTTTGCTTATATGCTGAAAGATACACACAGAAAGTTTTCACGTTGAAGGTAGGTAATTGTTCATCGGTAAATACTCTGAAACAGTCTTTCCCTACACGCACAAGACGTTTAAGCCACCTCAGACCAGGCGTAGAGATATTGGCACTCCTGCTGGTTATGTAATCCTCTTTGTGTTTCTCTGCGCAGACCTTATTAGCATGTCATTTAAATAAGCTCAGCTCATTTGCATATTATTTAAATATGTTTGGTGTAAAGTGTGTGCATACTTTTCCTTTGCTGTTTACATGCGTGTCCATCTCTATTCTGCATTTGGCATGGCGGAACATGTGAGTATAAAGGGCACATTCGTCTTTCTGCATCTGCCCATAGTTGTTCTGCTCTAGGGTTTAAACCGGGCCGGCTTAACCATTAGGCAGACTAAGTAGCCACCTAGGGTGGCAGCTTTTATAAAGGTGGCAAAGAACAGCTGCAGACAAAGCAAAATAGATCCTGACAGCCACACAAACTCAGAAAAGTATCAGTGTATAAACTCTCCAAAAGGAGGGTGGAGAGTTTTCAAATGACCCATTTATCTTTATACATGGCCTTAGGAAGTTGCCCTCATAATGTGTGAAATAAAGTTTAAAAGTACCATGTCCGAGTGCACATTTTTACATTGTTCCAAGACCAGTGGTGGTAAAGTGATCCTGATTGTTAAATTTAATTAACAAAATCTCGGGAAGAGGGGAGGGGGTTAGAGGCCTGAAATTACTTAATGGGAGTGGAAGGCTGAAGGTTCACTTTCTTAAAGCACTTAATATCTTCACACTAGCCCTGGGTTTAAGGGACATGGTTTAACACCGATGAGGAATCTGGTAGAGTTCACTCTGCTATTTCTGTTCTCTGGGATCGTTCAGTAACACAGGACTTAGATAAGATAACTTCAATGAAAACTCCAGGCAACTTGTCAGTTTGACACTAGTGCTGCTCTGATTTCCTACCATAGCCCGCTCTGCAGATGCAGCAACACTCACCCTCTCTTCCCCTCTCACTCTCCATCCCTTTGTGCGTTTCTCTCTCCTTTACCCTTCTCCCCATTCGCCTGTCTGCCCGGTTTTCCCTGGCTCTCATCTCCGGTTTCTTCCGGTGACATATGACTGTCACCAGAGAAATGCTTTTAATTAAGAAATTCAAGAAGCCACAACCCTGCTGATCTTTAGCATAGAAAAAAGTGTTACAAAGTGAGCAGGATGAAAAAGCAGAAAGAAGGAGTGAAAGGAGGAAAGAGAGATGTAAAGGGTAAAGCTGAATGTAAAGGGTGGAAAAGAGGGAGGGGGGATGAAAAAAGAAAAGAATAAAGTGTTAGAGCCCGCCTTGGGTACGGGATGATGCTAAGGGCAGATTAACCTTCACCCACACGCATTTCCAACATCTTTCTTAGGCAGAAACTAACTCATGATGGAGCCCGATGCAATCCAGCTTCTTCCCTGGTGCCACCCTGGGTGTGGGCAGGGCAGGAGCTGGAAGAGGGCACATCTCTCTGCCCAAGCTCCTTAACACCCTCTAGCAGCACCACATTCAGAACCACAAACGCCAGAATTTTTGGGGCGAGACTCTAAAAAACGAACTGATTCAAAGTTCCGCGGAGTTAGCCGAGAGATATAAAACGGGGTATTCCCCACCCCCACCCCCCTCCCCAAGTCCGGCATAGCGGACGACTCGCTCCCGCTGCCCGCGATCTCTAGCACAGCACATCCATGAAGGTTAAGCTTCTTTCAGGTCTATGTCCCCCCCCCCCCCCCAAATCAGGATACCATCCCCATGTCCCGTCGCCCCTCTCTCACCTTTACAGCGTCTCCTCCAGAGCAGCGCTGCCTCTTAGTCCAACATTGTCCCGGAATGGTGTGGCTCTGACAATTGTCTGTGTGTCTCTCGTGTGGGGGGGGGGGGGGGAGCGTGTGACATCAGCTGAGAACAATGAGCAGCCTGACAGGAGATGCAGAGCCCAGGCTCAGGAATATCCCGGCTCCCTCCCCTTGGCCCCCTCCCTTTGGGATCCAATTACAGCACATAAATAAGGCTCTGGGAGGAACAATGCACGCCGGGTAAGACCAGCTGCCAAGGGCAGTGACATTTCGCCCCTTCCCCCTCGCTGGCGTTCTCCCTTGTGCCCAGTCGCCAGCATCCCCCTATAGGACAGCTCACTCTTGATGGAGGCACAAAGGAAAAATGAAATAACCCATCTCAGAAATATTTTAAGAAAAGATTATAAACGAATGCTCATCTGCAATACACACACACACACACACACACACACACACACATATATATATATATATGTATAAATGTTGATTTTGACAATGTAAAGCAAGCTCGTCTATAATTGTAGGAAGAGCATTTTTGATGCGCCTCTTGTACTTCAAACTTTGCCAATGAAGTTAAGTATGATACTTGGTTATGAGCGGTATATTACATTTCTTAAATATATACACACAATTGTTTGGGCAAATCCGATTAGCTGAATTCTAGTGGCAATCTAGAAACGAAACACACAGAGCACAGCATTTAGTAGATCCGGAAGCAGCCGGTACTTGGTTCTCTGCTCTTGAAAATTGCTAGTTCTGCTTGTCCTAAAAAAAAAAAAAAAAAAAAAGATTGGCTGAAGCAATACATTGTAGTTAAATCGTTGCTTTTTACTTCCTGTAAACTTATTTTCTGGAAAAGTCATAGATAGCATAGCAAAAGGTTAGAAACAGCAAACGAATCTTTAGCCTGGGACAGAGACGAATAATATCTGGGATCATTTCATGAAATGTACGAGGAACCCAAAGAGCCAGGGTTGAAAGAAAACCTGATTTTAAAAATTCATGTGTTCTACCACTTGTCCAGTGCAAATACTTCATTTTTATCTAATTAAATTATAGTTGATTCGATGTTGAAAACACGTTTAAATGATTATTTTTTACATTGCAAACAAACCACAGGTCTGACATGCAATCAGGATGCAAATGTTTCTGTATAATTCTGCCTGCAGTTTACTCAATTGAGCTATGCTGAAGCAATGTCAGACGCTCCCTCTTAAATCTGGACCTTCTCCACTGCTAACTTTGGATGCTGCAGTTTCACACCTTGTTGCCCTGTATTCTTGAGGAGGCTTTCTGAGTTGATGGGTCAAGCTCCCTCTCTAGCCTTATTCAAATCCCTCCTTTATGAGGCTATTTTTAAATCTTAACCTGTTTTTTCTGTATGCTTATCTAAACAATAGAGACGTTCCTTGTATCTCTATGTTGTTGTTGTTAAGTGCTGTCGAGTCGGAGTCGACTCATGGCGACCCTCTGGATAGCTATCCTAAATTGTGTTCGGTCTTCAGTCAGGCAGCTCATTGTTGACAGACTGGTACCCGTAGCTGCTGTTATTGTATCGATCCATCTCATTGCTGGCCTTCCTCTTTTGCGTTGACCTTCTATCTTGCCAAGCATAATGTCTTTCTCTAATGATCTCTCTCTTCGCATGATGTGTCCAAAGTATGAAAGTCGAAGTCTTGTCATCTGAGCTTCTAAAGAAAGCTTAGGTTTGATCTCCTCTAGTACCGACTGGTTTGTTCTTCGGGCAGTCCATGGTATACACAGTATTCGCCGCCAGCACCATAATTCAAAGGCATCAATTTTCTTCCTGTCTGTCTTTTTCACTGTCCAGCTTTCACATCCATATGATGTTATTGAAAATACCATGGCTTGAACAAGTCGAATCTTTGTATGGAGAGAGACATCTCTGCTCTTGAGAATCTTATCTAGGTCTTTCATAGCCATTCTGCCAAGAGCAATGCGTCGTCTGATTTCTTGACTGCTTGTTGCTTCTTTATTGATAGTTGATCCAAGTAGGTTAAAGTTGTTCACAATTTCAATTTCTTCTCCTTCAATGATGAACCTGTTGATTATGCCAGTTGTCATGATCTTTGTCTTCTTTACATTAAGGTGCAGGCCCATTTTGAGACTATGTTCTTTGATTGTGAGAAGCAAATATTTCAGATCATCTTCACTTTCAGCCAGTAATGTGGTATCATCAGCATAGCGAAGGTTGTTGATGAGTCTTCCACCAATCTTCACACCTCTGTTGTCTTCATACAATCCTGCTTCTCTGATGATTTGTTCTGCATATAAATTAAACAGGTAGGGGGAAAGTATACAGCCTTGTCTTACACCTTTGCTTATTTTAAAACATTCTGTTTCTCCTTGTTCCGTTCGAACTGTTGCTTCTTGATCAATGTACAGATTGCGCAAAAGAACGATCAGGTGTTCTGGTATACCCATGCTTCTTAATGTGGCCCAGAGTTTCTCATGGTTTACGCAGTCAAAAGCCTTGCTATAGTCGATAAAGCACAAATAAATATCCTTTTGGTATTCTTTAGTCTTTTCAAGGATCCATCTCACATCTGCAATGATGTCTCTCGTTCCTCGCCCTTTCCTGAACCCTGCTTGCACTTCAGGTAGTTCTTGTTCCAGGTATGGTTGTAGTCTCTTTTGAATAATCTTCAGTAGAATCTTGCTGGCATGTGGGATCAGAGCGATTGTGCGATAATTTCCACAGTCAGTTGGATCACCTTTCTTTAGTATTGGTATAAACACAGATCTTTTCCAGTCAGTTGGCCATGATGTTGTCTTCCATATTTCTTGGCAGAGCCTTGTAATTACGGTAACAGCTGCATCAGATTGCTGCAATACTTCTATGGGAATGCCATCAATGCCTGGTGCTTTGTTCTTTGATAAGGCTTTCAATGCTGCTTCAACTTCTTCTTTCATCACCAATGGTTCCCGATCATAAGGTACAGGTTGAAACGGCTGTTGGTCCACTTGATCCTTATCATATAAAAACTCTGTATATGCCTTCCACCTTTTCTTGATCTTCTCAGCATCATTCAACATAGAACCTTGAGCATCTTGTAAGATTCCAATTCGAGGCTGGAACTTTTTCTTTAACTCTTGTAGCTTTAGGAAAGCCGATCTTGTTCTTCCTCTAATAGTTTCTGCTTCTATTTCCTTGCAAGTGTCATTGTAGTACTTTTCCTTGTCCTGTCTTGCTGCACGTTGGAAATCTCTGTTGAGTTCTGCGATTGTCTTTCTTTCTCCTCTGGCTTTAGCTTCTCTGCGTTTCTGGGCAATTTTCAGAGTTTCTTCCGTCATCCATTTTGGCCGTTTTTGCTTTTTCACCTTTTGTAGAGACTTCTCGCTTTCTTCCAACACAACCTTCTTGATGTCATTCCATAACTCTTCCGGAGCTCTGTCATTTGTATCTAAAGCAGCAAATCGATTTTGCAGGCAGTCTTTAAATTCCAGTGGTATATTCTCAAGGTCATATTTTGCTGCATTCATGAGTGGTTTGCTCTTTTTCAACTTTAGCTTGAGTTTGCATACTAGTAGTTGATGATCTGTACCACAGTCAGCTCCAGGTTTTGTCTTTGTTGAAGTTACAGAGCTTTTCCATCGTTGACTTCCACAGATGTAGTCAATTTGATTTTTATACAATCCATTGGGTGAAGTCCATGTGTACAGTCGCCGCTTGTGTTGCTGGAAGAAGGTGTTTGAGATGAATAGATCATTGGTCTTGCAGAATTCTATCAGTCTTTCTCCAGCTTCATTTCTGTTGCCGTCCATATTTTCCAACTACTTTGCCTTCTTCTTTGTTGCCAACTTTTGCGTTCCAGTCACCCATGACTATCAGGATATCCTGTTTGCATGTTCTGTCAATTTCAGCTTGTACTTGTTCATAGAACTCTTCAATTTCGTTCTCTTCTGCAGCTGTTGTTGGGGCATATACTTGAATTATAGTTGTGTTAATAGGCATTCCTCGTAGACGAATAGAGATTAAGCGTTCGCTGACTGCATTGTATTTCATTACAGTTCTTGCAAGTTTCTTCTTTATTATAAATGCAACACCATTTCTTCTTTGTCTTTCATTTGCAGCATAGTAGACCATGTGATCATTTGATGCAAAGTGCCCCATGCCAGTCCATTTCAGTTCGCTGACACCCAGCAGATCAAGTTGTACACGTTCCATTTCATTCTTGACCACCTCCAACTTCCCTTGGTTCATGCTTCGTACGTTCCATGTTCCAATGTGTAAGACATCTTTACAGCTTCTCTCATTTCATGCGCAGCTACATCAGCAGTCAGACTTCCCGAGGGCTTTGATCCAGCCACATCATAAATGCTGGCTTTACTCTGAAAAGTCTTCAGCTCTTCCCCAGTAGCTAGTTGAGTGCCTTCCAACCTGGGGGTCTCATCTTCCAGCACCATAGCACAATTTGTTTTGTTGTAACTATCCATTGGGTTTTCATGACAAGATACAGAAGTAGATTGCCGGGCCTTTCTTCCGCGCAGTTTAAGTTTAATGTTGTTGCCGTTGTCACAAAAATGTGATCCTCCGCCGTCAACACTGTCCCATTCTGCTGCTGCCCAGATGGGTGGTTTGTCTTGGTCTGGCACCTCAGCTGAGACCTGTCCATCTTGGGAGACCCTGCCAGTAGTTAAACTACCGATAGTTTAGCTCTCAGCATCACTGATGCACGCAAGCCCTCACAGCACGACAAGCTGCAAACCAAGTGAGAGTGTATCTCTATAGGGCTTTGTATATCTAATAGTGCTATAGAAATGATTAGTGGTAGTAATTTAAGATGTGGTCCCTACAGGCAGATTGGAAGATCAGAGCATGCTGGTGCACATCCCCAAAGTAAGCGGGAGCAAGGCTCTTCATTGGACTAGTATGGGGCAGCATTGGTGTAATTTGTCATCTTACTTTGGTGGGGGAGCAAAGGGTAAGGAAGTTATACTGGCAGTGGGGACAGGAGGCCCGATTCATCATTGGTATCTACAACATTCGGGGGGCACCATTCCCCCATGTCTATGTCTATGTTGGGCACCTTTGAAACTTGGCAACCAGGAGGTACAGTAGATGCAGAACCCTGCATTACCAGAATTATGACATCATCATGATTATGACATCAGCGATCTCATGGAGCCATACAGATGCCTGCTACATACAGTCCTAACTGAAAGTAATCATGCATGCTGATAGCTAAATAACCATCATATATTAGATACATTGTTGTAGCAAAGTGCAATCAATGAATAAATCCAGGAGTCAATTGACAGGGTCCAAGCCAGTTTATTGTGCACAGGCCCAGTCAGTCAGAGCTTCAAAAGGAACTGAGCAAATGTTTCTACAGAGACATAACCATTTATACCTCTTTTTCAGTTTGATACATGAGAACTTTCTATTGGTTCTAGCTCGATACATGCAAACTTCTCATTGGTTTTACATTCCCTGCACCTGTCCAATTAGAAATCCCTCCGGAGCCTAGCAACCAGCCCCCTCCCTTAGGATTGCTCTAACAATGGTGCAGTTCTTGATTTTGTTACTTCTCTACTGCAAGGTTATCCCTAGCTCCAAGAATGCATGTATTGAAACATTTCTTTTCTTTCACACACAAGAGAATAATGAAAGACTTATGAATTCATAAAAACTTCTTATTAAGCACTTTAAAACAGTTTTCTCATTTCTCACAGATTTTGGTTCTTTTCTAGCTATAATGGGAGTTAGGATCCAGGCCTAACTTACAGGCCTTTCATAATAGCAGGCCATGCTAGGCCATAGCCTACCACATTCCCCCCTTTGATTATTCTCACCCACAAGTGAGAAAGGGTGAGAATTAAATCACTCATTAGTCAATTAACACATTATACAGGTGTAATAGTATCATCGAGTGGTATAGGGTAATATTGCCACATAGCTAATATCTTCGTAGCTGCCTTCCTTTCTACATTGCTATCAATGGCTGCTGACTTTATTCAACTGTGATGAATCCAGGGTTCGGGTTTTGCAACTTTAACTGCTGTTGGGGATAACAAGATGACAACATAAGGTCCCTTCCAATGCGGTGTCAACGGTGTCTTTCTCCACTCTTTGATCCACACCGAGACTCCAGGCTTGAGAGGATGCAGGGGTTCTGTTAGATGGATGAGCAGCTGGTCTTGTACCCACGTATGAAGACTCTGCAAAACAGAACTTAAAACCAATAGTTATTGTCTAGTAATTTCAGATCTAATCTGTTCCATATCTCCCTTTATTTCCTATACAATAGTCGGGGGTCACCCATACAGAATCTCAAAAGGGGAAACTCCTAAAGACTTAGCAGGGGCTAAGTATATCCTAAGAAGGGCTATAGGAAGAATCTGGGGCCACTTCAGGTGAACGTCTTGGCAAAGTTTGGACAACTGAGATTTCAGGGTTCTATTCATACATTCTACTTTTCCTAAATTCTGAAATCTGTAGGCGGTATGCATCTGATAATATCAATATCTCGGCGCCATACTTAATGGACTTGCTTCCTGAGGTTATCCACCCTCATTCTTTGTACAGGGCCCCATGTGCATGCAAGGTTGTAAGGGCATACTTGGAATCTGGGTACACATTTAGACAGAGCCCCTTTTCCTATTGTCAGTGCTCTAGTAAGAGCTATCAGTTCAGCTTTCTGTGTTGAAGTTCCTGGGGCCAGGGCTGAGGACTCAACTACCAGATCAAGGGTCACTACTGCATATCTGGCACAACAATGTCCATTAATGATGACAAGACTGCTTCCATCTACAAAGAAAGTCCGTCCAGGGTTCTCCAAAGGAACATCAGTCGAATCAGGGTGACTTGAGAATATAGTGTCCATAGTTTCTAAACAGTCATGATCAGGGGGGTCAAGACCAACTGGTAACAACGTAGCAGGATTCAGAGCTTGACTGACCTTCAATTGTATCTGGGGGTTTTCACACAGCATACTCTGATACCTCAACATTCGTGAATTAGCTAGAAGTTTCCTTTGTGTTTCATAATGGTTAGAACAGAGTGTGGAACAAAGGAGCGAGCAGGATAAGAGGTCACTGGCACTTTATTAATGAACAACCCCAACGCGTTTCGGCAGGTGCCTTCATCAGGGGGCTAAAAGGACTGCAAACCAAATAAAAACATATAACAGAACATCAATAAATACATATTAAAATAATAAATATAATAAATATAAAAAAATGATGAATATAAACATCCATATATGATCACAAGTAAATTATACTTACACGTTGTACTTCTAGTCATGCATTAAAGGAAGCGCATAAACAATGTGTGACCAATAGTACAATAGAAATAGCTGAAAAAAACAATAAATACGTTAAAATATAAAACTGCATATAGTTCCACGTTAAAAAATAGAGGAAAATGGGAGACCCAGACCAAAAACCAACATAATATAGAGGTATATATAGTATAACAATAACGTCTATGTCATAACACCAAAAAGAAATAAAAATATATAAAAATTAAAAACAAAATAATTTAATACATCAATATGAAATACAATCAAAAAAGCATGAAATCATTGGCAAATAAAACAATAAAAATAATAATAAGAGTATTAATAAACAATAAAAAACTCTAGGTATAAAAACATTAAAACAACTATACAATAAAATTGCTAGGTGATACATATTTGTTGTGTAAGACATGCCTATGCATAAAGCTATAGCATAAGGACAAATAATGACATACTAAAAATAAATAAAACAAATACGATTAGGTGTATCAACCTCTAAACCAAAAATAAATATAAAACCGTACAGTGTAAGATCATACCAAAAGGGGCTAAAAAAACATATAGATAAATAAATATATTAATAAAAAACTCTTTGTAAACACATTGATCAAGACCTCATTTATCCAGATTGAAGAAGGGGCCGCTCGTACCTTAAGCAATTGCATGAGGGATTACAATGTTTTAAAAAAGGGGGGTAACTCAGTGTAAGCATCGATAAACCGACTGTATTTGGATGGATGTTTAGGCAACCAGCATACTAATCTGGCTTATAAAAAAGTGTGACCATGTCCACAACCTCTAACATAAAGGATACAGAAAAGATTATATATCCAAAAGAAATTCTCATACGAAAATAAAAATAAAGTCAAAGGACATAGTACTTCAATTTTTTATATAAAAAAAGGGGGAAACAATCTTAAAAGAACGTTGAATTTGGTGCGTTTTAAAAAAAGGACACAAGCCTCACCGTATATGCCTTTGTATTAAAAACCTAATAATACCGAAAAGAACAAATACCAACGTCATATCTTACATGTGGACCAAAGCAGCCAACAGCGATTAACCAACTTTATCTAAATAAATGTTAAGGCAATGTACCATACTGATCTAATAAAGGAGTAAAACGTATTAAAAAAATGATACAAAGCCTACTTGGAGGCAAACTGATACAGCCCGATGTCGGCGCGTTATGTAAACACAGAAGGGGGTATTGAATGCCGCGTATATAAACAAACGATCAGTAGAAGAAACCATGTATATGTACCGTCATGGCAACTGCACCTAGAAAGTCAACTAGAAATCAATGCAACATCAACTAAAAACAGGAAGGAGATAAAGAAACCATACATGAGAAGACACACATACCTTCAGACCGGCATAAGGAACTGAAACAGCCTTAGAACGATGCGCTGAATTTTGGTGCGTTTAAGAAAATCACAAGACCCGATTTTGCATAAATGCATATGCATTAGAAAATGTGATAGCATCAAGTGATGGCTAAAGTCTAATGCTGAAAATAGCTTGTAAACTACAAGGGTGTATAAATGTCTGCTATTTTATCAACGTTGCTAATATCATTATTGATTGAAACCCAACCACGTAGAACAATTGGGCCATATACATAAGAAAAACATTAGTACAACATCTAAGCTGCAGGAAACCTCCACACAAAATCTAACTAATGACTATGGGTACAAATCTGAAAGTGCATAAGGAGACACACGTACTTTCAGACCGGTATAGGGAACTGAAACAGCCTTAGATGGACGCGCTAAAGTTTGGCACGTTTTAAGGAAATCACAAGACCCGATTTTGCATAATTGCATATGCATTGGAAAACGTGATAGCATCAGGTAATTGCGAAAGTCTAATGCTAAAGATAGCTTGTAAACTACAAGGGTATATAAATGTATGCTATTTTGTCAACGTTGCTAATATTATTATTGATTGAAACCCAACCACGTGAAAACAATTGGGCCATACGCATAAAAAAACATTAAAAAAACATTATGTTAAGCTGGAACCAACTGCCTGTTCATTAGCTAGGATTCTTTATTAGTTCATATGTTAAGCTGGAACCAACTGCCTGTTCATTATGCGTATGGCCCAATTGTTTTCACGTGGTTGGGTTTCAATCAATAATAATATTAGCAACGTTGACAAAATAGCAAAGCCTCTCCTGCAGAACCGCATGTGTGAACTAGTCTAATGCTAAAGATAGCTTGTAAACTACAAGGGTATATAAATGTATGCTATTTTGTCAACGTTGCTAATATTATTATTGATTGAAACCCAACCACGTGAAAACAATTGGGCCATACGCATAAAAAAACATTAATACAACATCTAGGCTGCAGGAAACCTCTACACAAATCTAACTAATAACTATGGGTGAAAATCTAAAAGAATAAATAAATAAATAAAATAGAACCCTGTCAATAATATAGGAAGTAAAAAGCTGAAATAAAATCACTAAAAAACATACTCAAAATTGTACAATAATAAATAGACATAAAACACATGCACCATTAAAAACCAATGAACTAATAAAGAATCCTAGCTAATGAACAGGCAGTTGGTTCCATCTTAACATATGAACTAATAAAGAATCCTAGCTAATGAACAGGCAGTTGGTTCCAGCTTAACATACGAACTAATAAAGAATCCTAGCTAATGAACAGGCAGTTGGTTCCAGCTTAACATATGAACTAATAAAGAATCCTAGCTAATGAACAGGCAGTTGGTTCCAGCTTAACATAATGTTTTTTTAATGTTTTTTATGCGTATGGCCCAATTGTTTTCATTAGACTTTCGCAATTACCTGATGCTATCACGTTTTCCAATGCATATGCAATTATGCAAAATCGGGTCTTCTGATTTCCTTAAAACGTGCCAAAATTTAGCGCGTCCATCTAAGGCTGTTTCAGTTCCCTATACCGGTCTGAAGGTACTTGTGTCTCCTTATGCACTTTCAGATTTGTACCCATAGTCATTAGTTAGATTTTGTGTGGAGGTTTCCTGCAGCCTAAATGTTGTACTAATGTTTTTCTTATGTATATGGCCTAATTGTTCTACGTGGTTGGGTTTCAATCAATAATTAGCAACGTTGATAAAATAGCAGACATTTATACACCCTTGTAGTTTACAAGCTATTTTCAGCATTAGACTTTCGCCATCACTTGATGCTATCACGTTTTCTAATGCATATGCATTTATGCAAAATCGGGTCTTGTGATTTTCTTAAACGCGCCAAAATTCAGCGCATCGTTCTAAGGCTGTTTCAGTTCCCTATGCCGGTCTGAAGGTATGTGTGTCTTCTCATGTATGGTTTCTTTATCTCCTTCCTGTTTTTAGTTGATGTTGCATTGATTTCTAGTTGACTTTCTAGGTGCAGTTGCCATGACGGTACATATACATGGTTTCTTCTACTGATCGTTTGTTTATATACGCGGCATTCAATACCCCCTTCTGTGTTTACATAATGCACCGACATCGGGCTGTATCAGTTTGCCTCCAAGTAGGCTTTGTATCATTTTTTTAATACGTTTTACTCCTTTATTAGATCAGTATGGTACATTGCCTTAACATTTATTTAGATAAAGTTGGTTAATTGCTGTTGGCTGCTTTTGTCCACATGTAAGATATGACGTTGGTATTTGTTCTTTTCGGTATTATTAGGTTTTTAATACAAAGGCATATACGGTGAGGCATGTGTCCTTTTTTTAAAACGCACCAAATTCAACATTCTTTTAAGATTGTTTCCCCCTTTTTTATATAAAAATTGAAGTATTATGTCCTTTGACTTTATTTTTATTTTCGTATGAGAATTTCTTTTGGATATACAGTATAATCTTTTCTGTATCCTTTATGTTAGAGGTCGTGGACATGGTCGCACTTTTTTATAAGCCAGATTAGTATGCTGGTTGCCTAAACATCCATACAAATACAGTCGGTTTTTCGATGCTTACACTGAGTTACCCCCCTTTTTTAAAACATTGTAATCCCTCATGCAATTGCTTAAGGTACGAGCGGCCCCTTCTTCAATCTGGATAAATAAGGTCTTGATCAATGGTGTTTACAAAGAGTTTTTTATTAATATATTTATTTATCTATATGTTTTTTTAGCCCCTTTTGGTATGATCTTACACTGTACGGTTTTATATTTATTTTTGGTTTAGAGGTTGATACACCTAATCGTATTTGTTTTATTTATTTTTAGTATGTCATTATTTGTCCTTATGCTATAGCTTTATGCATAGGCATGTCTTACACAACAAATATGTATAACCTAGCAATTTTATTGTATAGTTGTTTTAATGTTTTTATACCTAGAGTTTTTTATTGTTTATTAATAATTACTCTTATTATTATTTTTATTGTTTTATTTGCCAATGATTTCATGCTTTTTTGATTGTATTTCATATTGATGTATTAAATTATTTTGTTTTTAATTTTTATATATTTTTATTTCTTTTTGGTGTTATGACATAGACGTTATTGTTATACTATATATATACCTCTATATTATGTTGGTTTTTGGTCTGGGTCTCCCATTTTCCTCTATTTTTTAACGTGGAACTATATGCAGTTTTATATTTTAACGTATTTATTGTTTTTTTCAGCTATTTCTATTGTACTATTGGTCACACATTGTTTATGCGCTTCCTTTAATGCATGACTAGAAGTACAACGTGTAAGTATAATTTACTTGTGATCATATATGGATGTTTATATTCATCATTTTTTTATATTTATTATATTTATTATTTTAATATGTATTTATTGATGTTCTGTTATATGTTTTTATTTGGTTTGCAGTCCTTTTAGCCTCCTGATGAAGGCACCTGCCGAAACGCGTTGGGGTTGTTCATTAATAAAGTGCCAGTGACCTCTTATCCTGCTCGCTCCTTTGTTTGTTTTGGACTCTCTGCGAGTTTGGTGCTCTCCCTTTGTGTCTTTAGAACAGAGTGTGGTACAGTAACTTGAAGATTGCTCACTAGGAGGGCTGTAGCTACAACAGCTCTCAAACAAGGGGCCTGCCTTTTGCAATTACATCCGATTGTTTTGACAAATAGGCTACTGGTCTTTGCCAAGATCCAATGAGATTGAGTCAACACTCCTAGAACATTTCCTTGTGACTCATGAACATAGAGATTGAAAGGTTTTCTGGACATCTGGTAGACCCAGAGTTGGTGATAACATCAGAGCGGTTTTCAAAGATCAAAAGGCTGCATCCTGTTCAAGTTCCTATTCCAATGGAGACTTTTCCATTCCTTTGGTAGCTTGATACAATGGTTTTGCTAGCAGCGCAAAATTGGGGATCCATATACGACAGTACTCTGCAGTACCCAAGAAGGCTCTCACTTGCCTCCTGGTGGTTGGAGTAGGAATTCTGCATACAGCTTCTTTGCGTTCTGGTCCCAGGCGTCTAATTCTGCTGGACAACTGGAATCCTAGGTATTTAACTTGTTTGACATAATTATGCCTTGGCTCTTGAGACTTTGTATCCAGCCTCATTAAAAAGGTGCAAGAGTTCACTGGTGGCTTATAGACATTCACTTTCTGAGTTGGTGGCTATGAGCAAGTTGTCCACATACTGGAGAAGAACCCTTTCTCCTGGGTTCACATAGTAGCTTGAAAGATCTTGATTTAAAATAGCACTGAAGAGAGTAGGTGAATTCTTGAATCCTTGAAGTAATCTAGTCCAGGTGAGTTGGCCCCGCCTTCCTGTTGTGGGGTCTTGCCATTCAAAAACAAACAAAAGTTGACTGGTGGGGGCTAGGCGCACACAGAAAAAGGCATCTTTCAGGTCCAGGACGGTGAAATGAGTAGCCTCAGCGGGGATCAGTCCCAAGAGAATATAAGGATTTGGTACCACTGGGTGTATAGTTTCAGCTGCATCATTCACTCGCCTCAGATCTTGTACTGGGTGGTAATCCCCTGTCCCAGGTTTCTTAACTGGGAGAAGGGGGGTGTTCCAGGGTGACTGGCATTCCTTGAGAAGTCCATACTTCAGCAGTTTCATCAAATGGCAGTGGATTCCTTCAATGGCTGGTCGAGGGAGAGGATACTGCTTCACATGCACTGGTTCCACTCCTGACTTGAGGGTGACAATGACAGGGGCTATGTTCTTCGCTAGGCCAGGTGGATTATCTTCTGCCCATACGTCAGGTGGGGCTATAAGGTTGGTTGGTATACAGGAACTAGCTGGCTTGATTGGAGATGCACTATAGAACCGCTACTCTTCTTTTCGGGGAACAGTCAGCACCATCAATCCAGCAGGCTTTGGGTTCACAGTCATTTGCATTTCTCCCCTTTCAGCAATGGATATTTGTGCCTGGAGCTTAGCAAGCATGTCTCGGCCCAGAAGTGGAATAGGGCATTCAGGCATATACAAGAACTGGTGCGTTATTTTCTGTCCCCCTAGTTCACACATGCGGTTCTGCAGGAGAGGCTTTGTGGCCTTAGCCCCAGTAGCTCTGACAATGGTGATGCATCGAGAAAACAAAGGGGCTACTGGCTTTAGTATTCTGCTCCTGTATCCCCCATAAAGTCCATATATTGGTCCCCTATTTTCAGACTGACCATAGGCTCCTGGGGACCCAGGGAAACTTGGAGTCCGGTCTGGCCTAGTCTTCATCCATGCTGTAGCCCTCTTCGGCTGCCACTCACTCTATGGCTGCTTCCCTCTCTTGCTGGAAGACTGTGCTCGGTTTATTCTTTCTAAAATCAAGTACTCCCTCCTCCCCTCCTGGGGTGGAGTCAAGATACGGGCATTCACTTCTCTAATATCCTTCTTCTCTGCAATGGGCGCACTGATTCGCACCCAGTGGGGGCTGATCATTTTCACGACCCCTTTCACTTCCTCTGCTCCTTCGATTAGGAAAACCTCCTCCACATCATTCAACTAAAGTATCAGCAAGAAGATCTGTTTTCTTCCTTATCTTACATTCACTTTCTCTGTCACATTTATTTCCACAATTCACAAACTTTCTGAACAACTTCCATTAACTGTGCTGTATTCATGCCCACAAATCAATCCAGTTTCTGCAATTTCTGTTTTATATCTCTCTGGGACTGACTGACAAAAAATGCAAATTCTCCTGGGCTGCTGGATCGCATGGGGTATATAGTGAGGGCTGCCTGCGCTATTTGGATCCCACTTGGGACCATCAAGGCTGATGGGTCTGCATAATACTGTTCATTAGTTCAATCAAATCCTATGGTTTCTCAGTGTAGGAGGCATAATGCAGCTTTCAGTTCAGTAAATCAGTGGCAGAAACAAAGCTGGTCAGCTGGCTAGTGCAAAGCTGGCCCTGGACCTAGTGCAATGGGATAACGTGACCCTCCCTTTTACTGGTAGTTGTACATCTGAAGGCATACGGCAATCGGGACAGTCTGGGTTCCACTTCATGTTCTTGGGCGCTGGCTGTGAGTGACCCTGAACTGGCAAATGAATCCCTGCTTGTAGTGTCATCAGTGGACTGTGGCCTACTCTGAGTACTTTAAACTGTGCCGGAGCTTTCGGTCAAGAGGGGGTTTACGTCCTTCTGCTGTGGAGGTGGCTGGTGACATTTGCAGGGAGGTATCCCCCCCCTGCCCCAGGCTCTGCCCGGGGTGGTGGCAGAGCTGAGGGAACTGGCCTATAAAGATAATAAACGGGCAGGTTTTTGTTTTTTTTTTTCTTTTCTTTTCTCAAACATTTAACCAGGAATCCTATGTAGGGGAACTGATCAGGGAACATTCTCTCTACAATCTAATAAACACGTGAAACTACGGGGCCATGAAGTAACTAACACTGGCCACCCCCTTCCACAGAGCATTTCTAATAGGGACAGAGACATTTTAAGTCTGTAGTCTTCAGCAAAGTCCTTGCTAAAATTCCTAGTCATACATTTCAACAAAATCTGCATGGACTCTGACACCCCCCCCCCCCCACACACACACACCAGTCAGGCTGCATTTTCCTGTGGACTAAGCATAATGGATGTGTGCTCATTCTAAATAAGTACAATTTAGATAAAGTCCTTAAAATATAAAACTATTATTTTGCAACATGTTATAACAACAATCCCAACAGAAAGAACTATAGCTCTTAATATGACGGCCACATATCTGTTACGTATGACTGGAATAAAATTACTTGGCATGAAAACTAACTGCCAGCCGTAATCAGCATGTCTCTGCAAAAGAAATTACTTTAAATCTTACAGTTTTAGGAAGCAGATATTCAAAAGACATTCCGAATACTTTTTCCATAAAGTGGGTGGATATCTAGAATACATATACACTTTTTTCTTCCTATCTTATTTTTATTAACAATAAGTATGTCTTCTATGAGGTGCTTGCTGCAGTATATCAGGAACTAGAATTCAAACACGATGAACTCATTCACTCAGGATTTAAATCACTTTCAAGTCGCGATCTGGTACTACTGGCTCGGAATGGTTCTTAACCTCTACTTCGTAGGACAAAGGGAAAACAAAAGGAGTTTCCTGAATTTTTCTATCATTTCCTATTTAAACCATTACAGTACTTACTGAAGGTTTGAATATAAATAACACAAAACAAAGCTAAGCCCACAAATGCATTATACCTATAGCCCTACAAAAATTCTTCTCACTTGGTCCGTACAAGTACAGGAACTCAAAAGGGGTTAATAAGAACTTAACCCTTTCCAGGCTAAGCCCAAAACTATCGGGATCCACAATCCTGACTAAACATTCTTATTAAATGATATATAATACATGACCATAGCAGAAGGAACATCACTATTAAAACATATTGAATTAAACAGGTACAATTTTCCTGAAATAAGCACAAATTAACCCAGCTGCAAAGTGTTGAGATTAAGCCATCACAGGGTTAAAAAGACACTGCACATTCCTTTCTTCAGACACGCCCCTTCTCTCTCCGCTAGCCAGCTTCATGCTGTGCGAAAGG
The DNA here is from genome assembly GCA_033557465.1 of Ichthyophis bannanicus. Taxonomy (NCBI): domain Eukaryota; kingdom Metazoa; phylum Chordata; class Amphibia; order Gymnophiona; family Ichthyophiidae; genus Ichthyophis; species Ichthyophis bannanicus. The sequence goes on from CM066046.1 coordinate 51,658,512, forward strand.
AAAACTGAAATGAGTGAAACAGCTTCTTGATTTTACAGTGACTCTGGCATAGGTGTTTGCGTCTTCTTTCTTCTTTTCTTACTACTATTTCTTAATCGGTAAACTGTCACAAATTACCCAACAGACTAATCTTACATCATACCAGAAGGGAAACTCGCGGTTTCAACAGATAACAAAAATCAGAGACAAACAACAAACAGTAAGAACAGACGAACACCAAACACTTCCTCCTTTTCGCGACCTGGGCGCAGTCGCCTGGCCAGGAACTGCGCTACTCAGAAGTCTGCTCTCACTACGCCTGTATTTCAAGACCTCTCACTCACACAAGCAATCATATTTTAACAAGAAATCATTTTTCAAGTGCCCAGGTTTTTCTGACTAACTGACTATTTCAAACAAGAAGGGTCGATGGCTTCGGCTTCCGCTTTCACTTATGCGGAGCTTACTAGGACTGCCCTTATGGGAGGTGATCAGACTCCCTTGTCTCGCACACACTCATGCAAGATTTTTCCCAGTTAGTCTATACCAAATATACCAAATCAGTCTTGCGCATACTCATGCAAGACATTTTCCCCAGGCTGCACTGACTTTTAAACAAGAAAATATCTACTCATCGGATCCAGTTCCTGATACCAAACCAGTTCGTGGGTTGGACCCTGGACTCCCCCGGGTCGGAGGTGTTGGCCAGCTGGACCCGATGGCCCGCCGAGGCAGGCGGAACCCTCTCCGATACAAAGGGATCGGCGGCGCCTGAGAGGTTCCCCTGCAGTCGGACAGACATGGTTCCAACCGGACCAAACCTCGAGGCAAATTTCATAGATTATTCACTTGAATACCATTTACTACTCGCACTTCCCGGCCCAACGCACCAAGAATATGTTGTAGCAAAGTGCAATCAATGAATAAATCCAGGAGTCAATTGACAGGGTCCAAGCCAGTTTATTGTGCACAGGCCCAGTCAGTCAGAGCTTCAAAAGGAACTAAGCAAAGGTTTCTACAGAGACATAACCATTTATACCTCTTTTTCAGTTTGATACATGAGAACTTTCTATTGGTTCTAGCTCGATACATGCAAACTTCTCATTGGTTTTACATTCCCTGCACCTGTCCAATTAGAAATCCCTCCGGAGCCTAGCAACCAGCCCCCTCCCTTAGGATTGCTCTAACAATGGTGCAGTTCTTGATTTTGTTACTTCTCTACTGCAAGGTTATCCCTAGCTCCAGGAATGCATGTATTGAAACATTTCTTTTCTTTCACACACAAGAGAATAATGAAAGACTTATGAATTCATAAAAACTTCTTATTAAGCACTTTAAAACAGTTTTCTCATTTCTCACAGATTTTTGGTTCTTTTCTAGCTATAATGGGAGTTAGGATCCAGGCCTAACTTACAGGCCTTTCATATTAGCAGGCCATGCTAGGCCATAGCCTACCACAACATCTGTGGATTAATAATTAAGAAAAATGTGGCCTATGAAATTCGTATATTCTTCTAACAGTTATCACGCCATCAGTTTGTAATTAGGTGGATATTTAATTTGGGGGAAAAATAAAAAAGAATTTATTTTAAAGGCAAGCTGATCATGGTCTCCATATTGTATTTCATTTTAGAAAATAGATTTAAGGACTTTCAGATTTTCCTAATATCTGCCTTCTTTGCCCTTTTTTGTAAAGTGACAGGATTACATGAAGCAGCATGGCACAAATCCAGCCAGTGGTGACCATAATAATGAGCTGGTTATTAGAACATCATAGTAGCATTTTAAATGTTGGCAGAAAAAGACCATCTGTCAGTAATAATTTAATTAACCAGTAATGCCAGTGTGACCCTTGCATAAACATTTGGGGTCCGATATTCAAAGGCATTTACATGGTTTACAGACATGTAAACTATGTAAATGCCGCTTAGAGGGATATTCAGCATTAACATGGTTAATGCTTAGTAACACTGCTACATGCCCCGATATTAACCGTTGTAGCAGCTGATAAGCATGCAATAAATAAAACCAGGAGTCTGTTCAAAGATCCAAGCCAATGTATTGTGCACATGGCCCAGTTAGTCAAAACTTTAAAAGCAACTGAGCAAAGTTTTTACAGAGACATACTCATTTATACCTCTTTTTCAGTTTGATACATGAGAACTTTCTATTGGTTCCAGCTTGATATATGCAAACTTCCTATTGGTTCCAACGCCCCCTGCACTTGTCCAATCAGAAATCCCTCCTGGGCCTAGCAACCAGCCCCCTCCCTTAGAACTGTTCTAACAATGGTGCAGTTTCTAGGTTTGATACTTCTCTACTGCAAGGTCGTCTCTAGCTCCAGGAATGCATGTATTGAAACATTTCTTTCTTTTGCACACAAGAGAATAATGAAAGACTTATGAATTCATGTAAAACTTCTTATTAAGCAGTTTTAAACAATTTTCTCATTTTTCACAGATTTTTGGTTCTTTTCTAGCTATAATGGGGGTTGGGATCCAGGCCTAACTTACAGGCCTTTCATATTTGCAGACTACTCTAGGCCATAGCCTGCCACATTCCCCCCTTTGATTATTCTCACCCGCAAGTGAGAAAGGGTGAGAATTAAATCACTCATTAATTAGATCATATATTACACTGGTGTAACAGCAGCACCTTGGGGTATAGGGTAATATTGCCACATAGCTAATATCTTTGTAGCTGCCTTCCTACATTGCTATCAATGGCTGCTGACTTTATTCAACTGTTATGAATCCAGGGTTCGAGTTCTGCAACTTTAACTGCTGTTGGGGTTAACAAGATGACAACATAAGGTCCCTTCCAATGCGGTGTCAACGGTGTCTTTCTCCACTCTTTGATCCATACCGAGACTCCAGGCTTGAGAGGATGCAGGGGTTCTGTTAGATGGATGGGCAGCTGGTCTTGTACCCACGTATGAAAACTCTGCAAAACAGAACTTAAAACCAATAGTTATTGTCTAGTAATTTCAGATCTAATCTGTTCCATATCTCCCTTTATTTCCTATACAATAGGCGGGGGTCACCCATACAGAATCTCAAAAGGGGAAACTCCTAAATACTTAGCAGGGGCTAAGTATATCCTAAGAAGGGCTATAGGAAGAACCTGGGGCCACTTCAGGTGAACGTCTTGGCAAAGTTTGGATAACTGAGATTTCAGGGTTCTATTCATACATTCTACTTTTCCTAAATTCTGAAATCTGTAGGCAGTATGCATTTGATAATGTCAATATCTCGGGGCCATACTTAATGGACTTGCTTCCTGAGGTTATCCACCCTCATTCTTTGTACAGGGCCCCATGTGCATGCAAGGTTGTAAGGGCATACTTGGAATCTGGGTACACATTTAGACAGAGTCCCTTTTCCTATTGTTAGTGCTCTAGCAAGAGTTATCAGTTCAACTTTCTGTGCTGAAGTTCCTGGGGCCAGGGCTGAGGACTCAACTACCAGATCAAGGGTCACCACTGCATATCTGGCACAATAATGTCCATTAATGATGACAAGACTGCTTCCATCTACAAAGAAAGTCTGTTCAGGGTTCTCCAAAGGAACATCAGCCAAATCCGGGCGGCTTGAGAAGGCGCCTGAGAATTCCCCTGCGGTCGGACAAACATGGTTCCAACCGGATCAAACCTTTGAGGCAAGAAGTCGTGGTATATTCACTGGCATACCATCCCCTGCTCACACATTCCCGGCCAATGCACCAAGAATATGTAGCAGCTGATAAGCATGCAATAAAGAAAACCAGGAGTCTGTTCAAAGATCCAAGCCAATTTATTGTGCACATAGCCCAGTTAGTCAAACTTTAAAAGGAACTGAGCAAAGCTTTTACAGAGACATACTCATTTATACCTCTTTTTCAGTTTGATACATGAGAACTTTCTATTGGTTCCAGCTTGATATATGCAAACGTCCTATTGGTTCCAACGCCCCCTGCACCTGTCCAATCAGAAATCCCTCCTGGGCCTAGCAACCAGCCCCCTCCCTTAGAACTGTTCTAACAATGGTGCAGTTTCTAGGTTTGATACTTCTCTACTGCAAGGTCGTCTCTAGCTCCAGGAATGCATGTATTGAAACATTTCTTTCTTTTGCACACAAGAGAATAATGAAAAACTTATGAATTCATGTAAAACTTCTTATTAAGCAGTTTAAAACAATTTTCTCATTTTTCACAGAGTTTTGGTTCTTTTCTAGCTATAATGGGGGTTGGGATCCAGGCCTAACTTACAGGCTTTTCATATTTGCAGACTACTCTAGGCCATAGCCTGCCACACCGTGTAGCAGAGGTGGTACCTATTACTAACTGGGCAGCAGCAATATTGCACCTCTGCTTGGTTAGTAACCCATGGGTAAAGATAGGTGCAGCAAAAACTGGCCTGTCTGTACCTGTGGGAGCTAACCGAGCAGCGGCGTAATATCGCCACTGTCCAGTTAGCTTCTGCGGCAGCAGAGGCTCTGCAGCAAACCCAAGATATTCAATGCCAGGGCCACATCCATCTGGGGCCATATCTGGCTAGCTGCTGTAATCATGCTAACCATTGGCACTGTATATGGGGCCTTTGGCCTCCTAGGTCCACTGCATAGCCTGCCAGATAGACTCAGCTACATAAGGGCTCTGCACTCCTGCTAGGACTTCTAGTCAATTAGAACATTTGCATCTTTCAGACAAACCCATTTTTAGTTTAGTCCCAGAGTTGCCAAGTTACCCACTTGCAGGAGTAATACGTTAAGCCTGTGCTGGATTCTGATATTCTGATGCATCATGGGACCTGCAGCACTGATTCCAATGGGTAAAATCAGGGACTACAAATACCATACTGCATTGCAATGCAACGTTAACAGAAATGACAAAAGAAATCTCACTTCTGAAACTGGGTAACTTGGCAACTCTGTATAACAAGCCAGACACAGAACTGCCAAGATGTCCAGTTAAAGGAGGGAGACTTTTGACCAGTCCTGATTTTGAATTTACCTTCTAAAGCAATATGGTATTTGTAGTCCATTGAAATCAGTGCTTTTTGTTCCATAGTGCATCAGAATGAATTTATCAGAAAAACAGGACAGGCATAACATTTCCCTCTCGGAATTGGGTAACTTGGCAACTTTGCATTATGTGTGTGCCTGCTTTTCTACTAGGACTTCTAACTACTGCAAAACATACAGCTTGCCAGACAGACTCAGCAGTTAGATGATTCTACCATCACATGTTACTACTACTCCTCGTCATTTGTATAGCGCTACAAGGTATATATACACATGAGAGAAAGTACCTTCTCAATAGGGCTTACAAGCTATGCACGACAACCACAAGAAACAGGGGACCAGAGATAGTTTTAACACACATGGGTGATAAACAAGAGAGTTAAGAATTCGGGATCCAAAAGCAGCCTCAAAGTGATGGGCTTTTAGCCTGGATTTGAATAGGATCAGAGCTAGGACTCAGGTTGTCTGTCCCCAAGCATACAGTTCAGTATACTGTCACAACCTGGCCATTTGGATACCTGTGCAAGATTAACCTCTTGCCATGCATTCTTTTAGCCTCAATACTCATTGCCAAACCAGGTGAGGAGGTTGCAAGGAATGCTGAACTGTGTGCTGCTTGCACCCACCCACCGTTCTCTCCACTTTGGCAACCAGGGATCCTCTGTGTTTATCCCATGCTCTCCAGAGCAGTTGTTGCCACTAAGTATCCCAGATATTAGTGCCATCTGCAACTTTGAACTCGCATCACACTGCATTTTTGCATTTGTAATCCCGCATATCTGCCTTGTGCATTTCTGGCACCAGCATCCAACTTGAGGAAAGAAGACGAGGAAGCCAAGAGTGGTATAAAGTCTCCCTTCTAGCTCTATAGATACAGAGTTTCTGCCTGTGAGCTTCCTTTGAGCAGGGCTGCATGCAATGTGCCTAGACCCCAGTGGCAGACAGAAGCTGGTCCCTCTACTCCAAGGCTTTCCAGACCTGTCCTCCTGGCTTCGTGATGAATATACATTAAATATATGTGCATACATCAGAGAGCCAGCATATGCATTGTGGATATTCTTTTTATGAGGACATATTTAGAAAGTCCAGCTCTATTCTTTCTCACATCCAGCTCTTTAACTGTAGTAGGAATCAACAGGCAATGAATAAACAGCATCTCGCTTTACAAATGAAAGTAGCAACAGTAGTAGTAGTCTTAAAAAGCCATATGCAACAACTGCCTCATTGCTATGCTCCTTCTGAGTGCAATTTCTGAACCTGAACGTTTACAATTTCCTAACAAGATTATCTTATTTCATCAGCAACAGGTTCCTGACATCTTTATCTTCTTTTAAGATTTTTCGTTTATTTGCTCATCTCTCAACCATATTAATGCATTATTAGGAGATGTATCACAAATAGACAGCAGGCAGCCCCTTGCGTTTAGCAATCTTTTGAACTTTCCATGATGTTCTCGTATTCTGAGTACATCAAGCCCTAATTTCATGACACATAATAACAAGAAGGGCGATACTTTCATGCAATTATTTTGTGTCAAGAATGAAGACAAATTAGAAGGTAATTACATATTAGGATGTTGTTTGAAATTTAAACATAGAAACATGATGATGGATTTCTAATATTACAGCACTTTGCTGCCAGTAGGGAGACGTCGTGCCTGCTGTGTTAAAATCTTAATCTCTTCAGCCAGTCAGAGAATCTGACTAAGGGGATCATCTGCCTCCCTGGCTCCTGCTGTTCAATCCTGCTTTAGAACTGCCCCATCTGTTCACTCTGTGCCGGGGCTATACCAACGGCTGCACAAGCTCTGCAGCTGCACAGGGCGAGAATACAGAAGGGGCGCTGATGTCATTACTAGTCTCCAGGATACCCAACAAAAGGGCATGCAGATGGGCGGGTGGCGGGGTGCCAGGTTCACCAGTTGCACAGGGAGCATTGCTAGCTTGGTACAGTCCTGCTCTCTGCCATTATTTTTGTAAACCACTGGGGCTTTAAAAGAACAAGGAGGAGTAGAGAGAGGAAGGATGAAAGGGGGAGGAAGGGATGGCGAGGAGGACAGGCAGAGAGAGAGAGAGTGTGAAGGTGAAAGAGTACATAGAAAAGAGGAAGGATGGGACACAGGAAAGGAAAGGAGCCGATGCAGTAAGCTTGCCTTAGAACCATACGCTAAAGCTCAGTCTATGGTTGCCTAATCAGAAGTAAAGAAAAAATGTTGCTCCCCAAGGCAGTAACCAAATCGTATGCAAATAAATTGTGTGCAAAAAATGTGTGTTATCATGGAAGAGCACACTGGAAGCATGCACACATAGGTCTGCATTAGAAGCAGCTACTGTATATCTTGCATTTAAAAAATTGCATTGGCATTCATCTGCATGTGCTGGAATGCTATTCAGTACAACAATATTGATGGTACTGGGGAAAGTGTAACTGTGCATGACATGGTTTTAGGCACATACATTATGCGCTTATAAGAACATAAGACATGCCATACTGGGTCAGACCAAGATCCATCAAGCCCAGTATCCTATTTCCAACAGTGGCCAATCTAGGTCATACGTACCTAGCAGTTTCCCCAAAAGACACAGGTTGCACAATGCTTGTACTGGGTCAAGCATTGATATCCTGGGTCCCTACTTAATAATGGTTTATGGACCTTTCCTCCAGGAACTTGTCCAAACCATTTTTAAACCCAGCTACACCAACAGCCTTTACTACATCCTCCGGTAACAAATTCCAGAGTTTGATTACACGTTGAGTGAAAAAATATTTTCTTTTATTAGTCTTAAATAGTTTACCTTGTAGCTTCATTACATGTCCCCTAGTCTTTCTATATTCTGATAACGTAAATAACACAGGTACACTAAAAACATTTTTTTTAAACTGCCTCTAATGTTTCGATTGATTTTTACGTTTTTTGGTGCGCTGAATCCAAATCTGGTAACCAATTTGCTCCATCACGTACAGATTTTTTGCTATATTGGGTGAGCAGTTTGAGGTGAGCGTTTCAGATTGAGTGCGATCGAGATAAAAGTTTCTTGGATGAATTCTTTATACTAATTGTTTAGTAGTTATTCAAATAAGAATAAAGAAAATTGTAACAAGGCAGCACATAAGAATAGAGTAATGTCAACAAAACACACTGTGATGGTAGCAAAATTGTCTGCACTTAAAACAGCCACATACATGTGCACAAACATTGAGCATATAAGAGCGAGGTTAGACACAAAGCAAAGCAAAGAAATGTGCAAAAAATGTTGTACAGGTATGTATGTAAGAATAGAAAACGCAAACCACACCATTGCAATACATGAAGACAAACACCCGATGGTGTGAAAATAAAATTCTAATAAATGAGATCCGACACTGTGGTAATAACTAGCAAATTTTTATTTCAAAGTTTAGTAAAAACACGATATTTGTCAACACAGTTTAGATTTTAAAGTCATTCTTGGGTCAATCAATCTCCTGGTGGGCCCGTTTCTTCTTCCCCCGAATGCTTCTCTTGGTGCGCTGCTTGGCGTATTTTTCATCTGGGGTTTCCCGCAGCAGCAACTAGCAGAAATCAGCCATCATAGTGGTGTTCCATCTTCCTTGGTACCTTCTCTCTGCGTCCTTGATGTCCTGGTGAAACCTTTCACCTTGTTCTTCACTGTACGCCCCCAAGTTTTCTGGAAAGTAGTTCACATGGGAGTGCAAGAAATGGACTTTCAGGCTAATGTTACAGCCTTATTCTTTGAAGGCATTGAGCATCCTGGCAACAATATCCTTATAGTTCTCATCCCGCCTGTTCCCCAAGAATTTGAGAACAACATCCTTGAAGGAATCCCAGGCTTCTTTTTCCTTCTCAGACATCGTTTCAGCGAATGCTCCATCTGAAATGAGTTTCCTTATATCAGGGCCAACAAACACTCCTTCCTTTAGCTTTGCTTCAGAAAGTCGGGGGAACTTTGAGCAAAGGTACCGAAAGCACTCACCATCTTTTGGAAGGGACTTGATGAATTGCTTAATGAGACCCAACTTAACGTGGAGAGGTGGTAATAGAATTTTATCACGAGGTACCAAGCTCTCATGAAGAACATTTTTCTCACCGGGTCTCAAATACTCCCGAATTGGCCAGTCTTTTTTCCCCCCAGTGTAGGTTGCGGGCCCGGCTATCCCACAAGCAAAGGAAGCAGGGATATTTGGTGAAACCGGATTGCTGCCCTAATAGCATGGATAGAATTTTAAAGTCTCCACAAATCATCCACTTATGCTCATCATAACGAATCTTCTGAAGAATCAGGGCCAAATTCTCGTATTTTTCTTGGAGAATAACAGAGTGAGCAATAGGAACTGAAGCGAATGTGTTGCCATTATGAAGAAGAACACCTTTTATGCTGTCTTTTGACGAATCAATGAACAGCCGCCATTCAGCAGGATCATACTTGAGTTTAAACTTTTCCATCACTCCGTATATATCGTTGCAAAATACCAAATCTTCCTCTTTGCTGAAATACTTCAAAAATTGTGTCTCGCGGTTGCGGTACCAATAAAAAGTTGTTCCTGGTGACAATAGATTTTTCTGTTTAAGCCGAGAACCTAGCAGTTGGGCAGCATCTTTTGGGAGTCCTAAATCCCGGACTAAATCATTCAATTCAGCTTGAGAGAAAAGTTCAGGTTTCGGATCTGGTTCAGTTTCAAACTCGGAAGTACTGGACTCATCTGGAAAAGCCATCTGATGAGTCTCATCATGATCAGAACTGTCCACACAAATATGATCCAAAGATTTTGGTGGTTCAGGCACAGGTACTTCGTTGCTATGAGGCATAGGCCTAATTGCTGAGGGAAGGTTGGGGTAACTTATTACGTTCTTATTTTTTAAGTTGTATCCCTTCACAATGCAAGAGCAAAAATAGCAGTCACTGCTGTGGTCTCTTTGTTCACGCCACATCATAAGTATTCCGAAACGAAATGCTTGTTTTTTACCTTTCATCCATAAGCGTAGATCTTCCTCACATGTCTTGCACACTTTGTGAGGAGCCCACGGTTTGTCTTGATCGCCTAACTTCAAACCGAAATAGGCGAAATATACTTTTTTAATAAATGCAGAAATGTTCCTCTGCCGCTTTTTCATGGTATATTCCCCACAAATAAAACAAAAACTGTCCGGAGAGTTGACGCAACCTCTGGCTCTGTGAGCCATCACAAATACACAGCACTGCAAACTACAACTGTAGTGAACCACTTCGGAATAAAGCTGGATTACGACTGAGCAAACAAAAGGTAATAATGAACTTGCAAGAAACTGAAATTTGACAGGAACGTTCATGTCGCAACCACCGTGTTTGAGCAAGCGAACGAGGCGAGGCGAACAGGAAAGAACATGCGCCAGCGTGAGTACTGGATTTAGCCCCCCGCCTCCCAATTGTCCTGTTAATGTATAAAATGAATACAAAACACTCTAAAATATCATGAGGGAGTGTTTCTAGTTAGTTAACCATTACAACCTCTATTTTGGGCCAAGAAAATAAACTGCAGTCGGCTAAAAAGAAATTATGTGAACATTCCTTATATGGGTAAGAAATCTAATTTTGCAAGAAAACGTGACGTGATGGAACATTTTGGCTATTTTTCCTGGATTCAGCACCCCAAAATCTATAGGAATCAGTTGCAAAACTGGAGGCAGTTTTTTGGTAGTGTACCTGTGTAATCGATCTACGTTTACCCGTCCACTCCGTTCATTAATTTATAGACTTCTATCATATCTCCCCTCAGCCGTCTCTTTTCCAGGTTAAAGAGCCCTAACCTTTTTAGCCTTTCTTCATAGGAGTATCCTGCCATCCCCTTTACCATTTTGGTGGCTCTTCTCTGAACTTTTTTAATATCGCTATATCCTTTTTAAGATACGGCGACCAGAATTGCACACAATATTCAAGGTGTGGTCTCACCATGGAACAATATAGAGGCATTATAATATCTTTTGTTTTATTTTCCATTCCTTTCCTTATGATACCTAGCATTCTATTTGCTCTCATGGCCGTCGCTGCACACTGGGCGGAGGGTTTTAACATATTATCCACAATGATGCCTAAATCTTTTTCCTGGGTGGTGGTTCCTAATGTGGAACCTTGCATCATGCAACCATAGTTTGGGTTGTTCTTCCCTAGGTGCATAACTTTGCACTTGTCCACATTAAATTTCATCTGCCATTTTGATGCCCAGTCTTCCAATTTATCAAGATCCTCTTGCAATTTTCCACAATCCTCTTGGGTTTTAACAACTTTAAATAGTTTTGTGTCATCTGAAAATTTGATAACCTCATTAGTTATTCCACTTTCCAGGTCATTTACGAATATGTCAAAAAGCAGCAGACCCAGCACAGATCCCTGGGGTATACCACTATTCACCTTTCTCCATTGGGAAAATTGACCATTTAGCCCTACCCTCTGCTTTCTATCTTTTAAGTAGTTCCTGATCCACAGTAGTACACTGCCTCCTATCCCATGACTCTTTAGTTTTGCCAAAAGTCTCTGATGAGGGACCTTGTCAAAGGCTTTCTGAAAGTCCAGATACACTATATCAACCGACTCACCTTTGTCCACCTGTTTATTCACACCTTCAAAAAAACATAACAGATTAGTAAGACAAGATCTTCCTTGTCTAAAGCCAAGTCTCCCATTAGGCCATGATTATCTACATGCTAAGTAATTGTATTCTTTATGATGGTTTCTACCATTTTTCCCGGAACTGACGTGAGGCTCACTGGTCTGTAGTTTCCCAGATCACCCCTGGAACCCTTTTTAAAAATTGGTGTTACATTGGCAATCCTCCAATCTTCAGGTATTAGAGATGATTTTAATGATAGTTCACAGATTACTAATAGCAGGTCTTCAATCTCATATTTCAGTTCTTTCAACACCCTTGGATGTATACCATTTGGCCCAGGTGATTTGCTACTCTTCAGTTTATCTAATAGTTGTAATACATCTTCCCAAAGTATCGATATTTCCTTCAATTCTTCTGCACCTTTAAATACCACTTCAGTCATGGGTAACATCCCTACATCTTCCTCAGTAAAGACTGAAGCAAAGAATTCATTCAGTATCTCCGCTATTGCCTTGTCGCTTCTTAGTGCCCCTTTAACCCCTCTATCATCTAATGGACCAACTGACTCTCTCACAGAATTTTTGCTACGAATGTACTTGAAAACGTTTTTATTTTGCGTTTTTGCTTCCTCAACAAGCTTCTTCTCCAATTCTCCCTTTGCCTTTCTTATCAATGCCTCGCATTTGACTTGCCAGCGCTTGTGCTGTTTCCAGATTTCGTCGTTTGGCTCTTTTTTTCCATTTCCTGAAAGATGCTTTTTTGGCAACAACAGCCTCTCTGATCTCCCCTTTAAACCATGCTGGCAGTTTTTTGGACTTCCTTCCACTTTTCTTAAAGCGTGGAATACAGCTGGTCTGGGCTTCCAAGATAGTATTTTTCAACAACACCCAAGCTTGATGTAAGTCTTTAACCTTTGCAACTGCTCCTTTTATTTTTTTCTTAACTATTTTCCTCATTTTTTCATAGTCTCCCTTTCGAAATTTAAAAGGTAGTACTGTGGATTTCCTTACTATCCCTCCTCCACTAATTAAAACAAAGGCAATCATGCTATGATCACTATTGCCAAGTGGCCCCAACACCCTTATCTCTTGCACTAGATCTGGTGTTCCACTAAGGAATAAGTCTAATATGGCTTCCCCTCTGGTCGGTTCATGAACCAGCTGCTCCAAGAAGCAGTCATTTATTTCATCTAGAAACTTTATCTCCCTAGCATGTCCTGCCATGACAGTGACCCAGTTGATACCGGGGTAATTGAAATCACCCATTATTATTACTGCGCTGTAACTTTTGTTAGCTTCCTTGATTTCTTTCAGCATTTCATCATCCATTTGTTCATTCTGGCCAGGCGGTCGATAGTACACCCCCACTGCTATCGCCTTCCCCTTTTTGCATGGAATTTCAATACATAGAGATTCTAAAGCAAATTTTGTTTCCTGCAAAACTTTAATCCTTTCTGACTCAATGCCCTCTCTAACATAGAGCGCAACCCCTCAACCAGTTTGATCAGCTCTATCATTACGATATAGTTTGTACCCAGGTATCACAGTGTCCCACTGGTTTCCTCCTTCCACCATGTCTCTAATATTCCAATCATATCTAATCTCTCATTTAGTGCTATATATTCTAACTCTCCCATCTTATTTTTTAGACTTCTAGCATTTGCATACAAGCATTTTAGAGACTGTATTTTATTCATATTAATTTGGCTATTGGTAGACACGGTAGACACGCTTATGTTGGCATGCTATCTCTCACATAAACATCAGTTTTATTCTGTTCTGAAAAATTGTGTGTATTGTGTTATGTCAGCAGTCCAGCACTTTGCTGTTTGTTCCAGCACACCTCCCCCTCAGTTCCTCATTCCCTGCCATTTAGTTTACCCTTCCCTTTCAACAACGCTAGAAAAACATTGCATGCTTGCAGTAAAGAGGAGCAAGAAGCATGAAATCCTCACTAACACTGACAGCAGAAGAATGAGCTCAGCATGGTCAGCCTATCCATTAGGCGTACCAGGCATCTGCCTAGGACAGCACAATTTGGGGGTGACACTGTCATAGCAGCGATGACACTAAATAAGCATCACTGTGACTAGCATGGAGCGTTAAGCATCTCTGCACTTCTGCATGCTCAAGGCCTGCTGCCTCTCTACCGCCTCGGAACTTCTGTTTAGTGCCGCAGGCCCAGGCAGTAGTGGCACAGCACCAGCGACGGAGTAGAAAGAGTGATGAGGTAGGGCTGGGAAGGGAAAGGAAAGTGGGAAGGAGAAGGGAATCGGGCAGTAGGGAGATGCTAGAAACATTGTGGGAGGTGGGGAAGGAGAAGCAGACTCTGGACACTTCTGGGGGGGGGGGGTGGAAATGCTGGACATCTCGGGAGAAGGGGGTGGAACATGGCTGAAGGTTCACCCAGGGTGTCAGATGCCCTTGGGATAGCCCTGGAGCAACCTTTTACTCCTCAGACCTGGCGTTAAAGCCCCAGTGTTAGATAGTCTCTTTGCAGTCCTCTGATCTTCTGTGCACTTCTTTGCATCTGAGCTTAATAGCTAATACCTTCATTACCAAGGGATGTAAATGAGTTGTGTGCTGATTTCAGTGCAACTTCTCACACACAGTTCACTCGTGCGCAAAAGAGGAAACACCTTTTTGCATTGGGTGGTGGCAGCGGTGCAGAAAATAGTGCACAGACGTTGTGCTAAATTCTTTGCAAAGCCTCCTGCGCTTTATTGCATCAGCTGCAAAAGCAAGGAGAGAAAAAAATAGCGTCTGAAAGGACAATGGGACCCAGACAAAGAAACAGTGAAGTGCCCAAATGCGGTGCTGAGGCCAGCCGCTTTCAATGTTTTAAACCAGGGTTTGCCAAACCTGTCCCGGGGACCGCACAGCCAGTCAGGTCTTCAGGATATCCACAAGGAATATGCATGAGATGACTCTTTGTATTCTAGATCTGTGATGTATCCATGTAAATCGATCTCATGAATATTCCTTGTAGATATCCTGAACATCTGACTGACTGGGAGGTGGGTGGGGGGGGGCCCAGGACAGGTTTCAGAAGCCCAGTTCTAAACCTTTTAATCTCACAGAGTCCTTTGCTCAGTCAAGTCAAGAAGGAGCTAACACACAAGTTCAATCACTTTTCCTCTGCCTAACCTCCTTCCCTCCATACATGATTGTCCTAGCCTGTCCCTGCTGGGTCTCAGTCCGAAAGGGTCACAGTCCTAAAGGCACATCACATGTTCCAATGGGAAAGAGTCAGGGTAGGACTGCCAAATCAGAGAAACCGGAGGTGAAGGTGTGGGGGTCAAAAAGAAATAAAAATGCCAGCTGAGGGCGGGGGAGTGGCCTGAGCAAGATGGCATTCTAGCTCACATTCTGCTGCAACATGCCGAAGCGGAAGGGTAAACCGAGGGTGTTCCCGTCTGAACCCTTGGCTGGCCCGATGGATCGGTTCGTTCTTGTATCGGAGGAGATGGTTCGGGAGATTAGAGCAGGCGGAGGAGAACCACGAGAGGAGGTGGTTTCTCCATGCCTCGACATCACGCTCTCTCCGGAGGTGAGATTGCCGCCGTTGCCCCCAGCGTCTTCCCCATCTGCGCTGTTGGCTTCCCTTTCAGGAGCATCGGAAGGCTGCAGCCTTGCAGGGGTGGGGTGGGAAGCTGATGCGATTGATGGGGAGAATGTGAACTTTGCCGTCGGTGGACAGAATGCTGCGGAGGAGTCCCCTCAACCAGGTTTGCAAGTCCCTGGTGAGGTATCCATATTAAATACGCCTTTGGTGTCTGCTGCCTCATTGTTGGATTTTAAGATGACTCGCCCCAAATCTATTTCCTTGGAGAATATCTGGGATGCTATAACCCGTTTATCGGAGGTTGTTGCGGCTCAATCTGCTGGAACTTTGGCTAGGGTTTCTCATATAGAAGATAACCTACAGGAATATCGAACGGAAATGGATCAGATAAAATTCAACTTGAAGAAAGTCGTTAGAAATCTGCTATTGCTCCTGATTCCAACATGGCTCTCATTAAGGATAATATTTTGATTCGGGCTAAGGTTGAAAGTCTGGAAAATACTGTTTGGTCTTCTAATTTGATAAAGAACTTATAACTGTCTTCTTTCTATCCTATCTTTCCTGCTTATACTATGGTTTTATAAAGAATTTGTAACTTTATTTTCTCTTTCCCTTTCATGGCTTTGGCCATTTTAATATTGATTTTTTTTAATTGTACATCGCTCTGATTTTGGAGAAGGGCGATTTTATCAAGAAACAATAAACATAAACATAAACATAAACATATCTCCACGTCCTATCTAAAATGTCTTCAAATATTTAGTTTGAATTTTAAACAGATTCCATTTCATATTGCTACCTCAGCGTGAAGATGCTGATGTAATTTACTGACCAATGAATGCTCTCTCGCCCTTATCAAACCCAAAACCGTAATTAGTGTTTTTATCTAATGTTAAATAAAACTCCCCTTCATGTACCCTGTGGCGAAGGGGGCTTTAAATCCCACCTTCTCTTCAAATCTATTTCTGATACTCAGTATTTGGGTGAACATCAAAAACAGTGCAACCTTACTGTAAGCCTAATGGGAAGAGCAACTGAAGGGAAAATCTAAAGAGAATGAATCACTTTCTAGGGACTGGAATCACAGCGGGCAGACGGTGGCCTAGAGAGACAGAGATCAGAAGTCTGAAACATCAAAGGAGACGCGGAAACTAAAAATTCATCATTTAGCAAACCGATACACATTTACATGCTTTGAAAGGTCATGTTTATATGCTATCGGAATACATGGCTTAATTAGGGCTTCTTTTCTCTTTTAGTTTAGCTTTTATTTCTGTCTAAGAATTGATCATAGACGAATGCATGGGGCTTATTTTCAAAAGTTTGAGAGGGTTTCCCCCCCCCCCCCCACCACCATATGGCAGAAATCTTTCCGAAAGTATCAATTTCTGATGCTGGAATATACGTATATACAGTACAAAAGGAGCAAAATAGAACTCTTTATGCAAGATCTTATAAATTTTGGTGGATACAATTCAATAAATCAAAGGCCTTCACTCTCCAGCGTGCCATAACTTGTTTGATTGCACAATAGTTTTAATTATGTACCTTGAATATCAATATCATGAAATCCCTGATTTATCATCTGATTTATTGAATTTATCCACCGATATTTAAGAGGCTTCTAGTACAGGGAGATCTTTGGATCCCTTTTCTAAATATATTCTTTCACTGCTGATGCCTCTTTTCCTCATTTTTAAAATTTGTCTTGGCTTTTTCTGTTGGACAGGGAGCAGTGTTTCTGTGAAAGTGCATGGGGGTCCTCTGTCCTTGCCGCTGCTGGTTGGAAGAGGGGCAATATCACGTTTTTAGTCACCATATCACAGCACGGCCCCTCACCGGCAGCGGCATGGATGAAAGACTCCTATGCAGCTTCGAGGGAACGATTACAGGGAGACTCAGTTTTCTCTTCCTGATTGCAGAAATCTTTTCAGGTCCTTATAGCTCAGACGTTTCAACCTGTGGTGCAATATTCCAAACAACAGGCAACAGATTGGGGTGGACCACCAGGGTCATGTACTGACCAGTTTTTGCCACATATGGCATCAACGGGGCCAAAGAACATCAGTGCAAACTTAGATCCATCTGAAAAGGGAAGGAGGAATAATGGAAAATGATCACTGACAAAATGCACAAACATGGCAACAACGCATGGCTGTAAAGCTGAGATTAATTTGCTTGAGAGCTTACTGTGTTACAGTTATGTTTCTAAAGATTACAATTAATAAGGGGGGGAAAAAAAGTCCATCTGAGGCTTGCCCCAGCAGCCAATGATAAGCGATTATGCTTCATCATCTATCTCATACTCAGTCATCAGTGACATTCGGAAAACCAAACTGGTTTTGCTGTCCTCAAGGACCAGAGGTTCCCAACCCCTAGACCCGGGAGGATGGTGCACAAGAAAAAAAAATATGAACACAAACCCATTTTCAGATAAAGTAATACAATAGCCATGTTTGTATTTAACTACCATTAAAATGGACTAAGGGAAACAAGAGAGGAAAATATGGTGATACCTTTTTATTGTACTAATTGAATACAATTTTTGACTAGCTTTCAAAGGTTTAAAACCTTCAGGTCAGGACAGTATGAGCAAATGTATTAATTTAGTGCAATAGAAAGATATCGCCTTATTTTCCTTTTTTGTTTCTCTTTTTATTTAACTACCAAAACAATTCTCAGAATTATCTCAGAAACTAAAAATGTATCAGGTGAATATTTATGGTAAAACTTTACAGTTAATTTTTTTTTAGACAATGGCTGCGGTGTTTAAATAAATCAGAGGTATTTAACCCCACTATCTGGATAGTGAGCAGTGCCGAATATACATGTAGACTGCTCAGCACTGGAGCTATTAACAGAGAAGCAATATTGCTGTCCTAAATTTATCCAGATAGCTATCCAGATGATGGACTGAATATTGCTGCTCTCTGGATAACCTGACACTGTCCCAGCACTTAAAACCCTTCCTCCTTTCCTCCATCTCTCTACCTTCCCTATTTCTTCTCCTGTGAAGGCCAATTCTGAGATGTGTGTCCCCGGGCCATCCAGACATTTCGACCGCACGGGGGTGCACCCGATTTTACTCCCGCGGGGGCTAGATGTCCCCGTGGGAGCAGAATTGCGGCATGGTGGCTGGACGTCCGGGATGTGCCCCGATTCAGGCACATCGGATGTCCAGCCAACTACCCGGCTAGCCCAGCCTGGCTCCTGTAGGAGCCGCGAGCCCAGACCAAAGTACTCTGCAAAGTACTTTCCCCGTAGCCCAACCCCTGATCAGGGCTTCCATGGCCAGGGTTGGGATGCAGGGAACCCCCTGTACTCTTCACCATCTTTACACACCCTGGCACCAACAGCCCCAGATTTCCAGGGGGACTTATTCCACAGTGCTGACCTCGGAATCAGCCCTGCATGTCCAAAGTAAGCTACCTGCCCTCTCCCTGCTCTCGGGACCACCCCCTCCCGCCCATGAACAGAGCTTCCCGTGGGTCAGAATCGGGCCCATCATGTCTACTACTCTTTCTTCAGCTCTTGAGCTTCACCTTCTTCCTCTTATTCATCTCTCTCCTTTCTCTCTGAAACAACCTCACCCTCATTTCCACCACGCCATCTCCTCTCTACCTCACACTCTTCTTCTTCTTCTTTCAACCGGTGATACTAATCCCAACCCTGGCCCCCCTAGACTTTTCTCTCACCGCTGATAGTTCCTCTCTCAGGTACTCCAATCTCATTCATATTCCTCTCCTCTCCCCTTCTTCTCTTCCTTTCCCTTGTGCCTTATGGAATGCTCATTCCATATTTAATAAACTTCCCTTTACTCACAATCTCTTTATTTCCAACACTTTCCATCTTCTGGCTCTTACTGAGACTTGGCTCCTCCTTAATGACACAAACTCAGTCACTGCCCTCTGTCGTGGCGGCTACCAATTCTCCCACACACCTCGTTCCATTGACCGTGGTGGTGGTGGTGGATTTCTTCTCTCCCCTTCCTGCCAATTTCAACCCTTCTTTATACCTCAGTCTTACTCCTTTTCTTCCTTTGAAGTCCATTCCATCTGCCTTTTTAATCTTTTACCTCTCTGAATAGCTGCTATTTATAGATCCCTTAACCTATCCACCTCTACCTTTCTCATTGACTTTGACTCATGGCTTTTCTTCTCTTTGGACTCATTCTCTCCCTCCCTTATTCTTGGTGATTTTAATATTCATGTTGATAAGTTTTCTGACCCCTATGATTCTAAGCTCTTTTCGCTTACCTCCTCATTCAATCTCTGACTTTGTTCTACTACCCCCACTCATCAGCATGGTCACTGTCTTGACCTTGTTTTCTTCTCTAATTGCTTACCTTCTAATTTCAGTATCTCAGTTCTTCCCTTATCTGACTATCACCTGCTAAGTTTCACTCTTCATCACTCCCCACCTTAATCTCAGCCTGTCTATTCCTACTTTTTAGAAATCTTCATGCTATGAATCCATCAGCTCTCTCTACTTTTGTCTCATCACCTCTTTCCTCCACCTTGTCTTCCTATACTCTCCTCTTCTCTAGATACTCTTGCTCTGTCCATGCCATATCCTGTGAGGTGCACTATACCTCAGCACTGGTCTTCAACTACCCATTATCTATGCTCCTGAACCCGCTTAGCTGAGCGCATTTGGCTCAAATCTCATACCCTTTCTGACTTTCTTCACTTTAAATTCATTCTTGCCTCTTTCCAGTCAGCCCTAGCACTCATCAAGCAAAACTACTATATCCATCTGACTAACTCTCTTGCCTCTGACCCACACCATCTCTTTTGAACTCTCAACTCTCTCCTTAAGGCACCTCTGCCTCTGACCCTTCCTTCCTTTTCTGCCCAAACCCTAGCCAATTATTTCCATGACAAAAGTCCACAAGATTACACTCCAGTTCCCCAGAATATCAGCTTCACTCCCTCTTCCCCCTCTTCAATACTAACTCTTCTCCTCAATCTCTGCTACCCTTTTGTCCTTTTCTAAAATCTCTAAAGAGGAAACCGCTCATCTTCTCGCTTCTTCCATCTCACTACCTGTTCCTCAGATTCTATCCCCACCCATCACCTTAACTCCATCTCCTTCTCGATCATCCTCTCCATCTCTCATATTCTCAACCTGTCGCTCTCCACTGCAAATGTCCCAGCAGCTTTCAAGCATGCTGTGGTCACACCTCTCCTCAAGAAATCCTCACTTGACCCTACTTATCCTTCTAGTTATCGCCTATCTCCCTTCTTCCTTTCATTTCTAAACGTCTCAAATGTGCCGTGCTCCGCCGTTGCCTTGAATTTCTCTCCTCTCAAGCCATTCTAGATCCACTACAGTCTGGCTTTCATCCCTTACGTTCTACTGAAACGGCTCTTGCCAAAGTCTCCAGCAACTTATTCCTGGCTAAATTCAAAGGCCTTTACTCAATTCTCATTTGCCTTGATATTTCTGCTGCTTTTGACACTGTTGACCACCTCATTTGCCTCGACACATTGTCCTCACTTGGTTTTAGGGGTTCTGTGCTCTCCTGGTTCTCTTCTTATCTCTCCCATCACTCTGTCAGTGTTTGTTCTGGTGGTTCCTCCTCCACTGCTATCCCAGTCTCAGTCTGTGTACACCAAGGGTCTGTTCTGGGTTCTCTCCTTTTCTCTCTCTCTACCCAGTCCCTTGGTGCTCTCATCTCCTCCACTGGCTTTCAAAACCATTTCTATGCTGATGACTCTCAAATCTATCTCTCTGCACCTGATATTCTCCATCACTCCAGGCCCGAATCCTTGCCTAGCTATCTGATATGGCTGCCTGGATGTCTCACTGCCATTTGAAATTAAACATGGACAAACCCAAACTTTTATTTTTCACCCTAAACCCTCCTCCCCCTTCCTCCTTTCTCTATCTCTGTAAATAACACTCTTCTACTTCCTGTTTCCTCAGCTCGCAACCTTGGGGTTATCTTTGATGCCTCCCTCTCCACCTCCACACACATCCAACTGATTGCTAAAAGCTGTCATGTCTTTCTTTATAACATAAACAAATTTTGCCCCTTCCTTTCTGAACACATTATTAAGACACTTATCCATTCTTTGGTCACCTCCTGTCTAAATATTGCAACTCCTCTTTGCTGGTCTCCTCTGAGTCACCTCTCTCCCCTTCAATCTGTTTGGAACTCAACTACATGATTAATCTTCCACCAGCCCCATTTTACTCATATAGCCCCTCTTCTCAAGTCACTTCATTGGCTCCCCTTCCATCTCCTTCTGACCTATAAACAGGGCTGTACAAAGCCATAATTTCACCCTGTACAACTTGCACATCTGGTATCCCCCCCCCCAACCCCCATCTTAACCACAACTCCATGTCCATTGGCTGCCTGCCATTGCCCTGCTGCCACCACTTTTTGTGTTTTCTCATCAGCGATGGCGCTGGCAGGAGCAGAGCAGACCTGACTTCAATTTTTTTTTAAAAACGCAGGTCTTTCAACTCCACGCTTGCATGCAGATCTGATCCCTCCCTCCTCTCATATAAGTTTGCGTCAGAGGAGAGAGGGACCAAACCAGCCACTCAAACATGAGTCTTTGCAACTCCATGCTTGAATGGCTGGTCTGGTCCCTCCCTCTCTGATGCAACCTACATCAGAGGAGAGAGGGAAGGTCCAGACCTGCATGCAAGTGCGAAGTTGGAAAGACCCATGTGTTTTTTTTTAAAATTTGAGGTCAGGTCTGCCCCACTGCTGCTGGTGCCACCTCTGATGAGAAAACACAAAAAGTGGTGGCGGCAGGGCAATGGCAGGCAGCCAACTGGACATGGAGTTGTGGTTAAGATGGGGATTGGGGGGTACCAGATGTGTAAGCTTCAACTTCTTCTTTTATCACCAATGTTTCCTGATCATAAGGTACAAGTTGAAACAGCTGTTGGTCCACTTGATTTTATGGTATAAGGACTCTGTATATTCTTTCCACCTTTTCTTGATCTTCTCAGCATCATTCAACATGGATCCTTGAGCATCTTGTAACATTCCAATTTGAGGCTGTAATTTTTTCTTTAACTCTCATAGCTTTAGGAAAGCCGATCTTGTTCTTCATCTAATAGTTTCTGCTTCTATTTCCTTGCATGCATCACTGTAGCACTTCTCCTTGTCTTGTCTTGCTACACATTGGAAAGCTCTGTTGAGCTCTGTGATTGCCTCTCTTACTCCTCTGGCTTTAGCTTCTCTGCATTTTTGGCAGTCTTTAAATTCCAGTGGTATATTCTCAAGGTCATATTTCAACTTTAGCTTGAGTTTGCATACTAGTAGTTGGTGATCTGTACCACAGTCAGATCCAGGTTTTCTCTTTGTTGATGTTATAGAGCTTTTCCATTGTTGACTTCCACAGATGTAGTCAATTTGATTTTTGTACAATCCATTGGGTGAAGTCCATGTGTACAGTCATCACTTGTATTGCTGGAAGGTGTTTGAGATGAATAGATCGTTGGTCGTGCAGAATTCTATCAGTCTTTCTCCATTTCATTTCTGTTGCCAAGTCCATATTTTCCAACAACTTTGCCTTCTTCTTTGTTGCTACTTTTGCATTCCAGTTGCCCATGACTATCAGGATGTCCTGTTTGCATGTTCTGTCAATTTCAGCATGTACTTGTTCATAGAATTCATCAACCTCAACTTGCAGCTGTTATTAGGGGATATACTTGAATTATAGTTGTGTCGATGAGCATTCTTCATAGACAAATAGAAATTAAGCATTCACTGATTGTATTTCATTACAGTTCTTGCAAGTTTCTTCTTAATTATAAATGCAACACCATTTCTTCTTTCATTTCCAGCATAGTAGACCATGTGATCATCAGATGCAAAGTGCCCTATGCCAGTCCATTTCAGTCCGCTAACACCCAACAGATCGAGTTGTACATGTTCCATTTCATTCTTGACCACCTTCAACTTCCCTTGGTTCATGCTTCATATGTTCCATGTCCTAATATGTAAGACATCTTTACAGCTGCTGACTGCCATTTCACATGCAGCTACATCAGCAGTCAGACATCCCGAGGGCTTTGATCCAACCACATCATAAATGCTGACTTTATTTACATTCTCTTATATACCATGCTATTCTGCATCAGTACGGTTTACATTGAACAAACTGAAATTACATTGAACAGGGCATTATAATGTGTAGATAACTATTTTACAGGGAACATGGGCTATGGAGGGTTAAGTGGCTTGCCCAAGACCACAAGGAGCACCTGTGGGACTAGAAACCCCAGTCCTTCCGGCCCAAGGTTGCTGTCCTCTAGTGGGATTTGAACCCCTGACCTTAAGTACCTTGCCCCGACCACTAGGCCACTCCTCCACTCTGAAAAGTCTTCAGCTCCTCCCCAATAGCCAGTTGAGTATCTTCCAACATGGGGGTCTCATCTTCCAGCACTATAGTGCAATTTGTTTTGTCTTGACTATCCAATGGGTTTTCGTGGCAAAATGCAGAAGTAGATTGCCAGGCCTTTCTTCTGTGCAAGTAATTCTAGTGTTGTTGCCGTTGTCACAGAAATGTGATCCTCCACCGCCAACACTGTCCCATTCTGCTGCTGCCCAGATGGGTGGTTTGTCTTAATCTGGCACCTCAACTGAGACCTGTCCACCTTGGAACACCCTGCCAGCAATTAAGCTACTGATAGCTTAGCCCTCAGCATCACTGATGCACACAAGCTCTCACAGCACAACAAGCTGCAAAGCAAGTGAGGGATAGTGTCACTAGTGCCACTGCTAACATTTATTTCTGACAGGGTTAAACAAATATGGGTCAATGTTCAAAAGCAAATATCTGGAAAATGGCAGCTGTTATCTGGATATCAGTGCTAGCTGCTGCTATCGGAGGATATATAGAGTCACTATTGCCACTGAATATCCTCGGATAGCAGTGGCCAGCACTGACATCCAGATGACAGCTGCCATTTTCCAGATATTTGCTTTTGAACATTAACCCTTATCTATTTAACACTGCTGGAAATAAATGTTAGCAGCATAAAGTAAATTCAGAATGGACTGAAAAACCCTCAATCTTTTAAAAATAACATAACATAAAAAGAACACATAATTAAGCAATATATTCTAATGGATGCCACAATAAAGAAATCCTCTGCTCAGTCTCAAGCATACATGCAGGGTTTGGAAGAGGTCACAGCCTGTAGTTTCTGGTCAAGAGCTGTCATTGTTAAGGTCAGACTAGATGAGAGAGTAGTCATTATTTATTTAACAAGTCCTTTATACAGCTTTAAATTTTTAATCAAAGCAGTTTACACTGTAACTTAAATTTAGTAATGTACATTAAACAGGAACATTGATAATTTGGAATTTTCTGAGGCAATGGAGGGTTAAAGTGACTTGCCCAAGGCCACAAGGAGTGCTAGTGGGAACTGAACCCTGGTCCCTTGGGCTTCTAAGCCAGGGCTCTAACCATTAGCCTACTCCTTCACTCTTGAGTAAGAGGTGGTGATCCCCAGATCTAACTAGACCTGGGGCTTGCCACCTCTTACTTTTGGGAATGAACAATAGGGAATGGATTCCTCATTAGTGTTCATATTTATAAAGATCCCAAGCTTACATTTCAAGACAATATCTTGAATAAGAATAGTCATCATGGTTTATAAACAAAAAAACAAAAACAAAACAAAAATAATACAAAACAAATTCTTCATATATTGTAGGAGGGAGAAGCCAGCAAGAAGAAAAGTAGGAAGTACAAAAGAAAGCTACAGAATAAAAACTCAGAAAAGAAAAATAGGCTGTCGCTCCCCATCACCTGATTACCGCATGGCTGGCTGTACCTAATCTTCATACTTTAAGTCAGTGAAACACAGATAATCTCTCTAAGTTGGTAGGAGAGGCTTGTTGGAGAAAAAAAATTGCAGTGCTGATGATGTACAGTGAACAACAATGGAACTGGAGCTGTTGTGCATTCAGGACGAGTTAATCTTTGTGTTTTTGGTTACAATGAAAGCTATAATTTTGTGG
Organism: Ichthyophis bannanicus; assembly: GCA_033557465.1. NCBI lineage: Eukaryota > Metazoa > Chordata > Amphibia > Gymnophiona > Ichthyophiidae > Ichthyophis > Ichthyophis bannanicus. The sequence goes on from CM066046.1 coordinate 51,683,637, forward strand.
CTCAAACAAAATGGATAAAAACAAACTAAAAAGAAAAACAGACTACTCCAATTACAAATGTTTACTCATCCTTTCACCCTCAGCTACAGCCAAGGAGCTAACACAAAGAAAAATATTAGCCAGGAAAAAATATTATCAAGGAAATTTCATACCTGTTTGGGGTCATAGAAAATATACTTAGAACTGTAGCTGGTGGGAGGGGCAAGCAGAGATGGCCTAAGCCTAACCACTAGGCAAACAAGCTAGAAACCTAGAGTGGCAATTTCTGGGAGGGCAGCAAAGAGCAGGGCTTCAGAGCTAGATAAAACATTTTGACAGCTAGTGGCGGTGTAAGGCTTTAGGTTTGCCTAGGGCATCAACACCTTGAACCAACTCTGGGGCCAGCCCTGGGAGCAGGGTGGCCACTGCATAGGAAGACTCAGCTTCCACTGGCTGTTCTGCCTTAAAATTTCCTACTTTAGCAATTTTTCCTATAAGTGCCCTCACAAAAGAAAGGGTAGTGTGAGAGAGGTCTCTGTGGCTCAAAAGGCTCCTGTTAAGTATGGCCTGATGGATGGGTCCATTCATCAATGTTGTCAGGAGGTAGTCCACTACAGCCACTTCCAGTGAAGGGTGTGCTGAAGCGGCTGTTGGAGGGCAATGGTATGCTTAGTTAGTAGATCGACACCCTCCAAAAGATCCTGTAGCTCGGGTTGAGGAAAGAGAGGTCATGGTATGGCAATAGCAACCTGGTACCTGCAGGGAGCCCGCTGACCAGGCTGTCAGAAGGGCTCACATTTTTATGCTGTCGGAGTCTCAGACACTGCAGAGTATTTCATTGCAGGGTGGGTTTCAAGTGGCTACAAGTTGTCCCAGACAGAAGATCGAATTCAGGCAGTGAGTGAGCAGGCTTTCCTTAAACCTGCGATTGTGAGCCTTGGCTCTTTATGGGAGGCCATAGCCAAGCTGAAGTGCTCTTTTCCCTCACAGATTAGTATAGTTTCAGCTCAACTGTAACCTCTTTCTGAGAAAACTATACAATTGGAGGTGAACTTAAAGCAGTTGGAGCAAAAGGTTGAAGTTATGGAACTGAAAATTTAAAAAGCCTCAGACGCAGGAGAGGCCATGGTGAAGGATGATATGATTATCAATAGGAGGCTCGAGAACTTGGATAATGCTCTCAGACGTAAGACCTTACAGCTTTATTAATTTTTCAAAGTTGTCTCATGTTATCTTTTAAAGGTTTCCAAAGGGGTATTTGTTTGAAATTCTTAAGATAGCAGAGGCTTCTTCCCCCCTGTGACTTGGGCTCATAGTAACATAGTAACATAGTAAATGATGGTAGATGAAGACCAGCATGGTCCATCTAATCTGCCCAGTAAGATGCCAGAATTGTGCAATGTCACTCCAGGCAGGTTACCCCTTCTCTATTTAGAAGTTTTTTATGTTTGCTGTGATTCCATCCTCTTGCTATGTAGTGATCCTCAGTGTCTGTCCCATGCCTTTTTAAATTCCATCATTGTTTTTGCTCCCACCACCTCCTTCGGGAGGGATTCCAGGCATCTACCACCCTTTCCGTGAAAAAGTATTTTCTGATGTTGCTTTTAAGTTTACTTCCTTGTAACTTCATTTCATGTCCTCTAGTTCTACAGCTTCCCTGTCTTTGAAAAAGGTTTGTTTGTTCATTAATATTCTTTAAGTATTTAAACGTCTGTATCATATCTCCTTTGTCTCTCCTCTCCTCTAGGGTAAACATATTGAGGTCTTCAAGTCTTTTCTCAAATTCCTTCCGCTGCAGGCTCCAAATCATCTTGGCCACATTCCTCTGAACCATTTCAAGTCTTTTTATATCCTTTGTGAGATATGGTCTTCAAAACTGAACACAATACTCCAAGTGAAGCCTCACCAACGACTTGTACAGGGACACTAATACCTCCTTTTTCCTGCTGGTTATTCCTCTCTGTATACAGCCAAACATCCTTCTGGCTTTGGCCACTGCCTTGTCACACTGCTTTGCCACCTTCAGAGCCTCAGATACTATGACCCTGAGATCTCTCTCTTGACCCGTACACACCAGCTTCTCCTCCCCTATCATGCGCAGTTCCTTTGGGTTTCTGCATCCCAAGTGCATCACTCTGCATGTCCTGGCATTAAATCTCAATTGTCAAGCATTTGACCATTTTTCTAATTTTTGTAGATCTTTGCTCATGTTGTCTACTCCCTCTGAAGTATCTACTCTGTTACAAATCTTTGTATCATCTGCAAAAAGGCAAACCTTTTCTTTTAACCCCTCAACAATATCACCCACAAAGACAGGACTGATCCCTGAGGCACTCCACTTACTACCTGCTGCCCTTTGTTATAAAGAAAGCTAAACGACCTTTTACTCCTGAGGATGTTTCATCTGATTTTGGTAGACCTTACATAGTTTCCTGAAAAAGATGATTTTGAGACTGCTAAACCTGCAATTTTAATTGTGACTATTGTCTTGGAGCCAGAGAGAGACTGGGTTCTCTGATTATTTTTTTGTAACAGGGAAATGCAGTTTCTTGGCTTTAGGATCATGGTTTTTTCTGTTGTAGTCTGTGCTACACAGAAGTGATGACATGAATGTCTGTTGTTAAGATCTAGGGTGAAGCAGCTTAGTGGCCTCTTTTGGCTTAATTTTCCTTGCAAATGTGCCTTAAAATTTCAGTCTAATTGTCATATTTTCTACGAGCCTGCTCATCTTGTTGCCTGTCTTTCTTCTAGGCCTGGGACTATTATATCTACTCCCTCTTTAGGGATTGAATGTCCCACTATTTAGATAATTGTAGTATAATTAGCTCTTAGATTCCTATGTTAGACAGCCTTAGGGAGTCTATTACTAAAGAACGCTAGCTGTCAGCACAGGTCTGGCACGTTCTAAAGGCGCACATTGGACGTGTGTTGAAAGTTAGCGCTGGGTCATGACAGATAGTGGCGCCGGATTTTGGCACTAACTGTCCATGGCATATAGAGTTGCGAGTAGAAGGGTTAGGGGTGAAGAGTGGGTGGGGCGAGCAGCACGCAGGGAGTACTCCCGCACTATCTGCATGGTGGCCTAGTAGCGCGGGTTCATCATCGTCATCTCCATAGGTGGTGTTGAGAAAACCCCGCTCTCAGTTCCACGGCAGGGCAGTGTGCACTACAGTAACAGCTGGGAACATGCTTTCCATGCTCCCGGCACCTAACACGGTGCTGTTGCTCTAACGCGCCCTGGATTTGCGCATTATGGGCCCATTTGATGCATCCCCACCGCGTCCTTTAGTAAAAGGACCCCTTAGACAATTCTTTTTTTTTCTAATTAAGCATTTTCACCTTTTACAAATGAAATATATAAAGCATGTGAACAAGAACAAGAAAACAGAAAACAAAACAAAACAAGAAATAAACATTCATCTAGTCCACATCTCAGACAAGAGAGAGGAACATTAAAACACAGTCCAATAATGCACCTCCTGAGACCCCAATTAATCTAATCAACCTAGACAAATTTAGAATCAAACATTCCTTCTTTTCAGAAAATGTTGTAATTGAACTCCATCATAAAAGTATAGCAATTACCCTAAAATGAAGCCAGGCATTTGCCGGGAAGCTTCAAGAAAAAGGTTGTCCCTAAAGCCAAAACTGGAGATTTGAAGGCTAAAAAGGCTTTATGTCTTATGCCTGGAGACATGTGGGAAAATGTTAAGCCTTTGTCCAGAAACCATTGAATTCTTTTTTGAAAAAACAATTTCAAAATAACATTTTTATCCAATTCAGAATTAAAGGAAACTAAAAAACTAGCTTATGTTGCAATCTCGTCCTTAGATGACTCCAAAAAGGCTAAGTCTAAGCTGTCCACAGAAGACAATTGATCCATTCCCACTGTCCCCTCTAAGCTGGATTCAATGCCTCTTGGTAAATAATAGATATTATTTAACTGTAACACTTCAGCATTCTGATAAGCCAGAACCTCCTTAAGGTATTTTTGAAACAAAATTAAAGGAAACAAAACCACATAACAGGAAAATTTAAACAACATACATTTTTAACTCTAGAGGCGTTCTCCATAGTAACATAGTAGATGACGGCAGATAAAGACCAGTATGGTCCATCTAGTCTGCCCAGTAAGGTGTCTAGAGTAGCTGTAACTGCTGTTCTGCATACGTAGGTCACCCCTCCCAATGCCTTTAAGGGTTTATGGTTTATTAAACTTTGATAGATCACCCTTCGTACCAGTACAGCAGTGTACAATAAACAAATTAAAAACAAATCTAGAAAAAAGAAAGAACACCATTAAAATAATAGGAAAGCTAAAGAACAGGAAGCAAGGGAGTAAGAGGAGGGAAAGGAAGGGGCAGAGAACAGGATCTTAGGAGACCCTGTGAAGGAAGATTGAAGGCCAGCTGAAATAGGTGAGTTTTCAGGGAGGACTTCAATTTGGGGTATGAGGGCTTGAGGCGAAGGTCAGCAGGGAGGGATTTCCAGAGACAGGGGCCTAGCAAATAAAAGGCAGAGTGCTGTGTGGATTCAAAATGGGCTGTGATGGTGAAGGCAGATGGAGGCAATTTGCATGAATTGAATGGAGGATCTGGGGAGGGGCATGTGGGATGAGGTAAGAGGAGAGATAGGTGAGGGTACCAGATTGCATGATCTTATGGATGAGAGTAAGAAGCTTGAAATGGATGCAGTGTGTGAGAGGGAGCCAGTGGGACTTGATGAGCAGAGGAGAAACCTGATCAGATTTAGTAGCATTATGAAGTAGGCGAATAGTTGTATTCTGGACAGATTAGGGGCATTTAAGCTGATAGTGTGGTAGGCCGGAATAGATGGCATTGCAATAATCTAATCATGAGATAACCAAAACCAAGAGCAGAGTGACGACAGAGGAATCATAAAGGAGTGACTGAACAGAGCATATCTGATGAAGGGCAAAGAAAGACAGTTTTACGACAGCGCTGATCTGATCGTGGAAAGTGAGTGAGGTGTCTTACTGCAGTCTGAAAATGAACGTGGCCAAAACTGAGTTCCTTATCTTTCCCTCTAAACCCACCTCCCCCTTTCCTCTTTCCTCATCTCGCAAATAGCTAAATAAATAATCTTGGAATCATCTTTGACTCTTCTCTCTCTTTCTCTGCACACATCCAACAGATAACTAAAACCTGTTGTTTCTTCTCTATATCAGCAAAATTTGTCTCTTCCTTTCTGAACACATTACTAAGATCCTTATCCACTCTCTAGTCACCTCCCGTCTGGACTATTGCAACCTGCTCCTCGCTGGTGTCCCTCTGAATCATCTTTCCAATCTTTTCTTTCTGTCTTGAAGGACTAGAAAGGGGGACTGTTACTTCTGAAGAGAAATCTGCAACTGTGAGTATATACTTCTGATAATTTTCTAAAAAGAATTCTTTGTATTAAAGCTACTTAATCTGTGAACCCACTGTTTATTGTTGGATCAGTTAGGGCCTAGTAGCAGCAATTAAGGTTTGAATTTAAAACACAGAGGAGAGCTTTCTGGTTACATTTCATACCCAGCAGAGAGCTTGTAGTTTAAATTTAATAGTCACTCAGGGCCAAGTAACAGCAAAGTACTTTTAGTTTAAATTTAACACACAGAAAAGAGCTTTCTGGTTAAATTTAGTACCCAGCAGAGAGCTTGTAGTTTAAATTTCAGAAGTTAGAGCCTAGCAGCAGCTAAGAGCTATAATTTAAATCAAATCAGAATTTAGCTTACCTCAGCAGCACAAGACAGGGTACTGTGTAACAGTCCTCTTTTAATAAGTGTTATTTCCCTCCCTCCCTCCCCACACCCATCCTCCCCTGGGATAATCATAGCTTTATAGGTACTTACACATCTTAAAAGACAGGAGGTGCTTTCAGGTGAAGCTCATTAGCCAAATCAGTCATACACTAAGGACCTGAGATTAATTAAGCTTCAGGTGAACAAGGTATAGTAAACGTATTAGGTACAGTTTTATTGGTATAAATACCCATAGCAACCCCTAGTAAGTAAGAACTTAAAGATCTAGACACAAACTTAAAACTAAGATGCAGACAGCAGTCCAGCAGTGGGATGGGGGCTTTCCAGTCTTTTGCATTGAGTGTCACATGTATGATTTTCTCCCAGTTGGTGAGAGGTCTTACGTGTGCACTAGGTGCAAGGAGCTCTTTTCTCTCAGGGAACAAGTCCGTTCTCTAGAGGCTAAAGTAGCAGACTTGGAAAACATAAGACAGACAGAGAGGTACATAGACGAGACCTACAGGGATATAGTCCTGAAGTCCCACCTCCAGTCTGGCAGCACCCCTGTTGCCATGGAGGAGAGAGGTCAAGTGACAGGAGAGCATCACCCTGGTGTGGCAGGAAGTGATCCTGTAACTAGGACCTGTCCTCCAGGTGATGTAAAACCCTCTCGCACCGAGGAAGTTTCTCCAGGGCCATGTGCCCATGAGGGAAGGGTTAGGACAGCCGTTATAGTTGGTGATTCGATCATTAGGCATGTAGATAGCTGGGTGGCTGGTGGACGTGAGGATCGCCTGGTAACATGCCTGCCTAGTGCGAAGGTAGCGGACCTCACGCGCCACCTAGATAAGGTCTTAGATAGTGCTGGGGAGGAGTCTGCTGTCTTGGTACATGTCGGTACCAATGACATAGGAAAATGTGGTAGGGAGGGTCTGGAGGCAAAATTTAGGCTTTTAGGTAGGAAGTTGAAATCCAGAACTTCCAGGGTAGCATTCTCCGAAATGCTTCCTGTTCCACGCGCAGGACCCAAAAGGCAGGCAGAGCTCCGGAGTCTCAATGCGTGGATGAGACAATGGTGCAGAGATGAGGGTTTTGGATTTGTTAGGAACTGGGGAACATTCTGGGGAAAGGAGGGGCTCTTCCGAAGGGATGGGCTTCACCTTAACCGGGATGGAACCAGGCTGCTGGCATTAACCTTTAAAAAGGAGATAGAGCAGCCTTTAAACTAGATATTAGGGGAAAGCCGACAGTCACCCAAGAGCGGATGGTTCGGAAGAATGTATCCTTGAAGGATACTACCAAAAGCAGAGAGGTTCCACAAAAGAGTAAACTAGCCCAAATGCCCTCAAGTATGGAGCAGACAGAGCTTAAAGATCCCAATTTACCCATGTCTAACAATAGCCAAATTAACATGAATAAAATACATTCTCTAAAATGCTTGTATGCAAATGCTAGAAGTCTAAAGAATAAGATGGGAGAGTTAGAATATATAGCACTAAATGAAAGGTTAGATATGAATGGAATATCAGAGACATGGTGGAAGGAGGACAACCAGTGGGACACTGTGATACCTGGGTACAAACTATATCGTAATGATAGAGCTGATCAAATTGGTGGAGGGGTTGCGCTCTATGTTAGAGAGGGCATTGACTCAGAAAGGATTAAAGATTTGCAGGAAACAAAATCTGCTGTAGAATCTATATGGATTGAAATTCCATATAAAAGGGGGAAGGCGATGGCAGTGGGGGTGTACTATCGAGCACCTGGCCAGAATGACGAAATGGATGATGAAATGCTCAAAGAAATCAAGGAAGCTAACAAAAGTTACAGCGCAGTAATAATAATGGGTGATTTCAATTACCCCGGTATCGACTGGGTCAGTGTCACGTCAGGACATGCTAGGGAGATAAAGTTCCTAGATGAAATAAATGACTGCTTCTTGGAGCAGCTGGTTCATGAACTGACCAGAGGGGAAGCCATATTAGACCTAGTCCTTAGTGGAACACCAGATCTAGTGCAAGAGATAAGGGTGTTGTGTTCACTTGGCAATAGTGATCATAGCATGATCGCCTTTGCTTTAATTAGTGGAGGAGGGATAATAAGGAAACCCACAGTACTACCTTTTAACTTTCGAAAGGGAGACTATGATAAAATGAGGAAAACAGTTAAGAAAAAACTAAAAGGAGCAGTTGCGAAGGTTAAAGACGTACATCAAGCTTGGGTGGTGCTGAAAAATACTATCTTGGAAGCCCAGACCAGCTGTATTCCACGCTTTAAGAAAAGTGGAAGGAAGTCCAAAAAACTGCCAGCATGGTTTAAAGGTGAGGTCAGAGAGGCTGTTGTTGCCAAAAAAGCATCTTTCAGGAAATGGAAAAAAGAGCCAAACGACAAAACTTGGAAACAGCACAAGCACTGGCAAGTCAAATGCAAGGCATTGATAAGGCAGGCAAAGAGAGAATTTGAGAAGAAGCTTGCTGCGGAAGCAAAAACGCAAAATAAAGACCTTTTCAAGTACATTCATAGCAAAAAACCTGTGAGAGAGTCAGTTGGTCCATTAGATGATAAAGGGGTTAAAGGAGCACTAAGAGGCGACAAGGCGATAGTGGAGAGACTGAATGAATTCTTTGCTTCGGTCTTTACTGAGGAAGATGTAGGGATGTTACCCATGACTGAAGTGGTATTTAAAGGTGCGGAAGAATTGAAGGAAATATCGATACATCGGGAAGATGTCTTACAACTATTAGATAAACTGAAGAGTAGCAAATCACCTGGGCCGGATGGTATACATCCAAGGGTGTTGAAAGAACTGAAATATGAGATTGCAGACCTGCTATCAGTAATCTGTGAACTATCATTAAAATCATCTCTAATACCTGAAGATTGGAGGATCGCCAATGTAACACCAATTTTTAAAAAGGGTTCCAGGGGTGATCCGGGAAACTACAGACCGGTGAGCCTGACGTCAGTACCGGGAAAAATGGTAGAAACCATCATAAAGAATAAAATTACTCAGCATGTAGATAGTCACAACCTAATGGGAGACAGCCAACATGGCTTTAGACAAGGAAGATCTTGTCTTACTAATCTGTTATGTTTTTTTGAAGGAGTGAATAAACAGGTGGACAAAGGTGAGTCGGTTGATATTGTGTATCTGGACTTTCAGAAAGCCTTTGACAAGGTCCCTCATCAGAGACTTTTGGCAAAACTAAAGAGTCATGGGATAGGAGGCAGTGTACTATTGTGGATCAGGAACTGGTTAAAAGATAGAAAGCAGAGGGTGGGGCTAAATGGCCAATTTTCCCAATGGAGAAAGGTGAATAGTGGTGTACCCAGGGGATCTGTGCTGGGTCTGCTGCTTTTTGACATATTCATAAATGACCTGGAAAGTGGAATAACGAGTGAGGTTATCAAATTTGCAGATGACACAAAACTATTTAAAGTTGTTAAAACCCAAGAGGATTGTGAAAAATTGCAAGAGGATCTTGATAAATTGGAAGACTGGGCATCAAAATGGCAGATGAAATTTAATGTGGACAAGTGCAAGGTTATGCACCTAGGGAAGAACAACCCAAACTATGGTTACACGATGCAAGGTTCCACATTAGGAACCACCACCCAGGAAAAAGATTTAGGCGTCATTGTGGATACCATGTTAAAACCCTCGGCCCAGTGTGCAGCGGCGGCCAAGAGAGCAAATAGAATGCTAGGTATGATAAGGAAAGGAATGGAAAATAAAACAAAAGATATCATAATGCCTTGAATATTGCCTTGAATGCCTTGATATCATAATGCCTTGAATACCGCACCTTGAATATTGTGTGCAATTCTGGTCGCTGTATCTTAAAAAGGATATAGCGATTTTAGAAAAGGTACAGAGAAGAGCCATCAAAATGGTAAAGGGGATGGAAGGATACTCCTATGAAGAAAGGCTAAAAAGGTTAGGGCTCTTTAACCTGGAAAAGAGACGGCTGAGGGGAGATATGATAGAAGTCTATAAATTAATGAACGGAGTGGAACGGGTAAACGTAGATCGATTGTTTACCTTATCAGAATATAGAAAGACTAGGGGACATGCAATGAAGCTACAGGGTAAACTATTTAAGACTAATAAAAGAAAATATTTTTTCACTCAACGTGTAATCAAACTCTGGAATTTGTTACCGGAGGATGTAGTAAAGGCTATTAGTGTAGCTGGGTTTAAAAAAGGTTTGGACAAGTTCCTGGAGGAAAGGTCCATAAACCATTATTAAGAAGTGACCGAAGATATCAATGCTTGACCCAGTACAAGCATTGTGGAACTTGTGTCTCTTGGGGAAACTGCTAGGTACATATGACCTAGATTGGCCACTGTTGGAAACAGAATACTGGGCTTGATGGACCTTGGTCTGACCCAGTATGGCATATCTTATGTTCTTATGTTTTCAAAACTCAGCTGCACGACTAATCTTCTACCAGTATTGCTACGCTCACATAACCACCCTTCTCAAGTCACTTCATTGGTTCCCTATCCATTTCCGCATCCAGTTCAAACTTCTCCTACTGACCTATAAGTGCCTTCATTCTGTGACTCCTCACTGCCTCTCCTCTCTTATCTCTCTCTATACCCCTCCTCGAGAACTCCGCTCTTCTGGCAGATTCCTTTTATCTGTGTCTTTCTCTGCCACTGCCAACTCTAGACTTCATTCATTCCATCTTGCTGCTCCATATGCCTGGAACAAACTACCTAAGTCACTATGTCAGGCTCTATTCAAATCCAGGTTAAAAGCCCACCTCTTCAAGGTTGCTTTTGGATGCTGATCCCTTTATTCTCCTGTTCACCCTCTATGTGTATCTTTACCATTCCTTTCAATTTACCACCATCCTCTCAGGAGGTCACATGTGTGATCCTAACATTTGAAGGTAATCCCACATTCTGGAAGCTTTCCATACTAATAATCCCTTCACTTGGACTGACAATTTGTTGACCCTTTTTAATGTCAGTAACACCTTTACTATTCTGATATCGAAGCTGGATATTCCAGAGACTGAGAGGGCAGCAGTTTACTCTTGGACTAACTAATGATCCAGTCTTAGGACTCTAGCATCTGCAGCACCCTAGAGGTAGTTGGCCAACTCTCCTGCTCTGATTTGGCTCTGATCAGCTAACTGTCAAGCTACAGGTGGACAAGCACTCCTTCTTTGCAAAGGAAGGAAGCCACTACCACATGATCCTTAGTGCTGTGGTCAAGCCAAACAGTAGAGTCCTGAACTGGAAATGACATCCCCATATCGCACGACATAGGAAATGCTGATGGCACTGGCTGATAAGAATTGTGGAGATATGTATCTGACAGGTCTAGTGAAGACTGGAATTCTCCTTTCCATACTGCTGCTATGACAGACCACAGAGTTTCCATGAAGAAATGTGGAGCCTGGAGACTGCTATTGTCCATCTTGAGATCAAGACTTGGACAAAAGGATCCTTTTTTGGGGGGTACCATACAGTAAATAGAGTATCAACCCTGATCCTTCGCTTTGGCTGGGATCAGGATCACTGCTTCCAGCTGAATCAGTATTAAAAGAGTAACTTCCATAACCACCTTTTATTGGCACTGATGCACAAGGGGAATCCAGAAAGGCATATGAAAGATGGGAGGTGCCTGATTATGCTCAGGACCCTCTGATCAGAGGTGATGTGATGCCATTCCTGGTAAAACAGTGTAAGCAAACCACCCACTGGTGTTACCTTAGAGATGGCCTGTTGACCATCATTGTGAGGTTCAGGATCTGCAGAGGCTCTGGATCTACTTTCTTGTGAAGTTCCTCTACTTGCCTAAAAGGAGATACCTTTAGCAGATAATATGAGGCAATGTTCATCACCAGGAACCCCACCTTCACACCTCCACAAACCATCAACATCCTAGACAAATACATAGTAGTCAAAGAAGAAGTTAACTATCTGGGCATCACACTAGACAGAGCTCTGAACCTGAAATCCCACATCACCAAAACCGCAAACAAGGCCTATCAATGATTGAGGATAATCAGACAAATCAAACCAATGCTCCGTCAAGACCACTTCCGCACAGTGTGCCAAGCATTCATTTTACCACTGCTTGATTACGGAAACGCACTATATCAAGGCCTTCCTCAGCAGACACTCCACCCACTACAGCTGGTACAAAACACCACAGCACGCATCATTACAGACACTCCAAGGACTGAGCACATCACTCCCGTTCTACAACAACTACACTGACTCCCAATGATGGCAAGAGCTAAATATAAAACACCCATGATCATCTTCAAAATCATTCACCATCTCTCAGCAGACGTACTCCAAAATGTTATAACAAGGGATATCAGCAATAGACCAAGAAGAACCAATGACAACAACATAATCGGCACACCTGCAAGCTATCACAAAACCAAACAAACAACTTCAAAAAGAGCACCATCAGTACTGGCATCCACACTATGGAACTCCCTCCCAACGAGCCTAAGGGAATTAGATGACCTTACAGACTTCCGCAAAGACCTCAAAACATTCTTATTTATAGAAACATATGAGCATTCAGGCAACATCCCCTACCTAAACAGATACACTACTTCCTCCACCAACTAAACTCACACTCATCCTATCCATACACACAAGTATCTCCAGGAACAAGCAGGAATGAGTCTTCACATATGGGTACGTCGGTACCGACGGAGCCTGCACGGGAATGCAACCATTCAACAAAGAACTAATCCTGAAATCAGCAAGCCCACTAATAACCTCACCAGCACACAACCCAGACGAACTAGTCTCCAACTGGAATGAGATACTCAGCTCAATCGCTGTTCGCCCATCAAATAACAAATCTCAAGGGAAACGACACACAGCAGCCTGGTACTCTACTGAGTTGAAAGCCTCACTCGCGACACTAAGAAAACTTGAAAGACGCTGGCGCCGCTCACGCTCAGAAATAGACCAAAGTGCATACAACTTACAAATCTCATGTATATAATCAACCCTGTTATCCAAGCTACTCTTTACTATGTAAAAATCTCATGTATATAGTTACCCCTTTTATCCAAGTTTGGACCCCTGTTCGATGTAAAACCAAACAGCATGTTGTTATGGTTGTTATGTTATAATGTAAACCGCGCTGATGCCAAATAGCGCGGTATATAAGAATTTGTAATAAATAAATAAATAAATAATAACTCACAGCGCACCGTACCGCAGTGACAGAAGCCATGAGACGTTACCACGCCGACACTTTAAAGAGATCCTTCAACAAACCTCGTGACCTGTTTGCCCTCGTTAAGCGACTTACAACAGAACCTGCATCAGAACAAGCAAACGGAATCCATCCTCAAACATATGCGGACTATCTACAAACCAAACTCTGTCAGATAAACAACAACCCTGCCTCCAGCACTATCCTTCAGCCTTACAATCAAACACCACTCACTACCTTTACGACTCCATCCAAACAACACATCGAAGACACCATAACAGCCATCAACACGACTACTGCACAATCTGATCCATGCCCGGCTTTCTGGATCAAAGAACTACGGACTGACCTCAGTCCCCTCATATCCAGACTCATGGAACAATCGTTCACAACGGGTGCTTTCCCACGCACCCTCAAACACACATCAATAAGACCTCTACTAAAAAAACAACAAACTCGACCAACAGAAACCGGAATCCTACAGACCGATAGCAAGCATACCAATGCTAGCAAAAATAATGGAAAAGGAAGTTCAGAGACAAATACAAGATCACATTGATTCCAATGCACCACTAGATCCATGCCAACACGGATTTAGAGAAGCCCACGGAGTTGAAACCCTTCTTACCACACTCTTCAGCAGCATAATATCAGGCATCAACAATACCCGCCAAGGCTTTATCCTTGTCTTCCTTGACATCGCGGCAGCATTTGATTCCGTGAGCCATGAGCGCCTCCTAGAACGCCTCAACGAGAAAGGAATCTCTGGTAAAGCACTCGAGTGGTGCAGGTCCTACCTCTCGGACAGATGGCAGCAGGTACGATCCAGAGACACATCATCAGATCCATTCCACCAAAGCCAAGGTGTCCCACAAGGATCTTCCCTCTCCGCCTTGCTGTTCAATATTTACATGCAACCTATCTGCAACCTGATCCGGTCCTTCAACGTTAACTGCATGATATACGCAGATGATGTGCTATTATACACGCCTTTTGCAACAGAAAACCCCGACCTCTCATCAATAACATGCTGCATAAATGAAATATCCAATTGGCTACAATCCCAAAACCTCCGGATTCAACACAAGAAGACGGAGGTGATGTTCATTACAAGGAACCGTAACTTCACTGCGCCGGCAGTACTAAAAGTGAAGGACGCAGACCTCCTGATCAAATCCGCGATCAGGTACCTCGGCGTCACACTAGACCAGAACCTAAATATGCAGGCACATATAAGTAACACTGTAAGGGCAGTATATCATAAAATCAGATCCCTTAGATACCTGCGATCTCTGCTTGAGCCAGATGATTTCAGGACTATCTATCAGGCACTAATCATCCCGCATTTCGATTATGCGAATGCAATACTGCAGGGACTCCCCCAAACCACTCTAAACCCACTGCAAATGGCAATGAACACCGCAGCAAGAGTTCTACATGGAGCATCCAGGAAAGACCATGTCTCACCCATTATGAAACAACTCCACTGGCTCCCGATTCAAGGTAGAATTACATTTAAGACCTTGCTACTCACCTTCAAAGCCATCAAAGGTCTCTCGTCAGCATCACTAACAGAGCTAATCCAGATGACACCCCACAATAGAGACAGAAGATCAGTAGCAAAAAACACCTTGATAGTCCCAAGATCAATAACTCAATGCACCAAGTCAACATCCAGCAGGGCCTACAAATTTTATGCACCAATGATCTGGAATAACCTCCCTCACAACATCCGAACAATCACAGACATATTCCAATTCAGAAAAGCCGTGAAACACTACCTCTTCCTCCTACATTACCCGGAAACCAATAGAAACTCAGTACCAACTGCTGAAACCACCCAAATCTCCACTGTCTGAAACCATACGAGCACATGACTAGTCTGTGAATTGTATATATTGTTATTGTATATAGTTCCCCTGTTAGCCAAGTTGAATTTCCTGTTCATATGTAAACACAAAGTACTATTGGAAATGTGGTGTTCATTGTTTACTGTAAACCGCGCTGATGCTGAATAGCGCGGTATAAAAGAGACTATAAATAAATAAATAAATAAAATAAATAAATAAATAAATGCTCCCCAGCATCCAATCAGAAAGCTTTTGGGAGCATCCCTCGCGCCTGCGCGGTGACTTCCCGCCTTCCTACTGCCTCTCCTCAGTTTTCATTTTTCCACGGAGCCAATAGGACGTCCTCCTGTCACCGCAGAAACTTTTTTCTTTAAAATCCTTATTTTCTTGTTTTCTTGTGGTCGCGGCTGTCTTTCCCGCCGATACCGGTACCGCCGGTGCTTTTTTCTTTTCTTTTTCAAACTTAGAGAAATATTTTCTCCTCAGTTTTTTGTTTTAACTTTTGGGGCCTTCCAGGCCTTTTCCAACATGGTGCCTTCACTGTGGAAACTTAGTTTTCTTTTTAGACTCCAATGCTTGGTGTCTAACCTGTTTGGGTCCTGACCCTTTTTCCCCTGATACCTCAGGCTATATTATTGGGAGAAGACCTTCCCTTTTTCGAGTTTCCCTCGATGCCGTTTTTCCTCCTGAGGTGAGGACACCGGTTTATTCTTCTCTCCAGGATCAGGTAACCCACAAACAGTCTGTTAAGACTAGCCAATTCTTGAAGGGTAAGTCTCATGCCCAGCATGATGACGGCTCCGGCTTTTCCCTCAAGACCTCATTGGCAATAAAACCCCGGCGGGAGTCTTCAGGCTCCAAAGCATTTACGGGGTTTCAGGTTGTTCCTGGGGCTCACCCCTCACAGAACATACCTGAGCCATGCTTGGGGGTGGTATCCGCTTCGAGCGGTACCGATAACCCGGCATCGGCACCGGTGTCGAGTGTTCCACTCTTCACTAGGGATCGTCATCTGGTATCCTCGGTACCTTCGGGGCCGATCGATACGACCCAGATTGACTTTCCTGTATCCCAGCCATGTTCGGGGTTGGTACCGGCTTCGAGCGGTACCGATACCCCGGCATCGGCATCGGTGTCGAGTGTTCTACTCTTCACCTGGGATCGTCATCTGGTATCCTCGGTACCTTCGGGGCCGATCGATACGAACCACATTGACTTTCCTGTATCTTCGCCATGCTCGGGGTTGGTATCAGCTTCGAGCGGTACCGATACCCCGACATTGGTGCCGGTGTCGAGTGTTCCACTCTTCACCAGGCATCGTCTTCGGACGTCCTCGGTACCTTCGGAACCAATCGATACGACTCCGATTGACTTTCCTGTATCGGCATCGCCGATACCACCACCACCGTCGGTACCTTCTAGACATGCATCGATAGACTCGCTCCCTTCGATGCCGAGTCTAGAATCGATACCCAGTCTCGATGACTTGGTACCGACGCATTTCGGAACCGATCCATTTCGTTTCTGACTACGCAGCACCGAGGATCTTTACCAAGGCTCTCTGGTTACCTCGGCACCACTTCAGCAGCCCTCGATTCCTGCTTCGATGACATTATCGTCTCCGATGCCGGTACCGGTATCGATGTCGATTCCTGCAGTTCCATCGGTGCCATCGATCCTTTCTATGCCTAGTTTGGAATCGATCCCAGGCACTGACAATGCAGTACTAACTGCCTCAAATCAGAACTGTCAGTATCACTGTCCATCTAGCAGGAATCTTTTTCTTCACCAGGCCAGTATGTCTTCTGGTGTTGAAGCTGCTCCTTCAACCTCAGCTTACCCAGGAATAGTTCCTATTGGAGATCCTTCTTTTCAGAAATTTCTCCTTGACATTGCAACCTTTCTTGCCATTCCTATTCCTGGCTTTACTCTGGACCAAGATCCTGCAGATAAGGAAAATATAATGCTTCCTTTACATCATTCTTTGCAGGATCTTCTTCTGAGGATGTGGGAATCACCCTTAAAGGTTCCTTCGCCTTCTACAGCCATGAATGTTCTGTATCAGGTGCCTCCCTCTCCAGGGTTTCAGAAAAACCAACTTCCACATCATTCCATGGTAGTGGAATCAGCATTGAGAAAGGTAAGAAGTAAGAAGAAGCATTCTTCTTATCCGCCAGGTCGTGCATCTAAAGCACTTGATACCTTTGGACGTCAAACCTTCCAAACTTCTATGCTGGCTTCAAGAATTATCTCATATATTTTTTATATGAGTCTGACACTTCAGGAGGTCACAGAGAAATTATCTCTTTTGTCCCCTTTTTTGTCGGAGCCTAAGGCCACTGACTATTCCTTGCTTCTTAATCATAGCAGGAATATCTCTGGGTTTCTTTCTCGTGCTTCCCTAGACTCTTTTGAGTCTGTTAGCAGATCCTCTGCTATTGCCATTGGGGCACGTCGTAAAGCCTGGCTGCAAGCTTCAGACTTGAACAGATGGGCACAACATACACTGGGTAATTCTCCTTGTACTGGAGAAAATCTCTTCAATAGAGAGGCTTTACGTCAGGTTGCTCATTGCTCCACTGACTTCTCTGTTTCTCGAAACCATCCTAAGCCTTCTTTTTCCCCAGGACGTAGGAAATGTCCTACCGAACCTCCTTTCCCTAAGAAAAGAAGGTTCCACCCTTCTCCTGCCCATCCTCCAGATGTACCCAAGCAAGGGACATCTCATCCTAGTCTGAAGTCTCCAGACTCTAACCAGTCTAATCATAACCAGCAACCATAGGTTCCTGTATGTTACAATCTACAGTTAACTTCTTCTTAGCAGAAGTTTATTCTTCAAACTCTACACTGTTTTTTTCTGTTTCAGTATGCTAAGCTGCTAGGATACTTTTGTCCATGGGTTACAAAATTCTCCCCTTCTTACTACTACGAAGGGAGGTTACAACTATCCCATGATAGTTTTTTGTCCCCATATGGACATTTTTTCCTTCAGCTGACTTACCATATGGTTAGTCACCTTCCATCCCCCTCTCTTCCAGGGTTTCCCCTGCTTGAGTTGGTACCATACTGAAACACTTCTCTTTCTTTCCAGTGTAGACTTTTTTGGTTATCCTTCAATGCAACTCATCAGACAGGGACGGGAATATCTCCGCTCCCTTTGTCTGTTTTCTCTCTGTTTTTATATAGGAGAATCCCCTCTGCTGTTTTGTTCAGTTGCTGTGCATGCAGGAGTTCCAGTGATTACTCTAGTGCTCATTGCAAGCTACTTTCAACTATCTTGCATAATACTACTCACTGCAGGTTATCTTCTTCTAGCCATATCCTTTCCTAGGATGTGGCAACACACCTGACTTCAGTCAGTTTTATCTCATAATTCTCCTGCACAATGCTCTCTGCAATCTTCAGAGAAGCTTACTACTATGGGCCCTTGCTACAGAGCATTGAACTTTATCTCTGAGGGTTTTTTCCATATAGTAGAAAAAACTTATATAATCAGTCCCTGACTATATGGGTTCTTTATACCCTCTTGTCTCCTGTTGTGAAACAGAAGACAAGCTTTTTCTGCGTGAATGTCCAAGGAGTTCCCAATCTTGCAGGAATCTACCCCTTTTTTCCTTACAGCTTGGCATTATGCTTTTCTGCTCCACTTGGACAACGCATACTCTTTTACTGTACCTGATACCCCTATGTCCCTTGGCTGGGTCATCCTGGTATCTTAGTTTATGCGTTTTTCTTTTGTCCTTTGGACATGTCAGAGTCCTAAAGTACTCCTGACGTGCTCTTGCCAGACTGCTATTATCCTCTGTTTTTTCACGCAACCATCCTGGTTATTCCACTGAACTACATTCCTGCACCGCAGAAATAGATTCTCTATATATCTTCAGGTGGTTTTCACCTCCTTATTATTAGATGAATCTTTTCCCATCACATTCCCCAAGGGAATGTTTTTGTGGGGCTCAGTTGCAGGCATGTATCCTCAGACTCATCTTCATGTATGTATATGTCCTATTCATACATATTTTCTATAGTCTGTGTAGGCATAAGTCATGCCCATCTATATAGATATAGATATAGATATATCTATCTATATCTATATCTATATATATTGTCACAGGGCCTACCTTGGCAGTGTACTGGACTGAGGTAGGTGGGACATAAAAACATTTAAGGTTGGGTTTGGCCAATATCAAACAGGGCCCAGGGACTTTCAGCCCTGGTAGCGTCCTTTGGTACCAAAATCCCACAGAAAACAATAGGTCCGAGTGGAGGGAAAACAAAAGGCATTTATTTCCCCTTTCATGCAAAAAGGTTCATATGCTTGGACACAAAAACGTCAAACACAAATTCCTTAATTCAGGTTAAAGAAAAAGAAAGCATTAAAGGAAAACTGTTATCTTCACAGTAAATGGAATAGCAGGCAAACAAACAGTCTCAACTCCCAAGACCTAGCTTAGTTGCTCAGTAAAGACTCCAAGCTTCCTGTCTTACAGAAGCTACAGTCCATCTCAGTGTCTGATGCAAATTCCACCTGCATCGGTTCCCCTTCTGAAGCCTCTGAGCCTAAGGGGCATGTTTACTAAAAGCCGTACAATTGCGTGCCGCACAATAGCGCACGGAAACGCGGCACTCAAACGCTCAGAAACGCTCTTAAACGCCCCGCACAAGTGCGCTTGGGCCCCGCACAATTGCGCGCCGCACTAACGTGCCCCGCACAAGTACCCGGCCCGCAAATGTCCGATAGAGGCGTGGAAAGGCATTCTGAGGGCGGAGGAAGGCTCCCGAGGGGCGGAGAGACGGGGTCAATGGGCGGGGAAGGGGAGGGGAGAGGCTCCCCGCACAGTATCGGGGACGAATTTGCAGGTTAAAAATAGCGCGAGTGAAACACTCACGGTAGAGGGCATTTAAAGGGAAGAGAAACCATTTCCGTCAGCAATGTACAGGGAAACCGGGGAAACCTGCAAAACGGAGCAGTGTGATACATGTGCACAGAACAAAAGTGCAAATAAAGATAGAAAAAGACCCAAACAAACATATTAAAAATAGGAAGTCAGCTGGGGAAACCCTGATATTAATGGGCAAACATAAGAAACACACCCAGGAAAGCTCCAAAGAAATGAAATGAAGTATGGAAGGGGCTACGGAGCGGAGACCCTTCCAAAAGCCATTTCCCTATTTCTGAGCCTTCCTGGGAGTGTCTGCTATGGTTGCCCATTAATATCACTGTTGCCCAGCTTGGTTATATTTATCCCCAGTTCGTCGTGGTCGGTTGAGGGGTTTATTTGCACTTTTGTCACCAGACAAGGTGACTGAGCCCACAGTACAAATGTGCAGAGCAGGGTTTTTGACTCCTTTGGTCAGGTTTCCCACCCCCAGGGACTACACTATTACTGTGGCCACAGTGTGGTGCAGTAGACAGAGGCAGTACCTCTAGGACCAGAGGGTCACAGGTTCAAATCCAAGCTGGGGCTCCTGCCAACCCAGTACCCATATTTTACCCACCACTAAACAGAGATAGTAAAGACACTCCTTTATTGCAGAGAACATAAGCATGGTTCACACACCCATTTTGTACCCAACACCGCACACACACCATAACAATGGGCATTACCAACAGCCGAGTCCCCCAAATGCAGTCCTGGAGTGCCACAACTCAATCAGGTCATATGCTTTTCCAAGATACGGACATGCCAGCATGTTGGCGGTAGGGTACAGGTGGTGGAGGGGGCAGTGGCTGCTAGCCACAGAAGACAGTGGCCGAGCCATGTGCAGGCTGGCACGTCCACTGCAACATAGGCCCTGTCGGATGTACAGTCATGGACTTCCCAGGGAATTCAGCACATCTGTGGCAACACAGTGGTGCAGTGCACACAGACAGTGTGTGCAGGAGCAAAAGGTCACAGGTTCAAAGCCCAGCTGGGGCTACTGCCATTCCTGTCCACATATTTTCCCCACAACTAAACCATGTTAGTAAGGGCAATCCTTTATGCTGGGGATATACGCATTGGTCATACGCCTATCTTTTACACCACCAAGCACAGACACCATGACCAGGGGCATTACCTAGAGCAGAGTCTCACAAATGCAGTCCTGGAGGACCACACACCATTCAGGTTCCATGCTGCCACTCATACAAATAACCGTGCTGTATATCTATGCACCACCCCCATGGCATGTAGATGTAGTTCATGCATATTCATGAGGGACAGCAGGAAACCCCAACCAGTGTATTGCAAACCTGGACTGGATTTGGGAACCTCTGCCGTACAGCAGCAGCCAACAGGGACAGACACACCCACACCCACACCCACAGGCCCCATTGGCCAATGCCTCCTGGTGAGGCAGGACATTGGGCCCTGCGTGCATCTCCCAATACCAGCACTTGCATACCTTAGCAATGTCACCCTACACCAGGGTATATGGTACACAGCTCTCAAACGTTTGCTATGAGTACTGGCAGATAGATATCCCTACGTTACGCACAGTCTGCTCTATGAGCTCCATCATAATAATCTATCTGATGTTTGCGGTGTGTGCGTCAGGTCTGGCCCCTGACAGTGTTTACCACCCTAGGGAGGGACCCCCAACGGTATTGCATACCATACACATGCCTGTACTGTGCCCAGGACTGGTGTGGTGGGCAAGGATTCTGAACCCCTCTATAGTAGCACAATGCTGGCATACGTGTGGGAGTGTGTGTCTGTCTATACAGTGTGTGTTGGCTGCAAACACTGTCCACAGTTTTGGCCTGATGATGTGCATAATGAGCAGCAAGGTACCATGGGTATAGCTCAGACAGGGTGGGCTGGCCAGGATGCATCTGCACAGGGCATAGGGCACTGGCAGGGACATTGTAGTGGCCGTCCACCACCTCCACAGACAGGGTGACCTCTGTATGTGCTGCTGGGCTTTCACTCCACCCTGACTGTGCAGTGATGGCAGCATGGCTAGGCACCCCCATAGTGCTTCATAGCACTTCCCTCATGTGATATATATGGGTCACCTGTTGGGGCCTAGTCACTGATGTATCTGCTTGTGTGTGCTGCCATCCCAGTTGTGGGTGCATGCATTTCCAGTGGGACTAACCAGCAGACTGTTCACAGCTGGTATGTGCCCTGCTGGAGTGCCTTGCAGTGGCTGATGGCTTGATGCAGGGGAATATCAGATAGTGGTGGGGTGCATCTTAGCATATCCAGGCCTACTGTCTGTCTGATACTGTGGTCTGGGTGTGTGTGTGTGGGGCTGCTTGGACTGCCCTGTAGGGTGTCTGTTCCCCAACAGAACTGGGGTTGATGGTCCACTCTACTGCCATCATTGCAGGGGGGTGGTGTATAATGGGGATCTGTTGATAGGAGACCCTGCCTGTTTGCCACCCTCAGCTGGGGGGGGGGGGGGGGTTGGTTGGTGGTACATAGCCCACCTAGGGGTCCGTGGGGTTCCCCCTGACTGAGACAGACAGAGATATCCAAGGTGTTCCTGCAGAAACTACCTATCTCACAGATTACGACTGTTTTGGAGCTCTGCCATGGCCTCTCTCAGCCATGGAGGGTGCTGTGGACCTGGTCCAGGGCGCCTCATCGCACACTCAGGGTGAGCACAGTTCCCGCACAGTGTGACTGTGTGTAGCTACTCTGTGCAAATTAAACACCCGGTCAGTACCTCCTACCAGGCCAAGGTGCTGTGTGGGTGCACACGGACACGTCCCCCTACCAGGCCGGGGAGCTGTTGGGGTGCATTCCCCATCTTGTGTTCATCTGTGGACAGCTGATTTGCATGTGCAGTGCATCATGGGTATGGGTGGCCTAACCCTATCCTGGTTCCCACAGCAGACTGTCTGTGTGGTGACATGCAGGCTCTCTGCAGCCAGCCAGGGGCTTGCTGGCAGCTGTATAGCTGTAGCCCAATGGTTACTTCACTGCCTGTGGAGCCAGCGGTAATAGGTTCGAGCCCACAGTGGGGTTATTTGATAGGGTTGTCCAAAGCTTTTTTTAGATTTAATGTACATATGTTGCTGCCATCAAACACACCCTCAGTGTACTGTACCCATAAGGTGCCTCTGAGGGTGCTTTATAGGGCACCCTATAGGGCACCTTATGGTTGCCGTCCATATAAGGTGCACTATACATTATCCTGTGACGCAACATATATGGTGCCCTATAGGGGACATTCAAGGGTGCCTTGGCGGACAGTGAACTTTAATATGTGCCTTATGGGCCGCCTTATGTTAACACGCTTTGTGAGTGCGTTTGCTAGTAGTGATAACTGAAATAAAAATAGATTGCCACCTACAGCACTCATCCCCATAATACACACTGCCTCAGTGAGCCTTCTTCATTGGGCACTGTGGGGGATTGAACCCCTGATCTCTGCACCATTGGTCAGTGTCTTAACCATTGTGCTGTGGCTCTGTTACTATGCTTGGGCATTTGCGCACCGCCTTATGCCACCCAAAATTAACAGTGCACCGCCTTATGCCGCCCAAAATTAATATGCCTCCTAAAGCACTTTTACCCATTACAGTTAATGCCTCAGCCAGCCCTTTTTGTTGTGCACAATGGGGAATTGAACCCATGGCAGCTGCACCCACAGTCAGTGTCTTAACCATTGTACTATGGCTCTGCTCCTTTGTGTGTGCATATCAGGGCGCCCACTTAGCCTTCCCACGCACTATTATTCACAGCGCACAATAGCGCTGCGCACAATAGCGCCCCGCGCAAATGTGCGATCGCTTACTCCCGTTTTTTTTCTTTTCTCTGCCTGAACCGCCCACTCCTTATATGGCACAGGCACACTACCGCGGCCCCGCACATTAGGAATGTTTAGTAAACAGACCCCTAAGTCAGGACTTGTTGGTAAGTTGTAATAAGGCTTTTTAAATATCTTCTGCACAACCTCCCAATGCTCAGGGTTGAATACAGGGCGTCGGTCCTGCGCCCACAGATACTGGGAACTGTCTTCCTTTTGCAAGTGTTTTGTCTTAGCTTTCTGTAAAGCTTGGTTATTAACAAGTCTCTTGGTTGGTGCGTGTTTCTTGCACCTTATCTCATAAGCATTCTCACAAGGATAATATTCCTGTGCTCCCTGTACTCCCCATACATCAGCAGTTTGTACCCTGCTTTTAGTTAAATATGGGTTACCTTTTCTTCTCGGCTTGTCTGCTCCAGGTGAGGTTTGAGGCCTGCTCCAGTTGGGGTCCTGCCTGGCCTGAGCAATAGGCCTTGAGCTCTCCAAGCGTCTTGCTGTTGGCTTTAGACCACAGTCACAGCCACGCCTTTGCCTCTCTGTACAACAAACACTCACTCTGGCTGGAGTTGTCCCACCTTCTCCACGGGGTCTCCTTTCTCCAAGCCAATGCGGCTGCTGCTGCCTCCTGCGGAACCGTGGTTCAGGGATTACTGCTCCTTCTGAATATCTAGCCCATGCACTCGGATGTCCTGCCCAACCCGCTGGTTCTGCTGGTTCTCCTGGCAGTCCTCCTTTCCCAGGCCGTCCTGCCTGTGCCTTTCTCCGGGGCTGTCCTGTCTCCTCAGGATATCCTCCTTTCCAGGGCTGTACCACTTTCCCAGCCTGTTCTCCTTTCCCAGGCTGTTCTGATTCCGCCTCCACCTGTTCTGGCCTCCAACCTTCCAAACTCCCTTTAAGAGGCACTCCTCTCTTTCTTGATTGGAAGCTGGCTGGCATTACCTCATGACCTAGGAGGTGTGGTTCCTCAGTTCCTCGGAAGTCCCTCCTGCTCCCCCTATGTGGTTCCTCGCGATATTGCAGGTTGTGCTTGACTTTTCCTGCGTTTAAAACATTTTCTTCTCCTCTCAGAGGGTCTGCAGCATCACAATATATATATATATCACACATATCTAGACATATATGCACATATATATATAGATATGTATGTCTCTCCATCTATATATATATATATATATATATATATATATATACCCATTGGAAGATGTCCATAGGACGCCATGTATTACCTGCTCTCTCCCTCACTGTCTGTGCTATAAAGCTTTTACCTTCTTAAGAGGTCCAGACAGTCTACTTGCCTATTCTCATGCGGCTCAGTAAGTGGGAGCGGTTATACACAAAATTACTGCTGTGATGTCAACAGCTTCTATTTTTGTTACAGATCTCCCTGTCTATGAAGTATCAAACTTCATTGTCTTCCTATCTCTCACCAGCTAGGAAAGACAGTGTACATCTTCAGTATTCTGAGTACATTTCTGTTCTCCTTGGGAATAGGGGCTTTTTTCCATACCCCCTCTTCCCTTCAAGACTGGGCTAATTCTCCAGATCAGTCAGTCTTCTTCTTTTAGTCCTCAATGTTAATAACTCTGTACCTAAAAGAGTTTTCAGCTTTTTCCCATAAAGCTTTCCATTGAAGACCTGCCGTTCTTCTCCTGCCCCAGTTGACACCTGGGTTACCTGCCCATTCCAGGTTTGGAACTTCATCCTCACTGCTGTGAAGTTACCTTGAGGATTCCGCTACTGCATCTACAGTACACTCCATCACAGTTCTACTTCCTACAATCCAGTAGGTAAGTTCTATATTGTACTGGGTCATTAAATATTTTAATGATACTTGACATACATTCTAAAGACTCCTCTCTTCTGTAGTCTTTAGACCTGCTGTTCCTTGCAGCTCTTCTCTATTCAACTCCTACCCCCCATCCCTCAGGGGATGCCGGGGATCCAGATTTGGGAAATGCCGTCCTGTTCCAGGGATACGCATTTTATGGGATCTCCCCTGGCACCCACAGCTAGGGAGTCCCCATATGTGAAGACTCATTCCTGCTTGTTCCTGGAGATAGCACAGTTACTACCTGTAACAGGTGATCTCTGGGAACAGCAGGAATTAGTCTTCACAACCCACCCACCTCCCCTAGGAGTTGTATCTATCTATCTCCTTTCCTCTTTCTCTCCTTCTGTCTGAGCTATGAAACTCAACTGAGGAGAGGCAGTGGGAAAGGCGGGAAGTCACCGCGCAGGCGCGAGGGATGCTCCCAAAAGCTTTCTGATTGGATGCTGGGGAGCATTACCGTGCAGGCTCCGTCGGTATCGACGTACCCATATGTGAAGACTAATTCCTGCTGTTCCCAGAGATCACCTGTTACAGGTAAGTAACTGTGCTTTATCATACCAAGTTATTAAATACCCTTCTATTAAATGTTAACCCTCAATTGTACTATCTAAATACTGTTAAGTGTACTGTCTAAATGTTTGTTGTTAAGTGTACTGTCCAAATGTTTACACGTAACCTAATGTTAAATGTAACCCTCCAATTGTGATGTGATGTGACCACCTTGATTGAAGGATAAGGTGGCATACAAATCTATCTAAATAAATAAATGTTCATTCTGGCTAGGTGGTTGGTAGTACACGTTCACTAGTGCCGCCTTCCGCTTTTTTACAGGAATTTCTCTCCATAGAGATTCTACAGTGCATGTTGTTTCCTGCAAAACTTTAATCCTATGTGATTCAATACCCTCTCTATCAAAGAGCACAATCCCTCCACCAACTTGATCTACTCTATCATTGCGATACAGTTTGGACCTGGGTATCACGGTGTCCCATTGGTTGTCCTCCTTCACCAGCCAACATATCTAACTTTTCATTTAGAGCTATATATTCTAGCTCTCCCATCTTATTTTTTAGACTTCTAGCATTTGCATACAGGCATTTCAGAGTTCATAGGTGCAATTTGGAATCTTTCAGCTCTGTACTAAAGGACATCTGGGTTACTTTTATCTCTGTTGGAACCTCTCTGTCGGGATGCCCTAACTTCCCTGTTTTGCTAGTATCCTTCAAGGATACATCCCTCTGAACCATGTGCTCAAGGGTGACTGTTAACTTTCCCCTCCTATCTAGTTTAAAAGCTGCTCTATCTCCTTTTTAAAGGTAAATGCCAGCAGCCTGGTTCCATTCTGGTTAAGATAGAGCCCATCCCTTCAGAAAAGCTCCTCCCTTCCTCAGAATGTTGCCCAGTTCCTAACAAATCTAAAACCCTCTTCTTTGCACTATTGTCTCATCCACGCAATGAGACTCCGGAGCTCTGCCTGCCTTTAGGGTCCTGCACATGGAATGGGAAGCATTTCAGAGACTTCTCCCCTGGACATTCTGGATTCCAACTTCCTACCTAAAAACCTAAATTTGGCTCCAGAACCTCCCTCCCACACTTTCATATGTCATTGCTGCCAACATGTACCAAGACAGCAGACTCCTCCCCAGCACTATCTAAAACTTGTCTAGGTGAATTCAGATGTAGTCCTTGTCTCTACTTCCTCCATTGGGAGACTGTTCCACACATCTACCTCTCTTTCAATAAAGAAATATTTCAAAAGGGAAACTATGATAAAATGAGGAAAATAGTTAAGAAAAAACTAAAAGGAGCAGCTGCAAAGATCAAAGACTTACATCAAGCTTGGTGTTGTTTAAAAATACTGTCTTGGAAGCCCAGACCAGCTGTATTTCACGCTTTAAGAAAAGTGGAAGGAAGTCCAAAAAACTGCCAGCATGGTTTAAAGTTTAGGTCAGAGAGGCTGTTGTTGCCAAAAAAGCATCTTTCAGGAAATGGAAAGAAGAGCCAAATGATGAAAACTGGAAACAGCACAAGCACTGACAAGTTAAATGCAAGGCATTGATAAGGCAGGCAAAGAGAGAATTTGAGAAGAAACTTGCTGTGGAAGCAAAAATGCGTAATAAAGACTTTTTCAAGTACATTCATAGCAAAAAACCTGTGAGTCAGTTGGACCATTAGATGACAGAGGGGTAAAAGGGGCAGTAAGAGGGGACAAGGCTATAGCAGAGAGACTGAATGAATTCTTTGCTTTGGTCTTTACTGAGGAAAATGTAGGGATGTTACCCATGACTGAAGTGATATTTAAAGGTAATACTGCAGAGGAATTAAAAGAAATATCGATACACCGGGAAGATATATTACAACTATTTGATAAACTGAAGAGTAGCAACTCACCTGGACCGGATGGTATACACCCAAGGGTGTTGAAAGAACTGAAATATGAGATTGCAGACCTGCTATTAGTAATCTGTGAACTATCATTAAAATCATCTCTAATACTTGAAGATTGGAGGATCGCCAATGTAACGCCAATTTTTAAAAAGGGTTCCAGGGGTGATCCGGGAAACTACAGACCGGTGAGCTTGACGTCAGTACTGGGAAAAATGGTAGAAACCATAATAAA
Organism: Ichthyophis bannanicus; assembly: GCA_033557465.1. Classification (NCBI taxonomy): domain Eukaryota; kingdom Metazoa; phylum Chordata; class Amphibia; order Gymnophiona; family Ichthyophiidae; genus Ichthyophis; species Ichthyophis bannanicus. The sequence continues at coordinate 51,711,607 of CM066046.1, forward strand.
GAACAAAATTACACATCATGTAGATAGTCATGGCTTAATGGGAGACAGCCAACATGGCTTTAGACAAGGAAGATCTTGTCTTCCTAATCTGTTATGTTTTTTTGAAGGTGTGAATAAACAGGTAGACAAAGGTGAGTCAGTTGATATAGTGTATCTGGACTTTCAGAAAGCCTTTGACAAGGTCCCTCATCAGAGACTTTTGGCAAAACTAAAAAGTCATGGGATAGGAGGTAGTATACTATTGTAGATCAGGAACTGGTTAAAAGATAGAAAGCAGAGGGTAGGGATAAATGGCCACTTTTCCCAATGGAAAAAGGTGAATAGTGGAGTACCCCAGGGATCTGTGCTGGGTCCGCTGCTTTTTGACATATTCATAAATGACCTGGAAGAGGGAATAACGAGTGAGGTTATCAAATTTGCAGATGACACAAAACTATTTACAGTTGTTAAAACCCAAGAGGATTGTGGAAAATTGCAAGAGGATTTTCACAAATTGGAAGACTGGGCATCCAAATGGCAGATGAAATTTTATATGGACAGGTGCAAAGTTATGCACCTAGGAAAGAACAACCCAAGCTATGGTTACACAATGCAAGGTTCTACATTGGGAACCACAACCCAGGAAAAAGATTTAGGCGTCATCATGGATAACATGTTAAAACCCTCCGCCCAGTGTGCAGCGGCAGCAAAGAGAGCAAATAGAATGCTAGATATCAGAAAGAAAGGAATGGAAATTAAAACAAAGGGTATTATAATGCCTCTGTATCGTACCATGGTGCGACCGCACCTTGAATATTGTGTGCAATTCTGGTCACCGTATCTTAAAAAGGATATAGCGTTATTAGAAAAGGTACAGAGAAGAGCCACCAAAATGGTAAAGGGGATGGAAGGATACTCCTATGAAGAGAGGCTAAAAAGGTTAGGGCTCTTCAACCTGTAAAAGAGAGGGCTGAGGGGGGAGGTCTATAAATTAATGAATGGAGTGTAATGGGTAAATGTAGATCGATTGTTTACGTCATCAGAATATAGAAAGACTAGGGGACATGCAATGAAGCTACAGGGTAAACTATTTAAGATTAATAAGAGAAAATATTTTTTCACTCAAATTGTAATCAAACTCTGGAATTTGTTACCGGAGGATGTAGTAAAAGCTGTTAGTGTAGCTGAGTTTAAAAAAGTTCTGGACAAGTTCCTGGAGGAAATGTCCATAAACCATTATTAAAAGGGACCCAGGATATCACTGCTTGACCCAATACAAGCATTGAGGAACCTGTGTCTTTTGGGGAGACTGCTAGATACTTATGACCTAGATTGGCCACTGTTGGGAACAGGATACTGGGCTTGATGGACTTTGGTGTGACCCAGTATGGCATATCTGTTCACTGCAATTAACTGTATATTATAATTTAGTTTTTCATGTTGCTTACTCTGTATCCAGTTATTCGTTCCTTGTAAACAGTTGAAATATACTGCCTTTATTGTTATATGTAAACCGTCTTGATTCGTAGAAAGACGGTATATAAAAAATGTTAAATAAAATAAATAAATAAAGAAATATCTTATGTTCTTATGTTCGCATATTACTCCTGAGTCTATCCACCCCTTTTTGCATAGGTTTTATTTAAATGAAAGAGGCTCTCCTCCTGTGCTGTTTGTCCTTGGCTAATTTCTGAGGGTTAGGTCCTCTTCAACAGATTATTTTTCTCATAGGGGAAGTCTGCTCAAACATCCCTTGGAAAAGGAATCTGCTACCTAGTTCTATAGCAACAGCAACCTATGAGAAGTGACCACTATAACAATTTTCCTAAAGGAGGCCCGCATCAAATCATAAACTGAATCTGTGAGGAAAGCATCGCCACATTTTAGGCAGACAGCAAAGCCTATCTCTCCTACCGAGAGATGCTGTCCCATCGCAAGAGAGCTCAGGCAAAATATTCCCCACAAATGGCTGCCTGAAGAGATAGTGTAGAGAAGTCAATCTTTCTATCCTGTTCTGTCTTATTGAAAGTGTAGAGTACATTATATAGATCAGTGAAACCAGCTCCCTCTTTAATGTATTTGAAATATATTTTTTTGATAGCATAAGGAGAAAGCTGTGCAAGGGTGTGAAGACCTTTCCAACACACTGTATATAATTTGTCCTGCTAACGAATTGTTTTTAACATTCTTTCATGCCTCTGTCTCAATAACCTTGGTAGCAGCCAAGATGGCATGTGTGGGTAGCATGGACTGGAATGTGATTAGTTCGTGTAATGCAATTTATTTTCTTTGTTCTTTTCCTGGCCTGGAGTTTCCTTTGCTTCTTTAAGCTTCCTGCCTAATTGCAGCCTGCCCTCTACTGGGTTTTGGAATTATGAGTGTTCATTCGCAGTTCATTGGGGGGGTTGATAGAAACATGCAACATGACAACAGATAAGGCCCATAAATCATCTCTGTCCAGTTTCCTTTTCTGGGGTTTATTTTCCATCTATAAGGGTGCAGAAATTGATGTTTATTGTGTTTTTGCATTGCAGATACTATTGCTGGGTACCAGGGTCGTACCAAGGGCTATGCGAGCAGTGTGGCCTCACAGGATGCAAGTAGGGAAGGGGGAACTGATATCATCAGTGGGCTTCCAGGAAGCTACTACTACTAGTAACCATTTATATAGTGCTACAAGGCCTACGCAGCGCTATACAGAGACATGTAAGAGACGTCCCTGCTCATCAGAGCTTACAATCTAATCAAGACAGACAATACAATAGCTGAGAATAAGGGTAGAAATAGGGAAAGGTAAGGAGACACAAGGAAAACAAGGGATCAGGATCCAAAAGCAACCACAAAGAGGTGAACTTTTAGAATGGATTTGAAAAGGGGGAGAGGTGAAACCTGACGTACAGATTTGGGTAGTTTGTTCCAGGCATAAGGAGCAGCAAAGTGAAAGGATCGAAATCTAGAGATGGCAGTGGAAGAAAAGGGCATAGAGAGAAGCAGGCCAGTGGAAGAGCGGAGTTCCCGAGGAGGGGTGTAGGGACAGAGAGAGGAAAGGAGTGAGGAGCAGTAGAATAAATGCATTTATAGATCAGAAGAAGTTTGAATTGGATACAGAAACCGAAGGGAAGCCAATGAAGCGACATGAGAAGAGGGGTTAAATGAGTATATCGGGGTTGGCGGAAGATTAGCCGTGCAGCAGAGTTCCAAACAGATTGAAGGGGAGAAAGAGGTGACTCAGAGGGAGACCAGCAAGGAGGAGGTTGCAATAGTTGAGACTCGAACTGGTGGATAAGTGCTTTAGTGGAGTGTTCAGAAAGGAAGGATGAATTCTGTTAATGCTACAGAGAAAGAAATGACAGGTTTTAGCTATCTGTTGCATATGTGTGGAGAAGGAGAGAGAGGAGTCAAAGACAACCCCAAGGTTGCGGGCTGAGGAAACAGGAAGCTCAAAAAGCATTGGTTCCTGCATGTGGCTGGGGGGGGGGGGGGAGGCATCAGGTTCGTGAGTTGCACAAGGTGCTTGTCTAGCTTGGGATGCTCCTGCTGGGTACCAGGGCCATACCAAGCCATAATTGCACCCCGTGCGACTTGCTCCTCGGGCACGCCTCCCTCCCCTCACCCCATACCTCCGTGTCCAGCCAGCTGCCTGCCCTTGTCCTGCTGCCACCACTTTTTGTTTTCTCCACAGCGCAGCAGACCTGACTTCAAATTCAAAAAAAGAAAATAGACATGCAGATCTGATCCCTGCCTGCTCTGACGTAGGTTCGCATCTGAAGAGGAGGGAGCAGATCAGCCATTCAAACGCGGGTCTTTGCAACTCTGCACTTGAATGGCTGGCCTGCTCCCTCCCTGCTCTGACGCGATCTACATCAGAGAAGAGAGGAAGGGAGCAGAACTGCGTACAACTGCAGAGTTGCAAAGACCCAGGCCTTTTTCTAAGTTGAAGTCAGGTCTGCTCTGCTGCTGCCCGTGCTGCCTCTGCTGAGAAAACAAAAAGTGGTGGCGGCAGGGCAAGAGCAGACATTGTGTGGGGGAGCCAAGGCCGGCAGCCTGAAATGTGCCCCTACTCCTTTGCACCCTGTGGGTTGCACCACTCACACAGGGCTAGGTGCGGCACTGCTGGTTACATTTCCTGTTGAAATAATACATGCTCCTCACTGTAATCCGCATCAGTACTCACGGTAGCTCAGCCATCAGCACGTACCCCTGTTCCCACCACCTCTACCCAGCACACTCTTCTTCCACCCCCCCTTAGCCTTTTTTCCCAGTACAATCAACCCCGGTCCCAGGGCTCTTCCCTTAACAACTACAGGCCCTCCGCTCTCTCTCCCAATCAGCCTATCTCCAATGTTACGCCACCCCTGTTGTTCCCACTCTCAAAGCACGCCACTCTTGCTCATTATGTTCTCTTGCCACCCATCTTGATGCTTGCCTCTGGGGACGCCTGTGCAGTGGGGCCGGGGAGGATGAGAATGGAGGCCCATCTGCTGCTGGTGTGCACAATGCAAGACAAGGGGAATGGTGATTATTACAGTATTTATCCAAGAAAACCTGCTCTTTTTTTATCTCAGGCTAAGGTTAAAGTCTAAAAACTGAAACCCTATTCATATCTTTGAGATAGCTGAAGGTCTCTGTCATAACCACCTTCTCTTGCCTCTCCTCAAAGATACACGTATTTTAATCTTTAGGGCTGATAGCTGACTTTGGGCCCGAGGGTTTCTGCTGCCCTAGGCAGGCACTGCCTGCTGCCCCCCCCCCCTCCTGACTGTGGCACCGCCCAGCCCTCCATGCCACCCCCCCCCCCCCGGCATCTATCATCTCCCCTGGGTGAGGGGGGGGGGCAGCACAGTGATCCTTCCTTGCACTGAAATGGCGGCTGAATGCCACTTCAGCACCACATCAGGAAAGTAACCACGCGCATGCGTGCTCATGGCCGGCCATTCCTGCCCCCCTCCGATACAACTTCCTGTTGGAGGGGGCAGGAGCAGCAGGCCATAACTGTGTAAATGCACATAGGTGTTTTAAAGCCTGCCGCTGTGCTGATGTGGCAGTTCAGCTGCCGCTTCACGGGGGGAACCATGCTGCCCACCAGGGTCTGCCACTCTAGGCAACTACCTAGTTCACTTGGTGGACCGGCCAGCCCTACCCTTCTCTAGAATAGGTCAGGCCAAAGGTCCAGCAACCTCAGCATCCTGTCTCCATCAGAGGCCAATCCGAGTCACTAAGAAGTACCCAGCACAGTACCCAGTAAATGCATTCCTTGCTTACTCCCAGGGATTAAAGGTGGCTTTCCCCACCTGGCTAACAATTGTTTGAACTCATCTATGAACTTATCCAAAGCCCATTAAGCCCATGTAGGCTAAATGCCTAAACCATATACTATAGTCCTTGAATGTAACCCTCCTTCAACTACCATGAAAAACTGAGCTAAATCCAAATAAATAAAATACACATAAAATCCTCTGGCAACAAATTCCACAACTTGTATGTAATGTGAAAAAATATTTTCTCTTTGTTTTAAATCTGCTATCTGTTAGTTTCATGGGGTATTCCTACATTTTAGTACTATTGGAAAGGGTAAATAGCATTCTCTATTTAAGTGCTCCAGTCCACTCATGATGTTATAAACCTCTATCAGTTTTAGTACCCTGACAGAGTTGGACTTAAGCCCAGACTGTGAGAGATGGAGCAAGTATCACAGCACCATGCCCAACAGGCAGGAGAATGGGTTCACTTGGTGCTCCGTGCACCACTTGAAGGCATAGGCCCGTCTCATGGAGTCCTTGCAAGAGGCCAGGAGGACTTCCTCTACCTCCCTGTGAAGGATGAAGGGTGCTAAAGTGACCTGTTCAGCAGCCATGCTGTGAGAGACAAGGATCCCAGGTTGGGGTGGAGGACTGAGCACTCCTCCCGGGTCAAAAGTCCCAGGGAGCCCCCAAGAGGGACTGGGGACTCCGTCGAGAGACAAAGCAGTAGGAGAAACCAAGTCTGTCTGGGCCACTAGAATCATGGAAGCCTTGTCTCACTAGACCTTGAAGAGGGTCCGCGCTATCAGTGGTGTGGGAGGGAAGGCATACAGTAGACCCTCCAACCACGAGATGAAGAAGGCAGGTGCAGGTGTGGGCAGCAGAAATGTGGTAGTTGAGCATTGGCAGGGCTGACAAAGGGATCAAGGTTTGGGGTCCCCCACAACCTGAAAAGCCACTTTGCTGCCCTGGGATCCAGGTGCCACTAGGGTGGTTGGAGGACCCTGCTCAGCCTGTCTGCCAGGGTGTTGTCCTGGCCTGGAAGGTATGCAGCCTGGAGGAGCATACCCTGTCTGGTTGCGTACGAGCAGAAGGCTACTGCCTCTTAGCATAGGCGGTAGGAGCCTGTGCCCCCTTGCTTCTTCAGGTAGAACATCATGAGCTGATTGTCCATCTGGACGAGCACTGAGTGGTGCTGCAGGCAGTGCTGGAAAGCCCTTAGCGCAAGGAAGATGGCCCTGAGCTCCAGCAGGTTGATCTGCTGCTAGCTTTCCTCGGGTGACCATACCCCCTGGGTGCGCAACTCCTCACAGTGGGCACCCCAGCCCAGTAGGGAAGCATCCATCATGAGAACCTTCTGGGGGCTCAGGAGTTGGAAGGGCATGCCCTGGTGCAGGCTCTGTGTAGCCTGCCACCAAGTGAGTGACTCCGCCAGCTGAAGGGACACCAAGACTCTGTCCTGGAGCCGGCCCAAGGCCTGGGTCCATTGTGAGCAGAGTCACCACTGAGCTGCCCGCATGTGGAGGCGGGCATTGGGGACCACATGGATCATAGAGGCCATGTAGACGAGGAGGCAAAGCATGGACTGTGCTGACACCATATGGAGGCACTGTACCTCGGCTGCTAGGGCCGTGAGGCGATCTGTCCTGTTCAAGTGAGCCCCTATGAACTTCAAGTCTTGAGTAGGAGTGAGGTGGGATTTGGGTGATTTATCATGAATCCCAGATGTTATAGGACCTTGATTGTGAGGCCTGTGGCCCGCAGCGTCTCTGAGGCTGTGTCTCCTTTTACTAGCCAGTCATCTAGGTAAGGGAATTCGAAGCCCCTTAAAGACGAAGATAGGTGGCCACCACAGCTAGGCATTTGGTGAAAACCCTTGGTGCGGAGGCTAAGCCGAAGGGAAGTATCCTGTACTGGTAGTGGTCGCCCCCGACCATGAATCTTAGGTACTGCCTCTGACTGGGATAGATGAGGATATGGGTATAGGCATCCTTCTGGTCCAAGGAGCATAGCCAATCTCCCTGCTGGAGGTAGGGCAGCAAATTTTCAAGGGAGAGCATCTTGAATGTCTCCCGTACCAAGAATCTGTTCAGGTCTTAGTCGTCCTGTTCTTTTTGGGACCAGAAAGTACCTAGAGTAAAACCCCTTTCCTCTCAGATGGTGTGATGCAGACTGCAATGCCTTGTCGCTGAGAAGGTCTGCAAGTTCTTGCATTAGCAGAATATGGTACAGGGGAGACCTAGGAGGCTCCCCTGGAAAAAAGGGTGGAGGTAGCTGGTCAAGGTGGAAGAGGTAATCCTCCCTGACCACCTGGAGTGCCCATGAGTCGGTGGTGATGGAAGCCCACCTCTGGGCAAAATGAACCAGGCACCCCCCTGTTGGGAGCTGACCCTCCAGTGGAAGAGTGGCTATGCTGGGGGCATCAAAAGCCCGACCCAGTTTGGGCTGAGGCTGGCAGCTGGGGTTTGGGGCCCTTGTGTTTGCAGGGGCCCTGGCCCAGTCCCTTGCCCTGATGACCCTGCTGAGGGGTCTGGGTGGCCGGGTATGGAGGGTAGACTTGATAGGGCTGGCCCTTCTGGAGGAAAAGAGGATTCTTTCCCTGTGGCTTCTTCCTCAGAAGAGTGAAGGTTTTCCTTGAGAGCCGAGTCTGGGTAACGAATTCGGTCTCGATTTCGGCCGCTTCTCCTCCATCAGCTTGCCAAAGAGCTGCTCCCTGAGGCAAGGGACATCGGAGAGCTTCTCTTGTACCTATTGCTTGAGGTCCAATGATTGGAACCAGGCCTGGCATCGAGCTTCGATGCAGGCAACAGCAACCCTCGTGCTGGTTTCGAAGCTGTCGTAAGAGGCTCGGAACAGATATTTGGAACACTCCCCGATAGATTGTAACAGTCTGAAAGTGCTAGAGGTGGTCTCCATTGAGGCCAACCACGAAGCCTCTGAGTTCCTTAGCCAGGTCTCAGAGGAAGATGCCGATGTAAAGTTGGTAAGTTTGTACACGGCATGCCAACATCGAGTCCTGGTAGCATTTTTGCCCGAGGGCATCAAAGGCCGTGGGACTCCCTGCCCGGGGGCACTGAAGAGTGCATCTTCGAGCTCTTTTGCTGGCAGATGGCCAACTTGACCACCATGGAGGTGTGGGTGAGTTGTGCCTTTCGGGAGCCTGGTCTTCGCTGGACCCAGTATATCATATCCAGGCACCAGCTAACAATTGGCACCGATGCCAGGGCCTCCCACATCTTGAGAAGGAGCCGGCTGAGAATGGAGGGGACGGGGACCTTTGGTGGTGTCTCATATTGGAGGATGTCAAGCTCCTCCATATGGGGGGGGGGTCCTCCTCCAACTCAGTAGTGAGAGAAAGTGCCCAAGCCATGTCCCTGATGAACTCAAGGAATGAGGTGTCCTCAGGTGGGGATTGGTGCGTCATGGCCAGTGGAGATGGGTCTGAGGGGAGGTCTCGGTGGGTGAGAGTCTCCGGGGATCTCGATATCAGACTCCCAGTTGGAGTAGTCCAAGGAAGACTACTCCAGTCTTCGGTGTTTCAAGGGCGGAGCATGGCCGGAGCTAGAGGCACTTGCCTGAGATGACCTCGCCCCTGAGGATCAGGAGCGAGAACAAGACCCTCGCCGAGGATCTGCCCAAGGCGTCTGGCTCTCAGGGATTGCTTCAGCAGTCTGGGGAGTCCTCAATATTGAAGTCCCTGTGGTGTTGGCGGGGTCAGGCATCGGCGCGTACTGGGAGGTGATGAACGCAGAAATGCTGTGCTCCAGTGCCAGCATTGGAGCTTCCCACTCAGGGATAGCAGCCATTGACACTGACACCGGGGTGACCAGGTCAGGTGTCGAGGAGGAGAGGAGGTCCTCAGCGGGACGGTCCTCGGGAGACCGGGATCTGTCACCGCAGACCTCAATGTCAATCCTGGGTACCTTTTGGAGACGCTCCCAACTCTGACTCCTCGGATGCCCTTTGGGGGTTGAGGGACCTTGTGCGGGATTTCCCATGCCTGTCCACCTCCCAGGACGAGGCCCTTGAGGTCTTATTTTTCTTCTTATGCTCTTGCTCTGTGGAGCCTTCCTCGGAATGTCTGCTCGCCTGCTCTGGAATCGCAGGGACCTTACACAACTCTGAGGATCCATGCGGGGCCTTGGAGCATGAGGATACCAGGGATACTGGGTCGTCTGCCTTGTGAATGATGTTGTCCTGCTTAAGCCAGCAGCTCTGGATGGCCTTTGCAGACATCTTCCTACACAGGGAGCAGTCCTCCAGGTCATGTTCGGCGCCCAGACACCAGAGGCAAAAGTCGTGTCAGTGAGGGGCATGTTCTTCGAACACCCATTACATTTTTTAAAACCGGTGGCCATTGGGGCAAAAAGGACCCCAGCAAGGTCAAAGACCTTTTCCACTCCAGCGGTTGAAAAAGGTGCGAGAATGTTGGAGTGGAAAAGAACCTAAGAAAAAGAGTCTCAAGACCCAAAGCCAGAGCAGCAGGGTTCGAAGGCGGGAAAGGAACTGGTGCAAGCTGGAATTGATACAAAATGTACAAGAAAAAAAAATAAACTTTTTTCCAGGGGGACAAGACGAAGGTCTATAGGGCTCCATGGAAAAAGGGAGACTGAGCAAGATGGCATCCTTGGGCGTGAAGGGGACCACACATGTGTGGTGGCATCTTCCAAAGGTTTTCTTTGAAAGCTGGGGAGATACTTCCGTGCGGACTCCTTCGGCATCAACATCACTCATATGTATGGACTGACTTCCTGCTTGTTCCTGGAGAAACTTTGATACAGTGAACCATAGCAGTTAGGGAGTTGTTCCTTCCAAAATGCCTCTTCCTTCTCTCTACATATACGCAGAGCCAACATAGACATATCTAGAATCAGACAAATGCCTCTTCCCAACTTGCAAGATACATACACACACATGCATAAAACAACATACAGTGAGTGGAAATAATTCCATGAGGAATGCTCCATATGCTTTCCTCACCATGCACCCTTACTACTGCCACACTTTCTTAGCTGCTGGGCTGGCTCTTAGCAATTCAGATGTGTAACTAATTTCTTTGTTTTAAATTCTACTATGAAACCTAGTGACTGAACTGTGTAACTTTCTTAATGGTTGCTATGTACAATGATACCTAATGACTGAACTTTGCAGTTTGCTATATGTACTGCCTACTAATGGTGGAGAAGCCCAGCAATACCTGTTGCCATGGGACATTGACACCCTGTGGTTTAAATATAAAATCCATCCTTTAAAATCTGTTAGTGGCAGCTGATGGTTAGATATATTATCACACTTTGTTTCATTTTATTATGCTTTCCAACTAGGTTCCTAGTTATAATACCTCTCTCAACACATCCTAACATTTTTCTGGATTGGATGTCTGCCTTGCAGCTCTGTTTCTCAACCTTGAGATAACCCCCATATATAGCTCAGTTTGACCTTGGGTTTAGAAAGGCAAATTATTAAAATTTAAAATCCAAATATCGCTCCTCTTTGCTGCACATAGTAGGGCATATATACTAAATCACATTAGCCTTTTAACGCAGGCCCACGCTAACAGTGAATGCGCTACCTTTCCAGAGAGTAGTAATTCCCATGTTAAACAGTTAATGCTGAAGAGTGTGTGTGAATACTACCACTACTGATTATTTGTAAAAGACGGTCCCTGCTCATCAGAGCTTACAATCTAGTCAAGACAGACTAGGATATGTCTAGGGGAATGGTAAGAAAACACATAGTTGGAGAACAGGAGACTAAGCAGATCAGAATCCAAAAGCGGCAGGGCATAGGCACAGATTGAGCCTTACAGTTACCAGAGGTAGTTACCACATGCTAACTTTATGCAGCAGATAACACGCAGCGGTTAACACCATCCCAAGTAATGTTGCTAACTACACATATTATAGGCCATTCACTTAATGCATGATAAGGAAAGGATTCTAAATGAACGGCAAAATACTAGCAACATCCTAATGCAGAGCTTTTGCAGTTACTGTGCATTAAATCTGGTCATTAACCTGTGGCAACTGCAAAACCTTACTGCACTTTAGTGAATAAGAGCCAGTATGTCTTTCCTCCCCAGCTATGTTCAACCCTGAGTTCCTGCAGCTAAAATGCATGATTTCACACTTTTTTTGGCATTAAATCTTGGTTGGCAAGCTTTCTTTAGATCGCCTATTTTATTTCTAATCCATCTGCAGTCTACCAGTTGCAAAATTCCAAACCTTTTCTACCTATCCCTCTGCAATGCCTCTTTTGAAGATATTATACAGAGCCAGCCCAGGACTTATCTCTCACTGGTGATGGGGCAGCAGGGTCAACATTAAATGCACTTAGAGAAAGCAGTTATTAGCATAGCATAAATCTAAAACCTCTCTAATAAGAAGTAGCACAATCAGCCCTTCCTCCTATTTGCTCTCTAAATAGTTTCTGAAGGCCTTTTCAGGCAGCCCAGGATGGCATCATTCTTTGAATCCACTGCAGCAGAGAGGAGAACCAGGGAGGAGAAAGGTGGCATCTATCAATGGTCTTTTCCAATCCCTGGACCCTGAACAAGCATATTTGCTTACCCTCTGGCACCTTCTTTTTTTCACCTGTATATGTCATTCTATCACTGACAAGCATAAAAACGTTGCCCCTTGCCATCTTTACTTCTTTTTGCTGCTCTCCTACCTTATTTTCTTTCCTCAGCTTTTCCAGATATTCTTCCCTAACCTCATTTCTTGTATTTTTTGAATACACTTGGTTTGGCCATTGTCAGAAACAAGATGCTGGGCTCAATGGACTATTGGTCTCATACAGAAGGATGCTTCTTATGTTCTTAAAAGGGCAAAGAGATTAACCTTTTTCCCCATTTTAAGAACATACGTGCCATTCTGCATCAGACCAACCATCCCTTGAGCCAAGAATCCTGCCTCAGACAATGGCCAATAGTCCTCAAAGTACACACACGCACTGCCAACCAGTACACCCAAAGCGAGTTGAACAGATGGACAACCTCACAATATCAAAGAGTTGTAAAAGTGGATTTACTATCCTTCTTCAACACATCTGAAACTCTACACAACCATGTTTTGGTGATGGTTTCTTCAGGGGTTTCGTCTTACTAGATGTGTATCCCATTGAAAAGTGAGGAGCTCCAGACTGGATTGGAATGTTTATGTAAGGCGGATTTTCAAGCCTTCTTATACAGCTACATATCTATTAAGATGAAACCCATGAAGAAGGTGCCACCGAAACACGGTCATTTAGAGTCTCAGATGTGTTGAAGACTGATAAATCCACTTTTATGACTCTCAATGACTAAGTCAAGTCACAAGAATACTAGCAGTTCCTAATAGGGAGACCCTTTCCTTATTGCTCACTTCCAGGAGTAAGAGGGAGCAATCCACAAGTCTAACTAGACAATGTGTGGGTGAGGTCATTTTATAAGAGGGAGCCCATAAAGATTCTCAAAAATGTGCCTATTTTATAAAGGCACCTATCCTTGCATAATTTTATAATGCCTATTATAAAATTAGCCCATAATGTTCACTCTCCCATCTAACCTAACCACAACAGTGACAGTCCTTGGTTAGAGACTACAGACTGCATTCCAGAATGCATGCGGCCCATGTCTGACCACCAGCTGAACAAGGGTTTCTTTACTATGCATCTTTTTTGGAACCTGACAGGTACTTGGGACCTGGATTGGCCACTGTAAGGAAACAGGATATTGGGCTTGATGGACCTTGGTCTGTCCCAGTATGGCATTTCTTACTTCAGCATACCACTTTACAGATTTAAGATATCTCGTTAGGATACTAACTTCATTGAGCATTAAATATAATTTTATTTTCTGAGACAATTCTGAGAATTTGCATTGCTTTTACATGCGAGAAGGGTGGATAATCTCTGGTTCTTGAGGACAGCAAACCAGTTTGGTTTTCAGAATATCTCTAATGAATTCTGTAGGCATGAGACAGCATCAGAATACGAGTGAGGCAGTGTGCATGCCGTCCACACTCTATGAAACATGCAATCGAACCTAGCCCGACTCACTTCCAGTTCTGCTATGATTATACATATTGAACTGGGAGCATGTTTAAGGCACTGAAATACATAGAACTCTGTAGAAGAATCAGAAAAACACACAGAGATATGCATTTGAAACTGGACTAAATCACAGCAATCTGTAAATGTACTGTATATGTAAAGATGTTGTACACTTTATTATATATCTTCTTAAAGAAAAACTAGGAGACAGTAATCTGCATGTGCCAATGGGCGTCTTTTCATTTGTGCCCCTTGGACGGTTCCTTTCCCTGGCTAGCTGACTCCCTGCCTGCCCTTTTGGGTACCACTTAGTGCAGTCCCACCTCATTTTTGAGATCGAATGTAGCTAAGCCCCGCTGCAAAGGCATCCAGAGAAGAGGAAGCAAGCTGCCTCTCCATCTGTGCCCCTGCCAGCTCACTGCCTGCCCTTTTGGGTGGTGGTTCATGTAGCCCTGCCCTCCACTGATGTCATCTTTGGGACTGCTATTTAGCCAAACCCTGCTATGGAAGCACGTCACTCATGATGGGGAAGACCTTAGAGGGTCCATCTTTTGGAAGGATATCATATGGGTTTGATTTTGCAATACTTTGAGATTGATGATGTGGGACTAATCAGAGAAAATATTTTTTTCACTCAACACATAATCCAACTCTAGAATTCGTTGCCAAAGGATGTAGTAAAAGCTATTAGTGTAGCTGGGTTTAAATGAGGTTTGGACAAGTTCCTAGAGAAAAAAAATCCCTTAAACCATTATTAAAGTGGACTGGGGAAATCCACTGCTTAAGCCTAGGATAAGCAGAATGGAATCCGTCTACCTTTATGGAATCTGACAGTACTTGTGACCTGGACTGGCCACTGCTGGAAACAGGATACTGGGCTTGATGGACCCTTGTTCTTATCCTTAGTTCTGCCCATTCCTGGCTGTTAGGTTTCCCAAATTATTTTAATCATTGCATTTTATGCATTAGAATTATTATAGGATGGGAGAATTTCAAAGGCATTTCCTTGAGTAAAACGATGTTTTATCTGCAGAACTAGGCTTTTATAAAATCGCCTACCCTATAGACAGGTATAAATACACAGACAGTGCCATTTCGAGCATACTTACGCTCCTGCGGCGGGGGTGGGACAGGGCGTCGAACTAAACACATACTTTTGCATTTTACTCAGAACAAGTATCTGTACAAATTAAAGAGGTGGAAATGTGTGCAAGTGTTTTCAGGGCTGGTTGCAAGGGTTTTGGGTGCCCTAGGCGAACTTCAGCTTTATGTGCTCCCCCCAACCCCCCTCCAAGATTCTGATAATTAAACTCAACAATCACGATCATCGAAACCCCGTACCTCCCATAGCAATCCTGTAAATTGCATAACTGACATCATGGGCACAATATTCAACAGCAATGGTCAGCGCCTTTACAAGAACCTAGCCGCCACTGCTTTCATTAAAAGCGGATATTCAGCTTGGGCGCTTATCTGGCATCTAGCGCTGAATATCCAATTTCATTAAACAGAACGATTGCTATTGGTTAGTGATGATATTTGGTCATTAACCAGAGAACAAAAACATAGCGTAAAGTTAGGACAGCTATTGACCTGTCCTTACTGTACGCAGTTTAGCCATCCGTTCAGCGGCTGCATACTGACACTAACTGGTAAGCTGATGGGACTATCCTGATTTAAACGGGAGTCTTTCCTGCAGTCTGGGGTGACATTCAGCAGCACTGTGGATACTGCCACTGAATATAGGGATCGCCATGGTTTAGCATGTCTTCCGGTCATACTGCCAACTTTGCTTTGTATGTATGCATGTGCCCATTCTCCCTGACGGTAAAAGAATATGCTGATGGCTTTTGAGTTTGTACAGTTTTGCTTTAACGGTTCTTGCTCTAGGCAATTGCTTAGTATTGCCTAATGGCAGGGTCAGCCCTGAGTGCTTTTCCTGAGATAATCTGCAAAACAAAAGGGTGAACATAGTTTTACTTTGAAAATCCAGCACAATCCACTGAGAACAATGTATAGTGCACTTTGCGCCACTACAGGCAGTTATCAGATTATCCCATGTGAATTGTCAAAATGGTATTATTTATTTGATTAATTAATTAACCTTTTTTTTTAATACCGCTTTATCATTTCAGTCAAAGCAGTTTACATTGTAACGTGGTAAAGTATCAAACAGGGGCATTGATAACTTGAAAATTTCCAAGGCAATGAAGGGCTAAGTGAAACCCTCATCATGATGACTGTACTACTGTATTTAATTATTATAGACTGCTTTGGGTTGTTCTATGGCCCCATAAAGGAAAAAAAAAACCTATAAAAAGTCTGGTTGGGTTGAGACATCAAAGGGTGGTATGAATATGGAGCAGGTTTTGACAAGAGCCGACCTGAGGAGGGCGACTTTGCAAGCAAAAATAAAAGACACACAACAAGAAGTTTGACTTCAGCAATCTGTATTTGAGTCCCAAAGCTGCATTCTACAGATAGCCAGACTATGCTGCCTGAACAATCACAATGAATTTACTGCTTCCCCCCAAAACATGTACATTATGAGGTCATTTATAGCATGTGCTAATGCGTTTTATGGAATGGGCCTTGTGTTAAATAATGCACATTAACAGCATTAACACATGCGATTAGTAAAAGACCTTCATATGTAGCATGGGACATACAGGAATACACACGGATATCAGACGCATAAAGGTGACTATATGGCTGTTCAGCCATTGCGTTTACATTATTATTATCACTTTAAGTGAAAAATGTAGCTGCAACTGAAAGTTCTGGGAAATTGGTCATGATTGGCTTGGAAGTCAGCACCGGCATAGCCACTAGAGATGACAGAGGTGCGTTAAGGTGGGATGGGAGATGCCCAGAGTTAAGACTACAGTAGGTGTTTTGGCTCTGAGCCATGGTGCATTCGTAGAGGTTAGGAGAGGGGTTCAAGCTGAGACTGGCACACAATGCTGAGCTCGGGACCGAGCTGCCCCAGCAGATCTCTTGAGGCTTCTCAATGCTAGAACAGCGGGCAGTATATTAGATCCTACATAAAGTGCACCGACAGAGCTGTGGGAGGCTCTCTGTACTGGAATAGAAGGGGATGCAGCGGGTTGGTATTGAGGACTTTTGAAAGAATTCTGTGGAGACCTTGATACTGGATTAGTTAGCAGCTGGTCAGGACTGCCATCCACTAGAGGGTGTGTGGGGTGAAAGACTCAATACTGGCAGTATTAGGTCAGGAATGAGGTGTATTGGCCCAGCAGTTTGGAGAAAATCCACACATTGCATTCCCACACTGTGTCTGGCTTTAGCCAGTGCTGTCACTCTCTTATATCCATAAGCATCAACATTTACCCATAAATTCCAAAGTGTCAAATATTGGGTGATCAGGATGCCGCTCTTAATTTCATGATTCAATTTTCGGTATTTCAGATTCACATTAACTACTAATGATTACAGTATAGTAAAAACAACTAGCGCAGAATCAGTAAAAATTATATCTGCTATCCAGTGGATCCCCTTATATATGATTCAAAGGGATCAGAGAGCAGGGTAATAGTGACTCCCATCTAGGCCAAACCGAATCATCAACCCAGGGTCTTCAAGAATTCCAGCAGACCACGATGCCATTCATCTGGGTTGTCAAGGTAACAGGGATGCCCCGCCCCTTTCATCACCATCACCTTGTGATTGGCTAGATTCTTCAAGTTGCTCAGAGATATCTCACCAAGCTGCAAATCCTGGTCGCCATATACGATCAGCGTTGGTGTCTGCAGTGGAAAGGGATTGGACAGAGATTAGATTCTTACCACTGATGTGTTAACCAACAGGAGGTTCTTGCAATGCATTCGGATTTAGCTTTGCACTAGCAAATTCCTGCTTCCTACTCATCTCTCATAAAGGTGAAGCATCCCTTGCTGTCCCACCATAGTTATAAAGAGTAATTAACTCCAGTAAAAACTGTAAAATGTCATGTTTTAGGCACAATGGGAGAATATGTGCAGGACTAACGTATTTACTGGCCCACAATGAAAAATGTTCAGTTAAAAGTATTTAAACCCACTGAGGGATGCTTCTAGAGACATCATTACCCACAAAACAGAAGCACAGTTAAGAGAGATATCATTATTTAACAAATACCATTAAACAAGGCCCAAGACAACCCAGCACAGAGTCAAGGTATTAAGTCCACCCAATGTTTAAAGTCAGCCTGATGGTGCAGATGAGCAGGTGTGAGGTCTCCAGTTCAGTGGCGATGGGAATTACTGTCTCTTCACCTCCAGGAGGAGTAGCCTAGTGGTTAGAGCAACTGCCTAGTACCCAAAAGATCATGGGTTTGATTCCCACTAGTACTTCTTGTGACCGTAGGCAAGTCACTTTATCCTCCACTGCCTCAGAAGAAAAGACCTAGCAATGTACTTCTGGTCATGTCTTGCCAAGAAAACCCAGAGGCAGCTGGGTTGCTAGGAGTCAGCACAGACTTAACAGCACTTAAAAAAACAACAACAACCCTCCAAAAAGAAAGAAAAATTATCCCAGAGCAAGATACCCAGTATAAATAAGGTTGAGACCTGGAGGGGGAATGTGTGGTGCCCTTACAGCTAGAGTTGCACACCAACACCTCTGATGTACATTACTTGTATCTAGGTCCCATTGCAGCAGAATAACAAATGTTAATTGTGGTACATGTGCTAATGCTGTAGTGTGCATTAGATACACAAAGCGTTAGTGAAATGCAGTCAACAGAATTAAAAACATTTGGATGACAGCAGGCAAAACCGAGGTGCTTCCTTGCTAGTGACTGCAGTGTGTTGATGCATCCTGCACGGATTCTTAGGGCCAGAGGTATTGCTCCAGAAACAATACATGCAAAGAATGCTGCTGACTGGAATCAGCTGCAATGTCCCTCACACGTAAGATGGGATTAGATACGTTTCACTGTTCCGACATGTAAGAACAGCCCACACGCAAGAGAATGGAGGCTTTGATTTAGCTGTTCTTACTTACAGTCAGATTCATGACCTAGTGTTTGTTATAGTTTTATTTTATTTATAGGCATGCATGTCATATTTCAATCATCAAAAGAACTCCAGAAGTTATTCAGCAACACTAAACAAATCAAAATGCATCAAAACATCAATCCAGTGGATACAATATTACAACCCCCTCATACCCACCCAAAGACCCATTAAAACAGAGAATAAGAGAGTTATTTTAGAAGCCTTATTCATGATTTCCACGTGAAAATGGTGATTTTAGAAAGGGAGAATTTACAGGTGGAAATTGCAAGGGGGAGGGGGAATTCTACACATGTATTCCCCATTTCATACAGAGAATGCACATGTATGACTGCGGTGGTCCATATCTTAAGATATACACCTGTTCCCTGGCACATTTAGGTTTAAGAAAGGTGCTTGATTCGGCCAGCTCTTTACAGGAGGAATTGCGGGAGTTATCCTCCTTATTCCCCCTCGAACGTTAATCTCGATAGGGATAGCGGCATCTGTTATTAATTGGTGGCATTTATATGTGCAAGCTTGCAAAATACCCACGATCCACATGTGAGAGTCAGCATTTACACATGTGAGTTAAGAAATCCATCACATACATGCCACACAAATTTATTGACTTAAGCCAACACAGGTGGAAAAGAGGCAGGTTTTTAGGATCCTCCTAAAGGTCATCAGGGAAGAGACTGCCCTTAGGTACAACACAGTGCAATTCTTCCCCCCTTACCCCAGCCCTGAAAGAGGACAGTATTTGCACTCCATACTTTAATGCTGGCGTACTGTGCTGCGGTGAATTTGTCGGTGCAGATGGGTGCCACAGGTACGTAGGCTTTCACCAGGTCAGGGTGCTCAAAGAGGAATGGCAGAGAGTACGAGCCACTGAGAGAGGGGCTGATCACCACGGCAGGACCCAAAGCCAGGGCCGCAAACACACGCTGCAGAAAGCTTCCTGGGGCCAGCTGTCCGAGAGGGACTGGGGGTATTGCTGACTGAGACTTCCCCAATCCTGGAAAACAAATCATACGCACACAATCACAGGTCAGGACAGCCCCCAAGTTTCCATTGTGTCACTGGGAATAATGTAGGCCAGATTCATAAAGGACTTCTGCCATTTTATGTTTACAAATAAACTTTTACCAATGAGCCCTTGGTATGTGGCTGTCATCAGAATACGCAGGATCTAAAACGTGAGGAGACAAGTCTAATACCTTTGGTCATGCCATTTAGCTTGCTCTTCATAAGCTTGGCTCTGACCAACAATTCCTTGGACAGGAGACATTCTAGGATGACCAGATGCTTCAGGAAGCAATAATAAGGGCTCTGTAAGGTGAATGTCTCCCCTCTGAGCCAATACTGAACCAAAGCCCCCAGCACGGTGTCAGGGGAACACCTCTTCTAAGCCAATACCAACCCAACGTCCTGCTAAGGAGCTCTTTTCCTTTGAGCTAATATTTATTCATTTATAAAATCTTATATACAGCCAAACTTGGTAAAAATCATTCAAAGTGGTTGACGAAGCCTAAAAATGCATTAAAAGCAAAGTAATATAATACAGTAATCCAGTGCATTTTTCAAAGAAAAAATGTGCCCGTACTCATTTGCAGGGCTCTTACATTAACAGATGAGGACCAGGAGTCAATTTTAGCTGGCAATGAAAAACGATACCGGTACTCAGTACCACTGTGTACCCCCTCATCACACACGCCCATACAACAGCATCGAAAACCCTAACACACATACACAACAGTCATTATCTCAACAAGGAACATCCCTCAGTAACATCTGAGGAATAAAGGAATAGCCTAATGATTAGAGCAGTGGACTGAGAACCAAGGAAGCCAGGGTTCAAATCCCACCGCTAATCCTTGTGATCTTGGGCAAATCACTTACCTTCCAATGCCTCAGGTACAAGCATAGATGGTAAGACCTCTGGGGAAAGGAAAACCCTTACTGTGTGTGAGGGTAACTGTCCCTGAGCTACTCCTGAAAAGGTTATTAACCAATCTCATCAAGACTGAAACCTACCCAATAAGCCTCTTTAACTCCCTCTCCCCACCCCTCACCACATTATCAGGGAAAGAGAACCACTACCCCAGTATGGTGTTGAAGGGCAGTTGCCTTCTGAGTTAATCATGCCAAAATATGGTAGTTACTAGTTGTATCCTGTCTTTCCCACCCCATGTACCTCTATGGTCTTCCTACCTCAGGATCCTTGATGTTGGACCTGTGAATCCATGGGGTGCAGGGTTGGGGTGTGCATGCATGCAAAAGGTCAGTCATTCAGCTCAGTAAAACCCAAAGTGTCATGCAGGTGGCGGAAGAGCTATCTTGTTGTGCTTTATAGGCCCCTCTCCCCCACATGTCTCTGTACCTGGCAGATCAATGGCCACAGCCCGATACCCCGCCTCTGCCAGTTTTGACAGCGTCTTCAGGCTGAGCCAGTTCTCAGAAGAGAAGCGAATCCCGTGCAGCAACAGGACACAAAGTGTAGGGGACTGATGTGTCGGCTCCGCCTGACGGTAGAACAAGGACTGCCCATCCACATCGAAGGTGCTTTCCGTAAGCTGAACGTCAGCCATGGTAGGCAAATCTTATGTCAATGCTAGGAGTCAAAAAACACAAAAGCAAGTGAAGAGCAGTATTCAGAGTGTTGTATTTCTCTATTCAGTGGGAATGGTATTGGGACCAATCTTGGGAAGGCATCTCTTGGAGTAAGAGGAAAGTCGTCTAAAAGATCAAAAGGGAGAGTGCCAGATTTATTTATTTAACCAGTTTTCTATACTGCCTTATCCTTCAATCAAAGCAGTTTACTGAGGCAACTGAGGGTTAGGTGGCTTGCCCAAGGCCACAGGGAGTGCCTATAGGACTAGAAACCCCAGTCCCTCTGGCCTGAGATTGCTGTCCCCAGGTGGGACTTGAACCCCTGGCCCTCTGGCCTGAAGTACTGTGTCCTAACCACTAGACCACTCCTCCCCTTAGTCAGATGTCACTCTATGGCAAGAAAATGGATATAAAGTGTCACTGCATGCCAGGGGAATACATATTCAAAGTGAAAAAATCCCACAATCAGTGACAAAAAAGTTAATCAATATGGAAAAAGTCCCTGAACCAGTCCAAAATGATGTCTCCCAAAAAAGTATTGTCGGACAACACCGAGGGAGGATTAGATTTCAACTTATCCAAGCCAGACAGGTGATGTCCATTTTATTCTCATTAAAGTTCTTTTTTAATAACAATGTTGTTTTTATATTTTCTATTTAGGGACTTTTCCCATATAGGGGAGTCCATACTAGCAAGATGCAGATCAAGTGTCAATGTGTGCTAGGTGAGCAAATGCTAAGAGTCAGTTCATGCCAGCTAGGCATCCGGAGACCAGAAAGTTGCATACAGTGAGGAAACTACTACACCATCAATGACAAACTAAAATCCAAGGCCCATCAGTGAAGAGAAGACAAGAACCACATAAACACTCAGGAGAAAGGGAAATGTCAACTCTAGGATTCCTCCCTTTGGTCTTCTCTACGCAATTCATCTATCGTCAAGGGATTTTTCAAGAAATACCTGAACTGGATTTGTGCGCCCTTCTGGACCGAAAAGAGGTGCTTAGAAATGTAACTGTCACATTTCCTAGTCCTCCATGTTGTACACAGACTCCTTCCAGCCCACAAAGTTCCCCGAGATGTGCAAAGGCAACTTTGTCGTCGTCCTCTGTGGCGCCCCTTGAATTGCCCGTTAGGTCCTGTTCTCCATCAACCTGCCTGAAGCCCGACTCCAGATTTGACTGCATAAGGCCATAGCTAACGGAGTGAGCCCTGAAATGTCCCAGCCCTAAAGACCAGGGGTACCACAGAGGGCAACAGAAGAGTTTGGCTCTTCTCACAAGTGATGCTCTGTCAGCAGAAGACCATATGATAAGCAGACTGGAGCCAGTACTACACATGACACTCGTGGCTTCAGTTTACTCTCTTCTGCAGTTTTGTGCCACCGTTTCCAAAACTGTTTTTTCTTATTTAAAAATGTGAAGTTTCTTATGATTATACTTCCCCAAAACAAGAGACTACTCCTTGAACATGGGGAATTTTCTTCATTTTCTAAGCTTACAAGTTAAATGAATGCTGTGTGGAGAGGCGTGTGAGGCCTCTCTCAGAGCCTAGTTTTGTCCTCCTGCAGTAAAACTGTAATAATTACTGCAAGTCATCAGATAAGTGAAACAGTGCAAAGTACTATGCAAAGTACAAAGACATCAGAAGACACATTTCCCAAAACTAACAGAGAATATCAAAGACGTTCCACGAAAGAATGACCAGAAAAACCTCTGTATAATCCCAGAGGAAAGAGAAGCAATAGATAGACTAGCAAAATATTATATCCTGCCACCGGGCAATGTAGCCTGACCAAGTTACAATATAGACCAGAACCAGAACCTGGGAACTGTTCTTGTTATTGTCTTCTGTACACTGTAATTGATTTTGCTGTTACTATTGCTATTTTGTAAATTATCTTCTGTTTTTGTATGACTTTTGCCAACATCTGTTGTCCTTGCACCCTTGCAACTCATTTCTCCAAAGCAACCCAAGGAGACTGCAGAGGCTGGCCCTGAATATAGCAGAAGGCTGAGTGAGTGCAGGGACCAAATCAATGCACACAGCAGCTCCTTCTATTCCTGAGTTTGGTGTAGGAGGCAGGGCCTACGATCTTTTGAAATCATAGCTCAAGACCAATTACAAATTCAGGCACAGTTGCTGGTCCATGCCCCAGAGAGGACAAGCTTTACATAAGAACATAAACAATGCCATACTGGGTCAGACTAAAAGTCCATCAAGCCCAGTATCCTGTTTCCTTACAGTGGCCAATTCAGGCCACAAGTACCTGTCAGATTCCCAAAACTGTTCTGGGGACTCCACAGTCAGCCAGGTTTTCAGGATATTCACAATGAATATGTACAAGATTCATCTGCATGCTTTGGCAATTCTGTACATACAAATTGATTTCCTGTTTGTCCTTAGACTCTTCTTATTGTAACAAGACAGTTTGAGGAGCCCTGATCTAAGGGCCTCGTTTAGTAAGCAATGCTACACACAGACACATGCTAAGGCCAGGTTTTGTGCTTACTGTCAACTTGATACAGAAACCCTGCGCTAGAGTCCAATACTGAAACTCTAGCATAGAGTTTTCTAATGCAACTTTAGTGCAGATTTTTTGCTCAGTGATGCTGTAGGCAAACAGCATGCAAAACGTCAGCACTAAACAAGGGAAGCAAGCCAGATTTTTTTAATTTTTTTTTTATTTAAATGGATTTCTATACCGCCTTCTCCTACAATCAAGGCGGTCTATACAGCAAACAATTAACAAAACACTGTCTCTAGTGTGCGCATGCATTGAGCAGTGAGTGTATGTGTGTGTAGATGGTCGTTGATTCTTGGTGAGCTATTTACAATACTATGTACATAAGGACTTTACTTAATACTATGATCGTGTCGCGAGGGGAGGGTGAAAGAACTGGGGTATTGTCTGTTGCACAGTTTAAGTGATGTCACCGTAGTACTCTATGAAGAGGGTCGTCTTTAGCAGTTTCCTAAAGTCCTTAAGGTCTGTTGTTGACCGTAGTTCATCAGGGAGGGCGTTCCAGATTGTTGGTGCCGCCTTTGATAGGGCTCGTTTTTCAGTGTCCTTGCATACCTTGGTGATGTCTCTTGGTGTGTTGACACGGTTGGATGTGCCTCTCCTCCTCAGTCTTGTGCTGTTGTCGGATTGTATGAGTGGGTGTAGGCTGAAAGCTGATGACTGTTGTTTGATTTTGAATATGTTTATGATGCATGCACACAGGGGTCTGTTCTAAGTCTGGTACTTCAACTATCCTACTCTGAAAAAAAACACCCTAGACCCATCTGACCCTTCATCATAAAGACCCATCACCAGACTAGATTGTAAGCTCTGATGAGCAGGGACTGACATGTCTGTGCAGCGCTGCATATGACTTGTAGCGCTATACAAATGCTCAGTAATAGTAGCAGTAGCCTATCTTTCACTGCCAAGATCGTGGAGAAAACTGTCAAACATCAACTTCAAGACCATATTGACAAGCACAACCTCCTAGACCCACAACAACATGGTTTCCATCCACACCACAGAGTGGAAACACTATTGACCACCCAGGTAAATACTCTAGTTCAAGCAATACAACACATCAATCAAGGCTTCCTACTAATCTTCTTAGACATCTTGTTGGCATTTGACATGGTAAACCACAATATCCTCCTGCAAATTCTCAGCACATATGGAATCCAAGGCACAGTACTAAAACGGTTCACCTCCTACCTCACAGGTAGACACCAACAAATAAAGATTGGACAAAACACCTCCACTCCTTACAAGCAGACCCAAGGAGGATCCACCCTCTCCGCTCTCCTTTTCAATCTCTATCTCCAACCACTCTACACAATCATAAGATCTCACAAAATATACGTCCACATCTACGTTGATGAAATCATGATCTATAGACCAAACAATACACAACAACCTACACTATCCACCCACTCAGAATGCTTCTCAGACATAACCAACTGGCTGAAAGACAACAACCTTCAAATAAACTACAATAAAATGGAGGTTCTTTACATAACAAAAGATACCACCTCTGTCCCACCCCCCACTATAACACTGAACAACACAACAATCAAAATCCAGATGGAAGTCTGATACCTTGGGATCATCCTTGATCAACACCTCACTTTAAAAGCCCACATCAGCAAAATTACCAAGACAATCTACTTCAAAACGAAGACACTATAATGACTCTGACCACTCCTTGAACCAGCAGACTTCCGGACTGTCCTGAAAGCATCTATAATACCTCACATGAATTTCTGCAAAGCTATCTACCAAGGCCTTCCATTACAAATAGCTCTCCACTCAACAGCAAGAACCCTACAAGCAGTGACAAGACATGAGCACATTACCCCTATACTCAAACACCTCCACTGGGTCCCATATACAGAGCCAAATAAATTTCAAAACTCTTATCCTAACCCACAAAACAATTCACTCTGACCCCCTCCTCCACAGACAAGTACCTACCTGCGCACACTTCATCAGAACACCAAACAACTCAGATCTAGATGGACCTCCACTATGAACATCCCCCACCTCAGAACCAAATCTAACCAGCAAGCATGTAAACGAGCCTTCCGACTGTACGCATCCTCTATATGGAACACTCTCCCAGACCAACTCAAGAACATCACAGACCTCAAAACCTTCAGAAAACATCTGAAAACACATCTATTCACCAAGCACATCACCCCCATCACAAAAGCCAATTAACTGTACCTGCACCTAGCTTATATCTGTATAGTGTACATAGCTTAAGTAACAAGCTCTTATGTATCAACTGCATGTTGTATATAGTTGACGATGCTGTACAATGTATTTTTTCTATTCAATGTAAATCGCCTTGAGCTGGTGAAAGGCGGTATATAAATGCAACTAAATAAAATAACTAATACAGTGGGAGGTAGGGGCCACTGGCCGCCAGGAAGACTTGTCAGATTTGGGAGGGGACGATCGAGCCCAGGGGGTCTGGGCATCTGACCTGAAGTGTCAAAATTCAACTCAGATGATATTTTTGCTTCCTGTGGCATCCTTACACTTGCCTGGAGTTGGCATAAAGATCCAGCGTTAAAAGAAGAGTAGAAGACTGAGCTAAGTTTCAGCGCCATTTTCTAAATCCCACTGCACTATGCTTTAGTTAGTGGTTTGCTTGCAATTTTCCTGTGCTAGCTTGCTTTCTGAATCCAAGTGCAAGACTAGCATGGGAAAATCTCTAGCAAAACGCAGCGCTAGAGTATAGCACAGTTTGCTGCATTGGGCTGTTAATAAATAGGCCCAATACAGAATAATGGTAAATAATCTGCATTACTTCACATTAATGCAGGCTAGTGAAGGGGCCCTAAGTTTGCATTTATGGCTAATCCTCGGGACCCATCCAGCCAGTAGGGCTTTCAGGATTCCACAGTGACTATGCTGCATTAAGTTATCTGTGTAGATCTCTCTCCTGCACAGTCATCCTGGATTTCCTGAAAACCAGACTGGCTGGGAGTGTCCTGGGAAAAGGGTCGAGAATCCCTCATCTACAGCAATAGAAGGTGAAACTGACTTGTCCAGGTCATGAGGGGCGTCAGTGGAAGAGGTAGAATTTGAACGCTGGCTTCCTCGCTCTACCCAGCAAGCTACTGCTTCACTCTGATCACGGGGTCACCCACTCGGTCTAGGACTCACTAAGCAACTGCTAGCGCCACCACATCCGGATCCAGCCCATGCAGTAAAGTAACCCCATGCCCATGGAGGGAGGGAGAGAGGGGCTGGGGCACTTCCCCCTCAAATGAGTTGCCAAAAAATGGCAGTGACCCCTTTATCTCCCAAAAAACGGGAGCCCAACTCTGCGATCACGACAAGCCACTCAGTTGTGCAGCTAACTAGCCCAGGCCGAGCACCAGCGCTGGCCGCGCACGGAAGATACGGCTGCCGCTGGCCCATTGCACAGGCTAGATCGGGACTGATTGCTGCTACTCCTGACGACCCTGCAGGTTAGATCGGTAAGAAGATCGCGGCGAGCTGCAGAAACGCACCTTTATCCCGAGCCGGAGATCCAGGGTCCAAAGTGCAAAGAGGAAGGGAAAAAGTTCCAGACTCGCAGCAGAAAGAGAACTAAAAAGCAGCAGCTCCTGCAGCCGGGAGAGCCATCTAGCGGCCGAGGGCAGGGCTCGTCTGCTCCTTGGCATTTGGAAGGCACTGCCAGGCAGGCGTGCTCACCACGGTTTATGGCATCACTTTCTGAATTCTGCCAACCGGTCACGTCGGTACAGCTCTCGGAATCTCACAGAAAGGGCTCTTTCACCAAGTGGTGCCAGCATTGGGGGGTGGGGGAGGCTTTCAGTGTCCCTTTCCCTTCTGAGTCATAAGGAAAGCTGGTGCCCCTCCCCTATTTTCCCACCCCTTGCGATGCCCTGTGTCCATAGTGGAGGCACACACACCTGAGGGTTCATTGCTAGCATGTGACTGGCCACGCCTCTTGACAGTGGCTCCTGGTCCTGGAAGTGCTGGGCTCAGAAACAATATGAACAAGGAAAGCAGCTCAGCAAATGGTATGAATTGGGCTGTCCAGGTCCATGGACATGAAGAAATACAGGTACTGTATGTTACAGGATTGGCAAGAGAGAGAAATGCACAAATTAATTTTACCCTGCCATGCATAAATTAAGCAGGACCGGGCAGCCATTAGACAAGACTAGGCAGTAGCTTGAAGCAGCAGCAGCAGTCAAAGTTAAAACAAGAGATCTTGACAGCCACAGAGACTCAAACAGCTATCAGCATATTTTTTTAACCTGCAGGGAGAATGGGAACAGACATGCATAGAAAGCCAAGTTTAATATCTAAAAGTATGGGTGCCGATTTTCAAAAGGCATTTACACGGTTTACAGCTGCTAACCAGAGAGCAGCCATATTGCATGACCTGCATCTAAAAGACAGGCGAGGAAAACCCTTGCCTATCTTTAAGGCACAGAAGCTAACCGGGCAGCATCCAATATGGCTGCTGCCGGTTAGCTTCGGCGGCTTCCTGTGTCTGCGGTGATCACTGGATATTCAGTGCCATTAACGTGGAATTGAATATCCAGGTTAGAGTTCAGCAGGGAGGGCTATGCTCCAACGAGGCGCAAAGCCCTTCCAAAATGCAGATGATTGAATATCAGGCTCATGATGTTTAATCGTTCATTTTTACAAGATTGATGTGGTGGCGATGGCTTGACATACTTGTTGAATTTAACCAAAATCTCAGGGGTTGGGGTGTGGTCTTACATGTGCACTAGGTGCAAGGGTGAACTAGGTGTAAGGGGTCTTGCGTGTGCACTAGGTGCAAGGAGCTCTTTGCCCTCAGGAAACGAGTCTGATCTCTGGAGGCTAGAGTAGTAGACTTGGAGGACATAAGGAAGACAGAGAGGAATATAGATAAGACCTACAGGTACATAGTCCTGAAGTCTCACCTACAGTCTGGCAGCCTGAAGCACGGAGGATCTTTAAAATGTAGACGCGATCCTCTGGTAAGATTTATAGCACCGTTATGGCTAAATAACTAAAGAAAAGAGTAGCAAAAAAATGTGTATGAATGCCTTAGTTAAAAATTTAAATATTAAGTTTCAAAATTTGCTGCTGGGGCACACATTTTTATATAGAAAGAGAGAAGAAGCCATCCAGAGAACCAGACATATATGCAATAAATCAGGGCTTCGCTGAATTTTGCAAAGTGAGAGGAAATTATTTGCTGAGCCTCGGCAGAGCCAAACATGTATACAATAGATCAAGGCACTCTCAAAATTACAGGTAAAGAGAAATCAATTGCTGAACCTCGGCGAAACAAGCATGTTCCCACGACTGTATTAAACTAACTTATATTTGAAGACCTCCAAAAAGGATTCACAAATGTGACAGTGGAACTTGAATTGCTTAGCGAAAACGAGCCGTGTATCAAAAACTGTGTTCTAAAACTGACCAAGTTAACTACAAGGTTTGTTAGAGAATATATGTCTCACTAGGGATTGGTTTGAAGACCACTACGGTAA
Source organism: Ichthyophis bannanicus (assembly GCA_033557465.1). Classification (NCBI taxonomy): domain Eukaryota; kingdom Metazoa; phylum Chordata; class Amphibia; order Gymnophiona; family Ichthyophiidae; genus Ichthyophis; species Ichthyophis bannanicus. Next base: position 51,740,482 of record CM066046.1, read on the forward strand.
AAGACTGACCAATTAAAAACCTGTGTGTTAAGAAAGAAAATCAAATAATAGTGAATCTTGATGTTACCTAACATAATATACGTCAAAGAAGCACGAACTCCGATGCAGTTTGTGAAAGCTTGGCTCATAATGAAACTAGAGTTATGTAGACGCTAAAAAGCGCGCCAAAGGCAGGGAGCTTTTTTTGAGAGTTTTTTTGAGTGTTTTATGTTATGTTCTTTTAAATGATTTTGGTATGCTTTTAACATATGTTTTAATATATTTTTATTATATGTTTGTAAGTGATTTTAACCCCCTGAGGAAGGCGTCCTGCCGAAACGCGTTGGGGAATACCAATAAAGCCATTGTGTCATCACTACTCTTGCTCCTTGTGTTCTCACCTGGAAACATGCCAGCCTCATGCGGACCTCACGCGCCACCTAGACAAGGTTTTAGATAGCGCTGGGGAGGAGTCTGCTGTCTTGGTACATGTTGGTGCCAATGACATAGGAAAGTGTGGTAGGGAGGTTCTGGAGGCCAAATTTAGGCTTGTAGGTAGGAAGTTGAAATCCAGAACTTCTAGGGTAGCATTCTCAGAAATGCTTCCAGTTTCATGTGCAGGACCCAAAAGGCAGACAGAGCTCTGGAGTCTCAATCTGTGGATGACACGATAGTGCAAGGAAGAGGGTTTTGGATTTGTTAGAAACTGGACAACATTCTGGGGAAAGGAGGGGCTTTTCTGAAGGGATGGGCTCCACCTTAACTGGGACGGAACCAGGCTGCTGGCATTAATCTTTAAAAAGAAGATAGAGCAGCTTTTAAACTAGATAATAGGGGAAAGCCGACAGTCACCCAAGAGCTCATGGTTCAGAACGATGTATCCTTGAAGGATGCGTGCAAAAGATTGAAGTTAGGGCATACTGACAGAGAGGTTCCAGTAAAAGCAAAAGTAACCCAAATTTCCTTAAGTACAGAGCAGACAGAGCTTAAAGATTCCAAATTACCCCTGCCTACCAATAACCAAATTAATATGAATAAAATACAACCTCTAAAATGACTGTATGCAAATGCTAGAAGTCTAAAAAATAAGATGGAAGAGTTAGAATATATAGCACTAAATGAGAGGTTAGATATGATTGTTATCTCAGAGACCTGTTGGAAGGAGGACAACCAGTGGGACACTGCGATACCTGGGTACAAACTATATTGCAATGATAGAGTAGATCAAATTGGTGGAGGGGTTGCGCTCTATGTTAGAGAGGGCATTGAGACACACAGGATTAAAGTTTTGTAGGAAACTAAATACACTGTAGAATCTGTCTGGATTGAAATTCTGTGTAAAAAGGGGAAGGCAATGGGTGTGTACTACCGACCGCCTGGCCAGAATGAACAAATGGATGTCAAAATGCTCAAAGAAATCAGGGAGGCTAACAAAAGTTACAACACAGTAATAATAATAGATGATTTCAATTACCCCGGTATCGACTGGGTCAGTGTCACAGCAGGACATGCCAGGGAGATAAAGTGAAAGTGTACAACTCAGTTTTGGACAGGAGGAGGTCAGAGTGCGATGAGGCTAGCAGCACATAAGCAGTGATGATGTGTCATTGTATAATATGATGTAGCATTGAAACATCGCCTGAACATGGTTTCATTCCAACAAAAAGTCACAAAAGCTAAATTTTCCATCTTATGTTCAAAGATGGAAAAGAGTATTTAGAGAAATGGGAACAGTGAATGGGAACATAAAGGTGGTTAAACCAAAAACAACGGTGCTGCCTGAAATGCCGTTTTTGTGTTGTATATTAATATCAATAAGAAACTGTGATGTGAAGCTCGTTAATATAGACACATTAGATTCTACAAAGAAGGTAGTAATAAACCCGTTTACTTACCCGAAGGCTATATGAGCAGGAAATGCTTTTGTAAATATCGTAATGGACTTATAAGAAGTTCTGTAAGCCGTTCTTTGGGAACTCTCCGAGCCGGTGTCTTTTAAGCGCTAGGGATTCGCGCCCAAAATGAACTAATTAACATATGCCGCGCATGACAGAACTGGTATTACACGGCCAGAGTTAATTGGGTGTAATGTAATAAACGCAATGCTCAAGATAGAATGGGGTAAACTCAAAAGACTATATATATATTTTGTGTGAACCTCAGCCAGGGCAGACGTCCCAAACAGAAAGTCAGCAAGTCTGAAAGTGAGAAAACTGCCGCAGTGGAAAATGTAGCATTGTGCTTAAAAGATAAATGTCCAGGGTTGTATAAGCCGTATTAATACTGTAGTCAACTGGACAACATTCTGACAGCCATTTAAAAAAGGGGGAGCAAATCGGACGGCGTCTATTAAAGGTTAGGGACAAGCATGAAATCGAGCATGGCATAAAGCAATGTCTGGTGCAGCTAAGACTTGTGTATATGAATGAAGCCAAGGAAAGAGTGGCCTGTACGCAAAGCCAGGAAAAGGCAAGGGAACTGTAAAAAACCATGCCATCTATATAGCATAAAGGGATGATAAAAATCTGAATAAATATTACTTAATAAATAATCCCTGCACTGTTATTCTGTTTGCTACTTGTAAACTGCCTTGAATAGTACAAAGATGATATCAGGCTTATTCTGTCCCGGGTCTAAGCCGGGCGTACAGGGATTCATTCCCCGCAGCCTGACCCCCCGATCCAGCCTCCTAAGGCCAGGGTCGGGCTGCGGGGAATGCCTCCGGGGCCCCTCCTGCCCAATCCAAGCCCTGGGCTGCCGATCCTTTATGTACACCCATTGCCTGCCCTGCCTTTGCCTCCAATCCTCCCCTTCCCTGCCCCTGTCTAACTTCCTCGTACAACTGGCGGGGAAGTTAGATGCGGGCTGAGAAGGCACAAATAGTGGGGATGGAAGGCTCGTTGGGACGTCCATTCCCGCTATTCGTGGCACAGAATTGGGCCCTATATAAATACGTTTAAATAAATAAATGGCCGACTGATTGGAACAGATCTGTGTTTATACCAATACTGAAGAAAAGTGATCTGACAGACTGTGGAAATTATTGCACAATTGCTCTGATCCCACATGCCAGCAAGAGTCTACTCAAGATCATTCAACAGAGACTACAACCATACCTGGAACGAGAACTGCCTGAAGCTCAAGCAAGGTTCAGGAAAGGGCAAGGAACAAGAGACATCATCGCAGATGTAAGATAGATCCTTGAAAAGACAAAAGAATACCAAAAGGATATCTATATGTGTTTGATTGACTACAGCAAGGCTTTTGACTGTGTAAACCATGAGAAACTCTGCGCCACATTAAGAGACATCTACCTCGCGCCACATGAGCCCGACTTGAGATAACCTGCCATTCCACATTCTACTTTCTTGGCCCCTCCCTCTGGAATGCCCTACCCCCCCATCCTTCCCTGAGGCATCTCATATCAGGTTTAAATCACTTCTCAAGACCCTCTTCTTCCAGAAAGCTTTTGACTTGACTCTCACTGACTCTTCCCCTCCCTAACTGTGCTGACCCTCTCCTGAACCCTACTCCCCCTTTGAATGATTGCTCTTTCTTTCCTATCAAGTAATGGCATTCTTTTCTCTTTCCTTCAATATTATATATTTTATTGTACACCAACCTGATGTAATTATTAAAGGCAGTATAAGCAATACAAATAAATATAAACCCGATAGTTCTCTTGCACAACCTTGACATTGATCAAGAGGCAACAGTATGAAAGGAACAAGGAGAAACAGAATGGTTTGAAATCAGCAAAGGTGTACGTCAAGGCTGCATACATTCCCCCTGTTTAATTTATATGCAAAACAAATCATCAGAGAAGCAGGACTGTATGAAGACAACCGAGGTGTGAAGATTGGTGGAAAACTCATCAACAACCTTCACTATGCTGATACTACAATACTGGCTGAAAATGAAGATGATCTAAAACATTTGCTTCTCAAGATCAAAGAACATAGTCTTAAAATGGGTCTGCACCTTAACAGAAAGAAGATGAAGATCTTGACAACCGGCAAAATTGATAAGTTCATCACCGTAGGAGAAGAAATTGAAATAGTTGACAATTTTAATCTGCTTGGATCAATAAAGAAATGATATGCGGGTCAAGAAATCTGACAACACATTGCTCTTGGCAAAATGGCTATGAAGGACCTAGACAGAATTCTCAAAGAAAGAGATGTCTCTCTCCATACAAAGATTCAACTTGTCCAAGCCATGGTATTTTCAATAACGTCAAATGGATACAAAGGTTGGACAGTGAAAATGATAGACAGGAAGAAAATTGATGCCTTTGAATTTGAAGTAACATAGTAACATAGTAAATGAAGGCAGATAAAGACCAGCATGGTCCATTCAGTCTGCCCAGCAAATATACGGCAAGAGTAGGTGCACCCATCGCTCCGGTCAGGTCACCCCTCCCCATGTCTTTGTTTAGGGGTGGACCCACCACTCTATGTAGGACACCCCTATTTGTTGAGAAGTTAGATGGTTCAGTTTATTTTGGTTTTATCCTGTTGCTATAAAGGGATCCGCAGTGCTTGTCCCATGCTGTTTTGAATTCCGACACCGTGTTTGCCCCCACCATTTCCATCGGGAAAGCATTCCAAGCATCCACCACTCTTTCAGTGAAAAAATATTTCCTGACATTGCCTTTCAGTTTTCCACCTTGCAGCTTCATGTTATGTCCTCTAGTTTTGCAGCTTCCCCGTCTTTGGAAGAGGTTTGTTTGTTCATCGTTCCTCTTTAAGTATTTAAAGGTCTGAATCATATCTCCCCTATCCCTCCTCTCCTCCAAAGTGTACATATTTAGCTCTTCAAGTCTCTTCTCATAAGGTTTCTTACGCAGGCCCCAAATCATTTTGGTCGCCTTCCTCTGAACAGTTTCCAGTCTTTTTACATTTTTTGCAAGATATGGTCTCCAAAACTGAACACAGTATTCCAAGTGAGGCCTCACCAGCGACCTATACAGTGGCATAAGTACCTCTTCCTTTCTGCTGGTAATCCCTCTTTGTATGCAGCCCAACATCCTCCTGGCTATTGCCACCGCCTTGTCGCACTGTTTTGCCACCTTGAGATCATCAGAGATAATCACACCCAGGTCTTTCTCCTGAACCATGTACACCAACCTCTCGCCCCCTATTGCATACATTTCCCTTGGATTTCTGCTACCTAAGTGCATGACACTGCACTTTTTCGCATTAAATTGTAATTGCCAAGCATTAGACCATTCTTCCAGCTTTTGTAGATCTTTTCTCATGTTATCCACTCTTTTGGGGGAGTCCACTCTGCTGCAGATTTTTGTGTCATCTGCAAAAAGACAGACTTTTCCATTCAGTCCTTCAGCAATATCCCTTACAAATACATTGAACAGTGCCGGGCCCAGGACTGAACCCTGGGGCACCCCGCTAATCACCTTCCTTTCATCCGAGTGAGCTCCATGTACCATCACCTTCTGTCGTCTGTCAGTCAACCAATTTCTAATCCAGTTTACCATCTTGGGACCCATCCCCAAGCTACTGAGTTTGTTGACAAGCCTCCTATGAGGAACAGTATCAAAGGCTTTGCTGAAATCCAGGTAGATGACATCCATCGCATGCCCCTGATCTAGTTCCTTGGTCACCCAGTCAAAGAACTCAATCAGATTTGTTTGGCAAGACCATCCTTCAGTAAAACCATGTTGCCTCGGATCTTGCAACCTGTTAGTTTTGAGAAAGTTCACTATTCGCTCTTTCAGGAGCGCCTCCATTACTTTTCGCGCCACCGAGGTAAGGCTCACGGGTCTGTAGTTTGACACTTCTTCCCTGTCACCACTTTTGTGTAGAGGTACGACATCAGCCATTCTCCAGTCCTGAGGAACCTCTCCTGTTTCCAAGGATCTGTTGAATACATCCTTTAACGGCCCTGCAAGAACCTCTCACATCAAAAACAAGTGGGAAGATGTGGGCAGAACAAAATCAATGCAAAATGCACACAAGACAGGTAAATGCTGGAAAGCATTGAGTACAAATGCTTGAAGCTTAGCTAACAAAGTTCCGGACCTGGAAGCCCTAATGGTGGAAATGGATTTGGACATTGTGGCAATTACAGAAACATGGTTTAATGAATCACATGATTGGGATATAGCCATAGCTGGCTACAATCTATTCAGAAGAGACAGAGAAAATGGAAAAGGAGGAGGAGTAGCCTTGTATGTCAAAAGCAATATTAAAGCTACTGAAATGCAGGGGACATGGGGAAAAGAAGAAGCGCTCTGGATTGCGTTGGAAAGAGGAGATGGCACTGTCATCCATACTGCTGTAGTCTACAGACCTCCGACTCAAATTGAAGAGAGAGATAATGAATTGATTATAGATATTGCCAAGATAGCCATAAAGGGAGAAGTGATCATTTTGGGTGACTTCAATCTACCTGATGTGGATTGGATTACTCCTTCTGCACATCTGGAAAGAAGCAAAAAAAATGTAGATGCTCTCCAAGATGCATCACTTAGACAAATGGTCATGGAACCAACCAGGGAAAGCTCAATGCTGGATTTAGTGCTCACCAACAGTGATAGCGTGTCGAATGTCTGCGTGAGTGCCCCTGTGAGCAACAGCGATCATCACACGGTGTGGTTTGAGATAAAAGCCAAGGTACAGGCCAAACATAGCAAGCTCAAAGTCCTAAACTTAAAAAATACTGACTTAAAAAAAATGGCCAAGTACCTAAAGGAGGAGACGACAGGGTGGAAGGAGATAAGGGAAGTGGAATTGCAATGGGCTAAACTAAAGGTGGCAATAAAAGGGGCAACAGATAAATATGTAAAAAAAGTAAATAAAAACAAGAGGAGAAGGAAAACTATTTGGTTTTCCAAAAAAGTGGCTGCTCAAATAAAGGCAAAAAACACAGCTTTCGCAAAATTCAAAAGCTTGCAAACAGAAGAACACAGAAATGAATACAGGACGAAACTCAAAGAATCAAAAAGAGAAATAAGGATAGCAAAATCAAAGGCTGAGGAAAAGATGGCTAAAGATGTTAAGGGTGGCGACAAAACTTTCTTCAGGTATATTCGGGAAAGGAAGAAGATCGGAGTTGGAATTGCAGGACTCAGAAGTGCTGGGAAAGGACTCGTGGAAAGTGACATAGAAAAAGCGAAATTGCTAAACAAATACTTCTGCTCTGTTTTCACGAAAGAAAATCCTGGAGATGGACCAGCTGTGACTCCCAAATATAAAAATGGGAATGAAGTAGATACCACACCATTCACAGAAGAGGAGGTGTTGGAACAACTTGCTAAACTGAAAGTAGACAAAGCCATGGGACCGGATGGGATACATCCCAGGATACTGAAAGAGCTCAGAGGTGCTTGCAGGGCCATTAAAGGATGTATTCAACAGATCCTTGGAAACAGGAGAGGTTCCTCAGGACTGGAGAATGGCTGATGTCGAGTATGGAATGCCCTCCCACCTGACCTATGAGGATGCTCCAACCACTCCGAATTCCGCAAAAGGCTCAAAACATTCCTCTTTCAAGAATACTTTGCCTTGCCCCCTAAACCACAACTTTCCAAATCTAAAGTAAACCAATTATCCAGTGCTCACCCTCCCTGACCCTCCCCCCACCATATGCTCCACCTCCTCCTCTTCCTCCCAATCTCTTCCCTGTCCTTCTTGCCCACCCACCCTCTGCAAATGATCGGACTCTCCAGTGAGGAGTGGGCAGGTAAGCTCCTCCCCATTCCCCACCAAAGGACCTATCCGCCGCAGCCTTCTCCTCCCGCCGAACAGCACAAAACCCAAGACCTGCAAGGCATGCGTCCTCTTTGCTCACCACCTCTGCAGCTGATTGGACTCTCCAGCGAGGAGCGGGCAGGTAAGCTCCTCCCCGCTCCCCACCGAAGGACCTATCTGCCGCAGCTTTCTCCTCCCACCGAACAGCACAAAACCCAAGACCTGCAAGGCATGTGTCCTCTTTGCTCTCCACCTCTGCGGCCAATCGGACTCTCCAGCAACGAGAGGACAGATAAGCTCCTCCTCGCTGCCCACCGAAGGGCCTATCTGCCGCAGCCTTCTCCTCCCACCGAGCAGCACAAAACCCAAGACCTGCAAGGCGTGCGTCCTCTTTGCTCTCCACCTCTGCAGCCGATTGGACTCTCCATCAAGGAGCGGGCAGGTAAGCTCCTCCGCGCTCCCCACCAAAGGACCTATCCGCCGCAGCCTTCTCCTCCCACCGAACAGCACAAAATCCAAGACCTGCAAGGTGGGCTTGCGCCTGATGGCCTCGCTAGAGGACCCTTTGGCATGGCCCTTAGGCAAATGGATCAATTATCACTCAGACGGCCCAGAAGAGAATCTGTGCATCCCAAGACAACTGGTGAACTTATAGCATGTCATATCACTCTCTGCCAGCAACACTGAGAACCTTGAAATCCTCTCCATAAGAACTAAAAGTCTCCACTTCTGTCTGACTTACAGATCCCCCAACTCAACCGCTAGATAACCTAGAAATCCTAACAGAGACTCCATGCTGCTCCACTCACAAACATCCTATAATTCTATTAGGAGACCTCAACCACACTTCACTGCCTCACAAACAAGCCTCTGATTTCCTATCTACCATACACGACATGAAATACCACCAAATAATTGATACTGAAACCCACATCAAAGGCAATACACTTGATCTAGTGTTCTTACCCAGCACAATCTATGGTAACTACACTTCAACAACACTTGTTCTACCAGTACCTTGGTCTGACCACCACCTCATAAAACTCCAAATACCTGTCCACCATACAGAAACTACCCATTCAACACACTCCACACTCCCCAAAAAGTTCAAGAAATTTGAGAGAGAAAATTTCCTACAACAAACCCAATACTTATCCTCAGTCTCCTCCAGCCTTGATGAAGTAATATTAAAATGGAATGAAACCATATCAAATGCAGCCACCCTACCCATACACCTTACTACCACCACAAAAACAACACAATACGGCATGGCACAGACCTGAACTAAAACAAATCAGAAGAGATTTGCGCAAAACTGAACGCAAATGGTGGCACTCAAGATCTACAACATATCAGGCCCAATACATGGCCAAACTAAAACACTACGGATAAACCATAAATGCAACAAAGAAAGAACACTATTCCATTTTACTATCAAAGTCTTTCAACCGCCCAAGAGAGCTCTTTGAAATCATAAAATCCTTAACTAATGACAAAACAAACAATGAAACAGCTGACACTACCATAGACCTGGTCATCATTTTCCCTACATCAATAAACGTACTAGAGACCATCATCACCAAAGTCAACACAACCACCTCATACCTCGACCCTTGCCCAGTCAGCTGGATAAAGGTGACAAAAACAGAACTTACCCCTCTCATTCTCCCTATTATTAACACCTCTCAACAACTTGGCTACATGCCCCCAGCACTCAAGCATGCGGTAATACGCCCAATACTAAAAAAACTGCACCATGGACAAAAACAACCCCACATCATATAGACCTATTTCAAGCCTCCCATTACTGACCAAACTAATTGAGAAGGCAATCCTAATCCAACTCCAAGATCACATAGATGCACAGGCACCCCTGGATGAACAACTTTATGGTTTTAGGCCCTACCAAGGAGCTGAAACTCTCTCTTTACCGTTCTATTTGACTCTATTCTTTGTGGCATAGACAACCCCAAAATTCATTCCTCCTACTTTTCCTAGATATCTCCGTAGCCTTTGATAGCGTAAATCACCACATCATGTTATCCAGACTCCAACAAATAGGCATCGAATGTACAGTACTCTAATGGTTCTCCTCATATCTATCAGAAAGAACACAACAAGTAAGGATAGGCAACAACACCTCTAAAACCTACAACTAAGAACAAGGCCTTCCCCAAGGCTCCACACTCTCTGCACTATTGTTTAACATTTGTCTTCAACCTATCTGCTCAATATTCAAAAAATTCAAAATATTATGATATAATGATATAATGCTATATCTCTCATTCAACATCAATTCTCCCCCAAATCAACAGATCACCGACTGCTTCGCTGAACTTGTCCACTGGTTATCGACCCACAATCTTAGGACTAACCTCAACAAAACTGAAGCCCTCTATATAACAAGGAATCAAAACTTCCCTCCCCTTCAACTATAAAAATTTATGATACAACAATATCTGTCAAAGACGAGATAAAATACCTTGGAGTCATCTTAGACCGCACACTGAACATGTCCTCATTTATAAAACAAACAACAAAAAAGATCTATTATAAACTCAGACTACTAAAACAGCTTCACCCACTCTTACACCCCAACGACTTCAAATCAGTACTCAACGCCATTATCACTCCACACTTCGATTATGCCAACTCATTACTGCAAGGATTACCCAAACAGACATTAAGACCACTCCAAATTGCACAACATATTGCAGCAAGGATAACATCAAATGCCAACCCCATAGATCATATTACTCCTATCCTACACAACTTGCACTGGCTCCTAATACAAAGTCGCACCCAGTACAAAATTATTGTAACCACATTCAAACTAATTAATGACATTGCCCCATCCCACCTTTCCTCCCTCATCATAAATGAAACAATCACCCGTATCCAACGGGACTGCAATAAATACAAACTTATTACAGCAACAGACTACAGGAAAGCTAAAAAAATCACAAACAGCAGGGCTTTCTCTTATTGTGCCCCCTCCCTCTGGAACAAGCTCCCAGACAGCTTAAGAGAGATAAAAGACCTCTCCTCTTTTCGAAAAAAAAACAAAAACGTAAAACGCACCTATTCACTCAATACTTTGGATCTATAGAAACATAGAAATATGATGACAGAAAAAGACCACATGGCCTATCTAGTCTGTCCTTCCATATCAACAACTACAACAGTGCCCTTTTTACCTTTAGAGATCCTCTGTGTTTGTCCCATGCTTTTTTGAATTCAGTTACTGTCCTCATCTCTACCACCTCCACTGGGAGACTATTCTATGGATCCACTACTCTTTCCGTAAAGAAATATTTCCGCATATCACTCCTGAATCTATCTCCCTTCACCCTCTTCCCATGTCCCCTCGTAGCAGAACTTGCTTTCAATTGAAAGAGGCTCTCTCCCTGAACATTTATGCCACGGAGGTATTTAAACATCTCAATCATATCACCTCTATCCCACCTTTTCTCTAAGGTGTACATATTAAGATCCTTCAGTCTGTCCTCATATGCTTTATAATGAAGACCACTAATCATTTTAGTATCCACCCTCTGCACCGACTCCATCCTGTTCACATCCTTTTGAAGGTGCGGTCTCCAGAATTGCACACTATACTCCAAATGAGGTCACACCAAAGACTTATAGAGAGGCATTATCACCTCCTTTTTTCTGCTAGCCATTCCTCTCTGTATGCACCCAAGCTATGTAATTCCAAAGCTTTAATAGTAGTTTTTACATATAGTGCCACTCCTCCTCCCCATCTTCCTACCCTGTCCTTTCTGAATAAAGTATAGCCAGGTATAGTTACATCCCAATCATGGTTTTCTGTGAACCATGTTTCTGTAACTGCCACTAAATCCAAGTCAGCCACTCCCACCAAAGCTTCAACATCAGGGATCTTATTTCCCATGCTACGGGCATTTATACACACTGCTTTCCATATGTTACCCCTGTTACCCATTTCCATAAAGGTATTTAATGTATCACTTACCTGGGGGCTTTCTTCACCCATCCCCAACGAATCTAGTTTAAAGCCCTCTTCAGTAGATTAGCCAGTCTACTACCGAAGATGCGTTGACCTTTCTTGGACAGAAGAAGTAGTTCTTCTTTAACACTGAAGTCTTCAAAAAACATCCGGTTAAAGACTAGTAACTGCGCTATGTCTCTTATGTCTGTAGATTCATCCAGTTGGAGTGAGAAAGCAACATTATTTGAAACATCCTCCAACAATTGTTCAGTTGTGTCTCCACACATCTTTTCTATTCGCCGCACAATGGTGTTTCTTGACAATTGTACATCTTGAATAGCAGCTATGATCTCTTTCTTATTTTTAAATCCTTCAAAAAGATTGTCAGCTTCTTCAAGAAAACAATCTTTTACAAATTCCCCTTCAGTGAAAGGTTTGCATTTCTTTGCGATCAGGTTGCTAACCTTGAAGGATGCTATGGTTGCATTGACCGAATGTGACCTTTGCTTCGCCATCAACTGTTGCTGAGTAGCCAATTTCGATTTAAGTTCTTTGAGCTTCACATTACGAATTTCACTTTTGGGTGGAAAATCAGCATCAAAATTATTGCTATTGCTATTGCTAACATAGACACTAGCACATAACATACCCTTCCTACATAATTAGATTAGGAACTGCTCCAACCAGAATACTTCTCCACTGCCAACGCAAAATAATATGTAAATAGTTAACAATTTTATTTTATATCATTTTAGTCTATATTATTGTATTACATAAGTTGTCATAATGTTAATGTACATAGTTAAAATGTTCAATGTAATTCGAATTAGTACTGTTCTGTACAAGTCACACTGTTCTTTGTAAACCACAATTGATCTGCAGGAAATCGCGGTATAAAAAATGTTAAATAAATAAATATGTAAAATGTTAACTGTTGAATTTGCCTTTATGTTCCAGAAGTTCTTGTTCTCTGTAAAACAGCTGTGTCAACACTGTTACCATATGTTCTATGTAAACTGTCTTGAATCGTAGTAAGACGGTATATAAAAAGCGTTAAATAAATAAATTAAATAAATAAATGGTGTTGGCAAAGAATACCATGTATACCATGGACTGCCCGAAGAACAAACCAATCAGTACTAGAGGAGATCAAATCTAAGCTTTCTTTAGAAGCTCAGATGACAAGTCTTCGACTTTCATACTTTGGACACATCATTCGAAGAGAGAAATCATTATAGAAAGACATCATGCTTGGCAAGGTTGAAGGTCAGCACAAAAGAGGAAGGCCAGCAATGAGATGGATCAATACAAAAACAGCAGTTATGGATGTTGCTCTATCAACAATGAGCCACCTGACTAAAGACCGAACAGAGTTTAGGAGAACTATCCAGAGGGTCGCCATGAGTCGACACTGGCTAGATGGCACTTAGCAACAACACAACAGCTAATGAGGACAAAGTTGGGTGGGACAATAGGAGTGCTCACCCTGGAGAGATACTATTATGCTGCACAACTTAGAGTGGTTTTAGGGTAGTGTAAGATCCAGTCAAAGTAGATAGAGTGGAGGCTCCAATACTAGAACCAGTAGCTGATATGGGGAGGGTGCAGGCCCAGCAAGAGGATGGGAAGAAATGTTTGGCATGGCACGTAAGGGAAGGGAAGGAGAGATGCTAGGTACTGGGATGGGGGGAAAGGAAGATGATGGACATTTGAAGGTGGACAAGGAAGGGAAGGTGAGATGCTGGACACCTGAGGGGGGGGGGCGCAAGGGAATAGGAGATGCTGCACACATGGGACTGGATAATGATGGGAAAGGGAGATGTTGGACATTTGGGGAGGGGGAATGGAAGAGGCAGATGTTAGACATGTGGGGGTGGGGGGTGGACAGGGAAGGAGATGCTGGATACTTGGGGGTGGGGTAGGGCAGGGAAAGGAGAAGCTGGACACTTAGGGGGTCATTCTGATCTGCGAATAGCGTGGATGAACATCTTACTTGGACATCCAACCCCTGCTATTCTCAGGGAGTGAATTCACCACTTCAGATTCCCCGTATGTACTGCAGCGTTGTGCAGGGAGCTCTGGAAGGGGGTGGGATAGAGAGGGCTGGAGGAGGAGTGTGGGCAGGGTGGAGGCAGGCCCACGACCCCGCATATACAGGGCCTATCCAGGTCACGGCCCTGTACATGTGGGGTCGTGGGCCTGCTTGGGGGCAATGGACAGGGAACTTATTCCACCTCCGAGGTGGAATAAGTCCACCTGATGATGGCAGGCACTGCTGGAGGACCCCGCCGAAGAGGTGAGCCAATGCAGGAGGTTCCCCGCTGCCCGATCCCGGCCTTGGCAGGCTTCTTCAGGGGTCAGGTGGCGAAGAAAAGAAATTCTCATTTTGTGCATGGAAATGGGGCTCCTGCATGGCATCCTGGTGCCATGGCAATGGGGCTCCAGCAAGAGCATGGGGAGGGTTAGCCGGGAAGAACGATGCACGTCCCAGTAAGCTAAATCGGGGCCCGTCCAAGTGCCCAAATTCTGCTCCCGCGGGTACAGAATCTGGGCCAAATCCGGCCTGTCCAGATTTTGGACATCCAAACGGGCCCAATCAGAATTGGCCTCTTAGTGTAAGAATGGACAGATATAGGGATACCAAAAATCCCTAATATGTAATTGAAGATAGATGAATTTCTTGACACAGGCCTCTAATATGTGCTGATTAGATGAATTTTGGTGACAGTGACAGTCACTCTCATATGTTTAGCTTTTCATCTACTGCTTTTAAATAGAATTAGACATAATGCCCTATGGATCCAACTGAACAAACATAAACCACAATGTTAAGGATCCAACATGCACATATTCACTCCTTGCCCTCCCCCCCCCCCCCTTTCTGGCTATAAGACAATAATCAAACCCACCCAGACTATACATCCCTCTTTCCACCAGTATACACCTCTGCTCTACACTTATTTAGAACTATCTAATTAAGTTACTATACAGCTATTTGAACTGATGTACTTGTACCCCCTTTAAGAGCTTCCAAGTTAGACTCCCCTTATAGAAGAGTATATGACTCATAGACCACTCATTGACCCTCAGAATTTCAGAATGGTCATGCAGGCAATGATGCTCCCTCATCTTGATTATTGTAATGGAATATACCAAGGACTTCCAGTCACCTCCACCAATCCCCCTATGGACAGCCCTCAACACAACAGCAAGAATCATCCAAAGAGTGAAGAAACATGATCACAGCACCCCGATCGTGAGAGATCTTCACATCCAACCACTAGAAGCGCGGATCAAATATAAAACACTGGTTCTTATACATAAAGCGCTCCACCAACAACAAACTTCCCAGCTCCAAACACTACTCCCCCGGCCAAACTCTGGAAGACCAATATGCCAGGCCACAAGCAATGCACTCACCATGCCACATGAAAGAACAAAGTTCAATCAACAAGCCTGTAACCAAGCATTTGAATTATACGTCCCCTCGCTTTGGAACGCCCTTCCTAACCAAATCTGAAACAACAAAGACCTCTCCTCATTCAGAAAACAGTTAAAAACCCATCTATTCTGGGAGCACCTAGGATCGGAGCTGGACACCACCCACTAATGCCCTGTCCTTGGTGGTCATTAAATAGACTGAATCTGAATGAAAAACCAGACCTGCGAATAGTCAACGAAAAGTCCTGATGCCTACCATGTCAGGATCATAAATGTTGGCCCCCCTGGTGATGGTTCCCCCGCCCTTATTGTGAGCTGATTTATTTAATGTATCCCCCCTTATTATTGTAAACCACTTTGACCTGGTGAAAAGCGGTATATAAGTGCAGCTAAATAAATAAATGTTATTTAACTACTACTGCACTGTTGTTTAACTGCACCTTTTATCAACTATAATCAAGTCATTGTTACTTATAGCTATTGAGCTAACTTTTACCTATCAAATTAATTGTAACCTTCCTTTCCGGCTTTCAAGTTTATTGTAAACTGCTGCAACCTGTAGAGTATGTGTTATAAAAAGTTGCTAAATAAATAAATAATGGTCATAAGAACTGTGTAACTCTTCTAAAATAACTAAAGAACAATGCCGGTGTAAGCATAAGGGTAAATATAAGCCATCAACTGTACAACTATAGGTCAATGTACAGTCAACCATAGGTCACTGCTGGCACAGCGTAATTCCTGCAATCTTGCAGTTTAGACAACTTTCATTTTGATTAAGGAAATCTTGTTTAATATATTTGTAATCAGCTCTTGTTCTGCGAAAGAATTCTAGCGACACCTTGTGTTATTTTAGGTTTATGAATATTGATATAAACAAATGTGATATGTTATTTTTACAATATAATTCTTGTATTCCACTCATCTACCACTCTGTAATATAATTTTGTATGTATGACTTTCTGACTCCCTTTGTTGTATGTCTGCATCCTGAGAGGAGAGACTATGTGGCTAGTAATACGTAGCCTGCCACAGGTGCGGAAGTGCAAAGAAGTGGAGTGAGACAATATTAACCAATGAGTTATAGACATGCTGGAAGAGGGAGAGGACATAGTGTACTATAAAAGAACTGTGAAACAGGATAAATGTGTCTGCATCAGTCAGGCACCATTCTTGCAAGAATGTAATGTAATTAAAGTAACCCTTTGCTTCACTGAGTTGTCTGTTATTGTGTAAAAAGTTATGTTTTATTATAATATGACTATGTTACTCCCTCAAATTACCCAATAAAAGCAGGCCTCAGAGAAAAGGAATTTGAATCAATCAGTTAAAAGCTATGCAAGTTCATGGTCACTGGTTGTTTTCCATCTGAAGCCCCAGATGAATTTTGAATCTCTGTGTCATGTCTCTCTCTCTTTTCCTCACTGTATGGAGGACCAGGCTTAGAGAATTGAGGAAACTAGATAGGCCATATGATCTTTTTCTGTCGTCATGTTTCTATGTTTCTTAAACCCTGCCCTCGCTTGAAGGGGTTAAAACAGATAGTGATGGGAAAGAGATATGCTGGACATCTGGTGAGTAAGGCTGGGAAGGGAAGGGGGATGCTAGACATCTGGGGGAGAGGTAAGGAAAGGAGTGGAAAGGAAGATGATTGTCACCTAGGAAAGCGAGTAGAAAAGAGAAGATGCTGGTCACCTGGGGGGGGGGGGGGGATTGGGAGATACTAGATAAAGGACAAGGAGAAACACAGAAAAATGATCAAAGATAAAGACCATACAGCCTATCCAGTCTGCCATTCTGTACAACTACTAAGCTTTTTTTCCCCTTAGAGATCCTCTGTGTTTGTCCCATGCTTTCTTGAATTCACATACATTCCTTGATTCTGGTATCCCCTTTATCTGTCCATTTCTACACTTTCTGTAAAGAAATATCTCCCCAGATTACTCCTAAGTCTATCCCTTTTCACCTTCTTGTTAAAAAAAATCAGACCAAGGGCAGATCCCTGTGGCACAGCACTGCTAACGTCCTTTCCTCAGACTGAGCTCCGTTTACTTATACCCTTTGTTACCTCCCATTCAACCAGTTTCTAACCCAATTAGTCTCCTCTTATCTCTCCCATCACTCTTTCAGTGTTTGTCCTGGTGGAACCTCCTCTGCTGCTATCCCACTTTCAGTTGGTGTACCCCAGGATCTGTCTTGGGTCCACCCCTTTTCTCTCAATATACGCAGTCCCTTGGTGCATTCATCTCTTCCCATGGCTTTCAGTACCATCTTTGTGCTCCCAGATCTACCTCTCTAAACCTGAAATCTCTTTGGCAATCCATGCCCGGATCTCTGCCTGCCTTTCTGACATTGCTGCTTGGATGTCTCACCGCCACTTGAAATTTAACATGGCCATAATCGAGCTTTTTATTTTTCACCCTAAAACTTCCTCTTCCCTTCCTCCTTTCTCAATCTCTGTGGCTAACTCTACTCCTCCCTGTTTCCTCAGCCCGCAACCTTGGGGTTGTCTTTGACCCCTCTCTCTCCTTCTCCACACACATCCAACTGATAGCTAAGACCTACAGTTTCTTTCTCTACAACATCAACAAAATCTGCCCCTTCCTTTCTGAACACACTACTAAGACACTTATCCACTCCTTAATCACCTTCCATCTTGACTACTATCTCCTACTCCTTGCTGGTCTCCCTCTGAATCATTTCTTTCCCCTTTAATTTGTTCAACACTCTGCTGTACAGCAAATCTTCCACCAGCCTAGTCATGCTCATATTACCCCTCTTCTCAAATCACTTTATTGGCTACCTATCCATTTCTGCATCCAGTTTAAACTTCTCCTGCTGACCTATAAATGCATTCACTCTCATGCTCCTCACTACCTTTCCTCTCTTATACCTCCCTACATCCCTCTCCGGAAACTCTGACGTTTTGGAAAATTGCTTTTATCTGTGCCCTTCTCTTCTATTGCTAACTCCAGACTTTGCTTCTTTCACCTTGCTGCTCCTTATGCCTGGAACTACGTGAGTCTGTATGTCAGGTGCCTTCTCTGGCCTTTTTCAAATCCAGACTGAAAACTCACCTCTTCGCTCCCGCTTTTGGATCTTGACTCACCTGATCTCCTTTGTGTTTCCTTACCATTCCCCTAGATGTAACCCTGTCTACACCTACTATGTTGTCTATCTTGACTAGACTGAAAGCTTTGATGAGCAGGGACAGTCTCTTACATGTCTGTGCAGCGCTATTAGTAGTAGTAGTGGTACTACTTTAGGGTCCATCACTAGGGCACTCTATTTATAAGTCATCTGTGTCAAAGGCTTTACTAAACTCTAAGTAAACTACATCTAACGCTGTCCCTCGGTCTAACTCTCTGGTCACTCAGTCAAAGAAATTAATCAGAATTCTCTGACAAGATCTCCTCAAGTATCATTCCTCTAGATGTATTCTAGTCCCAAATTGTTGTGTTGTTGTCTTGACTGTTGTGTTTGTCTTACTAAGTAGTAGTAGTTGGATCCTGCAATCCATTGTATTGCAGAACCTCATTATCCTCTGGGAGGTGGAGAGAAGGGGGGTTAGAGAGAGGGTAGGGAAGAGGAGAGAGAAATGGGGAATGGCAGGGCTGGTGTGAGAGATATGGAAAACTATTAAGTAGGTTCAGTAAAAAAAAAAAAAAGGGGGGGGGGGGGAAGACTGAGTAATGAATGAGGAGGGGTGAAATTGGAGTGAACAGAGAAGCAGAATAATAAATGGAAAAACCGGAAAGATCAATGTCTGCCATCTGACACACACATGGCCTGGCGCACCGAGCTCCCCCTCCCTGCTGAGCCATGCAGCACTGCTGCTAATTCTGGCAGCAGGGGGGACGGTTAGGCTTGGCGGCTCCCCTCCAAGAAATGACCCAATCTAGAAATGCCCTCACACTGCAGTGTAGATAGTTTATGTATATAGTTAACCCAGTTATCCAAGTTTGTACTCCTGTTCAATGTAAAACCTGACAGTTTGTCGTTATGGTCGTTTTGTTATGATGTAAACCGCGCTGATTCTAAATAGCGCGGTATATAAGAAACTGTAATAAATAAATAAAATAAATATACTTTGGCACACATGGGTTGCTAGCGAGCCGAGCAATGCCCCCCCCCCCTCCTGAATTGGCAGTAGCGTGGCTCAGCACAGGTGGGTGCGGAGCAGGGCTTCAGTCTAGGGCAGCAGAAACTCTTGTGCGGTTCTTGGATGTAGGGGAGAAAGTGAAGACAATAGGAGAAAAAAAGAGGTGACTATGAACAAGAGACCCTGGAAAAAATGGCCAATTTAGTGACTAGAATACGTCAGTTTTTGTAATTGACATCTGCTGTTTTTATATTTTTCACAGTACAGGAGGGAAATGCCTCATGTTTCTATTTCTTTGGTGATTTCTTTCAACTGCTTCTAAGTGGTAGTGTGTTGCTGTCACCGAATGGAAGGGAGAGAGTAACTCCCCTTCCTTCTCCCACCCTCTATCGTGAGGGACTCACCCCTCCTCCTCCTCCCCCCCCCCCCGGGCTGGTGCATGTTTGGAGGAGTCCTAGGTGTGCCCTCCATCCTGCCACCCCCACCCCGGCACGGCTTCCAGTTTCAGAGGGGGATTAGAAACAGCACACGTACAAGAGGTTCTCCCAGGGCAAGCAGGATGAGTCAGCCACAAGTGGGTGACGTCATCCGACGGCGCCGTAGACGGAAAGTACTCTCACTAGCCCAGAAGGCTTTAGCCTTCTGGGCTTGGCTAGTAGCCACACCTCCCGATCCGCCCCTAGCTGATCAGTCTTCGTCTTCTGCCTTGCCGAGTTAGACGTTTATTTTTTTACTCTCACCTCATCATGAAAAAACCTGGATTTAAGAAGTGCACCGCATGCTCCCGGAGAATGGCAAACTCCGATTCACATCTCCTTTGCCTGCTCTGCCTCGGGAAGGATCATGCTGTCCAAGATTGTTCCGCCTGCGGCCGCATGTCCTCGAGAGCCAGGAAGTACAGGCGGCATGCACTAAGAGACCTCCTTTCTCCATCTACTACATCCAACGCTGTAAGTGTACAGGCGATCCAGGCTCCGCCGGTCCCTCGACCCCCCGATGCCTCTGCTGCCTCCGCTCCGGCCGGGGACGCACCTTTTCAGGCCTCCGTCCCCCGCCGTGATCCTGAGATGCCTGCCACGTGTGTTTCCCTGGAGGCCTCCATCTTGCCACATCAGGCTCCTCCCCCGGAACTTCCGTCATGCTCTATGACGACTTCCGCACCTCCTGCTCTCAGGCGCATACAGCACAGCCTTGCCGGCGCCGACTACAGCAGCGGCTCAGACAGCTCTTCAGACCCGCGCCACAGCAGAAACCGGCACAGAAAGCGCACAAGATCCTCCCGGCATCGGAGCCGCGCACGGAGCAGGCGCAGATCACATCAGCACCAAGGAGCTGCATTGAAACACAGCATCAGTGAGTACCACTGGTACAACAAACGGCGCAGACATGCACGCAGCCCTTCCCCGCAGTACTATGAATCTAGGTACTATGAGGGGAACAGACACAGCTCTCCCTCCTCGGGGTCCTCTCGCTACAGCCACGAGTCCCTGGCATCTAGATAAGGCCACCTAGATAAGGTCTTAGATAGTGCTGGGGAGGAGTCTGCTGTCTTGGTACATGTTGGTACCAATGACATAGGAAAATGTGGTAGGGAGGTTCTGGAGGCTAGATTTAGGCTTTTAGGTAGGAAGTTGAAATCCAGAACTTCCAGGGTAGCATTCTCCGAAATGCTTCCTGTTCCACGCGCAGGACCCAAAAGGCAGACAGAGCTCCGGAGTCTCAATGCGTGGATGAGACAATGGTGCAGAGATGAGGGGTTTGGATTTGTTAGGAACTGGGGAACATTCTGGGGAAAGGAGGGGCTCTTCCGAAGGGATGGGCTTCACCTTAACCGGGATGGAACCAGGCTGCTGGCATTAACCTTTAAAAAGGAGATAGAGCAGCTTTTAAACTAGATATTAGGGGAAAGCCGACAGTCGCCCAAGAGCAGATGGTTCGGAAGAATGTATCTTTGAAGGATACTACCAAAAGCAGAGAGGTTCCACAAAAGAGTAAAGTAGCCTAAATGCCCTCAAGTATGGAGCAGACAGAGCTTAAAGATCCCAAATTACTCATGTCTAACAGACAAATTAATATGGATAAAATACATTCTCTAAAATGCTTGTATGCAAATGCTAGAAGTCTAAAAAATAAGATGGGAGAGTTAGAATATATAGCACTAAATGAAAGGTTAGATATGATTGGAATATCAGAGACATGGTGGAAGGACGACAACCAGTGGGACACTGTGATACCTGGGTACAAACTATATCTTAATGATAGAGCTGATCAAATTGGTGGAGGGGTTGCTCTCTATGTTAGAGAGGGCATTGAGTCAGAAGGGATTAAAGTTTTGCAGGAAACAAAATCTGCTGTAGAATCTATATGGATTGAAATTCCATGTAAAAGGGGGAAGGCAATGGCAGTGGGGGGTGTACTATCGAGCGCCTGGCCAGAATGACCAAATGGATGATGAAATGCTCAAAGAAATCAAGGAAGCTAACAAAAGTTACAGCACAGTAATAATAATGGGTGATTTCAACTACCCCGGTATCAACTGGGTCAGTGTCACGTCAGGACATGCTAGGGAGATAAAGTTCCTAGATGAAATAAATGACTGCTTCTTGGAGCAGCTGGTTCATGAACCGACCAGAGGGGAAGCCATATTAGACCTAATCCTTAGTGGAACACCAGATCTAGTGCAAGAGATAAGGTTGTTGGGGCCACTTGGCAATAGTGATCATAGCATGATCGCCTTTGATTTAATTAGTGGAGGAGGAATAGTAAGGAATTCCACAGTACTACCTTTTAACTTTCGAAAGGGAGGGAGACTATGATAAAATGAGGAAAACAGTCAAGAAAAAACTAAAAGGAGCAGTGGCAAAGGTTAAAGACGTACATCAGGCTTGGCTGTTGTTGAAAAATACTATCTTGGAAGCCCAGACCAGCTGTATTCCACGCTTTAAGAAAAGTGAAAGAAATCCAAAAAACTGCCAGCATGGTTTAAAGTTGAGGTCAGAGAGGCTGTTGTTGCCAAAAAAGCATCTTTCAGGAAATGGAAAAAAGAGCCAAACGACGAAACCTGGAAACAGCACAAGCACTGGCAAGTCAAATGCAAGGCATTGATAAGGCAGGCAAAGGGAGAATTTGAGAAGAAGCTTGCTGCGGAAGCAAAAAACGCGAAAGTAAAGACCTTTTTCAAGTACATTCGTAGCAAAAAACCTGTGAGAGAGTCAGTTGGTCCATTAGATGATAAAGGGGTTAAAGGAGCACTAAGAGGCGACAAGGCGATAGCGGAGAGACTGAATGAATTCTTTGCTTCAGTCTTTACTGAGGAAGATGTAGGGATGTTACCCATGACTGAAGTGGTATTTAAAGGTGCAGAAGAATTGAAGGAAATATCGATATATCGAGAAGATGTACTACAACTATTAGATAAGCTGAAGAGTAGCAAATCACCTGGGCCGGATGGTATATACATCCAAGGGTATTGAAAGAACTGAAATATGAGATTGCAGACCTGCTATTAGTAATCTGTGAACTATCATTAAAATCATCTCTAATACCTGAAGATTGGAGGATCGCCAATGTAACACCAATTTTTAAAAAGGGTTCCAGGGGTTGATCCGGGAAACTACAGACCGGTGAGCCTGACGTCAATACCGGGAAAAACCGATAGAAACCATCATAAAGAATAAAATTACTCAGCATGTAGATAGTCATGAACTAATGAGAGACAGCCAACATGGCTTTAGACAAGGAAGATCTTGTCTTACTAATCTGTTATGTTTTTTTGAAGGAGTGAATAATCAGGTGGACAAAGGTGAGTCGGTTGATATTGTGTATCTGGACTTTCAGAAAGCCTTTGACAAGGTCCCTCATGAGAGACTTTTGGCAAAACTAAAGAGTCATGGGATAGGAGGCAGTGTACTATTGTGGATCAGGAACTGGTTAAAAGATAGAAAGCAGAGGGTAGGGCTAAATGGCCAATTTTCCCAATGGAGAAAGGTGAATAGTGGTGTACCCCAGGGATCTGTGCTGGGTCCGCTGCTTTTTGACATATTCATAAATGACCTGGAAAGTGGAATAACGAGTGAGGTTATCAAATTTGCAGATGACACAAAACTATTTAAAGTTGTTAAAACCCAAGAGGATTGTGCAAAATTGCAAGAGGATCTTGATAAATTGGAAGACTGGGCATCAAAATGGCAGATGAAATTTAATGTGGACAAATGCAAGGTTATGCACCTAGGGAAGAACAACCCAAACTATGGTTACACGATGCAAGGTTCCACATTAGGAACCACCACCCAGGAAAAAGATTTAGGCGTCATTGTGGATACCATGTTAAAACCCTCGGCCCAGTGTGCAGCGGCGGCCAAGAGAGCAAATAGAATGCTAGGTATGATAAGGAAAGGAATGGAAAATAAAACAAAGGATATTATAATGCCTCTATATCGTTCCATGGTGAGACCGCACCTTGAATATTGTGTGCAATTCTGGTCGCCGTATCTTAAAAAGGATATAGAGTTATTAGAAAAGGTTCAGAGAAGAGCCACCAAAATGGTAAAGGGGATGGAAGGATACTCCTATGAAGAAAGGCTAAAAAGGTTAGGGCTCTTTAACCTGGAAAAGAGACGGCTGAGGGTAGATATGATAGAAGTCTATAAATTAATGAGCGGAGTGGAACGGGTAAACGTAGATCGATTGTTTACCTTATCAGAATATAGAAAGACTAGGGGACATGCAATGAAGCTACAGGGTAAACTATTTAAGACTAATAAAAGAAAATATTTTTTCACTCAACGTGTAATCAAACTCTGGAATTTGTTACCGGAGGATGTAGTAAAGGCTGTTAGTGTAGCTGGGTTTTAAAAAAGGTTTGGACAAGTTCCTGGAGGAAAGGTCCATAAGCCATTATTAAGAAGGGACCCAGGATATCAATGCTTGAACCAATACAAGCATTGTGGAACCTGTGTCCCTTGGGGAAACTGCTAGGTACATATGACCTAGATTGGCCACTGTTGGAAACAGAATACTGGGCTTGATGGACCTTGGTCTGACCCAGTATGGCATATCTTATGTTCTTATCTCTCAATGGGGGGGACGAGTCTGCCCTCTACCTTTCTGACTCCTCAGTGCATGATACACCCCATGGACAAGCTGCTTTGCCTCCAGTTGTCATTCAGGCTACCCCTGATCACCCCTCCTCAGCCTCCACGGACATGCTGACTCTCCTCAATGACATGCTGAAGCAATGGACTGCCACAGTCTCAAGCATGGTCTCTCAGCACGTAGTACCCTCGGACCACCACGAAGCTTCTGCCGCAACAAGCAATAATGATGATTCCAATCAGAATCAGGCCCCGCAAGCCTCTGCTCCTACTCCACCACGCTTACCTTCAACTACCAACCCTGCACAGACCCTTACCCACGGCACAGACTGCACAATTGACTCTTCTCTGTCGCACTCCACCTCCCTGGTGGACCATGACACCCCTGGGCCTCAAGAGCCACCCGAGGACCTAACCTACCCTAAGTTCATCAACAAAGTCCTGGCAGCCCTATCAATCTCAGCCACCGAGGACGCTGACAGGAGCGAAGAAGTCCAGGGAGCCCTCAAGTTTGTTGATGTTCCCAAGGCTGCACCTGCCATTCCAATACACCAGCTCCTCAGGGATAACTTGCTGAAAGCATGGATGATGCCAGCGTCCAATCATCCTTGCCCGAGAAAATTGGACTCGAGGTACGTGGTCCAACCCACGCCCGGGTTTGACAGGCAGCATCTTCCACACCAGTCCATTGTGGTGGAATCTGCCCTGAAGCGAAGTAAGTCCTCGCGCTCGTCCGTCAACACGCCACCTGGCAAAGAAAACAAGCTCCTAGACGACGTCGCAAAGCGCATCTACCAAGGCTCCATGTTGAATGCAAGGATTGCCGCTCACTTATTCCAAATCGCCATCTACCAGGACGCGCTAGTGGCCAACATAAAAGCCGCCTCCAAAGGCTCAGATCTTTCAACGGCCCTCTCTACTGCCATCTCAGATCTCGAGGAATGCACCAAGCACCAAGGTCGTTCAGCTCACGACGCCTTTGAGACATCTTCCAAGGTGGCTGGAATCGCCATCTCCGCAAGACGACTAGCCTGGCTCAAGGCCTCAGGTCTACAGACTGACTCCCACGACAAACTCGCCGACGCACCTTGCGCAGGCGACTCGCTCTTTGGAGACAAGGTCAAGCAGACAGTAGATGACATGCGTGAGAGCTGTACCACCCTCCAGACCCTGGAAGAAGGGTCCGAGCGCACAAAACCCTACCGCAAAACCTCCTACCATGGCTCTTCAGGGTACAAGCGGTACAACCATTACCGCAGATGGCAGCAACCCCGTTACAAACAGCAGCAATACTCAGTGCCTTATAGGCAGAAACCACGCCAGCGGGAGCGTACAACGAAGAAAGCACCCACCGCTCCCGCAAAGAACAATCCCAGTTTTTGACTCCCCCCTCTCCCATCTACCGACCGGGGGCCGCTTGTCCGCATTCCTACGCTCCTGGAAGAAGATCACAACGGACCAGTGAGTGCTCTCTATCATCGAACACGGCTACCGCATAAACTTCAATCTGCTCCACCCCTTCGCCCCCCTCCAGGGCGTATTCCACCTCCTCAGGACACGGCCGCTATGGACACGGAAATCAAAGCATTGCTCGCATCCAGAGCAATCGAGCCTGTGCCCAACAGCGAGATCAACAAAGGCTTCTACTCAAGATACTTCCTTGTCCCCAAGAAGTCTGGAGGCGTACGCCCCATCCTCGACCTGAGGAAGCTCAACAAATGCATCACCAGGGAGAAATTCAGGATGCACTCCCTGTCCACCATTCTTCCGTTGATACAACCTCGGGAATGGCTGGCCGCCCTGGACTTGCAGGATGCCTACACGCACATCCTCATTCATCCTCAGCACAGGAAGTTCCTGAGGTAAAGAATAGCGGGGAATCACTACCAATACAGGGTGTTGCCCTTCGGACTGTCCCCTGCACCCAGGGTGTTCACGAAATGTGTCGCGGTGGCCGCCGCCCATCTCCGCAAACAGGGTGTGTGTGTCTTCCCCTACCTGGACGACTGGCTGTTCTCAGCTCCAAGTCGCAGCCAACTACGCGTGGCAGTCGGAAAGGCCACCTCACTCCTTTCCGAATTGGGCTTCCTGATCAACTACCAAAAATCCCACTTCTCCCCTACTCAACAGCTGGAGTTTATTGGGGCGCATATAGACACAATCATGATAAGAGCCTTCCTGCCACAGAACAGGATAAACACCATCATCGCACTAGCAAAAAAAGTGCTCAGCTCCCCGCGCACATCTGCTCGTGCAATCCTACGCCTGCTGGGCCACATGGCGGCCGCCACCCACGTCCTCCCTTTCGCAAGGCTACGGATGCGGGCCCTTCAGTGGCACCTCCGCAGCCGCTGGCGCCAACACTCCCAGCCTCTGTCTGCGCCTGTTCACAGAGACCCCAGAACGGACAAAGCAATACGCTGGTGGATGATTCCCACCAACCTGTCCAAGGGCAAGCCTCTGCAGGCCGCCCCCCCGGAAATCACCATGACTACAGACGCCTCAGCGCTTGGGTGGGGAGCCCACTGCGCGGGAGCTCACACTCAGGGATCCTGGTCGCCCCAGGAGAAGAACCTTCATATCAACATCCTAGAACTCAGAGCTGTCCGCCTAGCTCTCCACGCCTTCCGAGACAAGGTCCAACACAAAGTTGTCAAGGTCCTGACGGACAATCAAGTAGCCATGTTCTACATAAACAAGCAGGGAGGCACAGGCTCTCGACCTCTGTGCAAGGAAGCTCTCCTCACCTGGCGCCTGGCCCTTTCGCTCCAATGCAGTCTCCAAGCTTGCTACCTGCCCGGGGCGGAAAACACTTTAGCAGATCGCCTGAGCAGGCAAATAAACCCCCACGAGTGGACCCTCTACTCGGAGACATCAGCATACCTCTTCAAGGAATGGGGCCATCCGCAGATCGACCTCTTTGCTTCACAAGAAAACACCAAATGCCGCATCTTCTGCTCGAAGAGGCCGTCCCAGCACAGGCTAATGGCGGACGCTTTCGATGTCACGTGGGACCAATGGCACCTGGCCTATGCGTTCCCACCGACTCCGCTCATTGCACGGACTACAACGCATCATTAGGGACCATGCCCTGGTCATCCTTGTGGTCCCGTATTGGCCCAGACAGATCTGGTTCCCGTACCTGCATCGTCTCTTGCTGGAACCTCCAATCCGCCTGCCGCGGCGACCGGACCTCCTCTCTCAGGGCAACGGCACACTGCTACACCCCAACCTGCAGATGCTGTCGCTGACAGCCTGGAAGCTGAAAGGGTAGCCCTTGCCCCTTTCAACCTACCCTCTGAGGTTCAAGACATCATACTTGCCGCGCGGCGCCCCTCCACGAGAAAATCCTACAGCCTCAAATGGCGCCGCTTCAGTATATGGTGTGCAGAGCACCAGCTTGACCCCTTCACGTGCCCGGTCTCGAGACTCCTTCAATACCTGGCCTACCTCTCCACCCTAGGCCTCAGGACTCAATCTATCAAGGTGCATCTGTCCGCCATCGCTACTTTTCACCTACGCATTGGCGACTCATCGGTGGCGGCTCTGCCTCTGGTTTCCAGCTTCATGCGGGGCTTGGCCAACCTACATCCCCCAATTAGGGAACCCGTACCCTCTTGGGACCTGAACATTGTCCTTCATCAACTCACGCAGGAACCCTTTGAGCCCCTCCAATCATCACACATGAAGTTCGCTTCATGGAAGACTCTGTTCCTCATCGCCATCACATCGGCCAGGAGGATCAGCGAGCTTCAAGCCCTCGTGGACTATGAACCCTACACCATCCTCCATCACGACCGTGCTTGTCTCAGGACACACCCCAAGTTTGTGCCTAAGGTGGCCACGGCCTTCCACATCAACCAGACCATCGAACTGCCCAGCTTCAAGCCAGGCCCTCCTTCTGACCCTGATCAGCATCGCCTACGCACACTCGACTGCGTCAGGGCCCTCCGCTGCTACCTCAGCAGGACTGCACCACTACGCAAAGGGTCGCAGCTCTTCGTCTCCTACGACCCGAACAGGCCAGGTGTCCCTGTTTCCAAGCGCACACTGTCCAAGTGGATAACCACCTGCATATCCTTCTGCCTCTCCCTCGCGGGTGCCAGCCCCACCGCAGGAGTACGGGTGCATCACCTAAGAGCATTGGCCGCCTCCATTGCCAACCTACGCGACATTCCAGTGCCAGAAATCTGCAAAGCGGCCACCTGATCCTCAATCCAGACCTTCCAGAAACACTACTGCCTTGACAGGACAGACCACGGGGGCGCTGCCTTCGGTC
Organism: Ichthyophis bannanicus; assembly: GCA_033557465.1. Lineage (NCBI taxonomy): Eukaryota > Metazoa > Chordata > Amphibia > Gymnophiona > Ichthyophiidae > Ichthyophis > Ichthyophis bannanicus. The sequence goes on from CM066046.1 coordinate 51,769,058, forward strand.
TGGCCGTGCTATCTGCACCACCCTCTTATTGAAGGCCCACGCCTTCTCAGGACTATACCTTATTGCCAGTTCTTACGTGCACTATTTTGTACTGAGCACTGTTATCACCTTAAGCCTGTTTTTGCACAACTATGCTTGATCTTATTGCACAATTATTATGCGTGTTTTGCACAATGTTTTATCTTGTTACACATTTAATGCACTGTTTGTTATGCACAATGCTTGATCTTGTCACACGTTTTTATGCACTGCTGCTATGTACCGTTGCATTGTTGTTGTACGGCTTATTGGGAATGCATTCACCTGCATTCGCCTATTAAACACCTGCCCTACAACCTCCGTGTCTGAGTGTCAAGTGACTATCCCCGCCGCTGCACAATTAGCTGGGGAGACCCCACTTGTGGCTGACTCATCCTGCTTGCCCTGGGAGAAAGCGCAGTTACTTACCTGTAACATGAGTTCTCCAGGGACAGCAGGATAAGTCAGCCACACTTTCCCTCCCTCCTCCCCGGCGGCAGGGCCGGATTTACCTTGAGTGAGGCCCTACGCCAACAAAAATTGTGGGCCCCCAGCAGGGGCGGCCCAAGGGGGGTGCGGACCTCATTTGCATAAGGGGCCTCATTTGCATAAATATTTGCATAATGTTACCATATACTAACTTTTAGTAAACGTGCCTCTTAATGAGTGTATGGATAAAGAAAGACTAAAAGATTTCTACATTACTATAATCCAGTGCCAACTGCCAGACACATTAGGAACTACTACAAACACTGCCCATAGTAAACCCGCCGTATCCTAACAGCACTACCAGGACTCACAAAGCACCATACTCTACCAATCAAAAGGCAACACTGCAAATATTAAACCAATACATTTCAGAGAACAACAATACATGACCTACTGGGGAAAGAGAACAAGTGGCAATGTCAAATAGGAATTATATAAACAGAACACCTCAGCTCAGTTACACATGCAGAACATAGACCATCACCAAACAAGTAATCACAATTTAGAAATAGGAAGACAATAATTAAACTGGGAATCCCAAAAGCCAAACTTGGAATGTACAACACTGTAGAAATAAAACTATACATTAATTTGCTCTTGTACTAAACAAAGCACAGATGTTAATGATGCACATTTACCAGAGCTGACATATTCCAATTAATAAATTCAAAATAAAGAGATATTTTTCTACCTTTTGTGCATTTTTTTCAGCTGCAATTGCTCCAGCCACTTTCTTCTGGTTTCTTCGTGTCTTCTGCTAACTCTCCATCGTCTGCTGTCCATTTGTCCTTTCTTCTCTCTTCTAGATTTTTTTCCATTCTCTCTCTCTACATCTGCTTTAACATACTAATCTTTCTCCTTTTGCTCTTTCCTCATTCCTATTTCATCCACTCAAATTTTACCCCTCCATCCTCAATCCCCACTTACTCTCCCAATACCCGGCCAATTGTAGATTTTTATCCCTCCCACACAAAATATTTTTCCCTTCTCCATTTTACTCTTCCAGCCCCATCCCATTCTAATCCTCCCCCAACATCAGCTCCCTTCTAGTTCCAGCCTCACCCAGCATCCATTCCCTTCTAGTCCCTGCATCAGCCCATTTCCAGTCCTAGCCATCCATCAGCCCATTTCCAGTCCTAGCAACCCCCCAACCCAATACCAGTCCTAGCCCCCCCATCACCCCACTTACAGTCCTTAACCCCCCATCACCCCATTTTCAGTCCTTAACCCCCGATCACCCAATTTTCAATTTAAGCCACCAGTATAACACATTACCTTTCCTTAGCCCCCATCAGCACACTTCCAGTCCTAACCCCATCAACACATTTCCAGTCTGCCCCCCATAGCCCATTTCCATTCCTACCCCCCCATCAGCCCACAACCCATTACCAGTCCTAACCCCATCATCCCACCTCCAGTTTTAACCCCCCAGCCCATTTCCAGTCCTAGCCCCCCATAGCCCATTACCAGACAACCCCCATCAGCCCACAGCCCATTACCAGTCTTAACCCCCCCAAAGCCCATTACCAGTTCTAACCCCCCCAACAGCCCATTACCAGTCCTAACCCCATCAGCCCACCTCCAGTCTTAACCCCCCAGCCCATTTCCAGTCCTAGCCCCCCCCATAGCCCATTACCAGACAGCCCCCATCAGCCCACAGCCCATTACCAGTCTTAACCCCCCCAAAGCCTATTGCCAGTTCTAAGCCCCCCCCCAACAGCCACAGTCCATTACCAGTCCTAACCCCATCCGCCCCCCTCTCGCCTGAACCCCCCCCCGCCCCGCCCAGCCCATTTCCAGCCCCCGCCCCCCAATAGCCCATTACCAGCCCTACCCCCCCCCAGTCCATTACCAGTCCTACCCCCCCCATAGTCCATTACCAGTCCTACCCCCCCCCATCGCCCATTACCAGTCCTACCCCCCCCGGCCTAAAGTAAAATTTAATTTAAAAAAAAAACCTGGTGGCTGCCGCCGCGGGGCCCCCTCTGCTGCCGCGGGGGCCCCGTCTACACGCCGGTCGGGTCCGGTCGGGTCTCTCTCCCTCCCTCGCCTCAGGCTGCATGCTGAAGGCTGTGATAGACTCGAAGGGAGTGCGTCTACTCGCGTCTGTGTTAAGACGGCAGGGGCTGATGGGAAATCCCATCAGCCCCTGCGGGCTTAACACAGACGCGAGAAGACGCTCTATCTTCGCGTCTCTCGCAGCCTGCAGCGAGGGAGGGAGGGAGGGAGAGAGACCCGACCCGACCCGACCCGACCAGCTTGTAGACGGGGCCCCCGCGGCAGCAGAGGGGGCCCCGCGGCGGCAGCCACCAGGTTTTTTTTTTAATTGAGTTGAAAAAAAAAAAACTGGTTCTTTTTTTGTGGGCCCCTGCCGGCTGTGGGCCCTACGCCATGGCGTACATGGCGTATACGTAAATCCGGCCCTGCCCGGCGGGGATCCCTCCTAGCCTTGCTTCCGCCTCCTAGCTCCTCTCGCCTCGGCTGGGGAAATCTGATCAGCTAGGGGCGGATCGGGAGGTGTGGCTTCTGGGCTAGTGAGAGTACTTTCCGTCTACGGCGCCGTCGGATGACGTCACCCACTTGTGGCTGACTTATCCTGCTGTCCCTGGAGAACTCATGTTACAGGTAAGTAACTGCGCTAAACTGGGACGCAGCGCCGGAGGAGTGCTAGTAAGCGCTGTGTCCGGTTTGAGGGTATTGCCTAGTGGCAGCGTCGGCCCTGCCCCCTTGCCTGCAAAAAATCTGGTAACCTTACTTATAGACCATTTATCCAGGAAAAGTTCAATTTACCTAGATAAATTACTTTTGGAAGTTGTCCTCATGACATATACAACACCAAAGGGATGTTCTTATATGTATGTACAGTATGTTCTTATGTCCTGTTATGCATTTATAAGACTGTTTAGGAAGGCTGCAGTTTGATATCTAAGCGCTTATAGGGATGGAATAATTCAAGGCTTCCAATCCATTATCACCATCCTCGTACCCCCAGCTTATCTCTCTTCCCTGTTGCCCGCAGGGCCCGGATCTGCGCTGTAGTCGCGCAAGGCGGAACCCCGGGGAGCTGGGTAAGGGGGGAGCGGTGTCACTGTAGCACCGTCACGTGAGAAACGCGCCACGCCCCCCTCCCGCGCTTAACGGACGCACGGTTGGAGCAGAGATTGCGAGTAATTCACCTGCGCGTCGCTGCTGTGAGTGCCGGGCTGGGGGTGGGGGAGGTGCGCGGGTCCTGCACCGGGAAGGGGCGGGGGGAGGGTTTTGAGCACCCACCGCTCGGCACTGTTCGGGGTTGGACTGGAGCTTTCCCCTATACCCCATCAAATTCGGAGTCCGTGGGCTAATCGTGGCCCAGGTTGCAGACAGAGGCTTGGGCAAAACGGTCGTGAAGCGGGACGGTTCGTTCTGAAAACCAGTAAAGGGGGGGCAGGGCTGGCGCAGTCATTAGGCAAACCCTAGACAGTTGCCTAGAACGGTAGCTTCGGGGAGGCGGTTGCAAAGAACAAGGCATTCAAAGACAAACAATAGGTTCGGACAGCCAAGGGAGGCATAAAGCTGGTTGGTCTGAGGCACAGACACCTTGAACCACATCTTGGGCCAGTCCTGGAGTGGCAGCCGTGCTGTAAGCTGGGGCTGAGGGGCACGAGTTCAAAAGGAGTGGGCTTTGTTATTTGTGAGTGTAGCTAAAGTAGCATGATGATTTACCTCTCCGTGCCCTCGTGAACCTCCAGTTATGTATTCCCTGCGCTCTGCTGGGGATGCTCAAGAATTTTGCATGAAATACAGATGTTGGGTGGGGCTTCTGAAACTCAGGGTTTCAGGATATCCACAATGAATATGCATGAGAGATCTGCATACAATAGAAGCAAAACATAGATCTGCATACGCTGCATGTTCATTGTGGATATCCTGAAAACCTGACTGGCCCTATGGTCCCCGAGGACTGGGTTGAAAACCACACTGCCTGTATATTGAAAACTTCAGCAGGATGTTTGCACTGAAACTGCTGGACTTGTCAGCTATGGGACAGAGAAAATGTTTGTTTTTGTAGTTAACTGGCAGAGGCTATATAAAGTAGCAGTGAACAACAGAAGCAGTATCTGTTGAGCTGAGCTTATGTAGCAACCTGTGTTGTCATCAATGCAGATGAGAGTGTAGTGCAGGGGTAGGGAACCCTGGTCCTGGAGAGCCGCAGACCAGTCAGGTTTTTGGGATATCCCTAATGAATATGCATGAGATATATATGCATTAGAGAGATCCTGCCAACCTGACTGGTTTGTGGCCCTCCAGGGCTGGATTTGGAGACCCCTGCCTTACACCTCTGTCATTTAAGATTGTGAGTGGGCAAGGTGCAGATGTCCTAGACATCGAAAGGGTATATAGAATGTGTCACATTCCTCCTCGATTCTCACCACCACCAAAAAGTTGTCTAATAGACAATATTAGTGTTACTACTTCACAGATCATGCATTATCTCTTATTCTTCCCTTCTGTTTCTCAGCTATGTGTGTTTCTTAGGACATTTCTTATGCATCCCCTCTGTTTTGATATTGTTCAGACTGCTGTTCTTAAAGCATTGTAAACTGCTATACTGTAAAATTTGAATAGCAGTATAGCAAATCCCTGTAAATTAAATAAAGGAGAATTGCACACAGTACTTGAGCTTTAGTCAGACCATAGATCTATAGAAATGTTATCTGTTTATGCAGAACTCCTTTTCAGATAATTACCAACATATTTGCTCTTTTGGCTGCTGCTCCATAATGGTCTGAGGGATTGAAAGTATTCAGAGACTAAAAGATATAATGTTGAAGCCAGCACTGTATATGATTATGATTTATTAGTATCTCCTACATATGTATTAATTTTATGGGATTTTTTTTCCCACATGTGAAACCTGTTTCTACACACACAGTTTTTATCGAATTGTGTGACCACAATCATGTGTATAAAGGGTATGCAGTACAGCCAAGGCTTGCCTGTCCACTAGGCAGGCTATGTGACCGTCTAGGTCAGCAGATCTTGGTGGGTGGTACAGTGGGTTTGTGCTGCCACATTGGTGCCCATGGCGTGAAAACCATGGTCTGCTGCTTCTGACCTCCCTCCAATGTAACTGCCTGTCAGGGAAGGGGGCAGGAATGGTAAGCCATTGTTGTCTGCTGCAGACTGGGTGCTTCAGCACACAAGTGGCAGCATAAAGCTGCCAATGTTAAATTGCTGCTGCTTCTTGCCCCCCCCCCCTCCAGAAAACGGAAGTGGTGTTGGCAAGGTGGCACAGCTGTGCCGCTTGCCTGGGGCAGCAGAAACCCTTGGGCCGGGCCTGTGTACATCTCCTTTATGTGAGTTCATGTAAGTATTCCTGGGGGCCTGGTATAGGCTTGGCATGAGTGAAATTTTGATGTAGATACAGAAAGTACACACACTTTCACTTTTTGGGGGAAATTTGGAAAAGATGTATCTGCCTTTGTGCACAATTAGGGCTGATTCTGGGAGCTTATTTTATCAAGACACACAAACCTAGTTTATAAAGGCAAAATAAGCATCTTTTGGGACGTCTCACATAGGCACCTTTTTCTTAAAATTACCCCATAGGGGGTGGTGGTAAGAATAGCTGAATCTGGATAGGTGCAAGTCTGGGAACCTTCTGCTGATAGTTTTTTTTATTTTTCCACTGCTATGTGGGTGCGTACTTTTCACTGGCAGTCCTTTAAGGAAAGCTACTTGTATGCATTTATGCTGGCTAAGTTGTGTAGATACTTTTTCAGAGGAAAGCTTCACACATACATGCACAGTTTGCCATTTTCAAAAGTGTTTCCAATATCCCACCTCAGGAACACTTTCCCATGCTATGGTTAAAAGTACATGTGTGATGGACCTGTGCGTGTACATTTTCTAGAAGCCCATTTCTGAGGGTAAAGCATTCTCTTACCTGTGGAAGTGAGATTTATTTTTTTAATTTTGTCTTTTATTGACTATATTTCAACTTTAGAATACAAAGCCCAACCGGGGCCATTTCAGCATCCAAGTTTTTTATTATACATTAAACCTTTATTCTCCCCCAGAATGTCCAGTGTCCAGAGTACCTCTGTCCCCACTCGAGTGTCCTCTCAAATGCCCTTTTCCACTTTTCTAACCACTTCCACACTCTCTCCCATTGTCTGTGTACCCTTTTCGCCCGCCCGTTCATGATAGCTGTCATGAAGTGCATGAGATAAAAATTGCAGAGCCTCATCAGGAATCTCCGTACCTCTGACAGGACTGCCTGAGCCCAATGTGTCGCTATCGTGCAGTGAGCTGCCGCTGTACAGGTTTGAATTACCCCCTTCTGACACCTGGGGACCACCTCCATGTCAAAGAACGAGGACGGTAGCCGGTCGTCTATTCAGCTGTGTCACCACCATTTCCTCTGTAATATCGAGCACTTGTCCCCAATAGTGTTATACCTCCCTACATTCTGACCACATGGGTAATAGTGTTCCTTGTTCCCTCAGTTCTGCCAACAAGCCAGTGTCTGCCGTACACCCTCTCTGGGGTGGGGTGGGGGGGGGCGGTACCAACCTCTGGAGCAATATTTACCCACTTTCCACTAAATTCGCCACTATTGATGATTTAGCGATGGTCAGGACTATCTGGTCCCATTCATTGTCTGCCTAGTTCCCCTATAGAGTCTTGATATTATGCCCTTAGTGCCCAGCGTCCTGTAGCATGCCCCCTCAAACCAGGTCCGCTTCTTCCTTTAGATCCTGCTTCACTGCTTTCTGGGATAAGAAATGTAATTGTATACAGTTAGATCGGTCCTGGTTGTCTAGCTGGTATAGATCCCTCAAATGGCCATGCCATGCCTCCCCCCCCCCCCCCCCCGTGTAGAATCTGCCCAATTTGCGTTAGGCCATGTGCTGCCCATTTCCTCCAGATCCTAGGCTCTGGCCCTTCTCCTCCTGCAATGCAATCAATTATATGTATTATTGCAGAAATGTGTTTACCTCCTAGTAGGTTTGGTCTATATCTATATCATTTCCCCCAGAGTCTGGCCTATCTAGGGATTCTTGATATTCATTCGTTTCCCCCATATCCACATCCCTAGCCTTCCCCCTCTGTGTGTTGTCATTTTTCAATTTGTGCCCAGGACGCAGAGGTCTTGCTCAGCCACACATACACCCCCTTCAGTTGAGCCACCCTATATGGTATTGTTTGTATATTCAGGAGGTCTAGCCCACCATCATCTCTCGCTCTGTAGAGAACCTGCCTGGCCATGTGTGGTTGGCATCCCATCCATACGAATCTGTTTTTCATTGGATTTTCCCCACAGCACTTTCTCTGGTACCTCTACTGGGAGTGTCTGGAAGAGATATATGAAACGCAGTAGCAACATAGTTTTCACAGCCGCTATCCTGCCTAGCCAAGATAGATGATTTGGAGCAGCCCTTCTACCCTCCCCACCACTTTTTGTTAATTTTGCCTATAGAGAGCTGAACTCTCTCTCCCTATAGTGACCCTCAGGTACCGAATACCCTTGGCAGCCTACTTGAAGGGGCATTTCCTTTTGTATATTAGCCCGCATTGGCTCTGTCATTGAGATGTCCAGAATCTCTGATTTTAGACCAGTTTATCCTAAATCCCAGTAGCCGACCATATTCTCTCAACTCTCACATTATGAAGGGGACAACAAGGGCGGGCGTTATTTAGCACAACAGCTTAGACAACAGTGAGCAAGGACACAGATCGCAGCAGTGAAAGGTACTAGGGAGCAACTGGTTACCAAGGGGGAAGCATTGTGTAAGGAGTTTGTAGAATTCTACAAGAAACTATATGCAGCTCTGACCATGACCCCTCCCCCCAAGGAAGATATTGAGAGCTTCCTGACATCAAATCCACTCAATAAATTAGAAAAAGATGTGAGAGAGATTGAAGGACAGGAGATAAGGCAGGTAAATAAAGGCGTTGAAGTTTGAAAAGCCAGGTCTAGATGGATTAACTTCTATCGTAAATTTGGGGAGAGTTTAATGAAACACCTAGTGAAAACATATCATCTACGTGGGGGGGGGGGGTTGACAGATATGATGGGATCAGCAAGCATAACACTGCTACACAAAACTGGCAAAGATCCCCAGACCTGCACATCTTATCGCCCAATTTCCCTGCTCAATATCAATGCAAAGATACTGGTAAAGGTTCTAGCAAATAATTTTCATTCTAACACTGGTCCAAGAGAACCAAGCAGGTTTTATACCCAATAGGCAGGCAGCCGACAATGTACGTAAAGTCTAGGTTGCACGGCAATGCCCAGAACAGGCACTTATGCCATCACTAGACATGGAAAAAGTATTTAATCATATCTCCTGGGACTTTATGTTCCGGGTGCTAGCCAGAATGGGTTTTGGAGAGGATTTCCAGGGGTGGATTCTGGCCTTATACAGGACACTCAGGGCTTGTGTCAAAGTTAATGGGGGCTATTCACAATTTTTCTCCACAGAAAGAGGAACGAGACAGGGTTGTCCTCTCCCCACTACTGTTCGTGTTCACTCTAGAGCTATTAGCAGCTAGGATTCAAATGAGTAAGAATATCCAAGGAATAACAGTTGGAAATAGAGACCATAGAATCACACTGTTTGCAGACAATATTATATTATTTATTTTATTTATTTATTAACATTTCTTATATACCGCACTATTCGACAGCAGCGCGGTTTACATGGAACAGAAACATCCGACAAGTTGCATATGTCTGGTCATTACAATTAACAGGATATGGAACTTGGATAACAGGGTAAACTATATACATAAGAAGTGTAGCAAGAAAAGGATACTGTTAGCGGTAATGAAACCACAAGTTTCTCTACCCTCCATGTCTCTCTCCCGAGAGGTAACAGGTCTCCCGGGGGATTTTTCACTGTAGTTTGTCTTGCTGTTACATAAGGTGTTTTGCTTGCGCCAGCAGGATTTGACTGGCAGCCCTTCTGCATCTGCACCGGGGACAAAGGGCGGTGAGCCCTGGGGAATGGCATGCTTCTCCAGAGTCAGAAGGACCGGAGGGGACGACTTGGACACGGATCTGGACCAAGAACACTGTGATCCCTGTAGAGGGGAGTGTGGCTCTCAAGGATGCCCAGGATAGGGAACTGGACACGCTGTTGAAGCAGGCGTTTGATATTTCCACCTTGTCCCTGCAGGCCTCCATCTGTGGGGCATGGGTGGCTAGGACTTGCCCAGGGGACTGAGCCAGACATGTCGGGGGTGGCCTACCTGGCGGATACCCATTACAATCTCATCAGGGGCCTTTCCAAGAGCATGGCATTGATGGTGGCAGCTCGCCATTACTTGTGGCTTCAGAACTGGGCAGCGGACAGTTCTTCCAAGTCCCGGTTTAGTAAGCTGCCCTTTAAGGGGAAGCTCCTCTTTAGAGAGGACTTGGAGAAGTTAGTTAAGGACTTGGAGTCCAAGGGGGGTTGGTTACTCGAGGACAAGCCCATGGGAGGTTGGCTGTGGAGGTTTTACCCTGCCTGGGCCCAGATCACATCCGACCAATGGGTCCTGGAGGTGGTCAGAGAGGGCTACGCCCTGGAGTGGATCTGCCCAATAAGGCAATTTTTTATCCAGGTCCCCTGCAAGGCTCAGTGCAAGGTAGTGGCAATAAGGGAAACCTTGTCGCGCCTTCTGCAGCTGCAAGTCATTGAACCGGTGCCTTGATCAGTACAGATGTGGTCGATACTCCATTTATTTTGTGGTGCCCAAAAAGGAAAGCTCCTTTTGCCCGATCCTTGACCTCAAGGGAGTCAACCGCTGTCTGCAGGTCCCGCATTTCCACATGGAGATGCTGCGGTCAGTGATAGTGGCAGTAAGGAGCGGGGAATTTTTGATATCTTTGGATCTCACAGAAGCGTATCTACCTGTCCATTTCTACACCTATAAGGCCAGATCGTCAGTGGTTTCTCCGCTTTGCGGTGCCTATGGGTCACTTCCAGTTCTGGGTGTTGCCCTTTTGGCTGGCAAAAGCACCGCACACCTTCACCAAAGTCATGGTGGTGGTGGTGGTGGTGGTGGCGGTGGCAGCACTTCACAAGGGATTCTCGTGCACCTGTACCTCAGCGATTGGCTGATTCGGGCCAAGTCCAGGGAAGAAAGCGAAAAAGCAAAGAGGAGAGTGGTGGAGTTCCTTCAAAGGCTCGGTTGGGTGGTCAATCTGGCCAGGAGTCATCCGAGTCCAACATAGGACTTGGAGTACCTTGGTGCATGCTTCGACATCCGGGGTGGTAGAGTTTTTCTGCCAGGGGCACGAATGCACAGATGACTAGGCTTGATTTGCCGCTTCCTGGGCTTGGCAAACCCGTTGGCCTGGCATTACTTGCAAGTTCTGGGGACCATAGTGACCACGATCGAGGTGGTCTCATGGGCAAGGGCGTATATGCACCCATTGCAGAGGACCTTGCTCCATTGGTGGTCCCACCAGAGCCAGCCTCTGTCCCAGGTACTCCCCTGTCCACTGGATGCCAGGAGATCTCTCAGGTGGTGGCTGCGCCTGGAGAACTTGGAGAAGGGCATGCCCATCGAGGCCCTGGGGTGGATCTCGGTGGTTATGGATGCCAGTCTGTCCCGCTGGGGGGCACGTTGCCCGAACACTTTGCCAGGGGACAGTGGGGCCCTCTGGAAGCTCGTGGTTGATCAACAGACTTAAGAAGTGAGCAGTGGCTCTGGCCCTGCACAGCTTCGAAGAGATCTAACAAGGAAAGGCAGTACATGTTTTCTCAGACAACGCAATCACAGTAGCATGTATGTATACATAAACCGGCAGGGAGGCATGGGCAGCCCAGCTCTGGAGGAGGAGGCCAAAAGTCTGTTTGGTTGGGCGGAGGCCCAGCTGCAGGTAGTGTTGGCGGCACACATAGTCCATCACCACTTTGTGGACTCCTGCTATCTCAGCCGGGTTTGTGTGGACCCCGGGGAGTGGTGTCTCAACCAGGAGGTGTCCAAGCAGCTGATGCAATGCTGGAGCGAGCCGATCATGGACCTGAGGGCAACGTTCAACTCTGCCAAGGCTGACTGGCTTTTCAGCAGAAGAAGAGAACGAATATCAGAGGGCCTCTGCCCTATTTCAGAGGTGGCCCGAGGGGGGGTGGGTGTTTCTCTGTGCTTCCCCTGTGGGCGCTCATAGGCAGAGTGCTGCAGCGGCTAGAGGCGCACTGGGGGTTTGTAGTGCTGGTTGCCCCAGATTGGCCTCAGCACCCTTGGTATGCCGACCTGGTTCGGCTCCTGGTGGCTCGGCCATGGCGACGCCCGATCTGCAAGGACCTTCTAATGCAGGTCCCAATATGCATGCCCCAGGTGGATCGATTCTCGTTACAGCCTGGCTCTTGAGCGGGCAAGGTTGAGGAAAGAAGTGTACTCAAGGGTGGTGATAGCGACCCTGCTGCAAGCCCGGAGGAGGTCTGCCTGTCGCGCATATATTTGCATATGGCATATCTTTGAGTCTTTGTGCGAGGACAGGCAGACACTTCCGTCTGCTGCTTCAGTCACAGATGTCCTGGCATTTCTGCAGGCTGGCTTTGACAAGGGTCTGGCTGCTAGCTCCTTGCGTGTGCAACTAGCGGCGATTGCCTATTATCGGGGGAAGATCCATGGGGTGCCTTTACGTTCACACCCTGACGTTCTTAGATTTTTGAGGGCAGTGACACACCTGCGGCTACCATGGAGAGTGGTGGTACCATCTTGGGATCTAAACCTCTTGCTTAAGACCCTGGCAGGGGAGCCTTTTGAGCCTCCTGGTGGTGGGTTGTTTGGCACGTAGGATTTTGGAGCTTCAGGCCTTATCCTGCCGGGAGCCTTTCCTTTCCTTTTGTAAGGAAAAGGTAGTTTTCTGTCCAGTACCTTCCTTTTTTGTTTAAGTTAGTGTCGGTTTTTCATGTGAACCAAGCAGTCTCCTTGCCGGCACTAACTGCGGAGAAGGATAGGCTGGCCTCACTGCAGTTGCGCTGTCTGGATGTGAAAAAAGGTCCTCAGGAAGTATTTGAGAAGGACAGAGCTTTTTCGGAAGACAGATCGGCTATTTGTTCTGTTTGGAGGTCTGCGCAGAGGTGAAGCTGCAGCGAAGGCCTCCATTTCGAGGTGGATCCGGGAGGCAATTGTGTTGGCGCACACCCTGAAGGGCAAGCCAATGCTGTCAAGATTGAGGGTGCATTCCACGAGAGCGTAAGCGGCCTTATGGGCGGAGTATAGTTTAGTTCTGCCAGTGGATATCTGCAGGGCAGCCACTTGGTCGTCCCTTCATACCTTCACTAAGCATTACCACCTGGATCTCCCTGGCGGGGGATGCTTGCTTTGGACTGGCAATGCTTCAGGCTGGTTGTGCGGGTCCCTCCCATTAATGAACTGCTCTGATACATCCCAGAGGTGCAGGATTGGACTGGAGGGGCAATAAGGAAAGAGAAATTAGACTAACCTGCTGATTATGGTTCCTTGACGAACTCCAGTCCAGTCCCGAATCCCTCCCTATTGCCGCATAGGTTGGGCGCTGTGCTCCCTGGGCCTGAAGCTGGTTTCCTTGGGGGAAGGAGTTAGCTGGGTGGAGCGGTGTACTGGAGCATAGTCTGTTCAGTTGTTTGGGGGGGGGGGGGGTCTGTGGAAGCTGTCAGTTGCTAGCCCCCTGGGGGAGGGGGGACAGTTGTTGTTGAGATGAATAACGGCGGCATCACTCTTCCTGGTGGGGGGGGGGGGGAGAGGGGACAGTCTTATTCTTTTTCTTTTGCATTTCTATCTATTTAATTGTTGCTCCTGTGAGTCTGCTTTGTCAGTAGGTTACTGGGGCTGGTAGGCGGTGCCAGCTATATATGTGAAAACGGCTGTAACCCTAACACTTGATGTCCCATTACTGCACGTTAAATAGCCCATAGCACCCTTAACACTGGAACACTTCCTATACTCCCAGAGCCTTTTTCGCATGGAAACCCCCTTTCACTGCTGTTACCGCTTAGTAAACATACCCCATAGTATATTCCCCAAGTGTCCAGTGCTTTTTTTTCACTATTCACTCTGATTTATTTACTTAAATCATTAAGCCACATTTTTATAATGCAGAGAATATTGTTGTTAATACATGATTTGTTAATGCAAGTTAGCAATGTCTGATAAAGATTTATTTTTATATCAAACCAGTAGTGGAGAAAATATCCAGAACAAGGTGTCTTTGGAAATAGGCAGTGGCTATACTGAGGAATAATAACCATTCCTTGAAATTATAAGTATTGAGAGACCACAAACCTTAACTATGCACAATGCACATCAAGTACACAAATCAATTCTAACATTCCCATGAACTGTTATTACTGATGGAATACCAGGACATTTTAGGAAGGAATCTTCTAAAAGATTATTTTGTGCATTAAGGCTGTTATAAAATTCCCCCCAATTATTATACAAATAAGTATGAGCAGTGACAAAAAGATGTCTACTTTTTATGCATCCCACATATAGGTGTGTTCTGGGGTGTAGTTTGTGTGGAGTCACAATCTAGGTATGCATTTTAGAAAATAGCACAAAGTATGCATGTATGTGAATAACATTTATACCTGTTTCTTTTATGGAAATGGGTAAAAGGAAGAACATATGGAAAGTGGTGTGTATAAATGCCTGTAGCATGGGAAATAAGATCCCAGATGTTGAAGCTTTAATGGGAGAGGGTGACTTGGATTTAGTGGCAGTTACAGAAACATGGTTCACAGAAAACCAAGACTGGGCTGTAACTATACCAGACTATACTTTATTCAGAAAGGACAGGGTAGGAAGAAGAGGAGGAGTGGCACTATATGTAAAAAATAATATTAAAGCTTTGGAACTACAGAGCTTAAAAGGGAGAGAGGAGGCACTGTGGGTTAAACTAGAAAGAGGGAGAGAAATCTATTTGTGTTGGCGTGATCTACAGACCTCCCTCACAGCAGGAAGAGGTGGACGGAGAGTTAATTGAAGACATACGCAACATTGCTAGGAAAGGGAAAGTACTACTGATAGGTGATTTCAATATGCCTGATGTTTGGCACATTCCTGCTGCAGTATCATCTAGAAGTAAGGAGATCCTGGATTCTCTTCAGTGAGAACTATTCAGGCAACTGGTAACAAAACCCACACATGAAGGGGCCATTCTGGACTTGGTGCTTACCAATGGTGAAAGTGTTTTTGATGATATAGTGGGAGATCATCTGGTAATCACTGGATGCAAAATGGTGTGGTTCAGTATTAGGACTAGAGCTGTTAAAATCCATTCAAAAGCGAGGGCCTTAGACTGTAGTAGGAAAACGAACTTTGCCAAGATGGGCCAATACCTCAGAGAGCCATTAGGATGGGAACAGCTGGGGGACTAGAAAAACAGTGGGCAAACTGAAAGGAGATATTTTAAGGGCAACCAACCTTTTTGTTAAAATGGTAAATAAAAGGAAAAGGAGACCACTATGGTTTTTGAAAGAAGTAGCTGAAAAAGTGAAGAAAAAGAGGAAGGCCTTCATGAAATACAAGAGATCACAGAGAGAGGAAGACGGTCATCTATATTTGGAAAAACTTAGAGAAGCTAGCAAAGTAGTCAGGAAAGCAAAGATTCAAAAAGAGGAGGAAATAGCCAATGCAATAAAACAGGACAATAAGACATTTTTCAGATATATTAGTGAGAAAAGGAAGGGCCAAAGTGGTTTTGTCAGACTTGAGGGTGAAGGGGAGGAATATGTAGAAGCTGATGAGGATAAAGCGGAATTGCTTAACAAATATCCTTTTCTGTGTTCACAGATGAAGAACCAGGAGCAGGACCTCAGGAAACACCCACAAACAGGAACAGAAGTGAGGGGCATCTTGAACAATTTTCAGAAGACTGTGTTCATGAGAAACTAGCTAAACGTAAAGTAGACAAAGCGATGGGACCAGATGGGATACACCCTAGAATATTGAGGGAACTTTGGGACATTCTAGCAGCTCCACTGACTGAATTTTTCAATGCCTCACTGGAGTCGGGAGTGGTGCCAAAGGACTGAAGAGGGTCACATGTGGTCCCTTTACACAAAAGTGGAATGGTTGAAAACTATAGGCCGGTTAGTTTAACTTTGGTGGTAAGTAAATTATTGGAAGCGCTGCTGAAAGAGAAAATAGTGAGGTTTCTGGAGTTCAGTGGATAACAGAATCCGAGGCAGCAGGGATTCACCAGAGGCAGGTCTTGTCAGACAAATCTGATTGATTTCTTTGATTGGGTGACCAGGGAGTTGGACCAAGGGAGAGCCATAAATGTGGTGTATTTAGATTTCAGTAAAGCCTTTGACACCATTCCTCACAGGCTACTTATAAACAAACTGAGCACCCTATGGTTGGACCCTAAGGTTACTGCTTGGGTTAGAAATTGTTGAGTGTGAGGTGACAAAGGGTACAGGTAAATGGAGTTCACTCTTAAGAGAAGGTTACCAGTGGTGTGTCCCAGGGATCTGTCCTTGGTCCGATTTCTTTTTAACATCTTTGTTAGTGATATAGCGAAAGGGCTGTCAGATAAGGTTGCCTCTTTGTGGATGATGCCAAAATCTGCAATAGAGTAGACACCAGGAAGGTGTAGATAACATGAGGAGGGATCTAGCTAAGCTTGAAGAATGGTCTAGAATTTGGCAGCTGAGATTAATGTTAAAAAATGCAAGGTCATGCATTTGGGCTGCAGCAATCCAAGGGAGCAATATAGTATAGGGGGTGAAGGACTTTTGTCCACTAAAGAATTGAGGGACCTAGGCATGATTGTGTCTGATCTTAAAGTAGCTAAACAGAAAAGGCGACAGCAAAAGCTAGAAGGATGCTTGGGTGCATAGGGAAAAGAATGGCCAGCAGAAGAAAGGAGGTGATAGTGCCTCAGTATAAGTCTTTGGTGTGACCTCATTTGGAATATCGTGTACAATTCTGGAGACCGCACCTTCAAAAGGGTATAAACAGGCTGGAGTCGGTGCAGAGGGTGGCTACTAAAATGGTTAGTGGTTTTCATTATAAAGCATATGAGAACAAACTTAAGGATCTTAATATGTACACCTTAGAGGAAAGGCAGGATAGAGGTGATATGATTGAGACGTTTAAATACCTCCGTGGCATTAATGCACAGGACCAGAGCCTCTTTCAGTTGAAAGCAAGCTCTGCTACGAGGGGACATGGGATGAGGGTGAAAGGGGATAGATTCAAGAGTGATATGTGGAAATATTTCTTTAGAGAAAGAGTTGTGGATCCGTGGAATAGTCTCCCAGTGGAGGTGGTAGAGATGAGGACAGTATCTGAATTCAAAGAAGCATGGGACAAACAGGATCTCTAAAGGAAAAAAGGGGACTGTTGTAGTGGTTGATATCGAAGGAGAGATTAGATAGGACATGTGTTTTGTTTTGGTTTTTTCTGTTTAATCACAACTAAATTGGTCTCTTTTTCTTGAACGCGTTCCTAAAGTACTGCTGTTAAAATTACGTCCAATTGCAACTCAAAAGTAAATTAGGATTATTCACATACTGCTTTCACTTCACTGTTAACAGGTCTCAGACTCACTTGGCACTCTTCTCAGGACATAAGTCCAACAGTTTGGTGCTGTGATTAACATCAACGACCCCAGTGCATTTTCAACTTTTGTGATTTAAATTTATATGGCATAATAACTTAACTTAAAAGGCATCACCCTACGTGTTGCTCCTGGTGAAACGTATCCCGACGCTCTAAACAGGCGCCATTACGGCGTTTCAAAAACAGACTTTCTTCAGGAGATCCTTCCCCATACTACAAAAAACAGAAATAGCGGACCTTAAAACCAAATGCTAAAAACACACCATTATATATTCACTCGCAAAGTGCTGACAAACTCTAACTCACTTTTAGTGATGCTGCCCACGTCCTCTAATCCAGAGCTCTCTCTCACAATGGTAACTCCAAGCTCCAAAAGACGCCGCGCATGCGGGCTGGAATACCCTACCGTAATTTAAACCCCTCTACATGATGTCCCAATATACTATCGAAGAGGCTTCCTCACAGTTAGGCGATGTTATGACCTATAGAAGATTGTTGGAAGATCCTCAACGGGAACTGCAGCAAGAGATAAAACAGCTTACAATGCAAGCATTACAAAACAAGATAAGATAATTTCGAAAAAGGCATTTAATTATTTGAATGTCACCTCCCCGAGTTTAGTGAAATTCTATACAGTTCCTAAAATTCACAAGCGTCTACATAATCCCCCAGGTAGACCTATAGTGTCTACCAGAGGTAGTATATTAGAACCTCTCTCCACATATTTAGACTCCTTTTTGCGTCCATTATTGTCCACGATTCCCTCATATTTAAAAGATACAACACATTTTTTGAATATAATAGAGGGTATCGCGAAATGGTCTAGGACAACTGACACATGGCTAGTTACACTGGACATAACATCTCTCTATACAAGCATACCGCAGGAAGCAGCGCTGGAAGTAGTACAGCATACATTGTCCCAACGCGGAGATTTGTCTGCTAAACATATAGATTTTCTAGTCGAGTTAGCGAGAATGGCTATCGGAACTACTTCCTGTTTGAGGGGGTTCTGTACCAGCAAATAAGTGGGGTGGCTATGGGAGCCACCTGTGCTCCTTCGATAGTGAATTTTTATATGAGCACCTTTGAAACACGGTGGCTGTCCCAGTCCCCGTTTTTGAAACATATGCTGGAGTGGCGCAGGTATATAGATGATGTGTTTGTTTTGTGGAGAGGGACACAGGAAACACTATTGGAATTTTTTGATTGGCTCCATCAGCGCGATATAAATATTAAGTTCACATATAATTATCATCAGAATGAGATTACGTATCTGGATGTGTTGGTCAGTAGAGGTAGTCATTATTGGCATACGTCAGTGTTTCGAAAAACTACTGACAGGAACACATTTCTCCATTACCAGAGCAAGCATCCTTGGCAATTAAAAAATTCTCTCCCCTTTTCACAGTTTCTGCGTTTTAGGCGAAACTGCTCGGAAGTTCAGGATTTTAAACAGCAGGCTCGTGTCCTTAAGAAAGATTTTATGGAAAGGGGATATCCCAGGTCAGTAGTTCAGCAAGCATATCAAAAGCATTATATAATCATAGACCGGGACTATTGAGCATGGGCAAGCCAGCTAGAGAGAAGAAGGATGGGGATGCCGTTAATCTAATAACAACTTATTCTCCCATGAGTTATTACATATAAAAATAATTTTACAAACATAGGAACGTGTTAACGGCAGTTCCGGGTTTGAGAGACAAACAAATTAGGTGCGTTTGGAAGAGAGGGTGAAATTTAAAGGAATATCTCAGCCCTACAGTGCTCCCCCGGTTAAATCCCATCCTGGAAGAAGGAGGCCATAAGAAATGCGGGGATTGTGACATCTGTTTGGTTACGGTAGAACTAATGCAGTTTCAATATCATGGCACCAGCTTTACCCTTCGAAATAGTACAACGTGTGCTTCAGAGGTAGTTGTATATAGCATTATATGCCCCTGCGGCTTGATGTACATCGGCAAGACTTTACGTCCCTTGCGAATTAGATTGAGGGAACACAGAAGCCGTTTGAAGTGCCGTAGATTAGAAGCCCCGATAGTGACACACTGCTTGGCACAGGGACTTGGCTTTGAGGAGTTGCGGTGTTTTGCCGTAGAGCAGATAACCAAGCCTGAAGGAGGTAGAACACTAGATGAGACCCTTCTTAAAAAGGAACAATGGTGGATATATCGATGAAATACAGTTAGTCCGGGAGGGTTGAATGTGGCCATTGATTGGCAAGTATGTACTTAAGTAATTTTAGTTAGGACACGCGACGCGAGATAAGTGTCTCTTGAGAGAGCTTTGTGTCGTATAGGGCAGTTTCTGACACTGTAGGAAGCGATTTCAGGTGATTAGGAGTGTTTTTGTTGGGGATTGTAGGTGAGGTAGTAAGAAGCCTGGAAAGGTGAGCCCTCGGTGATAAGAAAAATTGTGAGGGGCCCTAGCGACGATGTGAACAGCTGTAGTATATTGGGACATCATGTAGAGGGGTTTAAATTACGGTAGGGTATTCCAGCCCGCATGCGTGGCGTCTTTTGGAGCTTGGAGTTACCATTGTGAGAGAGAGCTCTGGATTAGAGGACGTGGGCAGCATCACTAAAAGTGAGTTAGAGTTGTCAGCACTTTGCGAGTGAATATATAATGGTGTGTTTTTAGCATTTGGTTTTAAGGTCCGCTATTTCTGTTTTTTGTAGTATGGGGAAGGATCTCCTGAAGAAAGTCTGTTTTTGAAACGCCGTAATGGCGCCTGTTCAGAGCGTCGGGATACGTTTCACCAGGAGCAACACGTAGGGTGATGCCTTTTAAGTTAAGTTATTATGCCATATAAATTTAAATCACAAAAGTTGAAAATGCACTGGGGTCGTTGATGTTAATCACAGCACCAAACTGTTGGACTTATGTCCTGAGAAGAGTGCCAAGTGAGTCTGAGACCTGTTAACAGTGAAGTGAAAGCAGTATGTGAATAATCCTAATTTACTTTTGTTTTTTCTGTTGTCATGTTTCTATGTTTAGTAAATGTCCACAGCTTCAATCTGTCAGCAATTTCTGCCAGTTTACCCTAGTCTTTTATTTTGTAGAGACATATGGAGCCCGTGTGTATATCTAGAATAGGTTTACAACAGGCAGCCTGGTATAAAAATTACCTTCTGAAGGACATTAGACATGGAGGTTTTCCAGCACCTCCAGTTACATGCAGAGGTATAGTGCTCAGAGGAAGCAGCGCTTCACACAGGACAGCTTTTTGGCAGGTTGGAGCAGGTAAATACTGACTTCACCATCAGCCTTCAAGGACTGCTGATATCACCAGTGGAAGTTCTGCCCCTAGCATGGCTGGGTTCACTCAGTGATGTACTTAGACTCTCGGAATACAACAGCTTCTACTAGTGACTTCTGCTGGCGAAAGGGAAGTACTGAGGGATCAGTTTTGAAAGACTTACCTTATGGTTCTGTTATAGGCACTGTTCCCTCTAAGCTGTGCGCGTGTGCGCGCGCACACATCACCGAGCGAGCGCACATACTTTACAACAGCGCACAAAAATTACAGTTCTGATTCTGATAGAAAACAACACAGACATCTTAAAATTTAAAAGTTGTGATTGTAATTACTAGAAATGTTCCACTTTATTTAGAAATCTTCTATTTTCATTTAATTTGATTAAAATCAATGTGGTGTACATACTGTATTCTGACATGTAGTCAAATTTTAAAGTATATAACTGAGTGTCGTTATGTGGCGCACAAAAATTTAACCTTCCTTCAAAAGCTGCACAGCTGATATTTTATGCGCACACAACCTACAGAAAATTAGAGGGAATATTGGTTATAGGGTTGGTTTCTTTTTTAGTTTGGTGGTAGGAGCCACCAGATGGTGCCATTTCCCCCCCCCCCTCTCCCCGTGTGTGCACACATACAGTAAATGTAACATATTCCTATTTGTCCTTCCAGTACAGATGCAGGGGTAATGCTCACCCACTAACAGATGGAGACTGAGAATACTGAGCTGAAAGCAGCCCTATAAGAAGCCTGTGAACCCTTATTTAGCCAGAATTCAGTCTCCAGAGGATGATGTGAGCTTTAGCTTGTGGTCTGATTGGCTTGTGGGTGGCATTTTGGGCCTTCCCTGGTAGCTCCCTCATTCCTCCTCCCCAACATTTGGGAGGGGGCCTAGGGTTGAGACACTTCAGGCATTCTTTTTGTATTTGCTCGTAAAGTTACAAAAGGAGGGTGGGGAGAAAAAAAGACACAGGACTAGAAAACTCTTGCGGCAGTGCAGTGAGGCTGCCTAGTAAGCCAGACCGGTGCCAGAAGAGGTGTGGGTAATTGGGAGGTGGAGCGCCACTTTATTAGCACACATGGCCAAGCCAGAGGTCTGCGGCCACTGCATGACTTGCAGCAGCAATTGGGCACAGCTCTCCATTGAGGGGCTGTGCCACAGCTGATAGAGCACACTGCTGCTGCGGATCTTCTCTCTGGCAGCCAGATTGCACAGCGGGCTGTCAAAGGGACACCTGAGAACCACGATCACTCTGTTTTTGCTGCCACAGGACCCAGGGTTTTGGCAGGAATGGAAGCCATCTTTGCTGTAGCTGCTGCAAGCCCAACAGTAAGCAGGGCGCCTCCCAGTTTTACAGCCAGTGCAGCAGTTTGCAAGTTCTGGGGTTGGGAGGTCAGAAGGGGTCTCAGTAACAGGGCCCTGGCCCTGGCTCTCCCCCCCCCCCCCCAAACTTGCTCCTGCTGCATCAGGCCTATTGCCTGAAGCAGGGGCAAGTGCGAGGGACCCTCAGTGACCTGAGGGAAGTTCTCTTTCGCAGTAGTTAAGCGGTTTTACATGGAGCTGCTGAATGCAGAGCAGGATACAACCTCCATGGGGTTTCTTGACTCCTGGGGGGGGCCCTTCTGTACTTCCGGACATGTTCCCACAGAAAGAGGAGGGTGAGATACCAGTGAGGAAGGATCCAACTGCCGTGCAAATCTGCTATAGGGATGAGTTTCACTGCCTAATTTCCCATACCTTGGTGGAGCTATAAATCTTGGAGGAACAAAGATGACAGGAGATCCAATCCTGCAGGGGGTCCGGAAGCCTCCCAAGGCTTTCCACAGTGCCATGAAAGAATTCTATTGAGGCAGAGGGGAAGGTTCCGGCGACAGGATTATGTGCCGGCAGGACTATATGGAAATTACACTTACCTGGTAATTGTTCTTCCTGGAGGTACTACAGTTTAGTTCTCCACCTCTGGGTTGTGCACCTCCTCCTGCCGCTCGGAGACTGGGCATGTCACAAAAATGTGACATCACTGGATGTAGTCTGCTGGCCTCTCCCATCATCCCCAGTGAACTATTGACAAAGCACACTTAAAGGAGCAACAAATAAGTAGCTAATAAAAACATTTTAATTGAACATATAACAAGTCCTATATACAAGAGAATTTCTTGTCTCGGAAGTTAGGCTTTACACCTTGTGCCCCCTTCCTTCCACCTCAGCCAGAACGATAGACGAGAAAGAACAAGAAGAGGCAGAGAATCATAGAAACCCATATACCTAACGGTAATCTCACCCTTTTCCCCGGCTGAACCTCTTCTAACCATTACTAACCCGGGTGGGAATGAGGACTAAACTGTAGTACCTCCAGGAAGAACAATTACCAGGTACGTGTAATTTCCATTTCCTTATCGGTCCTCCAGTTTAGTCCTCCACCTCTGGGATGTAACAGAGCAGTACTTATTGGGAGGAACCTTTCCAGCCGGCTCTCAACACCGCCGCCCGAAATACAGCATCCTTTGCTGCCAAGACATCCAGGCGGTGGTGTTTACTGAAAGTGTGAAGAGACGACCAAGTGGCCGCCTTACAAATTTCCACAAGCGACACCAAACTGTGTTCCGCCCATGAAGCCACTTGCACTCTGGTAGAATGAGCTCGTAATCCAGCTGGCACTGGTCGCCCTGACGAGATATGCTGAAGCAATCGCCTCTCTAATCCACCGAGAAATGGATACTTTCGCTGCTGCCTCCCCTTTACGGGATCCACCGAAAAGAATGAACAGACTGTCGGATTTGCAAAAAGCCTCTGAGACCTTCAAATACTGCCGCAACACTCGCTTTAAATCCAAGCGGCATAACCCTCGGTCCGCTGTATTATCCTCTAACGAACCCAGCACCGGAAGAGAAACCGTCTGGTTTAAATGAAGCGGAGAAACTACCTTGGGCAAAAAGGAGGGAACGGGCCGAAGCACTACCTTTTTCCTAGAAAAAGACAGAAACGGCTCTCTACAAGATAACGCCTGCAACTCGGAAATTCGCCTTGCTGAGCAGATGGCCATCAAAAACACCGTCTTTAACGTTAAATCTTTTACAGATGCCTGTTTTAAGGGCTCAAAAAGGCTCCTTAGCCAAAGCCCCTAAAACCAAGTTGAGATCCCACGGAGGCACCACAACTCTACGAGAGGGATGGAGCCTGGTTACTGCTTTGAGAAAACGCAACACATCTATATGCGCACCGAGCGCTATTCCCTGCACCTTGCCTCTATAGCAAGCCAGCGCAGCTAACTGGACCCTCAAGGAGCTGGCCGCCAGGCCCTTTTCAAAGCCGTCCTGCAGAAAGCTTAAAACAACTGGAATGGACGCTGTCACCGTGTGCACTTGTCTCCTGGAACACCAATCCTCAAATACACGCCATATGCGAACATAGGTCAGGGACATGGATGTCTTCCGTGCCTTAAGTAAAGTCGCAATGACTGCCCCCGAGTAACCTCTTTTCTTTAACATAGTAACAGTAAATGATGGCAGATAAAGACCAGCATGGTCCATCTAGTCTGCCCAGCAAGATGGCAAGAGTAGGTGCACCTGTCGCTGTGCAGGCCACCCCTCCCTATGTCTTTGTTTAGGGGTGAACCCACCACTCCATGTAAGACACCCCTATTTGAGACGTTAGATGGTACCATTTATTTTGTTTTTATCCTGTTGCTGTAAAGGGATCCACTGTGTTTGTCCCATGCCGTTTTGAATTCCGTCACCGTGTTTGCCCCCACCACTTCCAGTGGCCCCCATCCTTTCAGTGGCCAGACCGTAAGCGAGAGCTGATCCACGGGGCATCCACAGCAGCCCTGGAAGTAATAGACTCTCTGACGTCGGTAATCTCCACGGCTCTCTGATGAAAAGGCGGATGAGATCGGCGTATCACGGACGTCTTGGCCAGTCCAGAGCCACCAGCAACACTCTCTCCGGGTGAGTCTCGATATGCTGTACCACCTGACCTATGAGCGCCCACAGAGGGAATACGTAGAGGAGGCCTGATACCGGCCACCGTTGCAGTAGCGCGTCGATCCCCTCTGACATCCTTTCTCGCCCTCTGCTGAAGAACCGACTGGCCTTTGCCGAGTGAAAGGTCACCATGAGATCCATGATCGGCGGCCCCCACCTGCTCACCACCTGTGCAAACACCTCCGGATGCAATTCCCATTCTCCGGCATCCACTTGAACTCTACTGAGAAAATCCACCATCACATTGTTCTTTCCCGCAATGTGCGCCGCCGAAATCGCCGGCAGTCGATGTTCGACCCAAGCGAACAGCGCCTCCGCTTCCTCTTCCATGGCCGTACTCCCTGTACCGCCTTGCCGATTGATGTAGACCACCGTTGCGGAGTTGTCTGATAGAACTCGTACTGCCCGACCCTGCACTGTTGCCTCGAATGTTTGCAATGCTAACGCCACTGCTCAGAGCTCCAATTTGTTAATTGACCAAGTGCTCTCCTGAGCTGACCACAGACCTTGCGCAATGCAATGCGCTCCCCATCTCGTGAGGCTGGCATCTGTCAACAATGGTAGCCACTCTGGCTACTCCAGAGGCATCCCAGCCTTCAAAGATTCCGGAATTAGCCACCACCTCAACTCTTGCTTGATCCCGAGAGGACAGGGCAGACGTCTGCTCAGCGGATCGGACTGATGAGACCAACGGCGAAGTAACGATCGCTGTAACGGCTGCATATGAGAACGGGCCCACGATACCGCTTCCAAGGTCGCCGCCATCGTACCCAACACCCGAAGATAACTTCAGGCCGAAGGTGCCGGAGTGGCTCTGAACTGGCGAACTACTTGTCGCAAGGCTTGGACTCGACGATCCGGCAGAAACACAGCTCCTCTCTGAGTGTCGAATCGCATCCCGAGGTACTCGAGACTCTGGGACGGAATCAGATGACTTTTGTTCGTATTGACTACCCAGCCAAGCTTCTCTAAGAATTTCACCACCTTGTTCGTAACTTGTAGGCTCTCGGCCTTGGATTTTGCTCGAATTAACCAATCGTCGAGATGGGGATGAACCAGAATTCTTTCCTTTCGTAACGTCGCCGCTACCACCACCATGATCTTGGTGAACGTCCGCTGCGCCATTGCCAGACCGAAAGGCAACGCCTGGAACTAATAGTGTTCCCACGGCAGAGCTAAGCGCAGGAACGTTTGATGACCTGTTCTGATAGGAATGTGTAAATACGTCTCTGTGAGGTCGAGGGATGTCAAGTACTCTCCTTTGCGCTCCGCCACAATGACAGACCGCAGGGTTTCCATCCTGAAATGCGGTACTCGGAGACACTGGTGCACCCCTTTTAGGTCCAATATTGGACAAAGAGACCCGTCCTTCTTTGGTACCACGAAATAAATTGAGTATCGACCCCTGCCGTAATCTTCTTTGGGCACCGGGACGACTGCTCCTAAGTGCAACAGCTGATTCAGGGTGCAGTGGACTGCCTGGGCTTTCTGCTGCCCTTTGCAGGGCGACTGCACAAACGAATCCCGAACTGGCCTTGTGAACTCCAGCGCATAGCCCTCCCGGATTATCTCCAACACCCACTGGTCGGACATTATCTGGACCCAGGCAGGAAGAAAGTTCCGAAGTCACCCGCCTATCGGAAGACTAATTGCCTAGGCCCCCCTCACTTCATTGCGGTTTCTGATTGGTTGCTGAGGCCGCCGCTTCAAAACCTCTACTTGCTCCTCGAAACCCCCAAAACCCCTGGGCCTGAGAAACAAATCTTCCTCTTTGGAATCCGCCCAAGCGAGAAGTCCGAAACCTCTGAAAATCTCTAAAGGAATCCCGAAAAGTCGACGCAGACTTCCCCTGTTTATCCTCTGGCAGTCGGCCACCTTTAGACTCCCCTAACTCTTTCACCAACTTGTCGAGATCCTCCTCGAACAATAACCTTCCTTTGAAAGGGAGTTTGAGACATGCTTTAGAAGAACCGCCTGCCGCCCAATTCCGCAACCACAGGGATCTGCGGGCGGCTACGAGCAACGCCATGCTATTAGCCAGGGTCCTGATCAAGTCATAATGTACATCTGACAAATAAGTCAACCCCGACTCCAGGCGATCCAGCTCTCGTAGACTTTCTTGCTCCAGCTGAGCAGACTGCCGCAAATGCTGTGACCATCGAAGACAAGCTCTTGCCACCCACGCCCCACAAATGGAAGCTTGTAATGACACCGCGTTGGCTTCAGAGGATTGTTTCAACAACCCATCCAACTTTCTATCCTGTGCATCCTTCAAGACTGAGCTACCTTCCACAGGAATAGTGATTTTCTTGGTCACTGCTGCCACCGCTGCATCAATCTATTCATAACCCTAACTCCTCTGAGCCCTATTTCCGGCTGGTCCCACTCATCCTGTATCATTCTGTCTACCACTCTGAACGGGAAACACAACCTGCGTTTGTCTCACTGCCTGAATAATTGGGTCTTCCCCATTATCGTCCTCCGCAGGCTGTTCCGTGGCAAGTTTAAGCATCTGAAGAGACTCCGTGATAAGCGCTGTCAACTCATCCTTCCGGAACACTCAAATAATTTTCGCCTGATCCTCCGGTTCAGGAATCTCCCCTTCTTCCAACTCCTCATCTCTGCCTTCCAGGTCGACCTCGTTTTCCTCTGACTCCTGCCCCTCCAACTCAGAAATCGAAGGCTCCCGAGTCCTGGCTCGTTTTGGCGGTGTCGAGGAACTGGTACTCGCATCAACCGGTCCTGGCTGTTGCAGCGCCACAGACAGTGACAGAGACTCCGGCACTTTCCCTTGCCATCTTAAACAGAATGCCTGATGCATAATTAATACAAAGTCAGGGCAGAAATCCCCGGGCTGCGGTCCCAAAGTTGGCAGAACCCCCAAAGGGCCGGCAGGGGACTCAAGACCGGCCCCTGGCGAAGTGGTCAGCAGAACCTCTGAATCCAATGCAGCCGAGGTCCCCTGAAGGTCCTGTCCTACCTTAACCTCCATCTGCTGCTCCACGCTGGTAGAAACTTGCGTGCAGCCCCGGCAAATCCCAGAGTCTGCGATAACACCTCTACGGGTACCGCAAACTACATATTGAGGCCTCGATGCCATCACCTACGTGTGTTTTTTTTTTTGTTGTTTTTGTGGGGTTTTTTTAAATTAATTCGTGACTTCTTCTGGTTTTTGTCTGTCTTTTTTTGAGGCAGACAAGACTGTCAAACCATAGGATTGGCCCTAACCTGTACCACAAATGAAGTGCTTCTGCCCCCTGAACCAGCAAGCCAACTTGATCTGCCTGAGCAATAGCCCCCCCAGGCAATCCAGTTTGCACGAAGATCCACCAAATTAAACAAAATAAACTAAAAAAACCCTAAAATTAAATTAAAGAAGCACTAAATACACCGGTAAAAAGAAACTGCATCAAACAACGCAAATTGATCACTCTGCGATTCAGCAGCCTGCCATGCCGAAATCACGCTTATAAAATGGCTGCCGCTGCCTGTCTGAGGGACAAAAAAGGCACCAAATCGCCGGTTCCCGTTGAGCTTGTCTGCGATTGTTTTCCCGCTCCCAGACAAGCTCCTTTGCCCGTACTCACAGCCTCTGCTCACATGAAGTCCTGCGATCCGTGCTCCCGTCAACTTGGTACTGCAGCCTGCGCGGTCCCGCTCAGTTGCAAAGCGAGCAGAGAGCAGCCAGACAAGGACTCTGGCAGAAAGAACAGTGAGCCTGCAGGATTGCAGCAGCTCTGAACTGCCAAAACCTACACTGCCGGTCTGCTACTGTCGAGCTCTCCCCCGTACTGACCAAGGGGAAGAGATCTGAGCCGGGAGTGAGCTGCACAGAAAAGAAAGAATGACCAGGCAAGCAGGACCCAGGCACAAGAAACCACTGCACTTCCTTTTTTTTATTTTTTATTTTAAAGATACAGACACCAAAACAGAAAAAATTTAAAATTAGGAAAAGTAATTAAAAAAAATTAGCCAAACACTACTCTAAATGCTCCTTATCTGTTCTCAAGCGAGCCCAGCACCTAGGCTCACTACGTCCTCCTGCTGCATGGAGACTGGGCACACTAGGGATGATGGGAGAGGCCAGAAGACTACTTTCAGTGATGTCACATTTTTGTGACATGCCCAGTCTCCAAGCTGCAGGAGGAGGTGCACAACCCAGAGGTGGAGGACTAAACTGGAGAACCGATAAGGAAGGTGAGAATTTATCCTCTCTCTAAAGGAGAAGGAGAAGTTGCATTTGCCACGGTAGATGCATTGGTGGCAGTGGTCACTAAAAATCCCACCATCCCTATGCATCAGATGGAGGCGCTGCTCAGGCAGTCTGATATCTCTACCCTGGCTCTGCAGGCACTGGTGTGCAGGGCCTACATTGTCAGGGCCTGCCTCCAGAAGGTTCTTTGGGTGGGCCTTTGGGTTTGGCCCAGGCAGCCTTCTTGGAGTCTTTTTGGTGGATCTTCTTTATGATTTTCTGCATACCTCTGCAAAGAACATGGCCACAGTGGTAACTGCTAGATGCTTTATGTGGCTCTGCAATTGGTTGGTGGATGTAGTCTTTAAGATGCACCTCAGCAAGTTCCCCTGCGTTTGGAAGTTGCTGTTTTGGTTCGGATTTGAAGAATATGGTTAAGGACCTCGGCAAGTCAAAAGTGCCCCAACTTCCCACAGGCTCTGAAGAAGGCACCCTCCCGAGATGGTGGTGGGGGTGGCGTTTACTTTCAGAGGTTCCAGATGGCCAGAGGTGGTGACTCCCAAAGGTCCAGGTTTCTGCCTTGGGGCCAGCCCTTTTGAGAAGGCTGCTGGAGTGTTTATATACAGGCCCAGCAGAAGTCTGGAGGCCCCCCCCCCCCCGGGTGAAGGGGTATGGAGTTCAGCAAGGATGTTGCTGTTTAGCGGCCGCTTGCAGCATTTTTTTTTTTTTACCTTGCCTGGGCCCAAGTCTCTTCTGATACTTGAGTGTTGGGGGTTATTCAGGAGGGTTATACGCTAGAGTTTGAGTGACCCCTCTTGCAGACGCCTTTATGGTTTTGCCCTGTCAGGCTCCCGGTAAGGCGCAAGCAGTACAGGTTACCCTGGATCATCTCCTGCAGTTCGAGGCCATTGTCCCAGTGCCAAGATCAGATTGGGGCTCTGGCCCGTACTCTACTTTGTGGCTCCCAAAAAAGGAGGGATCCTGGAGGCCCTTTCCAGAACTCAAGGGTTCCCAGTTTTTCATATGGAGACACTGCATTTGGTGATAGACCTCCATGAGATCTAGGGAAGTAAGAAATTCTTCCTTTTGGACAGCCACTATCTTCACATTTCCATTCACCTGGAACATTAATGTTTCCTGTATGTTTGTGGTTCCAGTGGGGCATTTTCAGTTTTAGGCCCTTCCTTTTGGCCTAGCCACTACACTGCACATGTTCGCAAAGGTAATGATAGTGGTAGCAGCCGCTCTGCAGAAGTAGGGGATCTTAGTCCATCTGTACCTGGATGATTGGCTAATTAGTGAAGTCCCCACGGGAGAGTCGGGAGGTTACCAAACTTGTTGTTCGGCACCTACAGAAGCTGGGCTGGGTGGTCAACTTTGTGAAAAGCAGGATGGTGCCAACAGAGACCTTAAAGTACCTGGGGGCTTTTTTCGACACAGGCGACTGTGTTCTTGTCAGCGGATAGGATTGTGAAGTTGCAGTCTCAGGTCCAGGCCTTTTTGAGGGTCCCGCACCCAAAAATGTAGGATTACCTTCAGGTCCTAGGCTCGATGGCAGTGACCCTGGAGTTGGGTCCTTGGGCGTGCCTGCATTTGGTCCCCGCAGACTCTGTCAATGGAGGTGTAGGTGGCCCTGTGGGGAGCAGCCAGGGAAAGCCTTCATTGGTGGTTAAACTTCGCTGCCACTTTTGGATCTTGACTCACCTGATCTCCTTTGTGTTTCTTTACCATTCCTCCTAGATATATCCATGTCTACACCTACTGTGTTGTCTGTCTATCTGTCTGTCTTGACTGGAGTGTAAGCTCTGATGAGCAGGGACTGTCTCGTACCTCTTGTAGCACTATACAAATGCACAGTAGTAGTAGGGTGCCTCCTTGAGTCACCAGAATGGGTGGTGGTGACCATAGATGCTGGGCTGGGGAGGGAGAGGGGGGCGGTCATTACCTGTTACAGATGGCTCAGGGCCTGTGGTCCCCAGAGGAAAGCCAGTGGTCCATCAATCTTTTGGAGACCAGGGCAATGTTCTTGGTCCTGTAGGTCTTCCCCTCCCCACCCTTGTGCAGGACAGGGCAGTGCAAGTCTTGGCAGACAATGCGATGATGGTCACTTATATCAGTCGACGGGGGGTAAGAGACGTTCTCTGGCGGCAGCAGAAGCACTGCCGCTCCTTCGTGGGGCAGAGCAGCACCTCTCAGCAGCCAACATACTGGGGAAGGAGAATGTTCAAGCAGATTACTTGAGCCGGCAGATTACTTGAGTGGTCTCTCTCTCCTAGTCGGTATTCCAATTGATCGGTAGGCAGTGGGGAGCAGCTGCAATGGATCTGATGGTGACCATGGCCAGTGCCAAGGCCTCTTAGTTTTTCAGCAGGCGAAAAGAGTGTATGGCAGAAGGTATCAGCGCTCTGGTTCATCCTTGGCCCAGTGCCGGTCTTCTCTATTTCTGCTCTGACTGTTGATTGGCAATGTGACTCAGAGTGAAGGCACACCTCAAGCTAGTAATACTGGTGGCTCCGAATTGGTCATGGTGACATTTGGTTTCCAGACCTATTTATGCTCCCCGGTGGAGGGGGATCTCTTTTGTCTCGGGGGCCCGTCTTGATGCTGGCAGTGAATCAGTTCTCACTTACTGCTTGGCTCTTAAGAGGGCATGTCCGAGTTGCAAGATTATTCCCCGGTGCTCCACTCCCTAGCCATGTTCATTTGCGGTGAATCTTTTGAGGACGGCCTCTCTTCCTGACATTCTGGCCTTGCATGTGGGCCTGGAGAAGGGTCTGGCCCAGAGTTCTTGAGGGTGCAGGTAGTGGCCCTGACTTGTTCCGCGGCTGGGTGCAGGGGCAGTCCCTTGCTTTGCATGCAGATATGGTGCATTTTCTCAAAGGGGTTAAGCATCTCGGACCACCTTATTCAGTGGTTCCACCCTGGGACCTTATTTTGGTCATTGCGGCCTTGATGGAAGCCCCATTTGAGCCCTTGTGGGTGGCCTCTCTCAAGAATCTGACACATTAAGATGGTGTTTTGATCATGATTTGTTCAGCGCAATGGATTTCTCAGTTGCAGGCTTTATCTTGTCAGGAGTCTCTTTATATGGTGATCTCTATGGAGAAAGTGGTGCTTCATCCAGTCCCTTCTTTTCTACCCAAGGTAGTGTCTGTTTTCCACCTTAATCAGGTGGTGACTTTGATGGTTTTTGGAGTTGCAGGATTCTGCTGATCCTGCATTTGCTGGATGTCTGCAGGGCCCTCAGACTGTTGAGGGTCACTTGAGTTTAAGAAGTCAAATCGGCTTCTTGGGGCTCATGGAAGGGTGAGGCGGCCTCCATTTCTTGCTGGATCCTGGAGTCCATTGTATCTGCGTACCTGGTGAGAGATCATCTTGTCCCATTGAGTTTGAGGGCCCATCCCACCAGAGCTTAGGCCTTTTCCTGGGTGGAGTTTGGCCTGGTTCCACCTCGAGATATCTGTAAGACTGCGACTTGGTCTTTTCTTCATTCATTTTGAGCGTTGTTACTGACTGGATGTGCAGGCCCAGTAGAATGCGGCCTTTGGGGCTCGAGTTCTGCAGGCCGGTGTTTCTGGTCCCACATGACATTAGTACTGCTTTGATACATCCCATATATCTAGATTGGAGGGACGAATAAGAAAGTGAAATTAGATCTTACCTGCTAATTTTCTTTCCTTGCCCAGTCCAATCCAGAACCCACCTGAGAATCTGCAGTGTTGTCTTTGTTGGTGCACTGTAAGGCTTTTTGGTTCCTGGTGCGGGCTGTATTGCTTGGCTATAAGCTTCTTTGTTTTCCTCCTCCCCCCCCCTCCAAAAGAGAGAGATTTTCCAGTTGACTTTGGAGCTTCTATGGGCTAGCGGAGACTTGGGGTTCTGGGGACTCCATATATGCTTTATGATCATACTAGCTGAGTAAGGGTGCACAGGCTTCTTATGGGGCTGCTTTCTGCTCAGTGTTAATCTCCTTCTACTGGTGGGTGAGCATAACCCACACATCTGGACTGGAGGGACTTCAGGAAAGGAAAATTTAGCAGGTAAGGTCTAATTTTACCTTTTTGTTCTTTTGAATTTTGCAGAGAGGATGAGTTTGACTTTGATTCGAAACAGACTAGCTTTTCTAATTGTGGGATTGCTTGTCTCAATCCTGTTGTACTTACTGCTGCCGGCTATCCATCCAGAGAAGTCCTCCACATCGGATCAGCTAGACTTTCCAAAACTCCGTGCCATGGAGGGCAAAGTGTCCATGTTGCCAGAGAGTAATGTCAGTCTGAGAACTGGCAGGGTTGAGGGGGATTATCCCACCTTCTACAGGGAGGCAGTTCCAACTCACAGGCTTGAAAACTCTAAGACAGGCAGGTGAGCATTGAAGGCTTTTAGAATGATTGATTGTTTTGCTGCTCTTTGCTATTCCACCAAAATATGCTTCCAAAGTTGGTTGATCGTGTTTCTGTAATAGTTCCTAGAAATTAGTACTTACTATAACCAAAATGTCTGTATCTGAAATCTGTAACTGAAATATTCTCTGTGGACAAGCAGGAATGAGTCTTCATGTATGGGTGACATCCCCTGACGCAGCCTGTGCGGGAATGCTCCCCAGCTCCTATTGGAAGCTTTTGGGAGGCTCTACCATGCCTGTACGCTGCCTTCTCACCTGCTGCTGCAGCGCCATCTTAAACCAGTCTTCGTCTTTCCACGGGCAGCTTAACGGACATGTTCCAGTCCTCCTTTGCTTTATAACTGTTCTTTCTCCCCTGCAGGGGTCCTGCACTTTCAGGTTTTTACCACTAATTGTCTGCCATTATGGCTTCTTTTTCCCTTTTATTTTCTATGTTTCGTTCAGTTAATCATCTCTCTTCACAGCACCTCTGCTCTTGTAAGGCCCTGCCTGACTTTTTCCAGAGCATGCTGCTTGATTTTGTTGCAAACTGTCTTCTCTAACGTTTTGCAGGGAACTGCTAGAAGGTTCAAAAAGGGGTTCTTAGTGTGCTGGGAGCATATTCGCCACAGATTTGGTGTCTCCGGTACCTGGGACACAATCATCAGCAAAGGCCAAAAGAAGTATCGCAAATCATTAGAAGTCTGATCCATTGTCTTCAGCATCAATGGCACTGATCTCTAGGGCTTCCAGGTCGAATGCAGGCAATGTATAGACATCAAGGAGTTCGACTCCACTTTGAGCTGAGCACCCATAAATTGATGGCAGATGCTCCAGGCACTATCTCTGCCAGGTGATGATAGATTTGGCTGCATATTCGACATTGGAATGATCAAACTGAGCACAGAGTGAATACTCATCGGCGTTGGAGCCCATTGAGGGATAGCATCGGGAGCAGTGAGGGTCCATTTTGGGTGCCCATCGAAGTAGCCCCAACAGGAGGAGAGAAGATATCAAGCCATTGATTACCCCCTGTATAGATACCGGGTACGCCGGTTGGAGCTGCTGAGGCCCCACTGCCTTTGAAACTGGCAAACATGGGAAGCTCTTGACCACATTGCGGTGCCTCAACATCGGCTGTATTGATATTGACTGGCTGATAGTTGAAACTTGAGGCCCCACTGCCTTCAGGAATGTAAGGTGGTGCAGCATACTGGGGCCTAGACATTTGCTACATCGACCATCCGATCTTCGAGACGCATGCCTTGCCCGCAAGAGATGCGTAACATTGAAGCATCGAGGGGCCCTGATACCAGTGCCTGCCCGGCCGATATCTCTCTCTAGTGTTCTGGGTCCAATTTTCACCCTTGTAATCTAGATGAGCGTCGGTATATCATCCCTCTCGAAGGAGCTCCCGATCCCCTCTAGACAAGAAAGAGATCAGTACAGAGATTGAGCTACTTTGGCTTTGTCTCGGAGACTAATTCAAAAGGTTGGGTAACAACTGGTTCTTGTCGGGAAGACAAGTTCCTTGAACTTGCACTGCACCCTTCTCCTCCTCATGAGTGGTGTAAAGTACGTTCCTGAGAACATGACCTTCCAGGATTTGGTAGGGGATTTATTTATTTTATTTAAATTGTTGTTGTTTTTTATACTGCCTTCTCCAGTAATCAAAGTAGTTTCCAGACAACAAAACTTGTTAAATAGAACATTTTTATAACAGAGGTGAGAAGGTAGAACTATATGCAGTTGTTTACATCAAACTCACAATCACTTTGTACAGTGGAATATTAAACATACAAAGATAATTATATTCTCTACATATTTACTAGGCCAAGGATTATTTGTATTAAAATGTTTGGACAGGAAAGCTATGTTGGGTAGATCTTGACTTGGTCATGAGGGTTGCCAAAGTGCTTGGCGAACAGATGGGTTTTGAGTGCCGTATGAAAATCAGAGATGGCTCTGAGCTTATCATAGAGGGAGTTCCAGATTTAGGGTGCCATGTATGTAAAGGCTCGTACTCGTCAGGCAATTTAGACTTGCGGAAGTCAGTCGAGACTAGAGTGTTCAGTGTGTATTCTCTCCTTGTTTGTGTACTAGTGGGCTTGCTAATTAGAGAGTTGAGGAATGATGGTGCTACATTCTTTAGAAATTTGAACACAATCATAAGCAATTTGTATTTTATTTGACTGTGAATTGGCAGCCAATGTAATTCGTATAATATAGGTGTGATATGGTCTGATCTATTAGCTTTCCGAATAATACAGGCAGACACGTCTTGAGCCATCTGTAATTATCTTATTGCCTGTTTTGGAAAGACCTCTGAAAATACTGTTTGCAATAATCAAGGTGTGGTGTGATCATTGCCTGAACGACTGACCAAAAGTCATAGCTTGTTAGAAACAATCTCAATTGCTGAATTATCTTTAGTTTGTAATAGATCTTACAGTGGTTAATTTTATATGTGTGGCCATATTAAGGGATTGGTTTAGAGTAATCCCTAGGTCAGTGATGGCTAACCTTTTTGAGCCCGAGTGCCCAAACTGCCGCACAAAACCAAAGAATTTCCTCAAAGTGCCAGCACGTCAATTAAAGCCCCATTTGCATAAGGTGCTTCATTTGCATAAATATTTGCATAATGTTACCATACACTAACTTTTAGTAAACATGCCTCTTAATGAGTATATGGATAAAGAAAGACTAAAAGGTTTCTACATTACTATAATCCAGTACCAACCGCCAGGCACATTAGGAACTACTACAAACGCTGCCCATTTAGAACCCATAGCAAACCCGCCGTATCCTAACAGCACTACCAGGACTCACAAAGCACCATACTCTACCTATCAAAAGGCAACACTGCAAATATTAAACCAATACATCTCAGAGAACAACAATACATGACCTACTGGGGAAAGAACAAGTGGCAATGTCAAATAGGAATTATATAAACAGAATACCTCAGCTCAGTTACACATGCAGAACAGACCATCACCAAACAAGGAATCACAATTTAGAAACAGGAAGACAATAATTAAACTGGGAACCCCAAAAGCCAAACTTGGAATATACAACAACACTGTAGAAATAAAACTATATATTAATTTCCTCTTGTACTAAACAAAGCGCAAAAATTAATGATGCACATTTCCCAGAGCTGACATATTCCAGTTAATAAATTCAAAATAAAGAGATATTTTTCTACCTTTTGTGCATTTTTTTTCAGTTGCAATTGTTCCAGCCACTTTCTTCTGGTTTCTTCGTGTCTTCTGCTAACTCTCCATCTGCTGTCCATTTGTCCTTTCTTCTGTCTTCTTGTTTTTTTTTTCCATTCTCTCTCTACATCTGCTTTAACATACTAATCTTTCTCCTTTGGCTCTTTCCTCATTCCTATTTCATCTACTCAAAATTTACCCCTCCATCCTCAATCCCCACTTACTCTCCCAATACCCGGCCAATTGTAGATTTTTTATCCCTCCCACACAAAATATTTTTCCCCTCTCCATTTTACTCTCCCAGCCCCATCCCATTCTAATCCTCCCCCAACACCAGCTCCCTTCTAGTTCCAGCCTCACCCAGCATCCATTCCCTTCTAGTCCCTGCATCAGCCCATTTCCAGTCCTAGCAGCCCCCAACCCAATACCAGTCCTATCCCCCCCTCATCAACCCACTTCCAGTCCTAACCCCCCATCACCCCATTTTCAGTTTAAGCCCCCCCCCTATAACCCATTACCAGTCCTAACCCCCCACTTCCAGTCAGCCCCCCATAGCCCATTGCCAGTCCTAACCCCCCCATCAGCCCACAGTCCATTACCAGTCCTAACCCCATCAGCCCACCTCAAGTCCTAACCCCTCCCCATCAGCCCATTTCTTGTCCCAGCCCCCCCCCCATAGCCCATTATCAGTCCTAAACCCCCCATAGCCCATTACCAGTCCTAACCCCATCAGACCACCTCCAGTGTTAACCCCCATCAGACCATTTCCATTCCTAACCCCACCCAACAGCCCACCTCAAGTCCTAACCCCTCCCCATCAGCCCATTAGCAGTCCTAACCCCCCCCCTAGCCCATTAGCAGTCCTAACCCCCCCTCTCTAGCCCATTAGCAGTCCTAACCCCCCCCCATAGCCCATTAGCAGTCCTAACCCCCATCACCCCATTTCCAGACAGCCCCCATCAGCCCACAGCCCATTAGCAGTCCTAACCCCCCTAGCCCATTAGCAGTCCTAACCCCCCCTCCTAGCCCATTAGCAGTCCTAACCCCCCACTACCCCATTTGCAGTCCTAACCCCCCCCTAGCCCATTCGCAGTCCTAACCCCCCCACCTAGCCCCTTAGCAGTCCTACCCCCCCCCCCTCCTAGCCCATTAGCAGTCCTAACCCCCCCAGCCCATTAGCAGTCCTAACCCCCCCCTAGCCCATTAGCAGTCCTAACCCCCCCAGCCCATTAGCAGTCCTAACCCCCCCCTAGCCCATTAGCAGTCCTAACCCCCCATCACCCCATTTCCCCCCCCTAGCCCATTAGCAGTCCTAACCCCCCCCCATAGCCCATTAGCAGTCCTAACCCCCCCCAGCCCATTAGCAGAACCCCCCATCACCCCATTTCCAGACAGCCCCCATCAGCCCACAGCCCATTAGCAGTCCTAACCCCCCTAGCCCATTAGCAGTCCTAACCCCCCCCCTCCTAGCCCATTAGCAGTCCTAACCCCCCCCCAGCCCATTAGCAGTCCTAACCCCCCCCCCAGCCCATTAGCAGTCCTAACCCCCCCCCCCCCCCCGGCAAATTTAAAAACAGAAAAAGCGGGCTCTGGCTGCTGCCGCGGACGCGGCAGCATGCAGTGTCCCGCGGGGCCCCCTCCGCCCGCTAAGCCCCTCTGCAAGGGCTTTCAGATTCGCGAGGGAGACAGCGTCTCCCTCGCGTCTCTGTTAAGCCCGCAGGGGCTAATTGGAAATTTCCCATCAGTCCCTCGCGTCGAAAGGGGCTGATGGGAAATTTCCCATTAACCCCTGCGGGCTTAACAGAGACGCGAGGGAGACGCTGTCTCCCTCGCGAATCTGAAAGCCCTTGCAGAGGGGCTTAGCGGGCGGAGGGGGCCCCGCGGGACACTGCATGCTGCCGCGTCCGCGGCAGCAGCCAGAGCCCGCTTTTTCTTTTTTTGCGGACCTTCACGCGTGCCAGCTGCAAGGCCTTCGCGTGCCACAGCTGGCACGCGTGCCATAGGTTCGCCATCGCTGCCCTAGGTAAAACAGCCTCTTTGAGTTATAAAGCTTGGGGAGTTTAAAGTCATGGTTCCTGGCTACATATAGTACCTCCTATTTATTTTTTAAAGTTAATCCTGTAGTTTGTGTGAATTCAGCCACTTTGACAATTCACTAAAGCATGATGCTATCGAATGGAGGTTAGGGTTTGCAGTATCAAATGGGAGATAGCATTATATCATCCGCATAGATATGATAGCCCACTTTAAATTTATGAAAAATTCTACACATGGACTGGAGATAAATATTAAATAGAAGGGCTGATAGAGATGACCTTTGAGGTAAGTTGCTCTCTTGTCCGTACGGGTTGGATGTTTGTAATCCAATTTTGACCTTTTTGAGTTTGGTTAGATAGGTAGCACCGGAACCATTGGAGTATGGCACCATGGTTCCTTATCTGTTGAAGTCTTGTAAGTAGGATGCTTTGGCTTATGCTGCCAAATGCATTCGTGATGTCCTAGAAATATCAGGATGTATACTCTTTTGGGGTTATCAATTCCTTGGATCAGTTTGTCAAGTAGAGCTAAGAAAAGAGTCTCTACGCCATAATTCTGCCAGAATCCATATTGGTGGTCATCAAGGGGCGAGTTTGTATGAACATGATCCTGAAGTTGGATTTGTACAATTTTTTTCAATTACTTTAGCCAAGAATGGGAGGCTTGAGATCGGCCTATATGATTTGGGGCAACTTTTATCCAAGGAGCTAGAATAGGGCAGACCATTGAACATAAGAACATAAGATATGCCATACTGGGTCAGACCAAGGTCCAAGATCCATCAAGCCCAGTATCCTGTTTCCAACAGTGGCCAATCTAGGTCTTGCGTATTTTAATGCTATTGGCAATGATGCCTTGTGACAAGAACAGATTTACTGTCTTTAAAATCGGTATACTTCAGCTCGAGATTTTTAACTAGCTGACTGGGCAAGGGTCAAGGCTAGATGTTGTAGTAGTGATTCTGGTTATTATAAAATTTAAATATTCCAAGGCTTAACTTGATATGAAATTGACCATTTCCTAGTGGTATTCATGCCAGGTTTTGGAGAGAGGTTTAAGTCAGTGGGAGGTATGTTTAGCTTTTGCTGGTAATGGTTGACTAGAGTTTGGTTGGATGCTGAGGTGTTTTTTATCTGGATCTGTAGCACAGGCCAGAGTTTTAACGATTTCAACAAGCTCTCTTAGGTGATTGTGTGAGCTGGTGAGGATCTTGGTATAGTATTCTCTCTTCGTGTTTATAGAACCTTTACATTGCTGGAGGGTGGACATGTGAAGCCTTCGGTTCTCCCATTAATTTAGATATTTGCCAGGAGCGCTCAAAGCATGCTATTTTCTTTTGGAGTATGAGGATGAACCCAGGGCAGAAGAGTTGGAGAGAAGAGTTGGAGATCCTGTGGTACTTCTAGGCCCCTAAAGTAGCGGTAACAATGCTTGTGCATCACATCTTGCAGAGAGGCAGATGAGAATGTGGGAAAACCGCCTCACGGTGCTTCCAGGCAGTAGATGGCTTGACTCCATGTTTAAAGGATTCCTGGATGACAGAGGCCTCTGCTTCCTCACCATTCCTTGGTGGTCGCATCTGCCCTTAAGAGGAGTTCCAAAACTCCTCGGCACCCGAGTGGAAGGCTGACATTGGACTCTTTTTAGTGAGAAGATACTTCAGGGTTCCATTCTCTTAGCCCATATAGCCTCTTAACCAGCTTGACCAGGGAATTGTTCTTTAACATCTTGTGGGACCTCACTGAGCTGTCTCTGTTTCCCCCCTTCAGAGAAATTGGAAGAGTATCATTTCCTAGTGGCTCACAGCAAGAATGTCTTGAAGTTGGGTATTGGCTCCTGGAGACTTACCTGGCTTCAGCCTCAGGTCTGGGTGACATGCCGCACCGTGGAGAAGCATCTCTTTGGAGAGCACGTTGAAGAGGAGGCTGGCTTTGTTGAAAAGTAGCATGCCACACCGTCATCTCTCAAGGTGCTTGTCTGATCTGGTTTCCTTTCCCTGGAGGTACTAAGGAAGGGGACCGAAAGGACCAGTTACTTTCATAGGTGTGGTACTTTCCAGGTTACAAACCTTCTACCTGTAACAGGCTCCTAGCCCACTAAAGCATGGAGAGAAGCCTCAGAAGGCCTAGCCGGCTCCTCAGCCAAAGCCAGGGATGGTGGTTTTGATTGGTTCCTTTGGAATATGGCAGCTCTACCGGTAACCACAGTGAGGAAACTTTTCAGTCGGAGGAAACTCACCCTTTGCTTAAAAGGTCTCTCATCCTCTGACTTATGGTCTCTATAGATAGTCCAAAGTAGTTATAAACAACATTTATTGGATTTGCTGCCAAATTGTCATCTTTACCTTCAAAAAGGAGATTGGCTATGCTGCCGGGATCTGAAGGATGCACATTCCCATATACCTCCTGTGAGAGTGGAATGTTATTTCAGATTTGTCGGGGGGGGGGGGGGGGAGAGGAACAACACTTCCAGTACAGAGGGTTGTCTTTTGGCCTAGTCTCAGCACCTCAAATGTTCACAAATTGCCTCACAGTAGTAGCTGCATACCTCCAGACACTGGAAATGTGTGTTTCCCTATCTGGACGATTGCCTAATCAAGACTACCACCTCCTGAAGGGATTCAAATATCACCATGGGTGTTGGAACTACTAGGGTTCATTATAAATTACTCAAAGTCCCACCTTCAACCCACCCAACAATTGGAATTCATAGGAGCCCTGCTTGACATGACTCAGATTTGAGCCTTCCTCTTGCATGACTGAACTCAGACTGGCAACGCTAGTGCGGGAAACTCAGTCGGCAGCTAACAGCCAGCAAGATGTTAACTGTACTAGGCCACATGGCCTCTATCGTGCAGGTCACACCCTTGGCACTTCTCCATAGGAGGCAGGCTCGGTGAACTCTGAGGACTCAATGGGGCCAGGCCTCGAGTCAACTGAAGGATCGTCAGTATGCCACCAAACCTCTTGTTCCATCACAACTGCTTAGAGATCTTCCTTCCAAATTGCTCCAGCTTGAAAGGTTTGTCAACTGATGCTTCCCAGCTAGGGTGGGCAGCTCTTCTCGATGGGTTTCACACAAAGAGCGATGGGTGCATTCAAGAGTCTCCACCTGATCAATTTCTTGAAGTTAAGAGCCATAGAAACTGCTCTGGAGGTTTTCTGAAATTGACTGGGCAGTTGAATTGTTCAGATTCAAACCATCAATCAAGTCACAATGTTCTACATCAACAAGCATGGAGGAACAGGCTTGTACCTCCTATGTTGAGCAGTCAGGTTCTGGAAGTTGGCCATCACACAGGGGATATACTTGAGAGCCACAACCTGCCAGGCGAACAGGACACTTTGGAGGGCAGAGTGGGTCAAGTCTGCAATCCGAATGAATGAACTCTAGATTGGGAGCTTGCACCTCATATCGTTTGGGAGAGGTGGCCCCTCGATAGATCTGTTCACCACTCTGTAGAATGCCCAGGCAGATCAGTTCTGTTCCAGAGTAGGGCCACACAGCAGACTAGCCTCAACTGCTTTCCTCCTACCTTGGGGGGGAGGGTCTTCTGTATGCATATCCTCTAGTCATTATCACTGCGAAGTTCCTCCTGAAGCTCAAATTGAACAGAGGCATGATTCTCATCACTCCTTGCTACCCAATCTTGCTTTCCTCTCCTACTACAGCTCTCATGTCAGGAACCACTCTAGCTGGGCCACACACCAGTCCCGTTTCTCAGGAAGATGGGATGCTGCTGCACCCCAGTATCCAATCCTTGGTCCTCATGGCATGCATGTTGAGAGGCATGTTGTCCGAGCTCCACCTGCTGGCTGGTGTAGCTGATCTCCTTTTAGCCTCCAGGAGGACTTCAGCGAGAGTGTCTGTCTTCTGGCAAGTCGAAGAGGCTTGCTATCTGGTAGACAGACGAGGCCCTAGAAACTTACGTCTTTACTACACAAAAAAGCTGCTGGAGTATCTTCTGCAATTCTCCATGTCTGGACTTGTCCAACTCCATCCCCCCTTCACTTCACTTCAGTGCAATTGGAGCTTATCATTGAAGTGTGGAACGGATGTCCATTTCAATATGGCCTTTAAATGTTTTACATCATGTGGGGGTTGCTTCTCTGGCAATCTCCTTGTAAACATCCTGCACTGTTTTGAGACATCAATGTGATTCTTGTGCAGCTCTTTTTAAAGCTTCTTTTGAGCCTCTCAATTTCTGCCCTCTGAAATTTGGACCTGGAAGATATTGTTTTGGTGGTGGTCACTTCAGCACACAGAGTGAGCAATCTTCAGGCTCTACTGGCTTATCCACCTTGCACCATATTACATAATAGAATGGTCCTTCGTACTCCTAAATTCCGTCCAAAAGCGGTATCGCATTTCCATCTTAATCAGTCTACCGCATTTTCTCCCAAGGCCTTATGCCCACAAAGGGAAAGCTGCATTGCATTTGTCTGACTTCAAATGAGCTTTAGCCACCTTCTTGGAGCGGACAAAGCCCATAGGTCCATCCAGCTTTTGTTTCTTTTGACACCAACATGCTAGGAGCTGCCATTTCCAGATGCACTCTTTCAATTTGGCTAGCAGACTTCACCTCTTTCACTTAGACCCAGGTAGGCCTGAGCCTTCAAAATTGTGTCATGGCTCACAGTGTCCGAGCTATGGCTGCGTCTGTGGCCATCTTAGGCTCAGTCTCCATGAAAGAGATCTACAGGGCTCTGACATGGTTTTCTGTCCATACAGTCACATCTCACTATTATCTAGACAGGAATTCCTGAAGCGACAGCAACTTCGACAGATCTATAGTCCAGAATATGTTTGGGGATTAGAATTCAACTCCATCCCCCCTAGGCCCATTTATATTCTGTTCAAGCTACCAAAAAAAAAAAAAGAGAGAGACGGAATCATTGCTAAGACCATTAATTGATAACTCTGACTTCAGATCTGTGGCCCAAATACTGATAACACCCCATTTAGACTACTGTAATGGTATTCTTCAGGGAACCTCCAAGAAAAATCTACACACGCTTCAATTAGCCCAAAATGTCACAGCGAGGATCATCTATAAAGCGAAAATAACAGACCATATATCTCCTATTCTTTACGCTCTCCACTGGCTACCTGTCTCATGCAGAATCATCTACAAATCCTTAGTTACTACATTCAAGATCCTTAACAATCTAGCACCATCTTTCCTATCATAGCTCATCAACATCCCTCATGAAAACAGGTCAAGAAGAAGAATGAACCTACACATGATCCAAGTCCCGGATTCCATTAGAAAGACTAATCAGAAGACAAGTAACACAGCTTTTTCATTCTTCGCTCCTACTTTATGGAACAACCTCCCAATCGAAATTAGACAAATCAAAGATCTTCTATCATTTAGAAAAGAACTAAAAACCCATCTTTTTACTATGCATTACCATAATCTTCAGCTTGATAATGTTCAGAATTCACAGAAAAGCAATGAGCAACAATCATACTCTGACCCTACCTAGACAATGATCACAACCACGCCTCACATAATCATTCCATCTCACAGATCACCTTACTCTTGAATACAATAGTATTTTCATTTATGTAAATAATCACCTTTTTAAGGTTTAATTTAATTTGTTATTTGAAGCATTACCAAATGTTGTATCCAGTTTCATTGTGTTTTTCTCATTAGTTTCTCAATGTTTTTGAGTTTTAATGTTAATTCTGTTCTAAAATTGTTCTCTGTAAAATAATAGCCTCCCTATTATTAACATTTTTGTTTCCTG
This sequence comes from Ichthyophis bannanicus, assembly GCA_033557465.1. Taxonomy (NCBI): domain Eukaryota; kingdom Metazoa; phylum Chordata; class Amphibia; order Gymnophiona; family Ichthyophiidae; genus Ichthyophis; species Ichthyophis bannanicus. The sequence continues at coordinate 51,812,924 of CM066046.1, forward strand.
TAAACCGCCACTGATCTCTGGAAGTGGCGGTATAGAAAAGATGTATAAATAAATAAATAGCTATTGTAGATATTGGTCCCTGACTGCTAAGGCCTTTTGCATCATGCAGACAGGTTGTTGCCCTTGTTGGGCTTGTCTGCATTCTCCTCTGTTTTCGGTAGCTAAGGAATCCCATATGTGAGGACTCATTCCTACTTGTCCATAGAGAAAAGGTAGTTAATCACCTGTAGAGATGTTCTCTGTGGACAGCAGGAATAAGTCCTCTCGCCCTACCTGTGGAGCTGTATTCTGCTTTAGCTATGCTATCGGACTGGTTTAAGCTGGCGCCACAGCAGCAAGCGGGAAGGAGGCACATAGGCATGGTAGAGCCTCTCAGAAGCTTCCAATAAGAACTGGGGAGTGTTCCCACATGGACTGTGTCAGAGGACGTCACCCATATGAGAGGTCTTATTCCTGCTGTCCATGCAGAACATCTGCTAAAGGTGAGTAACTGTAGAATGAGTGTGTGGGTTTTGTTTTTCTGTTTTTTAATGTGCGAGCATGAACATAATTCTGTGCTTTCTTGGTCAGGTTTGATGTCTTGCTTCTGCATGGACAGTCATTCACTTCAAAGACATGGCAGGACTTGGGAACACTGTCGCTGCTCTCGGAACATGGTTACCGTGCCATTGCTCTGGACTTGCCTGGTAAGAATGCAGTCCTCTCCACCTGGGGAGTTGAATTCAGCCTACTCTTCTTCCTGTGTTAAATGAAAAAATTGACATTTTTAGTCCATAAAAAGGTACAATAATTCACACTTGGATAGCAAAGTAACAAACACAGGGCTACTAGTTGACTTGAGGTTTTCAGGGACAGACTGAACCAAGCCTGATTTGTACATGAACGTGCAAGTCACATTTCATTTCATTTCTTCAGTTATTTTCAGCCTTTCTAGAATCAAAATATCATTCAGTGGTTTACAGTAGTAAACATAATATACTAAAATCACATGTAAATATAATAAATTACTATGAACAAATAAATGCTAAAATCATACACAGTGCAGTAAATACAACTATACTGAACTTCCAAAATGTTCGACAAAGATCTTTGTTTCGCTTAACTGCTGCGTCAAGGGCTCTCTGTTCAAACACAGCAGTTAAGTGAAACAAAGATCTTTGTTGGGCGTTTTGGACGTTCAGTACATGGACTCTGAATTCCCGATACGTTTTCTGGGAATGCGGGAATTTTCAATCAGAAGGTTGTGAGTGAAGTTGATGATTTTGTTTGAAAAGAATTTTGATTGATTTTATTTTTGTTTCTGAGAAAAAAAATATTGAAAAGAGACTTAGACTTAAAAATAAAAGGAGTTTCCTTATCGGTTCTCCAGTTTAGTCCTCCACCTCTGGGTTGTGCACCTCCTCCTGCAGCTTGGAGACTGGCATATCACAAAAAACATGACATCACTGGATATAGCCTGCTGCTCTCTCCCAGCATCCCCAGTGTGTCCAGTCTCCATGCAGCAGGAGGACGTAGTGAGCCTAGGTGCTGGACTCACTTGAGAACAAATAAGGAGCAGTTAGATATGGTTTCTTTTATTTTAGGGGTAGCTTTGTCCCTACTTCATATCTGTTTCTTTTTTTTGGGGAACTGTACCTTTAAAAAAAACAACAACAAAACAAAGTCTTTAGAAGAGTGCTGCCTCTTGTGCCTGGCCCTGCTTCCCCCTCTGCCTATTTCTTATTTTCTTCAGTTTCTCCGGCAACGATCTCTCCCCTTTGATCTGTACGGGGGAGAGCTCAGCAAAGCGAACAGCCTGTTTACTTACCGGTGGCATGGAGCTGCTGCGATCCTTCGGTCAGGGCTAAATTCAGTGCCGGGAGTCTACCCGTCGGCTCCCCGCTCGTAAGCATAACGGAGCCGCGGGGTTTGAAGCGCCACGGTGCCGGGAGCACGTGGTTTCTTTCATCCGTCCTGTGAGTACGGGTGGAAGAGGCTGCTGGTGAATGCAGGGGGACGGCAGCAGAGGCGCCGTGCAGGGCTCTGCTGTTTTGGTGCCTTTTTTTTCTGCCTCTCGCAGGCAGCGGCGGCCATCTTTGCAGCATGTCTTTTTCATTCAGGCACCTGCTGACCGCAGCACTCTTTTCCCGTAGAGGGCAGTCACGTCAGTTTTTGGGTGTTTGTTGCTTTCATTGGGGATGTTTTACTGTATGTTTTTTTTCTGACTTTTCTGTGATAATTTTCTGGTGGTGAGTGTTTAACGCCTTTGTTGGGCTACCAGGATCTGTGGGCAGAACATTTTCATTCTTGTTCCTGCTCCGGGATCTTGACTGCATTGGCATTTCAAAAAAATAAAAAATAATTGGAGCATAGTTTGCTTGAGAAAAAAAAAATAAATAAAGGACAGAGGTTTAATCCTGTTACTGAGGTAATCCTGTTACTGAGTCGGCGATAGCCCCCCTACGGGTAACGCGCAATGTGTAGTGTGCGTTACCCGTAGGGGGGCTATCGCAGACTCTGGAATTTGCCAGGGCTGTACGCAGGTGTCTATTAGTGTGGAGCAGCAAATGGAGGTTTAGGTAGGTCAGGATGGTCAAGAGACCTCGGCTGGGCTGGATGTGGAGGAGTCGCAGGCTCCTACGCCAGCGGGTAGGCTTGAGACGCCAACCGGTCTGATAGACGGTTCTTTGACTGCGGGACCACAGTCCGTGGATTTTTGTCCTGAGTTTGTGTTAATTATGCACCAGGCATTCTGCTTGTGACGACAAGGAAAGGTGCCGGAGAGCCTGTCCCTATCCTCTGGTGCCGCAGCAGCCGGGTTCGGCTGATCTGTGTGCCAGTTCCTCACGTCCGCTGAAGCGAGCAAGGACTCGAGAGCCCTCGGTTTGAGTTGGAGGGGCATGAGTCCGAGGAGAATGACGTGGAGATGAAGAGTTGGAGGAAGGAGAGATCCCTGAGCCAGAAGATCAGGCGAAAATTATTTGGGTGTTCCGCAGGGAAGAATTGACGGCTCTTATCACCGAGTCACTGCAGATGCTTAAGCTCGCCACTGAACAGCCTGTGGAAGACGACAATGGTGAGGACCCAATTATTCAAGCAGTGCGGCAAACGCAGGTGGTGTTTCCCGTTCACAAGGTAGTTGACAAAATGATAACAGGATGAGTGAGATCAGCCGGAGGCAGGACTCAGGGGGTTTTGCATTATGAATCGGCTGTATCTGTTAGCAGATAAAGATAAGGAGAGGTTTCGGTCCCCACGGATTGATGCAGCAGTGTCAGTGGTGACCAAGAAGACTACTGTTCCGGTAGAAGGCAGTTTGGCCTTGAAGGATGCGCAGGATAGAAAGTTGGATGGATTGCTAAAGCAAGCTTTTGAGGCCGACGCGGTGTCCTTACAAGCCTCCATTTGTGGGGCGTGGGTGGCACGAGCTTGCCTTCGTTGGTCACAACGTTTGAGGCAGTCTTCTCAGTTGGACCAAGCAGGTCTGGGAGAGCTGGACCGACTGGAGTTTGGTTCGGCCTATCTTTCAGATGTTCAATATGACTTGATTAGGGCCTTGGCTAACAGTATGGCGTCGCTTGTGGCCGCTCGTAGATCCTTGTGGTTGCGGAATTGTGCGGCAGACGGTTCTTCTAAGGCATGGCTCGGTAAGCTCCCTTTCAAAGGAAGGTGGGTTGTTCGGTGAGGATCTCGATAAGTTGGTGAAGGATTTAGGGGAGTCTAAAGGCGGCTGGTTGCCGGAGGATAAGCCAAAACAGGGGAAGTCTATGTCAACCTTTCGAGGTACCTTTAGAGATTTTCGGAGGTTTCGGACTTCTCGCTTGGGCAGATTCCAAAGAGGAAGGTTTGCCCCTCGGAGCCAGGGGTTTCGAGGAGCAGGTAGAAGTTTTGTGGCGGCAGCCTCCCCAGCCACTTGAAAGTCGCAATGAAGTGAGGGGGACCCCGGCAGGAAGTTTACCGATAGGCGGGCGACTTCGGGGTTTTCTTTCTGCCTGGGTCCAAATGACATCCGACCAGTGGGTGTTGGAAGTTTATCCGGGAGGGCTATGCGCTGGAGCTCGCGCGACCTGTGCTGGATTCATTTGTACAGTCACCCTGCAGGGGGCAGCAAAAGGCGCAGGCAGTTCGTTGCACGCTAAATCGGCTCTTGCGCTTGGGTGCGGTCGTCCCAGTGCCCAAGGAAGATTATGGCAGGGGTCGATACTCAAATTTATTTTGTGGTTCCAAAGAAGGACGGGTCGCTTCATCCGATTTTAGATCTAAAAGGGGTGAACCGCTGCCTTCGAGTATCGCATTTTCAGAATGGAAACGTTGCTATCCATCATTGTGGCAGTCTGTCAAGGAGAGTACTTGACATCCCTTGATCTCATGGAGGCGTATTTACATATTCTGATCAGAGCGGGGCATCAAATGTTTGTTTCTACAGTTTGCTCTGCCGTTGGGTCACTATCAGTTTCAGGCATTGCCCTTTGGTCTCGCTACGGCGCCGCAAACGTTCACCAAGATCATAGTGGTGGTAGCGGCGGCATTGCGAAAGGAAGGTATTTTGGTTCATCCCTATCTCAACGATTGGTTAATTTTGGCAAAGTCCAGAGCCGAGAGCGTGCAAGTTACAAGCAAAATGGTGAAATTCTTGGAGAAGCTCGGCTGGGTAGTCAATGTGAGCAAAAGTCATCTTACTCCGTCCCAGAGTCTTGAGTACCTCGGCGTACAGTTCGACACTCAGAGGGGAATGGTCTTTCTGCCCAATCCAAGCCCTACAGTAAGTGTTGCGCCATTTCAGAGCTACCCCGGTTCCTTCGGCCTGGCATTATCTCCGGGTGTTAGGTATAATGGCAGCATCCTTGGAGGTGGTGCCCTGGGCCAGGGCTCACATGAGACCGTTGCAGTGATCGTTGCTTCATCGTTGGTCTCATCAGGCGGATCCGCTGAGCAGACGTCTGATCTGTCCTCTGGGGGTGCAACGAGCGTTGAAGTGGTGGCTGCTTTGGGAGTCGTTGAAGGCCGGGATGCCCTTGGAGCAGCCAGAGTGGATACCATTGTTGACGGATGCGAGTCTCATGGGTTTGGGAGCACATTGTGGGGAGCTCTTCACGCAGGGTCTCTGGTCCGTTCGAGAGAGCACTTGGTCAATCAACAGATTGGAACTCAGAGCGGTAGCCTTAGCGTTACAAGCATTCGAGGGGACAATGCAAGGTCGGGCGGTAAGGGTTCTGTCGGATAACTCCGCAATGGTAGCATACATCAATCGTCGGGGTGGTACACGAAGTACGACCATGGAAAAAGAAGCAGAGGAGCTCTTTGCGTGGGTCGAGCCTCGAATAATAGCAATTCCGGCGGCGCACATTGCCGGGAAGGACAATGTGACGGCAGATTTTCTCAGCAGGGTCCAGGTGGATGTGGGTGAATGGGAATTGCATCCGGAGGTCTTTGCGCAAGTGGTGCACAGATGGGGGCCGCCGATTATGGATCTCATGGCAACCTTCCACTCACCGAAGGCCAGTCGGTTCTTCAGCAGGCGTCTAGAGAGAATGTCGGAAGGGATCGACGCCCTGCTGCAACGCTGGCCGGTGTCGGGCCTTTTCTATATATTTCCTCCGTGGGCCCTCATAGGTCGGGTGGTACAGCGGATTGAGGCCCATCCGGGAAGAGTGCTGTTGGTAGCTCCAGACTGGCCACGGCGTCCGTGGTATTCCGACCTCATGCGCCTTCTCGACGGGGATCCGTGGAGAGTGCCGGCATCAGACAGCCTGCTAATTCAAGGGCCATTGCGGATGCCTTAAGTGGATCGGTTCTCGCTTACTGTTTGGCCATTGAAAGGGCGCGTTTAAAGAAAAGAGGCTATTCAGGGGCAGTTATTGCGACTTTGCTTAAGGCTCGAAAGTCGTCGACGTCGCTGACATATGTTCGCATTTGGTGCATATTTGAGGATTGGTGTTAAAGGAAGCAGGTGCGTGCAGCAACCACATCCGTTGCAGTGATTTTGAGGTTTTTGCAGGATGGAATCGAAAAGGGCTTGGGAGCCAGTTCCTTGAGGGTTCAGCTAGCTGCGCTGGCTTGCTATAGAGGCAAGGTGCAAGGTGTAGCCTTGGGGGCACATGCTGATGTGTTGCGTTTTCTCAGGGCAGTGACGAGGTTACGTCCTTCGCGTAGGATTGTGCTCCCTCCGTGGGATCTCAACTTGGTTTTGGCAGCCATAGCTAGAGAGCCTTTTGAGCCCTTTCAGCAAGCGTCCGTGAAGGATTTGATCTTGAAGGCGGTGGTTTTGGTGGCCATTTGCTCAGCGAGGCGAATTTTGGAGTTACAGGCGTTGTCGTGTAGAGAACCTTTTCTGTCATTTTCTAAGGAGAAGGTGGTGCTTCGGCCGGTTCCCTCGTTTTTGCCCAAGGTAGTCTTTCCCTTTCATTTGAATCAGGCGAATTCGCTTCCCGAGCTGGGGTTGCTAGAAGGCGGTGCGTCGGACCGGGGATTGCGCCGGTTGGACATAAAGCGAGTGTTGCGTCACTATTTGAAGGTCTCAGTCGTTTCGCAAATCCGATTTACTCTTTGTTCTGTTCGGGGGAGTCCGTAAGGGGGAGGCGGCAGCAAAAGCCTCCATTTCTCGGTGGATTAGAGGCAATTTCTTTGGCTTATCTGTTGTTGGTTTGACAGGTACCAGCTGGGTTGCGAGCTCATTCTACTAGGGCACAAGCGGCTTCTTGGGTGGATCACAGTTTGGTGTCGCTGGTGGATATTTGTAGGGCGGCCACTTTGGCCTCTCTTCACACTTTCAGTAAACACTACTGCTTAGATGTCTTGGCAGCAAAGGATGCTGCATTTGGGGCGGCGGTGTTTCAGACCAGCTGGAAAGGTCCCTCCCGTTGAGTACTGCTCTGTTACATCCCAGAGGTGGACCAAACTGGAGGACCAATAAGGAAATGGTAATTACACTTACCTGGTAATTGTTCTTCCTTGAGGGATGACAGTTTAGTCCTCATTCCCACCCGGGGTAGTATGGAGCTAAGCAGGGGGGGGGGGGTTCAGCCGGTCGAAGGATGATATTACTGGTAGGTACATGCTTTGGCCTAAAATTCTTTGCAGCTTCTGATTCCTTTTGATCTGTCTTTGCTGCAGGCAGAAGGCGAGGGCACAAGAAGAACAGCCGTCCTTCCAATGTGACAATGTTTTTGGTGTTTAAAGTGTTTTATATGCGTTCGCTTAGAATGTTGTTGTTAGTAGTTACTTATGTTTTGCTCCTTTAAGTGTGCTTTGTCAATAGTTCATTGGGGATGCTGGGAGAGAGCAGCAGGCTATATCCAGTGGCGTCACATTTTTTGTGACATGCCAGTCTCCAAGCTGCAGGAGGAGGTGCACAACCCAGAGGTGGAGGACTAAACTGTCATCCCTGAAGGAAGAACCATTACCAGGTAAGTGTAATTACCATTTTTTCAGACCTATGATCTGATTGGTTCCTCAGTCGACGCAAAGAGTACATGTCTGAGAGCCTTGATACCCTGGTTCAGGAGCCCATTGCTGGGCCATGACTGTATAGTCATCCCCCCCTCCCCCCCCCTGCTGCTCATCAGCTGAGTGCTTCAGCAGGTCGAGCTGTATAGGGGGGGCATCTGGTGGTGGTGGTAGCCTCAGATTGGTTCCGGTGTCCTTGGTATGTGGATCTGGTGTGGCTGCTGGTAGTGGATCCCTTTCCTCTCCCTCTGGGGAAGGGGGGGGAATGATGTCTCAAGGGCCAGTATGGATGCTGGAGATATCTTGATTCTCACTTATAGCCTGGCTTTTGAAAGGGCTCTGAGGCATAGGAACTATTCGGTGCAGGTAGATGATACCTTGCTGGAGGCAGTCCACTTCATTAGTCTATATGTGAGTCTGGTGCATCTTTGAGGATTGGCGCAGAAGAGTGTGTGGGGGGGGGGGTACGAACTCTTGTGACTTTTCTTCCTAAGATTTTGGCCTTTTTGTAGGCAGGCTTTGAAAAGGGTCTGGCCTCGAGTTATTTGAAAGTTCAGGTGGTGGGCTTGGCTTGTTTCTGGGGTCATATGCAGGGTCAGAATATAGCCTCACATGGGGGGGGGGACATTCCTTTCCTCCGGGGTTTCAAGGATTTGCGACCACCTTCTTGTCTTGCAGGTCCTTCCTGGGATCTGAATCTGATTCTTTCTGCTCTGGTGTTGCCTCCATTTGAGTCTCTTAGGAGGGATCCTTTGACTTTTGAAAATGGTGTTCTTGGTGACTATGTTCAACTTGCCTTATTTCAGAGCTTTAGGCTATGTCATGCCTGGAGCCTTGCTTGGTGTTCTCTAAGGAAAAGGTGGTCCTTCATCCAGTACCATTCTTTTTTCCAAAAGTGATGTCTGTGTTTCATTACACAAGTACACTACCAAAAAACTGCCTCCAGTTTTGCAACTGATTCCTATAGATTTTGGGGTGCTGAATCCAGGAAAAATAGCCAAAATGTTCCATCACGTCACGTTTTCTTGCAAAATTAGATTTCTTACCCATATAAGGAATGTTCACATAATTTCTTTTTAGCCGACTGCAGTTTATTTTCTTGGCCCAAAATAGAGGTTGTAATGGTTAACTAACTAGAAACACTCCCTCATGATATTTTAGAGTGTTTTGTATTCATTTTATACATTAACAGGACAATTGGGAGGCGGGGGGCTAAATCCAGTACTCGCGCTGGCGCATGTTCTTTCCTGTTCGCCTCGCCTCGTTCGCGCTCGCTCAAACACGGTGGTTGCGACATGAACGTTCCTGTCAAATTTCAGTTTCTTGCAAGTTCATTATTACCTTTTGTTTGCTCAGTCGTAATCCAGCTTTATTCCGAAGTGGTTCACTACAGTTGTAGTTTGCAGTGCTGTGTATTTGTGATGGCTCACAGAGCCAGAGGTTGCGTCAACTCTCCGGACAGTTTTTGTTTTATTTGTGGGGAATATACTGTGAAAAAGCGGCAGAGGAACATTTCTGCATTTATTAAAAAAGTATATTTCGCCTATTTCGGTTTGAAGTTAGGCGATCAAGACAAACCGTGGGCTCCTCACAAAGTGTGCAAGACATGTGAGGAAGATCTACACTTATGGATGAAAGGTAAAAAACAAGCATTTCGTTTCGGAATACCTATGATGTGGCGTGAACAAAGAGACCACAGCAGTGACTGCTATTTTTGCTCTTGCATTGTGAAGGGATACAACTTAAAAAATAAGAACGTAATAAGTTACCCCAACCTTCCCTCAGCAATTAGGCCTATGCCTCATAGCAACGAAGTACCTGTGCCTGAACCACCAAAATCTTTGGATCATATTTGTGTGGACGGTTCTGATCATGATGAGACTCATCAGATGGCTTTTCCCGATGAGTCCAGTACTTCCGAGTTTGAAACTGAACCAGATCCGAAACCTGAACTTTTCTCTCAAGCTGAATTGAATGATTTAGTCCGGGATTTAGGACTCCCAGAAGATGCTGCCCAACTGCTAGGTTCTCGGCTTAAACAGAAAAATCTATTGTCACCAGGAACAACTTTTTATTGGTACCGCAACCGCGAGACACAATTTTTGAAGTATTTCAGCAAAGAGGAAGATTTGGTATTTTGCAACGATATATACGGAGTGATGGAAAAGTTTAAACTCTAGTATGATCCTGCTGAATGGCGGCTGTTCATTGATTCGTCAAAAGACAGCATAAAAGGTGTTCTTCTTCATAATGGCAACACATTCGCTTCAGTTCCTATTGCTCACTCTGTTATTCTCCAAGAAAAATACGAGAATTTGGCCCTGATTCTTCAGAAGATTCGTTATGATGAGCATAAGTGGATGATTTGTGGAGACTTTAAAATTCTATCCATGCTATTAGGGCAGCAATCCGGTTTCACCAAATATCCCTGCTTCCTTTGCTTGTGGGATAGCCGGGCCCACGACCTACACTGGGGGAAAAAAGACTGGCCAATTCGGGAGTATTTGAGATCCGGTGAGAAAAATGTTCTTCATGAGAGCTTGGTACCTCGTGATAAAATTCTATTACCACCTCTACACATTAAGTTAGGTCTCATTAAGCAATTCATCAAGTCCCTTCCAAAAGATGGTGAGTGCTTTCGGTACCTTTGCTCAAAGTTCCCCCGACTTTCTGAAGCAAAGCTAAAGGAAGGAGTGTTTGTTGGCCCTGATATAAGGAAACTCATTTCAGATGGAGCATTCGCTGAAACGATGTCTGAGAAGGAAAAAGAAGCCTGGGATTCTTTCAAGGATGTTGTTCTCAAATTCTTGGGGAACAGGCGGGATGAGAACTATAAGGATATTGTTGCCAAGATGCTCAATGCCTTCAAAGAACAAGGCTGTAACATGAGCCTGAAAGTCCATTTCTTGCACTCCCATGTGAACTACTTTCCCGAAAACTTGGGGGCGTACAGTGAAGAACAAGGTGAAAGGTTTCACCAGGACATCAAGGACGCAGAGAGAAGGTACCAAGGAAGATGGAACACCACTATGATGGCTGATTTCTGCTGGTTGCTGCTGCGGGAAACCCCAGATGAAAAATACGCCAAGCAGCGCACCAAGAGAAGCATTCGGGGGAAGAAGAAACGGGCCCACCAGGAGATTGATTGACCCAAGAATGACTTTAAAATCTAAACTGTGTTGACAAATATCGTGTTTTTACTAAACTTTGAAATAAAAATTTGCTAGTTATTACCACAGTGTCGGATCTCATTTATTAGAATTTTATTTTCACACCATCGGGTGTTTGTCTTCATGTATTGCAATGGTGCGGTTTGCGTTTTCTATTCTTACATACATACCTGTACAACATTTTTTGCACATTTCTTTGCTTTGCTTTGTGTCTAACCTCGCTCTTATATGCTCAATGTTTGTGCACATGTATGTGGCTGTTTTAAGTGCAGACAATTTTGCTACCATCACAGTGTGTTTTGTTGACATTACTCTATTCTTATGTGCTGCCTTGTTACAATTTTCTTTATTCTTATTTGAATAACTACTAAACAATTAGTATAAAGAATTCATCCAAGAAACTTTTATCTCGATCGCACTCAATCTGAAACGTTCACCTCAAACTGCTAACCCAATGTAGCAAAAAATCTGTACGTGATGGAGCAAATTGGTTACCAGATTTGGATTCAGCGCACCAAAAAACGTAAAAATCAATCGAAACATTAGAGGCAGTTTAAAAAAAAATTTTTTTAGTGTACCTGTGTTATCAACCGGGTGGTAGTGTTGCTGACCTTTGCTGGTTTCTCCAAGATGCCCTAGTCTAGAATCCTTCATTTGCTGGATGTGTGTAGTTCGCTCAAGTGTTACCTGAAGGTCACTGCTGTGTGTTAATATTCAGAGCGACTCTTTGAACTGTTCATTTGTCACAGGAAGGGTGAGGCAGCTTTGAAGGCATCCATTTCCCACTGGATTAGGGAGGCTATTGAGTCTACCTATTGTTGAAGGGATGAGTGGTGCCGACGGGCTTGAAGGCTTACTCTCTACTAGGGCTTGGGCTTCTTCAAGGACTGAGTTTGGTCTGGTTCTGCCTCACGATGTTTGTAAGGCGGTGACTTGGTCTTCTCTGCATTATCGGCTGGATGTGCAGGCCCAACAGGATGCAAATTTTAGTGCATGTGTGCTGCAGGCCAGTGTCTCTGTACCCAACCAGTGGTAGTACTGCTTTATGTCCCATGTGACTGGACTGGGGGGACTATTAGGAAAGTGAAAGATCTTATCTGTTCAAGGGGAAAAAAATGAAATCCTTCCAGTCCAGGACCCACCCGGTTCTTACCTGTGATTTTGTGGTTGTCTTAAATCTGTTCTTAAAGAGTATGTTTGCTGGAACAGGCAAGTTCAGGACAGCTGTTTTCTGTTGGTGGCCTCTGGTGGTTCAGTTTTTGTTGCTGGGGGCTTGTGGTAGATGTGGAATGACACAGTACTCCACAGCCAAGAGGTTTAAAGAAAATATACTTTTATTTGGGGACAAGCATCTAGACAACTGCCCTGGCCGTCCTTTAGGGAGGAGTGGCCTAGTGGTTAGGACAAGGTACTTCAGGCCGCAGGGCCGGGGGTTCAAGTCCCACCTGGGGACAGCAATCTCAGGCCGGAGGGACTGGGATTTCTAGTCCTATAGGCACTCCTTGTGGTCTTGGGCAAGCCACTTAACCCTCCATTGCCCATGTTCCCTGTAAGTATTAGCGTATGTGTGTCATATCCCCTCGTGTTAAATGTATCTCCCAATTGACCGCTTTGACCCGGTGAAAAGCGGGATATAAATACAGCTAAATAAAATAAATAAATAAAATAGGCACATGTAGAGTTAAACCCTCTGTTGCCCTAGGCTTTTTCCCCAGCTGCAACAATTCCTCAATTGCTCTCCGCAGGACTATTCTGCTGAATAGCTGAACCTGCTCCAGCACAGACCAGACTGTACTTCCAAAACAAACTGGCTCAAAGTTTCCTCACCTCTGGTACACAGCCCGGCAACAGTTTCTCTAACCGAGTAGAATTCCAGTACAACTCTATAGTCATCTTCCATTCCTTAACAGCAAGATAGGATACTTATAAGTGAAACGCAGCAGCCCTATGCAGCACAGGAATCCTCCAGCTGGGCAGGATGTCTTCAGCAAGGCTGAGTGCACAGTAGTTAGTAGATTCAGAAACACTTCCTACCTCTCAGCAGGCTTCCTTCCAAAGGTAAGTGCTTCTGTCATATGCTCTAGAATTCCGGGCTCCTCTCTCTTCCCCTAGGTCTTCTGCTTCCAGGTTTTAACCCTGAGACCTGGCCACACCCTTCCCAGGCATTCTCCAGCCTAGTCTCTTAAAGGGACAGGGGCTTAAGCGCTTACCAGAGCAACATGTCGCCGGTTCTGGCCTTGGCTGGAGAGGGTCATTTCAGGGGGGTTAGAGAGTTTCCCATACACTTCATCATAGGGCTCCATTGTGTTTCTGCTGTTTTTTCCTTTCTCTGGTTGGGACCTGTGGTCCTGGGGGGGGGTTATTTCAAGTTCATATAAGGCTACTTCCAATAAATTTAAAAAGGGGGGAGGGGAATCTAGGATGTAGAGCTTTTTCATTTGTGAAGTTTGTGGCTCTTAACTGAGGTGCTAGCGGAGAATAGGGGTTTGGGCTCTGTTCTTCTGCCTTGTGAGGTTCATACTGGCTTGGTATAGGGGCATAGGTGACTTAAGAGGAAGTGTTTTCAGCTCACTATTTCTCATTCTCCATCTGCTGGTGCATGAGCATAGCCCACTCATCTGGACTGAACTGGAGTGACTTCAGGAAAGGGGAAATAGACTTGCCTGCTAACGTTCTTTCTCATCGCCTCCTGCTTATAATACTGCTACCTGCTGCTCCATACTGGTCTCCTACTGAGCCATCTTTCTCCTATTCATAACTCAGCTGCCTGACTAATCTTCCATCAATGCCACTGTGCTCGCAGACCCCTTTTAAGTCACTTCATTGACTATCCATTTCTGTATACAGTTTAGACATTTCCTATTGACCTATGAGTGCATTCATTCTGCAGCTTTTCATTACTTCACCTCTCTTCTCTCCCTGCACTCTTTCTAGAGACCCCTGCTCATCAGGTAATTTGCGTTTATCTAAGCCCTTCTCCTCCACTGCTAACTGCAGACTCTGTTCTTTGTGCCATATGCCTGGAATAAACTTCTTGAGCCAGTACATCAGGCTCTGTCCTAATCCTGTTCAAATCCAGGCTAAAATGCAACCTTTTCAAGATTACTTTAGGATCATGGCCCTCTTTTCTCCTATTTTATGACCTTGTATCTTTAATCTATTTCCTTATAATTTATTTATTTAATTAACCAGTTTTCTATACCGCCTTATCCTTCACTTACATTATGTAATTATGGCAAAGAGATACTGGATATATTCCCTCGTCCCCAAAGGGCTCACAATCTATGTGTACCTGAGGCAATGGAGGGTTAAGTGGCTTGCCCAAGGCCACAAGGAAGTGCCTATAGGACTAGAAACCCCAGTCCCTCCTGCCTGAGATTGCTGTCCCTAGGTGGGACTTGAAACACCTGGCCCTCCGGCCTGAGGTACCGTGTACTAACCACTCGGCCGCTCCTCCACCATAATGAAATGCCTTAGTCCCTTGTTTGTTCTGTTTGTCTGTCCTGAACAGATTGTAAGCTCTATTTAGCAGAGGCTGCCTTAATGTGTATAATATGTACAGCACTATGCATGCTTAGTAGTGCCATAGAAATAAGTAGTAGTGTTTGTGTGTGTGTGTACCGTCAAGTAGTAAATCCCATAAATTTTAAATTCTTTTTTGCAACAGATTGGGCTTTAAAGCAATCAAATCACAGTGCAATATCAACTGAAGTTTCAGCTTGAAAAGCCTCATCTTACATTGACCAAACAGAAGATCAACTTTGGAGCATGATTGTTCAAAATAGGCTGACTTGTGATACAGATCAGGGTTGGCCCATCCACTGGGCAGTTGCCTAGGCTGAAGTGGCAGATCAGCACCATGGTGGGCTTTAAAATGGCCTATTACTCTTGCCCCTTCCCAATGGGAAGTTGCATCTGGGGAGGGAGGGGGGGGGGCAGGAGCAGCAGGCAGTGAGCGCAGATGTGTGTGGGCAATTTAAAGCCTGATGAGCTGAAGCAGCAGTTGAACTGCCTCTTCAGCACAAGAAGGGATGTTGTTGTGTGTCCCCCCTCCCCCCAATGAAAGAATGGATGCAGGGGAGTGGCATGGAAGGATGGGTGGTGGTGCAACCGGGGGGGGGGGGCGGCGGTGGTGGGATGGGTGGCAGCATAGAGGACCTGCCTAGGGCATCAGAAACTTTCAGACTAGCCCTGATACAGGTAATCACATTAACTATTGGAAGTGCTTGCAAATCCTGAATAGGAGTTAACTAGCATATAGAATGGGAAATTCTGACTATGAATCTGCTTTAGTGATGGTATACTTCCTCCTCATCAATAGCCATAGCCAACTCTGCATTAGAAACAGTAAGCACTAAGATGAATACAAAACTAAAACATTTCACACATCCTCAGTACATGCAGGGGGGGCATGTCCTTTGTGACTTGCCAAGTGGATAGTGCGTCTTGAGTACTCCTGATAGGGTAAGTCATTTGTGTTAGAGATACCACCCATGGAGGGCAGGGTCAGAAGTGCCCTAGATTAGCATAAGAACATAAGATATGCCATACTGGGTCTGACCAAAATCCATCAAGCCCAGTATCCTGTTTCCAACAGTGCCAATCCAGGTCACAAGTACCTGACAGTTTCCCAGAAGACACAGGTTCCACAATGCTTGTATTGGGTCAAGCAGTGATATCCTGGGTCCCTTTTAATAATGTTTTATGGACCTTTCCTCCAGGAACTTGTCAAAACCTTTTTTTCAAACCCGGCTACATTAACCACTTTTACTACATCCTCCGGTAACAAATTCCAGAGTTTAATCACACAAGCTTAGAAAGATTCTGGTCTTTTGAGCAGAGAGCAGTGTCAGTGATAGCAGATTACATCCTGCTTGTCAGAGAAATTTAATCTTCAATCAAATTTGACAATAGTAAGCTACGCTATATTTAAGTGGCAAACATTTCATTACGGAACAGGGGAGAGAACTGGATTTAGCTCACGCTTTTTCTCAGAAGTTTAAGGCGTGTTACCCATTGAACCTCATTGTATTAAACATGTTAGTTTATACAATTTCCTGTTTGTTCTATGAAGTTTTTCTCTCGGACTTATTCTGTTTGCACAATCTGATGACCTTACCTGTTGCTTCCAATTCTTATGTCTGTACAACATCTATATAGTATCTCTAGGTCAACCAGATGCTGCAAGACCATTGCCACACTCCAAAAATTCATGCAAAAGTTCAACAATCAGCAGGGATTTGAATCTAATTAAATAAACAGAAGTCCACTTTGTTAGACCAGCTTTCCATGATTTTCATGATAGAAACATAATGAAATGGAAATTCTGCAAAGTGTCTTTGAACCTCAGTGGAATAACTTGGAGAAATAAAGGGATTATATTGCAAAAGAATTTCTCTGTCTCCTGCTGAAAAATTAGGCACACGACTGACAGTGAGGACCATATTCAAACCATTGCACGTAGAGAAGCCAACCTCAGCTCGAGACTCACAAAAGCAAAAAGGTACGACTTAGCAAGCCAAAAAAGTAAACAAATATTCATGCCAAAGAGGATTCTGAATAGAATAAAGGCTACACAGCTAACACACACAGTTTAAGGATCCTCTCTACATCTCTGCCTTTGAGATAATTTAAAGCGCTTATCAAGCAGTATACCTCTAGCACCAGGGCTGCCCCAAGGGTTTCTCTTGCTCTAAGCAGAAACCCTGGCCTCGCTGCCGCCCCCCCAGCTGCCGCCAAGTCTGTCCTGGGAGGGGCAGGCGGGCAAGTGGATAGTGCATCTTGAGCATTTTGCTTTCTAGGCCCAAAGCTCTGGAACTCGCTCTTCTCCTCCCTCTGTTTAGAACGATCATTCAAGTCCTTCAAAATGAAACTAAAAACTCACCTTTTCTGTTTTGCATTTGACTTTCCCCCTCCCCCCTCCTCACCCCTCTCCCTCCCTCCTCGTTGATGCACCTGATTACTTGTTCTTTATGCCTCTTCTCTTTCTCTGTCCTATTCTTTTGATTTTAATGGCGTTCCTTTTCTGCTTTCCTGCAGCCTTTGCATTTTTTTATGATTGTAAACCGCTCAGAAGCTCATGTTATGGGCGGTATAATGTGGTTTTTTTTGTTTTTTTTTTAAACATAAACATAAACATAAACCTCCAAAAACAGTGGCTTCCATATCGTCTCTCCGGGCCAGTCCAGGGTAAGGTAGGGTTGTCAATCCCATCCAGCAGCTGAGGACTGAAACACTCCATGTTTTGCTGACAGCCTTAAGCACTCCCCCTGGTGACAGCAAACCAGTCTTTCAGTCCTCAGCAGCTGAATGGGCTGTATCGCTGACGAGCTCCCTGGTGACTTTGGGATTTTATTATTTTTTCTGCTTAAAGTTCTAGTAAGCTGAGCTCTAGCAGAGCTCCCTGGCTACTATATTACCTGGTGTATTCCCTGAGCATTTTTCAAGTGCTTTTTCTGGCAGAGTCCCGTGGCTCCCGCGTGCAGTTGGGGTCGGAAGGCAGAGCCTGCTTTCTTTGGGGACTCTGCGCTGTCGGAGGTCTGGTCCTGGGAGCCCCAGTGCCCTGCTCCGCTCAGTCTAAACGTGCCTTAGCCCCGTTAGCGGCGGGTAGCTGGCTTCCGTTGTTTGCGGTTCTCATTCTGCTCAGGTGGGTGCTAGTGTCGGTATGAGAGCCTGGGACTTCGCGGCGGCGTGCTGCCGCGACGGTTTTATTTTTCGCGCCTTATTTTCTTTCTTTTCTTTCTCTTACTTTTCATTTTATTTCGTTTATTTTGACAGTTCCTGCTCTCGGGCCATGTCGGGATCGCCGGGAGCGGACGCGACGCAGGCCTTGGCCTCTGGGGAAAAGGCGGGAACGGCGGCCATGTTGTCTGAGCCGGCCGTTCCTCCCGCAGCACACAGTAAGGCTGGTAAAAGACGGTCTAAATCTAATAAGGACGCTGGAGTTCACGGTAAACTGACTGAGAAGCTGCCTGAGGCTCAGGCTCCTGCTTCCTCCTTATTTTCGCCAGAATTTATTCTGGCCATGCATCAGGCTTACTTGTTGAAATCCGCTCCTGCTGTGGATTCTGCGCCCTCTCTGACCCCGGCTAAGCCGATTCTCTCCGGGTTGGGGGTCCTGGATCCGGGGGAAGGGTCTTCCTGCGGGATCCTGAAGGCTGAGTCAGCGTCAGGAGCGGTGGACCTGCTGGATATGCAACCGCAAGGGTTGGAAGATGGAGAGCTGTCTGAGACGGGCTTAGATCCCTGGCAGGGTGAGCTCGAGGAGGGTGAAATAGCGTCCGGCGAAGACCCTAATGTGTTTAGGGTGTTTCGCAAGGAGGAGTTGGGGGCCCTCATTTCGCAATCTTTGGCGGCTCTCAACCTTACGCTGCCCTCTGTGTCTCAGGAGCCGTTAGAGGATCCGTTGCTGCAGGGCTTCAAGGCGGAGCAGCGTTGTTTTCCGGTTCATCGCGTCATAAAACAGATGATTGAGTCGGAATGGGAGTTCCCAGAGGCTACGCTACGGGGTAGTCGGGCCTTAAGGCGTCTATATCCTATTCCACAGGACGAGAGAGATTTGTTGAAAATGCCAAAGGTGGATGCTTTGGTGTCCGCGGTGACTAAAAAGACCACCATCCCGGTGGAAGGTGGAGCAGCACTTAAGGATCTCCAGGACTGGAAGCTGGAAGCTCTCTTGAGGCAGGCCTTTGATGCCTGTGCTTTATCCCTTCAGGCTTCCATATTTATTTATTTATTTATTTATAGTCTTTTTTTATACCGCGCTATTCAGCATCAGCGCGGTTTACAATAAACAATGAAAACACACATTTCCAATAGTACATATGTGGAGCTTATGTTTCCAGGGCGTCTATACGCTGGCTTCAGGGAGATTGTGCGACGGAGCCCGGAGAGGGCTCCTTCCCGGAAGGGGCCAAATTGGAGTCGGCTGCGGCTTACCAAGCGGATGCCTTCCATGATTTAGTCTGGATAGCCGCTAAATCCATGGCGTCTCTCATTGCGGCCCGGCGGTTTCTTTGGTTAAGAAATTGGGCAGCTGACGTCTCGTCTAAATCGCGCCTCAGCAAGCTTCCTTATAAGGGGAAACTTCTCTTTGGGGAGGCCTTGGAGAAAATCGTTAAGGATCTTGGCGATTCCAAGGGCGGTAGATTGCCTGAGGATCGTCCGAGGGTAGCTCGCGGGGCTGTTTTTCCGCGGGCGCCAGGCCGGGATTCGCGCAGGTTCCGGGGGGCTCGCTTTGCTCCTTACCCCAGGGGGTGGTTTGGGGCTTGAGGCCAGTCCTTTCGAGGGGCTCGAGGTTTTGGTAGAGGCTATTTCCCTTCCCCGCAGTCTTCCGGCAAAAAGCCGCAATGACGGTCGGCGGGTTCAGCCGGAGATTCCAGTGGGAGGCCACTTAGCGCAGTTTCTTCCGGCTTGGGCCGCTATTACGTCCGACCGGTGGGTTCTTGAGATCATTCGGGAGGGGTACGCGCTGGATTTCGCGTGCCCGTTGCCTGAGGCTTTTCTCGTTTCGCCCTGTGGTCGGGGGAGCAAGTTGCGTGCCGTGGCAGCAACCTTGCAACGTTTGCTGGATCTCCAGGCTGTGGTTCCGGTGCCGCTAGACCAGTGCGGGTTAGGTCGATACTCCATTTATTTTGTGGTTCCCAAAAAGGAAGGGTCCTTTCGACCCATTCTCGATCTCAAGCAGGTGAATCGAGCGTTGCGAGTTCCACATTTTCGGATCGAAACGTTGCGATCGGTTATTCGAGCGGTTCGCCCGGGGGAATTCTTGTCGGCTATCGATCTCATGGAGGCTTATCTGCATATCCCGATTCGGGAAGCTCACCAGCGTTTTCTCAGATTTGCGGTGCCGATGGGTCACTTTCAATTCCGGGCGTTGCCGTTCGGCTTAGCGACGGCTCCGCGCACGTTCACCAAGGTGATGGTGGTGGTGGCGGCGGCGTTGCAGAAAGAGGGCATCCGTGTCCACCCGTATCTCGACGACTGGTTAATCAGGGCGGATTCCCTCGAGGATGCGGTCGCGGCGACAGCGCGCGTGGTGCAACTCTTGGAACAGCTCGGCTGGGTTATCAACTGTGCAAAACGTCAGCTGACCCCGGTTCGGCAGCTCACGTATCTGGGAGCTTGTTTCGATACGGCTCGCGGGTTGGTGTTCCTGCCCGAGGGTCGGGTAGTGAAGCTGGTGGAACAGGTACGGTCTTTCCTGAGTCGGCCGGCTCCGTCAGCGTGGCTCTACTTGCAACTGCTCGGGTCCATGGCGGCGGCTCTGGATCTCGTTCCCTGGGCCAGGGCGCACATGCGGCCTCTGCAACAGGCGTTGCTTTCCAGGTGGTCGCCGCAGCTTCACCCTCTGTCTCAGACGTTAGTCTGTCCGGCGGCGGTTCGCCACAGTCTCTCCTGGTGGCTGGAAGTCAGCCATTTGCAGGCGGGGGTGTCCTTGCAGGATCCGCAGTGGGTTCTGGTGACCACGGACGCCAGCCTGTCCGGCTGGGGAGCACACTGTCAGTCTCACGTGGCGCAGGGGGTTTGGTCCACGGAGGAACAGTCTTGGTCCATCAATCGCTTGGAGCTCCGAGCGGTCCGGCTGGCCTTGCTCCACTTCCAGCCAGTAGTCACGGGCACGGCGGTCCACGTGTTCTCCGACAATCAGGTAGCGGTATCGTATGTAAATCGCCGAGGGGGCACAGGCAGTGTATACTTGCTGGAGGAGAGTCAAAAGTTGTTGGCATGGGCGGAGGTCCATTTGCTGGCATTCTCCGTGGCGCATGTGGCAGGCAAGGAAAATGTGCAGGCCGATTATCTCAGTCGGCATTCGTTGAATCCCAGAGAATGGGAGCTGAACGCCGCAGACAATTAGCAGGTAAGACCTAATTTCTCCTTTTTGCTACTGCCCTTGGAAATACTGCTACTGTCCGCCTCTCCCCCCCAAAAGGAATCTGGCAGCTGGGGGGGGGGGGCCGGTACAGCCATCCATATGTACTGCTGCTGCTGCTGCTGCTGCCACCACCCACCCAAGCCAGCCACCTAGCTCATCTAGTAGACAGACCAGCCCTGTCTAGCCCCTGAAAAGAAGCCATACCAAACAAGCTTGCCAACCTGAGTACAAGGGGTTTTTAAAGATAGAGTGATCAATATAGAGCATGTTTTAGTTTCTCTCATGAGTACACTCAGATGTTTGGATGGCAAAGCAGAGCCGTTTTAGGTTCTGGAGACCTTATAACGAACAAATGCCTTTTGTTACCTTCATAAGGAAATAAAATGTATAGGAAGTACACAAAAGATCCTAAAATCTACATTCCTTCAATAAAAAGCTTTAAACTCCACTCCTATATATCCAGAAAAAGTTAACACAGTCCTTTACTTAACTATTCTGTGCTTGTCACTACAAACTTTCCATGAAACCAGAAAGAGAGCAGAGAGAATGGAAGGAGCGAGAGGAAGGATTAGAAATGAAGAGCTGGAGATCAAACCACAGGGGCTTTAGAGTATTGCAGTGGACTTGTGCTAGTTCCCCTTTTCTGGTCAGTAATCACATAGTTGCTGCATTTTGGACCATTTGTGGTTTGAAACTAATCTTTTTAGGAAATCCCCCTCAGCCTGCATTGCAGTAGTCTGTGAAAGACTTCACCATCGTCTGCATCACAGTCTTAAGATTTGAAGACTAAACTTTGATTGGATTTCTTATTAAGCAAAGCTTACAAAAAGCATTTATTCCTTATCATCCCTCCAGTCCAGTCCCGCGCCTCTGGGCAGCGTACCTCTTCCAGCAACTTAGAGACTGAGCAGCAACAGTATGCTCAGTCTTCCAGCAGCTTGGAGACTGCCTACCCAACCCCAGTATGCTCAAGTCTCCAAGCAGCTGGAGGAGGTAGTGAATCAGGGTGCTGGGCTCACTGAGGGACAACTAAGCAGCTAGTTGTTGTTTATTTCTTTTATTGTTCTGTGTTTGCAGGACTCCCTTACTTTGTTTTTGTTTTCCAAAAAAAAAAAAAGACTTAGCTACTGGCATAAGTGCAAGAGCAGCTCCCAACAAGCAAAGGAGAGGTTCCCCCTCCCCCTTCCTCACGGGTGATCAGGGAAGACTGGTGGATGACCTAATTTATTCTGGTAGAGTGGGTGGCTCCCAAACCAGTCATTGGGTGAGGAGCCGTTGCGCATGGCAGCACTCAGGCAGACATCCTCTTGGTGAAACGCCCTCAGCATCGAAGATGGGACAGAGTCGCTGAGCGTGGGGGAAATGTGGACATGGTGTGCCATTGCCCGGGAGCATGCAGGTAAGAGCGGGATACTCGTGGCAAGCAGGGTAGGCCCCTTTCGAGTGATGGAGAGCCAGACAGTAAGCTAGAGCGCTGGAGATAAGCCTTGGTGGTAACGAGGCCTGAAACCATGTGGGTGGTAGGCCGCAGCAGCACGGGAAGCACAGCAATTTTCTTTCTCCACAGCTGCGGCCCAGAGATTCCAGCAGCGGTTTTCCTCCTCAGGACTGGCTGGAAGGAGGAATCGGTGAACAAAGGCCTAGTGCTTGGTCCCCTCAGGTTGGAAAGTTTAGGACCCATGGGCTTGATCACCTTTTCGTTTATTTTCAGTTCTTTTCATTTACTTAGTTTCTTTCATTTAATTTAATTTCTTTCTCTTGGTTTATATCTGAGTTAGTTATTTTTGGGTAAGGCAGTAGTTGAGGCAGCAATTGAACTTGATTCAGTTTAGTTAGAATCCGCTCTGCTCCCAGGGAGTGCTCACCAGGGCTTGGGCGCAATATCTAGTGTGCAGGACCCAGCAGGGGGTGATCTCAGGTGAGGGAATTTGTTTGGGATGTGCACAAGAGGCCACTTCCCTGGAAAAGGTTACCTGCATGAAAGGCAGGAAAAGTCCTCCCCCCACCCCGGCTAGGAAGGACCTGGAGGCAGAAGGGGCCATGATCTCTACATTGGAGTCAGCTGCCTGCCTCCTGACCATTCCCGGACCCTCCATGTCTCGGGATCAGGGAGACGGAGGGTTTCCAGGGGATTTTTGCCGGAATTTGTACTGCTGCTGCAGAAGGCCTTTGAATGCACCATCAGGGTGCAGGGAGTGTTCCTCCGGCACAGGACTCGAGGTATTAAGTGGGCAGCAAGCAGGAAAGAGCGATACGGAGGGGGCACACTCCAAGAGAGTGTGACACTCAAAGGAGAGTGCACCTGATCCTCCTCTGAGGGGCCGGATGGTGAAGACCTCGATACTGAACTAGAATTCCAGGGTGAAGACTTAGAAGGAGAGATCCTGGAGCAGGAGGACCAGTTGCTGATCATAGTGTTCTGTCTGGAGGAATTGGGGCACTCATTGCGGAGTCCTTGAAGGCCCTTAATATGCAAGCTGGCGTGCCATTGGAAAAGGAGGCGATGGAGGATCCCCTGCTATAGGCGGTGCAGAAACCGCAGAATGTTTTCCTGGTGCACAGGGTAGTTGGACAGATGATCCAAGAAGAGTGGAATCTGCCGGAAGTGGGCCTCAGTGAGGTACAGACTATGTCATGCCTATACCCGTTACCAGAGCAAGAGCATGAACTGTTTTGGTTGACTAAGGTGGATGTGGTGGTGTCGGCAGTCACCAAGAAGACTACCATCCTGGTGGAAGGTAGCACAGCCCTTAAGGATGGCCAGGATAGGAAGCTGGACACCTTGCTGAAACAAGCATTCAATGTCAATGCCCTCTCTCTACAGGCCTCCATTTGTGGGGCATGGGTACCTAGACGAGCTGGCAACAGCTCTACCAGATGAGGCGGCCAAGTTTAGACTGCCCCCGACTCCATCTAGTGGACACTCACTACGATCTTATTAGGGGTCTTTTGAAAAGCATGGCCTCTCTAGTGGTGGCTCGCTGCTACCTATGGCTGAGGAACTGGGCGATGGATAGTTCCTCCAAGTCCCGCCTTAGCAAGCTCCCCTTTAAGGGAAAACTTTTATTTGGAGAAGATCTAGATAAATTGGTCAAGGACTTGGGAGCCCAAAGGCAGATGCCTGTCCGAGGATAAGGATAAGCAGAAGCAACTTCTATCTTCGAGAGGGCAGCCTTGAGAATTTGAGCATTTTCGTACATTGCTTTGTCCCTTATCAGAGGGGCAGACTCCCCTCCAGGGGACAGGGGTTTTGAGGTTTCCGGGGTGCCGGAGCATCCTTGGGACCCAAGAAACCACAGGTGGGACCCAGGTGGGGTTGTTACCTGTGGGAGGCCGGCTATTGGAGTTCTACCCTGTCTGAATACAGATCACTTCAAACTGGTGGGTCTTGGAAGTCATCAGGGACGGCTATGACATTGAGTGGACGCGTCTGGTAGGCCACTCCTTCGTGCAGTCTCCCTGGAAGGTGCTGGACAAGGCAGCAGCAGTAAAGGACACTCTGACAAGGCTATTGCAGTTAAGTGGCTGTGGTGTCGGTGTCCAGAGACCAGTATGGGTGCGGTCGCCACTCCATTTAGTTTGTGGTGCCCAAAAAAAGAGGGTTCCTTTCGACCTATTTTCTGTCTCAAGGGCGTGAACCGCTGTCTGCAGGTCCTGCATTTTCACATGGAAACATTGTGGTCTGTCATAATAGCGGTAAGAAGTGGAGAGTTCTTGATGTTGCTCAACCTTATGGAAGCGTATCTTCACATTTCCATACATCCGGGGCATCAGCAGTTTCTCTGCTTTGCGGTACCGATGGGACCTTTCCAGTTTCAGGCATTGCCATTCGATCTAGCAACAGCCCTGCAGACCTTCACCAAGGTTATGGTGGGTGTTGCGGCAGTGCTCCGCAAGGAAGGAGTTCTCATACATCCATACCTTGACGATTGGCTGATCTGGGCAAAGTCCAGAAGCGAAAGCAAGAAAGCAACAACGAGGGTGCTGCAGTTTCTGGAATGTCTTGGATGGTTGGTTAACTTGGACAAGAGCCATTTGGTGCCATCTCAGGAGCTGGAGTATTTGGGAGCACGTGTCGGCACTAGAATGGGAAAGGTATTTCTACTGAAGCAGCGAGCGCTGGGACTGTGGTGACTGGTGTGCCATTTTTTTTGTAGATGTCCCAGCCAACGTCCTGGCACTACCTTCAGGTCCTGGGGACTATGGCAGCCACGCGGAATGCGGTCCGGGTCCTTTCAGACAGTGTGACCACGGTAGCCTATATCAACAACCAGTGAGGCACGGGCAGCATAGCCTTAGAAGAAGAGGCCGGGATGCTGTTCGGCTGGGTGGAAAGTCACCTTCAGGCCTTATAAGCGGCACATGTCGCAGGAGTCGACAACGTGATGGCAGACTCCTAAGCCAGTGCATGTGGACTCAGGCGAGTGGACTCTCAATCATGAAGTCTTCGAGCAGGTGACATGTCGATGGGGCACTCTGGTCAAGGATCTCATGACAACTTTTCAGTCGGCCAAGGCGAGACAGTTTTTCATCAGGAGAAGAGAGGATGTCAAAGGGGCTGGATGCCCTTGTGCAAAGGTGGCCCGCGGGGGGAACATCTGTGTTCCTCTGTGGGCACTCATAGGCCGTGTAATACAGCAGATAGAGGCTCACCCGGGGCTTGACATTCTGATTGCCCCTGATCGGCTGAGGTGTCCATGGTATGCCAACCTGATGTGGGTTCTCGTGGACAGGCCATGGAGGCTTCCGGCTTGGATCTGTTGAAACAGGGGCCAGTTCGCATGCCCTAGGTGGACTGTTTTTTTTTTTTTTTTGGTTGGTTTGTTTGTTTTTTTATTACTTACAGCATGGCTCTTGAAAGGGCAAAGCTATGGAGGAAAGGTTATTCGGGACCGGTAATTTCAACCTTACTGAAGGCTCAAAGTCCATTTTCTGGCGTATATCAGAGTGTGGCACGTCTTTGAGGTGTGGTGCAGGGACTGACGGGTTCTTCCATTCACTGCTTCTTTGCCAGAAATCTTATCCTTCTTGCAGGATAGTTTCAACAAGGACCTAGTTGCGAGTTCCTTGAGAGTGCAATTGGTGTTGATTTCCTGTTATCGGGGGAAGTTTCAAGGGGTGGCTTTGGGTACGCACCCAGTGCTGCGCTGTCTGAGGGCAGTGAGCCACCTTCAGCCGCCGAGGAGGTCAGTGGTTCAGTCTTGGGATCTCAATCTAATGCTGACGGCACTCACCAGTGAGCCCTTCAAACCATTAAATTGAGTGTCGCTGAAGGATTTGACCCTGAAAATGGTCTTTCTGGTGGTGATTTGCTCAGCATGCAGGATATCGGAACTCCAGGCCCTATCATGTCAGGATCCATTCCTCTGTTTTTCGTGGGAGAAGGTGGTTCTTCGGCCAATACCCTCCTTCTTGCCCATGGTGGTTTTTGTCCTTCCATTTGAACCAGTCTGTTTCGTTACCAGCCCTGACAACCATGGAATTGAGCTCCGATAATCCACAATTGTGCCTCTTGGCTATCAAAAGGATCCTGCGGTGTTATTTGAAAAGGATGGCGTCCCTTTGGAACTGATCATTTGTTTTGGGCTGTTTGGGGGGGGGGGCACCAAACAGGGGAGAAGCGGCAGCCAAGGCTTCCATTTCTAGATGGATTAGAGAAGAGATTGCATCCAATGTTCCCTCTAATTTTCTGTAGGCTGTGTGCGCATAAAATATCAGCTGTGTGCAGCTTTTAAAGGAAGGTTACATTTTTGTGCGCCACAGTGGAGGAGTGGCCTAGTGGTTGGGGCAAGGTACTTCAGGCCGGAAGGTCGGGGGTTCAAATCCCACTAGAGGACAGCAACCTTGGGCCGGAAGGACTGGGGTTTCTAGTCCCACAGGTGCTCCTTGTGGTCTTGGGCAAGCCACTTAACCCTCCATAGCCCATGTTCCCTGTAAAATAGTTCTCTGTGTGCTGTGCTTTCCTGTCTAATCAATGTGTTTATACCTCAAAAATTTCCTGTCATGATTTGACAATTTCCAATCTGTAATCAAACCGCTGCTGATCGCTGGAAGTAGCGGTAT
This sequence comes from Ichthyophis bannanicus, assembly GCA_033557465.1. Lineage (NCBI taxonomy): Eukaryota > Metazoa > Chordata > Amphibia > Gymnophiona > Ichthyophiidae > Ichthyophis > Ichthyophis bannanicus. The sequence continues at coordinate 51,839,456 of CM066046.1, forward strand.
ACAAATGTATACTAAATAAATAAAATAAATAAACATAACGACACTCGGAGTTATATACTTTAAAATTTGACTACATGTCAGAATACAGTATGTACACCACATTGATTTTAATCAAATTAAATAAAGCCTGGAATTTCTAGTAATTACAATCATAACTTTTAAATTTTAAGACGTCTGTGTTTTCTATCAGAATCAGAGCCGTAATTTTTGTGCGCTCTGTTGTAAAGTATGTGCGCTCGCTCGGTGAGCTGTGTGCGCGCGCACAACTTAGCGGGAACAGTGATTGCATCTGAATATGTCTTGAGGGGTAGAGTGGTGCGGGCACATTCCATGAGAGCTCAGGCGGCCTCGTAGGCAGAGTATAGCTTGGTACCACCGGTGGAAATCTGTAAGGTGGCAATGTGGTCTTCTCTGCATACCTTTGCAAAGCCTTTTTGCCTGGATAGCCAGGCGGTGGGAAATGCTCGGTTTGGGGCAACTGTATTTCAGGCCAGTATTGCAGGTCTCTCCTGTTAACTTTAACTGCTCTGTTACATCCCAGAGGTGTGGGACTAGACTGGAGGGATTATAAGGAAAGAGAAAGTAGATTTACCTGCTAATTGTGGTTCCTTGAACTCCAGTCCCAGATCCCACGCTTGGGTACATTAGTGAGAGGTCTTTGGTGTATCCACCCTGGTGGACTCTTTCGGAGGGCTGATATGGGGTACCGAGGGGTATAAGTAAAGTGTCCAGGGGTGGACCGGATGAGCTGTCGGTCTTACGCTCCATGCTGGAGGGCATTGCCCAAATACTCCACAGGTTAGCCTCCCTGTTAAGAAGGGAATGGGGGGGGGATCTTTCTCTGAGGGAGTGAGATGGGAGTAAAGTTTCATTAGATGTAGTGTATTTATTCTTGTTTAACTACTTAGTTGTTGCTCCTGTGATTCTGCTTTGTCAGTAGGTTACTGTGGCTGGTAGGTGGTGCCAGCTGTATAAGTACAGGGGGTCATCAAAAGATGACATGCTCAGTCTCCAAACTGCTGGAAGAGGTACACTACCCAGAGGTGTGGAACTGGACTGGAGTTTCTTTCATTTTGCATTTAGCTCACACCATTCCAGTTAGTAGTCCAAGGCAAGTTACATTCAGGTACAGTAGATATTTCCATATCTGGGGAGAGCTTAAGTCTAACAGACCACTGCAGAAAGCCGGTGCTGAAGTTGCGCTCTATCAACTTTTTATGTCTATTTGCAGCACACTGATAGCGCATGACGTCAGCACAGGAGAGTAAGCCAGACATATGTGCACAAGAAGATGGCGCAAGTTTGACATTCTCTCCCACAGAAATGTACACAGTGTGGCTAATTTGCATATGGAGCCCTGACAATATTTTGATGGCATCGGAGAAAGCCCCCAATGCCATCAAAATTCTGTTGGGGATACTGGCAGCCAACAGTAAGAAAATCCCCGATGGCCCAGCGCCCCCGATTTTCCCCCACCCACCAAAGTAAAAATACTCCCTGGTGGCTTAGCAGCCCTGAACCCCTACCCCCCTTCTGGTACCTTTAGAAATGATGGCACCTGGCCCCATGCAGTGCATCCTGGGTGGAGTCAAACAGCTATATAAGGCATATTCTGCCTTTTATATGGCAGTCTGACCCTGCCCGGTGCATTCCAGGATGCACCGCACAGCGCCAAGTGCCACCATTTTTCAAGATGTTGGGGCAAGAGCGGGAGCCTGTGGGCAGTACTCCTGCTCGATTCTGACGGTGACAGGAGGGGGGCTGCTGGGCCACCAGGGATTTAACATTTCTGCTCAGATGATCCAGGCATTGGGGAAAGCACCCGATGCCATCAAAATACTGTTGGGGGCACGCGTTGGATGTTTAAACCACCTCAAGACCAAGTCTGGAGATATTGCTGCTAAGGCTGGTTGCGAAATCCTCTATACGTTTCTCTGCATCGGGGTCAGCTACTGTTTGTATACCATTTCATTATGTGCTGCTCATTTGCCTGTAATTTTAAATTCTCTTGGTGTTAATTGTGTGCAAATTTTTCCTTTGCTGTTTACAGGCACGTCCTTCTCTTTTCTGCTTTTGCTGTTAGCATTGAGTGTGCTTAAAAGTGGTGTTCCTTATCGTCTGTCCAGTACCTCCAGTCCAGTCAACCTCCTTCAGCAGCTTGGAGACTGAGCATGTCATCTTTTTTTTGATGATATCAACATACTTAAGTAGCTGGCACCACCCACCAGCTCCTAGTAAGCTCAGTCTCCAAGCAGCAGGAGGGGTGATTCAGAGGGCTGGACTTGCTTGAGGAATAACTAAGAAGTTTTTTTAGGATTATAGCTGGCAGTATTGGATTAGGTTTCTTGTTTTTCAAGTGATTCGCTTTACTTGACTATCCAAAAAAAAAAAAAAAATAACATAAGATTAAAATAAAAGGGCGTTTTAAAATCAAACATAAACAAAAGAAGAAAAGTAAGAGATGGAAAGCCTCCTCCCCCCCCCCCCAGGTGAACAGAAGGGGGCTTGTGTCCTAAAGGCCAGAGGTTGAAGTGGCAGCGGCTCCTGCGTCTCATTGGGTGAGGAGCTGTGAGTGTACAGAAGGCCTGCAGGCAGCACTCTGTCAGATCTTTGTTTCAGTTCTCGCTGAAGCCTAGGATGGGGCTGAGCGAGAGTTGGAGAGGACGCGTGTTAGGTTCTTCCTTCCTGGTGAGTGTGTGTCAGCGGGAAAGCGGCAGCTGAAGCACCGTGATGGCTTGTTTGGCACGCTGCTGAGTAACTCAGCAGTGTGGGAAGCGTGCCATCTTGCAGGGCAGGCTAGCAGGAGGGGGGAGGATCTCTGGACAATGGGGTATTTGATTCCTTGCGTTTTATTGTTTTATGGCTTTCTGTACTATGTTGCATGAGCTCCACATAAAAAAAAACAAAATGGGACAGGGAAGCACAAGTGCACAAGGGGAAACCCCAAAGGCTGCATGGGGTTGGAAATGACTGGGAGTTTTGCTTCTCCCCTTTTAAATGTAGAGGCCTCATAGCAGGAAGGGGGCTCTTAAGGGAGTTGCAGTTGACAATTGCGGCGAGATCACAGTGCATAGCTTGCGGAGCCCAGTGGGGGTCAGTCTCTGAAGCGGGCATCTGCCGCAGCTGCGAAAAGGAGGTCCGGATAGCGGAACATCGCCTGCAAGATAGCAAGGCCAGTTTACTGGGGTGCACAGGCTCCTCAGGAGGTGGGGGAGGCATGTCTCATTCCCAGGAGGGTCAGAGCTTGATGGCAGGGGAGGTAAGGGAGCTGGGGACCATGCTGCCTCTCCTCAAGCTGTACAAGTAATGACCAGACCTCTCCCAGACCCTCCACTTCCCAGGGGTTAGAGAGTGACATGGGCCCTCAGGGGGTTTTTGCCCGAGTTTGTGCTTCTGATGCATAAAGCCTTCTGCATAAGGTAATGAGGTGCGAAGGGTCAATCTTGGCGCCGGAGCAGTGCAGGGGCAGGAGATTGATGTGGAGTTTCCCAAGCCGTATAGACTGGAGGGGGACTGGTCTCCTCCTCCAGAAGAACCCGAGAAGGAGGATCTGGAAGCTGACTTGAGGCAGATGTAGAGGAGATGGAGGAAAGAGAGATTCCTCAGGAGGGGAGGTGTCCCGGATAGTTTGCAAATTCCGCCAGGAAGAATTGGCAGCACTCATTGCAGAAGCATTAAAGATGCTTAATATGCCAGCAGTGCTTCCAACAGAGGAGGAGGCATTGGAAGAGCCTCTGCTCCAGGCGGTTCGGAAGACAGAGTATTCCCAGTCCATAGAGTGGTCAAGTATATGATCCAGAATGAATGGAATCTTCCAGAGGCCAGCCTCAGGGGAGTGAGAACTATGACCTGGCTGTACCTGCTGCCAGAGCGGGAGATGCTTCGTTCGCTCAAAAGTGGATGCAGCGGTTTCAGTGGTCACGAAAAAAACATGATCCTAATTGAGGGCAGTATGGTGCTCAAGGATGTCAAGGATGTTCATCTGCTTGTTGAAGTAAGCATTTGATATCAAAGTCCTTGTTGCAGGCATCCATTTGTGGGGCCTGGGTAGCCAGGGCTTGCCTGTGGTGGGCGCAGGGGAGTGCTGGAGCCTGGGGAAACGGCTCAAGATGTGGCAGCCAGGCTAGAGTCGGGGGACCGTGTACCTGGCAGATGCTTCTTATGATCTGATTGGAAGTCTCTCAAAGAGTATGGCCTCAGTGGTGGCGTGACATTCCTGCAGAATCTTGGATGTGTGATCAACATGGCCAGGAGTCAGTTGGTGCCATCACAGGAGCTTGAGTACCTGGGGGCTCACTTTGATACTCCCTGGGGGCCGGGTGCGTGTTCGGAACATAAGGGCTGCGATGCCTATGCAGCAGTTCCTACAGATGAAGGAGCTGATGGCATGACATCTGCAGTTGCTAAGGACCATGGCAGCAACTCTCTAGAATATGTCGTTGGCGAGAGCATGCATGTGACCATTGCAGAGCGCTGTTGCGCAGATGGTCGCATCAGCGGCAGCCCTGTCCAACAGAGACCAGGAGAGTGCTCAAATGGAAGCTCTGCCCCAGAAACCTGGCAGCAGGGAATCGCTACACTGGCTTCTGCTGACAACTGATACAAGTCTTTCGGGCTGGGGTCCCACTACGAGGGACATGTTTCTCAAGCACAATGGAACACTCAGGAGGCAACCTGGTCCATCAACAGACTAGATGCGGGCGGTATTCTTGGCATTGCAGAGATTTCGCCTTGGTTGCAGAGAAAGGTGGTTTGGGTCTTCTCGGACAGTGCCACCATGGTGGCCTATATCAGTTGGCAAGGCGGCACAGGCAGCATGTGCTTGGAAGCAGAGGCCGAGACACTGTTGATGTGGATGGAAGAGCATCTTCAGGCGATTTTCAGTAGTGCACATTGCAGGAATGGAGAACGTGACGGCAGACTACCTAAGCTAGATTCAGGTGGACCCCGGAGAATGGACGCTCAGTCAGGAGATCTTCATGCTGGTGGTGGAGCGATGGGGCGCAAAGATAATGGATCTTATGACAATGTTTGCGACAGCCAAGTTGAACCGGTTCTACAGCAGAAGATGAGATGCCCTGGTGCAGAAGTGTCCCATGGAGGGTTGTCTCTGTTTTTCCCCCTTGGGATAGATTGCATCAAACAGCGGATCGAGATGCAGCGGGGCTTAGTCATTCTCATTGCCCCAGATTGGCCATGGTACCCATGGTATGCGGGCCTAGTGTGGCTACAGGCGGAGCGACCTTGGTGGCTGCCAGCCTGGGCAGACCACTTGACCCAGGAGCTGATGCGCATGCCTCAGGTGGTTTGATTCTGTCTTACGGCACGGCTCTTGAGAGGGCTCTGTTGAGGAGACATGGCTGCTTTGGGACGGTGATAGGTCCACTCCCTTGTCTTATATCCAGGTCTGGTGCATCTTTGAGGCTTGGTACAGAGACAAACAGTGTAGACAGTTCTTGGCTACCATCCTGGACATATTAGCGTTCCTGTAAGCAGGTTTTGAGAAGGGATTGGCTGTTAGTTCCCTGAGGGTGCAGATGGAAGCTGTTTCTTGTTATGGGGCAGGATCCAGGGAGTGTCATTAGGAACACATCCGGATATGGTGAGGTTCCTGAAGGCAGTGAAACAGATCTGTCCACCACTGCAGTCCATCATTCCACCTTGGGATCCTAATTTGGTACTGGTGGCATTGGTGAAGGAGCCTTTTGAACCTTTGGACGGCTCCTCTCTGAAGGACTTAATGTTTAAGACGGTGTTTCTGGTGGCAATTTGCTCGGCCTGGAGAATCTCAGAGCTGCAAGCTCTGTCATGTAGGGAGCCCTTCCTCTACACCCAGTGCCATCTTTTTCTCCACAAGATCATCTCTGTTTTCCACTTAAACCAGCAGGTTTCCCTACTGGCGCTCTTGAGCAGTCTGGAGGGTAACACAGATCCGCAGTTGCGACGTTTTAGATGTGTGGAGGGTTTTGAGATTTTTGAAGAGGATGGCTCCATTTCCTAAGTCGGATCATTTGTACTGTTCGGAGGACCGCACAAGGGAAGGCAACAGCCAAGAGCTTCTCTAATCCATCTGGAAATGGAGGCATCATGTCGACATATGTGCTGAAGGGAAAGTCTGTGCCGGCAGGGTTGCAGGCTCATTCCACTAGGGTTCAGGCAGCTCAGTGGGCAGAGTAGTATGGTACCAACTGCGGAGATTTATAGGGCGGCCACTTGGTCCTCTCCACACCTTTGCGAAAAATTTATCGCTTGGACGTACAGGCAGTGGAGGATGCCCAGTTCAGGTCAGCTGTTCAAGCTGGTATCACTGGTCCCTCCCGTCGTTGGTACTACTCTGTTACATCCCAGAGGTGCAGGACTGGACTGGGCGGACTACTACTACTACTATTATTTAGCACTTATATAGTGCCACGCACGCAGCGCTGTACAGGCGTATATACAAGAGACAGTCCCTGCTCATCAGAGTCATGCTCGTCAGAGCTTACAATCTAGTTGAGACAATACAGAGCAATAGGCAGTTCAGTGCAAAGTACAGTATAGTCTTTACAATTCGGTCATGAAAATTGACGGGAGTCAGGTTGAGATAAGAGAGAGAAGTCAGGATCTGAAAGCGACAGTGAAGAGGTGGGTCTTCAATCTGGATTTGAAGAGGGCCAGGGAGGGTGCCTGGCACACAGACACAGGTAAGCCGTTCCAGGCGTAAGGTGCAGCAAGGTGAAAAGAGCAAAGTCGGGAGTTAGCGGTGCGAGTGAAAGGCCTAGATAGAAGTAATTTGTTAGCAGAGCGAAGTTCCCGAGAGGGGGTGTAAGGAGCGATAAGAGATGAGAGGTATTGAGGGGCTGCAGAGTGAATGCATTTAGGTCAGCAGGAGAAGTTTGAACTGGATGCGGATTGGACAGGGAGCCAGTGAAGCGACTTGAGAAGAGGAGTAATGTGGGCATGGCGAGGTTGACGGAAGATTAGTCGAGCTGCATGATTTTGTATAGATTGAAGGGGAAGGAGATGGCTAGCGGGAAGACCAGCAAGGAGTAGGTTGCAGTAGTCAAGGCGCGAGGAGATTAAGAAGTGGATGAGAGTTTTGGTAGTGTGTTCAGAAAGGAAGGGGCGGATCTTACTAATGTTGTAGAGAAAGAAGCGGCAGGTCTTAGCTACGTGCTGGATATGTGTGGAGAAGGAGAGAGAGGAGTCAAAGATAACTCCCAGGTTGCGGGCCGAGGGAACAGGAAGGATCATAGAACCATCCACAGAGACTGAGAAGGGGGAAAGACAAGGAGTTCAGTCTTGGCCATGTTCAGCTTCAAGTGGCGATGAGACATCCAGGCAGCGATGTCAGAAAGGCAGGCAGAGATCCTGGTCTGGATTTCCGGAGAGATATCAGGTGTAGAGAGGTAGATTTTGGAGTCATCGGCATAGAGATGGTACTGAAAGCCATGGGAGGAGATAAGTGTGCCAAGGGATTGGGTATAGAGTGAGAATAGGAAGGGGCCCAAGACGGAACGTTGGGGTACACCAACATGGAGCGGGGTGGGAGAGGAGGAGGATCCATCGGAGCATACACAAAACGAGTGATGGGAGAGGTAGGAGGAGAGAACCAGGATAGTACGGAGCCCCTGAGAGCAAGCGAGGAGAGGGTGGTGAGTAAAAGATTGTGGTCAACAGTGTCAAAGGCAGCGGAGAGGTCGAGAAGGATGAGGACTGAGTAAAGGCCCTTAGGTTTAGCCAAGAACAAGTCATTGGAGACTTTTGTAAGAGCCTTTTCAGTGGAGTGTAGGGGACGGAAGCCGGATTCTAGTGGGTCCAGGAGGGCCTGGGAGGTGAGGAAGTCGAGGCAGCGGCGATGGACTGCCCGTTCAAGTAGTTTAGATATGAAGGGAAGGAGGGAGATGGGTCGATAGTTAGGACAGGTGGGATCAAGAGAGGGTTTCTTGAGGAGAGGTGTGACAACGGCATGTTTGAAGTCTATGGGGACAGTTGCAGTGGTTAGTGAAAGGTTTAGAATGTGGGAGATGGGGGGAGGGGACAACGGTGGGAGAGATGGGGTGTAAGAGGTGGGTGGGGGATAGGGTCAGTGGAGCAGGTGGTGGGTTTGGAGGAGGAGGAGAAAGAGTGCGGTTTCCTCTTCGGCGATCATAGAGGAGGAGGAGAGGGTAGCAGGGGAAGTATGGATGGGAGGGGAGAGTAGAGGAGGGGGAGAGGTAGATGAGGAAGTGGGGAATTGGAGGGTAATCTTGTGAATTTTGTCGTGGAAGTAGTCGGCGAGGGTTTGGGCTGAAAGGGAGGGCTGGACCTGGGGCGGGGGCACCTTGAGGAGAGAATTGAGAGTATTAAAGAGGTGGCGAGGATCGGAGGCAAGGGAGTTAGTCAGATGGATGTAGTATTTGTGTTTGGCAAGTGCTATGGCTGACTGGAAGGAGCCAAGCATGAATTTGAAGTGTAGAAGGTCTTCCGGGGAACGGGATTTGGTCCAGGCCCGTTCAGCAGAACGGGCACAGGTGCATAAATAGCAGGTTGTGGATGAGAGCCATGGCTGGGGAGTAGAACGCCTGACAGAGCGTGGGGTGAGTGGGGAAAGAGTGTCAAGAGCCGAGGATAGTGCAGCATTATAAGAGGAAACTGCTTGGATTTGAAGGACATAATGGAGGAAAGGGATGGAGAAATGGTGGAGGAGAGAGTCAAGGGATTAATATTATGAAGGTTTCTAAATAGGTTGGGGGAGGCAGAACGAGGGTGAGACGGTGGAAGTTGAAGATTAAAGGTTAAAAGGTGATGGTCTACTTTTGAATCTGAAATGAAGTTGTGAACTCCGTTTGTGAAACTGTTTCCAGGTCTTCAGAGGAGCAAGCTGGGAGAATTACCAAGCTGGAGAAGGACTTGGGAGAGGTGTGAGAACTGGTCACTGCTCAGATTAAGGATAGGGATATCTCTAGTCAGAAGATGGAATATCTGGAAAATCAGGTCCGACGATGTAATCTTTGTCTCCTGAATTTCCCTCGCTCTCCAATAATGTCAGCTGTGGAGATGGTGAGGAAGTACTTCGGAGAGGTTTTAAAGATCCCCCCGGAGCAGCTCCCCCTATAACTAGAGCACAGTATCTGTCCCTGGGTAGTAGAGATAGAGCAAATACTTCTCCCAATACCTCCCCTAGGGTGGGAGACCTATCTATGCTCCTTGAGAGTTCCTTGGAGGTAGTAATTGATAGAACTACTCTCCTTGTGACTTTAGCCCTGGAGTCAGATAAGATGTATGTCCTCTGAATGTATTTCAGGAGTGCTAGTGAGGTTTTTTTGGTTCCAAGGTTTGGATATTTCCTGATTTAGCTCGTGCTTCACAACTGAGAAGGAAGGCTTTCTTGACCCTCCGCCCTAGGGTGGTGGCCTTGGGAGCTACTTTTCAGCTTAAATTTCCGGTTAAATGTTATGTGGGATTTAAACAAAAGATGTATTTGTTTTTTGAACTAAAACAACTACTGGCCTTTCTGGAAGTAAGAGAGGAGAGTGTGGTTGAAGTCTTGCTACCTTCCCATGTGTCTGACGTATAAGTCTCTTATCTGCTTTGTGTTATTGTATAAGGATAGTTAGGGCGTGTATAATAATGCCTGCCTATTTCATATTTTGCCTGGTACTTCCCCCCCCCCCCCCTTTTTTTGCCTCTTATTTTTTGGTCTAATGTTAACGGAAAGGATTGTGGAATATGTTACATATTTCTTGCTTATTATGATGTATTTTCCATGATGTGTCTTTCATTCATGTAAAAAATTTTGCTTGGATGTTTGACGGATAATAATAAATATAAAATTAAAAACAAAACAAAACCAAAAAACGTGAAGGTCTGATGAGGGAAGGATTGAATTGTGGGAGAGGAATTGGCGAAATATCTGGTCAAGGCAGTGGCCATGCAGGTGGGTGGGGGCAGTGGAGCAGAGTTGGAGGTCGAATGAGGAGGTGAGGGCGAGGAACTTTAAAGCATGGGGGTTGGAGGGGTTATAGATGTGAATGTTAAAATCGCCAAGAATAAGAGTGGGGGAAGAGGGATCCATAAAGATGGAAAGCCAAGAGTCGAAGCCAGTAAGGACGGTCGATTTGGATTTGTCTGGTGGATGATAGATAACAGCTACCTGGAGGGGAAGTGGTGTGAAGAGGCGAATAGAGTGGACTTCAAAAGAGAGGGAGGAGTGTGACTGAGGCAGCAGTAGGGGTTGGAATTGGCAAGAGGGAGAAAGTAGAAGCCCTACACCACCACCGCAGCTAGTGGATCGAGGTGTATGGGTGAACTGGTAGCCCCCGTGGAAAAGAGCAGCAGTGGATGCGGTATCGTCTGGGAGGAGCCAGGTCTCAGTTAGGGCAAGAAGGTGTAGCGCGTTAGAGATAAAGAGATCGTGAGTAAAAGGAAGTTTGTTAGAGACTGAGCATGCGTTCCATAGGGCACATGAGAATGGGAGGGTGGAGGGGGAAAGGAGAGGGATATGGATGAGGTTGGACAAGTTACGTGAGGATCTATTTCCAGAGTAGTACAGAGATCTAGAGGGGCCAGGGTATGGATGAATGTCTCTGGATGAGTGTGCCTTCCTTGAGGGACATGAGGGAGGGGAAGAGGAGTGGGCATGAAGGGGGGTCTTGATGATATTAGGTTACGTGAGGATCTCTCTTTTGAGTGAGAGAGAACGCTAAGGGGGATAGGGTTGGGGTTGATATCTCTGGATGAGTGATTTGGGCATGAGTGAGGGAGGGTGGAAGGGGAAAGGAGAGGGATATGGATGAGGTTAGATAAGGTAAGTGAGGAACTCTTCTTAGAGTGAGAGAGAATTTGAGGGGGGCCAGGGTTGGGGTTGATATTACCTGATGAGAGAAGGAGGCGGAGAAGTAGAGAACGGGGTAGAGGGGAGGCAGTACGGCGGAAGCGAGGGTGAGGTTGCCTTAAAGAGAGGGGGTTTGGTTGAATGAGGGGGGTGTGTGATGAAGCTCAAGAGTAGATACTAGGTGAGAAGACAGAATGGAGGGAGAGGTGAGGAAGGTGGAGGGAGCGTAGGGGGGAGAGGCAGTTGGGGAGTATGAGGAAGAGAAGGACAATGAGATGTGGGGCCATAGAAGAGGAGTAGTGGGGGCTATGCAGTGTATGTTCTCTTACAAGCAGTGAGGAGGGCTAATGTATCTATAGGTTAAAATACAAGCAGTGGTAGTGGGAAGACTATAGCCTGTGCAGCGAAGTTCAATGTAAGCAATGGGTAGCAAGCTCAATTTAAGCAATGTCTAGGCAGGCAGCAAATGGTAAACCTACAAGCAATGGGTAGCAAGTTCAGTGTAAGCAATGTCCAGGCAAGCAGCAAAGGTAACCTACAAGCAATGAGGCAGTAATGGACTATGCAGCAATGTATGTTACATTACAAGCAATGAGGTATAAGCAATGAAGTAGTGGGGTCGACACATGCAGCATATGATACAGCACAAGCAATGAAGTAGCAAGGAGGCTGTGCAGTAAAGTTAGTTGCAGGCAGAGAGGCAGCAATAATGAGGTAATGGGGTAGCAGTGGAGTCTAAGGCTGTTCAGCGCAATGCGGTAGCAGTAATGAGGTAGCTGAGGGTAGCATTGGAGACAGGGGGTTGTGAGTAGCAGTGGGGTAGTAGTGGAGCAGACTGGGGAGTGCCTATTACGCGTGGGTGAATGTGGGGCCAAGGTCCGAACAGGAGGAGCGTCTCTACCCGCTAGGCTCCACGACGCTGCAGCTGCTACACGGGTGATCAGCTGGTGCTGCGATGGTCAGGTTGAGCCAAGGGCACCTGTGGTCCCCGCCAAAGGACCCTCTGGTGAGGCCCTCAGGTGTGGGCGCGCCAGGAGGCGCCCGAGAATGTGGATCCCTCGTCGGGCCCTGATTGGGCCTTGCGATGGGGAGCAGGAGGGGTTTCCTACCTCCTGCTCCTTGTCAGGATGCCGATCGGATGATAAGGAAGGTGAAATTAGGCATTACCTGCTAAGTGGTGTTCCTTGAGTAACTCTACTCCAGTCCAGCCCTGGAACTCACCCGTATAGCAGCTGTTATAGAGGCGTGACCCTGGGACTGAATATGAACATTATATGGTCATGGGGGTTACTAAATATCAAGGATGGCAATAAAGGCGACTAACCAATCCAAAGGCGTGGTATAGTGGAAAAACGGAGCCTTTTATTAACAAATGCCAACCCAAAATAAAGGCTCCGTTTTTCCACTATACCACGCTTTTGAATTGGTTTCTGCATCTTGCGTGGTATCTGCTCTCGTAATAAAGGCGACTAAGTCATGACAGGAATGCCGTTTGTCATTTTTTGCCTTATGCTTTTAACTGTTTGTTGCCCTTGTTTTATGGAAGGATCATTTATGCAAGTTTTCAACTATGCAGGCCACAGGTAAGCTTCCTGATTCTGGAGGGAAGGAGGGCTCCTTCGAGGGGGGGGGGTGTGGGGGGGGGTTTCAAGAATAGATGGAGTTTGTTTATAATGTTTGACTAATTTGCTACCACTGTGAGTCTACATTGTCTGTCAGTAGGTTATTGAAGGCTGGTGGTGGTGCAAACTGCCCAAGTATGCTGATGTCATCAAAAAGATGACCTGCTCAGTTTCCAGGCTGCTGGAAGAGGCCTACTACCCAGAGGTGCGGGACTGGACTGGAGTTACTCAAAGAACGCCAATTAGCAGGTAAGGCCTAATTTCACCTTATCTGTTCTTAAAGGCCATGCATTGGCCAGTAAATTTGTACCTGGGGCAGTAAAGGGTTAAGTGACTTGCTCAAGGCCAAGGAGCAGCAGTGCATAACTGCTTATCCATGTTTAACACTAGAAGCCCCAAAATGTGTCAATTGATGCATTATGATGACTGTGTTTAGCATGAAATGCAGATGTGAATTAATGTGAAGTTACTTATTTGTTAAATACGTGCAGTGTGTGACGTCATTTACATGACGTCATCGTGTGTTTATTGTTTGTAATGTCGGAGTAAAACTGTACACAGTGATTGAGATGCGCCACCTAGTGGGAACATGAATTTATACCTAGAAGCCCCAAAGTACGTCAATTGACGCATCCAAGACAATTGAGTGTCAATTGACGTACTTTGGGGCTTCTAGGTATAAATTCATTTTCCCGCTAGGTGGTGCATCTGTCATTAATTTTCGATGCACATATTTGAACATCTTGACCTTGCTAACAAAGTCATGGAACATGACTGACATGGTTCTAGCAGTGGCGCTGGTATACAACTTTGAAGATGCATTTGTGTCAATTGACGCACTTTGGGGCTTCTAGTGTTAATGCGGCGTCTAATAAAACTCCCATATTACAGATAAACAGTGGTGGCTTTAAACAGGTTTAAAAATTGGACATTGGCTCCTACTTTTCATACAGAATACTTCAATCATTTGCACATGTGATGGGACAAAATCAGGAATGATTCAGCATGGCTGTGATGCCAGTAACATAGAATAAACAGTTTATATATTGTAGGGCACCGCAAGGAAGCCATATAACTTACACTGCTATTTTAGTGAGATTTTCATCCGTGTACATTTAAAAGAAGAAAAAAAAAACCAACAAAAACCCCCAAATCTCCCCAGAGTTTTAAGTATCTGAGTAGCAGTATGTCACACAAGAGCAATGACTTAAAATCTTATGGCTGATTTTTCAGAAAACCATTCTAATGACACTGCAGTAGAAGTTAAATAGAATTATGGTATTTTTTTAAATGAAGTATAATAGAGAGAGCTGATTATGCACAGGCATGGTTGCCCTTGTGATGGCAAAGCCTAGCACTGTGTTCTCTGCAACATGTCTCATAGAAAAATCAAAGGATAATGCTGCATCAGTGATCTGTGTAATGAAGGGAAGATAGTTCACAAGTATTCTATTAATATTACATGTCAGAGGTATGATTCTTAAGAAGACTATGGCCTAACACTCATGATTTGTTTAAAGAAATGCTGCAAAGAAGGGAGAATCTGATCAAGACCTGTTATCACTGCTGCTTTATTAAGATACAAGAGAAGTTTGAGGGAATGCACAATTGCTTTTGGCATTTACGGTATTCTATGTAATGCATTCTCTTTGAAAAGCCAGAATTCTAACCTTTTACAGTTCTCAACCTTCTGACCCTTAAATACTTTTGGCTAAAAAAAGGCTTGGGTTTGAGATCTCATGGTTTATTTGGATTTAGCTCATACCTTTTCAGCAGTAGTACAAGGCAGATTACATTTGGGTTCAGTAGATATTTCCCTGTCTCCAGAAGGCTTACAGTCTAAGTTTGTACTTGTACTTGTATTGACATCACAAAGCTAAGGTTAAAGGATTTTATATAACACTCCTTTTCCCCCTGTAGGTTATGGGGAGTCCCTGGAGTCGAGGGCAATACCAGAGAAAGAACGTGTGGACTACCTCCTACGTATCATAGAGTCGCTTGACATTAAGAAACCGATCCTCATCAGCCCATCTATGAGCGGTCCTTACTCCCTATCCTTGCTAATGCAGCATGGGGACCGGTTGAAGGGCTTTGTTCCCATTGCTCCTGTAGGGACGAAGAGTTACACCAAGGACCAGTACAAACTAGTTCAGGTAATCTTACTGCTATTTAAATAATTTAAGGGTCAGGGCAGATAGAAATAGACAGTGACTTACTCCTTTGTAATAAGAGAATACATGATGGCAGTTCGCCTATGCAGTCTGCTCATTTTTTGTTTTGTTGCTGTGCTGCTAAGGGTTGGGAGCCAACTGTCATAAAATTCATTTTAATAAACAAATAAAATCTTGATTGATCACCTTTTCAATTCAAACAGCAAAGCAGCTAGCAAAACAATACATATATAAAAATTCCAAACACACATGTGCGTGGCTTACAAAGCAATGCATGTGTAAAATATCAAACACACAACAATTCTTAAAAAAATGTGCCTATAAAAATAGAAACAATCATAAAATATATAAGTCATTCTAAAGAAGGAACAAGGTATCAATGAAAATATTGCGATTATAGAGGTAGCAGAATGTATTTTACAACCCACCAAGGTTGCCACAAAGACCCCTAAATATCAAACCACGCTATTCAAAGACTTTTATAAAGAACCATGTTTTAAGATCTGATTTACACTTGGAATGTAGGAAGAGGATTCCTCAAGGATGGCACTGGAAAAGCAAAAGACTGCCGAGTTATATCCAGATGAATCCTTGAAGATGGTGGAATAAATGACAAACCAGATTGCACTAAACACAATGATGACAAAATAAGCCAAATATCTGCGTGTCAATATGGATCTCCAGGAACAAGCAGGAATGTAGGTTTCACATATGGGTGACGTCTGTACCAATGGAGCCCACACAGGAACGCTCTTCCAACGTTCAGTAGGAAAGCTTTTGGGAGCATCCCACTGCGCCTGCGTTGCCGTCTTCCCACCTTACCAACTCTCCCTCCTCAGTTCTTTGTTTTCCGTGGAGCCAGCAGGAAGCAAATCCTGTCACTACAGAAATTTTTTTAATTCATTTCTTTTTTTTTTTTTTTTGTGGTTTGCGTCTGCCTTTCTATCGACGCTGGAACAGACTTCCAATCGGTTTTTCATTTCTTTCTTTCTTTTCTTTCTTAAAAGTTCTAGTTGTTGGTTTTTTTTTTCTCAGACGTATCAATGCCATTTTAGGCCTACACCTACCATTCTGTTTACCAACATTATGGAGAAACCAGCTAGTGGTTTTAAGAAATATTCTAAGTGTGGGGGTATCATCTCTGCTACAGACACACATGACTTGTGTCTCAAATGCCTTGGCCCCGACCACTAGCCTTTAGAATGTCCTCTGTGCAAGAAGATGACGAAGAGAGGCCTACATAACCAAGCTGCAAAGTTTAGGCACACTCTTTGCCTCAGATGCAGTTTCCTTAGCATCGAGGGCATTGTCTTCCTCTCATGGATCTCAGGTATTGAAACAAGTCGTCTTCGAAGACATGTCGTTCACCCAAGGGTAGATCTTTCTAAGCATCGAGATGCCTTGAGTGTTGCCTTAGAGGTGGATCGGCCAGCCAAACAACCCTGGCAGCAGGACCGTCCCTTCAGAGCCATCAAGGGGTTCCAGGATGCTCCTGAAGCTTCCACCTCCAGAGAGCACCTGGTGCCATACTCTAGGATGGTAGCCTGCATTCCCAGTACCGATACCCAAGCATCGGCAGGCTCTATGGATCAGTGTATCCTAGCCATCAAGCACAGTTTAGCAGCTCTACTGTTGGCTTTGGTACCAGTAAAATCTTTACAGGCAGTAGCACCCATGGTACTGATGCAAACTATGTCCAGTTAATGCTGCTTGGTATGCTACCACCTCTGCCTGTCCTCGAATCCACTCCTTGTACTGGGGGCTCCTCCAGGCAAGTTCCTCTCTTCGATACTGACTTCAATCGGTACTGAGCATTAACGGAGCATGGACATTGTTTGTGCTGATACTTCGAGTTTTCCAATGATGAATTGATCGATATCCGAAGGCTTCAAAGTATACTTGAAGATCCTTCTCCTTCGTCACATGTCCCCTCCTGAGGATATGTCTTTTCGAGAATTTATTTGGGACCTAGCAAAAGGCCTTTCTATAATAGTAACATCTGGAAGAACCCAGAGCAGAGGAATTGGAGAGTCTCCAATACCCTACAGCTCCTAAGGAGGGGCCACACTTCTTATTCACTGTATTTTCCATGATCTCATGCCCCAGATGTGGGAGACACCCTTGACTATTTCTCCACATACTCGACGTCTTGATAATGCGTACCGGAGTGTCCTGGCTTCCAAAAGACACAGCTCCCTCACCATTCCATGGTGGTGGAATCGGCGATGTATCAAATTAAAAGTTCTAAGACGCATTCTTCCAACTCTCCAGGTAGAGAATCGAGAACCCTTGGTGTTTTCAGGCTTCCATGCTGTTAGCCAGGATCAGCTCATATATACTCCTATGTGGGTATGTTTCTCAAGAAAGTTACTAGAGATCAGGAGTCAATGTCTCTTCTCCCTGATGACAAAAGAGCTGACTATCTCACTTTGGTCAGACATGCCTGTGGTGCACACAGAATTGCTTGGCTTCAGGCATCAGATCTTGCACAATGGGTGCAAGATAAACAAGGTAACATCCCTTGCACAGGTGAAAACCTGTTTGGCAAGGACTGACAGGATAAAGCTGCTCAATTAGAATCTGAGAACACCACTTTAATTAGGCTTTCCAGAACTACTATTAAAACTGAACTACTACTATTAAAACTTCCAGAACTACTGCCAACCCTGCTAAGAAGAAAGCATCTGTAAAAAAGACTGACTTTAGTAAGAAGAAAAAATATTATCCTTTTTACATCCCGGCTTCTCAATACCAACCTCGGGGTTCTCAGAAGAGGCAACAGCATCCTAAGCAACAGAAGAAGCCACAAACTCACAAAACTCAGCTCCGCAGGCTCATCTTCTGTTTTTTGACGTTTTCCTAAAGAACATACCACTCTGCCTCTAGAGAACCCTCTCCACATTGCCGGCAGACTGTCATTATGCCCAGAAGTGGCATCTCATCACTTCAGAGCAGTGGACACTAACCATAATGAGAGAAGGGTACAGACTTCATCTACAAAATCTGTCCCTTACACATATTGATGCGGGAATATCATTCTCAGCTCCTCCCACCGCTCTTCTGCTGCAGAAGGTGACTTCTCTACTATCCCAGGGTGCTATTGAAGAGGTACCAATGTCTCAACAAGGGATGGGTTTCTGTTCTCCATACTTTCTCATTCCAAAGAAAACAGGAGGATACAGACCCATTCTGGACCTCAGAAACCTGAACAAGTTTCTTGTCCCCGAGAAGTTCAAGATGGTATTTTCTGGGGACCCTCCTACCCTATCTCCAGAGTCAGGATTGGCTCTGTTCTCTAGATCTAAAGGAAGCATACACACATCCTTATTCACCCAGAACATAGGAAATATCTACCCTTCATGTTCCAAGGAAGACACTATCAATACAAAGTCCTGCCTTTCAGACTCTCCTCTGCTCCAAGAGTCTTCACAAAGTGCATGGCGGTCATAGCCTCATTTCTAAGATCTCTAGGGATATTTGTCTTCCCTTACTTAGATGACTGGCTCATCAAGGCAGGCACCTCCCCGGAGGTCAGCCTGTCTCTATCTTGTACCATACAGGTACTTCAGGATCTGGGATTTGTAATAAATGTACCAAAATCTATCTCGTTCCTACACAAACTTTTAGAGTTCATAGGAGCTCTCTTAGACACTCAGTAATCAAGGGCATTTCTGGCCCAGGCCTGCTCTTTTTGCATTCAACTCGCATCTTAAGTGCGTCTCAAACACCACCTAACTGCTTGAGAAATGCTGCAGCTGCTAGGCCATATGGCCTCAACATTACACATAGTTCCATATGCCTGTCTACAATATGCGCACAGCCCAATGGGCTCTGTCCTCCTAGTGGAAACAGGCCTCGAGACGTCTCAGGGACAAGATCTGGGTCTCTGCCCCTCTGGCCACCTCCCTTCAATGGCAGTGGTCCCAGAAAATCTCCTTGTCAGGTCACCTTTTCAGATGCCTCCACATCAGTGTACCCTGACAACAGATGCCTCCAAACTGGGTTGGGGGGCTCATCTGGGCACTCACTCCACTCAGGGCCTCTGGACAGAACAGGAGTCGCTACTCCAGATAAATCTCCTAGAGCTCCAGGCTATCTTCAGTGTCATCAAGGTATTTCAACAGCACCTGTATTTCCACAGGATCCTGGTCCAAACAGACAATCAGGTGGCCATGTTCTATGTGAACAAGCAGGAAGGAACAGGATCTTGGCCCCTCTGCAGGGAGGCTCTACATCTCTGGTCCTTTGCCATTGCCCATCACATACACCTCCAAGCGTTGTATCTTCCAGGGGAACAAAATGTCTTAGCAGACAAATTGAGTCGGATCCTCCTTCCCCACAAATGGTCTCTCCACACTGAGACAGCATCCTTTATCTTTCAGACCTGGGAGACTCCAAAGATAAACCTGTTTTCCACTCTGCAGAATGCCAAGCTTCCTTGATTCTGCATCAGGACTCCCATGTCGGGCAACCATCAAGTGGATGCATTTCACCTCCACTGGGGTCGAGGGCTCCTCTATACTTTCCCTCCAATTCCCCTAATTCCAAGACACTTTTCATGCTACAAGCAGACAAGGGGCTTCATGATACTCATAGCCCCGTACTGACCACGTCAACTGTGGTTTCCTCTCCTGCTATGTCTCTGACTCAACCCCTAGATCTAGGATCGGCTCCAGATCTCCTCTCCCAGGAGGAGGAGATGCTGCTCCATCCCAATCTGCAGTCTCTCCACCTCACGGCATGGTTGCTGAAAACGTAGCGTTACAAGATCTTAACCTTACTCAGGAGGTTAAGGACATCCTCTTAGTTTCCAGAAAGCCATCCACGAGACGTTCTTATGCCTTCAAGTGGCATAGGTTCTCTCACTGGTGTTCCCAGAAGGATCTTAATCCTTTCTCGGCTCTAGTGGAGGTGTTCCTCCAGTATCTCCTCCACCTGTCCTCATATGGTCTCAAGACCAAATGGGTAAGAGTTCACCTAAGTGCAATAAAAACATAAACATGACGACAGAAAAGGACCACATGGCCTATCGAGTCTGCCCTTCCATATCAACAATTACAACAGTCCCCTTTTTTCCTTTAGAGATCCTTTGTTTGTCCCATGCTTCTTAGAGATGAGGACAGTATCTGAATTCAGTCACCTCCACTGGGAAATTATTCTAAGGATCCACCACTCTTTCCGTAAAGAGATTTTTGCATATCACTTCTGAATCTATCCCCTTTCACCCTCATCCCATGCCCCCTCATAGCAGAGCTTGCTTTCAATCAAAAGAGGCTCTCCTCCTGTGCATTTATGCCATGGAGGTATTTAAACGTCTCAATCATATCACCTCTATCCCACCTTTCCTGTAAGGTGTACATATTGAGATCCTTAAGTCTGTCCTCATATGTTTTATAATGAAGACCACTAACCATTTTAGTGGCCACCCTCTGTACAGACTCCAGCCTGTTTATATCCTTTTGAAGGTGCGGTCTCTAGAATTGCACACAATACTCCAAATGAAGTCACACCAAAGACTTATACAGAGGCACTATCACCTTTCTTCTGCTGGCCATTCCTCTCCCTATGCACCCAAACATCCTTCTAGCTTTTGCTGTCGCCTTTTCTACCTGTTTAGCTACTTTAAGATCATCAGACACAATCATGCCTAGGTCCTGCTCTTCTTTGGTGGACAAAAGTCTTTCACCCCCTATACTATATTGCTCCCTTGGATTGCTGCAGCCCAAATGCATGACCTTGCATTTTTTTAACATTAAATCTCAGCTGCCAAAGTCTAGATCATTCTTCAAGCTTAGCTAGATCCCTCCTCATGTTAGCTACACCTTCCTGGTGTCTACTCTATTGCAGATTTTGGTATCATCCGCAAAGAGGCAAACCTTCCCTGACAGCCATTCCGCTATATCACTAACAAAGATGTTAAAAAGAATCAGACCAAAGACAGATCCCTGGGGCACACCACTGGTAACCACCTCCTCAGAGTGAGTTCCATTTACCTATACCCTTTGTCGCCTCCCACTCAACCAATTTCTAAACCAAGCAGTAACTTCAGGGTCCATCCCTAGAGTGCTCAGTTTATAAGTCGCCTGTGAGGAATGGTGTCAGAGACTTTACTGAAATCTAAATACACCACATCTAGGCTCTCCCTCGGTCCAACTCCCTGGTCACCCAGTCAAAGAAATCAATCAGATTTGTCTGACAAGACCTGCCTCCGGTGAATCCATGCTGCCTCTGATCCTGTAATCCGCTGGACTCCAGAAACCTCACTATTTTCTCTTTCAGCAGCACTTCCAATTTACCACCGAAATAAACTAACTGGCCTGTAGTTTTCAACCATATCCTTACTTCTGCTTTTGTGTAAAGGGACCACATGTGCCTCTCTCCAGTCCTTTGGCACCACTCTGACTCCGAGGCATTGAAAAAGTCGGTAAGTGGAGCTGCTAGAACGTCCCCAAGTTCCTTCAGTATTCTAGGGTGTGTCCCATCGCTTTGTCTACTTTGTTTAGCTAGTTTCTGACTAACAGTCTTCTGAAAATTGTTCAAGATGCCCCTCTCCTCTTTTCCTGTTTGTGGGTGTTTTCTGAGGTCCTGCTCCTGGTTCTTCATCTGTGAACACAAAACAGAAATATTTGTTAAAGCAATTCCGCTTTATCCTCCTCAGCTTCTACATATTCCTTCCCTTCACCCTTGAGTGTGACAATACCACTTTTGCCCTTCCTCTTCTCACTAACATATCTGAAAAAATGTCTTATCCCCCATTTTATTGCATTGGCTATTTCCTCCTCTTTGAATCTTTGCTTTCCTGATTACTTTGTTAGCTTCTCTAAGTTTTTCCAAATGTAGATGCCTGTCTTCCTCTCTCTGTGATCTCTTGTATTTCATGACGGCCTCCCTCCTTTTTTGTGGTTGTTTTTTTTCCACCTTTTCAGCTACTTTTGAAAACCATAGTGGTCTCCTTTTCCTCTTACCTTTTATTTACCATTTTAACAAAAAGGTTGGTTGCCCTTAAAATATCCCCTTTCAGTTTTTCCCACTGTTTTTCTACATCCCTCAGCTGTTCCCATCCAACTAACTACTCCCTGAGGTATTGGCCCATCTTTGCAAAGTTAGTCTTCCTAAAGTCTAAAATCCTCACCTTGGAATGGATTCTAACAGCCCTAGTCCTAATACTGAACCACACCATCTGGTGATCACTGAATGCAAAATGATCTCCCACTATAACATCAGAAACACTTTCACCAGTGATAAGCACCAAGTCCAGTATGGCCCCTTCACGTGTGGGTTCTGTTACCAGTTGCCTATATAGTTCTCCCTGTAGAGAATCCAGGATGTCCCTTGGAGGGACAGCCCATCTCCTCACAGCCGCTCGTAGCGCGCTTTATGAGGACGTTTGCTGACCAAACCTCTCATTAGACCATCACCAGTGGCGTGGGATCTCAATGTTGTTCTAGGGAAGCTTTTCAAGCCGCCTTTTGAGCCCTTGGCTGCGACTCCACTAAAGTTCCTAACTTGGAAGGTCATCTTCCTAATTGCCCTCAATTCAGCTAGACGCATTAGTGAGCTTCAGGCATTGTTGGCGGATCCTCCTTATACCCACTTCCACCATGATAAGATCATCCTTAGGACTTGCCCCCATTTTATGCAAAAGATGGTGTCTCCTTTTCATTTGAATCATTCAGTTTACCTTCCTGTCTTTTTTCCTAGTGCAGAGGCAGCCCTCCATACTCTTGACTGCAAACATGCCTTAGCATTTTATCTTCAAAGGACTCTAACACCGTAAGGGCTGCTAGGTTGTTCATTTCCTTTGATCCTAGTCACCTGGGGTTGTCATTATCCAAATGTACTCTCTCTAAATGGATAGCAGATTGCATCACATTTGCTTATGATAAAGCAGGACTGTTTATTTATTTATTTACATTCTCTTATATACTGCGCTATTCTGCATCAGTGCGGTTTACATTGAACAGGGCATTATAACTTGGAGATAACTATTTTACAGGGAACATGGGCTATGGAGGGTTAAGTGGCTTGCCCAAGACCACAAGGAGCACCTGTGGGACTAGAAACCCCAGTCCTTCCGGCCCAAGGTTGCTGTCCTCTAGTGGGATTTGAACCCCCGACCTTCCGGCCTGAAGTACCTTGCCCCAGGCCAGTACTATCTCTAAAGGGTCACGTCACTGCCGATCATGTCTGTGCCATGGCTACCTCAATGACAAATCTGCGCTTTGTCGCCATTGAGGAAATAATGTAAAGTAGCAACTTGGTCTTTGGTCCATACCTCTGCTGCTCATTACTGTCTGGACAAGGACTCCTGCCGAGATGCCATGTTTGGTTAAGCTGTTCTCCAGCACCTCTTTCATACTTAAGTTCCGAGATGAATGGAAGGAATTGCACTTTTCGATACCAGACATCCATAGAGGATTCATGACCTCTTGCAACCTTTCCTGAGGCAAACCTCCACCCGTTCTGAGGCCATTTCTTTGGCATCTTCTAGCTAGGGAGTCCCATATGTGAAGACTACATTCCTGCTTGTTCCTGGAGATAGCGAAGTTACTCACCTATAACAGTTGATCTCCAGGAACAGCAAGAATTTATTCTTCACAACCCGTCCTCCTCCCCTAGGAGTTGTAAGGGTTTTTTTTTTTTTCCTTTTCTCTCTTTTTCTCTCAGCTACAAACTCAACTGAGTGGGGAGAGTTGGGAAGGCAGCAATGCAGGTGCAGTGGGATGCTCCCAAAAGCTTTTTTACTTAATGCTGGGGAGCGTTCCTGTGCGGGCTCGGTCGGTACAGACGTCACTCATATGTGAAAACTAAATTCCTGCTGTTCCCAGAGATCACCTGTTACAGGTGAGTAACTATGCTTTCTCTATCATCCTGGGAAGATGGGTATGCAAGTTCTCATATTTAATCCAACATCCAGGCCTCTTTCCCTATCCCCTCACCAATGTCAGACCACAAGCTTTGTAATAAGTCAAATATCTACCAAACTAGCAAGACCTGAACATTTGACAACTTAAGTCCCACAGCCTTTCTCAGGGCAATCATCAGGCTTAGAGTCGGTGCTCTGAGTAGTCATTGGTGGGGGAGGGTAGATCTTATCCAGAGGAGAATTGCTTCCCTCCATTGTGTCCAAGCTTACTCCCAACAGCCTTTGGCATTCTTGTTTTCTTTCCTAATCTTCTTTTTTTTTTTTAACATGTTTTATTAAGCATTGTGACCGACAGGATATTAGAAGGCATTTCCAATACAACTACAAAGAACAAGGAACAACCCTCCCCCCCCCCCACACCATTCTCACCCCTTCAGGTGGTTGCTAATACAAGAAAAGCTCTACCCACACCCACCCCTTCCCATCATCTATGCAACACCCTCTTACTTCTTAAACACCCCCACAGACAGGCAAAATCCCCCCTGTGTACCTGCCCGTGGCATCCTGTTGTCATTAGCACAGTATAACCTGTCGTAACAGAAACACGCCCAAAAGAAACCTGCATACCGCACAAAACAAAAGAATAGAACCTAAAAAAAAAAAAAACCTCATAAACTCTGAAACCATGTGCGTGTTAGATATCCACCAACCCCCTCCGTGAGCCCCGTCTGTATCCCAGCCCCCCATCCAAGTAAACATCCCAAATCTTATGAAACATCCATTCTTTCCCCCTCAACCGGTACGTCAGCAGATCAAAACGTACCGCTGCTTCCACCTTGGCTTTCCAGTCCAACTCAGTAGGACCAGTCACACTCTTCCACTTCCCAGCAATTGCCACTCTGGCAGCCAAGCGCAGCTTCTCCTCTAACAACTCCCGCCATTTCCCCTTCCCGGACCCACCTAGTGAGCCCAACAGCCAGGCCGGGCTGTCACGTTGCTCTCTGTGCCCCTTCCTGTCTCCTAGCGCCCCCCCCCCCCAATTCTCCCCCGCACCCTCTCCCAAAAGGCTTGGATCACCGGGCAATCCCACCACATGTGAAGGAACCCCCCCCGATCCCTCCACAGCCTCGCCAACATTTATCCAAGGGCAACCCTCCTGCCAAATACAACTGCCGGGGAGTACAGTAAGCCCCTTGTAATATTTGCAGTTGGGTTTGCCGCCAGGAGGACACCCAGGTACACCGGTGCAGCCCCGCATAAATCCTGGCCCAAACCTCCTCCCCCAGCTCTTCTCCCAGCCACCTATGCCACCGCGCCTGATGTAAGGGCTGACCACTCTCAACACACTCCCGCAGCAAAACATTATAAATCTTTGCTAGAAGCCCTTTATCCCCCGTCCCTTGGTACACCACCTGCTCCATCGGCGTACTGACTCTACAAATCTGTGCTATAACGTCCCCACTCATGAGGAGATGGCGCAGCTGAAAATACTGGTAGAAGGGTATTTTCTCCTGTACCTTACCCTCCAAATCACTATGGGACCGAATGACTCCTTCCACCACAAAGTCCTGGAGCTTGTCTAACCGCCCATCTACCAATTGCCGCCCTTTCCGTACCACCCCACCTTCCCAATGGGGAGGAATTCCCCGATGGTGGACCAGGGAGAAAAGGGGCTGGGGAACCACCCCCGTCTCTTACCCTGGACACTAACCGCAGCCATAGCCTCCAAAAAGGGATGTCCAAGCTTGCATTTCCTCCCCCTCCCTCCTCCCCGTCCACCATCCATTTCACCCAAGAGAGTGCGCCCAATACCGACCTCTCTAGCTCCACCCAGGACATTGCCCCCTCCCCTCTAGAATGGTCCCGCCATGCCCTCAAGATACAGGCCTGGTGGTACCACTTCAACGATGGGAGCCGAACCCCACCCTGTTCTTTGGATGGGAGAAGACCACCGCGCCCGATCCTCGCCTTTTTCCCCCCTCCCATACAAACCTCAATAACCGACTCTCCCATTGTTTCAACAGTTTCCCGGGTATCCGGATGGGCAGTTGCGAGAAGAGAAACAAAAATTTCGATACTACAGTCATTTTAAGCACTTCCACCCGTCCCCACCAACTAAGTTGCAAGGAAGCCCAGCCGTCCAGCAGCGACGAAATCTGCCCCATCAACGTCCGGTAATTCAACTCAAACAGCTTAGCGGGGTCCTCAGCTATACGCACCCCCAAGTATTTAATAGCCCCATTCGCCCACCGAAACGGAAATGTGGGTAAGTCCTCCTTCTGCAACCCCCCCAGGGCCATAGCCTCCGTTTTAGTCAAGTTCACCTTGAAGCCCGACACCGCCCCAAATCTCTCCAACTCCAACAGCAGAGCGGGCAGAGATTCCTCCGGGTGGGACATAAAGATCAGCGTATCATCCGCATAGAGTAAAATCTTATGGGGGCTACTGCACCGACCACCACCGGCCGGATCCGATCCTGGGCTCGAACCCTAAGCACTAGGGCCTCAATCACTATGGCAAATAAGAGGGGCGACAAAGGGCAACCCTGCCGCGTTCCCCTCTGCAAATAAAACCGGTCCGATACCTGGTCATTCACCCATATGCGCGCCGCCGGTCTCTGATACAGCGCCCGCACCCCCTGAATAAATCCGGCTCCCAGCCCCATCCGCCCCATGACCTGAAACAAGAACCCCCACTCCACCCTATCGAACACTTTTTCTGCGTCCAACGCCACACAAAGCGCTGGGGACTTGCGATCCCGGACAGACTGGAGCAACCCTACCACCCTCCGCACATTATCCGCGATCCGTCTACCTTTTATAAACCCCGTTTGGTCCGGGTGAATTAAACCCGGCAAAATATCCTCTAATCTCCTCGCCAGTATCTTGGCATATAATTTAGCATCACTATTAAGTAGAGCAATGGGGCGATAATTCTCACATCTCTCCGGAGCGCGGCCCTCCTTAGGGAGAACCACAATATTGGCCTGCGCCATCGACTCTGGAAGACCCTCCCCCTTTAACAGACCGGAGAACAACCGTGCCAGAAACGGGGCCACCTCCTCCCGCATCATATGATAATATTCCGCCTGGAAACCAACCTCCCCTGCCGCTTTACCTTTGGGCAACTTCTTAATCCCATCCAATACCTCCTGCACAGTAATCGGCCTCCCTAACCAGCGCGCCGTGTCCACTTCCACCCTGGGGAACTCGATATCCCCCAGGTACTCCTCTATCTTCTCCAGACAATTCCCTTCCTGCCACGTATATAACTCCTCATAAAACCGCCGGAATGCGGCACAAATATCCCTACTGGCCACCGCTCGCTCCCCCTTCCCCCCAACAATCTCTCGGACTATCCTACTCTCCCGCTTCCTTTGTAGTTGACGCGCAAGCAGTTTCCCCGCCCTATTCCCCCCCTCCATAAAGTTCCGCTTAGTGGCCCTCATCATCCGCTCCACCTCCTCTGAATCCAAAGAGTTAAGCTTAGCCCTGAGCCCCACCAGCCTCTGCCGCACCGCCCGGGACCTCCCTCTGCTATGTTCAGCTTGCAGCTGTGCCAATTCCTGCATCATCTGCTGGTGCTGCGCTTCCCGCTCCCGTTTCCGCTGACTCCCCAGTTGGATCATTATTCCCCGCATGTAGACCTTCCCTGCGTCCCAGACCGTGGCATCTGCCACTTCTCCCTGGTCATTCCACTTTAGATAGTCTCGCCACGCCTTCCAAAGTATGTTCTGCCCTTCCTTAGATTGATACAAGGACACGTTACCCCTCCACCCCCTCCCCCCCCTTTCCCCCACCACCATCCCATGGTCAGACAGAGTAATCGGGAGGATCTGAACATTCAACAACACCCCCAATTGATCCCGTCTCCCAAGAAGGAGGTCCAACCTCGAATAAGCCTCCTGCTTTGCCGAGTAACAAGTGTATTCCCGTCCCTCCGGATTCTCCCACCTCCAAACATCTACCAAAGCAAAATCCAACAAACACTTCGCAAGCTCCTTACCCTCCTTCCCATGCCGACTTTGGCAAAAATTGGACCTGTCCTTCTCCCCCACCACACAGTTCATGCCCCCCCCATAATCCAGTCCCCCTTCGCTTTACCACGAAAAGCCCTAAGCGCTTCTGCAAAGAAGGACCCCTTCCGCCCGTTAGGAGCATAGACATTAAGGAAGGAGACCTCCCGCAGATCCACCCTCCCCACCACCCAAACCACCCTTCCCTCGTCGTCACCCCCACTCTCATATGGGATAAATCTAACCCGCTTGTGCACCAGGATCACCACCCCACGTTTCTTGGAGTTATAGGGCGAACCGAACACCTGTTCAAAGCCTTGGGTCTTTAGCTTCTCTTGCTCAGCCAGCGTCAAATGTGTCTCCTGAATCAACGCCACATCCACGCGCTGCCTATTTAGTTGAGCAAGAACCCATTTCCTTTTAATCGGGCTGTTAAACCCTCTGACATTGTAGGAGGCAACCTTTAGGCCCCCGACCCCAGACCTAGCCATCAGCCTTCCTCCAAGCCCAGCTGTCCTACCGACCGGGGCATAGACATCATCCACACACAGAACAAACAACCAAGAATGAACAAACAACATTTAACCCATGTGCCATGCTCCCTCTCACGTCACAATTTTTATGCATAACGACCCCCACTAGCCTTCTGCACTTTCCACCCTCCGCTTTCCCGCCCTTCCCCCCCCCAGCAACCCATCATCACATACCCCACCCTCACACTCCTCCCCCCCCCCATCCCTTCTCCTCTACCCGGGTCGCCAGACCAGGGGGATACTACCCGCATTCACAGCCCCAAGAACCCAACATCAAATCAAACATCAAATCCCACAGCACCCCCACCCAGTTTCCTCCCCCAAAAGCACCACTGCAGCCCGCAAGTCCCCCAGGCATATCACCCTCCACTAAAGTCCCAAAATCCAGTCCAGTGATCTTCTCACGACGGGCCCAGCAGTGCTGCCCCCTCATCCCCCTCCGCAGGGCTACTCCGCGGCGAGGGCTCCCGCTCTCCTGCAAGACTCCCCTTCTGAGTTTTCAGGAACTTCTCAACAGCCTCCTTTGAAGCAAATAAACGCCGCGAGCCGTTCACCAACATGGTGATTTTGGCCGGATACCAGATCGCCACCTGCACGCCTCTCCGGGCCAGACTTTCCTTCCATTTAATCAGTTCCTCCCTGCATTTAACAGTCTCAGATGCCAGGTCTGGGAACACATAGCCCTTCCAGTCCTTGAAGTTCACAAATTTAGATTTTCGGCCCGCTCGTATCACATGCTCTCTGTCTTGGAAGCGGAGGAGCTTAACAATAAACGCACGTGGCGGTCCCGACGCCCCAGGCTTAGGCCGCAACTCTCTGTGCGCCCTCTCTATCTCAAAAGCTGGAACAGACGGGGCCCCGGGGAAACATGTCTCCAACATCTCTGCCACAAATCCAAGAGGGTCCCTGCCTTCGACACCCTCCAGCACACCAAAAATGCGCAGATTGGACCCGCCGGTCCCGATTCTCCATGTCCTCAGTCTTAGCGTGTAACCAGCTGAGTTGCTGCTGCAAAGATCCCACCGCGCGCTGCAGCGTAGCCTGAGAGTCCTCCGTCTGACTCACCCGAGCTTCGACTTCCTCCAACCGGTGCCCCAGATCAGCGAATTTCTCCTCCAGCTTCTGAGAGACTCTCTCCACAATCTCATCCTTAAAATCTCTAATTTCTCTCAGTACGGCCTCCAACTCGGACGGGGGGCATCCTTGCCCTCTCCCATTTCGGGGTTGTCGGATCCGGGCGCTGCAACTTTCCCAACTCCCGCTTTCGCCGCGTTCATATCCTTAATCGGATTCGTTGGCTTAGATTTCAACACCTTCGGCATGATCTCGGGGCAGTTTGGGGCTGTTTCTACCCAAAGTTTTCCGGGCGAGCGGAGAGCTCTTTCACGCACGTCCGCACTCCTCCGTGGCTAGACTGGAAGTCTTTCCTAATCTTCTTGTCTCTGTGCACACCTCCCCTTTTGGATTCTGTTTGAATCCATGCCTTGCCAAAAATCACCTAAGGTGAATTTATGCTCCAGCTGGTTGCTCCTCTTACCACTGGTGCTTGTTCTCTTCTTTCTGTAGGCCCATGCAGTTCAGTGTCGGCTATCTGTCTATTATAGAACCTTTCTTGATTCAAACAGTTGGTGTGTGAACCCTGCAGACTGCATGCCAGCAGCAAGGGAGCACCACTTTCCTCTCAGTACCTTAGATGGTTGTTAGGCTTGCCTACACCTTGCAATTGTCATGGCCTTGTTGGCCAATATCTAGTCACTACCAGTCTGGTGACAACAAACTGGTTGATACCTGTGGAGTTTGACCATTGGTACCAATCTGGCTATAGTGACCTGCCCACTGTTTTCTTACTATTGTTTTTCTTTTCTCCCTGCTCTTGAGGGCATGATGGATGGAATGTTTGCAATACTGCAGTTTCTCATCCTGGTTCCCACCCCTTTCCTTTATCTATCCCAATTGTGCTTCCATTCTTTAATAGTATTGGTTTCCATCTCTTCTACTAATGAGCTACCCCAGATGGCTACCACTCTTTTATCTTTGAGTGCTTAAAATAGCAGCAACTCTCATTGTTGGTAATAGAAGTCGTAGAGTAGACTGAGAAATGGACAGATATGAAAACCCATCTGTGATTATTTTGTTAATAGGAGATAATACATGCTTTAGACCCCAAACCGTGCCGCACGGCAGCTATCAGCTGGGTTGATAAGAGAATCGTTTAACTTTATCTGTATAAATATTAGGTTTTCCAAGAGCATTTTAAACAATTTAAATCTGTAAAAGTAATAGTAAAATTAAGACACACATTAGTGCCTTTCTTAAACCAGAGCTCCTATTTAGAGCCTTTGAATGTTATCATATTACACTTTTCTTTTTGTTTTCTTGGTATTTTGGCACGTGGGTGTGTAGAAGAGTAGTATTCACTGTACCAAAACCTCTCTCCTGTCATGAACTTGCTCATTGACTCAAGTGACCTAAAATGGGGGAAGGGATACAGTAATTCTCCAGGACCAAGCAGGAAGTCAGTCCTCACATATGGGTGACGTCGGCGCCGACAGAGCCCCCGTGCGGAGCATTTCCCCAGCTTTCAAAGAAAGCCTTTGGGAATGCAGCATGCATGCGCGGTCCCCTTCCCGCCCAAGGGTGCCATCTTGCTCAGTCGCCTTCCCGCCCAAGGGTGCCATCTTGCTCAGTCGTCTTTTTTCCGTGGAGCCCGACGGATGTGTTTTCGTTTCACCACAAGTAAATTTTATTCTGCGTGAACCCATTTTTCTTCGGTTCGACACCGGTTTCCCTTTCCCGCCTCGCCTGGGCCCGATACATCTGTATCGAGCCCGGACCTCTTTTTTCAGTTTTTGTCCTTAGTGACTAGTGTACGCGCCATTTTTTCTGTTTTCACTGTCAGCCCTGTCTTTTGACCTCGCAGGGGCCCTTTTTCCCCCGATGGCTGCCAGCGGGTTTAAAAAGTGTGATCGGTGTAAGAAACTCATGTCTCTCACCGACACACATGACTGCTGCCTCCGGTGCCTCGGACCCGATCATGACCCGATGATCTGTGGTCCTTGTGGGAAAATGTCCTCTAAGGCATTAAGGAGTTGGCAGCACCAAAAGGAAAGAATCTTCTCTGACTCCGCGTCCGGTCGGGCCCGGACCTCGTCAGAGGCCACGACATCTCGGGACCCCGGCCCCGAGCAGCGTCGAGGCTCCTCTGAAAGGGGGTTTCCCTCGCAGGAGCATCGCAAGAAGAAAAAACCCGCGAGGGTGGCGTCGGTGGACGCACTTGGCTCCTTGAGGGCTAAGTCGCATAGCCCTGAGCGCCGTCCCGGGTCTTCGGAGTCAGAGAGGCCTGCAAAACAACCTCGTGTGGAGATGGAGTCCTTGTAGACTCTCCTCCAGGGGAGCCGACGTCGGGCCCGATGCCGCCGGGGCTGGAGTTGGGGGCTGCTGAGTCTCCTGAGCTCGGACTCAGGTTGACGGCCTTGGAGAGCAGCTTGGCTGCCTTAATGGAACAGCAGCGGGCACTGATCGCCGGTCTCACCGGTGCATCTGCCCCGACCACCGGGACATCGACGTCCAAGTCGACCCCAGAGGCCGAGCCGATCCTCGAGTCCATGCGCGTTCGAGTCGATCCTCGGCCAGGGTCTCCCACGGCCTCCCATTCGGGACCGAGGTCGTCGACGCCGGTACCCTCGGCGTCGGGGCGGATGGCATCGATGCTTGCCCGACCGGAGCCGCTTGATTCCTCCTCCGAGGAGTCTGGCTGGGAGACGGAGGATGAGGAGTCACCCAACACCTATCGGACTCGGTGCGTCCTTTCGGACGCACCCGAGTCCGAGCCTCAGAAAAGGTCCCCACCGGAGGATACCTGGTTCTCGGACTTCGTGCGGGATATGGCCAAGGCTTTGGCATGCCCCGCGGATCCCGAGGAGCTCGAGGCCCTACAGTATGACTCTCCCCCGAAGGAGGCCTTTACTGTTCCGGTTCCTCCGATGCTGGAACGGTTGCTCTTCCGCATGTGGGAGGCGCCGGCGTCGACGCCGGTTTTAAGCAAGCGGGTCGATTCCATCTTTCGAGTCCGCAAGAGCCCCGTGTTCCAAAAGGCACAATTACCGCGCCACTCCATGGTTGTGGAATCGGCCATGCATCGACTGAAGAGTCAGAAGATGCACTCCTCGGTGCCTCCTGGCCGGGAGGCCCGGAACCTGGATGCCCTCAGTAAGAAGTGCTTCCAGGGCTCTATGCTTGCTTGTCATGTCCAGACCTACCAACTGTACATGGGCATGTACCTTTGAGACCTGGCAAAGGAGATTGCCGGGTTCTCTGGTCTCTCCGAGGAACCTTTGCAGAGGTTCAATGCTCTGTCGTCGGGTATTCGTGAGTGCTCGAAGTTTATTTCTCGAGCAGCCTATGATGGCTTCGAGGCTTCGGCCCGAGTAGCTGCAGCCGGCATCGGTGCACGCCGTCAGGCCTGGCTACAGTCATCGGACCTCAAGCTATGGGTGCAGGACAAGTTGGTCGATGTCCCCTGCCAAGGTGAAAACCTTTTTGGCAAGCCCATGGCTGAAAAGGCTGCAGAACTCGAGACCGAGACTCTTACCCGGACTAGGCTGTCCAGAAAAACCTCTGCCCCTTCTCAGAAGAAGGGCTCAGGGAAAAAGACCTTTTACCCGAGGAAGCCATCTGCCTATAAACAGTACCCTCATTATCAGGCCTCTGTAGCTCCCCAAAAGGATCAGCAGGCCAATGGGCAGGGACATGGGCCCCATAGGCAGAAAACCCCTAAGCCTCCAACACCGGCTCCTGCACAGCAGGGAGTGGGGTTTTGACTCCAGTGGCATAGCCTCTCCTCCTCAGCTGGCCATCAGCACAGGAGGCCGGCTGGCCCTGTTTGCCCACAGGTGGTCAGCCGTCACAAGGGATACCTGGGTGCTCAGTATAGTCCACAGGGGCTATCTTCTCCACTTTCACCAGGTACCCCCCTCCTATTTCCCAGGGGAGCCTCCAAGACTCCCTCTGCACAGTGACCTACTCCTGCAGGAGTTGGCAAGTCTTCTAAAGGAACAGGCCGTGGAACCGGTGCCCCACCACCTGAGAGGTCAAGGCTTCTATTCCAGGTACTTTCTAGTACCAAAAAGGAGGCCTCAGACCCATCCTAGACTTGCAAAATCTCAACAAGTTCCTGGAGAGGGAAAAGTTCAAAATGCTCACCCTTGGAATCCTGCTGCCCTACCTCCAGCAGGGAGACTGGCTATGCTCCTTAGACCTTAAAGATGCGTATACTCACATCCTCATTCATCCAGACCACAGACAATATCTCAGGTTTGTAGTGGGAGGAAACCACTATCAGTACAGAGTACTGCCCTTTGGCCTAACCTCCGCCCCCAAGGTGTTCACCAAGTGCCTGGCGGTGCTGGCGGCCTACCTAAGGCTTCAAGGCCTCTTTGTGATTCCATACCTAGACGACTGGCTCATCAGGGGCCAGTCTCCACAGGAGGCCAATCAAGCCACCCTTCGCACTATTGCTCTCCTTTCAGCACTTGGGGTTTGTTATAAACTTCGCAAAGTCCGTTTTGCACCCTTCACAGAAATGGAGTTCATAGGAGCGAGGCTGGGCACCCTTCAGGCCAAGGCCTTTTTACCCGTGGACAGGGCCCACAGATTAATGGATCTGGCCAGGCAATTCCACAACAATTCTCTGGTCTCCGCCAGGCAATTCCTGAGGCTTTTAGGTCACATGGCTTCTACAGTCCATGTAACCCCAAATGCCCGGCTGCACATGTGGCCAGCTCAGTGGAGCCTCAGAACTCAGTGGCACCAAGCCATGGGATGCCTTACGGACAAAGTGAGGGTGTCCATGCTACTAGCCTCTTCTCTGAAGTGGTGGCTTCATCTTCCCAATCTACTGCAAGGTGTGTTTTTTCAGACACCTCCACACTCTCAAGTGCTGACCACCGATGCTTCTCTTCAGGGTTGGGGTGCACATTGCCAAGGAGCGTGTACTCAAGGCCTGTGGACCCCTTGGGAGGCTGCTCTACAGATCAATCTCTTAGAACGGAGAGCTATCCGCTTAGCTCTGAGCACCTTCTCCCATCTACTCTCTCACCAGTCGGTCTTGGTCCAAACGGACAATCAGGTTGCTATGTTCTACGTGAACAAACAAGGGGGCACAGGGTCCCTTCTTCTATGTCAGGAGGCGCAGAGACTGTGCTCCTGGGCAGTCGATCCACGGCATCCTTCTCAAAGCAGTCTACCTCCCAGGTCAGGAAAATTACCTGGCGGACAGACTGAGCCGGATCTTACAGCCGCACGAGTGGCAAATGAATCCCTTAGTGGTTCAACAGATCTTCCTGAGATGGGGCCTTCCAACCATAGATCTCTTTGCCAGTCTTTGAACCGTCAATTTCCAAAGTTCTGTTCCAGACAACCGCATCCTCTCCAAGTAGCAGCGGATGCGTTTCTCATTCCTTGGTCCACAAGCCTCCTTTATGCGTTTCCTCCCACGCCTCTGGTGCCCAAGACACTGTTCAAAGTGCTCCGGGACAGGGCCTCGTTGATCCTGGTGGCCCCCAGATGGCCCAGGCAACCGTGGTTCCCACTTCTTTTGCAACTAGTGGTGGACACTCCCCTTACTCTGGGGATGCAACCCGATCTCCTATCTCAGGAGCAGGGATCTCTTTTACACCCCAATCTCCAGTCCCTCAATCTGATGGCCTGGCTGCTGAAAGGGTAGTTCTAGCACCCTTACTACTGCATAGGGAGGTGGAGGACGTGATCTTGGCCTCTAGGAGGCAGTCCACCCGAAAGTCTTATGCCCTTAAGTGGCGTAGATTCTCTACCTGGTGTACTCAACACAACGAGAATCCTTTCTCATGCCTGGTACCGGTGGTGCTGCAATATTTGCTTCACCTGTCCAACCTAGGCCTTAAGTCCAATTCTGTTAGAGTTCATCTTAGTGCTCTTTCAGCACACCACTCACAGGTGGAGGGTCAGTCTCTATCCAGCCATCCTTTGGTGGCTTACTTCCTCGGAGGCCTGCTTTTGCTTAAGCCTCCAGTGCGTCCACCTGCTCCTGAATGGGATTTAAATGTGGTCTTGCAACGGCTTACTTGCCCACCATTTGAGCCTATGGCTACTTGCCCTCTGCGTTTTCTATCCTGGAAAACGCTATTTCTGATAGCCCTTACCTCAGCAAGGTGAGTGAGTGAGCTTCAGGCCCTAGTATCAGAAGCACCATATACTAGGTTCTATAGGAACAGAGTAGTCTTACGGACTCACCCTAAGTTCCTTCCAAAGGTTGTCTCCTCCTTCCACCTCAATCGGGAGGTGGTTCTTCCAACTTTCTTTCCCAGGCCTCATGCCAGCCGGGCTGAGATGGTCTTGCACACCCTGGACTGTAGGAGGGCATTGTCCTTCTACCTTGACCGTACGCGGGAGCACCGGAGGACGGTTCAGCTCTTCGTCTCTTTTGACCCCAATAAGTTGGGGTTGGCTGTCTCCAAGCGTACTTTGTCCATATGGGTAGCTGACTGCATTGCCTGGGCTTACACGGCAGCCGGCCTCTCGTTGCAGGGTTGAGTTATGGCTCATCGTGTCAGGGTGAAGGCTGCGTCAGTGGCTCATCTCCGCTCTGTTTCATTGGCAGACATCTGCCGGGCCGCTACTTCGTCTTCAAGCCAGACTTTTGCGGCCCACTGCTGCCTTGAGAGGGAGTCCCGCAGGGGCAGTGCTTTTGGGCAAGCAGTACTCCATAATCTCTTTGGGGTTTAGGCAACTCCTACCTTCCGGCCCTGGTGTTGGGCTACCGTTGGGGGCGTTATCGGAGAAGATTCTGTTCTTGCATGCTGAGGCTCTAGAGGGAGCTCATTGTTTCGGTTTGGGGCCTCTGGTAGCCCTAAGCTGGGGAGTCCCATATGTGAGGACTGACTTCCTGCTTGGTCCTGGAGAAAGAGTAGTTACTCACCTGTAACAGGTGTTCTCCAGGAGCAGCTGGAATCAGTCCTCACAACCCTCCCTCCTCCCCTTGGAGTTGCAGTCATATGCTTTATTTTGTTATTTTTGCTGTCTTTTAGCTATGTCATCAGACTGAGCAAGATGGCACCCTTGGGCGGGAAGGGGACCGCGCATGCTCGCTGCATTCCCAAAGGATTTCTTTGAAAGCTGGGGAAATGCTCCGCACGGGGGCTCCATCGGCGCCGACATCACCCATATGTGAGGACTGATTCCTGCTGCTCCTGGAGAACACCTGTTACAGGTGAGTAACTACTCTGTATGGAGGGACTGATGTAACAAGCCACACATTTAAAACTGTGTGCTGAAATTGAGTGCACAATTTCCTAATTCATGTGTAGTTACAACAAAAATAAAATAAAATAAAGTTTGTCCAGTACAGTAAACAAATCATATGCAAAAAGTGCATGGATACAGGGGAGCATGCTAATTACCATGGAAGCATGTACATTCTAGTTATGCAAAGCATGCTTGACTATCTGCATTATTCAGATTTCCTGTTAGACACATTAGTTGTGTGTATCTAGGGTGCCAGATGTATATCCCAGGCATGCATCTTATTGACATATCATGTAAATATCTGCATTTGAGTGCATTGTCCATTTCATGGCTGTGGCAGCTCCTGTTTAATCCCATATTTAGTGACACAATCACCTGTGTTCCTCACCCCCCCTCTCCAGCTATGCATTTTTGTTTGTTTTTTAATTGACTAAGTTGTCTACCCATCCTATTCAATAAAATGAATAAAAGTTGTGGATGGTTTTGCTAGCGCATAATCTTCACTAGCTTTTTACTCCAAAGGCAACGTGCTAAGCCTTTGGGTGTTATGAGCACTTTTCTGCCTCTGGGTTTAATAGCTAATGTCCATGTAATCATTGGATTTAAATGAACAGTATGCTGATACCTCAACATTCTTTGCACAAGTTTTCTTCTGTGCTAAGTTCCTCTGTGTATAGGGCAGCCATAATGGTGTGTAAAATTGTGCACAGGACTTGCACTAGGCTGTGCACTAAACCTCCTGTACTTTTACATAAGCCTCTGTGTGAAGCATGGTTAGAAGGGAGAGCTATGCAGCTAATGAATCACATGGGTGGAGGGGGGGGGTCAGTAGGAGCAAGCTGCTATTTCACAAATAGAAATGAGAAAGTGTGATGCTCTAGATAGCCTTGGTTCAACACTTTGGGGCCGATGCAGAAAGCAATTTTCACATGCTAGGTTTGCTCTCTGCTGTAGAAAGCAAGCTAGTGTAGAAAATTGTCAGTTTGCATGCAGAGTGCTGTATAAACTGCGCCAAATGTGTGTGTAAAAATTGTGCCTTAACATATTCTTTTCATTACTTTTAACACTATCTCTACATCGGCTTTTAGCAGGCATAAAGATCCAGCTGGGAGCAAAAGGATCATCTGAAATGAAGTTTGATCCTTTGCCTCAAATGATTGAGGCATTGGGGAAGATCCCTGATGCTATCAGCAAACTGTCGTGGAGGGGCCCAGGTGCCAAAAAATCATTGGTGGCCTATGGTCCACAATTCCCCTCCCCCTCTTTCCCTCTTACAAAATCATTGGTGGTCTGTGGGCCCCCCAAGCCTCACTAAAATGTCATTGGTGGCTCGTGAGCCTCCAACCTACCCCCTTAAACTCCCCCCACAGTACCCTTAAATTAATTGGAAGCAGGAAGGATGCAGCAGCTTGTCGGCCTCCATTCCTCCAAATGGTGATGCATCCTGGGGTTGCTCTGCCTGGGGCATGGGGGGTTAGTCTGCTTTAAATAAGGAAGAAAATGTCTAATTTGGCATACTAACCTGCCGCCTCCACGGTGCACACAGGGTCAGTCAGTCTGTCAACCGGCATTTTATGTCAGAGGGAGGAGGTCATTCTTTCAAGTAAAAGATTCTTCCTTATTTGGCTGGTGTGGGGTGTTCTTCCCCCCCCCCTCCTCCCACATGAGTGGTGCATCCTGAGGAATGGTGGTAAGGAGGCGCAGAGTTTGAGCATTTCTCCTGCCTCACGTTCATCTAAAGATACTGTGGGTGTGGGTAAGATTATTTGAGTCCACACTGCCACCAGTGATATTTTAGAAAGGTTGGGGGAGTGGTGTTTTGGAACCCAGGTGTCGCCAATGATTTTATAAAAGGGAGGGGAGATTAGAGGCTACCAGTGACTTTTGGTAGCTGTCGGGGGAGGGAGGCCACTGGTACACACACACACCCTCCCCAATGTTGTGCCAATGGCCAGCAGCAGGCCAAAACGTTCACAATATGCAGGGGCTGCTAATGCAAAACTCCTGTGTGCAAGTGTTTGGCTTGCTCTCCAGATTTAGTGCTGACATTTTGCACAGTGTTACTTTGCTTACAGCATCACCGCAAAACATTAGCGCTAAGCTTGCATTGTAAAACCCAGTACTAAAGCTTTAAGCACTGGGCTGTAGTGCAGGGTTTCTGTATTGGCCCAGTTATATTGCTTTTGGGAAGGTGCGAGCTTTGCTACCCTCCTGTTCTTCTTCAAATCATTTACCATCTTTGAAAAGTCTGATGTCCTCCCTCCCAAGGATTTACCTTCACATCAACGGGCCGAGGCAAAAACTTGTGATTTCTCTAGCAGTTTTCCTGCACTGAGTCTGCTGTCTAATGCAGAAAGCAAGCTAGCCTGGAAAATTGCCCAAAAAACCACTGCACTGGACTATAGTGCTGTGGGCATGTTAATCACATGCAAAATACTGAATTTTGTAATTGTGCCCGATTTTAAAAAACCAAAAAAACAAACCTGCACTGAAACTCGGCATAGTTTTTCACTTTTTATTTATTTAAAAACATTATATTCCACACTAACTCCTAGGCGGATAGCAAAAAACATACCTAAAAAACAATGACCAAACACAACACTGGATCTTTATGCCATCTTTGGGCAGGTAAAGATCTAGTAGGGAGCAAAAGGATACTCTCAGCTGAAGTCGGACACTTCACTTCAGATGATCCAGGCACTGGGGAAGATCCCCCTCCCTCTACCCCCCACACTTTACCCAAGTGCCATCAACACAATGTTGGAGGCAGGCTAGTGCCCCCCCAGACACCAATCCCTTTGACCAGTATCAAAGACATTGGTGACTCTGTTGGCCTCCACTAATCCTAGCTGTACCGTCTAATGCCCCCCTCACCCCCCCCCAAGCAATAAATTTAGATGATGAGGAGGCAGGAGCGATGCCCACACATTTCTGCATCCCCACAGCCAAAGATTCCTTATTTGGCAGGCAGACCCCCTCCCTCCCCCCCGGGTGCATTCTGGGACACAGTGTGAGATCAGCAGACTGAACCCACACTGTGTGTGAGGATGCACTGCTGGGGTGTGGGGGGGTGGCGAGTTTGCCAAATAAGGTAATTTCCTAATTTGGGAGTCTGAGCCCCTACCCCAGGTGGTGCATCCCCAGAATGAATGCACTGCACCTGGGTCAGGCCTGCCATTTTGACAAATGGTTGTGGGGAGACATAAGCGTTTGGACATTGCTGCTGCCTTCCACTAAACTAAAGAGACTGCAGGGGAGTATTTTTTTTGGGGGGGGGATGGCCTCTGGTTAATGGAGACCCACAGACATTTTTGACTGTCTGGAGGGGACTTTGGAACTCATGGGGCCACAACAATTTTTGTGGGGGGAGGGGAATTAGGGCCCACGTGGCCACCAATGTGTTTGGTACTGGGCAGAGGGGTGGTGTCTTGTGAACTGTCCTTGGTATCTGTGTCATTCCCCAGTTCCTGGATCATGTGAGTGAAGTGTCAAACGGTAGCTTAGATGACCCGTTTCTCTAGGGACAATATGCCAAAAATGTGTGTGATATACAGGGGCTGCTAACACAGACCCCTGTGTGCATGTATGGCTTGCTTTCCGGCTTAGTGCTAACGTTCTGCAGTTAATTTGCATGTTGTCCAAAAAGTCAGCATTAAGCTCATGTTATGAAACCTGTGCTAGAGTTTTAAGCACAGCTCCAACACAGGGTTTCTGCTTTGGCCCCAAAGTTTGCTGGTGCTATGTTCATCTCTTTCTAAGCTATGAGGGGAAGCAGGAGCAGACACAAAACACATGCAAAGACTTCTTTCCTCGCCCACCAAATTGCTTACTCTGTGAAAGGTAGGTATTCCCCCTTCTCCTCCCCTAGCCCAAACTTTGGAGCTAGATCCAGACATTTTAAAGTTAAGAAGGGAGCACACACACAAACGGATCTCAGTGCACATGGGAGTTGTACTGTCTCATAAAGCCCCTCTGTTTCTATTGAACCAAGGCTAAAAGAAGCTGCTATTTAAAAATGTTAATTGGTTAGGAGTGGGGGGAAGGTACATAGGTAGCTAGTAAACCTGTTTGTTTCCCTGTCAGACTCCAACTCTGATTGTCTATGGGGAGCTCGACACCAACCTTGGGACACAGTCTTTGGAGAACCTGGTGAAGATTCCAACACACACCGTCGCCGTCCTGACTGGTGCCAAACATGCCTGTTACATGGACAACCCAAAAGAATTCCACAAAGCATTGTTAGATTTTGTCAACAAACTGAAGCGAACACCCTGACCATGCCTGACCTCCGTGGAATAGCAGGGACAAGGGAAGTGAGGAGGGAGGGATTCTTTATCAGCTGCATACTGGTCTTCTGTGGAGTTCAGCATTGGTAATATGTTGGATAGGAGGGGGTCTTGTGCGTGACTGTCTTGAGGAGAGGGAACCTTTTACTTCAGAGTTTCAGCAGCTGGGAATGAAGCCCTCCACTCAAAAGTAGCTTAGTGCACATGCAGCATATGACAGCCTTGAGCTAAGGCTGGTATTGCCACATGTGATTGAGAGAGCTGCACTTCTTATCTACCCATGTCATGTGCATCTTTGTAGACACTTGTGTTGCGATGATTCCTGCTACAACTCTCAAATTTTAGCTCCGTCCCTATGTCATCCTATTAGGGCATGGTCCTGAGACAGACACACAACCCATAATTCATTTCCTTTGGACCCCGTTGTTCCAGACAGTGAAAGTGGTCAGCGTATTTAGGAGCAAAATGTGATTTCTGTAATTAATACTTTAGTTAAGACTTTTTTGCCTCCCCTAATTCTGTCCCAAAAGTTTAGCATCCCCTTAAAACCCATTGTGATGAGCTTCTGTTTCATCTAAGTGCACAAGAAATTTGGAATTTTCATGTCTGGCAGCTGGTAAGTAATAAGATCTGATTCATTTTATGGCATGGACATTTTTTTCCTGTTACTTCAGGGTTTTTATACTTGATCATGGCAGCAAAAGTTTCCATTCATAACTTCCTGGGGATTTTCCAGAATTTCCTCCTCATTCCATCTACTGTGATCTTGTGGCGCGGGTGACTGAAAGGTGCTCAGTGCTGTTTACTCCAGAACCCAGCACAAGTGCTCCACTGCCAGCTGGCGTCATCCAGGAGGCGCTTTCGTTACACAGTGGCTTGGACTCTTCCTCAGGCAGCAGCTGGTAAGTGCTGCCTTTGTAGCATCTCAAGCAGTAAGTAGCCAATCTGCTGAGCAGGAGGTTGGGCTCAGGAACCAAATGTGCCATGAGCAGTTGGGCCAGCCCCCGTTCCTCATTTCATAATCCCAAATACCATAGCTCTGGGTTTTTGGAGATTTTTGCATTTTCAGACTTGAGATTAGGCAGAGATGGAGTACGTGCAATGGTTGTTTTTTACTTTACACCGTGCTACCTTTCGATTTGCTTTCAGTTCATGCCTTTGTTGTGATGCACAGAAATCATATTACAGGTGTCTCAGGAACCATTTGGAATAATAATTTAGCAGACAACGGCACTCCAAAAAACAATTCCTAGAGATCTGCCGCAGTGTCAGGTAATTGTAGCAACCAGAGTTTGATCTTTCCCTGTGGAATGGATACATTGGTCACTGCGAATCCAAGATATTGCCTTAAATGTTTTGCTGCCAGCTTTAAAGATGCTAAAGTTGTCCTTTAAATCTATTTTATTTTTTTTTCAAATGTTGACAAATGTTCAGGCTGATGCTACCTTGTCTGATATTCCCAGCATGCCCCTGCGTTATCAGCATGGTGACCTTTTTGTCTACTTTGGTAAACCTAGTGCATGGCGTGAAACGAAAGCTAACAACGTGAAAAGAAATGATAGAGAGAGAAAAGGGAGGGAGGCAGGAAGTAGTAAAGGAGAACTTGTAGTAAAGAGTTTAGATAGATAGACAGACATATTCTTTGGCGTGTTTGACAGAGAAACAGACTAAAATCTCTGTGGTGCAGTTTCTCAGTATGCGTGCTTCAGATATGGAAATTGTTAGTAATTGCTTAAATTGGCAAAGGAAGATTTTTGAAAAACAGGAATACAGTGTGAAAATATCTGGGGAAGGGACAAATGCTTCTTGTAGTCGGGGAAAGAGAAACCCACTAGTTATGTCCTCATGTTTGCCCCACACACAAATTTAAGCTTCTGACATCTGCTTTCTTGTGGCAGGTTTTTGCTAAACACACATGCAAGTTTAAAATCTGAGATCACCTGACTTCTTTGCCATGCAAGTAGTTGCTATAGTCCATTAGAGAGCTCATATTCTTTACCTTTTTTAGAATCTATAACATTTGTGTATGACCAGGGTTTGTAATATTGCTTGTGAGTAACATTTGGGATTACTCCAGCATCTAAAATGGCTAAATCTTCCTGAAATGTAAACGGAGAGGCATCAACATAGTAGACTACAGTTACACAGAACTTAAATTTTCAAAACAGTTGCCACAAGCAGGGAAAGAGAGAGAACCCTTTCAGTGGTCTGCCTGATTGACTTACATATGTTGATGATGAACTACAGGAGATGATAAATTTCAGTGAAACTACTGAAAAATGTTAAAAGTAACTAAGAGTCCTCTTATAAAATTAGCTATGCATTTGTTTAGATTGCTTTTGCAGAGACTAACAACTGAATGTAATCTACTATGTAGTCAACAGGGTACTGGTTGCCTTGACATAACATTGCTCAAAGGATAAGAAAAATGTAAATAGATAAGTGGTGGTGGTGATGGGGGGGGGGGGGTAAATGCCCAGCTGCTGTCTGACTGAAGAAGGGCTCTCCATAGCAAAGAGGTTGCTGAGTGATAACTTTGGAGGTTTCCTTCAGCAGCGGGGCTATAATGTCACCCAGGTCTATTTGGAGGTTGGTCCAATCCTGGATTTGTCCCATTGCATGCATGAAGCTGCAAAAATGGTAACTGCAGCTCCATGCATACATTGAGGCAAAAGCCAGACTGGATATACCCCCTTGAGTTGACTTACATAAAGAACCCAGAGGTATGCCGGAATGGGCCCATTTTCTTGGTTTGTTCCTCTGTGGTGGGATTCTTGAGTAAATGTAGAAGGTTTTTTTTCCTCCAGTGATGAAATGTATAAAACATCAAAGGTGGATGACAAGTGATGAGCAGCAAACCCTGCTGGAAGGCTTACATAACGATTGCTGGTATCTAACCCCATGTCCCATATTGTACAGTTTCCAAGCAGTGGGAGCTAAAATGTTGTGGGTGTGAGGGAACATTCCTCTATGATGCATCTGCTCAGTGGAGAGAAACTTTGCTGTGAATTGTTTGCTGCTGCTGGGTCTGCAGGCTGTTTAATGTTTAATAAATGGTTTGTACTGTATAGTATATAGGTGTCTTGTGTTTTGTCTTACAAAGAGGCCGGGAAATCAATTGCAAGGTCCAGCAGTTGGTACACTTACTGTTGCTTCTAGTTAATGGCTTTGTTCACATCAAGACCTGGTCTTTGAGAGGAACTGTAGAAGAAATATAGCAA
Organism: Ichthyophis bannanicus; assembly: GCA_033557465.1. Classification (NCBI taxonomy): domain Eukaryota; kingdom Metazoa; phylum Chordata; class Amphibia; order Gymnophiona; family Ichthyophiidae; genus Ichthyophis; species Ichthyophis bannanicus. Next base: position 51,883,245 of record CM066046.1, read on the forward strand.
CAGTTCTTTACTTCTAAATTGCCCTCTGTAGCTATGCAAAATGGTTCTAATGTTCCATAGTAAGTTCTATATTTCAAAATGTTCCTTCATATGAAGAAACATTATTGAAGTTCAAAAGTCAGCATAAATCTTTCATTGTGGTGTCACAATATAACAGTCATGAATATCTTTTAATTATGTGGCACCGTATAATGACACTTGGAATACTTGTACAGAGAAAAACTACTTTGTGGACGGAGGTGAGGGAATAGGAGTCAAGATATGCAAGATGGAAAAGCTGCACGTTTATTTGGAGTAGAAGACAGGGATAGGCTTGTGAATTTAATGTGGAGATTATCTCCAGAGAGTGTGTCCAAGCAACAACTGTGGTCAGGAACAGGACATTCCTGTCTGAAATTAAGTTGGCAAGAAGGTGTGTATACACACAGTGAGGCCTACATTCAAAGTTTGTCTTGCTAACTTTTGTAGTATCTGAAATTCCCCTTCCTCCCTTGCTCAGAGGATGTTTTATTTTCCAGGACCAAGCAGGAAGTCTGTCCTCACATATGGGTGATGTCGGCGTCGACAGAGCCCCCATGTGGAGCATTTCCCCAGCTTTCAAAGAAAGCCTTTGGGAATGCAGGCACACATGCGTGGTCCCCTTCCCGCCCAAAGGTGCCATCTTGCTCAGTCTTCTTTTTTCCGCGGAGCCCTACGGACGCCTGTCCTTGTCACCTGTGAAAAAAGTTGATTTTTCTGCGTTGGGTCAAGTTTTTTCTTCGGTTCGACGTCGGTTCCTTTCCTGCCTGGACTCGGTACACTGGTGCCGAGCCCGGATCTCTTTTTTCGGTTTTTGTCCTTAGAGACTGCGTTTGCGCCTTTTTTCTTTTCCCTGGCAGCCCAATTTTTTGATCTTGCAGGGGCCCTTTTTCCCCTGATGGCTGCCAGTGGCTTTAAGAAGTGTGATAGGTGCAAGAAACTGTCTCTCACCGACACACACGACTGCTGCCTCCAGTGCCTGGGGCCAGACCATGATTCTACGGTCTGTAGTCCCTGTGGCAAAATGTCTTCCAAGGCATTATGGAGCCGTCAGCACCAGCATGAGAGGATCTTCTCCGAATTTGCCTCTGGATGGGTCCAGACTTTGTCAGAAGCCTTGACATCTCGGGAGTCTGACCCCGAGCATCGTCGGGGCTCCTCCTGAAAGGGAGTCCCCCTGGAGGGAGCACCGAAGGAAGAAGAAACCCGCGAGGGTGGCATCGGTGGACGTTCTTGGCTCCTCGAGGGCCAGGTCGCATAGCCCCGATCGCCGTTCCGGATCTTCGGAGTCGGAGAGGCCTGCAAAGCATCCTCGTGTGGAGTCGGAGGCCCCGACTCACGTGAGTACTGTAGTCCTCGTGGACTCTCCTCCGGAGGAGCCGATGTCAGGCCCCGAGTCGGAGGCTGCTGGGTCTCCTGAGCTTGGACTCAGGTTGACGGCTTTGGAGAGCAGATTGTCTGCCTTCATGGAGCAGCAGCGAGTGCTGATCGCCGGTCTCACCGGCACATCTGCCCTGACCACCGGGACATCGACGTACAAGTTGACCCCGGAGGCCGAGCCGATCCTCAAGACCATGTGAACTCGAGTCGATCCTCGGCCGAGGTCACCCTCGGCCTCCCGTTCGGGACTGAGGTCGTCGACGCTGGTTCCCTCGGCGTCGGGGCAGATGGTGTCGGTGCACACTCACTCGGAGCCACTCGATTCTTCTTCGGAGGAATGGGCATGGGAAACGGAGGAGGAGGAGTCCCCTGACACCTTCTGGACTTGGTGCGTCTCTTCAGACTCACCGGGTTCCGAGCCTCGGACAAGGTCCCCCCCCCTGGAGGATACCAGGTTCTCGGATTTTGTAAGGGACATGGCCAAGGCACTGGCATTCCCTGCGGACCCCGAGGAGGAGCCCCGAGCCGAGGAGCTCGAGGCTCTGCAGTATGACTCTCCTCCCAAGGAGGCCTTTACTGTCCCGGTTCCTCCGATGCTGGAGCGGTTGCTCTTCCGCATGTGGGAGGCGCCGGCCTCGATGCCGGTTCTAAGCAAGCGGGTCGATTCCATCTATCGAGTCCGCAAGAGCCCCGGGTTTCAAAAGTCACAGCTAATGCACCACTCCATGGTTGTGGAATCGGCCATGCATCGCCTGAAGAGTCAGAAGATGCATTCCTCGGTGCCTCCCGGCAGGGAAGCCCGGAACCTGGATGCCCTCGGTAGAAAGTGCTTCCAGGGCTCTATGCTTGCTTGCCGTGTCCAGACCTACCAGCTGTACATGGGCATGTACCTTCGAGACCTGGCAAAGGAGATTGCCGGGTTCTCTGCTGGTCTGTCCGAGGAACTTTGCAGAGGTTCAAGGCCTTGTCTTCTGGTATTCAAGAGTGCTCGAAGTTTATATCTCGAGCAGCCTACGATGGATTTGAGGCTTCAGCCTGGGTAGCAGGGGCCGGCATCGGTGCACGCCGCCAGGCCTGGCTACAATCCTCGGACCTCGAGCCATGGGTACAGGACAAGTTGGTTGATGTCCCTTGCCGAGGTGAAAACCTCTTAGGCAAGTCCATGGCCGAAAAGGCTGCAGAACTCGAGACCGAGACTCTTACCCAGACAAGGCTGTCCAGGAAAACCTCTGCCCCTTCTCAGAAGAAGGGCTCGGGGGGAAAAAGGCCTTTTACCCGAGGAAGACCACTGCCTACAAAACCTACCCTCACAACCAGGCCTCTGCAGCTCCCCAACAGGGCCAGCAGGCCAAGGGGCAGGGTCATGGGCCCCGTAGGCAGAAGGCCCCCAAGCCTCCTACTCCAGCTCCTGCTCAGCAGGGAGGGAGTTTTTGACTATGCCAGCATAGCCTCTCCTCCTCTCCAGGGCACAGGAGGTCGGCTGACCCTGTACGCAGACAGGTGGCCAGCCATCACAGGGCATACTTGGGTGTTAAGCATCATTGAAAGGGGCTATCTGCTCCACTTCACCCAGATACCCCCCTCCTACTTTCCAGGGGAGCCTCCAAGACCCCCTCTGCACAGAAACTTACTCCTTCAGGAGTTGGAAGGTCTACTAAGGGACCAGGCGGTGGAACCGGTGCCTCACCACCTGGAAGGGCAAGGCTTCTACTCGAGGTACTTCCTGGTACCAAAAAGAACAGGAGGCCTCAGACCCATCCTCGACCTGAGAAATCTGAACAAGTTTTTGGAGAGGGAAAAGTTCAAGATGCTTACCCTTGGAATCTTACTGCCCTACCTCCAGCAGGGAGATTGGCTATGCTCCTTAGACCTGAAGGATGTTTATACTCACATCCTCATCCATCCAAGTCACAGACAATTCCTCAGATTTGTGGTGGGAGGAAAGCACTTCCAGTACAGAGTGCTTCCTTTTGGCCTCACCTCCGCCCCCATGGTTTTTACAAAATGCCTGGTGGTGGTTGCGGCCTACCTCAGGAACCAGGGGATCTTTGTGTTCCCTTACCTGGACGACTGGCTAATCAGGGGCCAGTCTCCACAAGAGGCCAGGCAGGCCACCTGCAGAACCATATCCCTGCTTCAGCACCTGGGGTTCGTTATAAACTTCCCAAAGTCCACTTTAGTCCCCTCACAGGACATGGAGCTCATAGGGGCAAGATTGGATACCATCCATGCAAAGGCCTATTTGCCTGTGGACAGAGCTCACAGGCTGATAAAGTTGACCGGCCAGTTTCGGGCGAACTCTCTGGTCTCGGCCAGACACTTCCTCCAGCTCTTAGGTCACATGGCTTCCACAGTGCATGTCTGCACATGAGGCCGGCTCAGTGGCACCTCAGGGCGCAGTGGCTGCAGGCCACAGGGAAATTGTCAGACAGAATAAAGGTGTCCAAACTCTTGGTGGACTCCTTACGCTGGTGGAGACATCTCCCAAATCTGGTCAGGGGTGTTCCTTTTCAGGCCTCCCCACACACTCAGGTACTGACAACCGATGCTTCCCTGCAGGGCTGGGGGGGGCACACTGCCAGGGGCCTGCACCCAAGGCCTGTAGTCTCCGTGGGAGGCCGCCCAGCAGATCAACCTGTTGGAATTGAGGGCCATTCGACTAGCCTTACGGACTTTGTCTCAGATCCTGTCTCACCAGTCTGTCCTAGTTCAGATGGACAATCAGGTGGCTATGTTCTACGTCAACAAGCAGGGAGGCACAGGATCCAGACTTCTGTGCCTGGAAGCACAAGTTCTCTGCTCCTGGGCTGTCAATCACGGCATGACCCTCAGGGCGGTCTACCTCCCAGGCCAGGAAAACTACCTGGCGGACAGGCTAAGCAGACACCTGCAGCCTCACTAGTGGCAGTTGGATCCTCTGGTAGTTCAACAGATCTTTCTGAAGTGGGGTCTTCCGACAATGGATCTTTTTGCCAGTCCGCTGAACAGGCAACTACCCAGGATCTCCAGGAACAAGCAGGAATGAGTCTTCACATATGGGTACGTCGGTACCGACGGAGTCTGCGCGGGAACGCTTCCCAGCGTCCAATCAGAACGCTTTTGGAAGCATCCCAACACGCCTGCGTGCTGCCTTCCCGCCTTTCCCAACTGCCTCTCCTCAGTTTTCGTTTTTCCGCGGAGCCGGCAGGACGTCCTCCTGTCACCGCAGAAAATTCTTCTTTTATTTTTTTGTTTTCTTGTGGTCGCGGCTGCCTTCCCTGACGCCACCAGTACCGCCGGTGTTTCTCTTCTTTTTTCTTGAAAAATTTTTCCTTTTTAAGGAATACGTTTTCCTTGTTAGTGCCTCACGGTTTTTTTAGGCCTGCTAAGCCTACTCAGTTTCCTTCATGGAACCGCCAGCCACTATTCCCAAGAAATGCACAAACTGTGGCGGTACAAAATTAATTTTAGACACTCATAATTGGTGTCTAACCTGTTTGGGTCCTGACCATTTTCCTCCGGAGTGTCCCTCCTGCAATAGTATTGTGGGAAGAAGTCTTCAGCATCGGGTTTCCCTCGATATGCGGTCCCCATCCAACTTCAGGGCACCGACCACTTCTTCTTCTACACGGGATCAGGTAACCCAAAAACAGTCTTTTAAGACTAGCCAGTCCTCGAGTGGTAGATCTCATGCACAGCATAGAGATGTCTCTGGCCTTGCCCTCGAGAACACACTGGCTTTAAAACCCCGGTGGGAGTCTTCGGCCTCCAAAGCCTGTGTGGGGTTTCAGGTTGTTCCTGAGGTTCATCCCTCACAGAACATACCTGAGCCAAGCTCGGTGGTGGCATCCGCTTCAAGCAGTACCGATACCCCGGCATCGGCAAAGGTGTTGGATGAAACATTCCTCACCAAGGATCATAGTCTGGCATCCTCGGTACCTACGGGGCCGTTGGATATGCTGCAGACCGACCTTCCAGTATCGATATCGATCCCGGTACCGATACTAGTACTGACGTCGGTACCCTCCAGATGTGCATCGATAGACTCGCTTCCTTCGATGCCGAGTCTGGAATCGATCTCCATTCTGGAGGACTGGGTACCGACTCGCCTTGGTACCAACACAAGACGGTACCGAAGGCACGGTTCCGATGATCCATGTCCGGCACTCTCGGTTTCTTCGATACCATTAGAGTTGTCACCGGCTGGCCTTCATCCACCGGTATCGGATACAGTGCCGGAGTCGGTACCGGTATCCACATTACCATTGCTGTCGGTGCCTTCCATGCTTCTCTCATCAGGCTCGCTTCCCTCGATACCGAGTTTGGAATCGATCCCTAGCATGGACGATGTGCTACTGACTATTGCTGGTCCCGACCTCCTGCGGTACCGGTGACCATCCTCTAGGGATCCCATACTCCACCATTCAGGATCTTAAATTCCTATAAAGTTGGATAGATCCCTCGGTGCCAATGCTAGTTCTTCAGCAGATCTAGCCTGTCCAAAAGAATTTCCCTCTGAGGATTTTTCTTTTCAAGCTTTTCTCCTCGATATGGCAAAATCTCTTGCCATTTATATACCTGGACAGGATCCTACACAAGGGAATACAGAATCCCTGCATATTTCTGGAAGAGCAAAGGAGAACATCATGCTTCCTTTGCATCATTCCTTGCAGGATCTCCTTCTACGAATGTGGGAAGCTCCTTTAACGGTACCGCCACCTTCTAGGGCAACTGATCTTCTATATCAGGTGCCCCCCTCTCCAGGTTTTCAGAGGACTCAACTTCCTCATCATTCCATTGTTGTAGAATCAGCAATGAGGCGGCTGAAGAGTACTAAAAAGCACTTTTCTTATCTGCCAGGTCGTGAGTCTAAGACTTTAGATGCCTTTGGACGCCAAACCTTCCAGGCATCCATGCTTTCAGCAAGAATTCTCTCATATATTTTCTATATGGGTTTATCTCTTGAAGAGGTCACAAAGAAATTACTGTTTTTGACTCCTTTTCTTCAAGAGTCCAAAAGTGCAGACTATTCCTCACTGATTAGTCATGCTCAAAATATCTCTAGGTTCCTTACTCGTGCTTCCCTAGACTCCTTTGAGTCTGTTAGCAGAACTTCTGCTATAGCTATAGGGGCACGACGTAAAGCCTGGCTTCAGACTTGGACAAATGGGCACAAGAAAGACTGGGAAATACTCCTTGCACTGGAGAAAATCTCTTTAACAAGGAGTCTTTACTCCAAGTTGCTCAGTTAACCACTGATATTCCTGTTTCCAGAGGCTGTTCTACGCCTTCCTCTTTCCCAGTTGATAGGAAATGTCCTACCAAACTTTCTTCCCCTAGGGGGAAAAAATTTTATCCATCTTCTGCCCATCATACAGATGTTCCCAAACAGGGGAAACATTGCCCTGGTCTGAAGAAACCACAACCTCAACAGGGTCAGCAAACCCAGCAGTCACAGGGTTTCAAATAGATCATATTTTCCCCTTTTGGTTTGTGGTTAAAGTGGCAGTCTGCTTCTTTTCACTTGAAGTATCTGCACTAATTTTATCCTAACCTTTTCTAGATATCTCTTCATGAGACATCTTTTCTTTTACTCTAAGAGTCTTTATGATGATCATGCCCATACTTAACAGGTCTCTCTTCCTCTTTGGGGAAAAGAGAAGTGACAACTATCATATAAAACAGTTTTTCCCTGTACTGGCATGTATCATCTTACTTTTCAGAGACTTTCTGCATAGTCAGTCTCTTTCAACTCTGTCTTACCTCCCTCTTACTACAACATTTGGTTTGTAAGAGTGGCTCTTTTATACTGGTAAGCCCCTATGGTCCTCTACCTATTCCACAGGGGGATTCTCCCTTCCAGAGTTGTCTCCCCCTTTATTACCTTAGGGCAGCTCATCAGACAATAGGAAGTCCTACCATGTCTGTTGTTTCTTTTCCCAATCTAAAAAAGGAGAAAAGAAATTTTCTTCCGCTGCCCTAGTAGTTGCTGCAGATACAGCAATTCCTAGTGGTTAAGCCACTGGTTCTGTTCACCACGCAACCAGGGTTTCCCCTCCACTAGCAATCCTTCTAGCCTCAGTGCTAAACCCCAAACAGGTTATTAGCCTTGTTTGGAAACCCTATTATCACAGAGTGGTTGGTTAACTTCTATTCTCTGCCCTTGTCCTTGGCGGAATAGTCAAGTTGCCCACTGGCTTAAAACAGTCAGTTTTTTCTTCTAACCAACCTGCAGTATGCTCTCTGCAACTCTACAGAGTAGCTTTGCACTATGGGCCCTTGCTAGAGAGCATTAGTATTCTGCCTAGCAGATGACCCTAGATGGTTAGGAGGGGTTCCCCCAGTCATGTTCTCATGGCTGGTAGGTGTTCCCTACCCTTACCATCTCATCTAAAATCTCTTTTGAGACATAAGACACAGGCATTTCATCATGTGAAAACCTAAAGAATGGCCAATTCCATGCCTTGGCCCATATCTCCTTTGGACTCTCGCCAGAGATACTTTTCTTTCAGTGGCAGCTCAAGGACGCCTGATACCCATCTTGCCCTTTAAGGCAGGTCACTATGGTATCTTATTCCACTGGCGCCCTCCATCCAATCACCATACTGCAGTTCTGGAGAGATCTGGACTTGCTGCCTGCAGACTGAAGTTATCCTCTGCATTTTTCACATAGGCCATCCTGGTTATTCAGGAGCTCGAATTCTTAAGGGAATCTAGACTCCTTCTTGTCAGGGAAACCATTCCTCTGACTCTGTCAGTCATAACCAGGGAAAGAAGATTCTCTATGCATCTATTCAAGCAGGTATCACCCTTCTTTCTATTAGATGAATCTTTCTCTCTCCCCATTTTCCTAGGGGTATCTAGTTCTTTAGGCATCTCTCCATCCACGTACCTGGAGACATGTGTCTATATGCTTACATATATATATATATATATATATACATGCCCCTGGCTCTGGGGAGGTTACTGGTGACAATATATGCATATATATATATATATATATATTGTCACCAGTAACCTCCCTAGAGCCAGGGGCATGTAGGGTAGGTCAGCCTGGGCTATCCACACTTAGGTAGCAGGGTAGTGCAGTTGGCCCTACACTACCTTCTGGGAGTTGTAGTCCCTCTTACTCTCTAAGCCAGGAATAATTGTAGTCAAGTGGGTTAGGCAAAAATGACAAGGTTTTATTTCCCCTTCCGGGTGGATTAATTGCAAATGAAATTAAGGACAAAAATGACCATACTTCTGGCATAAAGAAAAACAATTCAGGAACATAAACAGCTTCTTTGGCTTTCAACTTTCAACATACAGTGTTCAGAACAAACTTAAAATGCAGCAGTCCCTTTTCAAACAAAGGCAAACACTCTTGCTTTTTCCACTGCTGTTCCAGCAGCCTTGTTAACAGCTAGTTCAGCAAAGTGATATGACGTGATCAACTAGGGAAAGCGTGCAATCCATCTGCTCATCTGATATCTGTTCGGTAACAAACTCTGTCTGCATTTCCTCACAGTCCCTTTCAGATAGGTAAGTTTGTGGATAGTTATACGGTGTTTCAAAATGCAGTCTCTTTTTATTTCCCCGAGACCTCTCTTCACCGGGTTCTAAAGAGCAAGGTGGCGCATTACCGTATTATGTGATTTAGCATAGGGAGAGTCCAGCAAATCTTGGCAATCACAAGGAAAACTTTCTAACCTAGTTTTCTCTCTACACGGTTTATACAGCCTACCTTTTGGCTTCTTCACGGAAAGATTTATTAGCACAGCTGGGTCAGCAAGGATTTCACACACCGGCTGTGTTTTCCTGCCTTTTAACCTTTCCTTTTTCTCCTTCATACAAATGTCCTCTGGCCAGCACGTCTCTCTCTCAGGAGATTCTGTGTGCTCCCAAACCAGCCTTTCAGGTAGTCTCTCCCACTGATTGCCTTCACGATAAGACCTCAGTCTAGGATTGCTCCCACCTGGCTTTTGGGCACGGGCTCTTTGAGACTTTGTTACTCTGGCTTCCTGTGCTGAGTCTCCCGTCCTCGTCTCTCCCTCTCTGGACCTGAAGCTCTCCGTTCTGAAACTCTCTTCTGGTCTCCTTCTCCAACTGGTTCTCCCTCTGGTTCCCTCTCTCCAACTGCAGCTCTTTTCTGGTGAGTACTTTTTATATCCCTGTTTCTTAGGGCTTAACTGTGCCCCTCCCTCAACCAGGTGCTTCTCCTTAATCCCTGAGCTCGGGGTTACGTTGCAGTTTGGGCGTGTTTTCTCCCCTCGTGACTCACTCTGTTTATGTTGTCCTTGGCAACCCTGGGCCTGGCTGTCAGTTTCTGAAGCAATCTCTTCTGCTTCACCCAGTTCCATAGCCTCGGAAGGATCCTCTACATGACAATATATATATATAGTGAGATATATCTTTTAGGTAGATATGTATCCACATACTTATCTGTCTGTTTAGGTTCAAATATCCATACATTCCTATATGATCCTGACAGATGGGCACTACCCCTATCAATGCTGTGCCAGCATACTTGGGGTTCTACACATATAACCACTTCCTGTGGTAATTAACAAACTTTTTCCTTACCATAACCTTTCAGGGTTAGGTACCTCTGAAGCTCTCCATGTACCTTTTTCTTTCCTAATTGACCCCATTTAGGAAAGACATTGCGGAACTTCAGTTAATCTAAAGCTTAGCGCTTCCTAAGTCTGTCCTTACTTCCTTATCAGATACAGGGGTCTCCATACCCTTTCTCTCCTACATGGACTAATTCCATTGCCAGTCCAGGAGGGTCAGACTCATTTTTCTTTTGGTCCTAGGATTGTACTACTCTTGGACCAAAAGAGCTTAAGTTTTTTCTAATAGTACCTTCTACGTCTCCGCTGAAGCTTTACCTCTTATACTACTCCAGTTCCCCTGGGGCTATTCTCACCCTGAAGGGTTCTGACCTCCACTTGTTTTTTCTACTTTATTACCTCTACTTCCCAGTGAGGTACTCCTTGAGGTTTTTCACTGGCTCTTCTAGCAGATCCATATGAACCTCAGTAGACTTTTGCAATGCCAACAAGGGAGGCCCATATTACAGTATTTTACTACTAAATGCCCTCTATACAGGGTCTTCCTCTATAGAAGTCCTGTTCTAGTCCAGCTGTTCCACAGCACCTTTTCTGTATTCAACTCCTACCCTCCATCCCCAGGATGCCTGAGGTCCTGAGGAGTAGCATGGCTCTTTCTAGATTCGCAACATGCTAGGACTCCCTCTGGGCATCTCAGCTTGGGAGTCCCCATATGTTAAGACTCATTCCTGCTTGTTTCTGGAGATAGCACAGTTACTTACCTGTAACAGGTGATCTCTGGGAACAGCAGGAATAAGTCTTCACAACTAAATAAATAAATAACCCACCCACCTCCCCTAGGAGTTGCATTTCTCTATCTCTATCTTTCCTTTCCTTGCTCTCTCTCTCTCTCTTTGCCTCAGCTTTAAAACTTAACTGAGGAGAGGCAGTTGGGAAAGGCGGAAACGCAGCACGCAGGCGTGTTGGGATGCTTCCAAAAGCGTTCTGATTGGACGCTGGGAAGCGTTCCCACGCAGACTCCGTCGGTACCGACGTACCCATATGTGAAGACTTATTCCTGCTATTCCCAGAGATCACCTGTTACAGGTAAGAACTGTGCTTTCTGTTCTAGGCAACCACATCCCTTGAGAACAGCGCCAGATGCATTCCTGATCCCCTGGTCAAAGAGCCTGCTGTATGCCTTTCCTCCTACACCTCTGGTGGCCTGGACTCTATTCAAAATCCAGCAGGACCGAGCCATGGTGATCCTGATAGCCCCCAGGTGGCCCAGGCAGCCGTGGTTCCCTCCTCTTCTGCAGTTGGCAGTGGATACTCCACTTCCTCTGGGGTTGCAACCCGACCTTCTGACTCAGGATCAGGGGTCCCTCTTGCATCCCAACCTCAAATCCCTCAATTTGATGGCCTGGCTGCTGAAAGGCTAGTCCTTGCTCCTATCAAGGGAGGTTGGTGGTGTTGGCCTCCAGGAAGCATTCCACTAGGAAGGCCTATGCTCTGAAGTGGCGTAGGTTCTCTACTTGTTCTCAACAGCAAGAGGACCCCTTCTGCTCTGTCCAGGTGGTGCTACAATACCTGCTCCACCTTTCCAACCTAGGACTTCAGTCCAACTCTGTCCGGGTTCACCTCAGTGCCCTCTCAGCTCACCACTCGCCGGTGGATGGACAATCTCTCTCAGGCCACCCTCTGGTGTCTCGCTTTCTCAGAGGTCTGCTTCTGCTTAAGCCTCCTATTCGTCCACTGGCCACTGAGTGGGATCTCAATGTGGTCTTGCAGCAACTGACTCGCCCACCTTTTGAGCTGATGGCAACCTGCCATTTATGTTTCCTCTCCTGGAAGGTGGTGTTCCTTGTGGCACTTACCTCGGCTAGGCGGGTGAGTGAGCTTCAGGCCCTGGTCTTGGATAGACCGTATACCTTCCTATCGAGCTCAGAGAAATAAAAGACCTCCAACTTTTTAGAAAGGAATTAAAAACTCACCTATTCACACTGCACTACCACAGCCTCCAGCATGACAATGTTCAGATTCCACAGGTTAACACTGAACAAAAACCATACTGTGACCCTACCTAGATATAATCCTACAGCGCACTTCCATATTCCTTCTCGAGCAGCTAACTTGAAATTCAGTTGATTATTTCCATATGTAAATAATTTCATTTTAATTTATTAATGTATATAGCTCTAGGTTATGGCAAGTGTTTAGCCGCATTTCTAATTTTTTGTTCTAGTGCTTGACTCTGCGTTAAATGTTAAAAATGTTCTACATCTGTTATCTGTTATATTGTAAATTTAATAGTTTTCTATTATTAAGTTTCTAATGTTCATTGTAAAATAATAGTTTACTATTATTAAGTTTTACTGTTTCAATGTAAACCGCCACTGATCTCTGGAAGAGGCGGTATAGAAAAATGTTTATATAAATAAAAATAAATAAAATAAATAAATATACCAGGTTCTATAGGAACAGGGTAGTCTTGCGTACTCATCCTAAGTTCCTTCCAAAGGTAGTGTCGTCCTCCCACCTCATCCAAGAGGTGGTCCTTCCGATGTTCTTTCCCAGGCCGCACGCCAGTAGGGCCGAAACTGTCTTGCATACCCTGGATTGTAGAAGGGTGCTGTCCTTTTACCTAGAACGTACGCAGGGGCATAGAAGAGCTCAGCTCTTCATTTCCTTTGACCCTAATAAATTGGGGTTGCCCGTCACTAAGCGTACTTTGTCCATCTGGGTGGCAGACTGTATCGCCTGGGCGTACAGGGCAACTGGCCTCTCCCTGGAGGATCGAGTCACGGCCCACCGGGTCAGGGCGAAGGCCGCATCAGTAGCTCACTTCCGTTCTGTTCCGTTGGCAGACATCAGCCGGGCCGCTACTTGGTCTTCAAGCCAGACTTTTGCGGACCACTACTGCCTCGAGAGGGAGTCTCATAGGGACAGTGCTTTCGGGCAAGCGGTTCTCCGTAATCTCTTTGAGGTTTAGGCAACTCCTACCCTCTGGCCCTGGTGTTGGGCTACCATTCAGGTGTGGTCTCGGAGAAGATTCTTTCACTGTTGCTGAGGCTCTAGAGGGAGCTCTGTTTTTCAGCCTGGGTTCCTGGTAGCCCAGAGCTAGGGAGTCACCCATATGTGAGGACTGACTTCCTGCTTGGTCCTGGAGAAAGAGTAGTTACTCACCTGTAACAGGTGTTCTCCAGGAGCAGCAGGAATCAGTCCTTACGACCCTCCTTCCTCCCCTTGGAGTTGCAGTTGTATATAGTTCATTTTCTTTTTGTGCTGTCTTTATCTATGTCATTGGACTGAGCAAGATGGCACCTTTGGGCGGGAAGGGGACCACGCATGCGTGCCTGCATTTCCAAAGGCTTTCTTTGAAAGCTGGGGAAATGCTCCGCATGGGAGCTCCATTGACGCCGACGTCACCCATATGTGAGGACTGATTCCTGCTGCTCCTGGAGAACACCTGTTACAGGTGAGTAACTACTCTTTCTGTGTAACTCATTGGCTAACATTTATCCAGGTAAAAGAAAAGGTAATATTGTAGGCATTTACAGTATAGGGCACAGGTTCACTTGAGCTGGTACGTGCTAATCTTCAGTCCCAGTTGGCCAGTTCTCGGGTCAAGTAGAATTTCCAATTCATCCTGCCAGACCAGTCCAGACAAGTGCGTTGTGTCCCCCTGACAGCAGATGTGGAGACAGAGAAAGTGCCAGAAGCTTCAGTGTTCAAGCTCTGGCACATACAATGATTCTTCTAGGGGTCACCTTCAGTATTTGTGTCTCCAGCATATGATGGTTGTACTCTCTTCTACTCCTGGCACTTCACTCTGAGCGTGTTCGGCCAGTGTGCTTTTCAGGCTAATGGATATCTCTGAGTTACCCATATATCTTCCGAGTTGAGCACTGATTAGGAGGATCAGCGTTACTCCCCACCAAACAGGGGGCAGGCTCCTGATCACAAGGATCAGCGTAGCATGGATTGGCAGGGGGACAAGCCTTCAGTCTCTTCTGGTCTAGCAGTGAACTGCAGGAGTCTTTATTTTATTGTAGTAAAAAAATAAATCAATAAAATTAAACCTCGATAGAAAGCACTTTTAAAGCACCAGTCAAGCATCCATCCACTTCACTGTATGGTTGTACACACACTGGCTGAGAACAGTACAGGGAGTGCATCTTCAACCCCGCGCCCCTCCCCCTCCAGTTGCCTTGGGCTGCATCTTTTCGCTGTTTACTAGGGAATTGGTGGGGCTGTTAGGAGAAATGCCACTGCTGCTGTCTGCATCTCCTTCCCACGCTTTTGCTTACAGTTGGCCTGACGCACGGCTCTCATTGTTTGTGGTGGCCATCTCCATGATCTCCTTCTGCTGCTGCTGCTGGTCATCTCGCTGCAGAGCTTACCGGCCCCAGTTTCGTTTTCCCACAGTTTGGAGACATTTTGCAGGGATCCCTGGCACAAACCCACCTTTTTTAGCTGTGGCGAGTTGCATCGTGACTCCTGCTGCCAGCAGCAGCCATTTTGGAAGTCTTTCCGCCCTGCTGCAGCTGCCTATGGTCTTGGGCACACATTGTTTGTTGCAGTCCATCACTGTCAACAGCAGCGACTGGTTACACATTGCCTTCCTCGCTCCCACACTGGCCTGCAGGTGTAAGTGCCGGTGTTTAATTGACAAGCTGTGTGTTGCCTGTGCTGCTTACCCTAGTGAGACCTCCATATCCGACCACGTTCCAGAACCAGATTGGGATGCCTCTGAAAAGCCAGCTCAGAGTTCTGCTTCTTCCCCTCCCCCAGTGGTTCGCAGTCTCTTATCCCTGCCAATGGATGCCTCTTCTCCTCCCCCGCCCCCCCTGCCTGCTTCCCCAACAGTCAGCTACAGAGGACCCTTCCCAAACGGCCTCTGCTGTGGATTCAGACCAATGGGAAAGCCAGTCCTGTTGCAGGCTGCGACTCCGTCATCTGCGCTCACACAAAACCCTTCTCCCATAAGCGGCCCAAGGAGGTCAAAGACAGGGGAATGCTCATCTAAAATAGTCTCTGGGGCTGTTTGGGGATGGGAATTCCTCCCCTCTGGATGATTCTGATCACTGTTCCGTTGATGAGAACTTGGACAGCATATCAGAGCACAAGGATTGGGAATGTTCACTGCAGGAGATCTGGAGGAAGATCATTGCTCTCAAGATGTCCGTTTGTTCCATAGAGATGAGCTGTCTGCGCTCATCACCCAAATTGTCAAGGTCCCGTGGCTCTCTGAGACCCCAGACCCGCCACACAAACAATCTAAATCCAGGTGGACCTCTATCCTTTTGGGTATAAAGCCCTCTAAGGCCTTCCCATTTCCTCTGGAATTCCAAGAGATGGTTTGCCTCAAGTGGGATTCTGCGGAGGCATCCCTACACATAACGATGTGCTTGGGCCACTGTTACATCTGGTCACCCACGGATCTGGATAAATGGCTGTGCTACATCAGTGGATGGACCCTTCATGATCAACATGACCACAACATTTGAGGGTCTACTGAAGATGGCATTTTATTCCTCACTTAGCCTCCGCATGTGGGGGCTTGGGTGCTCTTGGGCTGGCTCCAACTTTTGCCGGAGGGCCCAGCATCCGCTCACCTGAAAACTGTTGCTACGTTCTTGCCAGATGGCCTTTTTTTGGCCGCCTGTTCATTGGTGGCAGCCATGGTGGCATGCCGGTGTCATTGGCTTCATCACTGGTCCTTGGATGTGGCATCTAAAGCTTGCCTCACAAAGCTCCCTTTCAGGGGCTGCCTTCTCTTCAGTTAGAACCTTGAAAAACTGGTCAAGAACTTGGGAGATGTTAAGGCCCAGCGTTTACCTGAGAACAAGCCTTGGGCCTCCTCTCACCCTTTGGGCTCTAATGCTTCCTTCGCCACTTCCTCTCGGTCTCTTTTGGGACTCTAGGCGTTATTGGCCCAGTAAATCCTCCACAGTCTCCTCACCCAACAGATCTGGGACAAAGTCTCAACCCTTTCGAAGGTTCCATAGGACTCTTACTCCTTCTCTAAAAAGTTCTCCAAACCCAACCGATCCTCCTGCTGGTGCCATCGAAGCCCACTTCAGTGATTCCCCTAGGGGTCGCCTTCTGTATATAGTTGCACTGGGTGTTCTGCTTTTCCAGAGGTATACTGAAGGCGAACCCTTGGGGATTCACTATAATATGCCAGGGCTGGATCACTGGAGCTTCTGGCACTTTCTCAGTCTCCAACATCTGCTGGCAGGAGGACACAACCCACATAACTGTACTGGTCTAGCAGGATTTCAGGAAAGAAAATTAACGGTAAGTTAAATTGTTCTTTCCACTTCATCCTATTAGACCAGTCCAAACATGTGGAAGTACCACAGCTACCGAACGACCAAATAAGACGCCAAGATAAAGTTATCCAAAGGTACAGATTGCGGGAAGGCTATAAGAACGTTTTAGTATGTTTCCATCATTGTAAGTAGAGACAGTTTGGTACCAGTCAAACACTATTGTGATCAAACCATCTTTTCAAAGTGAATAGCAATGTGGGTAAGGAAACTGCTGAAAGATGTATCTATGAGACCTAAAATTATTTTTAAAGAATATGGAGGGTCTCTAGCCAAGATTGCAGAAAGGGTTGATGATTCACCAGTTTCAAGGTTACTCCAGAAGCATGATTTATAGGGGAAGATAGCAAGAAGGAACCACTGCTGAAGAAAAGCCATAGTGTGTGCTGCATAGTTTTTAAAGAAACACTTAAGCAGCACTGCATCACATGTGGAACTTTTTTGTCTCAACGCTAAGCGATATGGGCGGTATAAAACTAGCACAGGACCTGGCCTTGCTAACACCATCCCTCCAGTAAATCATGGTGGTGGCAGCATTATACTGGGGGATGCTTTGTAGCTGCAGGGTCAGGGAGGATTGTGATGAGAAAGATGGGGCCAACTACTGGTAGATCTAGGATGAAAATCTGTTCAGTCTGCCATAGACCTAGGCCTGGGCAAGGAGATTGACCTTTCAGCAAGGTAATGAACCTAAGCAAAAAACAGAAGCAACATTTATTTATTTATTTAAAAGTTTTTCTATACCGCCTTATCCTTTAATCAAGGCGTTTTCCACAGCAAACAATCATAATGGTGGTTCAAGTGTGTTCATGCAGTGATGCAGATTATATACATTCTTATGTACAGGGCTATTTTACAGTATGAGCTATATACATTCTTATGTTCAAGGGACAGGGGAGGGGGGTTGGTCTTTTGTTCCTGCTTTTTGAGTAGATCATGTGATGTGTCCATAGTGTTCAATGAACAGGGTTGTCTTAAGCTGCTTCCGAAAGTCTTTGAGGTCTGTTGTTAGTCTTAGTTCATCTGGGAGGGTGTTCCAAATTGCTGGTGCAGCCAGGGAAAGGGCTCGTTCTGCTGTGTCCTTGCGGACATTGGTGATGTCTTTTGGGATGTTAACACGATTGGAAGTGCCTTTCCTCCTTGGTCATGTGCTTCTGTCTGGTTGTATGAGTGTTTGTAGGCTGAGAGCTGATGACTGTTTGATCTTGAAGATGTTTATGACTGTTTTGTATTTGATGCGTGAGATGATTGGGAGCCAGTGGAGGTCTTTCAGTATGGGTGTGATGTGTTCATGTCTTGTGCCAGATATTATGCGAGCTGCTGTGTTTTGTGCCAGTTGTAGCGGTCTGAGGGTTTGTTTTGGTAGACCAATGTATATTGGGTTGCAGAAGTCTAGTAGTGGGGTTATTAGTGCCTGGCAGACTGTATGGAAGTGCTTTGGGGCGAGGAGGGGCTTGAGGCGTCGGATAAGTCTCATCCTGTGGTATGCGCTTTTGATGGTTTTGTTTGTGTGATTGTAGATTCAGTTCCTTGTCCAGGGTTACTTCGAGGTACTTTACTTCCGGTTTTATGGGTATGGTTGTGTCTTTTATCTTGATGTTGTGTGGAGGGACAAAGTCAGTGTTTCTAGTGATGATTAGTGCCTCAGTCTTGCTATAGTTTATGGTGAGGTGGTTGTTTTGAAACCAGCTGGTCATGTGTATGAGGCAGTTTATTTTGGAGTAGTCCGGGTTGTCGACTGTGATGGGTGTGTGTGTATATCATGATGTCATCGGCGTAGATTGTGTATTGTATGTTGTGTTCCTTCATGATGTCGCATATTGGCTGGATGTAGAGGTTGAACAAAAGTGCTGATAAGGCTGATCCTTGTGGTACTCCTTGTAGGACTTTTATGGGACGGGAAGTGTTGGGGCCTACCTTGACCTGTATCTGTCTGTCGGTTAGGTATGAGTGGAGCCATTTCAGGGTGGATCCATGTATCCCAATGTTCTGTAGTCTTTCCAGTAGAGTTCTGTGATCCACTGTGTCGAATGCTGATGAAATGTCGATGAAGATCATTAGTATTCCTTTCTTGGAGTTGTCTGTGATGCGGAGAATGTTATTGAAGAGGTATATCAGGAGTGTTTCTACCCCGTGGTTGGGGTGGAAGCCGTGTTGGTTGATGTCTAGTGGTGCGTGGTTGTCAATGTGGTCTTGTAGCTGGTGCTGTACTGTCTTCTCAATTATTTTTGCCAGTAGGGGTATGCTTGAGATCGGTCTGTATGCTGCTGGATTGTTCTTATCGAGTGTGGATTTCTTCGGGATAGGTCTTATTGTGGCGAGCTTTAGTTGATTTGGCATGTTCCCTTGGGTCAGAGAACTGTGCACCATGTTGTGTATGGTGTGTATGAAGCTTGATTTGGTGGCTTTGATCCATGTCACTGGGCATGGGTCTGTTGGAGCCGTGCTTGTATTGATTGCGGTGATGATGTGGGAGAGCTGTTCTGTGGATGGGGTGCTGAATGTGCCCCAGGTTTTCAGGGGTGAGTTTGTCTTTCAGGTTGTGTAGGTTTTTTGTTGTGCTGCCGAGTGGAATTTTTCTTGTATGTGGTCAGCAATTTTTTGTGGGTTTATTGGAGTGGCTCAACCAGAAGAAAGTGAATGTCCTTAGATGGCCTAGTCAACGCCCAGGCATGAATCCAATAGAAAATCTGTGCAACACTTGAAGACTGTAGTGCACAGAAAATCCCCAGCCAGCTTGGAAGAGCCTGAGCAATCCTGTCGAGAAAAATGGGCCAGATAGCATGGCAACTCCAGGAACAAGAAGGAATACAGTCTTCACATATGGGTGAACGTCACAGATTGAGCCCGCGCAGTGATGCTCTCCAGCATCCAATAGGAAAGCCTTTAGGAGCACTCCACTGCACCTGCGTGCCTGCCTTCCCAACTCCTCTCCTCAATTCTTTATTTTCCATGGAGCCAGTAGGATGCATCGTCCTGTCACCACTGAAAAACGTTTCTCCTTTTTGTGCCCTTCAGGGTACATTGTGATTTTGTCTTCCCGTCGATGCCAGTTCCATCGAATCTGACACTGGTCTCGATAATTCTTCCGTTTTTTTACTTTCAATTTTTCTGTTTTCTATTGATTTTCACGGCAGTTCTCACTGCTAAAATAGGCCTCCATAGCCTTCAATCTCACTTTTTCAGGCATGGAAAAGCCAGTCACTGGTTTCAAAAAATGTACCAAGTGTGCCAGTACCATTTCAGCCACTCATTAACAATGACTGGTATCTAAAATGTTTGGGTCCTGAACATGAACCACTTCTTGTCCTTTGTGCCAAAAAATGCCAGAGACCTCAAGAACAGAGTCACACATTTTGGATCGTTGTTCACCTTGGGCTGTGTTTCAGTGGCTTCCACTTCGAGGGCATCTACTTCTCAGGCTTCTTCAAAATCCAAACATAGAAGTAAGTCAAAGTCTATGGCAGTTTCCAAATCTTTGGCATCGAAGACAGATTCCGATGCCAGGGAAAAGTCCCAGCATAAGCATTGCGACTCCCCGATGTACTTCTGATGCAGACCGGCCAGCCAAACAGCCCCAGCAGGAGGATCTGTCCTCCAAAGCACAAGTGGGGATCCTGAGGCATCAACCTCCGGAGAGCTACCGGTTCCATGTTCTGGGGCTGTGGCTCAGAGCCCCATACATGATTCCACCCAGACATTGGACATATCCCTACACCAGTACATGCTGGCTCTTAAGAGGAGTTGGGCAGCTCTCCTGGCAGCCTCGGTACCAATAACATCGAGAGCTTCAGGGGTGCAGGCTTCGGCACCAAGCCTACAGCCAGACATATTGGGCCCGATGCCGGCCCTTGAACTGGCATTGTCGGAGCATCCGAGGCAGATTCCTCCATTAGAACTGGTCAATGCCTCCAGTATCCAACAGATTCAGACTTCTATTGCTCTCTATTCCGATACCTCTGAGCATCAGCATCGACTGCAGACTTCCATAAAGCATTGAGGTTTGAACCAAAACCGCTGATACCTTGGTTTCTTGATGGTGGGGGGGGGGGGGTCACTCAATTCCTGAGAACTTCCTGACATCCCTTCGGACTCTTCACTGCATCAGGAATGATGTCGGTCCCCACCAGAAGAAATATCCTTTCAGGATTTTTTTTCAGGGCTCGCCGTCACAATGGCCTCTGGGAAAGGAACAGAAAGTGGAGGAATTGGAGATACTCCAATACCGTCCCACACCCAAGGAGGCGGCTACCTGATTGGTGCATAGTATCCTTCAGGATCTTATGCTCTGCATGTGGGAGGCTCCGCTCACACTTCCGCTTGTCAGCAAGAGACTCTATACCATGTACCAAGTACCAGAGTGCCCAGGCTTCCAAAAACCTCAGCTCCTCCACCACTCAGTGGTGGTAGAATTAATGATATGCCGAATAAAAAGCTCAAAGAACCATTTATCCATGCCTCTTGGCAGAGACTCGAGGACACTCGATGCCTTTTGGGCATTGATGTTTGCAGGCATGCATGTTGGCCTCCATAATCAACTCGTACATGCTGCACATTGGTATGTTTCTGAAGGATGTCGCCAGGGAGCTGGAGGCTTTCACCCCCCCCCCCCCTTTCTGCTTCCTGAGGATAAGCAGAGTGCATTCCAGACACTCATCAAGCAAGGCCAGAACACTTCTAAGTTTCCTACCAGGACCTCTTTTGATGCTTTTGAATCCACAAGCAGAGCTTCAGCAGTCTGCATTGGGGCTCACAGAATGGCCTGATTATCCTGGATCCATTGCTTGAGGTCTAATGCTTGTAAACTGGCCAATATCCTATGTACTGGAGAAAACCTTTTTGGCAGAGATTGGAGGGATAAAGCAGGGGAGATTGAAACAGATGATCTCTCCCTAAAATGCCTTTCTAGGAATATGGCTGACCCAGCCAAAAGGAAGGCTCTTTCCACTAAATCTTTTTTATTAAAAAAGAAGAGATACTATCCTTCTTACCCACTTTCTTGCTGCCTATCAGCCTCAGCAAAGGCAGCAGGGTCCTCGCCAACCCAAGGCTCCTAAGCCTCAACCAGCTGCCCAGACACTGCCTGCAGCTGGTTTTTGGCAATGCTCTCTAGGAAGGAGTCAATCTGCCCCTGGAGGGTCCCGAGTGAAATATTACCTGTGATTTGGCCACAATAGCTTGGCTCTTTCGGTCTCCTCTGGTCCCTCAAGCAGCGAGAAACAAGCAGAGAGTAACGCAGAACACAAACAAACACAAAGCTCTACTTTCTTTGAGCTCAGAGGGAAGTCAACAGAAGTTCTATGGACACAGCACAGTTCCACTTCTGTTGGATTCAAAGTCTTCCTCTCTTGAAGCCCTTTTTATTATAGAAAAAGGGGAAGTAACACAGTCATTAATCATAAACATGAAATAACACAAGGTGTCGCTAGAATTCTTTTACAGAGTAAGAGCTGATTACAGTGTATTAGATTAAATTTACTTAATTATGACAGAATTATTTATAATTGTAGAGTTGCAGAAATTACGCTGTGCCATATAGTCGACTGTACAATGAACTATGGTTGCACAGTTCATAGCCTATGTTTACTCTTTATCCTTGCGTTAACAATGTTCTCAAACTATTTTAAAGACAGTTACACAGAACTCATGATATCCCATTCTATTTAAGAAGAAGTAGGTGAAAGGATAAACTTGTGAGTGACGGTCATTGTTAGCAAAGTTCTTCTATCAGCACATTTTAGAGATCTGTATCAAGAAATTCATCTATCTTCAATTACATATTGGGGATTCTGGTATCCCTCTATCTGTCCATTCTTACAGTCCCCCCTGTGATTCTATAAAGGATCATTACAAAAGAGCAGTAGCTGAAACATGTCCAATTCCAGAATAAATATTCTACAGTGGGCTTCATTTTGCAGATGTTCCTTCAGAGTCCTAGACACATCTGGTCCATAGCTGAGCTCCATCTTGTTCGTTGGAAGAAGCCATTATACATAACATATATGCTTCATATAATATAAAAAAGGATTACAGTTATTCAGTAAATATAACTCAAAACCATGTGACATTGTTTGCCTTTGCTTAGCCTCAATAAGAACGTGTACTGAGGGCAAGACTTTACCAATTATTCTTGTAAGCACTACCTCTTCTAGCAACTGCTTCTCATAGATCTATCAATAATCCAGAGTTTAGTCCCCCACATTGTGACACCAGTCATCACTCCAGATTCTTCAGCAGCATCCTTTCTCACCATGGGTTGTGCCATGCACGTCTTAGAGCTTTTTCAGTGACTGTCCACCCAGGCTTCACTGCTGTGCATACATGAGTAGTTCCTCTGGAATCGCTGA
Organism: Ichthyophis bannanicus; assembly: GCA_033557465.1. Classification (NCBI taxonomy): domain Eukaryota; kingdom Metazoa; phylum Chordata; class Amphibia; order Gymnophiona; family Ichthyophiidae; genus Ichthyophis; species Ichthyophis bannanicus. Next base: position 51,905,838 of record CM066046.1, read on the forward strand.
TCTTTACTATGAGTCTCCATATTCAGTAGCATTATAGACTTCTCTTCATTCACAGTAGTCTTCTTCTTTGGCCCATACGATTCAGTGCATACAATATATAATTTGTAAAAACCCAACTCTCCACTACAGCATCTCTCTTGATTCCATACAATTGCAAACAAGCACAATTATTCATCCCTAATGACAGTCTTGAATCATTGAACAGAATATCTACTGTTAATTACAATACATCCATAGCTAGCACTAAATTATTACATAGTACTTACAAGCTAGCTTGGCCTATATTTAACGTACTTCTATTTTTGCATCTACATTCCTAAACTTATTCTGTTTACTTGCCAAATCAAATGTTAGCATATGGCCTAATAGACATATTTCTTTTTCCTGTCAGGAACACAATTGTACATATTCATATTGCTAATTATATTTGTGATGTACTCTCCAGTTATAACAATATACAAGGTATAGTCAATCTGGTTATTCAAGGGGTAACAAACATTAAAACATAATTAGCAGTTTATGACAAATAAATTAAACTAATTTCAATGTAGACTCATTTCAATTATTTTCAAAAATTATTAGGAAGGCTGTCTTATCTTAGGTGATGGTTCAACTCACATTACTTTAACATTATCAGTAATATACCCTTTTTTGTTTTGTTATTTTAATACCACTTTCCCCACTAGTCACAGCAGTTCAGATTGCAACTAAAACTTGGTACAGCACATTAAACAGTAACATTGATAACTTGGAATTTTTTCCTTTTAAGGCAATAAGGGGGTTAAGTGACTTGTCCAAGGAGTGCTAATACTCTAATCATTAGACTACTTCTCTATTCCATTCTAATTCACACAGACATTTAAGCTCACAAAGGAAGGAACATTTACATAAGGGTGTATGCATTCATAAACTATAAACCTTTTTTTTTCTCCTCCATGTTTACTTTCCCCTGTTCAATGTAAAAACTCGATGTAACTTGTTACATTCTTGTATGTTCTGTTCAAATGTAAACCGCACTGATTATAATAGCGTGGTATATAAGAAATAAAAATAAATAATAAATAAAACTTTTTTTTAACACCAAATTTGAACGAATTAGAAAGTCAATTACCACTTCTTAATGGCTTAACAGTTCTATCCTTGTTACACTGTTTTCATAACAAAACAGCATAGTAGTAAAGGATCAGCACATAGAGCCCCCCATGCAAGTCTTGTTCAGAAACGTCTGCAGCAGTATAATGCTCATGTAGGTCCAATGAGAAAGCAGGGGATGATGCCCAGAAGTGTGAGACAAAGTCAGTATTGACAATCAAGTGAGCAGATAACTCAAGAGCTCTAGAAAGAGCGAACACTTCAGCTAGTTGAGCACTAGCAAATAGCAAAGCAGCCGCCTCACAGAATCAACTCTTATAATTGCATCAATTTTCCTTTTTCATTGCGGAAAGCAGAACCATCAGTACATAGTGAGGTCAAACAGTAACAACCTAGAGCTGGAAGAAAGTTGTTCTTTTTTTCCAAGTTTAGAAGACGTGAAAACTGAATGAGAAGCAAAGACATGCGAGGGATATTGCAGTACTAGAAAATCAGTAATTTGGATTGCAAAGACTACTGCTGCCAGAGACTGGAAGCATGGAGGCATTCCTGCTACAAAAGTGTCAAAAGTCTGAAAAATAATTCAGTAGCTTAAATCCAGTGGGAAATTTCTGAGCAAGAACACAAACAGCAGCAATAAAAGAGGTAAGCATATTGAATCTACCTCAGTGATACTAATTTAGAACTATTCCACTAGCAACAAGGCATTTGCTTCACACTTGCAATTAACAACATCAGTTCTGCAGAGATCTTTCCATAATAACTAAAACATACACGACATGAGAATTTAAGATCAACTCCTCCAATCGACTCTTGCAGACTAGTTTAAAACAGACTGTGAGAAATATCAGCATTTTTTTCTGCAGACATTGTTACTCATACACTGTCATAGATGTGATTTTCAGCTAGTCTACTATCACAAAGGAAAAATAAAACATTACCATATTGTTTTAATTACTTAATTCACTTGTTTGAATGAAGTTGTATCATTCAATATTCTTGCTTCACACTTTTTTTCCTCTAATTAAACAAACTTGATGGACTTGACTTGTCAAGCAATTCAATTTTTTTTCCAGTTAAGTTACTAAAAGAAAGAGGAAGAGTAAAGTAGCCCAAGTGCCCTCGAGTATGGAGCAGACAGAGCTTAAAGATCCCAAATTACCCATGTCTACCAACAGCCAAACTAATATGAATAAAATACAGTCTCTAAAATGCTTGTATGCAAATGCTAGAAGTCTAAAAAATAAGATGGGAGAGTTAGAATATATAGCACTAAATGAGAGGTTAGATATGATTGCGATATCAGAGACATGGTGGAAGGAGGACAACCAGTGGGACACTGTGATACCTGGATACAAACTATATCGTAATGATAGAGCTGATCAAATTGGTGGAGGGGTTGCGCTCTCTGTTAAAGAGGGCATTGAGTCAGAAAGGATTAAAGTTTTGCAGGAAACAAAATTTGCTATAGAATCTCTATGGATTGAAATTCCATGTAAAAAGGGGAAGGCAATGGCAGTGGGGGTGTACTATCGACCGCCTGGCCAGAATGAACAAATGGATGATGAAATGCTCAAAGAAATCAAGGAAGCTAACAAACGTTATAGCGCAGTAATAATAATGGGTGATTTCAATTATCCCGATCTCCAGGAACAAGCAGGAATGAGTCTTCACATATGGGTACGTTGGTACTGACGGAGCCTGCGCGGGAACGCTCCTCAATGTCCAATCAGAAAGCTTTTGGGAGCATCCCTCAGCGCCTGCGTGCTGCCTTCCCGCCTTTCCAACTGTCTTTCCTCAGTTTTTGTTTTTCCACGGAGCCGGCAGGTCTTCCTGTCACCGTAGAAAATTTTTTCTTTAATTCTTTGTTTTCTTGTGGTTGCGGCTGTTTCCCCGACTCCACCGGTACCGTCGGTGTTTTTTCTTTTCTTTTTCTTCAACTCAGGGAATTTTTTTCCCTCAGTTTCTGTCTTAAACATTTTGGGCCTTTAAGGCCTCTCCATTATGGAGCCTTCTTCTCCTAAGAAGTGCCTTAACTGTGGAAGTACAGTTTTCTTTTTAGACTCCCATAACTGGTGTCTAACCTGTTTGAGTCCTGACCCTTTTCCTCCGGAGCCATTAGGCTACAATATTATGAGAAGAGATTTTCCATTTCGAGTTTCCCTCGATACCGAGTTCCCTTCCAGTGTCAGGGCACCGACCATTTCTTCTCTACAGGATCAGGTAACCCACAAACAGTCTGTTAAGACTAGCCAATCCTTGAGTGGTAGGTCTCATGCCAAGCATGATGACGGCTCTGGCCTTGCCCTCAAGACCCTATTGGCTTCAAAACCCCGGCGGGAGTCTTCGGTCTCCAAAGCCTTTCAGGGGTTTCAGGTTGTTCCTGGGGCTCACCCCTCACAGAACATACCTGAGCCATGCTCGGTGGTGGCATCCGCTTCGAGTGGTACCGATACCCCGGCATCGGCACTGGTGTTGAGCGATTCACTCCTCACCAGGGATCGTCATCTGGCGTTCTCGGTACCTTCGGGACCGATCGATACGTCCCAGATTGACTTTCCAGTATCGGCAGCATAGCTGATATGACCACCGACGTCGGTACCCTCTAGACATGCATCGATAGACTCGCTTCTTTCGATGCCGTCTAGAATCGATATCTAGTCTAGAGGACTGGGTACCGACGCTTCTCGGAACCGATGCTTACCGATTCCGGATGCGCGGTACCGAGGATAATCACCAAGGGTTTCTGGTTACCTCGGTACCGCTTGAGCAGCCTCCGATGTCTGCTTCGATGTCGGTATCGCCTTCGATTCCGGCACAGCTACCGGTATCGGTATCGATGTCGGTACCTGCAGTAACATCCGGGACCATCTCCTTCCATGTTTTTTTCACCAGGATCGCTCCTTTCTATACCTAGTTTGGAGTCGATACCTGGCATGGACGATGCAGTACTGACTGTCTCAGGTCATAACCGCCAGTACCAGTATCCATCCATTAGGGATACTTTTCTGCACCGGACAAGTACATCCTACGGTGCCCAGGCTAGTTCTTCAACTTTAGCCTGTCCAGGGATGGTTCCCATTGGAGATCCTTCTTTTCAGAAATTTCTCCTTGACATGGCAACGTTCCTTGCTATTCCTATCCCTGGCTATGATCCTACACAAGGCTCTTCTGGGGAAAAGGAAAATATAATGCTTCCTTTACATCATTCTTTGCAGGATCTTCTTCTGAAAATATGGGAAACACCTTTAAGGGTTTCCTCACCTTCTACAGCAACTGATCTTCTCTATCAGGTGCCCCCCTCTCCAGGGTTTCAGAAGACTCAACTTCCCTATCATTCCATTGTAGTGGAATCAGCAATGAGGAAGGTAAAAAGCAAGAAGAAGCATCCTTCTTACCCGCCAGGTCATGAATCTAGAACACTGGATGCCTTTGGACGTCAAACCTTCCAAACATCTATGCTGGCAACAAGGATTCTCTCATATATTTTTTATATGAGTCTATCCCTTCAGGAGGTCATAAAGAAATTATCTCTTTTGACTCCTTTTCTATCAGAAACCAAGGCTGCAGACTTATTCCTTACTTCTTAGTCATAGCCAGAATATCTCTTGGTTTCTTTCTCGTCCTTCCCTAGACTCTTTTGAGTCTGTTAGCAGAACCTCTGCTATAGCCATAGGAGCACGACCTAGAGCCTGGCTCCAAGCTTCAGACTTGAACAGATGGGCACAACAAAGACTAGGTAATACTCCTTGTACTGGAGAAAATCTCTTCAATAAGGAGTCTTTACGTCAGGTTGCTCATTGCTCCACTGACTTCCCTGTTTCTGAGGGCTATCCTAAGCCTTCTCCTTCCCCAGTGGGTAGGAAATGCCCTACAAAACCTTCTTTCCCTAAAAGAAGAAGGTTTTATTCTTCTCCTGCCCATCATGCCGATGTTCCCAAACAAGGGAAACCTCGCCCTGGTCTGAAGAATCCAAACTCAAGCCAGGAAAATTAACCCTAAATAGGGTTCTAATTAATCTCTTTACAACCTACAGTTTACTTCTTCTCAGCAGAAGCTTTTCACTGTTTTTTCATTTTAAGCTCTCTACACATGGATTCCTGTTTCCAGGACATCCACTTGCTCTTAAGTAAGCTGAGCTGTCAGGAGATTCATGTCTATGGGTCACAGGGTTTTCTTCCTCTTCCTACCATGAAGAGAGGTTTGCCAACTATCTCATGATAGTTTTTCTGTACCACCATGAATTTTTTCCTTCTACAGACTTACCATATGGCAAGTCTCCCTTCAGCTCCTATTTTTCTTTACCCTCTTTTCCAGGGCTTCCCCTGTAAGAGTGGTACCATACCACTGGAAGGCTTTCTTAGCCTTTCTAGTCTTCCTGTCCTTTCCAGTGTAGAGTTTTCTCTGGAGTAACCTCCCTTTTTTCATTTGGGCAGCTCATCAGACATGATCAGGATTTCTCCTCTTGTTCTGTCTGTTCTCTCTGTTAAAAACAGAAAGATTCTCTCTGCTGTTCTATTCAGCAGCTGCCCATGCAGGAGTTCCAGTGATTGGTCTACTGGTACTTTTCTACAAGTTCCAGTCTTGTCTTCCACTACTTTTTGTCTGGCCTTAGTAGTGCTTCCAAGATAGTGCTTCATCTATCTTGGATAATCCTTATCGTTTCTTTTCTGCCATCTCCAAATCCCTGGAGTTGGCAGCATAATTGAAGTGGCAGCTGGTTTTCTCCAACAGCCAGTTTTATTTCCCAATTCTCCTGCATAATGCTCTCTGCAATCCTTCTGAGAAGCTTTCCACTATGGGCCCTTGCTAGAGAGCATGGGGATTTTTTCTCTAATTACTATCCTATATGATTGAAAAAGGCTTCCTCAGTCATTCCTCATGACTGTAAGGGTTCTTTACACCCTTCTCTTCCTTTTAATAAATGACATAAGCTTTCTCTACGTGACAGTCTAAAGAGTTACCCAATTCCTACAGGGAATATGCTCTTTTTACTTGCAGCTTGTCCTCATGGTATCCTAATCCTTCATGGACAGCACATATTTAACTAAACAACGCATGATACCCCCCCCCTTGTCCCTCAAGTGGGTCAACCTGGTATCTCATCCTCTGCGTTTTTCTGTCCATTCACCATGTTAGAGTTCTACCGGACTCAGAACTTGCTGTTTACAGACTATTATCATCCTCTGTTTTTCCACGCAACCATCCTGGTTATTCCACTGGATAGTATTCCTGCTCCATCTTAACCAGAGGGAATAGATTCTCTATATCTCTCAAGTAGGTTCCACCTTCTTGTTATTAGATGAATCGTTCCTCTTCACATCTCCCATGTGAAAGTTCAAGTAGGTTCCACCTTCTTGTTATTAGATGAATCATTCCTCTTCACATCTCCCATGTGAAGGTTCCTATAGACATATCTGTTGCAGACATTTCTCCAGGACCAAGCAGGAAGTCAGTCGTCACTTATGGGTGACGTCGGCGCCGACGGAGCCCTCGCGGAGCAATTGTCCCCAGCTTTCACAGAAAGCCTTGGGAATTGCAGCGCGCATGCGCGGTCCTCTTCCCGCCCAGGGATGCCATCTTGCTCAGTCTCCTTTTTTCCGCGGAGCCCTACAGACGTAGTTTGTTGTCGCCGCTGAAAAAGTTGATTTCTTTGGTTTATTCTGTTATTTTCTCGGTTCGTGTGTCCTCTTCCCGTCGGGCCTCGCCTAAGGGGCCCGTTCACAGTTTTGATTTTCTTTTTTTCTCTCCAACTGGCGTTCCCGCCTGTTTCTCCTTCTTTCGACCTTGCAGGGGCCCTTTTTCCCCCGATGGCTGCCAGCGGGTTTAAAAAGTGTGATCGTTGTGTCAAACTCATGTCTCTCACTGACACGCATGACTGCTGCCTCCGCTCCGAACATAACCCTATGAGTTGCGGTCCGTGCAGCAAGATGTCCTCGAAGGCGCTAAGGAGTCGGCAGTCGCAAAGGGATAGAATCTTCTCTGACTCCGCGTCCGGTCGGGCCCGGACCTCGTCAGAGGCCTCGACATCTCGTGGCTCCGGCTCCGAGCATCATCGGAGTTCTTCTGAGCAGGGGTCCCCCGGCCGGGAACACTGTCGGGAGAAGAGGCCCGCGAGGGTGGTGTCAGAGGACGCGCCTGGTCCCTCGAGGGCCAGGTCGCTCAGCCCCGTCGGACGCCCTGGGTCCTCGGAGAGGCCAGTGAAGCTTCCTCATCTTGAGATGGAGTCGTCTGGACACGTGAGTGCTGTAGTCCTCCTGGACTCTCCCCCGGGAGAACCGACGTCGGACCCCAAGTCGGTGGCTGCTGGGTCGTCTGAGCTTGGTCTCAGACTGATGACCTTGGAGCGCAGTATCGCTGCCTTCATGGACCAGCATCGGGCATTGATCACCGGCCTCGCCAGTGCATCTGCCCCGACCACTGGGACGTCGACGCCCAAGTCGACCCCGGAGGCCGAGTCGATCCTCGAGTCTATACGAGCTCCAGTCGATCCTCGACCTAGGTCTCCCTCGGCTTCCCGTTCGGGACTGAGGTCCTCGACGCCGGCCTCGGTGTCGGGGAGGAGGTCTCCGGCCCCCGCCCACACGGAGCTCGATTCCTCCTCGGTGGAATTGGGCTGGGACACGGAGGAGGACGAGTCACCCGGTTCGTTTCAGACTCGGTGCGTCCCCTCCGACTCGCCCGAGTCGGAGCCTCGGAGGCGGTCCCCCCCGGAGGATACCCGGTTCTCAGATTTCGTGAGGGATATGGCCAGGGCTTTGGCCTTCCCCGCGGATCCGGAGGAGGAACATGGAGCCGAAGAGCTCGAGGCCCTTCAATATGACTCCCTCCCGAAGGAGGCCTTTACTGTACCGGTTCCCCCGATGCTGGAGCGACTTCTCTTCTGCATGTGGGAGAGCCCGGCCTCGACGCCGGTGTTGAGCAAGCGGGTCAATTCCATGTATCGAGTCCGCAAGAGCCCCGGTTTCCAGAAGGCGCAACTACCACACCATTCCATGGTGGTGGAATCGGCCATGCATCGGCTTAAGAGTCAAAAGATGCACTCCTGGATGCCCTCGGTAGAATGTGCTTCCAGGGCTCTATGCTTGCTTGTCGAGTCCAGACATATCAGCTGTATATGGGCATGTATCTTCGAGACCTGGCGAAAGAAATTGCGGAGTTCTCGGCCGGTCTCTCCGAGGAACCTTTGCAGCGGTTCCAGGCCTTGTCCACAGGGATTCGAGAGTGTTCAAAGTTCATTTCTCGAGCGGCCTACGATGGCTTCGAGGCATCGGCTCGGGTGGCCGGAGCCGGCATCGGGGCTCGCCGCCAGGCGTGGCTTCAGTCGTCCGACCTCGAGCCGTGGGTGCAGGACAAGTTGGTCGATGTTCCTTGCAGAGGTGAAAACCTCTTCGGCAAACCCATGGCCGAAAAGGCGGCGGAGCTTGAGTCGGAGACCCTCACCAGGACTCGCCTTTCCAGAAAGACCTCTGCCCCTTCACAGAAGAAGAAGGGCTCGGGGAAAAAGCCTTTTTACCCGAGGAAGGTGTTTGCTTATAAGCAACACCACTCACAATATCAGGCCTCAGCAACCCCCCGTCAGGGGCAGCAGCCTAAGGGGCAGGGTAACGGATCCCGGAGGCAGAAAGCCCCCAAGCCCGCTACGCAGGCCCCGGCCCAGCAGGGTGGGGGTTTTTGACTATGCCCACATAGCCTCTCCCCCTCAAGGGCCTTCGCCCAGCACGGGGGGCCGGCTGACCCACTTTGCCCACAGGTGGTCAGCCATAACATCCGATTCCTGGGTGCTGCAGGTGGTTCAAAGGGGCTACCTCCTACATTTTCACCAGGTGCCTCCCCCCTTCTTTCCAGGGGAGCCTCCCAGACCCCCTCTGCACAGGGACTTACTCCTTCAGGAGCTGCAAGGTCTGCTTCAAGAACGGGCTGTGGAGCCAGTGCCCCAACACCTGTGGGGTCACGGGTTTTACTCGAGATACTTCCTGATTCCAAAGAGAACAGGAGGCCTCAGACCCATTCTGGACCTACGCAACCTCAACAAGTTCCTGCAGCGGGAAAAGTTCAAGATGTTTACCCTTGGAACCCTACTGCCCTACCTCCAGCAGGGAGATTGGCTATGCTCCTTGGATCTAAAGGATGCTTATACACACATCCTTATTCATCCGGACCACCGGCAATATCTAAGATTTGTGGTGGCAGGGAATCATTATCAGTACCGCGTACTGCCCTTTGGACTGTCCTCCGCTCCCAGGGTGTTCACGAAGTGCCTGGCAGTGGTGGCAGCCTTCCTGAGGCTTCAAGGCCTCTTCGTCTTTCCATACCTGGACGACTGGCTCATCCGGGCATCGTCTGCTCCAGAGGTTACTCGGGCCACTCAACGCACAGTGGCTCTGCTTCAGCACTTGGGCTTCGTCATAAACTTCGAAAAGTCCGCTTTGCTCCCCTCTCAGGATCTCGAGTTCATAGGGGCACGGCTGGACACTTTGCAGGCTCGTGCCTTCTTGCCTCTGGAACGGGCCAACAGGCTCATAGCCCTAGCTGGCAGGTTCAACAGCATGTCGCCGGTCCCTGCCAGACAGTTCCTGCAGCTGCTCAGGCACATGGCCTCCACGGTCCATGTCACCCCGAATGCCCATCTACATATGAGACCTGCTCAGTGGAGCCTTGGCACTCAATGGCATCAGGCCACAGGGAGGCTGTCGGACCTGATACAGATTTCCGACCGTCTGGTCTCCTCCCTGCAATGGTGGCTTCACCTGCCCAACCTGGTGCTCGGCATGACCTTTCAGTCTCCCCCACCGTCCCGGGTGCTCACGACAGATGCCTCTCTCCTGGGATGGGGGGCGCATTGTCAAGGGACATGCACTCAAGGCCTCTGGACACCTTGGGAAGCCGCCCAGCAGATAAACCTCCTGGAGCTCTGGGCGATCTGCCTAGCTCTGCGGGCCTTCTCTCACCTCACGTTTTGTCAGTCCGTACTGGTGCAGACGGACAATCAGGTTGCAATGTTCTACGTGAACAAACAGGGGGGCACGGGCTCCCTCCTTCTATGCCAGGAGGCTCGGAGACTGTGCTCCTGGGCAGTCGGTCACGACATCCTCCTCAAGGCGGTTTACCTGCCAGGGCAGGACAATTGCCTGGCGGACAAACTGAGACGGATTCTGCAGCCGCATGAATGGAGGTTGAACCCCGCAGTGGTCCAACAGCTCTTCCGCCAGTGGGGCTCTCCCACCGTGGATCTCTTTGCCAGTCCCCTGAACCGGCAGCTTCCCAGGTTCTGCTCCCGGCACCCGCATCCGCTCAGAGTAGCGCCGGATGCTTTCCTCATCTCGTGGTCCACGGGTCTGCTGTATGCCTTCCCTCCCACACCACTTGTGTCCCGGACATTGTTCAAAGTTGTCCAGGACAGGGCCTCCGTGATCCTGGTAGCGCCCCGGTGGCCGAGACAACCGTGGTTCCCTCTGCTTCTACAGCTAGCAGTGGACACCCCTCTTCCTCTGGGGTTTCGGCCCGATCTCCTGACCCAGGATCAGGGTACTCTCCTGCACCCCAACCTCCGGGCCCTGCACTTGATGGCCTGGCTGCTGAAAGGGTAGTCCTAGCTCCTCTTCTGCTACCCCCGGAGGTGGAAGCCGTCGTCCTAGCGTCTCGGCGTCCTTCCACCTGGAAGTCTTACGCCCTTAAATGGCGTCGCTTCTCGGTCTGGTGTGCTCAGCGATCTGAGGACCCCTTCGCCTGTTTAGTATCGGTGGTACTGCAGTATTTGCTTCACCTCTCCGATCTAGGCCTCAAATCCAACTCTGTCAGAGTCCACCTCAGTGCTCTCTCCGCGCACCATTCTCCGGTGGAAGGCCAGCCTCTTTCCTCGCACCCCTTGGTGGCGCGTTTTCTTAGAGGCCTCCTTCTGCTCAAACCTCCGTTGCGCCCTCCAGCCCCTGACTGGGACCTCAATGTGGTTCTGCAAAGGCTTACCTGTCCGCCTTTTGAACCCATGGCTACCTGCCCTCTTCGTTTCCTCTCCTGGAAAACTCTCTTCTTGGTAGCCCTTACTTCCGCGAGGCGCGTAAGTGAGCTACAAGCCCTAGTGTCGGAGCCCCCGTACACTAGGTTCTACAGGAATAGGGTAGTCCTAAGGACCCACCCTAGGTTTCTTCCAAAGGTGGTCTCCCACTTTCACATCAACCAGGAGGTGGTTCTTCCGACCTTTCCCAGGCCGCATACCAGCCGAGCGGAGTCTGTTCTGCAAACCCTGGACTGTCGGAGAGCCTTGTCCTTCTACCTTGATCGTACACGAGAGCATAGGAAAGCTGTCCAGCTTTTCGTATCTTTTGACCCCAATCGGTTGGGGGTACCTGTCTCCAAACGTACCCTGTCCACTTGGGTGGCCGACTGTATCACCTGGGCCTACGGGGCAGCCGGCCTCTCCTTGGAGAGTCGCATCACGGCTCATTGTGTCCGGGCGAAGGCTGCGTCCGTGGCTCATCTTCGCTCTGTTCCATTGGCAGACATCTGCCGGGCCGTACTTGGTCTACAAGCCAGACCTTTGCGGCTCATTACTGCCTGGAGAAGGAGTCCCGCAGGGACAGTGCTATCGGTCAGGCAGTCCTCCACAATCTCTTTGAGGTTTAGGCAACTCCTACCCTCCGGCCCTGGTGTTGGGCTACCGGCCGGATTCGTATTCAGAGAAGATTCCTCCCTCTGTACTGTTGAGCTTGGGGGAGCTCTTTAGGCTTGAGGTCTCCGGTAGCCTTAAGCTTGGGAGTCCCATAAGTGAGGACTGACTTCCTGCTTGGTCCTGGAGAAAGAGTAGTTACTCACCTGTAACAGGTGTTCTCCAGGAGCAGCAGGAATCCGTCCTCACTACCCTCCCTCCTCCCCTTGGAGTTGCAGTCGTTTTTATTGCATAGCTTTGCTAACTTTTTTGCTGTCTTTCCGCTATGTCATCAGACTGAGCAAGATGGCATCCTTGGGCGGGAAGAGGACCGCGCATGCGCGCTGCAATTCCCAAAGGCTTTCTGCGAAAGCTGGGGAAAATTGCTCCGCGAGGGCTCCTTCGGCGCCGACGTCACCCATAAGTGAGGACTGATTCCTGCTGCTCCTGGAGAACACCTGTTACAGGTGAGTAACTACTCTTTATCTTTAGACCTATATATTCATATATGTACATATGTCTATATCCATTCTTTAGATACATATGTCTGTCAGCCATGTGTGCATATGTTATACCCCCTGGATCTCGCTATAAACATATGTATATTTACATACTCTTTTATATTTTATATATTATATATATATAATATAATATATAAAAAGAGTATGTAAATATACATATGTTTATGGCGAGATCCAGGGGGTATAACATATGCATAAATATATGTGTGTATCTGTCGAGATACTTCCTTATAGGTAATTATGTATTTACATACTTATCTTCTAACTGTCTGTGCTCATTAAGGTTTTTTCCTTCCTGTATGTTCCAGACAGTGGGCTTGCACATGTCTTCTATTCCACATTGTGTTAGACTATTATGCACACAACCACTGCTGTGGTGCTGACAGCTCTTACCATAACCCTAGGTTCAGGTATCCCTGAAGCTCCATACCCCAATATCTTCTTCCTACCTCTCATCAGTTAGGAAAGACATGGTGGATCTTCAGTAGATCTGAGATTTTCAACTCCTCAGACATCTGTCCTTTCTTGGGCATACGGGGTTTCTCCCATACCCCTTCTTCCCTCAAGAACTAGGCCAGTTGTCCAAATCGGTAAGTCTTCCTCTTTTGCTCCTAACTATGATTAACTCTGTAGCCAAAAGAGTTTCCAGCTTTTTCCATAAAGCTTCCCACTAAAGACCTACCGTTTTTGTACTACCCCAGTTCAATCCTGGGGTCACCTGTCACTTCCAGTTTTTTACCTTCACCTTCGCTTCAGTGAGGTCACCTTGAAGATTCCTCTACTGGATTCCCAGTAGATTCCGTCAAACCCTCTACTTCCTGCAATCCAGTAGGTGAGGTCCATATTGTGATTGTTCATTTCAATATATTTCATGATGATTCTCATACATACAAGAACTCCTTGCCTGTAGTCCTATCTTAGGTCAGCTGTTTCCTACAGCTCCTCTCTTTTCAACTCCTACCCTCCATCCTCAGGATGCCTGGCCATATGAGGTGTAACATGTTTCAATCCCTAACATGCTAGGGCTCCAGGCATCTTAACTTGGGAGTCCCCATATGTGAAGACTCATTCCTGCTTGTTCCTGGAGATAGCAAAGTTACTTACCTGTAACAGGTGATCTCTGGGAACAGCAGGAATAAGTCTTCACAACCCACCCACCTCCCCTAGGAGTTGTATCTCTCTATCTATCTATCTTTCCTCTTTCTCTTTGTCTCAGCTATAAAACTCAACTGAGGAGAGACAGTTGGAAAGGCGGGAAGGCAGCACGCAGGCGCTGAGAGATGCTCCCAAAAGCTTTCTGATTGGATGCTGGGGAGCGTTCCCGCGCAGGCCCCGGTACCGACGTACCCATATGTGAAGACTTATTCCTGCTGTTCCCAGAGATCACCTGTTACAGGTAAGTAACTGTGCTGTATCGACTGGGTCAGTGTCACGGCAGGACATGCTAGGGAGATAAAGTTCCTAGATGATATAAATGACTGCTTCTTGGAGCAGCTGGTTCATGAACCGACCTAATGGGAAGCCATATTAGACCTAGTCCTTAGTGGAACACCAGATCTAGTGCAAGAGATAAGGGTGTTGGGGCCACTTGGCAATAGTGATCATAGCATGATCACCTTTGATTTAATTAGTGGAGGAGGGATAGTAAGGAAATCCACAGTACTACCTTTTAACTTTCGAAAGGGAGACTATGATAAAATGAGGAAAATAGTTAAGAAAAAACTAAAAGGAGCAGTTGCAAAGGTTAAAGACGTACATCAAGCTTGGGGAGTGTTGAAAAATACTATCTTGGAAGCCCAGACCAGCTGTATTCCACGCTTTAAGAAAAGTGGAAGGAAGTCCAAAAAACTGCCAGCATGGTTTAAAGGGGAGGTCAGAGAGGCTGTTGTTGCCAAAAAAGCATCTTTCAGGAAATGGAAAAAAGAGCCAAACGACGAAACCTGGAAACAGCACAAGCACTGGCAAGTCAAATGCAAGGCATTGATAAGGCAGGCAAAGGGAGAATTTGAGAAGAAGCCTGCTGCGGAATCTAAAACGCGAAATAAAGATTTTTTCAAGTACATTCGTAGCAAAAAACCTGTGAGAGAGTCAGTTGGTCCATTAGATGATAGAGGAGTTCAAGGGGCACTAAGAGGCGACAAGGCGATAGCGGAGAGACTGAATGAACTCTTTGCTTCAGTCTTTACTGTGGAAGATGTAGGGATGTTACCCATGACTGAAGTGGTATTTAAAGGTGCGGAAGAATTGAAGGAAATATCGATACATCGGGAAGATGTATTACAACTATTAGATAAACTGAAGAGTAGCAAATCACCTGGGCCGGATAGTATACATCCAAGGGTGTTCAAAGAACTGAAATATGAGATTGCAGACCTGCTATTAGTAATCTGTGAATTTTCATTAAAATAATCTGTAATACCTGAAGATTGGAGGATCGCCAATGTAACACCAATTTTTAAAAAGGGTTCCAGGGGTGATCCGGGAAACTACAGACCGGTGAGCCTCATGTCAGTACCGGGAAAAATGGTAGAAACCATCATAAAGAATAAAATTACTCAGCATGTAGATAGTCATGGCCTAATAGACAGCCAACATGGTTTTAGACATGGAAGATCTTGTCTTACTAATCTATTATGTTTTTTTGAAAGTGTGAATAAACAGGTGGACAAAGGTGAGTCGGTTGATATAGTGTATCTGGACTTTCAGAAAGCCTTTGACAAGGTCCCCCTCATCAGAGACTTTTGGCAAAACTAAAGAGTCATGGGATAGGAGGCAGTGTACTACTGTGGATCAAGAACTGGTTAAAAGATAGAAAGCAGAGGGTTGGGCTAAATGGCCAATTTTCCCAATGGAGAAAAGTGAATAGTGGTGTACCCCAGGGCTCTGTGCTGGGTCCGCTGCTTTTTGACATATTCATAAATGACCTGGAAAGTGGAATAACGAGTGAGGTTATCAAATTTGCAGATGACACAAAACTATTTAAAGTTGTTAAAACCCAAGATGATTGTGGAAAATTGCAAGAGGATCTTGATAAATTGGAAGACTGGGCATCAAAATGGCAGATGAAATTTAATGTGGACAAGTGCAAAGTTATGCACCTAGGGAAGAACAACCCAAACTATGGTTACATGATGCAAGATTCCACATTAGGAACCACCACCCAGGAAAAAGATTTAGGCGTCATTGTGGATAGCATGTTAAAACCCTCGGCCCAGTGTGCAGCGTCAGCAAAGAGAGCAAATAGAATGCTAGGTATCATAAGGAAAGGAATGGAAAACAAAACAAAAGATATTATAATGCCTCTATATCGTTCCATGGTGAGACCACACCTTGAATATTGTGTGCAATTCTGGTCGCCGTATCTTAAAAAGGATATAGCATTATTAGAAAAGGTTCAGAGAAGAGCCACCAAAATGGTAAAGGGGATGGAAGGATACTCCTATGAACAAAGGCTAAAAAGGTTAGGGCTCTTTAACCTGGAAAAGAGACGGCTGAGGGGAGATATGATAGAAGTCTATAAATTAATGAACGGAGTGGAACGGGTAAACGTAGATCGATTGTTTACCTTATCAGAATATAGAAAGACTAGGGGACATGCAATGAAGCTACAGGGTAAACTATTTAAAACTAATAAAAGAAAATATTTCTTCACTCAACGTGTAATCAAAGTCTGGAATTTGTTACCAGAGGATGTAGTAAAGGCTGTTAGTGTAGCTGGGTTTAAAAAAGATTTGGACAAGTTCCTGGAGGAAAGGTCCATAAACGATTATTAAGAAGGGACCCAGGATATCAATGCTTGATCCAGTACAAGCATTGCGGAACCTGTGTCTTTTGGGGAAACTGCTAGGTACATATGACCTAGATTGGCCACTGTTGGAAAGAGGATACTGGGTTTGATGAACCTTGGTCTGACCCAGTATGGCATATCTTATGTTCTTATGTACTAACTTCTATCTTTCCTTTAAACACTTAATTTCTTTCTTAACCTTTGTCACATCACACAAATCCACACAATTTATCAAATATCTATATACATCAAAGCATGGAAGACCTTCCCATTCATTCACATCAATTACAACTAAAAATACAATTTGGAGAATATATTGTCAATCATTTTTTTCCCAGAGTATCTGGAGATATAAGAAGCACCGAGGAGTACTGTTTCTAATAATACTTTTCAGCATTTGTATTCAATCCATTTTTTTCACATTAACTTCCCCAATAAGGCTTATGGTTAGTCTAACAAAAAAAGTCTTACCACAGTTGCTCAAGACTTTCTTCCTGCTGTAAATATACAGTCATGCCAAGCTGTTATCTGTGCCGGAAACCTTCAAATTGTTACTGCATTGTACTGTACAGCATATTCCTTTTCCCTAACCACTAAATTAGAGAATACACTTCATACTACAGTTATGACATGAAAATTATTCCTTCAAAGCCTTGCTTGATTAATTCAGTTTTGTCATAGAGCAATGATTTAAGTTTTTCCCTGTAAGTTTGTTTCTTTTATATTTACACTATCCTTTCAACCACTCAAACTAATTACTAATCAAAACGCAAAATCTTCAATCTCCACCTTCAGCCTTAGCTGATATTGTGCACAGGTTTCCATTTGCTTCACCTCAGTCTCCAGCCTTTCACCTAAAAATGTATCTGATAAATTTGGACGTGACGGTGACAATTCCCCCTTCAGAGGCACTTCTCTTTAGTGAAGTGACTCTAAGCTTTATTTGGAATCATCTGTCTTGAATCCTTCTGCCTGGGAGTGCTTCCCTTCCTAGGAAACAGCTCCTTTCTCCAGGACCAAGCAGGAAGTCAGTCCTCACATATGGGTGACATCGACGTCGATGGAGCCCCTGCTGAGCATTTCCCAAGCTTTCTATGAAAGCTTTTGGGAATACTGCACGCATGCGCGGTCCCCTTCCCGCCTAAAGGTGCCATCTTGCTCAGTCTCTCTTTTTCCATGGAGCCCGTCGGATGTCTGTCCTAGTTCACCCGGAAAACAGTTCAATTTTTCTTGCTATTTCCTGCAATTCTATTGCGGTTTTTTGCCCGGTTTGACACCGGTTCCCCTTCCCGCCAGGTTCGGTACACCGGTATCGAGCCTGTTCTCATTTTTTCAGTTTTTGCCCTTCATGGGTGGCGTTCGTGCCCTTTTTTCTTTTTCCCTGGAAGGCCGGTTCTTTGACCTCGCGGGGGCTCTTTTTCCCCCATGGCTTCCAGTGGTTTTAAAAAGTGTGATCGGTGCAAGAAACTAATGTCTCTCACCGACACACACGACTGCTGCCTTCGGTGCCTCGGTACTGATCATGATCCTAAGATCTGTGTACCGTGTGGCAAAATGTCCACTAAGGCACTTCGAAGTCGCCAGCATCAAAAGGAAAGGCTATTCTCTGATTCGACCTCCGGCCGGGCCCGGACCTCGTCTGAGGCCTCAACGTCTCGGGAGTCTGACCCCGAGCATCGTCGAGGTTCCTTGGAGAGGGGGTCCCCCGAACGGGAGCGAAAGAGGAAGAAGTGGCTCGTGAGGGTGGCGTCAGAGGAGGTCCCTGGCTCCTCAAGGGCTAGGTCTCGGACCCCCGACCGCCGTCCTGGGCCCGTGGAACAGGAGAAGCCTTCAAAAGTGCCTCGTGTGGAGCCGGAGTCTGCTGGACACGTAAGTCCTGTTGTCCTCGAGGACTCTCCTCCCAGGGAGCGGAGTCGGTGGCTGCTGAGTCTCCTGAGCTGGGTCTCAGGCTGACAGCCTCGGAGTGCAGACTGTCTGCCTTCATGGATCAGCAGCGGGTGCCGATGGCCAGCCTTGCTGGCGCATCTACCCCAACCACTGGGACATCGACGTCGAAGTCGACCCCGGAGACCGAGCCGATACTCGAGACCATGAAGGCTCGAGGTCGTCCTCGGTCGCGGTCACCCTCGACCTCCTGGTCGGGACCGAGGGCGTCGACGCCGGTGCCTTTGGCGTCGGGGCGGGTGCTGCCGGGCCCCACGCGGTCGGAGCCCGACTCCTCTTCGGACGAGTCCGCCTGGGAGACGGAGGACGAGGAGTCCCTTGATACCTTCAAGACTCAGTGCGTTCCGTCGGACTCACCGCAGTCTGAGCCCCGGAGTAGATCCCCTCTGGAGGATACCCGGTTCTCTGAGTTCGTTCGGGATATGGCCACTGCTTTGGCGATCCCCGCAGACCCCGAGGAGGAGCCTCGAGCCAAAGAGCTCGAGGCCCTCCAGTATGACTCTCCTCTGAAGGAGGCCTTTACTGTGCCAGTTCCTCCGATGCTGGAACAGCTCCTCTTCTGGATGTGGGAGGCACCGGTTCTGAGCCTCGGCGCCGGTTCTGAGCAAGCGGGTCGATTCCATTTATCGACTCCGTAAGAGCCCTGGTTTTCAAAAGGCGCAGCTACCACACCATTCCATGGTGGTGGAATCGGCCATGCATCGTCTGAAAAGTCAGAAGATGCACTCCGCGGTGCCCCCTGGCAGAGAGGCCCGGAACCTGGATGCGTTTGGTGGAAAGTGCTTCCAGGGCTCGATGCTTGCTTGCCGTGTCCAGTCTTACCAGCTGACAAAACAAAGCAAGGAGCGCTGCTCTTGCAGCTAACCACAGGGTGCACAAGGAGCAAGAGACGTAACCGTCAGGATTGATTCAAAGGTTCTTTATTGGGATCGTCCCCGAAGCGTTTCGGCATACAATGCCTTCCTCAGGGGGTAATAAAGCAGATCATAGTTAAACTGCCTAATATGCCATAGGTATGAATGATATCAGGCTTCAAATTGCAGAAACCTCTGTAACTTGTACCGCCTTCTACCGCCTCGGCCCGTGTTGCGGCAGCCGGCATCGCTGCTCGACGCCAGGCATGTCTGCAGTCATTGGATCTCGAGCCATGAGTTCAAGACAAGTTGGTCGATGTCCCTTGTCGAGGTGAGAACCTTTTTGGCAAGCCCATGGCCGAGAAGGCTGCACAGCTCGAGACCGAGCACCTCACGAGGACAAGGCTGTCTAGAAAGACTTCTGCCCCTTCTCATAAAAAGAATGGCTCGGGTAAGAAGTCCTTTTACCCGAGGAAGGTGTCTGCCTACAAACAGTTCCCACCTTACCAGGCCTCCGCAGCTCCCCCACAGGGTCAGCAGGCCAAGGGGCAGGGACATGGGCCCCGTAGGCAGAAGGCCCCCAAGCCTCAAGCTCCTGCTCCCACTCAGCAGGGTGGGGTTTTTTGACTCCCAGGGCATAGCCTCTCCGTCTCTGCTGCCCCATCCCTGCACAGGAGGTAGACTATCCCTGTTTGCCCACAGGTGGCCACCCATTACAGGAGACAGTTGGGTCTTAAGCATAGTCCACACAGGCTATATGCTTCATTTCCATCACTTGCCTCCTCCTTACTTCCCTGGAGAGCCTCCAAGGCCTCCTCTCCACACAGACCTCCTCCTTCAAGAGCTTCAGGGTCTGTTGCGAGACAAGGCGGTGGAGCCTGTACCTCCCCACCTCCAAGGTCAAGGTTTTTACTCCAGGTACTTCCTCGTACCAAAGAGAACCGGAGGCCTCAGGCCTATTCTCGACCTCAGAAATCTCAACAAGTTCCTAGAGAAAGAAAAGTTCAAGATGCTTACTCTTGGAACACTTCTGCCCTACCTCCAGCAGGGAGATTGGCTATGCTCCTTAGATCTAAAGGATGCGTACACTCACATCCTCATTCATCCAGACCACAGAAAGTACCTCAGGTTCATTGTGGGAGGAAACCATTATCCGTACAGAGTGCTGCCTTTCGGCCTCACCTCCGCCCCCAGGGTCTTTACCAAATGCCTGGCGGTGGTGGCGGCCTACCTGAGAAATCAGGGTATCTTTGTCTTCCCCTATCTGGATGACTGGCTCATCAGGGGTCCGACGTGCCAGGAGGCCAGGCAAGCCACCCTCCGAACTATTTCTCTTCTTCAACACCTGGGGTTTGTCATAAACTTCGCAAAGTCCACTTTGCTCCCCTCCCAGAACTTTCTTGCCAGAAGACAGAGCCCAAAGACTAATAGACTTGGCAAACCAGTTTCTCCACAGGCCCCTGGTTTCCGCCAGACTCTGGCTGCGGCTTCTGGGCCACATGGCTTCGACAGTGCATCTGACTCCCAATGCCCGACTCCGTATGAGGCCTGCACAGTGGTGCCTCAGGACTCAGTGGTCACAGTCCACAGGACGCTTCAGAGACAGAGTAAGGGTGTCCAGACCATTCCTGAACTCCCTATGCTGGTGGCTGCAGCCCCCCCCCCCCCAATCTACTGCAAGGGGTGCCTTTTCAGATTCCTGGGTTCACAGTGGTGTTGACCACAGATGCTTCTCTGCAGGGCTGGGGAGCACATTGTCTGGGCAAGTGCACCCAGGGCCTGTGGTCTCCCTGGGAGGCCACGCAACAGATCAACCTACTGGAACTCCGGGCTCTTCGCTTAGCCCTCAAGACTTTCTCTCAAAACCTGGCTCACCAGTCTGTCTTAGTACAGACGGACAACCAAGTAGCCATGTTTTATGTGAACAAGCAGGGCGGCACTGGGTCCAGGCTCCTTTGTCAGGAGGCACAGGACCTTTGCTTGTTTGCGCTCAAGCACAACATGTTTCTCAAAGCTGTTTATCTCCCTGGCCAGGAGAACTGCCTGGCAGACAGGTTGAGCAGAGTTCTGCAGCCCCACGAATGGCAACTCCACCCATTAGTGTTTCAGAAGATTTTCCTGAAATGGGGACTTCCATCCATAGATCTCTTCGCCAGTCCCTTGAACAATCAGCTGCCCAGGTTCTGTTCCAGGCACCCGCATCCCATGAGGTGGGCAGCGGATGCTTTTCTGATTTCCTGGTCTCAGGGCCTTCTATATGCGTTTCCTCCCACGCCTCTAGTGGCCTGAACCCTGCTCAAGGTTCTCAAGGACAAGGCCTTGGTACTACTAGTAGCTCCCAGGTGGCCGAGGCAACCTTGGTTTCCACTTCTGCTTCAGCTGGCAGTGGACTCCCCACTGCCTCTGGGGTTGCAGCCCGACCTTCTCTCTCAGGATCAAGGTTCTCTTCTGCACCCAAATCTCAAATCTCTCAATTTGATGGCTTGGAGGCTGCAAGGGTAGTTTTGGCTCCTTGGGGCCTACCTCCAGAAGTTGAAGAGGTCGTTCTGGCCTCTAGAAAGCAGTCCACTAGAAAAACCTATGCCCTGAAATGGAAAAGATTTTCTGTGTGGTGTCAGCTGCGTACAGAAGATCCTTTCTCCAGTGCTGTACCAGTAGTGCTTCAGTACCTGCTGCACTTATCCAATCAGGGTCTTAAGTCCAATTCTGTTTGGGTCCACCTCTCAGCTCTGGCAGCTCACCAATCTCTGGTGGAGGGACACTCTCTGTCTGTTCATCCCTTGGTGTCCCGGTTCCTCAGGGGTTTGCTCTTGTTCAAGCCTCCTGTCCGTCCTCCAGCCCCTGAGTGGGAGTTGAATGTGGTCTTGCAACAGCTGACTCGCCCACCTTTTGAGCCGATGGCTACTTGTCCTCTCCGCTTCCTTTCCTGGAAGACACTCTTCCTGGTAGCCTTAACCTCGGCCAGACGGGTGAGTGAGCTTCAGGCCCTGGTCTGTGACAGGCCTTACACCCGCTTCTATAGGAACAGGGTAGTCCTTAGGACTCATCCAAAGTTCCTCCCAAAAGTTGTCTCCTCTTTCCACCTCAACCAGGAGTGGTTCTTCCAACATTCTTCCCTAGGCCTCATGCAAGCCAGGCTGAAGCGGTCCTGCATACCCTGGACTGTAGGAGGGCCTTATCCTTCTACCTTGACCATACGAAGGGACATAGAAGGGCTACTCAGCTCTTCGTATCTTTTGACCCTAATAATCTGGGGTTAGCTGTGTCCAAGCGTACCTTGTCCATATGGGTGGCTGACTATCACCTGGGCTTGCAGGGTCAGGTCACGGCCCACCGTGTAAGGGCTATGGCTGCCTCAGTAGCTCATCTCCGCTCTGTACCGTTGGTAGACATCTGCAGGGCTGCAACTTGGTCCTCAAGCCAGACTTTTGCGGCCCATTACTGCCTGGAGAGGGAGTCCTGTAGGGACAGTGCTTTTGGCCAGGCAGTACTCTGGAATCTCTTTGAGGTTTAGGCAACTCCTGCCCTCCAGCCCTCTGTTGGGCTACCGGTGGAGGTACTTTCAGTGAAAAGCCTTTCTTTGATGCTGGGACTAGAGGGAGTTCTCTTGTTCAGCCTGGGTTCCTGGTAGCCCAGAGCTAGGGAGTCACCCATATGTGAGGACTGACTTCCTGCTTGGTCCTGGAGAAAGAGTAGTTTCTCACCTGTAACAGGTGTTCTCCAGGAGCAGCAGGAATCAGTCCTCACGACCCTCCCTCCTCCCCTGGGAGTTGCAGTTGTACATAGTTTCATTTTACATTTTTTATGTGCTGTTTTTTAGCTATGTAATTTGACTGAGCAAGATGGCACCTTTAGGCGGGAAGGGGACCGCGCATGCGTGCAGTATTCCCAAAGGCTTTCATAGAAAGCTGGGGAAATGCTTCGCAGGGGCTCCATCGACGTCGATGTCACCCATATGTGAGGACTGATTCCTGCTGCTCCTGGAGAACACCTGTTACAGGTGAGTAACAACTCTTTTCCATCTGACCCCAGTTTTATAGTCAATGCATGGAAATCTACCTCATATGTAAAAGGGACCTTGGGTAGATTACAGGGTTCCCTCTTGTCACTGTTCCAACTCATCTTGCGCTTTAACATGTTCTTTGTGCACAGACACTTGTTCCTCAATTCTAAAAACCTGATTACATAATGCTTTCAAAGCAGAAACCTCTGTCGGTTGTCTTTCTTCTGCAACTTTAGCTTGCCGCCAGTAAAATACGAGAGTTTCATGACTGGCACAAGACCGCTCAAGGTCTCATACTGTAACCACCTCAGTTTATCCTCCTGGAAAGTTCCACCGAGCGGGAACTGCAAACTAGGGTTACTGGCAATCATGAGGTGCCTTACATTGTCCAACATAATCTAGAGCACTATCACCATGCATCTGAAATGCATCTCATAGTTAGGGCTACCTTTCCTCTGCCCAATCTCTGCAGCTCTTACATTCCATTCATCTATCACGTGAATTTGCTGCCTCTTACAAACAAGATTACCCATTGTAATCTACTCGCACATATCCTGGAGACTTGTCTGCTGTTTCGAACTGCTGAAGGACGCAGTGATCCGAGAAGGAGCACCAACTGAAAGATTACCTGTGATCTGGCCACAATACCTCGACTCTTTCGGTCTCCTCTTAAGACCGAGGTATTGTGGAGGGAGGAGTGGCCTAGTAGTTGGGGCAAGCTACCTCAGGCCGGAAGGTCGGGGGTTCAAATCCCACTAGAGGACAGCAACCTTGGGCCGGAAGGACTGGGGTTTCTAGTCCCACAGGTGCTCCTTGTAGTCTTGGGCAAGCCACTTAACCCTCCATTGCCCATGTTCCCTGTAAGTATTAGTGTATGTGTCTCATATCCCCTCGTGTTAAATGTATCCCCCAATTGTGTTGTGACCACTTTGATTGAAGGATAAGGTGGTATACAAAACTGTCTAAATAAAATAAATAAATAAAATAAACAGCTGGAGTTCATCGGAAGTGCTCTTAGACACCCGACAGGCTCGAACTTTCCTACCACAGGATTGCTATGCCTGCCTCATTGAGCTGGCAAAAGGGCTACAACAGCAAAGCCAAATAACAGCTCAAGAGATGCTATGACTATTAGGACACATGCTCAATTACACATGTGATAAGCACAGTGAACTCTGTCTTCCCAATGGACACAAGCAAAGGGTCAACGCAGACAAGATCTACATCACCTCTCAACTGATCAAGCTTCTTCAGTGATGGTGTCTCCCACAAAATCTACTCGTCGGTTCACCTTTTCAGGTGCCTCCATCTGGATGCACCCTTCCAAGCTGGGTTGGGGTGTGCATCTGATCAACATGACCACACAGGGACTGTGGACACAACAGGAATCTGCCCTGCAGATCAACCTGCTAGAACTACACTGTTCTTTGGGGTTTTCAACCTGCTAGCACTGACAAATGCTCTTTGGGTTTTTCAACTACAACTATCAGAGCAACCTGTTCTCATCAGAACGGACAACCAAGTAGCCATGTTCTATGTAAACAAACGTTCCCTCTGCAAAGAAGCATTTCACCTATAGTCCTTTGCCATCTCTCACTGCATCCACCTCAGAGCAGTGTATGTCCCAGGTGAACTAAATGTCCTAGCAGGCAGGCTAAGCTGTATCCTTCGTCCCTACGAATGGACCTGCTCGGATCTTTCAAACACTCAGAGATCTTTTCGCCACTCCCCAAAAATATGCAGCTTCTGCTCCAGGGTTCCGTCACTGCACCAATGGGGCCCAAGAAGCCTTCCTTCTCCATTAGGGACAGGAACTGCTCTACACATTCCCTCCCATCCCCTTGATACCCAAGATGCTGTTCAAGCTACAGGCCGACAGGGGCTCGATGATTCTCCTAACCCCCTTTTGGCCCTGTCAACTATGGTTTCCTCTGCTTCACCTTGCACAGACTCAGCCACTGAACCTGGGATGTGTGCCTGACCATCTCTCTCACAACGACAGGTTGCTCCTCCATCCCAATCTTCCCTTCTTATGCTTGACAACTGAAAAGCTAGTGCTTGCCGACCTTGACCTACCACAGGCGGTCAAGGGATGGCCTTGCATCTTGTAAGGATTCCACCAGGCGATCTTATGTCTTTAAATGACTTTGGGGGACACCAAAGGGCAAACCTAATGACCTCTGTCCCTTGCCCGGTGGAGTTGCTTCTACAATATCTCCTCTACTTATTCTTGACACGTACTAAGACTAACTCAGTGAGAGTTCACCTTTAGTGCCATTGTGGCCTCTCACAGACCAGTGGATGGACAGCCTATCTCCTCACACCCTTTGTAACACACTTCATGTGGGGTCTTCTGCTGGCTAAGACACCCATTAAGCTGCCTCCAGTGGCCTAGGATCTGAATGTGGTTTTGGTGCAACTTCTAAAGCCACCTTTTGAACCTTTAGCCACTATTTCACTGAAGTTTCTATCTTGAAAAGTCATCTTCCTTATTACCCTTACTTCAGCTCATTACATCAGTGAGCTGCAGGCTCTAGTATCGGATCCCCCCTATACTTGGTTCCACCATGCCAAGGTGGTTCTGCGTATCCATCCACATTTCCTTCTGAAGGTGGTTTCCTCCTTCCATCTAAACCAGTCGGTAATCTTCCTGACTTTCTTCTTTAGATCACATGCGTCTCTGGCTGAAGCAGCACTACACACTTTAGACTGCAAGTGAGCGCTGGCCTACTACTTGGCTAGAACTAACGATCACAAAAATTCCTTGCAGGACTCGCATTGGAGGGTCATGTTACTGCTCATAATGTGTGGGCAATGGCCACATCCGTAGCTAATCCCATTAAGTAGCCATTGAGGACATTTGCCAGACAGCTACCTAGTCCTCCATTCATGCTTTTGCTGCACACTACTCTAGGCAGAGACTCCCGTCGGGTTGCTGTCATTTGGCCAAGCTGTACTCCAGCACCTCTTTGAGTCTTAAACTCGATTCCTACCTACCGTCCTGCATTTCTACACGATATCATGGGGGAAGTATCGCCTTCTGGAAGAGTCCAGTGGCTCACAACTCTTCCAAACCCTTTGGCTACGTGTTTTTTGCCTCAGGGATCGCACTACTCTTTCCCCCATTCCCCCCCCCCCCACCCCAGTCTAGTACCTGGGAACCAGTGAGTCCTGTATGTGAAGATTGCATTCCTACTTGTTCTTCGCAATAGCATAGTTAGGCACCTGGAACATCAGGAATCGGGCTTCATAACCTGCCCTCTTCCCCTACGAGTTGTTGGGTTCTTTTATTTTCTTCTTCTCAGCTACAAACTCTCCTGTGGAGAGGAGTTGAGAAGGCAGGCATGCACGCAGGTACAGTGAAGTTCTCCCAAAGGCTTTCCTATTGGATGCTGGGCAGCAAGCCTGCATGGGCTTTGTTGGTGATGTTCACCCATATGTGAAGACTGATTCCTGCTGTTCCTGGAGATTACTGTTACAGGTGAGTAACTATGCTATGTATACATCTGTGGTTTGCAATAAAACAATCATAATAGAAACTTACATCACAAAACTACAAAAGTAAACACATTATTAATTTTGGGTTAGATATTCTTTCAAATTGCTGTGGTGCATCCCAGCAAGTCTACCAGGATAGGCCTATTTCTCAAAGGATACGTTTACTAAAGTGCGTTAGCCTTTTGCAGTTAACATGACATGTTTGTGCATATAGCATTGTGTTAGCTGCAACTGCCATGTGCTATCTGGTGTATACAGCATTTCCCAGCAGAATGCACCAGAATTGCAGAGAGTCTGGCCAGGCGGCACTGTGGATACACATGATGCTGTTATCTGCATCCCCACTGTCTGCAGCTTTTGATGGTTATTGTGTGCTGTTGACATGCATGATAACCGTGTGCTGTTGACATGCATGATAACCATGTGTTGCAGACATGCCCAATTTGCCCATTTCCCACCCACTGACAGTTAACAGGGTTAGCCTAGAAAATTGCTGCACTCTCTAAACACCATCTCCATTTTCCCTATGATATCTGTTAAAGCAGCCAGGTAAGTGTGGGCTAACAGTGCTGCTTAGTAAATATGCCATTTAAGTCTAGCTAAACCTTTGGCAGCATAGTTTTATAATTTAGGTCATGATGTGTTGATACATAGGAGGCCAGTATGCTAAAGTGCAGAAAACTTTAAAATAGGTTCTAATGTATTTCCTAAAAAGCAAGAGTATATGTTGTCAAGGATATTATAGCTAGAAGAACCTCTTTCAAACAGTGGAAGGCAGATCCAAATGAAGAAAATGGGACAAAGCATCTGTGCTTGGGAGCTAGATGTAAAGCTTTAGGAGGCAAAATGTGAATTTGGAAAGAAACTTGTCAAAGAGATAAGAACTCATCATAAAATGTCTTCAGATACTTTTAAAGAAAGAAGCCTGTGCATGATCAGCTAGTCTATTATATGATTAAGTGGTAAATGGGGCACTTGGAGAGGGCAAGGTTATTGTAGAGAGACTATATGACTTATTTACTTCAGTCCTTACTGAGAAGGATGTAATAGAAATACCATTTCCAGAATGAGTATTTAATAGTGGTTCCTAACATGGGTTGGGGCAAGTTCTGGGTGGAGATCGGGTGTGGCTGTCAATGACAGCTACTGTGCAGTAGCCATCATGACTGCTGCTAGAGCAGCTGTACTTAGGGTCACCTCAAGAGGTTCTGTTAAGTGCAATCAGGCTTATGTCAGTCAGGTAGCACAGCTGCTACCCAACAGTGTTTAAAAAAAATAACATGAAGCCAAGGGAGGAATGGCCTCGTGGTTGCACCAAGTTGCCTCAGGCTGGAGGTTTGAATCCTACTGGAGGTCGGCAACCTCAGGTTGGAGGGGCTGGGGTTTCTAGCTGTTCCTTGTGGTCTTGGGCAAGCCACTTAACCTTCTGTTGTACAAAATGGAGATTGTGAGCCCTTTGGGGACAAGTAAAATATATACCGTACCTGAATGTACACCGCTTTTGACCTGGTGAAAAGCAATATTATAAGCATTGCTAAATTTAAAAAATAATAAAGTTCCTCCTGATACAATTTCCCCCTCTCCCCAAAAATCAATGCCCCTAACAGGAACCCACCAATCACCCTGCTCTTTCAATTGGAGGGGGGGTTTCCGTGGTCATCAAGTGTACCAGGACAGGAGTGGTCTCCCTCCACTCCTGTAGTTACCGTGTTCCAAAGTGTCTGCAATGATCCCTAGCAGCAGTACCATGAGACTACCGTTAGGGATCATCACTACCAATTTGGAACTAGTGGCTACTGGGGCAGGGGTGGAGGAGGGGGATGGCTCCTGCCCTGGTCCACTAGAAGACCAGGGAAACCTCTGGGTATGGCCCTAGGGAGGGTTTTTTTCAGGGGCAGGTCTTGTGGGCTGCTGATTTTAGGGGTGGGAAGTCATGTTGAGGGGTTGATTTGGACAAGATGTCTTGCTGTCTAGGAGGGTTCTGATTGGCGGGGATAATCATAGGAGGGATTAGGTTGGAGAGGGGAATGTCCAAGGGTGATTGCATGAGAAGTGTTAGAACAGGGTGGGCAACACGAGCCCTGCCCCCAGCAAAATTGTGCCTGACATCCACAATTGTGGCAGACTCCTGTTTGCCTATGGGAGATAGGATCCCCATGGGCAGGGTGGAAGGCCACCACGATCACAGCAAAGACTCCTGTCTAGCCGCAGGAGATCTCCACCGGTATACAGAAGAAATCTTTGCTGTGATTGTGGTGACCTTCCTCTCCTGCCCACGGGAATCCTATCTGCAGGCAGCCAGGAGCCTGTCACGATCACAGCTATTTACTTCTGGGTGTGGGAGATGGGATTCCTGTGGGTAGAACAGGGGGAGAAGACCATGGGGGGGGGGGGGGGGGAGAGGAGCGGAGTTTGAGGCAGAGTCAAGGCAGAGCATGGACCCCAATTAGAGAGGCATTCTGTGGTCCCCTGGATCACATTAAAGGGTGAGTCTGCCCTGCTGCAGCTGCTGGTTTTTGGTTTTCTACTTTAGCAATGGGGCCTATGTTATTAATGTCTGTTCTGTACAGTAAAGGCAGGGCAGATGCTTGACACAACACCTGCATTTACCGCATATTGTGTTGTAAAAAAATGTGCAATAGGTGCAAAAACATTACATTCAACCATACTCCAAAATTACTCAACAGCTAAAAGTGGTGTAATGGAACAGTGCTAAAATGGATTTAACCAAGGGAAGTCATACCTCATCAATCTGCTGCATTTACATATAAATAAAAAGTAAGCCAGTTGATGTAATGTGGGATAAGATGCAATGGACTATTGAATTGTTTATGGCATCAATCATTGATTGGTTTGCTGCCACATTAGCAAATAGGCTCGTTTTTAATTCATTCTGAAGATTCTTTTCTGCATGCTATCATTATTTAAGAATAAAAAGGGTTACAGATGTACTATGTGGACTTGTTATAGACCATTTGGTCAAAAGTAACCGGACGAAAAGATTAGATAGAGGATCTCTCCTATATATTCAAAATTTGTTGGAGTGTATGTGTACGTATATGTGTATATATAGATAGCCATGGTTTAACAGAACAAAGAGAGCATGAATTCAGCCAATGAAAGTGTTGTCTCACCAATCCACTACATCTTTTTCTAATAAATATATAAATATGTTAAAGGAGAACTGGTTGATATATTGTACATGTATTTTCAGAAAGTGTTTGACACTGTCCCTTATGACATAGGAGGACATGTCCTATTGGGAACAGGTTACAAGAAAACAGAGAACGGAAAAATAGCCAATTTTCTCAAAGGAGAAAGGTAAATAGTGGCATGCTCTTGGGATCTGTACTGGAGCTGCTGCTTTCTAACATTATTGTAAATGATTTAGAGATGGAAACAAGGGTCGTGTAGACTGCCTAGATAACATGATAGGTGATATATCAAAGTTGAACTTTGAACCTTGATCAAATTGGCAGATGAGACAAAAATATTCAGCACTGTTTAAAATCACAGGAGTATTGTGAGACATTGCAAGAGGACCTTGAGAAACTGGGACACTGGACATCCAAATGGCAGATGAAATTTAATTTGGACAAGTGCAAAGTTATGCACATAGCGAAGAACAATCTAAACTATAGCTACACAACAAAAGGTTTATCCCCAGGAAAAAGATCTAGGCGCCTTCAAGGATAATGCAGTCTGCAGTGGTGGCTAAAGAGAGCAAATAGAATGCTAGAAATGAAAAGGAAAGGAATGGTGAATAAAACAGCATATCATATTGCCTCTGTATATCTTCATGTTGCAACTGTACCTAGTCTTTTGCACAATTCTGGTCAATGCATCTCAAAGAAAGATATAGTGGAATTTGAAAAGGTACAGAAAAGGGTAACTAAAATGCTAAAGGGGATAGAATGATACTCCAATGAGGAAAGGCTAAAGAGCTGAACAACCTCCTTGGTCAACAGGCGGTCGAAAGAGTTCCGCCGCACCTCCGGGATCAGGGATTTTATTCCTGGTCCTACTTTGTTCCGAAGAAGACGGGGGGGGCCTGCGTCCCATCCTCGATCTCAGGATTCTGAACAAGTTTCTGGTGTGGGAGACGTTCAAAATGCTATCCCTTGGCGTTCTGCTGCCCTACCTCCGGCAGGGCGATTGGCTATGCTCCTTGGATCTCAGAAACGCTTGCGCCCACGTTCCTGTCCACCCCACGCACAGGAAGTACCTGTGTTTCAGGGTGCAGGGAGAGCACTTCCAGTACAGAGTGCTCCCCTTCGGGCTCGTGTCTGCCCCGCGAGTCTTCACCAAGTGCCTGCCAGCGGCCACAGCCCACCTCTGGTTGCAGGGCATATCCATCTACCCTTACCTAGATGATTGGCTCGTCTCGGGCACCTTGGCGGAGGAGGCTCACCTCGTGTTGCGCACAGTCCTCCTTGAGCACTTCAGTTTCCTGATCAACTACTCCAAATACCACCTTGCACTGGTGCGGACCCTGGAGTTTTGGCGCTCTTCTTGACAGAACGTGCAACCGCCTTTCTCCCTTGTACACGCGTGGATTGTCTCTGCGCTCTGGCTGCTGAGGTCCAAGGCTGGCCCAGGATCTCGGCGCAGGCCATGCTGCACCTCGTGGGGCACATGGCCTCGACTGTCCAGGTTCCCCATGTTCGCATGCACATGCGAGTGGCCCAGTGATGCCTCAGAGCACAATGGGCCCAAGCCTCTGGCCACCTCCGGGACCCTGTCCAGGTGTCTCGCAGCCTAGTCGAGTCCCTAGTCTGCTGGCAGGACCCCCAGAGCATCCTTCGGTAGATGCCCTTCCAGACTCGTCCGCACGAACACGTCTAGACGATGGACGCCTCGCTGTTGGGCTGGGGAGCCCACTGCGACCACCTCTGCACCCAGGGGCGATGGTCACCTGAGGAATCTTGACAGCAGATCAACCTGCTCAAACTTCGAGCAGTCCGGTTGGCCTTTGAAGGTCTTCGAGTACCACCTGAAGGGCAGGTCAGTGCTCATGCAGACCGACAACAGGGTGGCGATGTTCTCCATAAACAAGGAGAGGGGCATGGGCTCCCACCTCCTCTGTCGGGAGGCAGTCTTCTGATCCTTTGCAGTGCGCCAGGGCATGGCCCTACCTCCCAGGCCAAGACAATGTCCTTGCGGATAGGCTCCTGAGTCCAGAGGTGGTTCTCCACATGTTCCGCCGCTGGAGGACTCCATCCATGGACCTGTTCTTCAGCCTGGCGAATGCACAGCTCACCCGCTTCTGCAGGCCAATACACTTGAGCAGGGTAGCCCCAGATACGTTCCTCCTGAACTGGACCTCCGGGTTTCTGTATGCATTCCCTCCCACTCCTCTCCTTGCGAGGATCCTCCACAAGATCCAGCGCGACCGAGCTTCAGTGATTCTCGTGGCTCCTTTGTGGCCTCGACAACCTTGGTTCCACCTTCTATTCCTGCTCTCATCGGAGCCTCTGGTTCCCCTGGGCAGTGCCCCCTGTCTGCTGAGACAGGAGGAGGGATGGGTGCTTCACCCAAACTTGGTCTCGCTGTCTCTGACAGCCTGCAGCTTAACGGGTCTCTTTAGCCTCGCTGTACCTCCCCAGTGGAGATCGAGGATGTCCTCCTCATATCAAGGAAAGACTCATTGAGGCGGGCTTATGCCTGGAAGTGGTGGGAGTTTTCAATCTGCTGCTCCGAGCTCCAGATCGACCTGCTCTCTTGCTCCACCAGTTGGGTTCTCCAGTACCTTCTCCATCTCTCGCAGGTGGGACTGAAGTCCTACTCGGTCAGGGTTCACCTGAGCACCATCTCGGACAACCACTTGCCCGTCGAGAGTAAATCCCTCTCGGACCAGCCTCTGGTCTCCCGCTTCAAGCGGGGCCTCCTTTCCAAATCCCTCATCCGGCCTCCCCCGGTGCAATGGGATCTGAACATCATGCTCATGCTCATGCAGCTGATGCAGCCACCCTTCGAGCCGATGCGACGTGTTCTCTCTGGCACCTCTCCTGGAAGGTGGTTTTCCTGGTGGCACTGATCTTGGCGTGGCGAGTCAGCAAACTTCAAGCCCTCATGGCCGAGGCCCCCTACACCAGGTTTTACAGGAACAGGGTGGTCCTTCGCACCCACCCCAAGTTCCTACTGAAGGTTGTCTCGGATTTCCACTTTAATCAGGAGGTGGTCTTGCCGACTTTCTTCCCTAGATCTCATACCGACTGAGCATTGGAGGTCCTGCATACACTCGACTGCAAGAGGGCTCTCGCCTTCTACCTGCAGTGCACCCATGGTCATCGCAAGTCTGACTGGCTCTTCATTGCCTGCGATCCCAGCCGCCTGGGGCTGGCAGTCACCAAACGCACCCTCTCCATCTGGGTGGCAGACTGCATTGCCTTTGCCCGGGCAAAGGCGGGCGCCCCGCTGGATTGTCTGGTCACAGTGCACAGTGTCCGTGGCATTGGTGGCTTTGCTGCACTCAGTGCCTCTGACGGACATCTGCTGTGCTGCGATCTGGTCTTCAGCAAATACCTTTGCTTCACACTACTACCGGGAGAGGGAGTCCCTCCAGGACAGCGCCTTCGACCAGGCTGTGCTCTAGTCTGTTCAGGGTATAAGCAACTCCTGCCCCCTCCGCCCCTTCTTCTGCGGCTACCGAAAGCTTGCCCCGAAAACCTGAGGACTTGAGCTTCCTTTGGACATCGGCTTCTGCTCACGGAATCGAGGAGGTGTTTTTAGCTTACAGGTTCGGTAGCCTGTAGCTGGGGAGTCCCATAAGTGAGGACTGACTTCCTGCTTGTTCCTGGAGAAAGCGTAGTTACCTGTAACAGATGTTCTCCAGGGACAGCAGGTGAATTGCTCCACGTGGGCTCCATCAGTGCTGATCTCACTGATTCCTGCTGTCCCTGGAGCACACCTGTTACAGGTGAGTAACTACGCTTATCGTTCCATAGTGTGACTACACCTTGAATATTGTGTGCAATTCTGTTCACTATATCTTAAAAAGGATATAGCACAATTAAAATAGGTATGGAGAAGGGTCACAAAAATGGTAAAGGGGATGGAAGGATACCCCTAGGAGGAGGGGCTTAAAAGGTTGGGGCTCTTCAACTTGGAAAAGAGATGGCTGAGGGGGGATATGATAGAGGTCTTTAAATTAATGAATGGAGTGGAACAGGTAAATGTAGGTCCTTTAGTCTTTCTACTTTTTGATGGAGGAGAAAAAAAAAGACAATGAAGCTACAATATAACCCATTGAAGACTAATAGGAGGAAAATATTTTTTCACTTGATGCGTAATCAAATTCTGGAATTCATTACCAAAGGATGTAGTAAAAGCTGTTTAAAAAGGGATGGACAAGTTCCTAAAGGAAAGGTCCATAAGCCATTATTACAGAGGACCAGGAAATCCACTGCTTACCCTGAGACGAGCATTGTGGAACCTATGTGCCTTTTTGTGAACCTGCCAGGTACTTGTGACCTGGATTGGACACTGTTAGAAACAGGATACTAGGCTTGATGGACCTTGGTCTGAACCCAGTATGGCATTTCTTATGTCCTTATGTAGTAAAACAGCAAACCTACCCGGGTGGGTCCTGGACTGGAGGGACTCCAGGAAAGAAAATTTTAGCAGGTAAGATCTAATTTCACCTTCCTAATTGTCCCTCTAGTCCTGTCGAGTGACAAGTAGCAAAGCAATATTAATGATGGGTGGGAACTGAAACACTGGCCTTCATTATCGGTGCACACAAAGGGTTGAAGAGATGACCAAGTTGCCACCTTACAAATGTCCTAAGGAGGGACCAAACCAACCTCTGCCCAGGACGATGCCTGAACCTGCATTGAATGAGCCCTCAACCCAGAAGATATCGGACGATCAAACAACAGATAGGGAAGCTATTGGGTCTGCCTGATCCAATGAAAAATGGAAGCCTTAAAAGCTGCCTCGCTTTACAAGGGCCTTCAAACAAGACAAAAAGTCTTTCAAAGTGCCAAAAAGACTATTGCCTCCAAAAGTATGGTAGAAACATCACCTGATTGAGATAGAAGACAAACACTACCTTCGGTAAAAAAGAAGGGATGGGCCAGTGGTTGGATTTGAACTGCCGAGGAACCGGTTCGGTCCCAGCCCTTCCATGTGCATGACGGCCAGTTGCTGCACCTTGTGTGAAGGTGTTGCAGCGGCTGTACGCTTGGGCCACTGCTCTCCATTGAGAGTATGCACCTCCCTGGTGGCCTGATGTCCCGATCCCCCACCTGGCAATGTTTTGATGGCATTGCAGGCTTCTCTCGATACTGCAATCTTCTGATGCCATCAAAGCACTGCTGGGTGTCTAGACACCCACCAATGCAGCTGCAGCAAGGAAACAGCATGGTCGGACTGGTTTGGCAAACGTGGGACATGCCAGGAACCAGTGGAAACTGGTCGAATCCCACCACTGGACCGGGGGGCAGCACCACCTTTTCCTTAGCACCAAGTACAGTTCCCTGTAAGACACAGTGGTTGGAGTTCGGAATGTGGCGGGTTGACGGATGGCTACCAGAAACACCATCTTCATTGTCAAATCCTTCACTAAAACCTCCTCCTAAAGCGGTTTGAAAGGGAGGCACCCCCAGAGCCGAGAGCACCAAATTGAGATCCCAAAGGGGAATTACAGGCCTGTAGAAATGAAATGAGGATGAAAATGTTTAACGGCCCTAAGGAAACGGGTGATGTCCCCATGTCCAGCCAGGTTGTGACCCTGAACACGGCACCTGAAACAGGCCAAGGCTACCATCTGAACTCTCAGGCAAAAATGTCAGGATATCAGGAATCAAAGCCCCTAGGAGTTGAACTCCCCGCTCTCCACACTAAGCCTCAAAAATACCCCAGACGCCCACATATGCCAAAGAAGTTGAATGCTGGCAGGCCTGCAGTAATGTGTCAATAACTTGAGGTGAGTATCCTCTACATCTCAACTGAGCCCTCTCAAGAGCCAAGCTGTAAGTGAGAACCGACCCAAGTGTGCCGTCTGCACTGGCCCTTGCATAAGAAGATCCCCTTCTGCCAGCAAGGGAAATGGCTCTTCCATCAGAGGTTGAATCAGATCCACATACCAGGGACACCGGGGCCAGTCTGGTGCTATCAGCACCTCATGCCCCCAATGACACTCTATCCTCTGCAGGACACGACCGATCAAGGGCCACGGCAGGAACATATAAAGAAGATCTGCATGAAGGACTGAACCATAGGGTCGAGCCCCTCAGACATTTGTGCCCCATGACAGCTGAAAATCCGGCTGCCCTTGGCATTTGCCAGAGATGCCATCAGGTCCATAGTTGGGACTCCCCAATGCTCCACAATCCATTCAAACACCAACTGAGACAGAGCTCACTCTGCCGAGTCCAGGAAGTTGTGACTCGGATAATCCGCTTGAACATTCTCCTTTCCTGGCAACATGAGCCACTGAGAGAGCTAGCAAGTGGACCTCTGCCCACTGTAAAAGCAGGATGGCTTCTGACACCACCAAAGAACTCTGAGTACTGTCCTGCCGATTGATATAGGCCGCCATTGTCACATTGTCCAACAGAACTCTCACTGCCTTGTGACTCAGCAAAGAGAAGAAAACTTCCAGGGCAAGACACCCGCATCTCCAAGCAATTGATGGACCACCGATTCTCCTTGGGAGATCACCTGCCCTGCGCCACCTGAGACAGACAATGTCCTCCCCAGCCAAAAAGACTGGCATCCATGGTCACCATTACCCATTTCTGGCGCTCGAGAGGCATCCCTTCTGTGAACTGCATTGAACTCATCCACCACTGTAGGCTCGCTCTGGCCCCCTCCCACAGGGGAAGCCATACCTTCATAGACTGACTGGGAAGACCACCATGACGGTAGGTTCACCTGAAGCGCCCACATGGGCAGCCTGGCTCAGGGCACTAGTTCCAGAGTGGCTGGCATAGAGTCCAGCACCTGGAGGTAGTCCCACAGATGGGGCCAGAGGGCCTTCAGCAACCCCTGCATCTGGGCTTGCAACTTCATGATTCTGCCCTTTGGCAGAAATATTGTGCCCTTGTGGGTGTTGAACTAAGCCTCCAGCTATTCCAAGGACTGGGAGGGCTCTAACCAACTCCTTACAAAGTCGACCACCCAACCTAACTCCTGAGGTTTCCAGACAAATAGTGCCATTGCCTCTTGATTCTCCTGAAATGGCTTTGCCCAAATCAGCCAATCATCCAGATACGGGTTGACTGAAACACCCTGCCTCTGCAGGTCTGCTGCTGCTACTACCATGACCTTGGTGAACACCCACAGGGCAGTCACCAAGCCAAAGGGCAAGGCTTTAAACTGAAAATGCCCCCTTGGTACCACAAACTGAAGAAAGCTCTGGTGATCAGGGTAGTTCGGAATGTGCAGGTAAGCCTTGGTTAGATCCGGAGAGGTGAGGAACTCTTCCTGCTAGACGGCCACTATCATTGACTGTACGGTCTTTATATAGAATTGAAGAACCTTTAGAGCCTTGTTGACCCCTTTCAGATCCAGAATGGGATGCCTGGAGCCTTTCTTCTTGAACATCCCTGCTGTAGAAAACAGGATCTCTGCGGGTTAAACCCCTGTGCAGAATGAAACTTACAAGAGTCCTGCCCTTGGCTTCTCAAGGGCGCCCCTCTGCCAGCTCTTTTAGGCCTATCCTCTGGCAGCTTAGAAACCTTGGAGCTCACCAAATCCTCGACCAACTTATCCAAGTTATCTCCAAACAACTGTGTCCCCACAAAGGGCACCTTAAATAGATGCATCTTGAAGGCCACATTGGCTGACCAGTAGTGCAACCACAAGAGCCACCATGCACACACCACCATGGCCATGCTCTTAGCAGATGCCTGAAGCAGATCATAGAACAAGTTCACCAGAAAAGCTGAACTGGACTCCAGCCTAACCACTTCTGCCCTGCCTGTGGAATCTGCCAACGTCTCTTCAGGAATCCTCTGAGACCACTGGAGACAGACTCGGGTCACATAAGCCCCGCAAATGGCCCCTTGCAGAGCCAGAGCAGATACCTCAAAACCCTGCTTAAGCAGATCCTCCATCTGCCTATCCTGGGGGTCCTTCAAGGCTGCACCCCCTCCATCGGAATAGTGGTTTTGTGAGTGACAGCTGTCATTAATGCATCCACACAAGGCAGGCGCAGCTTCTCTTGCTACTCAGGGGGAATCGGGTACAGCCTCACCATACTCTGCCTCATGTGCAAGCCCACAGTCGGGGAGCTCCATTCCTCTGCAATCATCACCTTCAAGGCCCTGTGAACCGGAAAATAATATGAGAGCTTGCGAATGCCCTCCAGCAGCACATTCTCCAAGGGCTCCTGCCTAGGCTCTTCCACAATATGCAAGACTGTCTGGAACTCCAAGATAAGAGAAGGAAGCTCATCCTGATGAAAGATCCAAACCGCCATCAGATCCTCCACCACTGGGAGCTCCCTCTCCTGCTCATCTTGTGCCTGCTCCTCCAGGAGGTCTGAGGGACTTTCCAGAGGATCCAGGGAGTCCATGACCCCTCAGAGCCAGCTTCTGCATTGACTTCCACAGGCTGACACAGGCATTTCTCGACTGTGGGGAAACCCTGCCTCCTAATCACAGGAGACTTGGTGGGGATCAGGGACCCTTCACGCAAGCCCTGCTTCAACTTAAGAGCCTGGTGAAGGAGGAGGACAAACTCAAGAAAAACAGAGAATTTTCCCCTCCCGAAGCCCACCTCAAGAGAGCCCAGCAGTGGCCCTGGGGGAAAACCTTAGAGGGGGGCGGGGCTTTTTCAGAAATCCAATCAGAGACTGAACCAAACCAAAAAGCTGATTAGTTTACATGGAGGAAATGCAAGATGTTTGCACACAAGGCCATATCGAGCTGCAGTCGCACCCTGTGTGACTTGCAGCTCGGGCGCACGCCCCCCCCTCCCCCCATACCTCCGTCCAGCGCTGCCTGCTCTTTCCCTGCTGCTGCCGCCCTCTGTTTTTTTTCACGGTGGTGCCGGCAGCAGGGAAAGAGCAGGCAGCGCTGGACGGAGGTATGGGGAGGAGGAGGGGGGCATGTGCCTGATCTGAAAGGTGCTGCGAGAAGGCTTGGGGAGCGCATTTCAGCTGCCTACTATTGTCCTGCCAGCGGCGGCAGGGCAACAGCAGACAGCTGAAATGCGCCCCCACCCCCAAGTCTTTCCATCCTATGCGGCTGCACCGCTTGCACAGGGCTAGGTACAGTCCTGTTTGCACACCAAGGAACTAAAAGACAGCAAGAACCAACAGCACAGTTTATAAAATTAAATTATAACTCATGTTTATTTTGTTATAAACTGCGTCATGGTTCTTGCTTTTGATCCAGGACCAAGCAGGAAGTCTGTCCTCACATATGGGTGATGTCGGCGCCGATGGAGCCCCCGTGCGGAGCATTTCCCCAGCTTTCAAAGAAAGCCTTTGGGAATGCAGCACGCATGCGCGGTCCCCTTCCCGCCCAAGGGTGCCATCTTGCTCAGTCTTCTTTTTTCCGCGGAGCCTGACGGATGTGTTTAGTTTTCACCCGAGGAAAAAGTGGATTTTGTTCTGTGTTGGACCCGTTTCTTCGATTCGACGCCGGTTTCCCTTTCCCGCCTGGGCCCGATACATCGGTATCGTGCCCGGTCTTCTTTTTCGGTTTTTGTCCTTAGTGACTAGCGTACACGCCATTTTTCTTTTTTCACTGGCAGCCCTGTCTTTTGACCTCGCGGGGGCCCTTTTTTCTCCGATGGCTGCCAGCGGGTTTAAAAAGTGTGATCGGTGTAAGAAGCTTATTTCTCTCACCGACACACATGACTGGTGCCTCGGACCCGATCATGACCCGATGATCTGTGGTCCGTGTGGGAAAATGTCCTCGAAGGCGTTGAGGAGTCGGCAGCACCAAAAGGAAAGAATCTTCTCTGACTCCACGTCCGGACGGGCCCGGACTTCGTCAGAGGCCTCGACGTCTCGGGACTCCGGCCCCGAGCAGTGCCGAGGTTCCTCTAAGAGGGGTCTCCCTTGCGGGAGCATTGCAAAAAGAAAAAACCCACAAGGGCGTCGTCGGACGCACTTGGCTCCTCGGGGGCCAAGTCGCATAGCCCCGAGTGCCATCCCGGGTCTTCGGAGTCGGAGAGGCCTGCAAAACAACCTTGTGTGGAGATGGAGTCCCCAGGTCACGTGAGTACTGTAGTTCTCGTGGACTCTCCTCTGGGGGAGCTGACGTCGGGCCCGACGCCGTCGGGGCCCGATTCGGGGGCTGCTGAGTCTCCTGAGCTCGGACTCAGGTTGACGGCCTTGGAGTGCAGCTTGGCTGCCTTCATGGAACAGCAGCGGGCACTGATCGCCGGTCTCACCGGTGCATCTGCCCTGACCACCGGGACATCGACATCCAAGTTGACCTCGGAGGCCGAGCCGATCCTCAAGTCTATGCGCGCTCGAGTCGATCCTCGGTCATGGTCCCCCTCGGCCTCCCGTTCGGGACCGAGGTAGTCGACGCCGGTACCCTCGGCGTCGGGGCAGATGGCATCGGTGCCTGCCCGACCGGAGCCGCTTGATTCCTCTTCCGAGGAGTCCGGCTGGGAAACGGAGGATGAGGAGTCACCCGACACCTTTCGGACTCGGTGTGCCCCATCGGACTCACCGGAGTCCGAGCCTCAGAGACGGTCCCCACCGGAGGATACCCGGTTCTCGGACTTCGTGCGGGATATGGCCAAGGCCTTCCCCGCGGATCCCGAGGCCCTGCAGTATGACTCTTCCCCCAAAGGAGGCCTTTACTTTACCGGTTCCTCCGATGCTGGAACGGCTGCTCTTCCGCATGTGGGAGGCGCCGGCCTCGACGCCGGTTATGAGCAAGTGGGTCGATTCCATCTATCAAGTCCGCAAGAGCCCCGGGTTCCAAAAGGCACAATTACCGCACCACTCCATGGTTGTGGGATCGGCCATGCATCGTCTGAAAAGTCAGAAGATGCACTCCTCGGTGCCTCCCGGCCGGGAGGCCCGGAACCTGGATGCCCTCGGTAAGAAGTGCTTCCAGGGCTCTATGCTTGCTTGCCGTTTCCAGACCTACCAGCTGCACATGGGCATGTACCTTCGAGACCTGGCGAAGGAGATTGCCAGGTTCTCTGCTGGTCTCTCCAAGGAACTTTTGCAAAGGTTCAATGCTCTGTCATCGGGTATTCGTGAGTGCTCGAAGTTTATCTCTCGAGCAGTCTATGATGGCTTCGAGGCTTTGGCCCGGGTAGCTGCGGCCGGCATCGGTGCATGCCGTCAGGCCTGGCTACAGTCATCGGACCTCGAGCCATGGGTGCAGGACAAGTTGGTCGATGTCCCCTGCTGAGGTGAAAACCTCTTTGGCAAGCCCATGGCTGACAAGGCTGCAGAACTCAAGACCGAGACTCTTACCCAGACAAGGCTGTCCAGAAAAACCTCTGCCCCTTCTCAGAAGAAGAAGGGCTCGGGGAAAAAGACCTTTTACCCGAAGAAGTCATCTGCCTATAAACAGTACCCTCATTTTCTGGCCTCTGTAGCTCCCCAACAGGGTCAGCAGGCCAAGGGGCAGGGACATGGGCCCCGTAGGCAGAAAACCCCCAAGCCACCAGCTCCGGCTCCTGCACAGCAGAAAGCGGGGTTTTGACTCAAGTGGTATAGCCTCCTCCTCAGCTGGCCCCTACCAGCACAGGAGGCTGGCTGGCCCTGTACGCCCACAGGTGGTCAGCCGTAACGGGATACCTGGGTACTAAGTATAGTCCAGAAGGGCTGTCTCCTCCACTTCCACCAGGTACCCCCCTCCTATTTTCCAGGGGAGCCTCCCAAGACTTCCTCTGCACAGGGACTTACTCCTGCAGGAGTTAGCAAGTCTTGTAAAGGAACAGGCAGTGGAACCGGTGCCCCCACCACCTGAGATGTCAAGGCTTCTATTCCAGGTACTTCCTGGTACCAAAAAGAACAGGAGGCCTCAGGCCCATCCTAGACTTGTGGAATCTCAACAAGTTCCTAGAGAGGGAAAAGTTCAAGATGCTTACCCTTGGAATCCTG
Source organism: Ichthyophis bannanicus (assembly GCA_033557465.1). Lineage (NCBI taxonomy): Eukaryota > Metazoa > Chordata > Amphibia > Gymnophiona > Ichthyophiidae > Ichthyophis > Ichthyophis bannanicus. Next base: position 51,947,216 of record CM066046.1, read on the forward strand.
CTGCCCTACCTCCAGCAGGGAGATTGGCTATGCTCCTTATTTATTTATTTATAGCTTTTCTATACCGCGCTATTTGACATCAGTGCGGTTTACAGTTAACAATTTTGCACAGGACAGGGGAGGTGCCTTGTGCTTACATCGAACAGGACATAATAACTTGGATTAAAAACATTGAACTATTTACATCTGAACAATGACAGATTACTAGTGTCACTTTTTACATTATTAATGCTGTTGGGTAGTTGTGTTAGTACAAGGTGTAGGGGTGCAGTTGGGTTGCGAGAAGTATAATAGGAATAAATGATGTTTAATGGCTTTCCTGAATTGTGTGAGATCTTTGATTGATCTGATATTGGATGGGAGATTATTCCAACTCCTGGGAGCGTAGAAGGAGAATGCTCTGCTTCTAGTTGTTTGCATGCATTTCGTCACTTCAATCGGGATTACTAGTGTGTTGGCACCTATTGACCTATTTTCGGGGGTGTGGGTAATGAGTGCAGTGAGGGATGAGGGGGATATATCATTGATGGCTTTAAACGTAAGTAGTAGTGCCTTGTAAGTGATTCTGCATTCTATTGGTAGCCAGTGAAGGTCCTTTAAGGTAGAGGTTATATGGTCTCTTCTTGATACACCACAGAGGACACGTGCCGCGGCATTCATCGCAAGCTGCAACGGGTTAAGTGAACTTTTGGGGAGCCTGTGCAGAATGATGTTTGCATAGTCGAGGTGTGGAATTAACAGGGCTTGGAATACTGTCTGGTAGTCTTCATGTGCCAGCATTGGTCTTAGGTGATGTAACATCTTAATCTTGAAATATATAGCCTTGACGGTGTTGCTTATATGCGCTTTAAAGTCAAGACATTGATCAATCGTAATACCCAGGTAGTGTATCGTGGGCTTACTTGGGAGCTCCGCGTCTCTGACTTTAATGTTTTAGGTGGGGAAAAGTTTCTGTTCCTTGTAATGAACAATACCTCCGTTTTCTTGAAGTTTATACGAAGGTTCTGTTCGAGGAGCCAGTCCGTGATCATGTTGAAACAGTTAACTAAGGCAGTGAAGTCGGGGTGCATGACGTCGAATGGCGTAAACAGGAGGACATCATCTGCATAGATCAAGCAGGATGCTCCTTAGACCTAAAGGATGCTTATACTCACATCCTCATTCATCCAGACCACAGACAATATCTCAGAATTGTAGTGGGAGGAAACCATTACCAGTACAGAGTACTACCTTTTGGCCTAACCTCCGCCCCCAGGGTATTCACCAAGTGCCTGGTGGTGGTGGCCTACATCAGGGTTCAAGGCCTTTTCATCTTTCCATACCTGGACGACTGGCTGATCAGGGGTCAATCCCCACAAGAGGCCAATCCAGCCACCCTCTGCACTGTCGCTCTGCTGCAGCATCTGGGCTTTGTTATAAACTTCGCAAAGTCCACTTTGCACCCTTCACAGAACATGGAGTTTGTAGCAGCAAGACTGGACACCCTTCAGGCAAAGGCCTTTTTGCCCATAGACAGGGCACACAGGTTGATGGATCTGGCCAGTCAGTTCCACAGCAATTCTCTGGTCTCTGCCAGACAATTCCTGAGGCTCTTAGGCCACATGGCTTCCACGGTCCATGTGACTTCAAATGCCCGTCTACACATGAGGCCGGCTCAATGGGGCCTCAGAACTCAGTGGCACCAAGCCACGGTAAACCTCACGGACAGAGTGAGGGTGTCCACACTACTAGAGTCTTCTCCAGGACCAAGCAGGAAGTCAGTCCTCACTTATGGGTGACGTCGGCGCCGACGGAGCCCTCGCGGAGCAATTTTCCCCAGCTTTCGAAGAAAGCCTTTGGGAACTGCAGCGCGCATGCGCGGTCGTCTTCCCGCCCGAGGGTGCCATCTTAGCCAGTCTTCTTTTTTCCGCGGAGCCCTACAGACGTCCCCGTCTTGTCCCCGCGAAAAAGTCGATTTTCTTCATTATTTTATTCTTATTTCCTTCGGTTCGACGCCGATCTTTTTCCCGCCCGGACTCGCGACGCCGGTCACGAGTCCTCTTACTTTTTTTCGGTTTTTCTGACTTTGTCAGCTTTCGTTTTCGATTTTTCCCTGGCAGCCCGGTCCTTTGACCTCGCAGGGGCCCTTTTTCCCCCGATGGCTGCCAGTGGCTTTAAGCGGTGTGGTCAGTGTGACCGAAATATGTCACTAACTGACACACACGACTTTTGCCTCCGCTGCCTGGGCCCGGATCATGAGGAACTGATCTGTGGGCCCTGCGGCAAAATGTCCTCAAAAGCGTTGAGAAGTCGGCGGCATCAGCGTGATCGAATCTTCGCTGACCCCAGCCGTACCCGGACCTCGTCGGAGGCCTCCGTGTCAAAAGGCTCCAGCTCGGACCGTCGCCGGAGTTCCTCCGACCGGGGTTCTCCCTCCGGGGACCATCGTCGGACGGTGAAACCCGCGAGGGCGGCGTCGGTGGACGCTCCTGGTTCCGCGAGGGCCAGGTCGCATAGCCCCGATAGCCGCCCCGGGTCCTTGGAGAAGGAACACCTCCCGAAGCGACCTCGCCTGGAGTCGGAGATGCCTGCTCGGGTAAGTCCTGTGGTCCTTCTGGACTCGCCTCCGCGACAGCCGACGTCGGGCCCGACGCCGTCGGGGCCCGAGTCGGGGGCTGCTGGGTCACCTGAGCTCGGACTCAGGTTGACGGCCTTGGAGAGCAGACTGTCTGCCTTCATGGACCAGCAGTGGGCACTGCTCGCTGGCCTCGCTGGCGCCGCTGCCCCGACCGCCGGGACGTCGACGTCCAAGTCGACCCCGGAGACCGAGCCGATCCTCGAGTCGATGAGAACTCGAGTCGATCCTCGGTCGAGGTCACCCTCGGCCTCCCGTTCGGGACCGAGGTCGCCGACGCCGACTCCCTCGGCGTCGGGGCGGCAGGCGCCACGCCCTGCCCGGGCCGACCCCACCGAGTCCTCGTCGGAGTCGGTCTGGGAGTCTGAAGAGGAAGAGTCGCCTGATTCTTTCCGGACTCGGTGTGTCCCCTCGGACTCACCGGAGTCCGAGCCTCGGAAGCAGTCCCCCCCGGAGGATGCCCGGTTCTCGGACTTCGTTAGGGATATGGCCAAGGCTTTGGCCTTCCCTGCGGATCCCGAGGAGGAGCCTCGAGCCGAAGAGCTCGACGCCCTCCAGTATGACTCTCCCGCGAGGGAACACTTTACTGTACCGGTTCCTCCTATGCTGGAACGACTACTCTTCCGCATGTGGGAGAGTCCGGCCTCCTCGCCAGTCCTGAGCAAGCGGGTCGATTCTATCTATCGGGTCCGCAAGAGCCCTGGCTTCCAAAAGGCACAGCTACCACACCATTCCATGGTAGTGGAATCGGCCATGCATCGTCTTAAGAGCCAGAAGATGCACTCCTCGGTGCCCCCTGGCAGGGAGGCCCGTAACCTGGATGGCCTTGGTAAGAAGTGTTTCCAGGGCTCTATGCTCGCATGTCGTGTCCAGACTTACCAGCTATACATGGGCATGTATCTCCGGGATCTGGCTAAAGAGCTAGCCGGATTCTCCGCTGGTTTGTCCGAGGAACCCTTGCGGAGGTTCCTGGCCTTGTCCACTGGCATTCGGGAATGCTCAAAGTTCATGTCCCGGGCAGCCTATGATGGCTTTGAAGCATCGGCTCGAGTGGCCGCAGCCGGCATCGGTGCCCGCCGACAGGCTTGGCTTCAGTCGTCAGACCTTGAGCCCTGGGTGCAGGACAAGTTGGTCGATGTCCCCTGCCGAGGCGAAAACCTCTTTGGCAAGCCCATGGCGGAAAAGGCTGCACAAATTGAGACTGAGACTCTCACCAGGACCAGGCTTTCTAGGAAGACCTCCGCCCCTTCCCAGAAAAAGAAGGGCTCGGGGAAAAAGTCCTTTTACCCGAGGAAGGCGGCTGCCTACAAACAATACCCCCATTATCAGGCCCCTGCAGCTCCCCAACAGGGCCAGCAGGCCAAGGGACGGGGGGTAACGGGTCCCGTAGGCAGCAAGCCCCCAAGCCTGCACCACCAGCCCCTGCTCAGCAGGGTGGGGGTTTTTGGCTCACAAAGCATAGCCTCTCCCCCCCCCCGCTGGTTCCTCCCAGCACCGGAGGCCGGCTGGTTCACTTCGCCCACAGGTGGTCCAGCATCACCGCAGATGCCTGGGTGCTTCAAGTCGTGCGAGAAGGCTATCTTCTCCACTTCCACCAGGTCCCTCCCTCCTATTTTCCGGGAGAACCTCCGCGACCCCCTCTGCACAGGGAATTACTCCTTCAGGAGTTAGCAGGTCTTCTGCAGGAACAGGCGGTGGAACCGGTGCCACACCACCTGAGAGGTCAAGGCTTTTATTCCAGGTATTTTCTGATACCAAAGAGAACAGGGGGCCTCAGACCCATCCTGGACTTGCGCAACCTCAACAAGTTCCTTGTGCGGGAGAAGTTCAAAATGCTTACCCTTGGAATCCTTCTGCCCTACCTCCAGCAGGGAGATTGGCTATGCTCCTTGGATCTAAAGGATGCCTACACGCACATCCTCATCCACCCAAGCCACCGCCAATACCTAAGGTTTGTGGTGGCAGGAAATCATTACCAGTACAGAGTACTGCCCTTTGGCCTGTCCTCCGCACCGCGAGTCTTCACAAAATGTCTCGCGGTCGTGGCGGCCCATCTCCGGCTTCACGGCCTCTATGTCTTTCCGTACCTCGACGACTGGCTCATCAGAGCAGCGTCCGCTCGGGAGGTCACCAACGCCACGCGCCGCACGGTGACTCTTCTGCAGCACTTGGGCTTTGTTATAAACTTCGCAAAGTCCACTTTGCTCCCCTCACAGGATCTCGAGTTCATCGGCGCAAGGCTGCACACTCCTCAGGCGCGAGCATACCTACCGCTCGACAGGGCTCAACGGCTCATGGACCTAGCCGACCGCTTTCGCAGCCAGCCCCTGGTCTCCGCCAGGCGCTTCCTGAGACTACTCGGCCATATGGCTTCCACCGTCCATGTGACCCCCAATGCCCGCCTGAATATGCGGTCTGCTCAATGGTGTCTCCGCCAGCAGTGGCGACAAGCCACAGGCGGCCTAGCAGACCTAGTGCGTGTCTCCGAGCCGCTGATCTCGTCTCTCCGGTGGTGGCTCCGGCAGCCGAACCTGATATTCGGAATGCCTTTCCAGTCACCTCAGCCGACCCGGGTGCTGACCACCGATGCATCCCTCCTGGGCTGGGGAGCACATTGCCAAGAGGCACGTACTCAGGGCCTCTGGACCACGTGGGAGTCTGCTCAGCAGATCAACTTCCTGGAGCTCAGGGCGATCCGCCTAGCTCTCAAGGCCTTCTCCCACCTGACTTCCCACCAGTCCGTCCTTGTCCAGACGGACAATCAAGTCGCCATGTTCTACGTGAACAAGCAGGGGGGCACGGGCTCCTTCCTCCTCTGCCGGGAGGCACAGAAGCTCTGCTCTTGGGCCGTCAGTCACGGCATTCTCCTCAAGGCAGTTTATCTCCCGGGCCAAGAAAATTGCCTTGCGGACAAACTCAGCAGGGTCCTCCAGCCGCACGAGTGGCGTCTGGATCCCTTGGTAGTTCAGAAGCTCTTCCTCAAGTGGGGCCTCCCCACGGTGGATCTCTTTGCCAGTCCTCACAACCGGCAGCTTCCTCGCTTCTGCTCTCGTCAGCCACACCCCCTTCGGGTTGTGGCGGACGCTTTTCTGATCTCATGGTCGGGGAGCCTTCTGTACGCTTTCCCTCCCATCCCGCTAGTCTCTCGGACTCTTTTCAAGGTTCTCCGAGACAAAGCCTTCATGATCCTGGTGGCCCCTCGCTGGCCCAGGCAGCCGTGGTTTCCGCTCCTACTGCAACTGGCGGTGGAGGATCCAATCCCTCTGGGGGTACAACCGGATCTCCTCACTCAGGATCAGGTGTCCCTACTGCACCCCAACCTCAGGTCTCTCAACCTCATGGCCTGGCTGCTGAGAGGGTAGTCCTTGCTCCCCTTCTCCTGCCGGCGGAGGTGGAGGAGGTCGTCTTGGCTTCGCGACGGCCTTCTACCCGCAAATGCTACGCCCTTAAATGGCATCGCTTTGCAGTCTGGTGTACCCAACAGTCTCAGGATCCCTTCTCCTGCCCGGTGTCGGTGATCTTGCAGTACTTGCTACACCTCTCTAATCTGGGACTTAAGTCCAACTCCGTCAAAGTTCACCTCAGTGCTCTTTCGGCACATCATGTGCCGGTGGACGGTAGACCTCTCTCCAGCGACCCTCTCGTAGCGAGGTTTCTCCGAGGTCTCCTTCTACTTAAACCACCTCTGCGCCCGCCAGCGCCTGACTGGGACCTGAATGTGGTTTTGCAGCGGATCACCTGTCCGCCTTTTGAACCTATGGCTACCTGTTCTCTCCGTTTTCTGTCTTGGAAAACACTGTTCTTGATAGCCCTCACTTCCGCTAGACGCGTAAGTGAATTGCAGGCCCTCGTGTCTGATCCCCCTTACACTCGGTTCTACAAAAATAGGGTAGTCCTACGGACTCACCCAAAATTTCTGCCTAAAGTGGTCTCCCCTTTTCACATCAATCAGGAGGTGGTACTTCCAACCTTCTTTCCCAGACCACACTCCAGCCGAGCTGAAACGGTCCTCCATACCCTGGACTGTAGAAGGGCTTTGAACTTCTACCTTGACCGTACGCGGGAGCACCGTAAAGCTGCTCAGCTTTTTGTGTCTTTTGACCCCAATAAATTGGGGCTCCCGGTCTCCAAGCGTACTCTGTCCATCTGGGTTGCGGACTGTATCTCTTGGGCTTATGGGGCAGCCGGACTCTCCTTAGAAAGCCGAGTCACGGCTCATTGCGTTCGGGCAAAGGCTACGTCAGTGGCTTACCTCCGCTCTGTTCCGCTGGCAGACATCTGCCGGGCCGCTACTTGGTCTTCGAGCCAGACTTTTGCGGTCCATTACTGTCTCGAGAGGGAGTCCCGCAGGGACAGTGCTTTCGGACAGGCAGTCCTCCGTAATCTCTTTGAGGTCTGAGCAACTCCTACCCTCCATCCCGGATGTGGGCTACCGGTGGGTGATAATTCAGCGAAGATTCTGTCCTTCTGTGCTGCTGAGCTAGAGGGAGCTCATTTTTGTGCTTAGGGTCTCCGGTAGCCTTGAGCTTGGGAGTCCCATAAGTGAGGACTGACTTCCTGCTTGGTCCTGGAGAAAGCGTAGTTACTCACCTGTAACAGGTGTTCTCCAGGAGCAGCAGGAATCAGTCCTCACTACCCTCCCTCCTCCCCTTGGAGTTGCAATCGTCTGCTTATGTTCTTTTTGCAAATTTTTTATGCTGTCTTTTTTAGCTATGTCATCTGACTGGCTAAGATGGCACCCTCAGGCGGGAAGACGACCGCGCATGCGCGCTGCAGTTCCCAAAGGCTTTCTTCGAAAGCTGGGGAAAATTGCTCCGCGAGGGCTCCGTCGGCGCCGACGTCACCCATAAGTGAGGACTGATTCCTGCTGCTCCTGGAGAACACCTGTTACAGGTGAGTAACTACGCTTTCTCTACAGTGGTGGCTTCATCTTCCGAATCTGGTGCAAGGGGTGTTTTTTCAGACACCTCCACACTCTCAGGTGCTGACAACCAATGCTTCTCTTCAAGGTTGGGGTGCACATTGCCAAGGAGCATGTACTCAAGGCCTGTGGTCTCCTTGGGAGGCTGCACAGAAGATCAATCTCTTAGAACTGAGAGCTATCCGCTTAGCCCTGAGAACTTTATCTCATCTCTCACCAGTCCGTCTTGGTTCAGACGGACAATCAAGTTGCTATGTTCTATGTGAACAAACAAGGGGGCACAGAGTCCTGCCTTCTATGTCAGGAAGTGCAGAAACTGTGCTGGGCAGTCAATCTCCCAGGTCAGGAGAATTACCTGGCGGACAGATTGAGCAGGATCCTGCAGCCGCACGAGTGGTAGTTGAATCCTTTAGTGGTTCAACAGATCTTCCTGAGATGGGGTCTTCCAACCATAGATCTCTTTGCCAGTCCTCTGAACCGTCAACTTCCCAGGTTCTGCTCTAGGCAACCCCATCCTCTCAGAGTTGCAGCGGATGCGTTTCTCATTCCATGGTCTACGTGCCTCCTATATGCATTTCCTCCCACGCCTCTAGTGTCCAAGACACTGTTCAAAGTGCTCAGGAACAAGGCCTCGCTGATCCTGGTGGCCCCCAGGTGGCCAAGGCAACCCTGGTTCCCACTTCTTTTGCAACTAGCGGTGGACACTCCTCTTCCTCTGGGGATGCAACCAGATCTCCTGTCTCAGGAGCAGGGATCTCTCTTACACCCCAATCTCCAGTCCCTCAATTTGATGGCCTGGCTGCTGAAAGGGTAGTTCTAGCGCCCTTACTACTGCCTAGGGAAGTGGAGGATGTGGTCTTGGCCTCTAGGAGGCAGTCAACCCGAATGTCTTATACCCTTAAGTGGCGTAGATTCTCTACCTGGTGTACGCAACACAACGAGAATCCTTTCTCATGCCTGGTACCAGTGGTGCTGCAATATTTGCTTCACCTGTCTAACCTAGGCCTTAAGTCCAATTCTGTGTGAGTTCATCTTAGTGCTCTTTCAGCACACCACTCACCAGTGAAAGGTCAGTCTCTCTCAAGCCATCCTTTGGTGGCTCGCTTCCTCAGAGGCCTGCTTTTGCTTAAGCCTCCAGTTCATCCACCTGCCCCTGAATGGGATTTAAATGTGGTCTTGCAACGCCTTACTTGCCCACTATTTGAGCCTATGGCTTCTTGCCCTCTGCGTTTTCTCTCCTGGAAAGTGTTGTTTCTGGTAGCCCTTACCTCAGCAAGACAAGTGAGTGAGCTTCAGGCCCTAGTATCAGATGCACCTTATACTAGGTTCTATAGGAACAGAGTAGTCTTACGGACTCACCCTAAGTTCCTTCCTAAGGTTGTCGTCTCCTCCCACCTCGATCAGGAGGTGGTTCTTCCAACTTTCTTTCCCAGGCTGCATGCCAGCCGGGCTGAGATGGTCTTGCATACCCTGGACTGTAGGAGGGTGTTGTCCTTCTACCTTGACCGTACGCGGGAGCACCGGAGGGCTGTTCAGCTCTTCGTCTCTTTTGACCCAGATAAGTTGGGGTTGGCTGTCTCCACGCGTACTTTGTCCATATGGGTAGCCGACTGTATCGCCTGGGCTTACAGGGTAGCCGGCCTCTCGTTACAGGGTCGAGTTATGGCTCACCGTGTCAGGGCGAAGGCTGTGTCAGTGGCTCATCCTCTGCTCTGTTCTGTTGGCAGACATCTGCCGGGCCGCTACTTGGTCTTCAAGCCAGACTTTTGCAGCCTACTACTGCCTTGAGAGGGAGTCCCACAGGGATAGTGCTTTCGGGCAAGCAGTACTCCATAATCTCTTTGGGGTTTAGACAACCCCTACCCTCCGGCCCTGGTGTTGGGCTACCGTTCGGGGGCGTTATCAGAGAAGATTCTTTTCTTGCATGCTGAGGCTCTAGAGGGAGCTCATTTTTCAGCTTTGGTTCTCCGGTAGCCTTAAGCTGGGGAGTCCCATATGTGAGGACTGACTTCCTGCTTGGTCCTGGAGAAAGAGTAGTTACTCACCTGCAACAGGTTTTCTCCAGGAGCAGCAGGAATCAGTCCTCACAACCCTCCCTCCTCCCCTTGGAGTTGCAGTCCTATGATTTATTTTATTTTTGCTGTCTTTTAGCTGTCAGACTGAGCAAGATGGCACCCTTGTGCAGGAAGGGGACCGTGCATGCGGCTGCATTCCCAAAGGCTTTCTTTGAAAGCTGGGGAAATGCTCCGCGTGGGGGCTCCGTTGGCGCCAACGTCACCCATATGTGAGGACTGATTCCTGCTGCTCCTGGAGAACACCTGTTACAGGTGAGTAACTACTCTTTCTTTTTCAACATATATTTTGCATCCACAGTAGGTGCAGAGCAGAACCAGGACATTCACCCACAGAACTCAATATTAAAAAAAGAAATCTGATTCTGATCATCTCACTAACAATAACAACAACAATATTAACCACTATTCTCCAGTACCGGGCATATTGTGAACTAATACAAAACCCTACAACAAAGAGCAAACATACCATACTATACCATATCAGCACAAACTTCCAAAACTCACATAAGCAGCCCATCCAAAAAAAGCATTACTGTAAATACTACAGTGGGCCCTGGAACATCTATACACCTATTTGAAAAGCTGAAAAAGTCAATAGATCTTTATGTACAAACTCCATGTTAACAGAACACCTGACCTCAGTCACACACTCGCAATATCGATCCTCACCAAGTACAGAATAAGTAACCACAATCTAAATTAAAAATAAAAATATGTAGACTAAATTTAAATTGAAACCCCAAGAAACCAGAGTCCACAAAATATAAAAATAGCACAAAGTGCAATCACTAAAATTAAATACAATTATTTTTTCTACCTTTTTTGTCTGACCATTTTATTTTCTGATCATGCTGGTCCCGATCTCAGGCTTCTGCTTTCCTGTTTTCTCTTAGCTCTCTTTCTGTGGTCTATGGTCCATCTGCCATTTCTTATATCTTTTATTTTCTTCACTACCTTCCATCAGCCCATTTCCAGTTCCAGTAACCCTCCCCAGTATCAGCCCCCTTTCCAGTCTTCCCTCCCAGCACCTTCTAGTGTCAACTGCCTTGCATTCCCACGACTGCAACTGGTGTCCGTTCCCTTCCAGTCCCCCTCCTTCCCCACTGTCCTGCCCCTTCTAGTCCAAATACCATCCCAGATATCAGCTCATGTCCACTCTCAGTGCCACCCCCCCCCCTAGTCAGCTCCCTTCCAGTCGCCCTATCCTCTATCCATCCCCCTTCCTATGCCATTTGCATGTCAGCTCCCTTCCAGCCTCCTTCCCATTACCCAACCACTTTCCACTCCCATCCCCAAATGTCAGCTCCCTTCCAGTCTCCCTTTAGTACATCCCAGGTGTTAGCTCCTTACCAGCCCCCCTCCTAGCTTCCTTTGTGTCCCCTCCTTCCCCTGGCAGACCCTCTCATTATCCGCTCCCTTCCAGTCCTATTCTACCATCCTCCTGCATCAGCCCAGTTGTAGCCCTAGCCCCTAGTTTTCTTCCAGGGCCAGCAGCACTTTCTTCCCCTCCCCCATTAGCCCATTACCAGTTGTATCCGCCTTATCAGCCCACTCTAGTCCTAGCCCCCCAATCAGACCAGTCCTAGCTCATTTCCAGTGCTAGCCCCTATCTGCCCATTTCCAGTTCTAACCCCCTCCCAATAAGTCCATTACCAGTCCTAGCTCCCCTAATCAGCCCATTACCAGTCCTAGCCCCCCTCCCCCATCAGCCCATTTCCAGTTCTAACCCTCTGCCCCCATCAGTCCATTTCCAGTCCTAGCCACCCCCATCAGCCCACTTCCAGTCCTAACCCCCTACCCCCATCAGCCCATTTCCAGTCCTAGCCCCCTATAGCCAATTACCAGTCCTAGCCCCCTCCCGATCAGCCAATTTCCAGTTCTAGCCCCCGTCAGCCCATTACCAGTCCTAAACCCCCTTTATCAGCTCACCTCCAGTCCTAACCCCCCATCAGCCCACTTCCAGTCCTAACCCCCATCAGCCCACTTCCAGTCCTAACCCCCCCCCCCCATCAGGCCATTTCCAGTTGTAACCCCGCCCATAGCCCATTACCAGTCCTAAGCAGCCCCCCCCCTGAAATAAAAAAACAAAACCTGCCTGCTGCTGCCGTGCCCCGCGGCCTCCCCAGCAGAGCCCTCCTCTCTCCCTCAGTGTGGCTTTTCAGAGCCACAAAGGGAGAGTTCCCCTTTCTCGCAGCTTTGTTAAGCCTGCCGGCACTGATGGGAAACAGGACATGCTAAGAAAGCTGCGGAGAAAGGAGGGCTCTACCAGGGCAGGCTGTGGGGCACTTCAGTGGCAGTGGCTCCTCTCCTTGGGTTTTTATTTTTTTAATGCTGAGTGAGCTGGGCTTTTTGGAGGCAATTTTTGCCGCCCCAAAAAAGTTGCTTGAGGCCACCACCTCACTCAGCCTCATTATAGAGTTGCCCCATGCAGCTACACTTTTACTAGATCCTCTGGTAATGAATTCCAGAGTTTGATTACATGTTGAGTGAAAAAATATTTTCTCTTATTAGTCTTGAATAGGTTATGTTGTAGCTCCATTGCATGCCCCCTATTCTGATGACGTAAACAATTGATTTGCGTTTACCAGTTCCACACCATTTATTAATTTATAGACCTTGCTCGTTCCTTTTGTCTTTTTTATTTTTGCTTCAATAAAAATTTAAAGCGATAGAAACCTTCTCTATCCCGGGCTCCCTCTCAAGAATTGGGGAGGAGGAAAGAGGGAACCTGTTGAAGGGGGATGGCTAGGGCAGCATGAGGGAGGGATCCAGCTCTACTAGGTTCTGCACCCTGGGCCTGTTAGCCAATTCTGCCGTCCAAGTCCAATACCAGACTGTATAGACTATGCTCACCATCTGTTGGAGATTGCAAAATACTGGCTGTAAACTAGGGGCACAGGCTACTTATGGGATCTTTAGTTTGGTGTTTTTCAGTCTCCCCCTGCTGGGGCTGAGCATAACCCACTCGTCTGGACTGGACTGAAGAGACGATTAGGAATCATATTTTCTTGTCACTAGTGCTGCTTGGTGTAGTGACAGTTCTTAATCTGTAGAGGTTATAGTTAAAATAAACATTCGGAATATATGCTATATTAGAAATTCATTTATTCAAATTGGTTGAAGCACCAAGCCTGTAGCATGTTTGAATCGGGAGTTTGTGGCATGTGAATCAGCAGTTAAGAATTAAAAGCAGCGGATTAAAGAAGGAGCGGAGCTTTGCTTTTTGCTTTTTTTTTAATACCAGTACCAATGGTAATTTGGCCTCGGAGTCCAGTTTATTAAGATAAAAGCAGTACCCTCCCGTCTAGGGTTTTCAATGTTTGCAGACATTGGAGCTGATGAAAGTCTGCTTTGGATTGCAGCATCCCCTTGCTGTTGAATCGTCGGGGAGGTCGATTGCTCGGGTCTGGGTAGGAGGCGGTGTTGGACTTTGATCTATGCTGCTGCTGCTGAGTGAGCGCTATCCGAGCCTTCGCGGGGCAGACGGGGCGGCAAAGAGGTGAGTGCGTGCGAGCGGCTCTGCTCCGCTTGTCGGACTCGGGGCGGAGGGAGCGTATGCTCTCCGCCTTCGAACGTACAGAAGTAAAGGTGAGCACCGAGCAAAGGAGGGAGGGAGCTAATCCGGAGAAGTGGGCTCACACTCGCGCTGTACATAAATAGCGTGAAAGAGAAAGGTAGTAACGTACCGCAATCAGTCCGATCTTGTAAAAGTCATGTAACTCCGCATAACCTGCAGTATAGGTTCACATAACGGAGTCTTACCATAATGCTCAGAAAGGGGACTGCAGCAGCGGCCAGAGCCATACCTGAAGCACTGTGTAGCTAGCCAGATGTTCTCTTTTGGCGCCTTGAGATTGATTTCCAGATTTAATATTTAAATCTTTTTTTATTAGTCACGATCACAACCTAAACTAAAACATCAGGAAATACTGAGTATGACTCATCAAAAGACGGATAGCAAGCTAAAATGCAACGTGTGCCTTCGAGTCAATGCTGACTCCTGGCGACCTAAGCACAAGAATACAAACATTTGTTTTAAGGGTTTCTTTTCCCACCTACTGCAAAACTGCAGATGGTGTACAGTCACATAGTGACTGTACTTCCTGGAGTAGACATTCTTCAGTTGCCACAGTCACCTTCTTGTAGCCTAAACTGCCAGCCTGGCTGGCTCAATGAACGTTGTTTTTCAAGGCTTTAATACAAATATCTGTGACCCTCAAGAAAAGAGACAGCTAAAGCATCTGTTCCAGCGCTCCTACCCTTTTCCTGCAATTAGTGCAGTAAGCTGAATTGGCACAACTAGTGCCATAGAGCTTACTCTGGGAAAAGTGCTCAGTTAGGATCATATAAAACTAGCAGGGCTTTATGTGTGTTTAAAAATAGGCACACAGCAACATAGCAGCTATTTTTACATGATATACACATGGAGAATAGGTGGAGAGGGGGTAGGGTCGACACTTATGTGCATGTTTTTTATAAAATACGAGCATATGTGTTTATTCTTACCAGCACATACATGAGCACAGTTATACCTGCTTCAGAGCGGGCGTGAATGTGTGTGTGCCTGCTTCCTCTGGGGTAATGCTGTAAAGGCACATAGTGCATTATGTTTATGTTTATTACATTTGATATACCGCTCAAGCCAAAGCATCAGAGCGGTTTACAATATTACATAAAAGTTACAGAAAATATGAAAAGAGCGCCATTGATTAGATAGGACAGAATAAGAGATACAGTGATAGTTAAAGGAATAGAGGAGACAAGAAGAAATGCTCCACATAGCATCTGAAGAGGTAGATATCATACCACCAGGTGTTTAAGCTCCCACTCACAACCTCCGCTGTCGACTTCACCCCTCCACCGCTCCAATCTCCACAGCAAGCAGAACCAATGTAGCAGCATTTTAAATGGCCCCGCACGGTCCTAAAACCTCTACTAGTATTAAAGCCTTATACACCCTCACTCAGAAGGAACACTCAATGCATCTGTGAATTATTCATTTTTTTAAATATTTAAGGGACCATCAGAAAAGAGCAACTGCAGCATTGGTGTCACAGTGCTAGCATGCATCCCCCCCCCCCCCCTCTTTTTATTTTACATTAATGCTCAAATAACTGTCCATTTTAAATCAGTAACAGCATGGTCCTAGATTCTTACAGCTCACATGCTGCACACAGTTCCAGTATTTATCTCGATAATAGAGGAGCTTCGAGGACACAGCCAGCCATTCCACTGGTCCCTTGCTGTCGCTAGGCCATTGCTGCCACTGTGCACATATCCCTTGCCCTACCTGAGTTTCATTGTCTTTGCAGTACTGTCATTATTACCATATGAAGAATATGGTTTGGTCAGTTCGGCACCAGTTTTTACGCCAAGCCCCTCATGGCTGATGGCTGAGCACATGTTAACATCGTGACGCTAAAGGTGCTGTTGCTCTTTTCTGACGATTTAAATATTTTAAAAAAAATGAATAATTCATAGAAAGTGCCTCTATAAAATAGGCATTATGAGTGTGTATGTATGCCTTTGCTGTCTAGGCAGCCCGATATAAAATGACCTCTTTATATATAACCTTGTCAACAAGTACAGCTTGTCTTACCAATAAAGTTTCCTGAATTAGAAAGGAGGAATGAGGAGATACTGCACTCGCCATCTCTTGTATTTCATGGCCAGGATCCAGCACCTCAGTGGAAAGCCAAACATGTTTCCTGAGAAAGACCCGCAGAAGATTGAAGAAAATCCAGCCACAGCACGCTTTAGGGAGTATCTGAGGATCCGGACAGTTCATCCTCAGCCAGACTATGGTAAGTGAGGCTCGGTGACTGAAGTCCTGGTCTTTTCCTCTCACTGAGTGTAAGGGAGGTGTGCAGGCTCTTCTATTATGCCTTTAGGTTAACAATGGATATTGGCTCTGTCTACTAGAAACTGCTAGGTACTTGTGACCTAAATTGGCCACTGTTGGAAACAGGATACTGTGCTTGATGGCCCTTGGTCTGACCCAGTATGGCATTGCTTATGTTCTTATATCAGTTACCTGTTGTTATTTAGGTTCTCTTCAGAATGAATAGAAACATAGAACATGATGGCAGACTAGGACCTCAAGATCCATCATGTCTGCCCAGTTCCATTCTTGCTGCAGAGCCAGACCCCATTTGTTTTGGTTTTCTCTACACTTCCTAACTAAAAATCCTCTGTTCTTAGCCCTTACATTTCATTAAGTCTGTAGATTCTCTCTCTTTTACCTCCTCTGGGGTGTCATCACATGCATCCAGTGGCCCTTCCATGAAGAAATGTTTCCTAGTGTTGCTCCTGAGTATTTTCCCTTGGAGCTTCATACCATAGCTTCTCTATTTCGAGCACTCTTTCCTCTGAAAGATGGTTTCTTCTTCTGCATTATTGATAGTGTTGAACTAGAGATGCTTGACTTTCTGTTTTTGCATATTCCCCTGTGCTGCTTTTTGGTTGAGATCCAAGTGAAGAGTATGAACCATTGAGACTGCTGAGAGGATTAATGCCCTCCACCTGACAGCGATGAAACAACCATGGCTAAAACGGGATTAACAAAACAAAAAGGTTTGGATGGGCATACTCCTTTTCAGAGCACAGTGACGTTTCAAATATGGTGTTCATGGTTGGTGTTATGTGAAGGGTTATCTTTGCGTGGAAAGCGTGTGCATGGAAAAGGAATTGAGGTTTGTAGGAATAGAAGACTTGCATTTTTGGCAAGTTAGCAGTTGTGATGGATGCTTGATGGTAGTGGTATGAATGTGGGAAGGATGTCAGGTGGAATTTGGGGCTCCCTCTCTTGGGCTTTCTTCTCAGGTTCTCCTTTGATATCATATGCCAATCACACTTCCTTGGGACATGCCAAATTTCTGGTGCCTGCTGAAAGGCTGTGTTTAGCCTGTGGTTATCTGTGCAACTAGTGGATACCAGAAGTGCATTGTGTGTCTCTCAGAGCAATTTTTCCAAATGGGTTAGTTTTTCACATGCTATGACAGTAATGAATGCAAGCCAGGATATATGGAGTATGATCTCAGTCTCTCAAATGTACTGCTAATACAGCTTAGTTACTCACCTGTAACAGGTGATCTCTGGGAACAGCAGGAATTTAGTTTTCACATATGGGTATTGTTGGTACCGACGGAGCCTGCGTGGGAATGCTCCCCACCGTCCAATAGGAAAGCTTTTGGGAGCATCCCACAGCGCCTGCATGCTGCCTTCACGGCTTTCCCAACTGTCCCTCTCCAGTTGAGTTTATAGCTCAGACAAAAGAGAGAGGGAAAGAGAGAGAGATACAACTCCTAAGGGAGGTGGGCGGGTTGTGAAGACTAAATTCCTGCTGTTCCCGGAGATCACCTGTTACAGGTGAGTAACTATGCTATCTCCAGGAACAAACAGGAATGTAGTCTTCACATATGGGGACTCCCTAGTTGCAGATGCCAGGGAGATGGCCCCAGAAAGTTGTGTGCCCTTGTGAAAGGGCTCCACTTCTCTCCATGGATCTCTGGCATCCTACCAGGGATGGTGGGTAGGAGTTGATTAAGTCTGGAACAGGTGTTGAAGAACAGCCTGATCAAACAAGGCATCCCGGCAGGAGTCCTTGTCTAAACAGTAATGGGCTGTGAAGGTATGTACCAAAGCCCAAGTAGCTGCTCGACAGATGTCGTCGATAGACACAGAGTGTAGATGAGCCATTGAGGCTGCCATTGCTCTCACATTGTGAGCTGTGACATGGCCTTCAAGAGGAAGGTTCTTACTCTCATAGGCAAAAGATATATACTGTGCAATCCAGTTGGACAGTGTCCTTTTGGAGACTTGAAGTCCCAAATGACTAGGATCAAAAGCAACAAAGAGTTAAGAGGATTTTCTATGTTGCTGTGTCCTTTGCAAGTAAAAGGCCAAAGCTCTTTTACAGTCCAAAGTATGAAGGTTCCTTTCTGCATTTGAGGCATGAGGCCTTGGAAAGAATACAGGAAGGTAAACCGCTTGGCTTAAATGAAAAGGTGAAACCATATTTGGCATAAAGTGTGGATGAGTCCTAAGAACTACCTTATCATGGTGGAACCTTGTATAAGGAGGATCAGCCACCAACGCTTGCAATTCACTGATGCGACGTGCTGATGTGATTGCAATGAGGAAGATAACCTTCCAGGAAAGGAATTTCAAAGAGGTAGTGGCTAATGGTTCAAAGGGTGGTTTCATGAGCTGCCCAAGTACCAGATTCAAGTCCCATGCCACCGGTGGTGTCTTAATGGGAGACTTCGTTAAAAGAAGGCCTCTCATAAATCTCGCGATGAGAAGAAATAGGTTGTCCGTTTAGAGGCTTGAAAGAAGCTGCAATAGCACTCAAATGGACTCTCACTGAATTGGTCTTAAGCCCTGCATTTGATAAATGAAGGAGATACTCCAGTAATGATTCCAGAGGTATCGCGAGAGGGTTAAGTCCCTTCTGCGAGCACCATATGGTAAACCTCTTCCACTTAAATGCATAAGAGCGTCTTGTGGAGGGTTTCCTGGAAGCATGAAGGATATCCTTTACCTGCTGGGAAAGGTTAAAACCCTGAAGTTCTAGGCCTTCAGCACCAGGCCTTGAGATGCAGAGACTGGGGATTGGGATGCCACAGCATCCTGTCCTCTTGTGAGAGAAGATCTGGAGCAGATCCTAACTCCAGAGGTGGAGCTTGAGAGAGATGTAGGAGCAGAGGGTACCACAGTTGCCGTGGCCAATGTGGAGCTAGAGAATCATATGACCTCTGTCTCTATGAAGCTTGAACAGGGTTTTGGGAATTAGGGGAATGGGTGGAAAGACATACAGGAAGTCCTGACCCCAATAAAGGAGGAAAGCATCCCTGGCCTGACAACCTCGAGCCGGAATTCTGGAACAGAACCGGGGAAGTTTAGCATTCAGCGGACTTGCAAAGAGGTCTATGTCTGGGGTTCCCCAAATTTGAAAAATTTGGGCCACCTGGTCTGCATGGAGAGACCATTCATGAGGAAGCAGAACTCGACTAAGTTTGTCTCCCCAAGAGCTTTGAATGCCTGGAAGATACACCACAAGGAGATGAATCTGATGCTTTCTGGCGAGGGCCCATAGTCGCAAAGCTTCGTTGCATAGCGACAGAGAGCCTGTTCCGCCCTGCTTGTTCACATAGAACATGGCTACCTGATTGTCCATTTGAACTAGGACTGTCTTGTAGCTGAGCTGGGTGTGAAACACTCGAAGAGCAAGTTAGATTGCTCTGAGCTCCAGGAGGTTGATATGAAGACAGGCCTGCTGTGGAGTCCAGGTACCCTGGGTAGAGAGGCCTTGCAGGTGGGCTCCCCAACCCACCTGTGAAGCATCTGTTGTTTGAGTGGCTTGGGGTGGGGGTTGCTGGAAAGGAGACCCCACCAGAAGGTTTCTGGGTGACTGCCACCATTGGAGGGACAAAATAAGGCGATCTGAATTTGCTGTTTTGTCTGACAGCAACCTGATGTCTGAGTCCACTGAGTGGATAAGGTCCACTGGGCTGCCCTCATATGGAGGTGAGCATAAGGAACCACATGCATGGTGGATGCCATGTGGCCTAACAACCGTAACATTTCCCGAGCAGTGAGATGAGGTTTGAGCACTGCTTGGGAAGCTAACTGTACAATGCGAAGGCAGCGGGGCTATGGAAGGAAGGCCCTTGTCTGTCTGGTATCCAGATGAGCTCCTATAAACTCTAGGGATTGAGTGGGAGCAAGGTTGGACTTGGGGAGTCCCAAATACTGAAGGATGCGCATTGTGCGAGACAGAGCAACACTGGCTTCTGGCCCTGAAGGGGCTCGAATGAGCCAGTCATCTAAGTAAGGGAAGACGAATATTCCTAGGGTGCGAAGAAATGCTGCCACCACCGCCATGCATTTTGTGAACAATCTTGGTGCAGAAGCCAGGCCAAAAGGAAGAACCCTGTATTGGTAGTGCTTTCCTTGAAACAGGAATCGAAGGAACTTTCGGTGAGTTGGATGGATGAGAACATGAGTGTACACATCCTTGAGATCTAGAGAACAAAGCCAATCCTGACTCCGAAGGTATGTCAGCAGAGTTCCTAGAGAAATCATTTTGAACTTCTCTCTGAACAGGAATTTGTTCAATTCTCTGAGGTCTAGAATGGGTCTGTGTCCTCCTATTTTCTTTGGAATAAGGAAATAGGGGGAGTAGAACCCTGTACCCCATTGGGGAATGGGTACCTCTTCTATTGCTCCTTTACCTAACCGGTTGTTGAGAGAGGCCTGAGAATTGAACTGTCTTACTATTGTAGGAGGGGGCAAGCTGAGGAAATGAAGCTTGTACCCCTCTCTTACAATAGACAGAGTCCAATTTTCTGCTGTTATCTGACACCATCTGGGGGCAAAATGACATAACCTTCCTGGGATGGTGGAGGGTTCTGGGATGTTCAGGGCCAGGAAGACAAAGTTCTCTAGACAGGAGTCAAAGCCCCTGTGGAGGCTGAGGCTTAGCTGCTTTTGGCTTCCTTTGCCTAGGTTGTTGCTGCTGTCCCTTTTGGGCAGACTGACCTAAACGATGCCCCTGCTGGGTATAGGATGGATAAAACTTCTTCTTACTGAAGAATGGTTGGTTTCTTAGAGGATCTTTTCCTCACAGGATCAGCTGTAGATTTGGACAATCTATCCAAAGTGATATTGTCAGCATCTATCTCATTAGCTTTTTCCTGCCAATTCTTGCCAAAGAGATTCTCTCCTGTGCAAGGTATATTCCCCAGTTTGTCCTGTACCCAGATTTCCAAGTCAGATGCCTGTTGCCAGGCAATTCTACGTGCACCTATGGCAATAGCAGAGGTTCTAATTATGCATTCAAAGCAGTCAAAGGCTGCACGATTCACAAACTTGGAAACATCCTGAGCATGTTTAACAAGAGCAAGATAATCTTGCCTTTTATCATCAGGAAGAAGAGGGCTCATAAGCTCTAAGTCTCCTGTGACTTCCTTAAGGAACATCCCCATATACAAGATATAAGAACTGATCCTAGCAGAAAGCATGGAAGCCTGGAAGGATCGACGTCCAAAGGCGTCAAGAGTCCTACACTCACGTTCTGGAGGATTAGATGCATGCCTTTTTGCACTCTTCATCCGTCTCATGGCTGATTCCACCACCATGGAATGGTATGGTAATTGAGTCTTTTGAAACCCAGGACAAGGAGGAACTCGATGCATGGTGTCGAGTCTTTGAGAATGAGGAGATGTGGTTAGAGGTGTTTCCCACATCCTTAACATAAGATCATGCGAGATCTCATGAATAGGTAAGGTAGCTGCCTCCTTGGGAGCTTTAGGGTATTGTAGGATTTCTAATTCCTTTACCCTAAGCTCTTTTTCAGGAGCCATTGTGATGGAAAGACCTCAGGCCACATCTCGGATAAAATCCTGAAAGGACATATCCTCTGGCGGAGACATCCTATGCTGAGGAGAAGAGGAATCCTCGTGCAGAAGTACTCTGGTATTGGCAGAGTCTTCAGACTCATCCGCGGATTCAAAGTATCTCCGATCTGGGTGATCGTGCAAGGCACGGTACCGGTACCGATTGAAATCGGTATCAGAGTGGTCCGGTACCAACATGTCGATGCCGGATAGAGACGCATGACTCGGTCCCGGTAGTATACCTGCCGGTGCCGGTACCAGTTAAAATGTCTGAAGCGGTTTCAGGGGCATCGAGGCCGTGAGAAGAGCCGCTAGACTGCGTTCAATAGCCAAGAATCTCTGGTCTATTGACACTGCCGATGCTTGGGTATCGGTGCCGGTTAAAGCGGCCGAAACCCCAGAGCATGGCACCAGTAGTACTGCCGAGGTTGACGCTTCGAACATCCTGGAGCCCTGTTAGTGCTTTGGAAGCCAAAGCCTCCCGCCGTGGCAATTTTGCCGGTGAAAATCCCTCAAGAGCAACGCCAGAGGCATCTTGATGCTTAGAAGGAGATCTACCCTTTGAGGACCGTCTAGATTTATGTTTAGTTACCTGAGATCCATGGGAGGAAGATGAAGCCCTGGAGGACGTCAATGCCAGGGACGCTGCATCGGAGGGAAAAAAGGGTGCTAAGTTTAGCAGCCCGGTTTTGCCAGCCCCTTTTTGACATCATTCCACAGGCGAGGCACTCTGAAATAGAGTGGTCAGGACCTAAACATTTGAGGCACCACTCATGGGTGTCGGTGACGGAGATGGTACCGCCACACTTAGAACACTTTTTAAAACCCGAAGCGGGCTTTTCCATGTTTAAGGAAAAAATTGGGCCTAGTGCCCAAAATGGCGCATGGCACCACAGAAGAAAGTTACTGAAGAAAGACTCCAGAAACAAAGGTGTGGGGTTTTTTGTTTTTTTGGGTTTTTTTTAGAAGAAAAGAAAAGAAGAACCGGTGGTACCGGTATAGCGTCAAGGGAAGGCAGACGCGACCACAAAAAAGAAGTATAAGAAGGGAATTTTCTATGGTGACAGGATGTGCGACCTGTCGGCTCCGCGGAAAACGAAAAACTGGAGAGGGGCAGTTGGGAAAGGTGGGAAGGCAGCACACAGGCGCTGTGGGATGCTCCCAAAAGCTTTCCTATTGGACGCTGGGGAGCGTTCCCATGCAGGCTCTGTTGGTACCGATGATACCCATATGTGAAGACTACATTCCTGCTTGTTCCTGGAGATCTGGTGTAATACTTGCATTGTACCACAGAGAACCTTCTTCTGGAATTCATAAGATGTAACATGTGTAGGCAATTTTATCAAGGGATGCTTGAGAATTCCTCTTAAGTTTGTGGCACTCAACATGATGGAAAATATCTGTCTTTCTGTCATGTTTTCTTGGTCTCCAACTTCATTTTTTGATACTTGAGGATCTTCTCCCTCTCAATGTGATTTATAGGATAATTGCTTGGAACTAACACCTGTAATCAATGTTATTCTATTTTTTTAAATTTTACAACTATATCTGGTTTCCTTGCATACAACATTATATCAGTGGGAATGGAAGTATCGTAGATGATCATAACTACTTCATTCTTTGTAATTCTCCTAGGGTCATGATCCCAGTGCTTTTCCAGTAAGGTGTTTTTATATATATAATATTCCTTTTCAAGTTCCTTCATGTCACAGTCCTCAATAAGGGAGATGTTTTCTGTTTTGCTCAATTTTCCTCAAAGGAAGGTTGCCTTGACAAATTTGTCATGGCCAAAAGTCATTTGAGAAGCTTTTCATTACATGGAGTTTTGCTAGTTGTTGGTCACTAGAACTGAAGAGCTTCAGGTCATCTACCAACAGGGAGTATGGTGTTACTGCTAGGTTGTTACAATCTTTAGAATTAAGGCTAAATCTGTACTCCAAAGAGGAGTTGAGAATACTCATTGGATGAAGCACCATATAGAACAGAAGTGGTAATAGGGAGTTAATGACCTAGATTTGGCTAACCGTATTAACATGATGACAATTTTTGTGTCTTTGGGATGTTTCCTGTATCTCATCATACATACAGACTGCAACTAATATTATTTGTCTCTCTGAGTGCTAGACAGCACTATACACCCATGAAACTATATTGCAGAAAAGGTGGTCAATATAGGAAGCATACTGTGCTTTAATAAGAATTAAAAATAAAAGAAACATGGCTTCTAGCTTTGGGTGGGCACACAGATTCATTTAGGGTGAGAATATCCTGGGATTAAGGTATATTGGTAATAATGCATTTCATTTTTGTATGAGACGTCTAGTATAGACTTACCTGCAGACCAGATTATACAAGTTGTGTTTGTTTATTTCTGGGTATTGATAAGAATATGTGTAGCCTAGTGATATATCAAAGCTGCTTGATGTGAACTAGCTAAGGCATGGAAGAGCCTGGGACCGCTGCTTATGCAAGTTTTCCCATAAGAGTTTATGGAATATTTACCTGCTGAGTAAAATGACAACCATCAGCAAGGGAGGGTGGGCAAGTTTGAAGCAACATGGGCACCATCTGTGGGGTGGAACAGATCTCGACTGCCAGTGCCCCCCAGATAATTCTTAGGGGAATTGTATCTGAAGGATTCAGGCTTGCTCTGTTCTGTTCTGTGACCCCCTGGAATGTACTTGGAATTATCATCTAGTATCTGCCTTGCTGATGAGGGTATATTTCTATACACGATCTGTGTGTTTTTGAAAGTTTCTCAAAAATTAAAAAAAAAAATAAGATAAAGGAAAAATATGAGATATATGTGAATTCACATTGTATGCTCACTAGCTGTACGAGATAATATGACATCTGGCCCCCATTATTGTCCCTGTGTAATGTGAGCACCAGCGTCGCCACCAGCTTAAAAGCAGCATTTGCACAGGAGGGATTGGGAAATCATGTTCTTGCATTTTAGCGCAGATGTTGTGGCCAAATCTCATCTTAAACAACGCCATCCTTCTGCCTGCAGCAAAGGAATAAGCCCAGAGAAAGCGACTCTCTCACAACCCAAAGTGACAGAACCCTTTGAAACAAGGCAGGTATTGGAGAGGAGGCACCAAGGGCAGGAGAAGGAGCAGTGCGTGTTTTGACCAGTATTTATCGTTGATCTTACCTCTTTCTTTGGTTTCTCCTTTCCTGCCCACTTCAAAAGAATTAAACTCTTAGGGGTTGATACAAACATATCACGATAAAAAAAGTCCATGCTAAAAAAAAGTAGCACAGCTTTGATAAAGTCTAGTGATAGGAAATTAGCTTATTAGACTTTCTAACAAGCTAATTCTATGCAAATTGGTATCACATTAAAAATCTATGCTAATTCCAAAACCTATGCCGATAGCTTACATATTTACCATGGTTGCGTTACATCAGATCCTGGAACAGCCGCAGGAAAATCTGGTCTGGAGAACTATGTTTTCTCTGAAAGCTCTCCGAGCCAATCGGATTCACTATTTCTTGCAGCCATGTGACCAGTCAGACGGTGGCCTCGTCGCTGCTAGAAGTTGAATGGATAGTGGAGAGGCCATTCCACGGTGAGGAGATGTCCACTTAGATGTGAAAGCCGAATGAGTGAAATGTCTTGTTTTAGTAGACATGTGCAGGATGTTCCCGCTTTGCTTATAAGCGTCATGCGCCCAGAGCGGAGGGGGGTTAATGCTGCGACTGTGGCTGGCAGCAGGGAGCAACCAGTCACCAGCCCCATGCGACGTTAGGGTTAAAATCTTCATCTCCAGGGTGAAGTTAAGATTCTGCACAGGACAGAAGTTTAAAAAACAAAAAAAAACCCACTTAAACTTTAACATGGCTTTTTACATTAGGAGTAAGTCTTTACCGATTTGCATAACAACTGTGTTATCCTTTAGCATGGTGGTTTAATGCACATTTTTCCATGCTAAAACCCTCACTACATCAGGTACTAATATCAGTACAGGAATATCCAGAGAAAAATCGAGCAATCCATTGTGCTAGCCTTGATGGGTACCCACTCCCACTTAGATGAAGGACATGGCTGGGCTGACTCCCCTATGGCTTGGGCTGCTCTTCCTGGCGGAGAATTGCCCAAGCCTCATCTGCTGTACGCACCCGGAAGCTCCGCCTGTTGACATCCAGGAGGAGGGCAAAAGGAAAAAGCCAGTGATACCTGGCCTTCTTGGCCCATTGATATTGCGTCACCAACCGCATGGCTCGCTGGCGCTGCAAAGTTCCCGCCAACAAATCATGAAACAATTCGATGTCCGCTTCATCCCAGGCTAAGTGACCCTTCTGTACTGCCACCCGTATCACCCAGTCCTGCACAAATGAGGCCAAAGAGGCCACAACGTCTCTTGGTCTCCCCGCTATCGGTGGGCCCAGCTCTCTGAGTCCGTTCAATTCCACTGGGTCAGAAGGGCCCTGCAAAAGCAGCTGACAAAATATTTGGACCACTGATGCCGCATCTGAGTAGCGATCTGTTTCAGGAACCCCCCGGATTCTTAAGTTACTCCATCGAGTACGGTTCTCTGAATTCTCCAGCTTTGCTCCTGTTCTGCTCGGAGCTGCTGCAGATCTCCTCTCAGCTTGTTGGTCTGGCTGCTCTTCCAAGCTCTCCACCTGGTTCCCCAGATCACTCAGGTTTCCTCAGATCTCTGCCAAGGCATCCCGAATGTCCCCCCCCGGGTGGAGACTATCTCTTTTCGCAGGGTGTGCGTTGTGTGCAGCTCTCCTCCGCTCGCTCCAAATCATCCTCAGTGTCCTCCCCAAAAGCAATGCGGTCCCTCGAATCACGCAACTTATGGGTGTCATTGCCCCCGTAGGAGGACTTGAAGTTCTCTAATTTTTTCCAGACACACATGATGGGGTATTGGGATGGCAGGCGGCGTGTTTCCACTTATTTTTACAATGGTAATAGTACACCTTTTGCTGCTTTTTAGTACGCCCCGATGGGAGCTCAAAAGTTAACCTGCTCAGTGATGTCATTTTCTCCTCCACTATACATTTTTTTAAGCCCGTTCTTGTGTCTGTCTGAGCACCACTGCAGGTTTAAGCATGAGAAACAGGAAGTGCTTTCTTCTTGTGTTTAAAACCTGCAGTAGTGTCAGTGGACAGACACAAGGATGGACTTAAGTGCACAGCAGTTGGAGCAAAGGAGAGAGCTGCTACTGCTGTGTGAACAAGTAATTGCATTTGCATTCGCAGCACTGGGAAAGGGAGGGTGTGGTGCTGATGCTGGAAGAGGGGTGGGGATGACGCTAAGGGGCTGATGCTGATGCTTAGGGATCTGAGGCTGGAAGAGGGCTGATGCTGGGGCTGAAACTAAATCCTGATAAATCCCGGGCTCTCTGGATCACCAAGAGCTCCCTAGTACCCACAGTTAGTCTGTGGATTCATGGTTCTGCTGTCCCCTTGGTTGATTCTCTTATGCATTTAGGATTCATCCTGGACACACGGCTGTCCTTAGATCAGCAGGGTGAGAGAGGAAGGGCATATGCAGGGGAAGGTAGAGAATAAGGAGTCTGGGGATGGATGAGGGGTTGAGGAGGAGGAACACAGGGTTGGCCCAGCCATTAGGCAGACTAGGCAGTTGCCTAGGGTGGTAGCCTGTGAGAGAGGAGAGGAAGCAAAGAGCAGAGCATTCAAAGCTGAACAATAGATTCTGATAAGGCTTAAGGTTTGCCTGAGATTCCAGCACTTTGAATGAACTCTAGGGCTGGCTCTGGAAGAAAGGCAGGATTGGATATTAGAGAAGGCAGTAGATGGATGGGTATTGAAGAATGGGGAGAAGGAGGCAGAAGGGTAGATACTGAGGACATGGGGATGCGACAGAGCAGGGACTCGGACTTTGGGTGGGAGGCCAGAAGGCAGAGTATTGTGAGTTTAAGATGGCTTGGGTGGGAGTGCAAGTGAGAACTCATGGATTTGGTAGGGTGAAAGAGTGGGGGCTTGGGGATTAGCTTGGGGGGAGGATTGTGAGGGTTAACAAATTGAGCAGAGATAAGGAGGACAACAGGGGCAAAGTGATAATGTGAGGGGTACAAATAGAGCTGTGAAGACTGAGTGCACAAAGATTGGGAGGGGAGATAGTTTGAATGACTTAGAGGGTTTGGAGAAGGGTTGGGAGGCGGTAGAAAGGGACAGAGGGCATGGAAAGGGTGAGAGACAAAAGAAGGGGAAGGAGCTGAAAGAGGGTGGAAATAGGGAAGGTTAACGGGGTAATGGAGCCTAGATGGGGATAACATAAGAAAGGGACTGAAGGCAGTGATGCGGAAGGAGTTGGGGCTCATGAGAGGATGAGATCCAGATGAAGCTGGAGAGGGGATTAGTACAGAGGGAGACTAGAAAGTGGGTGAAAGACAGGCTAAATAGGAGGCCGGGGAAAGAATGAGACAAGAAGTGGGGATTGGGAGGACTATGGAAGTAAGAGAAGCTCGTAAGTAGGTGAAAAGAGGGAGACTGAAGACTGGACGGGTGGGGGGGGGGAGGAGGAATGCAATCTAGCTATGGGTAGATACAAAGGCAGATGAGAGAAATGGAGAAAAAAAGATGAGCCAGAAGGATTCATGTCAGAGACAGATGTCAGGGAGGACGGAGGGAAGAAAGAGTGAGGAAATGGAAAAACACTTAGGAGAAAACTGACAAGAGGAAGCGGGAAAGAAAGACCAGGAACAGCCAAACTGGAAAATAAAACGATCAGACAACACATATACCAAAAAAAATAGTTTTAGTTTTTGGAGAATGAAATTTTATCAGCTTTGAAAATGTACATTACATACTTGTATTTTGTTCTGTACAGGAGGAAATGGATTTCTGTTCTTTCTTCAATATTCCAATGTTCAAAGTTTTGGGTTCTTAATTTGCAATCTCTTATTCTTTATGGGTGATGGTTTGTGCAGGGCTGGCCCCAGAGTTGATTCAAGGTGTTGGTGCTCTACACTCGCACACGCATATACACACACACACACACACACACACACGCTTAGTTTGCATAAGGGTTGGGCCGGTCTTGGGTCTGTGTTTTCCATATGGTACTGAGGTGAGGGATTTTCTTAACATGTAGGTTCAGAATAGAGATCTGTAGCGGTCCGGCTTGTTCTCATTGCCCAGCTGAAGCTGTACTGCAAGTCTGGAATATTACATGCTACTTTCCATAGGTAGGGATGGTGCAATTTGACTTCTCAATGTTGGTTCTCCGATGGTATGGTAAGCTGAGTGTCTGTTTGCAAGGTTTTGTGTTACAGACATGGTGTGATGTTAGCGGAGGGAGAATATGTTTCTCTCATTGATGTGATACCAGAATTTGAGTCCAATCATCTTTTGTATGTTGAGCTGTAAAGTGAAACATCCTCCTTCTGCTTTGCACCTGTTTATTGGTTGGTCCGGGAATGTTCCATGTGAATGAGTTATTATGCTCTATATGATTTACATTAAAAATGCATGTTGAGTGTCATTAAATTATAATGAGGGTTTTAGTAGGTGGCTGAAACTGGCTGGGTCTGGAATGTAATCAGAAGTGGCCAATCAAAAGAGTGGCCAAATGGGGCTGGGTTTGCATTTCTGCTTCAGGAGTTGACTGTCGCCGTGTGCTGCTTGCTACCTTCCTGTTTGCAGCTAGAACCATCTGGGAGCTGCTGTTTGGGCTCCCTGGAGCTGTTGGGGGGGGGGGGAGCTGGGGAAGGAGGGTGCAGAGTCTGCACATGCAGGGACAAACAGGGAGATGGACCCTGACAGCAACACTGGAAGCTGAGAAAGTGCCAGTTTATAGAGGCAGGGGGAGGGGGGGGGGGGGGAGCTGTGGGATCTAAATTTGTGGAATTCTTTCTTTAAGTCCAAAAACTGAGTAAGCAATGGCATTTAGGCTACAATATTGGCTTCTTTCTGTTGTGGAGCTGTAAATATTAGCCCTGCTGTGTGCATGGTTCATACCGTAAGATTGGCCTCAAGCTGAGAGCGCAATAGCAAAATTCGACTCGGGGAGCTGAGGAGTAGCCTAGTGGTTAGGGCAGCAACCTGGGATCAGAAATACCAGGGTTTGAATCCCACTGACTGTCCTTGTTGCTTTGGGCAAGCCACTTAACCCTCCATAAGTCCTCAGTAGACACTGAAATACTACAGTACCTGATTGTAACTGTCCTTGATCCACTATTGGAAAGGCGTAAGCTAAATACCAATAAATAAATAAAACCTCTTGAGCCAGCTCTCACCAGTAATCTAGGGATGAAGAGTACTGTACTGCCACCTTCTATCTCTAAGGATCTGAGTCTTCTGAAGTGTGCTTTAAACCCATGGAGGATAATAAATGATATCATCATGCAGCAAAAGAGCTTTTTGCAAAAATGCTCAAGGGCTGGAATAGCAAGGGTACTTCAGGGCAGGACTGGGGTACACTGACAGATCTGTGTGGAGCTTTGTACTGGAGTAGCAGAGGGTGCAGTCGGGCAGGAACGAGGTGATCTGGCAGAGCTGTGTATTGATCTTAGTGCTGGAACAGCAAGGGGCGCTGCAGAGCCAGAGCTGTGTGTGGCAGTGGGTTGCAGTACTGGTTTAGCCTAGCTGCTGTAGGTCAGGATTCAGGTGCATAGGTACTGTGAATCAGTGTTTGGTGGGGGATCCACATTGGAATAAAAATGAATTAGAGCAAGTTATGAATTACATTTCCAGAGCTGTGTAGGAGCTCACAATTGGCATATTGTGACATCACTGAACTGTACAAAGCTTGCTCTGTCCCTACTATGGGGCACTCCACAGCATTAAAATTCACAGCTGATAAGGTTGCTGAAGGAAGTGAAGTCAGGGTTGATGAGACAATGGCTAACGCTGCTGATCCAGGGTCTTCTATCCTTGTAGATGGAGCTATATGTTTCCTGGAACGGATTGCTGAAGAGCTTGGACTGGCTTGTCAGAAAGTGGAGGTAAGACGAGGTGAAGTCATATGATTGATGGGTGGTGGCAATCATTAATGACTTGTGGAGACGGGCACGTGTGATTCTTTAGAGTTCTTAGTGTGATGCTTTCATGTAAGTGAAAAATTTTAAGAAAACAAGAATATAATGGTTAAAGGAAAATTAACACAGCATGACTCTCTGAGACTTGGATCACTGCTGGTGTAGCCTACCAAGTGCAAAGGTTGATATAATGCAACATTACCTATCGGAGGAAGAACTTCCAAACTGGAATGTGGACTGGATACAGCGCCATCTCTGGGAAGGACAGAGCGAGCATCAGCACTTAGAGATTTCTACAGTCTTGTCTTGCGAGAGGAAATTCCAGCTGTTGGCGATCTGGATGGAGATAGCCCTCGCTCTGATGAAAAGAGGGAGCTATAGAGACAATTCAAAAGTCTCAGAATCTCCTTAGCTACTGGACAAGTGGCCAGTGAAGAAAATATATTCCAGTGTATCTGACCCTTCACCCATCCACCATCTCTTCAGCATGTACATCGTTCATATTGAAATAGTGCCCGACGTGTTCTATCTTACTGTTCCTGAAAACCTTTCCATGGCATTCGGGACGCAATACCACCTTCGTGCCTTATTCATATCATCTTTGCAAATTCTTTCTTCCTTGATCACGTGCTGTTTTTGTACGGCTCTGTACTCGCTTGTACAGCCTGAAGCCAGAGAATGATAAACAGCTAACAGGAGCCAAGTAGGTAAAGATAGAAGTTTTGCCAGCTACAAGTGAGAGGCACTTACACCTTATATGAAACACTTGCCCATCAACATTTGGAATACTGTTCACAATGCGGCTATTGCTCTAGATAAGGGGCAGGTGAACAACAGAGCGTGTGCAAAGGAAGGCTTCTAAAAGGGTACACAAGGACCAAGGATGAGCAAACTATGGCATGTAGGCCAACTCCAGCCCATGGAGCACTTATTGTGCATTTATTACCAGCCTGCTGACTCTTCAAGGCCATCCCCTACTCACTGCTGATGTCGTTAGCAAAGGCCTAGTAAGGCACACGACTTTCTATGTCAAAAAATTGGACACTTGGGGCCTTTACTGATGATGTCAGCAAGGGATGGCCTCGGAGCATTGCTGCTCCTGAGAAGAAGAAAAAAATCCTTTAATGTAACCACCATCCAATTAGCTGTTTGGTGCAGCTCTGAGCAGGTTTTGCTTCAAGAGGAAATGAGTATGGTCTTTGTAGCGCTGAATCTATACTTGAACTCAGGAGCAAAGGATCATCTGAAGTGAAGTATCTCCCTGGGGGTCTAGGTGGGCCCCTGAACTCCCAGACCCCAACCTCTCCCAACTCCACAGAGAAATCCTTTGTGGTCCATGCAGTCCCATGCTCCCTCCAGCCACCTCTTCCCCCACCTTGGGTTCAGGAGGTAGGATCAATGTCTACTTGCTCCTGCCTCTTGCGCCATCCTCCTGCAAAATGGCAGTGCCTGACCCCTAGCGGCACATCGGTAAACACTGCTAGGGTCAGCCTACCAAATAAGAGAAGTGATGTTAGTGTCCTGCCTTTAAAAGGTGGGTTGATGCTTTTCTGCTAGCAAATGGAATCAAAATATAGTATTAATTTCGGACCATTTTGTCTTCTGTATGGGTTGCACAGCTCTGGAATTAATGGGGGGAATGTTTCTCATGTTTTTCAAATTCCCTTTTTCCTTTTAGGTGTCTCCGGGGCACGTCATCACCATTCTGACCTGGGAAGGGACATATCCGCATCTCGGATCCATCGTACTGAACTCCCACACGGATGTCGTGCCAGTGTTTGAGGTACAGGGTGATCAGGGCCTAGATGCACATTGGATGGGGATAGGCAGGGGGAATTGTTGTTCTCTGTATTCTTTTCCTCACTGCTGTTCTGCCAGGTGGAACCATTTCAACAGTGTCATGAAATTTCTGACTTTTAGGCAACCTGAGGACTGTTAGCAATCAAAGAACACGGGTGAAGTTACTGCAAAAGAGGGAGCTGTTGAAATCCATGTAGCTAGTTTTCCTATTGGGCTTCTATCTGCTGATCACCTTTACCCCAGAGATGAGCTGTGGTTTTATTTTGCATTAGCAAACTCACTGCCTGATGGATAGTCTTATGTGATAGGCTATCTGTATAGTTCCTGTGTTCCTCTTTTTCTTTATTCTCCCACTCACTCACTTGCTGGCTCTTACACAAGACAGTCTGTCCTCATCCTGAGGAAGATAGGGAAAAACCTACTCTGAAACCCAATTTTTCAGTACCTCTCTGAAGCCAATGGCTCAGCCAAGGTGCAGGTAAACCTCCAGGACTCTCCGTAGGGCTTCAGTGCATCACCTCGGAGGCATGCGTAGGCTCTGCTGAAGCCTGCGACTTTATCTCATGTGTGTTCATTGTGGCAATCCTGAAACCCTGACTGGCTAGGGATGAGAAGCCCTGCGTTAGAAACAGAGGGGAACATTAAACAGAGCAGTTCTGCAAACAGATTTGTATAGTAGGACACATCTGAAAGAGTGTGAAGGCGGCTGCCGTATCTGGAAAAGCTTAGATTTATCAGAATCAAACCTAGTACTTTTGTTTTGGTTAGCCATGGATCTTGTAAGGTAGCCATGGTAAGTTTTAGTTTAACTTAATATGAATTGCAACAAAAAAATGAACTCCCAAACAAAATAAATATTAATGGGAGACTTAAACCTACCAGATATTAGACTGTAGCTTGAGCTAGAATCAGGGGATCATGGCGCTCTGAAGGGAGAGAAACCCACAAGGAATGGGAGAAAAGACTTTTTTTCAGTGAGGGTGATGAAAAGAGCTGCAGTAGAGCCAAAACAGTGACAGAATCCAGGCGTGTATGGGGCAGGTGTTATGAGCTCACCTAAGACCTGTGGCATCATGCTAGAGGGGCCCAGATGGGTGGATTAGGTTGATCCAATGGTGTTGCCTTATGGTGCCTGCTATGTTCCTATAGACTAGATACTGTATGTCAAAGAAGGAAGCAAACTTTGCAGATTCTCATTTATTACCTAAAGGAAAAACCGAAGAATCCCTCTTCTTCCCCCAAAAAATACACAAACCCCTAAGTTGCATGTGGAAGTTTGCAGCGACCTGGTGGCTGCTGGTTAATTACACTCTGTGTAACATGTGAGTATGTACCCTGCGGGCAGGTGGTATGGCTTCTCTCCCCATGGACCTGTCCCTTCCTTGGCCATTCCATGGTCAGTGTGTTCTGGCCCAAGTACTGTGGGTCCACTGATTGCCTACAAGTAGCGTGCACCTATGCCCTTGCAGGGTCAAGCAGACAAAAAGGAGATGCCCTGAGGGAGTGAATGCAGTTCCCTGAGGTCAACGCGGCTGAACCAGGGACATTTATGGAAAACTGAGGAGTCTTTAGACAAACCTTTCTAATATATTGTAGCAGACCTTGTCCTGGAAGGGAAGGTATCTCTCAAGACAGGGAGACATCAAGCTGGGAGGAGAGAAGGGATCCTCTGGAGGGGGCCCCTTCCAGAAGTCATGGTATCCTGTGGAAGTGAGAACAGCCCTCCAGTGGAGAGTATCCCAGGAGATAGGACAGCACAGGTACTAGTAGCTGAGGATTTCATGATTAGGAGAGAAAGACTTGGGCTTATAGGAGGTTAAGTCATTCCTGCCTGTATATGGCCACATATGTACGTAAATGACCTCTGATAGGATACCAACCGGCACTTTGGCATGAAGGTGTGTACTTTGCCAGTAGGCATAGCCTGGGGCATGGCCTGGGCAAAGCATGGGGGGATTTTCATACATGGACATAAATTATAAAATACTTTACACACTTAGATGAAGGTATGTGCAAGAATTTACACCTGCTTGTGAACAGGGCCGGCACCACCATTAGATGAAGTAGGCAGTCGCCTAGAATGCCGGTCCTCCGGAGGTAGCCATTGCCACGGCCGTCGTCCCTCTCGGGACGCTTACATTTACACTTCAGCACTGCAGGGCTGTTTGCTTCCACCCCTTCTCCGACATCCGATGCCAACTTTAGGCTGCTAACGGTATTACATCCCGGAGAGGGGCGCAAGGGGTGAGATTCGCCTAGGGCACCTCATCTTCTTGTTCCAGCCCTGCTTGTGAGCAAGTGTAAGTAATCACGCCTCCATTCAAGGTGCACTCTCTGCCCCATGCGCTAGTATTTTATAAAGACAAGGAGGCCCCTGACCCGTGGTGTCCTGTTACAACATTACCCTTTTAATATCTGTTGCATTGTCTGTTGGGTGCAAAGGTAGAAGACCTCGAAAGATGCCCAGTGTCCTAGGGAGGGTTGGGGAGAAGCCAATGAGATTTTGGAAAATCTTGCGTTCTTTCTCAAGTTCTGTGTGACCATCAGGGTAATGGAGGTGCTCCTTAGGTTCCCAGGCTTTCCCATAATGGCTTTTTCCTGATTTCATTACTATAGGAGCATTGGAATCATGACCCTTTTGCTGCCCATAAAGATGCAGATGGTAACATCTATGCACGTGGCACACAGGACATGAAGTGTGTCACCATTCAGTAAGTACACAGTCAGTCACAATACTCGAAGTATGTCGTGCGATGACAGCCATAGAACTTCAGCATCACTGCTTAGTAAATCCACAGTGTCACGGTGCATAGAGTGTTCAGCTGTGCAGTTGCATGACACGGAGCGTGTTGCTGTTTCATTGGTATGCCTAGGACTACTTTATAGTCACATTAGATTGAGAGCTCTTTGGGCAGATACTCTTTGTATACTGTATCCTAGAGGTCAGCCATTAGAAAGATGTGCCTGGGTGGCGATGTGCTTAAGAACATAAGATGTGCCACACTGGGTCAGAACAAGGGTCCATCAAGCCCAGTGTCCTGTTTCCAACAGTGGCCAATCTAGGTCACAAGTACCTGTCAGGTTCCCAAAAGGCACACACATTCCACGCTGCTTGCCCAATGGGTAAGCAGTGGATTTCCCTGGTACTCCTTTAATAATGGTTTATGGACTTTTCCTCCAGGAACTTTGCCAAACCTCTTTTAAATCCAATTACACAAACAGCTTTTACTACATCTTCTGGTAACGAATTCCAGAGTTTGATTACCCATTGAGTGAAAAAATATTTTCTCTCATTGGTCTTAAATGTGCTACAGTGTAGCTTCATTGCATGTCCCCTAGCCTTTCTACTTTTTGAAAGAGTAAACGACCAGTCTACATTTACCCGTTCTACTCCATTCATTATTTTATAGACCTCTATCATATCTCCCCTCAGCTAACCCTTTTCCAAGTAGAACAGCCCTATCCTTTTAAGCCGTTCCTTGTAGGGATATCCTTCCATCCCCTTTACCATTTTTCTCGCTCTTCTCTGTACCTTTTCTAATTCTGTTATAGCCTTTTTAAGATATGGCAACCAGAATTGCACATAATATTCAAAGTGCGGTCATACCATGGAGCGATACAGAGGCATTATGATGTCATCCTTTGTTTTATTCTCCATTCCTTTCCTTATGATTCCGTGCATTCTATTTACGTTCTTGACCGCTGCCAACATATTTTCCACAATGACACCTAAATCCTTTTCCTAGGTGGTGGTTCCTAATGTGGAACCTTGCTTTGTGTAACTGTAGTTTGGGTTGTTCTTTCCTAAGTGCATAACTTTGCAGTTGTACATATTAAATGTCATCTGCCATTTGGACGCCCAATGTCCTCTTGCAAGTTTTTACAATCCTCTTGTGTTGTAACAACTTTGAATAATTTTGTGTCATCTGCAGATTTGATCACCTCACTCGTTGTTCCCATTTATAACTATGTTAAAAGGTAGCAGGTCCAGCTCCAATCTCCAGAGTACTCTACTATTCTCCTTTCTCCAATGAGAAAATTGGCCATCTAACCCTACCTTCTGCTTTCTATCTTTCAACCAGTTCCTGATCAATAATAGTGTAGCAGCAGAGCGCAGACAAACCAATGATACCAGGAGTCTGTTCAGAAGGTCCAAATCATTTATTTGTGCACAAGACTCAAGCAGAATCAAATTCAAAATGGCTGAGCAATGTTCTCTGGCAAAACAACAACTTTTATAGACTTTTGCTCCATTCTAGGTATAGAAAAACATTTCATTGGTCCCGGTAACCTCCCGTACCTCCCGTACCCCTTCTATTGGTCCCGGTACTGATATGATTATCCAATTATGTACTTGGAGTGGGCTCAGCACCTGCTCACTCCCCTTCTAGTCCCAATTACAATGGCCAGTTTACCAACTTGTTACTTTCCTACTTCCAAGGCCATTGGGCTAGTTAGTACGTGTAGGGAAGCAGGGCTCTGTAACCTTTCTGTCAGCAGTTTTAATTAAATCCCTTACAGCTGTATTTTCTTATCAGTGGCTTTCAAACATATTTTTCTGTATTTTTCCAACTTTCAGTTCTGTTTGTCTAAGCTAATTCAATACTTTTACTGAGTTCTATTTCTACAATAGCAGCATGTTGGGGGATGTGCAATTCCTATGGGCCTCTCCACAGACTTCATTTACAGGTCAAGCTAGTTAGGCCTGCTTGCTTATGTCAGACATTGTGGATCACAGGCCTTCACCTGCCACATTCCCCCCTTTGATTAATCTCACCCTATTACTTAATAAGGTGTGAGAATTAAATCACTTAAAATGGTTATATCATAGTCAGAGGATTCCGACTATATGCAGGAGGTTTAGGTTGGTATAAGGCCATAATCTTAGTTGCGGTCTTCCGCTCTACTATACTTTCAATAGCACTATGAATAGAACACATACAACATGGGATTATACATGGTAACAGTAAAATGACAGCAATGATTATTAGTACTAGTATAAGGAAAGTTTTAAGTCCTCCTAGCCATGAGAAAAGACCTGCAAACCAGTTAGGAAACTTTAGTGAATGCCAAGTTTGTACTGGCACATAAGCTTGCTTTCGCATAGTTTCAGCAATTTCTTCAACTACTTGACCTTTATCATCTATTTTCAAACAACAATTAGTTAAATTCAGCTTACCACATACTCCTCCTTCAGCTGCCAACAAATAATCAAGTGCTAAGCGGTTTTGATATATAGCAGTGCGCATTTGGGTACTCTGTCTAGCTAAAAGTGTAAGAGCTTGGCTAGTCTCATTGGTTAGTATTTCAACTACTGCTTGTAAGCGGATAATACGATTAATCATATAGATTGGGGTTCGATATCCCCACATACCATCATCATTCCAAGTGGCAGGCCCATAATATTCAATGATTCTCTCTGGTGGCCAATCATCACCCTTCCACTTCTCCCACTTGCCTACCTGGAGGGGTGCTCTCTTCTGTCTCAGTGCTCTTTTGTGTCTGTGATTAGTTGTGTACACTGAGTATCCTAATTGTTCTCCATGTTCCGTGTTTAGAAGAAAGAAAGAAGGTCTGATGGTCCCTAAGACACACGCTCCTCCCCAGTGTGTAGGGAGTCGGGCATATGCTCGGTTTCCACAGATCCAGTATAGGCCAGGTGGGGCTTGCCAGGCATGAGGCTTGGCAAGATTAGTCCATAAATGAGAAAGCTCAGGGAATCTGGCTAATGGGTTAGGGGGTTCAGGTTCTTTAATTCCTGACCACCAAGACGTCTTTTTGGTGGTGTCATTATAGAACTTCTGGCTAAGATAGACCAGCTGTCCTACCTGTTGTTTGAACTGGGGTCCAGTTCGTGCATAGCAAAGACGTCCAACTATTGAGTGCGCTAACACCCATTCGCTGGTAGTCTTATGTAGTTCAGTTTGTTTGTAAGTCATAGAATAATTCAATTCTTGGGCTTCCCATGGCCATTGGTCGCCCATTTGTGTTCCCCCACAAAAGTAACAATCTGAAATATTTAGACTGGATACTACTGCTCCAGCTAATTCTAAAAATAAGTTCTGGGAGGGATGGGGAATTTCAAACTTATTTACATGCATGGCTTCATAGAATGTGTCATGGATATGGTACTTGGATGATTTATGGGCTTGGGTATTTAATCTTATATATACTATGGTTCCTGGATCTGATCCAGACCCTGCAATTCGTAGACCAAATCGGAATCCTTGTTTCCAATTTTCAGGTCTCAGAACAACAAGCTCCAAGGGATTGCAAGCATTTTTCTTGCATTTGTCTATATCTTTGACATATGGTCTCCGCAATGCAGCCATTCGATTATCTTTGGTATTATCTACCATTCCAATCCAGGTGGCATAAAAGACACATTCCCATCTTGGGCAGAAGTAATCTGACTCTGGAGCTGTACTATACACATCGGCTAAGACTTTCTTTCCTGTGCATGCTCCCCATCCAGTGGTCCCTTCTGGACACATATATTTGTCATTCGTTGAGTATGTTTTTTCCCAATTACCACACTTAGAACGACTATCTCTGTTGATTACTTCACAAGCATCAAAATACAAAATAGCATATTTACTAGGATCTGTGAGTGGGCGTGTGGCATTGATCAAAGGTCCATCTGCATTTTTCCATCGCATTTCCAAGGTGTAATAGGATGGATTCTGATGCGGATTAAAGCATACTTTAGATTTACCCTTGGTACAAACATTCAGTTCAGTGGTGTTATAAATACACCGAGTCACTTTACCAGTGCAGGAATAGTAAGAGTGATAAATCAAAGTCTGAGTTACTTTCAGTCCAGTCCGAGTAGAAGTAATGCAAGCAGTGCATGGAGGCAAGGCATGAGTCAGTTCAAAGCCTCCAAAACAGGCAACCAGGGCAAAGTAAAAACAAAGATACATGTTGATTGGAGTTCTTCTGAATCCTCAGCTTGCAGATCTTGACCACGACGTTCTTTTCTTCGTCCGTTTGCTAATGAAGCAATTCAACGGGCGCTGAGTGTTGATTGAAGATCCTCAAGTTGTTCATCACACATTAACCAACTTATCAACTTTAGTTGGTTCTAAATATTGTTAATCAATGTAGCATCAAAGTAGTGTGTAAAATCACACACATGAGGTTCGTTGAAACAAACTCTTGCTGTATGGAATACAGCAATCCTCTTCGAAAGACTTGGCTACTGCAGGGCACTGTGATAAAGTGTCTAAGCTGCTGGTTGCCGTCTCAGAGTAACTCGCAAAGGTGCGTCAAGATGCTGCTCTGCTGTCCACTGCTCAGGTTCTGGATCAGCTGCGGGCTGACTGCTGTGGTGGATCCAGGAATCGATTTCTGCTACCTTTACTGCAGTTGGGGTAGACAGGATGACGGTGTATGGTCCCTTCCAATGGGGTTCCAGCGGTGTCTTCTTCCAATCTTTGATCCACACCGAGGTACCAGGCTGGTAGGGATGCAAGGGTTCCGTCAAGTTGATAGGCAACTGGTCTTGGATCCACGCATGGAGAGTCTGCAGAACAAAACTAAGAGCTAGGAGTTCTTGCCTGGTTATTTCTGAACCAATTTGGGCTAGACTTCCTTTAATTCCCTGCACTATTGGTGGGGGTTTACCATACAGAACCTCGAAAGGGGAGAATCCTGTTGACTTTACAGGAGCTGAGCGTATTCTGAGTAAAGCTATCGGGAGTACTTGGGGCCACTTCAGGCGTGTCTCCTGACAAAGCTTAGACATTTGGGCTTTTAAGGTACGATTCATTCGCTCAACTTTCCCTGAACTCTGGGGTCTGTATGCAGTGTGAAGTTTCCACTGTATCTGTAGGGCTTTTGCTAACTGCTGAGTAATCTGAGAAACAAATGAGGGCCCATTGTCTGACCCTATTACTGCTGGAATTCCAAATCTAGGGACAATCTCTCTCAGTAAAACTTTGGTGACTTCTCGAGCTTTCTCAGTTCTGGTTGGGAAGGCTTCTACCCACCCAGAGAAAGTACAAACTAATACTAATAGGTAGTGATATCCATTGGCTTTTGGCATTTCAGTAAAATCAATTTGCAGGTGGAGCATGGGGGTTACACCTCCTGACTGAACTCGGGGTGGTGGTGTGGGACCTTGCTTAGCATTATTTTTGGCACAAATTAGACACTGGCGTGCCACAGAAGCTGATAGGGCTGCTAACATGGTAATGCAGAAATGTGGTCTGAGTGCTTTCTCCATAGCACTCTTTCCATAGTGGGTGGCTTCGTGGAAGGCTTTGACAAAGGCTGGACCTAACAATTCGGGAATTACTATTCGTCCTGGGGGTTGACTGCCCTCTGCTGGTGGCAGCTCAATCCACCCATCTTTCAGTACTCCATCTTCCTTATTACAGTAGTAATCTAATTCTTTGGTGGTATATCGTGGTATCCATAAGTTCAAGGGTACTGGAAACAATGCTGCCTGCATCGGCATGGCTTGTGGCGAAATTTGTCCTGTCATGGCTGCTTGTCGTGCTGAGGCATCTGCAAACCTATTTCCTCGAGCAACTTCTCCTTTTCCTGCTTGGTGTCCTCTGCAATGCATGACAGCTACACGAGTTGGGGCCCATACTGCATCAAGTAACATCAGTATCTCTGGGCCATACTTGACTGATTTTCCTCCGGACGTAATGAGCCCTCGTTCTTTATAGAGAGCTCCATGAGCATGTAGGGTAGTGAAGGCATACTTAGAGTCTGTATATACATTTAACACAAGTTTTGCACCTAGCAGTAGTGCTCGAGTAAGTGCTATTAATTCTGCTTTCTGGGCTGATGTACCTGAGGCTAGAGCTGATGACGCAACGACTTCATGTTGAGTGACTACTGCATATCCGGCGCATCGTCGTCCATTGATGATGAGACTGCTTCCATCTACGTAATAAATTTGGTCAGGATTGTCTATGGGCACATCTGTCAGGTCAGGTCGGCTTGAGAATACAGTGTCCATGACTTCTATACAGTCATGTTCTGGGAGTTCTTCACTAATAGGTATCAATGTGGCTGGATTCAAGGCATGGCTCACTTCCAGTTGTATCTGTGGGTTTTCACATAACATGCTCTGATATTTCAACATTCGGGAATTGGTGAG
This sequence comes from Ichthyophis bannanicus, assembly GCA_033557465.1. Taxonomy (NCBI): domain Eukaryota; kingdom Metazoa; phylum Chordata; class Amphibia; order Gymnophiona; family Ichthyophiidae; genus Ichthyophis; species Ichthyophis bannanicus. The sequence goes on from CM066046.1 coordinate 51,988,100, forward strand.
CCAATGATTTGCTTTCTGTTCCATAAGGGCAAGGACTGCATGTGGCACAGTGACTCGTAGATTCTGTCCTAGTGTGAGCTTATCTGCTTCACTCACTAACAATGCTGTAGCTGCAACTGTTCTCAGGCAAGGTGGCCATCCTTTGGCCACAGTGTCCAATTGTTTCGATAGGTATGCTACAGGTCGCTCCCAATTTCTGAGTCAACATACCTAAGGCATTTCCTTGTGCTTCATGTACAAACAAGTGGAAAGGCTTGTGAACATCTGGTAGTCCAAGTGCTGGTGATGACATCAATTCTTCCTTTAACGTCTTGAAGGCTGTATCCTGCTCAGGTCCCCACTCCAGTGGCGACTTTTCTTCTCCTTTTTGTGGCTTCATACAGTGGTTTGGCGATTTGAGCAAAGTTGGGAATCCAGATTCGGCAATATCCTGCTGCTCCCAGAAAGGCTCTGACTTGCTTTCTGGTAGTTGGGGTTGGAATTCTGCATACTGCTTCTTTTCTTTCTCTGCCTAACTTTCGGCTTCCTTTGGTTATGCGAAAGCCCAAGTATTTCACTTCTTTTTGGCATAGTTGTGCTTTTGCTCTGGAAACTTTGTATCCAGCTTCATCTAGTAGCTGCAAGAGGTCTTTGGTGGCTTGTATACACTCATTTTCTGATACAGCAGCTATCAGCAGATCGTCCACGTATTGGAGAAGCACTCTCTTCCCCGGGGCCACTGGATAGCTTGAAAGGTCTTGATTCAGTGCAGCACTAAAGATGGTAGGCGAATTCTTGAATCCTTGGGGTAGTCGTGTCCAAGTAAGTTGGCCCCCTCTTCCAGAGATAGGGTCCTGCCATTCAAATGCAAATAATATCTGATTTATGGGGGCTAATCTTATGCAAAAGAATGCATCTTTTAAATCCAGAACAGTAAAGTGGGTAGCTTCAGCAGGTATCAGTCCTAGAAGAGTGTAAGGATTGGGTACAACTGGATGTATAGTCTCAACTGCTTCATTCACTCTTCTTAGATCTTGCACTGGGCGGTAGTCATCTGTTCCAGGCTTTTTCACTGGCAAAAGTGGAGTGTTCCATGGGGATTGACATACTTTTAGTAGGCCATGTTCTAGTAATCTTTGCAAGTGGCGGTGGATGCCTTCAATAGCAGCTCTTGGGAGAGGGTACTGCTTGACATGTACTGGTGTAGCACTAAGCTTGAGAGTTACAATTATTGGAGCTATATGTTTGGCTAGGCCTGGAGGACTGCCTTCTGCCCATACTCCAGGTGGCGCATCAATGCTTTTCAAAGTTTGTTCAAAATAGGTGTCTTGGGCAGATTCATCACTGTAATATCTCCATTCTTCTTCTCGGGGAACTGTAAGCAGCATTATTCCTGCTGGCCTGGCTTGAGAATTTACTGTCATTTGCATTTCTCCTTTTTCAGTAAAGGATATTTGGGCTTGTAGCTTGGCTAACATATCTCGTCCCAGTAGTGGCACTGGACATTCAGGCATGTAAAGGAATTGATGAGTTATTTGTTGTCCTCCTAGACTGCATATGCGATTCTGAAGAAAAGGTTTTGTAGCTTTGGCACCAGTTGCTCCTACAATGGTGACTGCTTTTGTAGAAAATGGGGCTATCTTTTTGTCTACTACTGAATGTTCTGCTCCAGTATCAACCATAAAGTTCATAATTTGGTCTCCTATTTGTATTCCGACCATAGGCTCCTGGAGACCTAAAGCAAATTCGGAGCCCGGTCTGTCCTAATCCACGTCATCTTCATCATGGGCTGTCACAGCCAATGCTTGTACGGCTTCTCTTCTTTCTCGCTGGTATTGCTCTCAATTGGCTCCTCCGCGGTTTCGGGGACGGCCTCGTCTTTCTTCTCTCCATTGATGATTGTTTTCGTCATCTTGGTGGGCGTCTTCGAGTTGTGGGCATGCATTTCTCCAATGTCCTTCCTCCCTGCAGTAGGCACATTGGTTTATGCCTAGCTGGGGCTGGCTTCCGCCTCGGCCCCGCCCCTTCCTCTGCTCCGTCGACTAGGGATACCTCCCCTTTTCTGTTCAACTATGGCCGCAGCCAAAAAATCAGCTTTCTTCTTCATCTTTCGATCACATTCTCTCTGCCTTTCATTATCACGATTCACATACACTTTATGAGCGACTTCCAATAACTGAGTTGCATTCATGCCCGCAAACCCTTCTAATTTCTGTAATTTACGTCTAATGTCTGGTTGAGACTGATTTACAAAAGCAGAATTCACCATGCATAAGCTTCCTGGTGCATCGGGATCATAGGGAGTATACATTCTATATGCTTCAGTTAATCTTTCATAAAACACTGCTGGGCTCTCATCTATACCTTGGGTAACTTCAGTAACTTTGGAAAGGTTCATAGCTTTCTGGCCCCCCCTTTTCAGGCCTTGTATAAAGCCTTGGTGAAAACGGGCTAGGGCTCTGGATCCTCTTTCTGTATTTGGATCCCATCGGGGGTCTTCATTCGGGAATTCTCTCTGGGCCGCTTCCCGATTTATCTATTCTTTCCTCCCCCCTTTCTCCTGGAGCTACAGGGTTATCTGCCAGCCAGTCTATAGCTGCTTTTCTAATTCGTGTCCGCTCCTCTGTAGTAAATAAGGTGGACAGAAGCTGGCGGCAATCTGCCCATGTTGGTTGGTGAGTTTCCATAATAGTATTCACTAATTCTGTAAGCTCTTGGTGTTTATTGGTATAGGAGGCATAATGTGTCCTCCAATTTAACAAATCAGTGGTAGAGAAGGGGACATACACATAGCTTAGGGGGTCCCGCCACCACCTCATTATCTTCATTTCTTACGGGTATTCCCGGGACTTGCCGTAAAGGCATCATCTTGGCAGTAGATGTCTTTTGGGATCTGAGAGATATTTTCGTAACTTTCCTGTCAGGGGTTATTTTCTTCTTCTCTACGTGCTTTACTTTAGATTTACTTTTTACTGGCGAGCTAACACTGGCAGCCGCTTTTACACTGTCAGTATCACTCTGGGAAATTTCAATTTCTTCCTGTTCTGTTTCTGTCTCTGATTCTCCTTTTTCAGTCTCGGTAGAATCATCTTCTTCAATTAAAGGGAGCTCATCTACCTGCTCTTCGGGTGATGGCTCAGGGGTTTGGTCCCGTTCCCGCTGTCTCTGGGGCTCTGGGGCAGGGCGCGGGGCTGCTCTCACTGGGCGCGGGGTTTGGAGCTGTCGGGTAATCACTTCTGGGGAATCAGGATCTACCAGGATGGGCTTCTTCCTGGATTTCTCACCTTTCCCTTTCTTTCTAGGCTGTTCTATTTTCTGACTATAATCTGTCTTTGCTAACATTATTCTGCACTGCTCTTCATAACAGCGCTTCGCCCAAGGGGGCGGATCTTCACAAATACTTAACCAGGAATCTATATAGGGGTACTGATCGGGGTGCGCTATTCGCACTCTATGGTGAACTAACTGAATAATTCCTACATTAAAGGTTCCCTCTCGGGGCCAGGTAGGGTCTAGATCGGGCCACTCCCTAGTACACAAAATCTGTAAACGGGCTGCAGTCATTTTAATACCATAATCTCCGGAATATTCTTCTTTAAAATGTGCGATCATACATTCTAATGGAGTGTTCCTAGTAGACCCCGACCCTCCCATTTCGATGTGTGCGTGCAACAACAGACAAAAGGGAAAAGGAGGGCGGACCGTGGGTAAGGGGTCCTCACGGCCCTAGAAACGTATAAGGGAAACAAATAACAAGACAAGACGACAATCGTTTCCCCCTTTTTACGACCTGAACGCGGTCACCCGGTCAGGAACTGCGTTACTCAGGGGTCCACCTTCGCTTGGTCCATGCTGCCAGACCTCTCATTCACACTCCATTCACACAATCATGCTAGCAACGTATCCCAGAATGCATTCATTTCTGTCTATTCTTACTAGTCTCATGCAAGTTCCAAATGCTAGAAGACGAGGGTTTCACCCTGATTTACTTACGCAGGGGTAGTCGGCCCGTCTTTGAGAGGTGATCAAGCTCTCTTTCATGCGAGCGCTAAATTCATGCCAAGTTCATGCAAGATTGGCAGTACTGCTCTTTCTTATCTGTCTAGACACATGCTTAAATCAAAACTCTACTCACTGGATCCGGTGCTCAAAGTTCCCAAGCAAGCGCATGAGTTGGACCTCGGACTCCCCTCACTCGGGTTCGAGGTGTTGGCTCCAGCCGGGCCCGGCACCCGCCGTGGTCCGACTAGCTCCCTCCGATGCAAGGGACCGGTGGCGCCAGGGAGCGAGCCCCCGTCGGAAGGGCGCGATCCTGGCAGGACCAAACCTGTAGAGGCGGAAAGTCGTGGTATATTGCCCTATATACCCTCTAATACCACACCTTCCCGGCCAACGCACCAAGAATATGTAGCAGCAGAGCGCAGACAAACCAATGATACCAGGAGTCTGTTCAGAAGGTCCAAATCATTTATTTGTGCACAAGACTCAAGCAGAATCAAATTCAAAATGGCTGAGCAATGTTCTCTGGCAAAACAACAACTTTTATAGACTTTTGCTCCATTCTAGGTATAGAAAAACATTTCATTGGTCCCGGTAACCTCCCGTACCCCTTCTATTGGTCCCGGTACTGATATGATTATCCAATTATGTACTTGGAGTGGGCTCAGCAGCTGCTCACTCCCCTTCTAGTCCCAATTACAATGGCCAGTTTACCAACTTGTTACTTTCCTACTTCCAAGGCCATTGGGCTAGTTAGTACGTGTAGGGAAGCAGGGCTCTGTAACCTTTCTGTCAGCAGTTTTAATTAAATCCCTTACAGCTGTATTTTCTTATCAGTGGCTTTCAAACATATTTTTCTGTATTTTTCCAACTTTCAGTTCTGTTTGTCTAAGCTAATTCAATACTTTTACTGAGTTCTATTTCTACAATAGCAGCATGTTGGGGGATGTGCAATTCCTTTTAGCCTCTCCACAGACTTCATTTACAGGTCAAGCTAGTTAGGCCTGCTTGCTTATGTCAGACATTGTGGATCACAGGCCTTCACCTGCCACAATAGTACACTGCCTTCTATCCCATGGTTTTTAATTTCCCCAAGAGTCTTTCATAGGGGACTTTGTCAAAGGCTTTCTGAAAAACGAGATACGCTATATCAAACGGCTCATCTTTATTTACCTGTTTATTCACACATTCAAAAATATAAGAGATTGTTTACCAGACTAGATTGACCTTGATGAAAATTGCCTCTTCTCTGAATGGTTGAAAGCTTTTGAAGCTTTAACATTGCACTTAGTTTTAGTAAGAGGGGAAACGGTTTTCTCAGGAGCACCTTTAGCCTGGGAGAGGAACCTGCACATATACATCTGGAGAAGTGTTTTTAAAAGCCAGGGGAAAGGATATTTTGGAAATTGCCTGCTTCATATGTGTGCTTCCGCAATGTACATGCTTTTACCAGCGTTTGCAGGGAGGTGTTCCCAGGGTGCGGTCAAACTAGAAGGAGACAACGCTATCCTGATGTTTGAAAATCGCTCGGAGCAATGTTTGATGGGTTGTTGATAAGTATAATAAGCAAATACATGCAGAAAAGGTACTTACGAAACTCTTTAGACACTGCTTTGTCCGGGGACAGTTTTCAAAGACTCCGTGCCAGGATGTACAGTTCTGAAAATTGTTCTGTAGATTTTCCAGTCTGTGCAGTGTGTTTTGGCCTTTTTCTGCTGCCTACAGAAACGGAATGTGCCATGCTAAGGGGAACATTTGTACCCACAGCCTTGCAGCAATGTGAATTACTGAAAATCACTTACGAAAGTGGTGCATCCAGTTCAGTAAAACGACTGGCATTGCAGAAAGTGTAAAGCACCAGTCTAACTTTCAGAAACAAGCAGGTTTCAGAGGTGGAGAGAAAGTGACCTAGTGGTTAGAACAGTGGCCTGAGAACAAGGGAAACTAAGATCTGAATCCCACTACTGCCACTAACGCTCCTTGTGACCTTAGGCAACTCACTGTATCTCCTAGTGCCTCAGGTGCCCACTTAGAATGTAAGCTCTTACTGGACCTAAATATATTTATTACTATCTTAGAGCGCTGTGTATGTCTAGTAAAGCATGTCCTGTTTCAGTAAATAACAGCCTGACATATCCTTGTGCACACTGATGCACAGAGAGGTTTTGCAGACAGAGCACCAGTTTAGATCATTATTTTGGGAATTGAGGAAGTTATCAGAGCAGAAACCAGTTTTTCTTCTTTCCTTCCATCTCTCTCTCTCTCTCATCTGCATTTCTGTAGGTATATTGAAGCTATTCGGAGGTTAAAGGCCTTGGGGAAGCATTTCCCCCGAACAATTCATCTGACATTAGTGCCAGGTAAGATGCCAATGCTTGCTCCGTGTGCCACGCCTTGCTTTGGAGTTTAGTGAATGAGATCAGTGACTTCAGTGTTGGGATCAGGGAGCAAGGAGGAGATATTATATGTTTATGTTTATTTTGAATTTGATGACAGGCTTCATGTTTTTAGGAGTCGAATCAGTTAAGGGCCATGCTTTTCACCACTGGGACTAGGTCCAAGTGCCACTTGAGCTGATAAATGATAGGTTTGAGTCTTGGATCAAGTCTATCTAAGGCTGGAAGCACATTTTAAGAAAATCCATTCTCTGAAAAGTTTACGCTGATGATCAAAGTATACTTGGATTCAAACCGCAGAGGGGGAGCTGGTGAGGGAATGTAAGAAAAATCTTGTTCTGCAAATAACAAACATGAAAATATTAATGATGGTGATACCAGTTTATATTAGTAATTTTAAATGGTCATTTAACTGACTCCTTTGCCTTATAAAATGTTAGATAGCTTGAGCTTTTTCTGAATCGGTACGAATGTTGGAGTTTCTACATTTTAGCTACCAGCGCAGTAGAGTCTGCGCCTCTCAGGACCGCGCCAAGCTAGCAACGCACCCTGTGCGACTGGTAAAACTGGGACCTCTTATTCACGCATCTGCATGCAGGAACTTGCTTTTGTGGGGCTTTCAGGAAACCCAGTGATGATATCCGCGCCCCTTCTGTACGTGCCCCCGGCGCCTCTTCTATGGGAATCCTGCAAAATGCTGCTTTTGTTAAAAGGGAAAAGCTCTTTATGGACTGGCTTGAATTAAATCCCCTCATTAACAAAAAATAAATGTTTACCTTGTAAATTTGACATGATGCACTTGAGACCTCGGATCCCGTATTAAAGGATGCTGTTCAGGAAGGAATTTTTTTTTTTCGCTGTAGACACAAAATACATTTAGATTTTTTTGTTTTTAATTCTTTGATTTTTGCGTGTGCTTTAATTTGTACACTGCTCTGGACATGCTTGTCTCAATGGCAGGGTGGTTTAGAAAAATGTTATTGAAAAAGAAATAAAAGGACACGGAGGGTGTCTTGATCCTGAATAAACATGGTGCTGCTGGGACAGGCTGTTGTATCGTTGTGACCCTGCTGTTCCTTTTTCTTTGAGGACAGATGAGGAGATTGGGGGCCATCAGGGGATGGCACTGTTCGTGAAACGACCTGAGTTCCAGAATCTCAACGTAGGCTTTGCTTTGGATGAAGGTAACATGTCGCAACTCCTTTCTAAAGGGATAGACCTAATGTATGACAGGTGCTATTGCAGTCGCTCCTAGGAGGACAGAGTGCTGAGCGTTTGTGAGCCCGTAGGATGGACTGTATTTTAGCACAATTTATTCTTAAAAAATGATTGAAACCCTTATAAGAGAGAAAGATAACCCAAGTGAATAAATAGAATACATATTGATTCTTTGGAAAATTCAGCAGTAAATATCCTTATCTGAAAAAAGCATGTAAACCCCTCATTCAGTAACTGGTATTATTACAATACCTCTAGCTAAATGTTTCCCGTAACTATTAGTCTCTCACATCACCCTGGTGGACCTTTGGCCCATTGTTCCATATCAAACTGTTTCAGCTGGGTGACATTCGAAGGTTTCCCTGCATGAACAGCTCGCTTCCGCCTTTACCACAACATTCAGAAGGGTTTAGCTTGGAAGCTTGATGTGACCAGTCCAAAACACAAAATCTTTTCTTCGGCCATTCTGTAGCAGATTCACCTGTATTTAGGGGTTTTTTTGTTGCAGTGAGACAGACTTTCAGCCCATGGATGGATGGCCTGATATTCTCATTTCATTTATTTAGCTATTTTACCTGCTTTTACCAAATGCTTAAGGCAGGGGACATAAAGACATAGTACAAAATTACCACGTACAGAAATACACACACTAATAACAAAACAAGCAAATGGGAATACAACCCATAAGTTACATAGAAACACAGCTTCAGAAAAAGCCCTTAAGCTAAAGGACAGTAGATCACTTCACTGTCCACATACGGCAGAAATAAATAGATCTTTAAGGCTCACCAAAATCCCGCAAATCAAGCAAAGGCATGCAGTATGGCAACCTATTACACAAAGATGGAATAACACAATTAAAGGACAAAGCCTGAGCGCTCGACATTCTGAAGATTTTCACTGTGATTGCGAAATCCGAGGGTACATGCCCCTTTATAACTTAGCCATCACTTACCTAGGCCCCATCTGCTGTAACGCCTTATGACCTAAAGTTTACAATTTAAACTGAATCTGGTTAACTATTGGCAGCCAGAGAAGCAGATGAACTGGTGAAGCGTAATCTGTAAAGCCCGAGATTTGTTTTTCTCGATTAGCCATGCATAGAATGCGTTACAGCAGTCCAAACGGGACAAAATCAAGACATACATAACGGCTGCAAAGTCTTTCTGAGTAAAGAATAGACAAATGCTCCTCATTTGGTGCAAATAATAAAAACAGTTCTTTACCACATAAGAAATCTGTTTTTCAAAAGTTAAACTCTCATCAGATGTATCTCCTTTCCGGTTCGTCCCTCCAGTCCCGATGAGTGGGTTATGCTCATCTACCAGCAGGAAGAGACTGAGAACACGACTTAAAGCATGCCAAAAGTAGCCTGTGCCACTGGTAATAGCCAGTATTTCTCAGTCTCCAGCAGGTGGCTGAGCATAGCCTGTGCAGTCTGGTGCTGGTTTTGGGCTGACGGTAATGCTGCTGGCCCAAGGCGCAGTACCTGGTGGCGCCGGAACCCTCCCCCCTTCTCCTCCAGCCACTCCCCTCCAGGGTGCTCCCTCTGTCCTCCTCCCCAACCTTTGGGAGGAGGCCAGGGGTTGAGCGGGTGCCTGTATCTTTAAGAAAAAAAAGAAAATAAAACATGAGCAGGCAATGTGAAAACTAGCTGCCAAGTCAGCGGGGCCTTTGGGGGGGAGGGGGGGCAGCCACTGGGTAAGTCCAGGGAGATGCAGAACCGCATGGGGGTGGGGCATAAGGTTGGATCACGACTAGTGTGTTGTGTGCGGCAGCCACAGAGCATAGCTGTCTGAGGACAGGCTGTGCCGCGGCTACTTCTGGGAAAATGCAGCTGCAGCGGATCATCTCAGAGGAGATGGAACCGTGTGAGACAGTTGATAGAGAGAGCTAGATTGTACTCCTGGGAATGGTGGTGGGTCTGCAGTTTTGGTGGGAACTGCCACTATTTTGGATACATCATGTGCTGCAATTTGGAGGGAACGGGGACCCCTACGCTGCAGCCAGTGGCTGGTTTTTCATCCGGATGTCGACTGAGTTGTTGGAGGGGGTGTGGAGGCCAGGGGCTCTCCCTTCTTCCCTGAATTTGTCCTCCTGCTCCATCAGGCCTTTGTCCTGAAGCAGGGCTTGGGTGAGGGTTCCCCGTTCTCCAGCAAGTCTCCCTTAGGTAGGGGGCCGGGGTCTTTGGCGGTGGCTAAGCACCTGCATCGCAACAGATTGGAGAAGGAAGTGGATCTAGGCTCTGTGGGGGTCACTAGAATCCATGGACCCCTTGGAGGGGATGGCAAACCTCCTGAATATGCACTTTCTAGAGGACCTGGGGAACAGAGAGCTCCCAGTGGGGGAAGATCCAACAGTGATGCAGATCTTTCACCTGAATGAGCACCCTCTAGAGGACCTACTACTACTACTATTTTGCACTTATAAAGGGCCACGCATGCAGCGCTGCACAGCTAACCTACAAGAGGTAGCCAACATACAAGAGACAGTCCCTGCCCGTCAGAGTCATGCTCATCAGAGCTTACAATCTAGTTAGAACAGTTTAGAGCATTAGTCAGTTCTGCGGAAGATACGGTGTGGTATAGTTTGGTCTAAGGTTTGGTCGTAGACGTAGACGGGGGTCAGGGTAAGATGAGGATGGAAGTCAGGATCCGAATGCAACGGTGAAGAGGTGGGTCTTCAACCTGGATTTGAAGAGGGCCAGGGAGGACGCCTGGCGCACAGACACAGGTAGGCTGTTTCAGGCGTATGGTGCAGCAAGGTGAAAGGAGCGCAGTCGGGAGTTCGCGGTGCGGGTGAAAGGCATTGATAGAAGTAATTTGTTGGCGGAGCGCAAATTTCGAGCGGGGACATAGGGAGAGATAAGAGGTACTGAGGGGCCATAGAGTGAATGCATTTATAGGTCAGCAGGAGAAGCTTGAATTGGATGCAGAATAGGACAAGGGAGCCAGTGAAGTGACTTGAGAAGAGGAGTAATGTGGGCATGGCGAGGCTGGCAGAAGATCAGTCGAGCAGCATGATTTTGTATAGATTGAAGGGGAAGGAGGTGGCTCACGGGGAGACCAGTGAGGAGTAGGTTGCAGTAGTCGAGGCGAGAGGAGATTAAGGAGTGGATAAGCATTTTGGTAGTATGTTCAGAGAGGAAGGAGCGGATTTTGCTGATGTTGTAGAGAAAGAAGCAGCAGGTCTTAGCTACAAGCTGGATATGAGCGGAGAAGGAGAGAGAGGTGTCGAAGATAACCCCTAGATTGCGGGCTGAGGGAACAGGAAGGATAGTAGATCCATCAACCTGTATTGAGAGAGGGGGAAGTGAGGGGGGGGAGGAGTTGGGTGGAAAGACAAGGAGTTCAGTCTTGGCCATTTTCAGTTTCAATCGGCGATGAGACATCCAGGCAGCAATGTCCAGAAGACAGGCAGAGATCTTGGACTGGGTTGCCAGAGAAATGTTAGGTGTAGAGAGATAGATGTGGGTGTCGTCGGTATAGAGATGGTACTGAAAGCCATGGGAGGAGATAAGCGCTCCGAGGCCTTGGGTATAGAGAGAGAAGAGGAGGGGGCCCAAGACAGATCCCTGAGGTACACCTACCTGAGGCGGGGTAGGGGAGGAGGAGAAGCCACTAGAGCACACACTGAATGAGCGATGGGAGAGGTAGGAGGAGAACCAGGATAGAACGGAGTCTTTGAAGCCAAGCGAGGAGAGGGTGGTGAGGAGAAGGTAGTGGTCAACGGTGTCAAAGGCAGCAGAAAGGTCAAGAAGGATGAGGATGGAATAGAGACCCTTAGATTTAGCCAGGAACAGGTCGTTAGTGACTTTAGTGAGTGCCGTTTCAGTGGAGTGTAGGGGACGGAAGCCGGATTGTAGTGGGTCCAGGAGGGCCTGGGAGGCAAGGACGTCGAGGCAGCGACGGTGGACTGCTAGTTTTAATAGTTTGGATATGAAGGGAAGGAGGGAGATGGGTCGATTAGTTAGAAGGGCATATGGGATCAAGTGAGGGTTTCTTGAGGAGGGATGTGACAGCATGTTTGAAGTCTGCGGGGATGGTTGCAGTGGAGAGAGAAAGGTTGAGGATGTGAGTGATGGAGGGGGACAATGGTGAGGGAGATGGAACGTAGGAGATGGGTGGGGATAGGGTCTGATGAACAGGTGGTGGGTTTGGAGGAGGAAAGAAGGAGTGCGGTTTCTTCTTCAGAGATCAGAGGGAAGGAGGAGAGGGTGGTGGGAGGAGGATGGATGGGGAGGAGAATTGGGGAGGAGGGGAGGTAGATGAAGGGGTAGGGAATTGGAGGGTAATTTTGTGGATTTTGTCATGAAAGTAGTCGGCTAGGGTTTGGGCAGAGAGGGAGGGCGGGATTGGGGGAAGGGGGACCTTGAGGAGAGAAATGAGGGTATTAAAGAGACGGCGAGGATCAGAGGCAAGGGAATTGGTCAGATGGATGTAGTAATCTTGTTTGGCAAGTGCCAAGGCTGACTGGAAGGAGCCAAGCATGAATTTGAAGTGTAAAAGGTCATCCTGGGAGCGGAATTTGGACCAAGCTTGTTCGGCAGAACAGGCGCAGATGCGTAGGTAGCGGATTGTGGGTGAAAGCCAGGGTTGAGGAGTAGATCGTTTTCCAGGACGTGGGGTGGGAGGGGCAAGAGTGTCAAGGGCTGAGGATAATGTAACATTGTATGAGGATAGTGCCTCGTCGACGGACTCGGATGATAAAATGGAGGAAAGAGATGGAGAAATGGTGGAGGAGAGAGTCGGGGGATCAATATTATTAAGGTTTCTAAATAGGTCAGAGGAGTCAGGACGAGGTTGGGACGGCGGAAGCTGAGGAGTAAATGTCAAGAGGTGATAGTCAGATGAGGGAAGGATTGAACTGCGGACGTTTGAGGGAGAGGAATTGGAGAAGAGTATTAGGTCAAGGCAGTGGCCGTGTAGGTGTGTGGGAGCAGTGGAGCAGAGTTGGAGGTCGAACGAGGAGGTAAGAGCGAGGAGCTTAGAGGCATGGGGGTCAGAGGGGTTGTCGATGTGAATGTTGAAATCGCCAAGAATAAGAGTAGGGGAGGAGGGATCCATAAAGGCGGAAAGCCAGGCGTCTAAGTCGATGAGGAAGGTTGATTTGGATTTGTCGGGTGGGCGATAAATAACAGCTACTCGGAGCGGGAGTGGTGTGAGGAGGCGAATGGAGTGGACTTCGAAGGAGAGGGGGGGAGTGTGATTGGGGTAGCAGAAGTGGTTGGAATTGGCAGGAGGGAGCGAGAAGGAGGCCACCGCCACCACCGTGACCAGTAGATCAAGGTGTATGGGAGAACTGGTAGCCCCCATAGCGCAGAGAGGCAATGGAAGCAGTATCGTCAGGGGGGAGCCAGGTCTTGGTCAAGGCAAGAAGGTGTAGGGCATTAGAGATAAAAAGATCGTGGATAAAAGTGTATTTTTTTTAATGACTGAGCATGCGTTCCATAGGGCGCATGAAAACGGGAGCGCGGAGGGGGGGGAGGAGAGGGATATGGATAAGGTTGGATAAGTTACATGTGGAATTCTTATTGGAGTAGCGTGGGGGTCTATTTCTAGGGTAATACCGAGATTTAGAGGGAGCAGGGTGTGGGTGGGTATGTCTGGGTGTATGTGCTCTCCAGGGGGGACATGAGGGAGGGGAAATAAGGGGTAAATTGATGGTATCAGGTAGGTTGTGTGAGGGATTATTTTTGGTGGTAAGGTTGGAGTTGATATTTATGGATGAGTGATTGTGGGATGAATGGGGGAGGGAGGAGCGTGATGTAGATGAGATTAGATGGGGTACGTGAGGAATTTTTTTAGTGTGAGAAGGAAATCGGGGGGGGGGGGGGAGGCGGCCAGGGTTGGGGTTGGGGTTGATATTACCTGAAGAGAGAAGGAGAATGAGTATAAGAGAGTGAGGTAAGGTGGACATAGTACGGCGGAAGCGAGGGTGGGGTTGCTTTAAGGAGAGAGGGGCTAGTTGAATGCGGGGGATGGTGTGAATAAGCTCAAGAGCAGATGCTAGGCTAGGGGGCAGAATGGGGAACAGAGAGCTCCCAGTGCGGGAAGATCCGACAGCGATGTAGATCTTTCACCGGGATGAGCTGCCCCCTCTTATTTCAGTCCCAACACAACAGCAGTTTTGCGCATTACGAAGAGGCTAGGTTGGAGCCGTGGAGGACTCAGAAGATCCATTGATGGAGGGCATTCACAAACCCCCGTAGTCGTTTCCAGCTCATAGGGCTTTGAAGGCGATGATTGCGGAGGAGTGGAACACTCCTGATGCAAGCTTGTGTGTGGGGTGGAGCATGACTCAGCTGTACCTGATTCCCCCTGAAGAGAGAGAGACGTTGCACTTACCTCGGGTAGATGCACTGGTGACAGCAGTTACACGTAAGACCACCATCCTGGTGGAGAGTGGTACGGCCTTAAAGGGACCCTCAGGATAAGCATGAAGCAGGCTTTTGAGGTGTCTGTGCTAGCTCTGCAGGGAGCTATATGCGAGGCTTATGTGGCTAAGACCTATCTCCGATGGTCGCAAAGGATCCCTGAGGAGACGGGCAGATCTTGCTGGTCAGGTGGATGCCTCTAGGCTGGAGTCAGGGTTGCCTTTATGGTGGACCTGCTCTGATTTGCTTTGGGCATTGGCCAAAAGCATGGCCATGGTGGTCTCGACACGCCAGCTATTATGGCTGCACAATTGATCGGCAGATGTGGCCTTTAAGGTGTGGCTTAGCAAGCTTCCCTTCGCAGGGAGGTTGCTGTTTGGGGAAGACTTGGAGAAGCTGGTCAAGGATTTGGGAGACTCCAAGGTGCCAAAGCTGCTGGAGGATAAGCCCATGGGGCAGACAGGGCCCATGAGGGGCCATGTTTTGCATTCTCGCAAGTTTTGTCCTGCCCGGGTGGTGAATCCACAAAGATTCCGTTTCCTGCAGCAGGGCCTGCCCTTTCGTGGGGGCTCCCATGGAGTCCAAGGAGGGGCCTCGGGAACTCCTGGGACCACCATCTTTCCAATGAAGATTGGGGATTCATCCTGTAGGTGGCTGCCTGCAATCATTCTTTCCCACTTGGGCCCAGATTATGTCAGATGCCTGAGTACTGGAGGTAATCAGAGATGGTTATGCCCTCAAGTTCGCCAGGCCCCTCCTGGATGCCTTCATGATCTTGCCATGCTGGGCTTCTGGCAAGACACAGAAAGTGAAAGAGGTGCTCGAACACCTGTATTGGCTAGAGGTTGTGGTGCTGGTCTTTCCTGGCTACTGGGGCTCCAATTGGTATTCCATCTATTTTGTGGTGCCCAAAAAGGAACCCCCAAAGCTCCTCCTTGGAGTTGAGGAAGGTCCCTCATCCAAGGTTGTGGAACTACCTTCAGATGCTGGGTTCCATGGCAGCCACGTTGGAGCTGGTGCCCTGGGCAAGGTTACATATGCGAGCCCTTCAGATGGACTTGTTGTAATGGTCGCCCTAGTTGCAGTCCATGGAAGTTTACCTTCCACTCCGAGCAGCGGCCCAAACGAATTTGAGGTGGTGACTGAATTCAGAGATGCTTGTGGCAGGGGTGCTTCTTGAATCCCTGGATTTGGGTGGTGGTGACCATGGATGCCAGTCTGTTTGGCTGGAGTGGACTTTGTCAGGTGGCTCAGGGCAGATGGAACCAGGAGGAGAGTCACTGGTTGATCAGTTGCCTGGAGACGTGGGCAGTGCGTCTGGCTTTGGAGATGTTCCTCCTGCGTTGAGTCGCAGGGCTGTGCAAGTGCTGTCGGACAGTGCCACGACAGTGGCGAATATCAATCATCAGGTCGGCACGCGGATCTCAGTAGTAGAGGCAGAGGCGATTCTATTGCTGCAGTGGGTGGAGACCCATTTGCTGGCACTCTTGGCAGCCCTTATTACTGGGAAGGAGAATGGCCAGGCAGACTACCTGAGTCGCAGCTCTCTGACTCCCGGGGCATGGACTCCATCGGCGTCAGCCTTCCAGTGAACTGTGGATCACTGGGGGTGGCTGACAGTAGACTTGATGGCATCTCTAGAGAACAAGGTCGACTGTTTCTTCAGTTGCCGCAAGATGCATATGTCCGAGGGGCCGGATGCCTTGGTTCAGCCTTGGCCTAGCGCAAGTCTGCTGTATGTTTCCTCCGTGGCATCTGATCGGTTGGGTTCTGCAGCGGGCGGTGCTGGTTGCACTGGACTGGTCTTGCTGGCCTTGGTATACGGATCTGGTGTGGCTGCTGATAGCGAAGCCGTTCACCCTGCCAGTGGATGTGGACCTGCCTACCTAGGGGCCGGTACAGATGCCGGACATGGGTCAGTTCTCGCTTACGGCCTGGCTCTTGAGAGGGCTCTACTGAGGCACAGAGGTTACTCATCTCAGGTCATTGATACCCTGCTGCAGGCTTGCAGGTGATCAACGTCATTAGCCTATGTGCGGATCTGGCGCATCTTTGAGGCTTGGTGAGGAGAGCTTGGCATTTGCCCCTTGGGGCCTTGCTTCCTGATATCCTGGCTTTTCTGCCATCTATAACTGGTGGTGAACAATCAAAGATTTACATAATTATGTATATTTAACTTATTTGCAATTTAAGATAAAAGAGGGCGTTGTTCAGAGTGAAGGGTAGCACAAGATGCTCAAACCCAGTCATGCAAATTTACCCTGCAGGATGATTTACCTGTCACCCAGTTCTTTGAGCACCAAATTCTAATTAAGCAATTAATTGTGCTAAGGAAACCTGGGGTTCACTTATTGTTTCACATATTGATTCTGAATAAATCTTACTGCTCTCACGAAACACTGAATTGTTTAATTTATACGCCATTAAATAAAAAAAGCTGGTTTCCATTAAACAAGGAAATCATGTAACAACTTGTAATTCTCATTGCACTTGAGGTTCACAGATCTTTTTCTCAGCACTATATATATATAATCACATAATCACATCATTGGATGGTGGTAAAAGTTCTTCAAATGGCTTAGTTTTACTGTGTGTGTGTTTGTACAGGGCTTTTTCTCAGGGGATACTTGGTGGTACCTTTTCCCATTGCTTGTTAAAATTGAACCATGATCCTCAAATATTAATGAAAGAGCCCAGGCTCGGTGCATCCCTAACAAACACACAGAGATCGCCCCCTACTGGAAAAGTGGTGTCTAGATGCAGACTACATCAGACTGAGCGATAAAGTTAGAAGCAGCATTTTAGTTTCGGTTTATTAATTTGAATATGCTTTAAAGAAGACGGTGCATGCGAGTTCCGGCACCGTTTTTGCTAATAAAAAAGTACCATATATATGTCTGTATGCATGTGTCTTTGTATGATTAAATGAATATATATATATATATACCCTTGCATATCTATGAATTGCGTTGTCCCAAGTGTTTCTGTGGAAAAGCTTTGTGTATTAGAGGAGCTTCACCTTCCCTTCTTGCTCTCCGCCCAGCCGTATGTCCTAGGGTAGTAGCGAAACTGCAGTTTCTATTAGGTCCTCTGTAGATAGATGAAGTTCATGAACAAGGATGTCTGGGCCTTTGCTTTCTGTATTGAATACTTGGGAGCTTCGGCTTTCAGTTCCTTTGCTTCTCTGTTGTCTATAGCCTCTTACTGTTGTTCTCTCCCTATCCTCTTTCCTGCCTGCTCTCCCCTCCAGAGTAATGCACTGATCTGATCTAACCCTTTCTCTCCTCTAGGGCTTGCAAACCCCACGGATAACTTCACGATTTTCTATGGTGAAAAGTGTGTCTGGTGTAAGTAGGAGTGTTGCCGCCTGTCTTGGCTGCCTCTCTCCCAGCTGGGCAAGCTTCAGTTCTGAGAGAGGAAGAAAAAGTGCACTTGAAGCCTGCAGGGGCCAACGTAATAAGCCGTGCGTTAGAACATTGTGCTGAGTTTCAGTGCCCAGCGTCCTAACACAGATGCTGAAACAATTTTTACTCCTGATACGGTATACTAGTGGCGTTATAAAATGCACCGAAAGAAAAATGTCACGTGCTGCTGCAGTTACCTGTGTCGGGCAAAGATCTCTCCCCCCGGTTAGTGTGTGAATGGGAACTGCCTGATGCTCTTCCAGAAAGGGAGACAAGAAAGCCCAGTGAGCTCTGTACCCCGCCTACCTCTGGAATTGGGAGGCAGATTCTGGTGCCAACTAAACCCTACAATACAACAGGATGCACTAATTTGAGGCAATCTGCCAAAGGGAGATAAAAATCCTCCCCCGACCAGGCTAGCTTCTTCAGGTCACCCTAGTACTGGGCTACTGGCACTGGGTAGCCCTCAGACGCAGCCAGGGCTGGCCGAAGGGAATCAGCAGCCACCCAAACCTTCCAGGAGCAGCTCCCTTCTTTCTGAATGTCGACACTGAAAAGGTAAATGAAACCGCCTCTGAGCCTCGCATTCAAGCACACCGGAAGCCCCGGTCAGTCCCGTCCGCTCTGACGCACACTTCCTGCTGCCCTGGGCGTGCGGCTGCACTTGAATGCCAGGCTCCGTAGTGGCTTTATTTTTTTTTTTTTTTTTTCAGTATCAACATTGAGAAATAGTAGAAAGAAGGTTTAGAGGGGTAGCAGTAGCTAAATTGGCTGCCTTCTAATGCCATTGCCCCTAAAATTGCACCACCCTAGATGATTTGCTGGCTCCTGTAGTGGAAGTGTCAGCCTTGACCCTAGTCCCTCCATGGCCCAGTAATGCTTACCTGATCCATCTGTCCCAGCGGTATAGTCCTTATCCCTCTGCTATCTTCCAAAATGATAAATTGGGATGTTAGGAGTCAGTGTGCCCTAGACCAGGAATGTTCTAGATCAGAGAGGCCCAGGGTTGGGAGGATCTTTTTTTTTGTTTGTTTGGTTTTTTTTCTCTCTCACTTGAATTACTAGGAATGCTTTGTGGGTGTGGGTGAGGTGTGGGCTCAACAGGGTCATCTGAGGTGAGGTGCTGCATTTCATCTCAAATGACCCTTTGCTACTGCTCGTAGCTTTACTCCATCCTAAAGGTGGAGTAAAGATTCAGTGCTATGAAGGGAGGGAAAAAATGTACCAAAATGTAGCTTTTTTTTGTTTTTTTTTACTTCGGGTTCAATTTTTCATGTGGATTTGACCTTTTGCATGAGTTTTTTGCAGGCCTCTACGCCGTCTTCACTGTGGGGGCTTAACTTTTGATTATTCTGCACTAAAAAATCTTGTCATTTCAGAAGTAAAATTAGCGCAGGAAAATTAGGAGTAATGTGCTTTGCCAAAGGGTAGCACAGCTTATTACATCAGCCCCACGTTAGCATCTTCTTGTATGAACCAGGGTGGTAAAAGAGATTTTATGCCCTGCCTAACTGGATCTTGAAAGTATACACACCTGATGTGTAGTGACTAGAATATGAGGCCCTGTGCCGCCCCAGTGAGTTGGTGGCAGCACTGTGCTCTGCCATGGGGAGGGCCCCCAGTTTCTTGCCCTTCCTTATCCTGGTTTGGGTTGGCTGTGGCTGGGAATGCTGAAAAGGTGATACCCACAGCTTTGGAGGGGGGGGGGGAGGAATTGTGTTCATTATAAAGGGTGACACCCGGCGATGGAATTTAGAACCCAAGGTACGGGATTCTAGAATGAACTCGACAGCATGGCTTCTGTCCTCGGGACACTGCTGCAATGACCACGCTAGAAACAGTGGGAGGATGACTCTGCTTAAACCAGGGGGGAAATTCTTGGATGGTTGTATATGGTACCAGAATCCCAACACTCATTCTGACTTGGCTGATAAAAAATAGGAGGAGCCATAGGGCCAAAGGACCCCCCCCCCCCAACTCTTGGCCACAGATATACTACAGGTATCCTGCAGGAATGGGAATATACCACGGATCTCTGCAGGTCAGTATCATAGAAATCAAGAGCCTTTTAAGATTGACGTCAAACTCTTCATCACCCTGGAACTCATTCGTAATACGTTTTCTCCTGACTGGTGCCTATGGAAAATATCTTGAAAGCTGGCCCTCTGTGCCCTAGTGCCTCTATTTATTCAGCTTGAACTAAATTTGTTGACCCTTTGCACCCAGCAACTGTAAGACCAGCATTGCTTCAGTCTTTGGCAATACATTCTCGGTCCATAGGGGAAGAGAAAAGCCCATAGAGCAATTGATATCGGTGGGGATGACCAGTAGGGCCAAGTGTTTGGATTAATCAGAGCTATGCTGCAGTAACATTTGAAAGCATTCTCCTGTTTTTAAGAACTCAAATAAGATCATGCATCTTTTAATAAAATAATGTTTTGGGGAGATCCATTATTTCCAACCTTAGTTGCAACGCTGGATGTCCGGAACATTTCTGAGATCAATTGGGGCGTCCAGGTCCTGGGAACGCCCCAGCCACATCTCCGTTCAGACTTGGACATCCTCATGTTGGGAACTTCCACAGACCCAGCTTTGCCCGTTTTCAGACATCCAAAGCACGGATAAAGCTTCCAAAATGACCCCCCATCTTGTCTAACAATGCCTTTTTATAAGATTGTTGTGGGAACAGTGGTGTTTCCATGATCACGACTGTTGAGTTTAATTATGAAAATCTTGAAAAGGGGGACGCAAATGGCTGAAGGTTTGCTTAGGGCACCCAATACACTTGCAGTAGCCCTTAATACAGAAAACAAAGACACGATTGTCATATTACTACCTTGCCTTGATTATGACCATCTTAGTATTGACCAAGAGCCTGTGGCCCTTTTTTTTATCAAAATGACATGGTTTGATGGCAAGACACATGGTTTATTTTATAACACCCATCTTGGCTTTTGGGTTCAAAGTTGAGAAGGATACACAAGCCACTCAAAGCTCAGAGATGACATGGACAGCTAGGACTATATGTGTAGATTTTCAAAGTGAGTTGGCCAGCTAAAGTTAAGTGCCTAGACCCAACATTTGCAAATATAACCCGCTGCTAAAGAAAGCTACCTGGTTTCCCGAGGGGATACAGTTGGGTCAGAAAAAGGAAGTTAGTTGGCTAATGATAGTTTTCCACAGATTTATTGCTAGCCAGGTAGGTTTTCGATGATACTGAGCCTAGGATAATCTGCTATCTTACCCGCTTCGGCACTCCATCCCACAGTCTCCTGTTACATGATTTCTCTTTTTTGCTCTTAGGGATCACAGTAACATGTGAAGGGAACCCTGGCCATGGGTCCCGCTTCATTGAGAACACAGCGGCTGAAAAGCTGGTGAGTAATAACGACTACAGATGATGCTGGTTGCCGTTTTCGGTGTTGTGCACAGCACACTGCTCGTCGAGTGCCAGCTTGCTTTCACCCGTCCTTGTGTAGAAAAGAGAACTAGCCGGCTTGCCCATGAGATGATTCCTTGATTTAAGAACTAGGTTTATATAGAGAACGCCTTCCATGACGGCACATCGCCTACAGTAGAAAGTACTATGCCGAGCCTTAGCAGTAAATTTAAGAGACTGAGATCATACTTCACGTGCCCTGGTTTAGAAGTGAGGATCATGACCGTCATGTTATGTGCAAAACTAACCCATTTGGAGAAACTGCCCCCAGAAAGAACAATGAGCTGGGAACACTTACTAATGTAGCTCACCTCTGCTCCCTGTTTTAGTTCCTCTCAGCAGGAGGCGCTGTCAGGGGCGGCCCAAGGGGGGTGCGGGGCCTTGTGCGGAGATTCGGTGTGGGGCCTCATTTGCATAAGTGACCTCATTTGCATAAATATTTGCATAATGTTACCATACACTAACTTTTAGTAAACATGCCTCTTAATGAGTGTATGGATAAAGAAAGACTAAAAGATTTCTACATTACTATAAACCAGTACCAACCGCCAGGCACATTAGGAACTACTACAAACACTGCCCATTTAGAACCCCCATTTAGAAGTATGACTGCAACAACGGAGAGGTCCGGTTCAGGAGACGGAGAAGTCTCTGTTTCAACAGAGCTGAAAGAAACAGCTTGATGAACGAAAAAGGATATTAATCCAGATGAGTATGAATAGCAGATATTTAAGCGTTGAGGCAGAGCCGAAGGAAAGAGTGCGGTTCTAAACGCAGTACTGTGTTCGTTGAGATCTGCAATGGTGAACTTTAATTTAATCAGGTTTGTGATGTAGCATCAGGTTTGAATGCGATTACTTCACAAGTTTTTATACGGTGGTTTGGTTACCATAATAGTAATTAAAAGGGAAGTCACGCTTCAAGAGGGAGAAATCTCTCAGGGCAATAACTTCCGACAAAAAATATTACACACAACTTCAGTATTTAGTATCAGTCACTTTGGATTCACTCGATTGGTGGGAAAACATTTGTGAAGAGAGTGAAGGGTGGAATAATTTTTAGCATTTAGAACCCCTAGCAAACCCGCCGTATCGTAACAGCACTACCAGGACTCACAAAGCACCAGACCCTACCTATCAAAAGGCAACACTGCAAATATTAAACCAATACATTTCAGAGAACAACAATACATGACCTACTGGGGAAAGAGAACAAGTGGCAATGTCAAATAGGAATTACATAAAAAGAATACCTCAGCTCAGTTACACATGCAGAACATAGACCATCACCAAACAAGGAAGCACAATTTAGAAACAGGAAGACAATAATTAAACTGGGAACCTCAAAAGCCAAACTTGGAATGTACAACAACACTGTAGAAATAAAACTATAAATTAATTTCCTCTTCTACTAAACAAAGCACAGATGTTAATGATGCACATTTCCCAGAACTGACATATATTCCAGTTAATAAATTCAAAATAAAGAGAGATCTTTCTACCTTTTGTGCAATTTTTTTCAGTTGCAATTGCTCCAGCCATTTTCTTCTGGGTTCTTTATGTTTTCTGCTAACTCTCCATCATCTGCTGTCCATTTGTCCTTTCTTCTCTCTTCTAGTTTTTTTCCATTCTCTCTCTGCATCTGCTTTAACATACTAATCTTTCTCCTTTTGCTCTTTCTTCATTCCTATTTCATCCACTCAAATTTTACCCCTCCATCCTCAATCCCCACTTACTCTCCCAATACCTGGCCAATTGAAGATTTTTATTCCCTCCCACACAAAATATTTTTCCCCTCTCCATTTCACTCCCCCAGCCCCATCCCATTCTAATCCTCCCCCAACATCATCTCCCTTCTAGTTCCAGCCCCACCCAGCATCCGCTCCCTTCTACAATAGTCCCTGCATCAGCCCATTTCCAGTCCTAGCCCCCCATCAGCCCATTTCCAGTCCTAGCTCCCCATCCATTTCCAGTCCTATCCGAGTCCCTCCATCAGCTCATTTCCAATCCCAGCCCTCCATCAGCCGATTTCTAGTCCTTTCCTAGCCCCACCATCAGCCCATGTCAAATCCTAGCTCCCCTCCACTCAGCCCATTTCCAATCCAAGCCCCCAATGAGCCTACTTCCAGTTCTAGCCCCTCCATGAGTCCATTTCAATCCAAGCCCCCACCACAGCCCATTTCCAATCTTAGCTCCCCCAATAGCCCATTTCCAGTCCTATCCTAGCACCTCCATCAGCCCATTTCCTGTCCTAGCTCCCCTCCCCCCACTCAGCCCATTTCCAGTCATCCCTCCCCCACTCAGCCCATTTCCAGTCCTAGCTCCCCCCTCACAGCCCATTTCCATTCCAAGCCCCCCCTCCCCATCAGCTATTTGCAGTTCAAGTCCCCCCTTCCACTCAGCCCATTACCATTCCTAGCCCCCCCATAGCCCATTACCAGTCCTAACCCCCCCATCAGCCATTTCCAGTCCTAGCTCCCTCCCCTCACAGCCCATTTCCAATCTCAGCACCCCCCCATTTCCAGTCCTATCCTAGCCCCCCCATCAGCCCATTTCCAGTCAGCCTCCCCCATAGCCCATTACCAGTACTAACCCCCCCATCAGCCCATTTCTAGTCCTAGCTCCCCCCATAGCCCATTTCCAGTCTTAGCCTTCCCCATAGCCCATTACCTGTCCTAACCCCCCATCAGCCCATTTCCAGTCTTAGCCTCCCCCATAGCCCATTACCAGTCCTAACCCCCCATCAGCCCACCTCCAGTCTTAGCCCCCCATCAGCCCATTTCCAGTCCTAGCCCCCCCCATCAGCCCACCTCCAGTCCTAACCCCCCCATCAGCTCATTTCCAGTCTTAGCCTCCCCCATAGCCCATTGCCAGTCCTAACCCCCCTCCCCCCCATCAGCCCAGGGAAACTTTAAAAGAAAAAACTAACTTGCTGCCGCCCTGGCAGCGGCAGAATCAAGTGTCTCCCGCGGAGCCCCCGCCCACCCAACAGAGCACTCCCTCGATCACTCTCCTCGGCGCGGCTTTCAGAGCCGCAAAGGGAGGGTTTCCCTCTCGTGGTTCTGTTAAGCCGGGCGGGGCTGATGGGAAACAGGAAATGCCTGTTCCCATCAGCCCCAGCGGGCTTGACAGAGCCGCGAGAGGGAAAGAATCCCCTTCGCAGCTCTGAAAACCACGCCGAGGAGAGTGATCAAGGGAAGGCTCTGCCGGACAGGAGGGAGGGCTCTGTTGGGCGGGCGGGGGCCCCGCGGGAGACACTTGATTCTGCCACTGCCAGGGCAGCAGCAGCAGCAAGTTAGTTTTTTCTTTTAAAGTTTTCCTGGGCTGATGGGCAGAATGTTGTTTGTGCGGGGCCCCCTGAAACGTGGGGCCCTATGCAAACATTCTTGCTCAATGGACGGCCCTGGGCGCTGTAGGATATGGTGAAGTATTGACTAAGGAGATCATAGCTCCTCCGGTCCCAGGCTCTCCCGGCAGGAGGTGCCACTAGCTGTGTTAGATGAGTACTATCTGATTACACTCATCGTCTCTAAATCCTGATTCATTTCTTTTTCCTCCTCTTACAGCGAAGAGTTATTACAAGCTTCTTGGACTTCAGAGAGAAGGAAAAAGAAAGGTAAATAAAAGCAAATAAGTAATTTTATGTTTAAACCTTTGGCAGGCCTTTTTTAAGGCATAGGCCAGCAGGGCCCAGGCTGAGGGACCTACAACAGTAAAAGGGCCCCATATTTCTCTTCCCCATCTCGTCTCCTTAATCTCGCCTGCATCAATGGGAACTCCACCCCCCCCCCCCCCCATTTCACTGATGTTTGAAGGGTACGTTCAAAGATTTGCAGCACAAGAGCCCAAGAAAGGTTAAGATGATGCTGTTTTTAGGCTGGGACTGGATACAAGGAGCAGGGGGATGAAAAGACACTGTGGAAGTGTATAAAAACCTTTCTACACCACCCTGCTGCTCGTTTGCATGGTTGCTTCTTGCGGGCGTGGTGGTTTGTTTTGTTTGAAGTTCCTGAATGAGCCACCATAGCAAGCTATAGAGGAGCGACTTGCACCCACAGTGTTTAGCACCGAGGGCTAGCCGTTTTATTAGCGCTAGCCATCGGCACTGAATATTGGGCCCAATGTGTATAGATATTAAGAATAAATTTGCTTGATACCAATGTGCCACAGTTTTAAGTTCTCCTGAGAGTTTCTCATACAGGTTGCTCAGAACTGCTTTTATGTCGTTCAATTCATAATATCTGTGTTCAGTCCACATCCTCCTGTAGTGGGCCTTGCTGGATCACTGTTGTGCTTTTGCTGATGCTACGTCAGTAGACGTTCTGCTCCCCTGGTATCTTCTGTACAAGGATGTTTCTGGGGAGTCCTTCAAGTGCCTTGACCTCCGAGATGCCTGTTTAGTTGAGCAGAGACAGGTTCTGGGTACCGTCTTTTCAGTTGCTGACCCCGACATGTAATGAAACTGGTTTAAGTCATCTCATTTTTGCCTTTAAAGATTGAACTCGGAGCCAGGGCTTACCCTGGGGGACGTCACTACGGTGAACGTGACCAAAGTGAATGGTGGCGTATCTTACAACGTTGTCCCTGCTGAAATCACTGTGACCTTCGACCTACGGATTCCTCCTACGGTGGATTTAGAGGTACACTGACAGCTAGTGTTAGTGAGCGGAGGAGTGATGGGTGAATCTCGTCTTATGGTGCCAAAGTTGTGATTGCTGATAGTAGTGCTGCAGCGCGTGTGTGAATAATGTTGCACTTGTAGACTGTGTGAGGACTCTGCTGCTTCTTTCCCTTATCCTCTTCACTGTCTACCGTTTTCCCCTCTCGCCTCGATTCTCCTTCCCTGTTTGTTCTCTTGCAGCTGCTTCCTTCTCTTTTTCCTTTTCCTTCTCCTTCCTCTGCTTGTCCACTTTCTTGCTTATGCTTCATTAAGAGTCTCTCTCTTTCCCAATCACGCTCTGAATTTGCACCATCGCAGAGGTTTGAGGAGCAGGTGAAATCCTGGTGCCGAGAAGCGGGTGAAGGAGTAACCTACAAATTCCACCAGGTGAGCTTGTGATGGGGGGGGGGGTCCAGCTGAGGGGTGCAGCTTCTAGTAGTGGCTATCATCTATAATCTGCCTTTTACTTATCATGTAAGCCCAGGAGTGTAGCTTGACCCAGTTCTGTGGGGTGCACTACTGGTTCTTTTAGAGCCCGAGGAAGGGAAAAGATTACGTGCTAGCCACCTGGTGAGCTGGTCTCAAAGTCACATGCCATAATTATCTCTAGCTCACTATATAATCTGTAGTAGGTGGGTGGTAAGGTTTCATAATTTGACCTATCGCTTTTCATAAGGAAGGAGGCATCTGCCCCCAGTGAGGGCAAATCCTGCCCTCTTACCCTTTCTTCTCTCTGCTGATCTCGGATCCTGATTTTTGTTTCTTCTCTAGAAAGTCATGGATCAGGGGGTCACCTCCACAAACGAGTCGGAC
Source organism: Ichthyophis bannanicus (assembly GCA_033557465.1). NCBI lineage: Eukaryota > Metazoa > Chordata > Amphibia > Gymnophiona > Ichthyophiidae > Ichthyophis > Ichthyophis bannanicus. The sequence goes on from CM066046.1 coordinate 52,014,383, forward strand.
CCTTGGTGGAAGGCTTTCAGTGGACCTTTCAGGGAAATGTGAGTATTAAGCTCCTACCGCTGTCTCACCAGCACTGCTAATTACAGGAAGTGTGCAATGTGTGGTGGCTTTGTGTGTTCATACAATGCGTCACACAGACGGTTGCTGCAACATATGTAGATTCAGACACACTGCCGTACATGCACATATTCAGTCATGCATCACACTGAGGAACTAGAAACTCCAGGGGATGGGAATCTCCATTGCTTATACTGAGGTCGCCAGGGCACGACGTGGACCATAGGCGCTATAATAGAGCAATTACATGAGTAAACAGCAGCATTTAGTGTATTTTCATTTCAAGTGTTTATTGGGTTGGATAGTAAGACTAACGAAATTGTTTTGCAATTACTAATAGAGCGAGGTAATTGACTTTATCCTAGAAGCAATGTTTCCGCGAAGCTGTGTGGGAGTCCTCCCTCTGCCGCTGCGTTGACTAGAAATAGTGGTTGGTTTCTCCCATTGCTTTATTAGTAATTATACCACACTTTGAAGCACTAATGAAAGGCAGGGGGTTGAATCTTAAATAGCAGATCCTGTAACCCCTGAGAAGAGCATGCAGAAACAGAGGCTGCGCGAGAAGGCACAAAGGGATCTGGGTGAGGTTCTTGTAAGCGGGGAGGGTCCGAAACCTATTTATGCGCTGAAAGGGCGCAAAGACGGTCTCCACACCCTTGGTCTTCACTCCCACGCCATGAGGGCTACCGACAGATCAGGTTTTCAGGATATCCCTGATGAATTTGCATAAGAGAGATTTGCACGTCCACCAGCTCCAATGTTTGCAAATCTCTCTCATGCATATTCATCAGGGATATCCTGAAAATTTAGCTCATCAAGATTCCCAAGGACTGGGAGTGAAAACCAAGGCGCTGTCATTCTCGGGGACCTGACTTGATCAAGAGCCTTTAGTTAGTGTGGACAGTGGCCCATGAAGCTGTGGATCAGTTGTATATGTTGCGATTGCGTCTCTGGCTATTGCTGTGCGTTGTGCTGGGCAGTTGGCAGAGAAACGGACGCTCTGTCTGCCTTTGTAGCAGTTTCTCTTCAAACGCCCTTTCAAGAGCTGATCTGATTCCATCATGGATCCTCTAAAGAGGAGAGAAAAACAAACCGCAAAACCCCAGCCCAAGTGTACAGTATTTCCATTTTGGAGAGAAACACGAGACAGAAAGCAAAAATTGATTAAAAAAAAAAGAGAATCATGAGTAAAAGTCCAGAGAATGAGGGTTCCAAGATTTTCTTACTTCTAGTGATCCTATTGCAAGACACAGAATAGACCTGGTTACAATTTTGCTTTTTCTGATTCAGGCAATAAATGTTCCCTAGGCCAGACTCCCAAATCTGTCCTGGGATCTCACAACCCAAGTGGGTTTTCAGGATATCCACAAATTTAATATGCATGAGATAAATCTGCATAGTCTGAAGATAGAGTTCTTGCAAATTCATCTCATGGATATTCCTTCTGTATGTTCTAGAAATCCAACTAGCTCACGAGGACAGATTTGGGAAGCCTGGACCCCTGCACAAGAAGGAATTCAGACAGTCTCTGCCTTTTGCCTCCTCTGGGTCTAGCGGCTGGCTCGTATGTGGGTCTGATTGCATCTGTCTGAGATTAGGGTTGGCTGTGGACCTCCCATGTCCTGCAGCCTTGCCCCCAGGAACTCATCAGCTTTCTGATGCAGTTTCTGATACATACTGTACCCAGAGGGCTAAACTAGGTGAGGTATTTTAGGGCCACCAATAGCCACAAATCTCTAACACAAGGTGGTGTAAAAATTATAGTCACTATGAATACAAAAAACACACTTCGTTCATCAGCACTTTAACAAAAATGTCAAACACATCTGTGCATAAGCCCTTGAACTGGCAGACCGCTGCTGCAACCAGGGCTCCATATAGGTCCAAATCCTGTCCCAGCTCAAGTTTTGCCAATAACATCCAGTTGCTTCGGGTGATTCATATTAATTCAGCTGGAGCAGTGGGGCGCACTCGTGATCTCAGCGCAGCATGCCCAGCTGCCATCGTGTCGCTGAGCGCAGTATTTCCAGCTACCGGTGACGCTCTTGCTCTACAATACTTTAAATACAATGTTGAAAAAAATCTCTGGAAAAAAAAAAGACACTATGGGCTTGATTTTCATTTAGGCAGGCTCTGCGCCTCATCGGCACATAGCCTGCCTGATGACCCCCTTCACCCAGGTCACACTGCCCAGGTCAGCAGCCACCAAGGCTAAGCAAGTAGCAGCAATTTTCAATGCTGCCCGTTTAGCCCCAGTGCATTAAAGATAAGCAGAGCGCTAAGCAGGCAGCATCGAAAATTGCTTCTACCCCTTAGTTGCATTCCCCACGTCCACTCTGCCCCGAAACTCCCCAAACACGCCCCGATTCTAAGTGGATAGCATCTGGGGCGCTTTAGGGACTTAACCGGGATTTTCCAAAGGCACTACCCATGTAGGTGCCTTTGGGAACTCCTAGTTAAGGTAACTCCCTTCGAAAATCAGGCCCTACATTTCTTTGGAACCGGTGCTTGATTGAATTTTGAGTAGGCCTAAATAGCTGTAAATAGCTGTAAATTTGCCGCTCCACCGAGGATCCTTTTCTTAAAATATTGTAAGAAAACCAAACAAACAATGCTTTAAGGTATTCTTGAGTAAAATGTGTGGGGGGGATAGTCAAAGGCATTTAAGTGGTCTGCAAACCATGTCAATGCTGCTCTGCGGAATATTCAGTGGCGCCAATATGGTTTACAGCGCTGAACCATCCACAGGTGCTGCTGCTACTCCCCCCGGTGCTAAGCAGTCACTGCCCGATTAGCGACAAGCAGGGAAAGTCAGGCGCAGGGAACCTTGGACTAACGTTTTCCACTGACGCCAACCGAGCAGCAGCTCAATATTGCTGCAGTGATCTGGGCAGCCCCGATATTCAGTGCCGGAGCCCAGATATAGCCCCAGCATTGAATGTCCAGGTTTAAGGTTCAACGCCAGCAGCTCGCTGCTTTAGTCACGCTAGCCGCTGGCACTGAATATCGGGGCCTGTGTTTTTTGTACTCATATCAACTATTATAGGGCCAGTTATTAATCCTCTCTATCCCACCACCATCGTACCCCCTCACCCTGCTCCTATACAGTCTTACATAGAGGCACACAGATCACATATACTGCCTTGACACATGGCAGACATGCGCACTGGTCTTGCATCATATACCGAGTACCCATAAATAGCCTGACTGAGGGGGTAAGGACATGGATCTGCTGTCTTGATCAATTTTTTCTGTGCAGACTTTGGGTTAGATTTACTAATGTGTGTTAATGTGAGTTCTGCAGTTCGTGAACAGACCCTTAGACAGTAATGAGGCTTTTGTTAAATAGCATGCATTAAGTCGCATTAACATGGGTTAGTGTGCAATGGGAAATAAAGCCCTTTGTCTCTCTCACCGTTGTACTGCTGTGACTGTGCTGTTGCAGGAACCTGACTCTGGAGCCAGAGATCTTCCCAGCAGCGACAGACAGCCGCTTCCTCCGAGCGGTAAGTAGCACACACCAGATGCTCTTGATTTCATCTTAGCGATCAGATCATTCACAAAGCTTGACCCAATGGTCCATTTGACTTTATTCTCAACAGTATATATAGTTCAGTTCATTGCACTGTGATAAACTTTTCAAAGATATCATCTCGGGCTCCAGTTAGTAGTGAAGTGATAGTAGTTTTATGGAGTTTCGGTATGGATTAAAGAAACTGTAGCAGAAGAGACTGAACCCCTGTGGAATGGTAATATGGATTCATGGAAATATATCGCCTGAAATCCTGGTAGATACGAGCATTCATCACCCATCTGTATCTCCTAGTGCGAAACTATGATATAGTGGTAGTTCGAAGCTGTGTTGCGAGTACTTTTAATTGAATTGGAGGTTGATATGATATTTTTAAAAAGTTTGCCTTGATGCAATGAATTGAAGGATATATATTTTTGAGAATAAAGTCAAATGGACTGTTGGTTAAACCTTTTTGATTGATATGATTGCTAAAGTGATGTGGTGGGTCCAACAAAAAAACAATTCGTATTTTTCCGGTCACTTGTTTGGTGGGCTGAACTCTTTTTTTTTTTTTTTTTTTTTTTGTTGTTGTTTTTTGTTTTGTTTTGGTTATATTACTGTTGAGCCCTTTTATATTGCATCCCATGTTTTTGCCTTTGCAGTCTAATGCCATTCTGCCTAGTTTCCTTCCTGCTTTCATACTCCAAATCTCAGGGCCTGGTTCAAGGAAATTGGGTGCCCTAGGTAAACCTTCAGCTTTATGCACCCCCCACCCTCCCGATTTATTTTGATAATTAAACTCAACAGTCATAATTATCCCAACACCACCCCTTCCACAACCAATCTGCACAAATGCATAATTAAACATCATATAAGTAAGTGAATGTGCTGATGGCTTTTTGAGTCAAGATCTATTGTTTTGCTTTGACCGATACTGCTCTTGCCACCCCTCACAAGCTGCTGCTGTAGGCGACGGCCTAGTCTTGCCTGATGGTCGGACCAGCCCTGCTGATTTCCCTCTACAAGCATTGTCTTGCCTTCTGAGCTTGGCTCCCTGAAGTTTTGTAGACTAAAGGAGATGGGCGTTGTTCAGACCCAAATATTATGTGTTCCCTAAGTGACAATACTTTTCTTGTATAATTTGATTTCTAGGCAGGTTTTCCAGCGATTGGCTTCTCTCCCATGAACAAGACCCCCATCCTGCTGCATGACCACAACGAATTTCTGAACGAGGGTGTATTCCTGCGGGGCATCGACATCTATACGCGTGTCATTGCCTCGCTGGCGAGTGTCTCTGTGCTGCCTAATGAGGCCTGAAGAGGCAGGCTGAAAACATCCAGCACCTCCAAGCCAAAGAGTGAGAGTCCACATTAACCTTCCATGCAAGAGAACACGTCCTGACCGCATGACCACCACACAGAATAGCCCCTTAACCGTTTCAGTATCAGGAATCTGCATACTTGGTGACATGAACTGAATTCACCTTGTGCTAGCAGTAGGAGCCCGCAGGCCATTCAGCAGTGTTTATAGAAACACTGAGGTTTACCAGGGCAACACAATCACTGGGGCCACAAAAGGAACTTTGTTCCCCTCTTATTGTGCAAGCAAGCGCCGAGGCATCGTTTGAGCCTCTCCTCTTGCTTTTCGACCACAGCAGAAACTCTCCAGCGTGTTGAAGGGCAGTGGTTGCAATTTCTCCTCAAAACAGAGTAAAATGTCAGCTACACAGTCCCTTAGAATAGCTGAAACCTGGCAGCCTTGCTTCTGTACCGGCTTAAAGCAAAGCACCGAAGGGGAAACTTTCCTCGCTTCTCTCCATTATATCCACTCTGAGCAGATAAGCTGCTGTAGGCCCAAAACCTTGGATGTCCTAGTAGCTCTGACCGAAGTCACACTAGCCAGAGTGCTGTCGGGTGTTCTTGGATCTGATTGCTTCAGGCTCCGTGTATCAGAGGCAGCTCAGTCAGGAATGGGTGATCGGTCTGACCTGGCAGTGCGCCCTATATATATACAGACAGCAAAAGCCCAATCATTTTCTCTCTCCTTCTCTTTTTGTCGCTGGCTGTACGCAATGGCGTAAATTCTGTCCAAGCAGCCCCTGCAATGTGGGCTGGGGGGGGGAACCTGGGCAGAAAGGGGGCCGGCACCAGCGTGACAAATTTACTTTATCGTGTTTGCTGTGCAGCTCAGCTCTTCTAAGTCTTCCACGGGCCCTGCGGCTCTTCCTCGCCAGGCCCGCGGCAGAGTGCAGCAGCACAGCAAACACAACAAAGTAAGTCTGGCGCACTGCTGCCGCAGGGAGGGGGGGGGGCCACTGCTACGACAATAGGGGCCCCTCACTGTAACTTACACTACGGGCTGTACGTTTTGCCTCTTTAAGCATCTTTGGCTCCAGCAATGGTGGCGGTTGTGAAGTGTGGTTAGTTTCATATGTACCTGCACTTCTGAAATTCAAACCTCAGCCATTGAAGGGGGAAAGGGGGCTGCGCGGCAGCAGAGAAAGGACATAGCGATGACGGCACATGCTGACCCTGCCAGTGGAGGCTCCTACCCTACCTGCTAGCTGACGAGGAGACTGGAACCACGGTGGTACAAGAGTTAGCGAAGGTGCCCGCTGCCGCCTGAATATCTGGGGTAGACTCATGGCAGTTCTAGAGGAGATTGAAGAGCTGACAAACTGCTGTTCCTCACTAGCTGAAGCGGAGGCTGCATTATGGTGGTACTGTGGTGACCGAAAAGGCAGCGAAAGGTTCCCTCTCCCTGATGACTAATGAAGAGCCGAGACTGCAGATGGAGACTGAAGAATCCCCAGAGGTTCCTACCTCCCCACTGGCTGAAGAAGAAAGCAGACCAGAGGAATGAAACATAAAGAGAACAAGGGGAAAGGAGACTGTAAGACAGAGAAAAAAGGGAGGTCATTGGGCAGACACACCCCTTCCACTGTCTCAGATGCAACTTAGATCGTAAACCCACTTGGGCAGGGAAATAACTTGTGTACCTGAAGTAATAAATCTAAAACCCAAATCCAGTATCCTCTTGCACTGATTCCTCCCCCGCACCCATGTCCTACCCTTCAACCCCTACACTCACACCCAACTTATCCCACACCCCAGCATCCAGGACGCAAACTGCCTGCTCTGGCACCCCATCTAGTTACTACCCACAGGACACAGACCTCACACACACACACATCCCACCCATCCGTTCAGCAAGACTCGCCCTTGTGCGGTGCTTGGAGCATACACTTTTCAGCTTACTCCTCTGTTTCTTTCAGTTACATTTCACTTTCTTCTTTGCCTTCCTCCCTCTTTCTCTCCCTTTCCTTGCTTTACCTTCCCTCTCTCATTTCCACCTTCTCAGGGCTGGCGTATCCACTGGGCAGACTAGGTGTCTGCCTAGGGCGGCAGGCCTCAGAGGTGGTACCATGGCCCCTCCACATTCTTCAAGCCAGGAGAAGAGCAGGCTGCTGTTCATCCTGCCGCCACCTCTGCTGTAAGTTTCTTGTCGGAGGGAGCAGGGGGGAGGCGGTCATGAGTATGCGCTGCTCTGCTGCTCTCTGGAAGAATGTGGAGGGACCATGGTACCTCCCTTCGCAGGTCTGCCGCTGTCGGGAAGGAAGAAGAGTGACCAGCTGAGCGAGGGGGGGAGGGAAATATTGGTCTACAGGTGTAAGGTAGGATAGAGAAGGGAAGGCGCTGGACAGTGGCATGCAGGATCGGGGATCCAACCCAGGGGAGGCACGGCACGGCTGAAGTTTTGCCTAGGGTAGCAGATACCCTTGGGCTGGACCTGCCCCTTCTTCTGTTCTCTCTCTTCTATACTGTTCATCCCCTTCTCTCCCCACCCCATCATCCATTTTCTCTCCCTCCTCACACCTTTTTATGTTCGTTCCATGTCCCCTGATTTCTCACTGCACTTTCCTCATTTCCCCTCATCTCTGTTTTTGTTATAGATATATTATTGGTTCTTGTATGGCCCATGGCTCCTCATTCATCCCATTGTCTCTGCTGGAATTAGTGACTGTGATGGGCCCTGCTGACGTCTGCTTTAATGGGAATTAAGATGGGGCTCCTGTGCCTACCTGCGCCTCTGTTGTGTACAAGTCCTACTTCTGTGCTCCCTTGGGGCTACTGTGCTGATCAGTGAAAACATTGCTGACTAACTTGGATCATTTTTTGCAAGGATGCCAGGCCAGAGTCGGACCCTTGGCTACTGTGTTCAGTGAATGTGCGTACCGCTGCCAGCATGCACTAGTCCGGGCCAGTGGGCTGACATCTTTTCTGACAGTCTTGCGAGTTGAGTTTTCTGCTTTGCGTGATGTCACTTGTGATACTCTTGCATACATGCCTGCCCTAGGGCAGCTGGTGATATGAAGATCAGCTTGGAGGCAAACTTCAAGATACTTCAATTTGCTATACTGCGTAAGATCTCGTGGTTTATGGCCTTACAGCTTCCCCTCCAGCCCTTGAGAGCCGCACCCTCATACACAGCTTCCATTGCTGCCCATTTTATCACCGTCCCTCATGGCCAAGGAGACAGAGTGTCTTCCAGTACTATCTTCTCATTATTGCTGGAAAAGCAATACCTGACGTTCTCTTTTCCCCAGGGCTATGTGTGTGCTGCCTGAGTATATCTAGAGACACGATATGCACATTTCTCAGCTCTTAGTTCAGTAGAGAGATCACTGTCATGCCATTGGGCCTGCCCCCGAGATTTGTCTGCATCTGCCATTGTCCAAATGGGAAAGTGTGCCGTCCCTCATCTGCCATGCGCTGTGCTTCAGAGGTGCTCTTTGCATGTTCTCTGTGGTCTAACGTCAAGCAAGCAAGCACTGTGAATTGTCACTCTTTCCAAAGTAGAGAGGCCTGGCCAGAATCTGTCACACCAAAGCTCTTAGTTTGTAGAAAGTCTGTTATTTCACGCAAAGTAAACTTGGAAATGGACACATGCAACGTTGCAATCAGTAGAATGCTCAGGACGATGCATTGGGTGTTTCATTGAGTGCTGACTAATCTGCGCCTCGGCGGGGCTCTGAACTACCACAACGCACAGCCTGAAGCATCTGATAGTTTTGATTAAGAAATGGAAAATCAGAGGCAAAGAAATAAGAATGTGTAAGAATTGTATATGTATGCAACGGTGAGAACTGATCAGAAAGTTCTGTTTTTAGGTTGTGTTTGACATTTTTCGTCCTAGCTCGGACTGAACTGGGCCCGTTTCTGCTCTCTCTGACCGTGGCACCTCAGCCGCACGACTCCACGCAGCGCCTTGTCTGTAGCACAATGCTAGGCGCTGTCTACTTATTGAGGCCTATGCAGACAGTGACCTAGTAGCTGTTGCTGTATGGGGTTGGCAGACGTGCTACACTCAGGGGTGATACATCATTATCTTCATTATTGCCCTCACCTGTAGAGGCAGTTTTGAAGGTCTGGGGAAGTTGAACACGCTTCCTGTGAGGGGGACAGCCCAGAGCTGGAGATGGTGTTCATTACAGGGGAAAAGGGTAACATTGGAAAAGGAGGGAAAATGATTTCCCTTTGTGTAATATTCTTGCTACATTTTCCTTCCACTGTATTAATTTGTGAGGGGAGGGGAGAGCTCCTACAAGGGGATTTGTTCCTCAGTACACAGTGCCTTGTAAAAGTCTTGATTTCATAAGTCTTCATTCCCTTTGCAGTGCTAATCCCAGATTAGCACTGGGTCCAAACACCAATTTAAGACGTCTCTTTATAAATTAGAGCCCACCTGCGTCTAATCCGAATAGAAGTGCTAATTTGAATACTCCAATGAAAATTCAAGCTGTTTAATGTTGTATGAAGTGAATTTGAAGCAAAGGTCTAACCAAAAAGAACTCTGGGATGAAGTTATTCAAAGCTGTGGATTGAGGGAAGACTAAGAGAATTTCAGTATGTCTGAATATCTGCCAGGTCCATCATTGTAAGGTGGAAACAGTTTAGCACCACCACTGCGTCCATCAGGTTGCCCCTCCAAATTCAGTAGCCATGGGTAAAGAAACTTTAAAAGAACTGCAGCAGCCTCTGTGGAGTAATCTTGAAACTTTTGGACAGCAACATTTTCCCCAGTCTCAGCCAAACATGGCCTGTGTGGCAGGGTGGTAAGAAGGAAGCCTCTGCTAAAGAAAGACCAGAAAAATTCAGGGGACACTACACATGTGGGAGAAGATTTTGTGGTTTAATGAGACCAAAGCAGAGTTTTCTGGGCTGTGCTAAGCAATAGGTGACGTGTAAGATAAACTCATCGCCCTGCTAACACTGTCCCTATGATAAAGCAGGCTAGTGACAGTATTACATTGCGGGGATGCTGTGCAGCAGCGGGGATGGGGGGAGGCTTGTGAAGATCAAGGGAAGGATGGACAATGCAAGATCTTGGAGGAAATCCTGTTCCGATCTTCCATAGACCTTGGACTGGGGAGAGGATTCACTGTTCAGTAGACGATGATCTTAAACAATGGGATGGCTACAAGAAGAATGGGAAGGCCTTGGGATGGCCACAGATGATCGCTAGCTAACCTGAAAGAGCTTTTCTGACAAACACAGGCAAAAACTGTGCCACCTGCCATGCAGAGTTGGCGAGGATTTGCTTATCCTAAAAGACTCATGGCTGTTAGTGCTGCAAAAGGGGTTTCCATTTATTTTATTTACGGGTTTCCTATACTGCCTTATCCTTCAATCAAAGTGGCTTTCATAGTTTCACAAGCAAAGTAAACAGCAAACAGTATTCCTTCAAGGGGTGTGAAGATTTATGTGACCAAGACCTTTTGGTTTTTGTTCTTCATTACATTATGAATATTTTTAGAATTTTTCTTTCATGTGAAAGTAAAGAGTATGTTCTGTTGATCAAACACCTACTTTCATGCATTTTGAATTGTATTGAGAAATATCCAAGGTTGTGAGGAATTCTCGAAGGCACTTCATCATGTCGGGGAACTTGCCTCTCCTTACGCTTGTCACTAACATGGAGTCGGCACTCCAGAACTTTCAGTACTGCATCAACTGTGGTTCAGGATTCTTGCCAAAGATGCCAACAAAGGGTGCTACTGTACACACACATTACATAATAAAGATTTTTGAATTGAAATGTAAAGCAAACTGTGTTAATGATTCATATCACTTGTCCTGTCCCAGCTAACCCACTTCCATATCTTGCCTACCTTCTCTTGCCTCTATAATTATGAGCATTCATTGCCTGACTGACTGCTAGCAGTGGGTTTTTATAGCTCCAGAATTGCACAATACTCCAAATGAGGTCGCACCAAGGACTTATACAGAGGCACTATCGCCTCCTTTTTTCTGCTAGCCATTCCTCTCCGTATGCACCCAAGCATCCTAGCTTTTGCCGTCGCATTTTCTACCTGTTTAGCTACTTTATCAGACACAACCACGCCTAGGTCCCGCTCTTCTTTAGTGGACAAAAGTACTTTACCCCCTATACTATATTGCTCCCTTGGATTGCTGCAGCCCAAATGCATGACCTTACATTTTTTAACATTAAATCCCAGCTGCCAAATTCTGGACCATTCTTCAAGCTTAGCTAGATCCCTCCTCATGTTATCTACACCTTCCTGGGTGTCTACTCTATTGCAGATTTTGGTATCATCTGCAAAGAGGCAAACCTTATCCGACAGCCCTTCCGCTATATCACTAACAAAGATGTTAAGAATCGGACCAAGGACAGACCCCTGGGGCACCCCACTGGTAACATACTTCTCCTCAGAGTGAGCTCCATTTACATGTACTCTTTGTTGCCTCCCACCCAACCATTTTCTAACCCAAGCAGTAACTTTAGGGTCCATCCCTTGGGTGCTCAGTTTGTTTATAAGTTGTCTGTGAGAACATAAAGTTTCTAGATGACCCAGTATGACATATCTTATCTCCCTAGCATGTCCTGCCGTGACACTGACCCAGTTAATAGCGGGGTAATTGAAATCAATATTACTGTTCCGTAACTTTTCTTAGCTTCCCTGATTTCTTTGAGCATTTCATCATCCATTTGTTCATTCTGGCAAGGCGGTCAATAGTACAATCCCACTGCCATCGCCTTCCCCTTTTTACATGGAATTTCAATCCATAGAGATTCTACAGCGAATTTTGTTTCCTACAAAACTTGAATCCTTTTTGACTCAATGCCTTCTCTAACATAGAGCACAACCTCTCCACCAATTTGATTAGCTCTATCATTATGATATAGTTTGTATCCAGGTATCACAGTGTCCTCTGGTTGTCCTCCTTTCACCATGTCTCTGAGATAGCAATCATACATAACTTCTCATTTAGTGCTATATATTCTAACTCTCCCATCTTATTTTTTAGACTTCTAGCATTTGTATACAAGCATTTTAGAGACTGTATTTTATTCATATTAATCTGGTTATCGGTAGGCAGGGGTAATTTGGAATCTTTAAGCTCTGTCTGCTCTGTACTCAAGGGCATTTGGGCTACCTTTGTCTTTATTGTAGCCTGTCTGCTGATATGCCCTAACTTCATTTTTTTGGTAGTATCCTTCAAGGGTACATTGTTCTGAACCATGCACTCTTGGGTAACTGTCTGCTTCCCCTTTTATCTAGTTTAAAAGCTGCTCTATCTCCTTTTTAAAGGTTAATACCGGCAGCCTGGTTCCATCCCGGTTAAGGTGAAGCCCATCCCTTCGGAAGAGCCCCTCCTTTCCCCAGAATGTTCCCCAGTTCCTAACAAATCCAAAACCCTCATCCTTGCACCATTGTCTCATCCACTCATTGAGACTCCGGAGCTCTGCCTGCCTTTTGGGTCCTGCGCATGGAACGGGAAGCATTTTGGAGAACGTTACCCTGGAAGATCTGGATTTCAACTTCCTAAATTTAGCCTCCAGAGCCTTCCCTACCACATTTTCCTATGTCATTGGTACTGACATGTACCAAGACAGCAGATCCTATATGTAAATTTATGACAGAGTGCCGATGCCTCACAAAACCGACCTGACAGTCTTGAATTAAATCAAGCATGATCAACACCAAGTGAGCAACTAAACCTTTGACCAGTATCTTATTGTCACAGTTCAATAAGGATATAGGGTGGTAGGATGATGGTAGCAGCGGATCACGGCCAGTACAATAATATGCGCTTTATTAGTGTCATATGGGAAACACTGTTCCCTTACTAAGGCAGAGAAAAGTCGACTTGAGGGAGTCAGTAGGTGGTCACTTATCAAATTGTACTACTCATTGCTGAAACTGTTGGGTCCTGGAGATTTGCTAAGTAAGGTACGGCTATTGTGCAATCCAATCTCCTCACTAAAAGGCTTGTTCAAAGCCACCTATTGAGCTTCTGTAAGCCCCAGCAAGGCAACCCTATCCAAACAGTCTGCCTGCCATAGCTGTGAGCCTTCATCTTGAGCATATTAATCATTATAATATTTACGAAACAAAGCCAAAATCATATGCCTGTCAGTTATTAGATCATCTGTCTTTCAGCGCCATAACATACCTGTTCCCCTGTCAGCGCTGGACCAATGAAGATGAAAGCTTGCCAGCCTTGTTGCCATGTTGAAAAAGCCTATAGCAATAGTAGATCATAGATTTCTGTCTTTCAGCGCCATAACATACCTGTTCCCCTGTCAGCGCTGGACCAATGAAGATGAAAGCTTGCCAGCCTTGTTGCCATGTTGAAAAAGCCTATAGCAATAGTAGATCATAGATTTCTGGGCTCTCTGGTGGAGGATTATGTTAAGTTTGGTTTGCAATGCCAAAAGCTCTATCCGTTTACTTTCCAAGGGTTGAGATCCCAAAGGCAACCAGGTGGCTGTAATTAAGCTGCCCAACTGAAGAATGCGCTTATCCATACACCTCCGCTGTCCGATCTCATAACCAAGAATTTCACCCCTCTCAAATGCTTTTGCCGTCTCCCAGTAAAGAGCAGAGTTCTCCTGATGGGCTGCACTGGTCTTAGAAAAAACATCCCATGTATCCTGTAAAAATTTCACAAAGTTCTGATCCCCATATAAATTGACTGGAAAGCTCCACCCGCTCCCCTCCCATCGTCCACCCTGCCAAAGAAAATCAATCCACACTGGCGCATGGTCAGAAACAATAATGTTACCAACTCATGCATCGTATGCTCTGGGCAGTATACCGCAGGCAACAAAAAATACTCCAGCTGGGATAGGGATCCGTGAACTGGACATGGGTGACGTCCCTCTCCTGAGGGTGGAGAACCCATCAGACATCCACAAGGTCCAAGAGCTCACAGAGATGCAGAACCCCTTGGGTAGATTTGTTTAGGCCGGCATCCCAAGGGGGGGAGAGGGGGGGACTTATCCATAGAAGGATCAAGCAGACAATTAAAATCTCCTCCCATAATCAATTTGGTATTGAAGGCCTGCAATTGTTGGCCTAGTAACACAAAAAATTCTTTGCTCAAAACATTTGGCCCAAGGACATTACAAAAAGTAACATGCTCCCCAAACAGATTTGACTGCCACTATCAAATGGTGATCCTGAGGGTCCGCTATTATAGTGTCTGCCTCAAAACGTAGCCCTTTATAAAATTAACAAGGTGACTCCCGCCGTCTTGGAACCCAAGGAAGTTCCATAAGCCTATTAATCCGACCCACCAACATTATAACTTATGTTCCTTGGAATCCATGTGGGTCTCTTGCAACATGGCTACATCTATCTACCTTCATGTCCCTAAGAGCTTTAAGGATCTTCTTTCTTTTTTTTGGCAATCCAAGTCCACATTCATTCCAAGAAATGCAACACAAATGTGGATCATCCATTTTCCACAGCCGACGATCCCATAATCCAACGTATATCATTCATATCTTGAAGCAAGGCTCTCCCCACGATGAGCCCTGCCCATTATGTCCACCATATCCTCATGGCCTCTCATATAGCAACACAAAACCCAACTCCCAAATGAACCCCAATCCCTCCATGCAGCACTCAAACATACAACTCGCCCTCACATATCACACAATCCCCTTTACCTTCCCCCCAACTTGGTCCATAATAGCCATGGTATTCACAGTCATAATATCGACAGTACAAAGAGAATCTAAATTAAGTCTTATCCAGCAAGCCAAGCAATGCCTCCATCCCAAAGCATAGTCCCTTGCAGACAGTGAAGACATGAACCTCAAACAAGTCAGTGGGAAGCGCTGCCCAGGCTGCCCACACCACTGCACAGTAAAGCTCCCCATTGGAAAGAAGGAAGTGGGGCATATCCATCGACATACCAGTCACTTATCGCAGCTATATTTCGTGATGTACTCTGGTTCCCATTTGGGCAATTCAGAACCCCCTCCAGCATCCAGTCCAAAACATAAGTAGAAAAACTCTTCCAATCCACTATGCAGTCCATACCTACAAAGTACTAGTCCAGACTGTAGAGGCCTCAGGCCACAGCAGACTCCATACTTACCGCAGTGTTAGACATCTCCATTTTTCCATTCACCAACACTTTTTCAGGTGCGCTGGGAAAATCAGGGCAAATTTTATTTGCCGTTCGTGGAGACGGGTTCATATCGGAGAAAATTCCCTATTGAGTTGGGCCACTTGGGCTGAGTAGTTCTGGAAAATGAGGATTTGGGAGTCGTCATAACTGAGTTGGATCTTCCTGGCCACCCATAAAATCTCCTCTTTATGCATGACGCTTAGCACTCTGAGTATCACTGTGCGTGGCTGGCCTGTCCAGGGTCAGTGCTAGGGTTTCTGGTGCCCCCCTGCAACCTATAGATCGGCACCACCCTCCCTCATGATTATTAGTGCTAACTACACCCCACCCCCCTCCATAAGGAGCCTACTCAAAAAAGCAGAACTCTAAATACTGCAGCGGACCTTGGAGTATCCAAACACCTATTTGAAAAGCTGAACAAATCGGATTACTACAGTTCAGATCCTACGTACAAACTCCATGTTAACAGTACATCTGGCCTTCGTCACACACTCAGAACACAGACCCTCAACAGAGAAATAGAAAGAGATGCATTTCCCTGTACTGTATAAAATATAAAGATTGAAAATAAAATTATATTTTCTACCTTTGTTGTTTGATCATTTTATTCTCTGATCATGCTGGTCCCAATCTGAGGTTTCTGTTTTCCTTTGTCTTCTCTTAGCTCTCTTTCTATGGTCTCTAGTCTATCTGCCATGTCTTGTCTCCTCTTTTCTTCACTTTGTTCCATCTTGGATACTGATTTTTTCCCTTCAGCTTTCTTCCATTTATTTTTCTCTTTTTCCACTCAACTTCACTACTCTTTCTTACTATCCAGTCCTCAATCCCCCTCTTTTTTTACTCCATCCACCTACCACTTTTCAACCCTCATCCCAGTCCTCCCATTCCCCACCTCTTTTTTTCCTAGTCCATGTACCAAGTTGTTACAATGTAAACCGCACTGATTTAAAATTGTGCGGTATATAAAACCAAATAAATAAAATAAATTCTCACTCGCTCTCTCGTCTCCCTTCTCCCCCTCCCATCCAGCATATCCCTTCTCTATTTTTTCTCCCTTTCTCTGTCCTCCTCTCTTGGAAAAAATATCATGTGACACAATCCCTGGTGTCTTTCTTTTTCTGAACCAGCAACAGAAAGATCACATACAGTGCATTGCAAAAGTATTCATCCCCTCTGTGTTTATCCTGTTTTGTCGCATTACAACCTGAAATTAAAATGGAGTTTTGGGGGTTAGCATCTTGTGATATATACAACATGCCTATGACTTTGAAGGTGAAAAATATCCTTTATTGTGACACAAACAATAATTACGACAAAAAAAACTGAAAGTAGGAGTGTGCATATGTCTTCACCCCCCAAAGTCAATACGTTGTAGAGCCACCTTTTGCTGCAATTACAGCTGCAAGTCTCTTGGGATATGTCTCTATTAGCTTAGCACATCTAGCCACTGAGATTGTCACCCATTCCTTAAGGCAAAACTGCTCCAACTCCTTCAAGTTAGATGGGTTGTGTTGATGTACAGCAATCTTCACGTCATGCCACAGACTCTTGATTGGATTGAGGTCTGGGCTTTGATCAGGCCATTCCAAGACATTTAAATGTTTCCCTTGAAACCACCTTTAGCAGTATGTTTAGGGGCATTGTCCTGCTGGAAGGTGAACCTTCATCCCAATCTCAAATCTTTGGCAGACTGAAGCAGGTTTTCCTCAAGAATTGCCCTGTATTTAGTGCCATCCATCGTTCCTTCAATCTTGACAAGTTTTCCTGTCCCTGCCAAAGAAAAACACCCCAACAACATGATGCTGCCACCACCATGTTTCACTGTGGGAATGGTGTCCTCAGGGTGATGGGAAGTGTTGGGTTTGTGTCACACATGGCGTTTCGCATGATGGCCAAAAAGTTCAGTTTTCATCTCATCTGACCAGAGAACCTTTTTCCATGCAATGGCTTTTTTCTGGCCACTCTTCCATAAAGCCCCACTCTGTGGAGTGTACGGCTTAAAGTGGTCCTATGGACAGATACTCCCATCTCCACTGTGGATCTTTGCAGCTCCTTCAGTGTTATCCTTGGTGTCTTTGTAGCATCTCTGATTAATGTTCTTGTTGCCTGGTCTGTGAGTTTTCGTGGGCAGCCTTCTCTTCTCAGATTCTTAGTGGTGCCATATTCTTTCTATTTTGTTATAATGGTTTTAATGGTGCTCCGTAAGATATTCAGAATTTGTAATATAATGCAACCCTGATCTATACTTTTCCACAACTTTGTCTCTGACCTGTTTGGAGAGCTCCTTGGTCTTCATGTTGCTTGCTTAGTGGTATTGCAGAGTCAAGGGGCCTTTCAGAACAGGTATATTTATACAGGCATCATGTGACACTGATTGCACACAGGTGGACCCTAATCAACTAATTATGTGACTTCTGGGGTTAATTGGTTGGACCAGATCTTATTTAGGGGTTTCATAGCAAAACGAATGAATACATATTCACTCACAATTTTTCAGTTTTTACTTGATTTTTATATATACAAGGTATTTTCTTGTCATTTCACTTCACCAATTTGGACTATATTGTTAGGCCCATTACCTAACATCCAAACGAACCTCCATTTTCATTCCAGGTTGTACGTGATGTGACAAAACTAAACAAAAACCAAGGGGAAGAATACTTTCACAAGGCACTGTAGCGCCATCCCCAGCTTTATTTTTATTACTCCGAGTCAGCAAGCAGCAGCCAGTGCTGCCTGTAGCATTCACTTCTGATGAAGGGCCCCGCACACTGGACGTGAATGCTATGGGAAGCACTGGCCCATGTTGCTGGCTCAGAGAAAGAAAGATGGACCTGGGGATGGTGCTGTACGATGCAGGAGCTGCATGCACAATGAGTTGTGCCAGCTCCTGTGTCCACCATCTGAGTCCCCACTTACTTTCCCCATACCCAGCCAATCTTAGATTCTGTCTTCTTTTCTCTGATCCAATTTTAAAGTCTCCACCTGTCCCAGTCCCTGCTCTCCTCTAGCTTCCTTTCCCAGTACCACCACCTACATCCTTTCCGCACACCTATTCAGCTACTCTGATATTCATTAACCCTGCCGTTCCTCCTCTTTACCCCAGCATTCATTCTTATGCCCCTCCCTCTCAACTGTTCCCGCTTACGATCTTTTTTTCTTCCCTCCCAAACAAAATATATGTCCCCCTCTCCATTCTCACTCCCCAGCTTCTTTTTTTCTCCCCCCAGCCCCAGCCCCACACCCTTCCAGCCCTCCCCAAGCATAGCTCCCTTCTAATTCCAGCCCCTCTGAGAATTATCTCCCTTCCAGTCCTTCCATCTCCCAGCATCAGCCCATTTCCAGTCCTAGCTCCCCCAGTATCAGTCCCCCTCCAGTCCCAGTCCCTCCCAGCATCATCTCCCTTTCAGTCTCCCCATCCCCCAGCATCAGCCCATTCCAGTCCTAGACTGCCCCCAGGATCAATCTTTCTCCAGTTCCAGTCCCTCCCAGCATCAGCTCCCTGCAAGTCCCTCCATTCCCCAGCATCATCCCATTTCCAGTACTAGCCCCCCCCCCCCACTATATTCACTATATTGGGGTTTTGTAGTTATTACTACTTTTTTCAAAGCAGCTATTTTGGCCCATAGCACCTGGGCCTCATCCTCAGCAGTGCTCAGCCTCCATGAGATGGGGCATTAAACACTTCCAGAGAACCACTCCCTGGTCGTGTTTGCTGGAGATTGCCAGAAATTTACTTTCCAGTGCTGACATCTCCGCTCTGGTTACCTCCAATATCAGGATCTCTGCATTCTGTACAGGAGAGCCTCGCACAGCCCAGCTGCCATCTTGGACTCAGCCAGCCATCCCTTCCCCTTCTCCTTCTCCTTCTTTTGTACCTTAGACATAGTGTCTCAGGGATTGTTGGATACAACTTCTGTAACCGTGAAGAAGCTTTGCCTAAAGTTTGAGCAGTCTGAAAAGATTACAGGGATAAGATTCCTGTGGAATAGCGATAAGCCAAGGAGCCCAAGAAATCACATCCTCTAGTGCTCTCTGCATCACACGTGACCTCTCTGGCCAAGATTTTAAAGAGTGACATTTGTCAGAGTTTGTAGCAGGAGAGTAGAGGATGCCCTTTACTCCTCTTCACCAAGTTTATTGCTTTAAAGTTATGACCAGAATCTTAGGCCCTGGAGCCACTGAGACCCTGACGTTTCAGGTAGTATCATGAGACTTTAAAACTCAGTTTGTGAAGATCACCCTTGTCTAGCACAGCATCTTCAGTTAGCATTGCAAGTCCTCCTCGTACCACCAGGTGGAGCCAATGTTCAAGGAATTCAGACAAAAATGTCCAGTTTCTGCACAAACCTCACTTGCCAGGAATGGTTTTTTTTGTAAGGTTACCAAATTAGTATTTTCCAGATGTGATATAATAGCTCTGAGGAAACTCAGAGAAAGCAGCTTATTCCCAGTATGCCGCACCATATGCATGTGTGTCTTGTGCTGGCTCATGTATTAGGAATAGTTGCTATCTGCATCTCATGGCTCTCTGTGCATTTGAGCTGTGCAGTGTTCTCACATTGATCTTTGAAGTCTCACCCTCATGAGATGAGCACAAGAACACAGGCACCTGCGTGACTCAAACTCACTGAGAGCAGCTGTTCTTGCTTGCCATGACCTGGCAAGAGTTGATTGGGCAGGCGGGGTGGTGCCCAGCCCATTCCGAGGCTGATATTTCAGTCTGCACCAGTACTAACTGCTGCTTGGGACATTGCCACATGCAGGGGCGGCCCAAGGGGGGTGCGGGGCCATGTGCGGAGACTTGGTGTGGGGCCTCATTTGCATAAGAAACCTCATTTGCATAAATATTTGCATAATGTTACCATATACTAACTTTTAGTAAACATGCCTCTTAATGAGTGTATGGATAAAGAAAGACTAAAAGATTTTTACATTACTATAATCCAGTGCCAACCGCCAAACACATTAGGAACTACTACAAACACTGCCCATTTAGAACCCATAGCAAACCCGCCGTATCCTAACAGCACTACCAGGACTCACAAAGCACCACACTCTACCTATCAAAAGGAAACACTGCAAATATTAAACCAATACATTTCAGAGAATAACAATACATGACCTACTGGGGAAAGAGAACAAGTGGCAATGTCAAATAGGAATTACATAAACAGAATACCTCAGCTCAGTTACACATGCAGAACATAGACCATCACCAAACAAGGAATCATAATTTAGAAATAGGAAGACAATAATTAAACTGGGAACCCCAAAAGCCAAACTTGAAATGTACAACAACACTGTAGAAATAAAACTATAAATTAATTTCCTCTTGTACCAAACAAAGCACCGACGTTAATGATTCACATTTCCCAGAGCTGACATATTCCAGTTAATAAATTCAAAATAAAGAGATTTTTCTACCTTTTGTGCATTTTTTTTCAGCTGCAATTGCTCCAGCCACTTTCTTCTGGTTTCTTCGTGTCTTCTGCTGTCCATCGTCTGCTGTCCATTTGTCCTTTCTTCTCCTAGTTTTTTTTCCATTCTCTCTCTACATCTGCTTTAACATACTAATCTTTCTCCTTTTGCTCTTTCCTCATTCCTATTTCATCCACTCAAATTTTACCCCTCCATCCTCAATCCCCACTTACTCTCCCAATACCCGGCCAATTGTACATTTTCATCCCTCCCACACAAAATATTTTTCCCCTCTCCATTTTACTCTCCCAGCCCCATCCCATTCTAATCCTCCCCCAACATCAGCTCCCTTCTAGTTCCAGCCTCACCCAGCATCCATTCCCTTCTAGTCCCTGCATCAGCCCATTTCCAGTCCTAGCCCATCAGCCCATTTCCAGTCCTAGCAACCCCCCAACCCAATACCAGTCCTAGCCCCCCCATCAACCCACTTCCAGTCCTAACCCCCCATCACCCCATTTTCAGTTTAAGCCCCCCCTATAACCCATTACCAGTCCTAACCCCCCATCAGCCTACTTCCAGTCCTAATCCCATCAGCCTATTTCCAGTCAGCCCCCCATAGCCCATTGCCAATCCTAACCCCCCATCAGCCCACAGCCCATTAACAGTCCTAACCCCATCAGCCCACCTCAAGTCCTAACCCCTCCCCATCAGTCCATTTCCTGTCCTAGCCCCCCCATAGCCCATTATCAGTCCTAACCCCCCCATAGCCCATTACCAGACAGCCCCCATCAGCCCACAGCCCATTACCAGTCTTAACCCCCCCCATAGCCCATTACCAGTTCTAACCCCCCAACAGCCCACAGTCCATTACCAGTCCTAACCCCATCAGCCAATTTCCTGTCCTAGCCCCCCATAGCCCATTATCAGTCCTACCCCCCATAGACCATTACCAGTCCTAACCCCCCCCATCAGCCCACAGCCCATTACCAGTCCTAACCCCATCAGCCCACCTCCAGTGTTAACCCCCCCATCAGCCCATTTCCAGTCCTAGCCCCCCCATAGCCCATTACCAGTCCTACCCCCCCATCAACCCACAGCCCACCTCAAGTCAAGTCCTAACCCCCTCCATAGCCCATTACCAGTCCTAACCTCCCCCCCCCCCCCCCCCATCGGCTCAAGGAAATTTTTTTTTTTTAAAAGCTGGCTGCTACCGCTGCCGCTTCCGCGGCGGCAGAATGGAGTGTCCCGCGGGGCCCCCTCTGCCCGGCTGAGTCCCTCCCTCTGCGACGGCTGAGCCCCTCTGTGCCGGCTTTCAGATTCGCGAAGGGAGAGTGTCTCCCTCGCATCTCTGTTAAGCCTGCAGGGGCAGATGGGAAAGCCTGCAGGGGCAGATGGGAAATTTCCCATCTGCCCCTGCAGGCTTAACAGAGACGCGAGGGAGACACTCTCCTTTCGCGAATCTAAAAGCCGGCACAGAGGGGCTCAGCCGTCGCAGAGGGAGGGAGGGAGGGACTCAGCCGGGCAGATGGGGCCCCACAGGACACTCCATTCTGCCGCTGCGGCAGCGGCAGTGGTAGCAGACAGCTTTTTTTTTTTTTTAATTTAATTTTGAAAAAAAGCAGAATGTTCTTTGCGCGGGGCCCTGTGCAAAAAACATTCTTGCTCAATGGACGGGCCGGCCCTGGCCACATGAACAACAGTGGTGCAGTGCCCTCCCCTCCCCTCCCCACTGAGCAATGCTGGAAGCACCCTGAATCTAGGGTGTCAGGGGCAACACCCTCGTCTCAACCCCGGCTCTGGTCAAGCTTTCTGAGATAGCACATTCAGTAATATTAATCAGCTATGGCTATTTGAAATTATTTTATTTGTTATGATCTGTTATACATTGTCTTGAATTCCATGGAAGATAGGGTATCTGATAAATGAATTCATTAGGCTAAAGGTTCTGCAGGCGCTTCCTGCAGGATTTACTCACAGCAGCAGTCTTGTGATATGTAGGTCTTTAAATCATAGGGTCGTAAGGACAATCCTGGAGGGTGGGTGACCCCAGCTATATGTGCCCCCACTTTGAATGTGCTTTATAGTCTTAAAAGCCTAGTATGGCCTTTCATAAATGACCAGGCTGTAACCCACGAAATAATTCTGAAAGATTATTGTAAAGTAACCTTGTGAATTATACAGCTTCATCCTTAGAAACGAACTGGGGATCAAAGCACTTAGGAGAAAACTCCAGCTAGTGCAAAAATAATAGATTAGGGGCCCGAAATTGAAAGGGAGTGACATGATTAGCAGGTCTGTTAACCATGTTACTCCCCTTATCCGGGATATTCAGGGCCACCGACTATCTTCGGGGGCTCACATCGGGGCGTTCTGGGGGCGGCCACTGCCTGGTTATGGCTATTTGGCCAAAGCAAGGTGCAGCAAAGGTTGGCCTAATGTTTGTCATAGAAGCTAAATGGTTAGTGGCTGAATAGCGCTGCCCGGCTAGCTTCCTGCAAATGCGGCAACCTGAATATCCAGTGCTGCAGCCAGATATGACCCCTGGTATTGAACATCTGGGTTTAAAGTTTAGCTGTGTTAGATTGGCTAGCTGCTGAATATGGAGCTCTAAGTTTATATATTCTATATCTATTCTGCCATTCTCCAAATGGGACACAACAGGAAATGAATGCAATAACTAATAGGTGCATTAAAACAGAGATCGAGTAATAAACATTATTTTAAAAAAAGGCTCAATGAAGAAGACTAAAGCTGGAAAGCTTATCACAGATATATAAAGTCAGTCTCGCCAACAGCTTGTTTGTTGACCTTTATTTCCACATATCCAAGTGAGCAAACATGGCAACTACATATCTTTGCTTTAAATATAAAGGAAAACTGTCCTTTCTAGGCATAATAATTCAGTTAAAGTCAATTGTAGCCCTAAAAAAGCTAATTAGAAATAAGTGTGTTTTAAATTCTTTTCTAAAAGACAATAAGTCAATACAGCCGTAGTTCCTATGGCTGAAAGGTAACTCTGAGGGCTACATTTACTAAATGCTAGCGTGTACAATGAGCTGCAAGATCTGTGTTATTCCTATGGTCACAGCGGCAGATAGCATGCACACTCGTGTAGGGGGCATGTTTACCAAGCTGGACTAATGGTTAGCACATGCTAGTTATAACTAGGTCCCATTGAATAATATGGGACCTTGTTACAAATAGTATGTGCTAACCGTTAGCCCAGCCTAGTGGACATGCCCCTCTGTGTCTAGAGTGTTACAACATAGCACTAGAGAGTGAGTTTTTGTTAATCAGTTATGTGTAATCTGGGACTTTTTACTTGGTGCCCTCTTGATCCTCTGGGCCAATCAGGAATCCGGGAGGCTCATAAGAGGTCCCTGATTGGCTGGAATGTCGCTGCGCTCTCATGACATTCATGCAGCACAGGGAAAACAGCTGTGTTAGGTTTCATTACAGCGAATTGCTGTAGGAGCATCGTATGTGCCTGATGGAGGCAGCCTTTGCCCTTTGTGTGGACAGGGTCGATCTGTGTGTGCAATGCCTGGCTGCAGGAAAAAGGCACATACAATGCTGCAGCCAAGAAAATAGGCATGGAAAAGTCCCCGAGAGGAAATTAGAGATTTAATTGCTTGTCTTTGCCAACCCATGAGTTATATTCAGGCACAGTGGTGGGTTCCCTGCCTCAGAGGGCTTATCATCTGACCTAAGGCTATTTATTCTTAGGAAATAGGGCCAGAAGCTATGGAATGGGGACTTGGTTCTTAGGTTGCTGCATTAACCACTAGGCTACTACGGTTCTGCACAGACATAGTTTTGTTTTATTTTTTTTGTTTCATTTATTTGAAACAAAAAACAAAATAAAAAAGGAAATGGGAAAAAAACAAAACAGAAAAATACTGTTCTTCAAGAAAACTAAACAGAAAAAAAAATCCCGCCTGAGCACTTCCCTGCTTCCCCTCCTTTACTGCAGAGATTTCCCTTTCTGGGGGAGGAGCGATCCAGGTCTGCTTTTGCCCCACCAATGTTGCCATTGCAAACGATGCCATAAGGCCGATGTCGGTACCATTTTCAGGGGAAATCTGAAGGAGGGATATGTAATTTGTGGCCAGAGTCGGAATACACTTTAAAATAAAACAAAGGAAAGTGAATGAAATGTTGTTTGATTTTCTTTCATTTCCTGTTTCATTTCATTTTTAAAACAATATTTTGTTAAAATGTCCTATTTTGTTTGAAATGAATGTACATCCCCCCCCATAGACGACTACTCTATAATTAGGTCAAGGAGCAGCCTGCTGGTTATGGCAATAATCTAAAACCAGGAAGACCAGGGTTCAAGTCCCACTGGTACTTCTTGTGGCTTTGGGCAAGTCACTTAACCCTCCACTGCGCTCAGGAACTAACTTGGATTGTGAGCCCTATGGAAACAAGGCAACGCCAAATGTAACAGGCTTTGAGCCACTCTTGGAAAGGTGTAAGCTAAATACTAATTAATAAATAAACTTCACACATGAAAAAGGACAGAACAGTAGGAAAAGTAGCCACACACTCACATATGCAGCTGAACACATGGCAACCTCAACTTCTTCAGCACCCCTACACACTCCTCACATACATTTCATCCCATCCCACCCCACTCCCAACATACAGAAACAAACACACACACGTACCCCTCATTGCACACATGTAGTTTCCCATAGCAACTTGAGAACACATACACAGACACATCCCTCTGGCCCACAAACGTACACCCTACCTTCCCTCTCACTGTGCGCACATTCCTCCATGCCATCTAATACCCCCCCCCCCCCCCCCCCCACAAAAATGCAATGTGTGCCTTCAAGTCAGTCCTGACTCCTGGCAACCCAGAAGCTCCTGGGTTTTCTTGGCAGTGTCACTGGAAGTAGATTGCCAGGCCTTTCTTCCAAGGCAATGGAGGGTTAAGTGACTTGCCCAAGGCCACAAGGGGTGCTAGTGGGAATTGAACCCTGGTTGCTTGGTTACCAAGCCAATGTTCTAACCACTAGGCTACTCCTCCACTCCCCCCACACACACATGTGCTCCTAATTCAAAACATCCCTCTGGCCCACAAACATACACCCCACCTTCCCTCTCACTGTGCGCACATTCCTCCACGCCATCTCATAGCCTCCCCCCCCCACCCCCACACGCTCCTAATTCAAAACATAACTTGGGCCCAAGCTTCTGAGAAGGAGGAGGCGGCGGAGCTTGCTGACCAATGCATGCTGGTCTTCTCCTACTGGTTGGATCATCAGTGGGCTCGGATAGTGAGGAGGAGTGAGAGATTGCGGGTGGGAAGGAGGGGGAAATAGGATGCCTTAAAACCATGGGGGTAGACATTCAAAGAGTTTTGTTAACTTTTAGATGTAACTGGATAAAACCCACAATTTGAAGATTTCCCCCAATCCTGGGCTAAATTTTATCTGGTTAACTTGATGGCCATGCAAAATTTATCTGGGTAAATGGAGGTGGCGGGGGGATTTCCTAGGGTGCAGTTTTCCTTTGTGCAGATAGCGTTATTCAGAATCAACCACACAGAGTTGCCCAGTTAAATTAGGCCACACAAACGGTAGGTCTAAAGTTAAACAGGTAACTTTTTATCCAGGTATATTCAGAAAATAACTTATCCAGATAACTTCATCTACTTTATTTATAACTATATGTTTTGTTTTTTGTTAGGTTATGTGATGCTAATTGCTGCTTTATATTTTGTAATGATTACTGCTTACTTACATTTTTTTGTTCAGCACTGTACAGCCTTCTGCGGAGAAGCGGCCTACAAATATACAGAGAAGACTTCTGGAGGTAAAGAATGCCTTTGGGAATTTTGTGTAGAATATAGAGGACCTGTGTCGGTCTCGTTAATAAGATGTTATTAGTGGCTTCTAAGGCTCTACAGTATCCTTAGAGCTGCCTTTCCAACTGCAAAGGAGCACAGGAACTTTCAGAAGGGAGGGAGACGTTGATGAGCCGCGCTGGGACAAGAATTCACAATTCCGAAAGATCCACCGTTGGTACCTAGGAAACTAGAGATCTGTCAGCATAGGAACGGCTTCTAAAACTACATGAGCGCCAAGCATAGCAATATAGTATATGACGGCAGATAAAGACCAGTATGGTCCATCTAGTCTGCCCAGTAAGGTGTAAGAGTGGTTGTAACAGCCGCTCCGTGCAGGTCACCCCTTCTATTTCTGTGTTTAGGATTGTACCTGTTGCTCCGTGCAGGTCAGCCGCCCTCTATTTATTGAAGTATAAAAGATATTTTAAGTTTGCTTTGATTTCATCCTCTTGCTATAAAGGGATCCACTGTGTCTGTCCCATACCATTTTGAATTCTGTCACTGTATTTGCCTCCACCATCGCCATCGGGAGGGCATTGCAAGCATCCACCACCCTTTCAGTGAAAAAGTATTTTCTGATGTTGCTTTTAAGTTTACCTCCTTGCAGCTTCATCATATGCCCTCTAGTTTTACAGCTTCCCCTTCTTTGAAAAAGGTTTGTTTGTTCATTAATAGCCTTTAGATATTTAAAGGTCGGTATCATATTTCCCCTGTCCCTTCTCTCCTCCAGGGTATACATATTTACCGTAGGTGTTCAAGTCTCTTCTCAAACGTTTTCTGGCGTAGGCTCCAAATCATTTTGGTCACCATCCACTGAGCTGTTTCATGTCTTTTTATATCCTTTCTGAGATATGGTCTCCAAAACTGAACACAATACTCCAAGTGAGGCCTCACCAATGACTAGCGTATGGGCATTAATACCTCCTCCTTCCTGCTGGTTATTCCCCACTGGTATCTTATATATCTTTGAAACTACCTTCACTCTAGCCACAGGATACCAGCAGAGTACCTCAAAATGCCTAAGCCCCTCACTCCTTACACCTATCCATTCCCTGGTGCTCAGAAGATGTACCAGTAAATATCCATAGAAGTCCTTCTTAGATACCCCGAACCCCTCCTTGAAGCTCTGCAAATGGCTGAAGCTATCCATCCGAGCAACACTGTACCAAGGAACTCAACCCCAACCCCTCCCACCGCCTATACAAAGGGTCCCTAATGCCTGGCTGGAAGCAAGGACTATATCTCAAAGTCAGAAACAAACCTTGTGACCCCTCCACGTCTATAAATTTAGCGCATCCTTCACAAAGGGATTAGAATCTATACCCCCGTCCTTAGCCATCCATGGAAGATATCTCAAGGGAACCCCGGGCACGTAAGATTGCTCAATTTGCACCTACTTATGGTCATCACTCCCACCAATCTACAATCTTTATCTTTATTACACAACTTGATGGACCTCTCAGGCAATAGCATCAGAGCGGTTTACAGAGTTACATGGACTGTGAAATGGGGAAAGGAGAAGGAACACCATTAATTGACAGGACAACAAGAGAAGAGAAGAGAGAGAGGGGACAATCAGGGTAAAAGGGGGGGCTAAAAATAGGAGCAGGGGGTGACAACAGTAGAGGAAAGGAGAAGGCAGCACGATGGGGAGGCTGAAGGCTATCTGAAAGAGGTGTGTTTTCAAGGCAGCTGTGAAGCGGGGAAAGATGATTCAGAAGGGAGAGTGAAGGGGAGGGAATTCCATAAAATGGGGCTCAAACAGAAAAAAGCTGATGGCAGAGTACGAGCAAGAGAAACAAAGAAGCTCTAAACAGTGGTTATGAATAGAGCACAACAGACGATGGGGGATGTGACAATGAAGCCAATTGGCAAGGTACTGAGGAATGCCTGTATGAATAGTTCTGTGAACGAAAATGAGAATTTTGTACCGAATTCAAAAGTGGACTGGGAGCCAATGGAGACTGATCAATAGTGGGGTGATGTGATCAGATCTGGAGGAGTGAGTAAGGAGACGTGCATCTGTGTTCTGTAAGAGTTGAAGCCTCTGTAGTTGATATTGTAAAATGCCAGCCAAGGCGACATTGCAATAGTGAAGTCTTGAAGTTATAAGGGAAAGAAGAAGTGTGGTCAAAGAGGGGTAGAAAGAAAAGGACGGACTGCACAGATTTGACGGAGGGAATGGAAAGCACAGTGGAGTATCTCTGGAGGCTAGAGTAACAGACTTGGAAGACATAAGGAAGACAGAGAGGTACATAGACGAGACCTACAGGGATGTAGTATTGAAGCCCCACCTCCAGTCTGGCAGCCTCCCAGCTGCCGTGGAGGAGAGAGGTCTCGTGAAAGAAGAGCATCACCTTGGTGAGGCAGAAAGTGATCCTGTAGCTAAGACCTGTTCTCCAGGAGATGTAACACCTTCTTACACCGAGGAGGTTTCTCTAGGGCCATGTGCCCATGAGGGAAAGGTTAGGACAGCTGTTTTAGTGGGTGATTCAATCATTAGGCATGTAGATAGCTGAGTGGCTGGTGGATGTGAGGATCCCCTGGTAACATGCCTGCCTGGTGCAAACATAGTGGATCTCATGCGCCACCTAGACAAGGTTTTAGATAGCGTTGGGGAGGAGTCTGCTGTCTTGGTACAGGTTGGTACCAATGACATAGGAAAATGTGGGAGGGAGGTTCTGGAGGCCAAATTTAGACTTTTAGGTAGGAAGCTGAAATCCAGAACTTCCAGGGTAGCATTCTCTGAAATGCTTCCCGTTCCACGCGCAGGACCCAAGAGGCAGGCAGAGCTCCGGAGTCTCAATGCGTGGATGAGACAATGGTGCAAGGAAGAGAGTTTTGGATTTGTTAGGAACTGGGCAACTTTCTGGGGAAGGGAAGGGTTCCATCTTAACCAGAATGGAGCCAGGCTGCTGGCATTAACCTTTATAAAAGGAGATAGAGCAGCTTTTAAACTAGATAGTAGGGGAAAGCCAACAGTTGCCTAAGAGCGCATGGTTCAGAAGAATGTATCCTTGAAGGATACTAGCAAAAGAATGAAGTTAGGACATCCTAACAGATAAGATTCGCCTAAGTACAGAGCTGAAAGATTCCAAATTACCCCTATCAACTGATAACCAGATTAATATGAATGAAATGCAACCTCTAAAATGCTTGTATGCAAATGCTAGAAGTCTAAAAACTAAGATGGGAGAGTTAGAATATATAGCTCTAGATGAGAGGTTAGATATGATTGTTGTCTCAGAGACATTCAGTATGTTCACAGAGGCAGAAGACTGCTGTTTGTTATTACTGGGACTTGTTCTAACCAATGACCCACTGCACGTTGCATTACAAAGCGGCTACAATTACCAGTGCCTGTCACAAAAATGTAACTAGAGTGATTAATTATCCAAGGATCAAAGTAAAGTTACGTTCATTTGTTTATTGAGCAATACTAGCAAATCATTCAGCATTTTCTCTTCTTTCTGTGGCATTAATAGTTTAAAGTTTTTAAAGTGTCTTGTCTCTGACCACCACTGCTATTTTGAATCTAAGTAACCGAGGGTGCTGCTGTGCTGATCTTCATCAGAAACTGGCACCCCATGCAGGCAGCACAATGATAAATGGGAAACAAATCCAGCATGAACTGTAATAGAGTAAACTTGGTGAAGGAAATTTAAAATAGCGGAAGGGAGGAAAAGTGCATAACATTTACACTTTTTTTTTTAGCGGCGTGGAGCTCTGAGTTTTAAATTAAAACCATTCTATTTCAAGTATTGGAGATTCGGCACCAGAGGAATATTGCAGAAAACAACTTCACTCGGAGACAGTTTGAGGGTTTTAGATGATCTTTAGAAGGTTTAATGTGCTACTTGTGAAAGCGCTGGAATCCTTCAGCTCTGACCTTGTTCCAGTTCTTGCAAGGGGCGCAGATGTGGGCGGCAGAGAGGAGACATGGTGGCTTCCTCCGCAAAAGCACCCATGGTCAGCAGTAGCGCTAACCGCAAAAGTGTGTCTTAAAAAAAAAAAATCCAACGCAGTTGAATGGATAATTTTGGATGTATAAGTTGTTTGTGCCCCAAAGGTATGCATCCAGAAAAAGGAGGGGAGGGAATATGGTGTGTTCTAGCCGCAGCAGTGCCACTTAACGTATAGCGATAGTCAGTCACCGAACATAGATGTGATGAGGGTAGTGTGTAGCTCTTACAGAAGTATAGGCCATGCAAGCTGGTGCGTACCTTTACAGTGGGCATATGCACAGGAGTGGAGTTTGGGCAGAGCAGAATGGTATCATGAAGTTCACGCATAAGGTACACACTGGCATTTATACCTGCTCTCAAGCGGGTGTTATATCCGGCCCTGCTTTCTGTTCACAGATTTCCATTAGTATTTTATAAAGACAAGTAACAAGTAGGTGCCTCCTTGACTTTCTAAAATAAGCTCCAAACAGGCACCTCCTGCGTTGCTTTCCCTAGGTGCCCTGTAAATAATTACCCCGATATGTCTAGGTGTCTAGGTAGAAGTTGCGACATCTAACTTAGAGGTTTCGAGTTATACCTGGCTATTCGGTGGCACCAGCTAAACGGACAGGACTTGATCTGAAATGCAGTTAGACATTTCAAACTTAAATGTTCATTGCAGGGCTGAATATAGTAGACTCTGTGGGGGTCATTTTAGAGGCCCTATTCATGCTTTGGACATCTGAAAATGGGTTAGAGACGTCCAAAGCCATTTTAGAAGCTGACTCTGGAGACGTCCCCAAAGTTGCGTCTAACCGGCATCTGAAACATGCTCATTTCAGCTGAAAACCATCCAGAGGGTGTAGAGAAGAAAGCTCTCTTACCACCCCCAGTAATCAGCACAATGTCAACAGCAGCAGTAGGATCTGAACCACTGCTCTAACCCTTAGGCCAGAGGTACTCAAATCCAGTCCTGGAGGGCTGCAAACCAGTCAGGTTTTTGGGATATCCCTAATGAATATGCATGAGATATATTTGCATGCACTGCCTCCATTGTATTTGAATCTATCTCATGCATATTCATTAGGGATATCCCAAAAACCTAACTGGTTTGTGGCACTCCAGGAGTGGATTTGAGTACCTCTGCCTTAGGCTAGCCTAGATGTCCAGGTTCTGAAATGCACTTCTGGGGACATCTATGTAGACACCCTCACAGACACCCATATCGGGCACTTCCATATTTGTGAAATCGTGTCTGTGCCTGAACATACCTGCATCATTTTCAGATGTTCTGGCTTAGACGTCCCAGATTGCGCAGGGACGTCCCTTCTGATTGATTTCTTTGACTGGGTGACCAGGGAGTTGGACCGAGGGAGAGCCCTAGATCTGGTGTATTTAGATTTCAGTAAAGCCTTTGACACTGTTCCTCACAGGCGACTTATAAACAAACTGAGCACCCTAGGGATGGACCCTAAAGTTACTGCTTGGGTTAGAAATTGGTTGGGTGGGAGGCGACAAAGAGTACAAGTAAATGGAGCTCACTCTGAGGAGAAGGATGTTACCAGTGATGTGCCCCAGGGATCTGTCCTTGGTCCGATTCTTTTTAACATCTTCGTTAGTGATATAGCGGAAGGGCTGTCGGGTAAGGTTTGCCTCTTTGCAGATGATACCAAAATCTGCAATAGAGTAGACACCCAGGAAGGTGTAGATAACATGAGGAGGGATCTAGCTAAGCTTGAAGAATGGTCTGGAATTTGGCAGCTGGGATTTAATGTTAAAAAATGCAAGGTCATGCATTTGGGCTGCAGCAATCCAAAGGAGCAATACAGTATAGGGGGTGAAGTACTTTTGTCCACTAAAGAAGAGCGGGACCTAGGCGTGGTTGTGTCTGATGATCTTAAAGTAGCTACATAGGTAGAAAAGGCGACGGCAAAAGCTAGAAGGATGCTTGGGGGCCTACGGAGAGGAATGGCTAGCAGAAAAAAGGAGGTGATAATGCCTCTGTATAAGTCTTTGGTGTGACCTCATTTGGAGTATAGTGTGCAATTCTGGAGACTGCACCTTCAAAAGGATGTGAACAGGATGGAGTCGGTGCAGAGGGTTGCTACTAAAATTATTAATGGGCTTCATTATAAAGCATATGAGGACAGACTTAAGGATCTTAATATGTACACCTTAGAGGAAAGGCGGGATAGAGGTGATATGATTGAGATGTTTAAATACCTCCGTGGCATAAATGTTCAGGGAGAGAGCCTCTTTCAATTTAAAGCAAGTTCTGCTACGAGGGGACATGGGATGAGGGTGAAGGGAGATAGATTCAGGAGTGATATGCGGAAATATTTCTTTATGGAAAGAGTAGTGGATCCGTGGAATAGTCTCCCAGTGGAGGTGGTAGAGATGAGGACAGTAACTGAATTCAAAAAAGCATGGGACAAACACAGAGGATCTCTAAAGGTAAAAATGGGACTGTTGTAGTTGTTGATATGGAAGGACAGACTAGATAGGCCATGTGGTCTTTTTCTGTCATCATGTTTCTATGTTTCTAAAATTCCCCTGCACATGTTCTGGAGATAATTGAATTAATTATATTCTGTATACAGCTAGTTACATGCTGGCGCAATGAATCCCTGCTTTAAAGGGTGAAGGATACTTTAGTCTCTAGACTTGGGCAACTTTTGGTCTTTCTACCAAAACTGCCAACTACAGAACTATTAAGGCAAATTGCAAATGTCCGTTTCTGTGATGGGGCGCCTGTGCACTAGAATGAGCCTGCCAGTCTGTTTCACATGAGCCACCAAATGGCTTTGATTTTCAGTCCCTTGGAGCCAGTGCCCTTGAGGTTCTGTGATCCCGGGCCCGTTCGGAGTTATTCAGTCCTTGACAGTGTCCTCAAGTCTGTTTCGTGCAGGTCCCTTCTCCTCTTGCCTGGGGAGTGGGTTTCAGCTTCTCATGACTCTAGAAGAAACATCCTGATCGGTCTGTGGTCAGCAGCAGGAGCTAACCGCATAGATGCGCTTCTCTTTTTCTTTATTTTAATATTAGGGTCCACAGAAAGCTAAATTTTGGATGGGCAACTCAATGTTGTCCAATGTATGTCTATGAAAAAGAATGGCCAGGGAAATACTGGGAAATGGGGGGCTAATTTTGTTCATATGGAGCCCCATTCTGGGAGGAGGCCCTCTGGACATTCCCGCTGAAGACAGGGCTGTTAGGACCTGATTCTGATCCATGAGAAAAAAACGTTCCCGGGGGAGCCAGAATCGGGCCTGAGGATGGCCTGGCGTGCCCCCTCCACTTGCAGAGATGTTCAGCCCATAGGCATCCGTGACTCTGGGCCCCAAAACCCTGCCATCTGACCCACGGCTGGCATCCTGTGGCCTGGATCAAGTGGCAGGGACCCCCGCAGCTGGCCCTGGGGCTGGCTCACCTGCCCCGATCTGCCAACTTGTGCTGCTTATACCACCTCAGAGGCGCTATAAACAGCATGTCCCAGCAGGACGTACAGGGTCATGACCTGAATCAGCTCTCTACGTGCTGCTGGGTGGCCTGCCCCAGCTCCGCCCCTTCACCCCCCCCCCCCCCCCGCTGACTCTGCCCATCCTGAAGCACAGGACATATGGGGAGAGCTGGTGGGGGAATAGGGTCTAGGCGGATTGTGCAGTCCCGCAATCCACATTCGTGAATGAGGGCCATAGGGCCTGATATTCAAAAATAGCTGAGTTCCTAAAATTAGGCTCTTACATGTGTGCCCTGTTATCAGCCAAACTTAGGAGCCTTGATTTTCAGTTGAAAATTAATCTTGATTTTAGGAGCCTAAGTTATGCTTATAAATTTAGGCCTGCCATTCATTTGCCTAGATTTATACTATTACTACTAAGCACTGTACCATTACATGTAAGAGGCAGTCCCTGCTTCAGAGAGCTTACAGTCTATTCAAGCCAGACAAACCAAACAAACAGAGCAGTAGGGTAGTTCTTGAGGGCAATGATTAAAGCACACATGGGTGTTAAAAAGGGAGTCGGGATCCCAAAGCAGCCTCAAAGAGGTGGGTGTTTAGCCTGGAATTGATCAGAACCAGAGACGGGGCCTGAGGTACTGACTCAGATAGTCTGTTGCAGTCATGCGGTGCAGCAAGATGGATCGAACCAAGTGTGGAGTTGAAGAGAGAGGCACAGATACAAGTGATTTGCCTTATGAGTGGAGCTCCATGAGAGCTGCAGAGAGAGATAAGAGAGGAGAGGTAATGGGGAGCAGCAGAGTGAACGCGCTTGGATTTATTATTGACCATCTTTAAGAAGAGATTCACCCAAGGTGGCGTACAACCAGGGGCGGCCCAAGGGTGATGTGGGGCCATGTGTGGAGGCTCATTGCGGGTCATCACCTCATTTGCATACATTTAATTTATTTTATTTTAAAATGTATATGCTGCCCATTTCAAAGTTTAGGTGACTTTCAAAGGAGCCCTTCACCAGCCTCTTTTTTTTCTCCTGGCAGTGACGTAGGGGCATGTTTACTAAATATTAATGTGCGTTACGTGCCACTGTGCCAATGGGAATAGGGTGGTGCACTTAGCGCACATTAATATTTGTGAATGCGCATTAGCGTTTAGTAGACATGCCTCTTATTTAGGGTCTCAATAGCACTTGCTTGGGCAGTGAGGGTAAACAGACTGCCGTTTTTTGCCCATGGCTACCCCTTGCATTGCAATTTTTAGGGACACTTTTTATTCCTTATTGTGTTCATTTTTTTGATGTCTGAGTGTGCCGTTGTTATCTGTTCTCGTTTTAAAGCGTGGGCTTTTACTGGTTCTGTGCTTTTAAGCCCTTTTTATTTTTATCTTACCTGGTTTTTCATGTGCATTCTCTGATTGTTGCCGTAAGCATCATGCAACATTATTGTCAGTTGTGGTTCTACGGAGTCTCTGTTCCCTGGGCCAGTATCATTTTCTACAGGTTTATTACCATGGGTTTTCGGTTTGATTTTAACGAGGGTTAGGCGCACATCTCCACTGACATTTCTCATACTCTTTTTATTATGGACCTTCATCTCCTGGTTCTCCCTCTCCCCTCCCCCCTTCTCTCTCTGTCCCCTTCCCCCCTTCCTCGTCCCCCTTTCCCCCTCCCCCTCCCTTCTTTCCCCTTCCTCCTTTTTATTTTGATTTATGTATTTGCTTCATTCCTCTTCTTTTTATCAGGCATTTAGTACCTATGCGGTAGTTTATTCCTGTCATTTTTATCAGGCTTTTCTATTAGGTATTTATTGCACGCACAGTGGTCTACACTTACAGTTTTTATTTTGTTTTCTCTGTTCTCCCTTTGGTCTTGATTTTCTTTTAGTAGTTCCATTTTACTCATTATGATGTAGTTCACTTTTTAGAATTTCATGTAGTGGTTTGAGATACACATTTTGGTTTTCTTATCTTGTGGTGCCGCTTTTTTCCCCTCCTATTCCCCCCCCCCCCCCCCCCCGCATTCCCTACAGTGGTTTTATCGTATTTATTTCATTCATTTTAACTGGTATCTATTGCATATGTGGTATTTTATATTTGTTTTTTATTAGGTATTTACGGTACACGTAGCGGTCCACACTCACGATTTTTGTTGATTTTTACCTTGCAGTCGGTCTTTCACAGAGTCTCAATTTACCTAGTATAATGTGATTTACTTTTCATGTATTTAATGTAATCGTTTTTGGATGCATGGTTTCTATTACCTTATGGTGCTGCTTTCTTCCCCCTCCCCCCCTCTTCCCCTTCTCTTCTCCCTCTCTCCCGCCTCCCCCTTCCCTCTCCTCCTCCCTTGCTCTGCGTTACCATTATGCTGACTGAAATTCTCATTCATATGTGTTTCTATGTGATCTTCTGCCTTTGGTCCATATAGGAAGCCCTCGCACAGTCGAACATAAGGGCACATTAGGCTTCGGCAGCTATCCGTACACATGATTTTGGATCATTTTTGTCAGGTTTATTTTTAGGTGCATGATTCTTAAGGTGTCATGATACTCCTTACAGTCAAATTTAGGATCAAACAATTGCTTTTAGAATTAGTTCTTCCACGCGGTTTTCACTTTTGACCTCACCACGGCACGAAATCTGCCTTTTTAAC
The DNA here is from genome assembly GCA_033557465.1 of Ichthyophis bannanicus. Lineage (NCBI taxonomy): Eukaryota > Metazoa > Chordata > Amphibia > Gymnophiona > Ichthyophiidae > Ichthyophis > Ichthyophis bannanicus. Next base: position 52,050,730 of record CM066046.1, read on the forward strand.
ACAGGCAGATCCGCAGTTCTGGATCTCGTCATTTGACGTTTCTCACGTTGGAGACTGTTACTAGGCAAGTAAGACCCCAACTTTTACCTTTTCACTCTTTGCATTTGTAGTTTGGATGTAACTATATTGAACATTAAGCTTAGTGTTTTTATATTTCAGTTAGTACTCGCTGAAAGTGGTTTTCATACACTTATAACACAGCAGCACAGTGACTTTTTAAGATTGGATGGTTTTCTATTCCCTCTATCTGCATGGGGGGAGGGGGTTTTACAACAGGAGTCACCTCAGGTTCATTGGCTCATTTTATTCACTATTATAATTTGTCGGCACGCTGACAGTCACGGCTACGACTTCTATCAACACTTTCTCCTCCTCATCCCTCCTTTTGTTATGACTTGTGTTGGTTCACACTTTTGTGTTTAATCAGCTTTCCTTTTCCATTTTTCCATATATTTATATAGATATCAATGTTCACCTTTTGGTTTTTAGTCTTTTTATTACATTGTATTCCTATGCTTGTTATGTTTTATTTGATTATATTTATGGTTTTAATTTTGAGGACGGTACCCCAAAGAAGGCAGTTCCGCCAAAACGCCTTCGGGTCTTCTCCTAATAAAGCTGCTTTTTCAACCACTGTTTGGCACACCTGTTCTGCTGGTATCTTGTATTGCCCAGGGGTGTTTTGTGCCCTTTGTTGGACTTTTGTCCCCCTGGTACCACCAGGACATACAGGGCCATGAACGGAATCAGCCCTGTACATCCAGGTGCCGGTTCCGCCTAAGCTCCTCCCACTCTTTGCCCCCGTGCCGCCCCTGTTCCCCACAGCATGCACAGCGGCTTTGTGCATGCAGGGGGGGATGGGAGGCAGCATTTGGAGACGGCGGATAGCAGGGCTGCATGTCCCAGCGGAACGTGCAGCCCCGCTATCCGCTTTATAGGATTAGACAATTAGGCCCCGATTCTGTCTAGTGCAAACATTTCAAAAAAACATCCAATTTCTGTACTTATTCATCCTTCTGGTGACCCCCATATCATGCATTGAAATTGGACAATATAGTGCAGTGGGTAGGGCAGTAGGCTGAGAACTAGAGAAACCCAACTCCCACTGCTACTCCTTGTGATCTTGGGCAAGTCACCTAACCTCCCATTGCCTCAGGTACAAAACCTAAATTGTGAGCCGTCCAAGGGATAGGGAAAATACCTACTGTACCTGAAAAAAGCATGAGATAAATCTGAGATCCCCCTTCTTCTCCTTTAATTCACTAAATGCACAGATAGGGGCGGACAAAGGCTTGCATTAAAAATCATCCATTTCGCAGCAATATTCAGTTGCTAATGAAATAATGTTATCGATTTAGTTTAGACTGCCGAATAGCAAGCATAAACTATGGGGGATGGGGCCGCAGCTCTGATATCACACGGAATCCGCTACCGCCGTTTAGTAAACATCCCTCTAAATGGATAGTGGGAGCATGAACTCGTTACAACTGGCCATGAATGCCGCAGCAAGGGTCCTCCACGGAGCCTCCAGAAGTGACCATGTGACCCCCATTCTAAAGCAGCTTCATTGGCTACCTATACACTGAAGGATCATATTCAAGACCTTACTTCTCTCATTCAAGGCCATCAATTCCCTCTCCTCTATGGCGCTTACTGAGCTTATCCACACAGTGCCCCCCAACAGATCCAGAAGGTCAACAACCCTAAATCTACTGATAACCCTGAAGTCCTTAACTAAATGCAACACCACAACGGCAAATAGGGCTTTCAGTCTTTACGCCCCCAAATGCTGGAATGCACTACCACCAGACATCCGAGCTATTGTAGACCTATCTCAATTCAGGAAGGCAATCAAATTTCACCTCTTCCTCCATTACTACCCAGACAGCAACTGAGTCTAAGTAACCCACCTTAAAACACCCCTCCCTAGGGTTCCTATATTCCCAGCCTCCATCCTGCAGATCAGGCGCATACCGTCTTAAAATCATTACTGGACTTCATTTAGATTCTTGTAATTATCATTTCATGTATCCACCTCAACCCTGTTGTTGCTATTTATTATCTCATGTATATAGTTCAACCCTGTTGTTGTAATTAGTATCGCTGTATATAGTTCAACCCTGTTAGCCAAGTTGTTACTCCTGTTCCTTGTAAAACCAAACAGAATGTTGTCTTGGTCGTTTTGTTATATTGTAAACCGCGCTGATGCCGAATAGTGCGGTATATAAGCAAATGTAATAATAATAATAATAATAATGGTCGCCGCTCAGTATGTATATTCAGCCAATATGGACATCAGCGCTGAATATATTTATTAATTTAAGAGCCGGTGCTGACACCTAAATTATTGTAGTGATTACGCCAGCTGAAAATATACCCCTATGGATCTAATATTCACTAATGCTCAAAACAACCATGCTTTCGTCTTGCAAGATGCAACCTCCTGCTTAATCCTACTAAGATCGGATGCAATACCCGAGAATGATAAATATATCTTTGTTACAATATAAATTTCTCCTCCACTTCCTTCTGTCTGTATACTACTCCCTCCCCATCATGCACTCAATACACTTTTAATCAACACATATTAATAAAAGGAAAAGTTAAAATGTAGCGTTCTCCGAAATGCTTCCCGTTCCACGTGCAGGACCCAAAAGGCAGGCAGAGCTCCGGAGTCTCAATGTGTGGATGATACAATGGTGCAGAGATGAGGGTTTTGGATTTGTTAGGAACTGGGGAACATTCTGGGGAAAGGAGGGGCTCTTCCGAAGGGATGGGCTTCACCTTAACCGGGATGGAACCAGGCTGCTGACATTAACCTTTAAAAAGGAAATAGAGCAGCTTTTAAACTAGATAATAGGGGAAAGCCGACAGTCGCCCAAGAGCACATGGTTCGGAAGAAGGTATCCTTGAAGGATACTACCAAAAGCAGAGAGGTTCCAAAAAAGAGTAAAGTAGCCCAAATGCCCTCGGGTATGGAGGAGACAGAGCTTAAAGATCCCAAATTACCCAGGTCTACCAATAGCCAAATTAATATGAATAAAATACAGTCTCTAAAATGCTTGTATGCAAATGCTAGAAGTCTAAAAAATAAGATGGGAGAGTTAGAATATATAGCACTAAATGAGAGGTTAGATATGATTGGAATATCAGAGACATGGTGGAAGGAGGACAACCAGTGGGACACTGTGATACATGGGTACAAACTACATCTTAATGATAGAGCTGATCAAATTGGTGGAGGGGTTGCGCTCTATGTTAGAGAGGGCATTGAGTCAGAAAGGATTAAAGTTTTGCAGGAAACAAAATCTGCTGTAGAATCTATATGGATTGAAATTCCATGTAAAAAGGGGAAGGCGATGGCAGTGGGGGTGTACTATCGAGTGCCTGGCCAGAATGAACAACTGGATGATGAAATGCTCAAAGAAATCAAGGAAGCTAACAAAAGTTACAGCGCAGTAATAATGATGGGTGATTTCAATTACCCCGGTATCGACAGGGTCAGTGTCACGGCAGGACATGCTAGGGAGATAAAGTTCCTAGATGACATAAATGACTGCTTCTTGGAGCAGCTGGTTCATGAACTGACCAGAGGGGAAGCCATATTAGACCTAGTCCTTAGAGGAACACCAGATCTAGTGCAAGAGATAAGGGTGTTGGGGCCACTTGGCAATAGTGATCATAGCATGATCGCCTTTGATTTAATTAGTGGAGGAGGGATAGTAAGGAAATCCACAGTACTACCTTTTAACTTTCGAAAGGGAGACCATGATAAAATGAGGAAAATAGTTAAGAAAAAAACTAAAAGGAGCAGTTGCAAAGGTTAAAGACTTACATCAAGCTTGGGTGTTGTTGAAAAATACTATCTTGGAAGCCCAGACCAGCTGTATTCCACGCTTTAAGAAAAGTGGAAGGAAGTCCAAAAAACTGCCAGCACGGTTTAAAGGTGAGGTCAGAGAGGCTGTTGTTGCCAAAAAAGCATCTTTCAAGAAATGGAAAAAAGAGCCAAACGATGAAACCTGGAAACAGCACAAGCACTGGCAAGTCAAATGCAAGGCATTGATAAAGCAGGCAAAGGGAGAATTTGAGAAGAAGCTTGCTGCAGAAGCAAAAACGCGAAATAAAGATTTTTTCAAGTACATTCATAGCGAAAAACCTGTGAGAGAGTCAGTTGGTCCATTAGATGATAGAGGAGTTAAAGGGGCACTAAGAGGTGACAAGGCGATAGCGGAGAGACTGAATGAATTCTTTGCTTTGGTCTTTACTGAGGAAGATGTAGGGATGTTACCCATGACTCAAGTGGTATTTAAAGGTGCGGAAGAATTGAAGGAAATATCGATACATCAGGGAGATGTATTACAACTATTAGATAAATTGAAGAGTAGCAAATCATCTGGGCCGGATGGTATACATCCAAGGGTGTTGAAAGAACTGAAATATGAGATTGCAGACCTGCTATTAGTAATCTGTGAACTATCATTATAATAATCTCTAATACCTGAAGATTGGAGGATCGCAATGTAACACCAGTTTTTAAAAAGGGTTCCAGGGGTGATCCGGGAAACTACAGACCAGTGAGCCTCACGTCAGTACCGGGAAAAATGGTAGAAACCATCATAAAGAATAAAATTACTCAGCATGTAGATAGTCATGGCCTAATGGGAGACAGCCAACATAGCTTTAGACAAGGAAGATCTTGTCTTACTAATCTGTTGTTTTTTAGAAGGTGTGAATAAACAGGTGGACAAAGGCGAGTCAGTTGATATAGTGTATCTGGACTTTCAGAAAGCCTTTGACAAGGTCCCTCATCAGAGATGTTTGGAAAAACTAAAGAGTCATGGGATAGGAGGCAGTGTACTACTGTGGATCAAGAACTGGTTAAAAGATAGAAAGCAGAGGGTTGGGCTAAATGGCCCATTTTCCCAATGGAGAAAGGTGAATAGTGGTGTACCCCAGGGATCTGTGCTGGGTCCGCTGCTTTTTGACATATTCATAAATGACCTGGAAAGTGGAATAACGAGTGAGGTTATCAAATTTGCAGATGACACAAAACTATTTAAAGTTGTTAAAACCCAAGAGGATTGTGGAAAATTGCAAGAGGATCTTGATAAAATGGAAGACTGGGCATCCAAATGGCAGATGAAATTTAATGTGGACAAGTGTAAAGTTATGCACCTAGGGAAGAACAACCCAAACTATGGTTACACGATGCAAGGTTCCACATTAGGAACCACCACCCAGGAAAAAGATTTAGGAGTCATTGTGGATAACATGTTAAAACCCTCGGCCCAGTGTGCAGCGGCAGCCAAGAGAGCAAATAGAATGCTAGGTATCATAAGGAAAGGAATGGAAAATAAAACAAAGGATATTATAATGCCTCTGTATCGTTCCATGGTGAGACCGCACCTTGATTATTGTGTGCAATTCTGGTCGCCGTATCTTAAAAAGGATATGGTGTTATTAGAAAAGGTTCAGAGAAGAGCCACCAAAATGGTAAAGGGGATGGAAGGATACCCCTATGAAGAAAGGCTAAAAAGGTTAGGACTCTTTAACCTGGAAAAGAGACGGCTGAGGGGAGATATGATAGAAGTCTATAAATTAATGAACAGAGTGGAACGGGTAAACGTAGATCGATTGTTTACCTTATCAGAATATAGAAAGACTAGGGGACATGCAATGAAGCTACAGGGTAAACTATTTAAGACTAATAAAGAAAATATTTTTTCACTCAACGTGTAATCAAACTCTGGAATTTGTTACCGGAGGATGTAGTAAAGGCTGTTAGTGTAGCTGGGTTTAAAAAAGGTTTGGACAAGTTCCTGGAGGAAAGGTCCATAAACCATTATTAAGAAGGGACCCAGGATATCAATGCTTGACCCAATACAAGCATTGTGGAACCTGTGTCTCTTGGGGATACTGCTAGGTACATATGACCTAGATTGGCCACTGTTGGAAACAGGATACTGGGCTTGATGGACCTTGGTCTGACCCAGTATGGCATATCTTAAGAGAAAATTAACCACAGCATACTAAAGAGCGTATCGAGGGGCACACCCTTTGGTCTTGCCCCTTAGTCAGGGCCCGCCTGGGGAAGCATGCCCATATGAATGTCCCAGTGCTGCCAGAGTCGTCAGATGTGGTCTAGGTGTCAAGGGACCATAGCTTGAATCCGCACTCTTCTGAGGATTCTCTCCACTCGGGCTCGCAGTCTGTAACAGCCAGACGATTCATCTCCAAGGGATGAGTTTGGCAACTATGTCCTTTCAAAGAAGACTCGGTAAGCTGATACAGTAATGACGCTTTGTAGTCTAATGTTTCTTGGAGTATTCACACTGATTACTAGATGTAGATAGCTAGTTGCCGTTGGGCTTGGTTAATTTTCAAAAATGCTTTTGGCTGATGGTTCCCAGCTGTTCATCTCTATGTATGTAAGACTTTCCTGATGCTGTTTTTTGTCGTTTACAGTTCTTCTAAAAACTAAGATCTGTGTCCACTGTTAGTTCCAGATGTTTAAATTGTGCTGTCTTAAGATGAAAGAAGTCATTTACCCCTGACACAGACCCATAATGTCAGAACGCATGTGAGTTGGGGTTTCATATGCCGTTCTCTAATGACTTTACTCTTGATAAAGAATGACGTAGATGGTATGTGATTAAAGAGTGGGTGATCTGGGGGAGCCAGCAGACTTAAGATTGGCTTCCTTACAGCTAAAGTTCCTTTAGCATTAGATATTTGATTTTTAAAACATTAATAGACTATAAAATCTTCCATATCTGTTCTGCTTGATCCAGCTCTGGCACTTTTTACAAAAAGTGGCAGCATAAAATCTTGTATGCACATTTGGAAACTTTCCTCTGTATTTTTTAGTTCATGCTGTATTTGCAATGTTTTTCATCAAGCCTATAAAGACTTGTGATGTCCCTTTGAGAATATACAGCTACAATCAACTCCAGCTCAGAGGTGACATTTGGTTAGTCTTGGTTCTGCAGGTTGCTTTCTCTAAGCATTATGAAATTATTCTTGCTTATGTCCGTACAATTAAAAATAAATAGCAGTGGCCACATAGGTGATTTAGGACCTGGAATTAGTCTGCAGCTGTATGAATGAGAATATCCTGCAATTTTACCCAATAGTGTATTGTATTCCATGCTTAAATAAAAGTTGGAAGGAAGGCCAAATGACAGCCAGCATGACTTAAAGGTGAGGTCAGAGAGGCTGTTATAGCTAAGAGCGCCGCTAGCCCTCCAACCGCCTTGGTGAAGCTCCTGCCCTATCCGGACAGTGGGAGCCTTTCCTCCACACACTCCTGCCCTATTCGGGCAGTGGGAGCCTTCCCTCCACACACTCCTGCCCTATCCGGGCAGTGGGAGCCTTCCCTCCACACACACCTGCCCAATCCGGGCAGTGGGAGCCTTCCCTCCACACACTCCTGCCCAATCCGGGCAGTGGGAGCCTTCCCTCCACACACTCCTGCCCAATCCGGGCAGTGGGGGCCTTCCCTCCACACACTCCTGCCCAATCCGGGCAGTGGGAGCCTTCCCTCCACACACTCCTGCCCAATCCGGGCAGTGGGGGCCTTCCCTCCACACACTACTGCCCAATCCTGGCAGTGGGAGCCTTCCCTCCACACACTCCTGCCCAATCCGGGCAGTGGGAGTCTTCCCTCCACACACTCCTGCCCAATCCGGGCAGTGGGAGCCTTCCCTCCACACACTCCTGCCCAATCCGGGCAGTGGGGGCCTTCCCTCCACACACTCCTGCCCAATCCGGGCAGTGGGAGCCTTCCCTCCACACACTCCTGCCCAATCCGGGCAGTGGGAGCCTTCCCTCCACACACTCCTGCCCAATCCGGGCAGTGGGGGCCTTCCCTCCACACACTCCTGCCCAATCCGGGCAGTGGGGGCCTTCCCTCCACACACTCCTGCCCAATCCGGGCAGTGGGAGCCTTCCCTCCACACACTCCTGCCCAATCCAGGCAGTGGGAGCCTTCCCTCCACACACTCCTGCCCAATCCGGGCAGTGGGAGGCTCACACGCACGCAGGCAGAACCGCATAAAAGCGGCGTCCCTACTTCAGGGAAACAGCTGAGCGCCGCTAGCCCTCCAACTGCCTTGGTGAAGCTCCTGCCCTATCCGGACAGTGGGAGCCTTTCCTCCACACACTCCTGCCCTATCCGGGCAGTGGGAGCCTTCCCTCCACACACTCCTGCCCTATCCGGGCAGTGGGAGCCTTCCCTCCACACACTCCTGCCCAATCCGGGCAGTGGGGGCCTTCCCTCCACACACTCCTGCCCAATCCGGGCAGTGGGAGCCTTCCCTCCACACACTCCTGCCCAATCCGGGCAGTGGGGGCCTTCCCTCCACACACTCCTGCCCAATCCGGGCAGTGGGGGCCTTCCCTCCACACACTCCTGCCCAATCCGGGCAGTGGGAGCCTTCCCTCCACACACTCCTGCCCAATCCGGGCAGTGGGAGCCTTCCCTCCACACACTCCTGCCCAATCCAGGCAGTGGGAGCCTTCCCTCCACACACTCCTGCCCAATCCGGGCAGTGGGAGCCTTCCCTCCACACACTCCTGCCCAATCCGGGCAGTGGGGGCCTTCCCTCCACACACTCCTGCCCAATCCGGGCAGTGGGAGCCTTCCCTCCACACACTCCTGCCCAATCCGGGCAGTGGGAGGCTCACACGCACGCAGGCAGAACCGCATAAAAGCGGCGTCCCTACAGGGCGCGCCCGCGCCTGGCGGGCCCGCGCCTGAGGGCCTCGCCAGAGGGCCCTTTGGCGGTGGCCCTTAGGCGGTGGAGCTTAGGCGCGATTGAAACATCCCCCTCTCAACCGCGACAAGGCTGCAAGTATCAAGAAGCCTGACTCACATGACCAAAACTCCGATAACGTCCAGAAAGCGAAAGTGCAACAATCAAATGACTGACGGCTTGAGCTCCCCAGGCCGGGTCTGAGCTCGCCGGTCCCGACCACCATGCTCCACGAGTTTCACATAGCTGGACCAAAATTTGATATCAAGAGCTTTCAACTACAACGATATCACCCAGGTAAAACAATTACTGGACTTATCTACCTCCTGACGCAAAAGACCACTGTGCAACCCTGGCCTAACCCCCCCCAAGTAGGAGCCAACATACCACTGTATATATAATGTGTTAAATTCCCCACTGTCACAAGCCTTGTTCCCCTCAAGCCAGCTGTTACATTGTAAACCCCTACCAACTATAAAGGCTACTACTGTTTATTTAGAGCTAAATGAAACAAAGTGTCTCTAACCAGCAAGTTGTTACATTTCAATGCAGTAACCCAATAACCTTCTTGCACTAACCTTAAGACTGAATCGCACAATACTGTATCTGTTTATACTGAGTGAGAAGTAACGATAGGACTGTATCGCACAATACTGTATCTGTTTATACTGAGTGATAAGGAACTTTAGGACTGTATCTCTATTTTGTTTAAAGTAGTAAGAAACACTGTACCCCAACCCATCTATCCCTGCTAAACTGTTGGTACCCAACAACTATCTTGCCGGCCTACACTATCCCATCTCTAGGCCAGCTGCCTTGATTACACCCCACACTGCGCCACACGAATCCAAAAACCCAAGTATTTCTGGCAGACATAAAATGGAGCCTGCTCACACTTTCCTGATTTTGTGCATGTGTATACTGACATCCTCATATAGAACCATCCCACACTCACAATACTGCATTCCTCTACTATATACACCAATCTACCTTCTCCACCCCCCCCCCCCCCCACCATTACCCATCCTGCATCATTACAACTTAAATCCTATCACCACCACACAAACGCCAAGCAAATTACCCCAACGACACACCCATATCAAAGGAAATAGATCACAAAAACACCCTAAAACCAAAGCAAAGAACACTATTGGATCCCAAATACAACTCACACGAACAACACACCCAGAACATCACACATGTAACATTATCCTTATTAATGCTAGGTCAATAAGGAATAAAACGCATATTATCCACAACATTCTAACTGACGAACAACCAGATATCCTATGCATAACAGAAACATGGCTCACTGACTCAGACCCTGCAACAATGAACCAAATACAGAAGCCCGGATACCAACTATACAACTGCCCACGCATCAACAGAAGAGGAGGCGGAGTCCTTATAGCAGCCAAAACCAGCCTTCAACTCACAACCACATCTACGGTCACAAATCCCGATCTTGACCTACTCAAAGTCGAGAGCATGGCATTATCCATCTGCCTAATCTATCGACCTCCCTCACCACAGCACGAAACACTAGCCACAGCACTAGAAACCATCACATCCACACAAAGCAAAAAATTCCAAATCATCCTCGGAGATTTGAACCTAGCATCAATTCCTCCGTCCCACACGGACTCCTTCTATGAAGCCATCGACCAATTGGGTTTCCAACAAATAGTAAGCAACCCCACACACGATAGAGGCAACATCCTAGATATGATTTTCATACCCAGAAATCCACAACAAAGCAATGAACCACCTATAATAAACATAACTCAAATACCATGGTCAGACCACCACCAAATCAACTGTAAACTTAAACTACAGTGCCAACCCAAAAACTCAAAGGAGATGAGAATGACCAACCCCATTAGGAAATTCAGCAAACTCAACGAGGAACACCTCATAAGCACCATTGCATCCCACATAAACCTAGATTCCACAGACCTCGATGAACTAACTAACAGATGGAACACACACATCCAAAATACATCTAACCCAACATTGAAACCCACAGCAAACCCACATAAGATCAACTCGGAACCCTGGTACACAGGAACTCTAATAAAATCAAAAAGGGAGCTCCGTAAAATAGAGAGAAAATGGAGACAAACCAAATCCTCCGATCTCAAAACTAAATACATGGCCCATCTCGCAAAGTACAAAGACGACGTGAACAATGCAAAAAAATTACATCACACCAACATCCTAAACAAGGCGATCAATCGCCCGCGAGAGTTATTTGAACTAGTCAAATCACTAACCAAAACCGACCAAAATGCCAACCTCAACAACTCCATCAAGGTCCAAACACTGGCAAACCACTACGCGACCAAACTTACGGCCCCTAGTCCTCCACCCCCCCCCCCCCCCCACCAACACCACAAATCAGAAGTGAGAATAACACGACGCAAAACCAGTTATGGGAGCACTTCCACAAAATAGGAACCCAGCAAATCACAACCATTGTCACAAGCCTAAAAAGCACCACCTCCCCACTAGACCCCTGTCCTGCATCCTGGATCAAGGCAGTGAAACAAGACATAGCACCTCACATAGCACACATAGTTAACCTATCCCTACAACAAGGAATCATGCCCTCAGAATTAAAGAAATCAGTCATTAGACCGATCCTAAAAAACACTACACTCAACGGAGAAGACCCAGCGTCCTACCGTCCCATATCAAGTATCTCATTCCTGGCAAAGATCATAGAAAAAACGGTCCTTCTACAGCTCCAAGACCATCTGACTGACAATGCTCCTCTTGATGACCAGCAATATGGCTTCAGGCAACATCATGGAGTTGAAACCCTGTTACTAGTCCTACTTAACAACCTCCTAAAGGGCCTTGAAAACAAAAAGAAAATGTACATTCTTGTATTCATTGACATCTCCGCTGCTTTTGATACAGTCAATCATGGGACCCTCATAAATAGGATAAAATCAATAGGAATAACAGGAACACCACTAAAATGGTTCTCATCCTACATCTCAAATCGAACACAACAGGTTCAATTCAACGGAGAAAAAGCAGAATCTTTCTCCCAAACGCAGGGAATCCCCCAAGGCTCTGCTCTCTCAGCACTTCTGTTTAACATATATATGCAGCCACTATGCAAAATTTTCTCACGACACGAAATTGATTACCACATCTATGCCGATGATATCATGCTATACCCACAACTAGACACTAAAAACCCAGACTACAACCCACTAGAGACATGTATCAGAGAGATGCAAGACTGGTTGCAACAAAGTAGTATGTCAATTAATCACAAAAAAACCGAAGTAATGTATATCTCCAAAGAACCGAATTTTGACCCACCCACATCAATAACACTATGTAACAACACTTACCAAACAAAAAAAGAAATAAAGTATCTAGGAGTCACATTTGACTGTGACCTAAAGATGGAAAAACACCTCCGAAAGACCAACAGAGCAGTTTTCCACAAGCTTAGAGTGCTCCAACCCATTCGGAATATTATTGATCCCCAAGACTTCAGAACAGTGGCCCAAGCACTCATCATGCCACATTTTGACTACTGCAACGCCATCCTACAAGGTTTACCTAAAAAAACCCTAAACATATTACAAATGGCACAAAATGTAGCTGCCAGGGTCATAATGAAGAAAAATCTAAGTGACCACATCACACCAGTGCTAATTCAATTACACTGGCTACCCATAACAGGTCGAACAAAATACAAAATACTAACAACCACCTTCAAACTCATCCACAACTTAGCACCTTCCTTCCTCAACAACCTAGTAAGATCGCAACCTCCTACCCGAAACAGAAGAACCCACAATTCCAACATCCTTCACACTCCAACAGATATAAGATCTGCCAAAGCTAACACCAGCCACAGGGCTTTCTCATATGTGGCACCAACACTGTGGAACCAACTCCCACCAGAACTACGAGCTAGCAATGACCTTCTAGACTTCAGAAAGAAACTCAAAACGCACATTTTCCAATCTCATTTCAACCTGAACTAAATCCACAGATGGAGCAGCCCCTGACCACTGTGGCCAAAAAGCTTATCCTGTATATATGTATTTATGTATATATGTAAATGAACTCCCCCATAGCTAAGAAGTGTTAACTCTGTATGATGTGCTTTTCTGACAATCTGTATGTAAACAAAATTTGTACCTGCCTTGATTCGGCAGTTTCACAATAGTAATCCTACCCGCTTCTGATCGCTGGAAGGAGCGGGCTACAAATGCTTGCTAAATAAAAAAAAATAAAAAAAAAAATAAGAGAAAATCCTTCAGAAAATGGCAAAAAGAGCCAAATGACGAAAACAGGAAATAACCTAAATACTGGCAAGTTAAATGCAAGGCATTGATAAGGCAGGCAATGAGAAAATTTGAAAAGAAGCTTGCCATGGAGGCAGAAAGCACATAATAAAAGCTTTTTCAAGTACCGGTATATTCATAGCAAAATACTTGTGAGGGAGTCAATTGGACCATTCGATGATGGAGGGGTAAAAGGTGCACTGAGAGAGGACTGAATGAATTTTTTTGCTTCAGTCTTTACTGAAGAAGAAGTAGGAAACTTACCCATGCTAAAAATGATACTTAAAGATGATGTATCAGAGGAATTGAAACAAATCTCAATAAATCGGGAAGATGTAATACAGCTAATTGATAATCTAAAGAGCAGCAAATCCCCTGGACTGGATGGCATACATCCCAGGGTACTGAAAGAACTGAAATATGAGATTGTAGAACTACTATTAGTAATCTATGATCTATAATTAAAATCATCTGTAGTACCCGAAGATTGGAGAGTGGCCAATGTAATGCCAATTTTTAAAAAGGGTTCCAGGGGTGATCTCGGAAACTATAGACCATTGAGCCTGACATCAGTACCAAGCAAAATGGCAGAAACCATTATAAAAAAACAAAATTACTGAACATGTAAGATAGTCATGGTTTACTGGCAGAAAGCCAACATGGATTTAGCCAAGGAAACTCTTGTCTCACCAATTTCTTATATAAAAAACCTGGGATAGGAGGCATTGTATTGTGGATTAGGAAATGGCTTAAAGATAGAAAACAGAGAGTAGGGCTAAATGGCTAGTTTTCTCAATGGAGAAAGGCAAATAGTGGAGTACCCAGGGATCTGTGCTGGGCCCACTGCTTTTTAATATATTTATAAATGACCTGGAAATGGGAATAACGGGTGAGATGATCAAATTTGCTGACGACACCAAATTATTCAAAGATTGTGAAGAATTGCAAGAGGACCTTGATAAACTCTGATGTAGACTATCACTGTATTTGGAAGGAACATATGTAATTCTTAGGTGTAACAAGGGTGCCATTTACTTTCTGTAATGACCATAGCTTTTTCTTTTCCACTTGAACTGTCTGCAGCTACTGTAGCTAGAGGAATTAATCACGAACCATTGCAAGAACGTAGCCATGGAATAAGGGATCAAAATACCTGAGAGGAAACTAGGAGCAAAAATCTCCCATCTGTGAAGCCCCAAAGATAGGATTCCTTGGTAAATCCAGGTCATTAGGGACGGGCAAAGCCAATCTTGCTTTCATCCCATTACATCAATAGATTAGTCATTATTTCTTATGAAAAGCAGGACATTAAGTCTATAGATACACTGGGTCTGACTCAGCCTATTTCTGCAGCTATGGATCCATTTGGTCACACCAACCCAAAGAACTAATAACCACACCCCAGAGCCATGCTAGAAATACAACAACTGAAGAGGCAGAGTTATTGGACCATGTGGTGGAAAGCAGCCGCAAAACCAAAGTGAGATGCAGCAGTGTGTGCCTTCGAGTCAGGGCCGGCCCGTCCATTGAGCAAGAATGTTTTTTGCACAGGGCCCCGCGTTTCAGGGGGCCCCGCGCAAAAAACATTCATTAGCCCAAGTAGATTTTAAAAATAAAACGGCTGCTGCTGCCACCGCCGCCGAGGCAGTGGCAGAATCAAACGTCCACGCCGCGGGGCCCTGACTGCCCGGCAGAACCTCCCTCGAGCATCAGCTCCCGAGTCCCTCCCAAAGCATGGGCTTTCAGAGCCACGAGAGTTTCCCTTTCTTCTCGCGGCTCTGTTAATCTCGCTGGAGCTGATGGGATTTCCCATCAGCCCCAGCGGGATTAACAGAGCCGCGAGAGGTCAGAGAAGCTCTCGCGGCTCTGAAAGCCCGCGCTTTGGGAGGGACTCGGGAGCTGATGCTCGAGGGAGGTTCTGCCGGGCAGTCGGGGCCCCACGGCGTGGACGTTTGATTCTGCTGCTGCCACGGCGGCAGCAGCAGCAGCAGCAGCAGCCGGTATTTTTTTTAATCTATCTGCGCTGGTGGGGGGAGGGGGGTTAGGACTGGTAATGGGCTATGGGGGGGGGGGGTTAGGGCTACTAATGAGCTATGGGGGGGACTAAGACTGGAAGTGGGCTTATGAGGGGAGGGGGTTAGGACTGGTAGTGGGCTATGGGGGGGGTTAGGACTACTAATGAGCTATGGGGGGGACTAAGACTGGAAGTGGGCTGATGGGGAGGGGGTTAGGACTACTAATGAGCTATGGGAGGACTAAAACTGGACGTGGGCTGATGGGGGGAGGGGGTTAGGACTGGTAATGGGCTATGGGGGGGTTAGGACTACTAATGGGCTACGGGGGGAATAAAACTGGAAGTGGGCTGATGGGGGAGGGGGGTTAGGACTGGAAATGGGCTGATGGGGGTTAGGACTGGTAATGGGCTATGGGGGGGCTAAGACAAAATGGGGTGATGGGGGGCTTAGGACTGGTAATGGGTTAGGGGGGGCTTAGGACTGGTAATGGGCTGAGTGAGGGGGCCTAGGACAGGAAATGGGCTGATGGAGGGCTAGGATAGGACTGGAAAAGGGCTGTTGGGGGGGCTTGGATTGAAATGGACTCATGGAGGGGTTAGAACTGGAAGTAGGTTCATGGGGGGCTTGGATTGGAAATGGGCTGAATGGAGGGGAGCTAGGATTTGACATGGGCTGATGCGTGGGGCTAGAAAAGGAGTAGAAATGGACTGATGGTGGTGCTGGGATTGGAAATGAGCTGATGGAGGGACTCGGATGGGGGAGCTAGGACTGGAAATGGGTTGATGGTGGGGCTAGGATAGGACTAAAATTGGGCTTATGGGGGGCTAGGACTGGAAATGGGCTGATGCGTGGACTAGAAGGGAGCGGATGCTGGGTGGGGCTGGAACTAGAAGGGAGCTGATGTTGGGGGAGGATTAGAATGGGATAGAGCTGGGAGAGTGAAAAAATATTTTGTGTGGGAGGGAAGAGAAATCTACTATTAGCCGGATATTGGGAGAGTAAGTGGGGATTGAGGATGGAGGGGTAAAATTTGAGTGGATGAAATAGGAATGAGGAAAGAGCAAAAGGAGAAAGATTAGTATGTTAAAGCAGATGTAGAGAGAGAATGGAAAAAAACTAGAAGCGTGAAGAAAGGACAAATGGACAACAGACGATGGAGAGTTAGCAGAAGACACGAAGAAACCAGAAGAAAGTGGCTGGAGCAATTGCAACTGAAAAAAAATGCACAAAAGGTAGAAAAATATCTCTTTATTGAATTTATTAACTGAAATATGCCAGCTCTGGAAAATGTGCATCATTAACATCTGCGCTTTGTTTAGTACAATAGGAAATTCATTTATAGTTTTATTTCTACAGTGTTGTTGGGCTTTTGGGGTTCCCAGTTTAATTATTGCCTTCCTGTTTCTAAATTGTGATTCCTTGTTTGGTGATGGTCTATGTTCTGCATGTGTAACTGAGCTGAGGTATTCTGTTTATGTAATTCCTATTTGACATTGCCACTTGTTCTCTTTCCCCATTAGGTCATGTATTGTTATTCTCTGAAATGTATTGGTTTAATATTTTCAGTGTAGCCTTTTGATAGGTAGGGTCTTGTGTTTGTGAGTCCTGGTAGTGCTGTTATGATTCGGCAGGTTTGCTATGGGTTCTAAATTCACGTAAAATGATTCGGTCTTTTTTCTTGAACGTAGAACTTTCTAGTTAAATAATATGATGACGTTCAGTAGAACTACAGGGAAATACTTTAAAACTATGTAGACCTGCAATCTACTCCATTTAAATATTATAGAAAAAAGCTTAAACAGGTGTACTATAGTCTTAATCTTCTTTTAATTGTCCAACAGCATTCTGCTAGCCACCGGTGGTGCTCCCAACGTAAAAATTTTTTTTTCTTTTTTCTTTTCTTAATTTTTAATTACTTATTTATACTCTGGTAAAAACCACTAGTGCTCATCTTAAAAATAATATCGAGGGGTCATAAGAAAGCCAAAAGGTAGGCTCAGTGACTGGTATAGAAGCAAAGCTGTTTTTAAGAAGTGCTCTCATATTAGCCCAGAAGGGTGGGGCTTTACGTGTGCTGAATACTGTGGGCATTCCCAACCTTGGGTAGCAGAAGGCTGCAGGGAAAAGTCTCATGCTGAAGGAATAGGTGTGTGTTTGGAAACACCCTGTAGTCAATTACAGACATTTCCAGCTGAGAACCAATATGAACCGATGGAAACAGAACCATCTTTAGAATACCTGCCTGTTGAGTCAATGGACTGTACAATATCTGTGTCTGAGAAGATAGAACCTGTGTGCTAGGATTAAGCTGTGCAGAGAGAGAGCTGCAGGTAGCAGCTAGAAGAAAAAGCACCAAAGGTTTTGGAACAGAGAATTGCTCTTTAAGTTGGATTACTGTGATGCTGATATAGGAAGCTGTTTATGTTACATTCTTATATTATTTCCTGCCAGAAGATACATGGCCTACTGTTCTTTATTTTCTGTTATGTAAAAGCCGTTTGGGAGGGGAATTAAAATCCTGTTATTTGCCTGAAACACTCGAGCTCCACTACTCTCTTTATTTCGGTTGGTGAAAACTACAACTCCCAGGAGGCAGTGCTTTCCCCAAGCACTATTTTCCTACCGGAAGAAGGGATCAGACCGCTTAACTCTACTAACACAAGCTGTGGGGTAATAGCGACATTACAATAGGCATCGGTACTTCCCTGGGCCCCAGACCTCCCAATAGAGACAGCAGGCTCCTCGCCCACAACAGCGTAGAGAAACCTGTAAAGGCCCAGCCAGCCCTGCAGCCAAAGCCTGGAGCGTGGTTTTGACTGGTTCCTTCAGAGCATAGCAAAATCTACCAGTGCTCACTGTGAGAAACCCTCCAGTGGGGGGAAGGCTCACGTATTTTGTTCCAAGGTAGCCCCTCATAACCTCGGACTCATGGGTGCTACAGATAATCCAAAGTGGCTACAGATTGCATTTCTTCAAACTGCCTCCAAATTGGCCCCCGAGGGCACATCATCTTGACCCTCTGCATCAGGAGCTTCTTCAGAGAGAATTCTCTGCCCTCCTGCCTGATCTCACCATTGAGCTCGTACCACAGGAGCAAATGGTGTGGGGGCTTTACTACAGGTATTTTCTGAACCCCCAAAAAATGGGGGGAGGGGGGGTGGATTCTGTCCCATCCTGGACCTCAGAGACCTCAATGCTCACTTGGTCAGAGAAAATTTCAAGATGGTTTCCCTGGGCACCCTCCTCCCTTACCTTCATAAAGGAGATTGGCTATGCTCTCTGGATATAAAGGATGCATATACCTACATACTGATTCATCCCACTCACAGGAAGTATCTGAGATTCATCCTGGGAGAACAATGCTTTCAGTATTGAGTGCTGCCTTTTGGCCTGGCCTCGGCACCTCGAGTTTTCATAAAATGTCTTGCTGCAGTAGCAGCCTACCTCTGAACACTGGCGGTCTTTGTCTTCCCTTACCTGGATGATTGGCTGATAAAGGGTACCACCCCAATGGAAGTTCGAGAGTCAACACTTTTGACAATTCAAGTGTTGGAACTGTTGGGGTTTATGATCCATTACCCCAAGTACCAGCTTCGGTTCACCCAGCAGCTAGAATTCATAGGTGCCTTACTCAATATGACTCAGGAAAAAGCTTTCCTTCTGCAAGACCAGCTCCAGAGGCTGACAGCCTTGGTACGGGACACTCAACTGACTCAGCACGTAACAACTCACAAATTGTTAACTATCTTAGGCCACATGGCCTCCACAGTGCATGTTATGCCCCTTGGCACATCTTCAAATGCAACAGACTCAATGGAAATGTGGTTTAATGAATCGCATGATTGGGATATAGCCTTAGCTGGCTATAATCTATTCAGAAGAGACAGACAAAATGGAAAAGGAGGAGGAGTAGCCTTGCATGTCAAAAGCAATATTAAAGCTACTGAAATGCAGGGGACATGGGGAAAAGAAGCGCTCTAGATTGCGTTGGAAAGAGGAGATGGCACTGTCATCCATACTGCTGTAGTCTACAGACCTCCGACTCAAATTGAAGAGATAGATAACGATTTGATTATAGATATTGCCAAAATAGCCAGAAAGGGGGAAGCGATCATATTGGGTGACTTTAATCTACCTGATGTGGATTGGATTACTCCTTCTGCACATCTGCAAAGAAGCAAAAAAATTGTAGATGCTCTTCAAGATGCATCACTTAGACAAATGGTCATGGAGCCAACCAGGGAAAGCTCAACACTGGATTTAGTGCTCACCAACGCGTGTCGAATGTCTGCGTGAGTGCCCCTGTGAGCAACAGCGATCATCATACAGTGTGGTTTGAGATAAAAGCCAAGGTACAAGCCAAACATAGCAAGCTCAAAGTCCTAAACTTCAAAAACACTGACTTCAATAAAATGGCCGAGTACCTAAAGGAGGAGATGATAGGGTGGAAGGAGATAAGGGAAGTGGAATTGCAATGGGCTAAACTAAAGGTGGGAATAAAAGGGGCAACAGACAAATATGTAAAAAAGGTAAACAAAAACAAGAGGAGAAGGAAACCTATTTGGTTTTCTAAAGAAGTGGCTGCTCAAATAAAGGCAAAAAACACAGCTTTCGCAAAATTCAAAAGTTTGCAAACAGAAGAACACAGAAATGAATACAGGATCAAACTAAGAGTCAAAAAAAGAAATAAGAATAGAAAAATCAAAGGCAGAGGAAAAGATGGCTAAAGATGTTAAGGGTGGCGACAAAACTTTCTTCAGGTATATTCAGGAAAGGAAGAAGATCAGAGTTGGAACTGCAGGACTCAGAAGTGCTGGGAAAGGACTCGTGGAAAGTGACATAGAAAAAGCAAAATTGCTAAACAAATACTTCTGCTCTATTTTTACTAAAGAAAATCCTGGAGATGGACCAGCTGTGACTCCCAAATATAAAAATGGGAATGAAGTAGATACCACACCATTCACAGAAGATGAGGTGTTGTAACAACTTGCTAAACTGAAAGTGGACAAAGCCATGGGACCGGATGGGATACATCCCAGGATACTGAAAGAGCTCAGAAAGGTTCTTGCAGGGCCGTTAAAGGATGTATTCAACAGATCTTTGGAAACAGGAGAGGTTCCTCAGGACTGGAGAATGGCTGATGTCGTACTTCTACACAAAAGTGGTGACAGGGAAGAAGTGTCAAACTACAGACCCGTGAGCCTTGCCTTGGTGGCGGGAAAAGTAATGGAGACGCTCCTGAAAGAGCGAATAGTGAACTTTCTCAAAACCAACAGGTTGCAAGATCCGAGGCAACATGGTTTTACTGAAGGACGGTCTTGCCAAACAAATCTGATTGAGTTCTTTGACTGGGTGACCAAGGAACTAGATCAGGGGCATGCGATGGATGTCATCTACCTGGATTTCAGCAAAACCTTTGATACAGTTCCTCATAGGAGGAGTGGCCTAGTGGTTGGGGCAAGGTACTTCAGGCCGGAGGGTCAGGGGTTCAAATCCCACTAGAGGATAGCAAACTTGGGCCGGAAGGACTGGGGTTTCTAGTCCCACAGGTGCTCCTTGTGGTCTTGGGCAAGCCACTTAACCCTCCATAGCCTCTGTTCCCTGTAAAATAGTTATCTCCAAGTTATAATGCCCTGTTCAATGTAATTTCAGTTTGTTCAATGTAAACCGCCTTGATATCATGAAAGGCAGTATATAAGAAATGTTAAATAAAATAAAATAAATAGGAGGCTTGTCAATAAACTCAGTAGCTTGGGGATGGGTGCCAAGATGGTAAACTGGATTAGAAATTGGTTGACTGACAGACAACAGAAGGTGATGGTACATGGAGCTCACTCAGATGAAAGGAAGGTGATTAGCAGGGTGCCCCAGGGTTCAGTCCTGGGCCCGGCACTGTTCAATGTATTTGTGAGTGATATTGCTGAAGGACTGAATGGAAAAGTCTGTCTTTTTGCAGATGACACACAAATTTGCAACAGAGTGGACTCCCCCGAGGGAGTGGATAACATGAGGAAAGATCTACAAAAGCTGGAAGAATGGTCTAATGCTTGGCAATTACGATTTAATGCGAAAAAGTGCAGTGTCATGCACTTAGGTAGCAGAAATCCAAGGGAAATGTACGCGATAGGGGGCGAGAGGTTGGTGTGCATGGTTCAGGAGAAAGACCTTGGTGTGATTATCTCTGATGAGGGAGGGAGGGCCTAGTGGTTGGGGCAAGGTACTACAGGCAGGAAGGTCGGTGGTTCAAATCCCACTAGAGGACAGCAACCTTGGGCCGGAAGGACTGGGGTTTCTAGTCCCACAGGTGCTCCTTGTGGTCTTGGGCAAGGCACTTAATCCTCCATTGCCCATGTTCCCTGTAAGTATTAGTGTATGTGTCTCATATCCCCTCATGTTAAATGTATCCCCCAACCGCTTTGACCCGGTGAAAAGCGGGATATAAATGCAGCTAAATAAATAAAAATAAATAAATGATCTCAAAGTGGCAAAACAGTGCGACAAGGCGGTGGCAAAAGCCAGGAGGATGTTGGGCTGCATACAAAGAGGGATTACCAGCAGAAAGGAAGAGGTACTTATGCCACTGTACAGGTCGCTGGTGAGGCCTCATTTGGAATACTGTGTTCAGTTTTGGAGACCATATCTTGCAAAAGATGTAAAAAGACTGGAAACTGTTCAGAGGAAGGCGACCAAAATGATTTGGAACCTGCGTAAGAAACCTTATGAGAAGAGACTTGAAGACCTAAATATGTACATTTTGGAGGAGAGGAGGGATAGGGGAGATATGATTCAGACCTTTAAATACTTAAAGAGGAACGATGAACAAACAAACCTCTTCCAAAGACGGGGAAGCTGCAAAACTAGAATAACATGAAGCTGCAAGGTGGAAAATTGAAAGGCAATGTCGGGAAGTATTTTTTCACTGAAAGGGTGGTGGATGCTTAGAATGCTCTCCCGATGGACGTGGTGGGGGCAAGCACAGTGACGGAATTCAAAACAGCATGGGACAAGCACAGCGGATCCCTTTACAGAAACAGGATAAAAACAAAATAAACTGAACCATCTAACTTCTCAACAAATAGGGGTGTTCTACATGGAGTGGTGGGTCCACCCCTGGACAGAGACTTGGGGAGAGGTGGCCTGCACAGAGCGACAGGTACACCTACTCTTGCCGTATTGCTGGGCAGGCTGTATGGACCATGCTGGTCTTTATCTGCCATCATTTACTATGTTACTATGTATGTTGCTATGACTCTGCAGACTCTGTGGAGCAAGCTACGGGTCACCTGAGGGATCTGATGTATGTCACCAAGCCCTTGGTCCAATCACTGCATTGGTGGACAGTTCCTCAGAACTTGCTCAAATATCTCTCCTTTCAAAAAGGTTTTGCCCCAGAAGGTCTTGATGACGGATGTGTCCAAATTGGGATGGAGAGCTCATCTTGATAGCCTCCACATTCAGGGCAATTGTTCCGTTCAGGAAAGTCTTCACCAGATCAACTTCTTGGAGTTGAGAGCCATAATAAATGATCTGCAGGCCTTCTGAAATCAGCTTGCCAACCAAATTGTCATCATTCAGCCAACAATCAGGTCACTATGTTCTTATATCAACAAGCAGGGGGGCACAGGTTCATATCTGTGCTAGAAGATGGTCGGGTTGTGGAAGTTCGCCATCGCTCAAGGGATGGAGCTGAGAGCCACATATCTACCAGGATACCAAAACACCCGGCAGACAAACTGAGTCATGTCCTTCAGCTGCACAAATGGACACTGAATAAGGAGGTGGCGGTCCATATCTTTCAGAAATGGGGCACTCTCTCGATAGACCTGTTCACTACTCCGCAAAATGTTCAAGTGGATCTGCTCCAGAGTGAATTATCACAGCAGGCTGGCATCCGATGTTTTCCTCCTCCACTGGGGGAAGAGTCTCCTGTAGGCCTATCTTCCAATACCTCTCATAGCAAAGATCCTTCTGAAGCTCCACACAGATTGGGTACAATGATACTCATTGCACTGTATTAGCCCAGACAGCCATGGTTCCCTCTGCTGATGCAACTATCCACACAGGACCCCTCCGGCTCAACCATGTGCCACAGCTCATATCACAGGATAACAAGCAGATGCTACATCGCAACCTTGGGTCCTTGATTCTCACAGCATGGATGTTGAGAGGCTAGTCCTGTCAGAGCTCAATCTGCCTGATAATATCACTGATGTCTTGTTAACCTCCCAGATGTCCTCGACAAGAAGGTCTTGTGCCTGTAAGTGGAGGAGGTTTGCTGTTTGGTATGAGGGCCAGGCCTTAAATCCTTTTGTCTGTCCCACACAGAGACTGCTCAAGTATCTGTTACACCCCTTTGACTCGGGCCTTAAATTCAACTCTGTCCAGGTTCACTTCAGCATGATTGGAGCTTACCATCGTGGTGTAGAAGGAAAATCCATTTCAGTACAACCTTCAGTTGTCCGTTTCATGTGAGGGCTGCTCCTCTTGAAGCCTCTATACAAGCCCCCGCTGTGGCTTGGGACCTCAGTGTGGTACTGACGCAGCTCATAAAAGCTCCCTTTGAGCCGCTCAGTTCCTGTCTGCTGACGTTCTTGACCTAGAAGGTTTTGTTTCTCGTTGCCATCACTTCGGCACACTGAGTACGTGAGCTACAAGCTTTAGCAGTTCACCCCCTGTACACCAGATTCCATCATGATAGAGTGGTTCTCCATAGTCATCCCATTTCCTTCCAAAAGTAGTTTCGAATTTCCATCTCAATCAATCCATAGTGCTGCCAACATTTTTTCCTCTGCCTCACACCCACAAGGGGGGGAGGTGGTGTTGCATCTTTTGGACTGCAAGCAGTTCATCCAGATTTTTGTTTCTTTTGACCAGAGCAAGCTGGGGGCTGCTGATTCCGTATGCTCTCTTTCCATTTGGCTAGCAGACTGCATGTCCTTCGCTTATGCCCGGGCAGGCCTGAGCCTTGATAGTCATGTTACGGCTCACAATATCAGAGCCATGGCTATGTTGGTGGCCAACTTATGCTCAGCCTCCATGGTAGAGATCTGCAGGGCTATAATATGGTCTTCTGTCCACACATTCACATCTCACTACTGCTTGGATGGAGATTCACGATGCAACAGCAACTTCGGCTAATCTATATAACAGCATCTGTTTAGGGATTAGAATCCAACTTCATCCTCCCAATGCCCTTCTGTCCATCCAGGCTACCAAAAAAAGAAAAGAATGCAGAACAGAAAGGAGTGAGAATTGCCCTCACTATACATAGTTGGGTTTTCCAGTTCCATTGTTTAAAGTTGCCCCTTTTGGGTTTCTCGGTGGCCTCCTTGGGTTTTGGTAGCCTGTAGCTTGGGAGTCCCATGCGTGAGGACTTCCTGCTTATCCATGGAGAAACCTGTAGCAGGTGAGTAGCAGTGGACAGAAGGAATAAGTCCTCACAACTCTCCCATTTCGCCAAGGAGTTGTATTCTTCTACAACAATGTTATCAGACTGAAGAAGATGGAGCCATGGTGGCAGGTGTGAAGGAGACACGCAGGTACGGTGGAGCCTCCCAAAGCTTCCATTAGAAGATGGGGAACGTTCCCGTATGGAACTCTTTTGGGGACGTCATCCATGCATGAGGACTTATTCCTGATGTCCACAGAGAACACCTGCCACAGGTGAGTAACTGACCGCTCAGCTGTTACTGTCTATTGTGCCTGTTTCCGATGTTACCCAGCTATATGTCCGAATGTAGACTCTAACTTACTGTAATACACATTGTATTTATCTGCAAAAGTGAGTTATAAATAAACAAAAATGGTGAGGTATTTTTAGAAGTCAAAATGATAAAACCTAAATTTTGAATACAAAGCACAATTTTTCAATTTCATATGTTTCCATTCTGTAAGTTTTTCAGTTTTGCATATTTTTGGAATATCTGAATATTTTCAGTAGGACACATCAAATCTTGTACAGATGCTTTTCGGGCTATGGTAGCCAAAGCTGATGTGTGCCAAGTGATAGTCTGTATTCTATAAATCCATGGGAAACTGATCAGCTTCACAGGGGCTTCAGAGCTAGAACATGATATGTAGTATTGGCACGTTTCCTTTGTTACTTCAGTAGCTCAATAAAGCCTTGAAATTAAAAAAAATATAAAAAATTATAGTTTGTGAAATATTTTATAAAAATAGAAAAGGAGTAAACCGGGGTATGGGGTGCCACTAACACCGAAAAGATGCTAATTCACCACAGTGCAGGCACTGCGCCGTAAACTCCACATTCCCTGGCTTAGGAGTGAGGTTCGTGACTGTCATGGTATGGGCAAAACTAACCCATTTGGAGAAATTGCCTCCCGAGTTACACCATTAACACTGAAATACGCTGATTCACAGCTGAGCACACTGCATTTCTAACACTGAAAAGATGCCGATTCACTTCTCACACTGAAAAGCAGTGAATTACAAAATTAGCGTACACTGCCCAGTGAGAGAAAAGAGCTAAAGGAGCCTGCTAAATCATGCTAATGCTTCACTATTAATGGCAGTTTTGAATGTGCACTAACAGGGGTCTTTTCTTAGGTATATTGGGGAGAAAAAGAAAGCCAGAGGTGGAATTGAAAGACTCAAAGGTGCGGAGGACCAATTTGTGGAAAATGACAAGGAAAAAGCAGAGGAGCTAAACAAATACTACTGTTCCATATTCCCAAAAGAAAATCCTGGAGAAGGACCATGCATGAATGACCAAGGGACTAATGGGAATGGAGTAGACACCACATCATTCATGGAAGAAGGTGCTTATGAACAACTTGCAAAACTGAAAGTGGACAAAGCCATGGGACCAGATGAGATTATCCCAGGATATTGAGAGAGCTCAGAGCGGTTCTGGCATGATCTTTAAAGGATGTGTTTTTAATAGATCTTTGAAGACGGGACGTTTCCACAAATTGGAGAAGGGCTTGATGTCCCTCTTCACAAACGTGGTAGCAGTGAGGAAATAGCAAACTACTGGCTAGTAAGCCTTACCTCAGTGCTGGGAAAGGTAATGGAGACGCCGAAAGGAAGGATAGTGAAATTTATAGAATCCCATGGATTCCAGGATCCGAGGCAACATGATTTTACCAAAGGAAGATCTGATAGATTTCTTTGACTGGATGACCAGAGAACTGGATCAGCGGCATGCAATAGATGTGATCTACTTAGATGTCAGAAAGCCTTTAATACTGTTCCTCATTGGAATCTTAAAATAGGCCAATGCAGAAACCTTGCACTAGACCCCAGTGCTTAAAGTTTTAGCGCAGGGTTTCATAGTGTGACTTCAACGCTGGCTCTCTGTGCTGAAATGCAATATTCAAATTACCCAGTGCACGAAAAGTCAGTGTTAAACTGGGAGAGCAAGACAAACACATGCCCATAGAAGTTGGGGCAAGTTTGGCATGCTGTCCTGGAAAAACAGGGTCATCTGAGGGAAGTTTGACACTTCAGATGACCTAGGCATCGGGAAAAGCCCCCAATGTCATTAGCATACTGTCGGGGGTCCAGTGCTCTCCTTGGACACCAACCACCTGACAGAAACAAAGTCCCCAGTGACCCAGCAGTCTCGATGCCCCGCCTGATAAAAAAAAAAACAATTCCCTGGTGGCCCAGTGGCCCCAATGCCCCCACCCACCCACTAAAAAACAATCTCTGTTGACCCAGCGGCCCTGATCCCACCACCTAATAACAAAAATCCTTGGTAGCCCAGTGGCCCCCGAACCCCCCACCCCCTCCTTTAATTTGGAGTGGGAGCATTGCCCATGTGCTCCCTCTCCTGCACCACCATCTTGAAAAATAGTGGTACCTGGCCGTACGTGGTGCATCCTGGGACGTACCGTGCGGGGCCAGATGCCGCCATTTTTCAAGATGGCGCTGCAGAGGCAGGAGCACATAGACAATGCTCCAGAATAAAGGTACCGGGAGGTGGTGGAGGGTTTGAGGCTACCAGGCCACCAGGGATTTTTGTTGTTGGGTGGGTGGGAGGATCGGGGCCGCTGAGTCAACAGGGATTTTTTTATTGGGCAGGTGGAGATCTGGGCTGCCAGGATTTGGTTTCTGTCGGGGGGGGGGGGGGCGGGGGTCGATGTCTGGGCACTGGTACCGCCAACAGTATTCTGATGGCATTGGGGGCTTTCCCCTATGCCTGGATCATCTGAAGTGAAGTGTTTTGCTCCCAGCTAGATCTTTATGCCTGCCTGAAGCTGCCATGAAGATCCAGCATTAAAAACTGCATTAAAAAAAAACCACATTATTTATGCAGTGATTTGCATGCCAAGTGTGCCGCAGTTTAGCTCTGTTGTTTTTTTGGTGATTTTCTGGCACTAGTTTGCTTTCTGCATCGGAAAGCACGCCCAGCAGGGGAAAAGCGCCAGAAAATTCCACGCTAAGCTTTTCTGCATCAGCCCGAAACGGAGTAGCCTGGAAATGGATCCCAAGATGGTGAACTGAATCAGAAATCAGTTGACTGACAGATGCCAGAGAGTGGTGGTAAATGGAACTCACGCAGAAGAAAGGAAAGAGAACAGCGGTGTGCCTCGGGGATTGCTTCTGCTACCAGTGCTGTTTTCAATGTTTTTGCGAGAGATATTGCCAAAATGTACAAAGGAAAAGTTTGCCTTTTTGCAGATGACACTAAGATTTGCAACAGAAGTAGACAACAGGAGAAAAGATCTACAAAAATTAAAAGAATGGTCTAATACTTGGCAGTTAAGATTTAGTGTGAAGATGTGCAGAGTGATGTTTTTGGGATGCAGAAATGCAAAGGAACAAAATGCATTAGGGGCGAGAGGCTGATGTGCACGGACCAGGAGAGGGATCGTGAAGTAATTGTTTTGCCACCTTGAGATCCTCAGATACTATGTGACAAGATGGTGGCCACATCCAGAAGGATGCTGGGCTGCATACAGAGAGGTATAACCAGAAGAAAGAAGGAGGTGTTAATGCCCCGTACAAGTCATTGGTGAAGCCTCACTTGGAGTATCCTGTTCTGTTTCAGAGACTGCACTTCGCAAAGGATATTAAAAGGCTTGAAATTGTTCAGAGAAAGGGAACCAAAATGTGCCAGAACATGTATGAGGAGAGATTTGAAAAGTTAAATATGTATTCATAGAAACATGGAGGCAGAAAAGACCATATGGCCTCTCCCATCTGCCCTTCCAGACCAACTACTATAGTCCCTTTTTTTTCTTTAGAGATCTTCTGTGCTGTTCTCACGCTTTCTTAAATTCAGATACTGTCCTGGTCTCTACCACCTCCACTGGGAGACTGTTACACACATCTACCACTCTTTCTGTAAAGAAATATTTCCGCATATTACTCCTGAGTCGGTCCCTTTTATTTATTTATTTATTTATCCTATGATCCCTCATTGCAGAGCTTTCTTTTATTTATGCCAAGGAGGAGAGCATCTTTCATATCTTTATCATATCTCCTCTATCTCACATTTCCTCCGAAGTATACATATTGGACTTGATTCTGTTCTGGATGTGTCAGCCCTCTGTGTGCCCGGTCGGAATCGGATGCAGAGTGAGACAGGATTCTGATCCCACAGGGCACGTCTAGCCCCGCGGGATCAGAATCACAACTAGGCCTGAATGTGCAGGCCAGGACTCCGATTCTGGTCGGCCTGCACGTACAGGCCTTGCCTGGCTAACTCAGTCAGGGCTCCTGAATGGAGCCGCAGCACCATGGCGTCCAGTTGCCATGGCACCATGACTCCATTCAGGAGCCACGATCCCCGGCTGTCAGACGAGATTCTTCATTCCCCACAGCTCGACCCCTGATTTTGCCTCCCAAGGCCAGGGTCAGACTGCAGGAATCTCTTTTGCCCCCTTCTGCCTTTGCTGCCCCTGCCAACTAGGGGAACTTATTCCACCTCAGAGGTGGAATAAGTTCCCTGTACAGGCAGCCAGCCAGCCCTGGACGTACAGGGCCGACATTGGAATTGGCCCTGTACGTCCGGGGCCACAGACTGCCCACTGCCCGGCCTAACTCTGCCTCCACAACGCCCCTTTCCCATCCCCGTCTTATCTCCCCATACAATGTATAGGGAATTTAGTCGGGGTTGGCAAAAGGGCCGAATAGTGGGGATCATCTCTGCTATTCACACCTCGGAATGACCCTGATTGAGATCTTTAAGTTTGTCCCCATATGCCTTATGACAAAGCCCACTGACCATTTTGGTAGCCACCCTCTGCACAGACTCCATTTTCTTTATATCCTTTTGAAGGTGTGGTCTCCAGAATTGCACATAATACTCTTATTCAGGTATCACCAAAGACTTATACAGAGGCACCATTACCACCTCCTTCCTGCTGGCCATTCCTCTCCCTACGCACCCAACTATTATTCCAGCTTTCATTGTAACCTTTTCTAGCTGTTTAGAAGCCTTAAGGCGATCAGAAACAATCACACCCAGGTCCTGCTCTTCTTTTATGGACAGAAGTACTTCACCTCCTATACAGTACCGCTCCCTTGGGTTTTTGCAGCCCAAAAGCATGACCCTACATTTTTTAGCATTAAATCTCAGCTGCCAAATTCTTCAAATTCAGCTAGATCCCTCCTCAAGTTACCTATTCCTTCCTAGGTGTCTATTCTATTGCAGATCTTGGCATCATCTGCAAAGAGGGAAAACCTAACAGACAGCTTTTCCGCAATATCGTTAACAAAATAGAATCGGACTAAGGAAACATCCCTGTGGCATATCTTTTGAAAACACACTAGGAAGTCAGGGAAATTAGCTCAGGGGGTAAAAGGCTTGCTTATCCTGGAGGAGAGGAGGGACAGGGGAGATATGATACACACACTTAAATACTTAAAGGGTATTAATGAAGAAACAAAACCTGTTCAAAAATGGGGAAGCTGTAGAGCTAGAGGACATGAATTGAAGCTGCAGGGAGGTAAACATAAAAGCAACGTCAGGAGATACTTTTTCACTGAAAGGGTGGTGGATGCCTCGAAGCCCCTCTGGTGGAGACGGTAGGGGCAAAAACAATGACAGAACTCAATAAGGCATGCGACTGACACAGAGGATCCCTAGTAGCAAGAGGATGGAATCAAAGCAAACGTAAATAACTTTTACACGTCCAAAAATATAGAGGGGTAACCTGCATGGAGTGGCAGGTACAACCCTAAATAAAGGCACAGAGGAGGATGACCTGCACGGAGCAGTGGGTATAATCCTCGGCACCTCACTGGGTGGATGAGATTGAGCATGCAGGCCTTTATCTGCCAACATTCACTATGTTACTGTGGTAATGTTTTAAAGAAAAAGCGGTGTTGCGGCATGTAGGTGGGAACATCTGCCATGTAGATGTGCGTCAGTACATACTAACATGGTCATTTTTGCAGCAGAAACATGCAAGTAAGTTCCTGGAAGTTTCCATTTCAACATTAAATCCTGCTTCAGTGTTAATGCCTGGTATGGTATGTTCTTGCAAGGGGCGACCCTTGGTCTCCATCCCTGCCCCTTCCTGCATTTAAATGGAATTCCATGTCAGCGGTTTAAAGTGGATTTTAAAGCAAGGTCTTTTTTTTTTCATGAGTATTCTCGCTTTAACATGCATTAAAACCCTGGTTCGACAGCTAATGTGGTTTAGTAAATAGACCCTTAAGTGATACCTTATGTCATTGCACACGATCAGTACCCATATTCACAAACACACACTTGTACATGATTCCACATCCAGGACACATACACCGACTCTCCCTCAAAACAATGACAATGATTCCGATATCTTCCTGACACAGCATCAGGAAATCCTCACTGCATTTCCCCAGCCACCCGCATATAGGAGCAGCCTTGTCTTCCAGTGAGCTTTCAGAAGCAGCAGGTTGCATATGTGTGTGCTGGAACGCAGGGCCCCAAATCACATGAGGATAACGCCATTCTGAGGTCACGGAGCAGCTGAGTGGGGATACAGACTCTTGGCCATAGAGATGCAGTGTTTCGGAGATCTGAGAGCCTCCCATTCCTAAGACAGGCATGGGATCAGTCACACAAAGGCTGGGTTCTCTCCATATAGTGTCTGCTATCAGGGGACTGGGCGGACCATTACAATGAATTAATAACAGGTGGACTGGCTTTCCTCTCCTAGTTTATTTAATTAAATCCTCACCTATAAATTGGCAGATGTTCCGCAGATTAAGCAGGCAGCCAAAGCAGAGATTTGGCAGCAGAAAGGGAAAGTTTTTATTTGGGGAAAGTAAAAAGCCATACTGTAATCTGACTAATAATGGTTGTGAAATTCCTTCACAATTTTCCCATGTCGAGGTCATTACGTGCAGACTTGCTGTACTGTGACCCCACTCAGAATCTCATGAACCCCGCAATTCAGTGGCACAAATTCAAATTATGGGCCTCCTAGCAGCAAATTTTAAAGCGCCCCTAGAGCGGGCGAAATTCACTTCAGAAGATACAAGAGCAGATGCAAGTGGGCCCCCTTCTTCCCT
Organism: Ichthyophis bannanicus; assembly: GCA_033557465.1. Lineage (NCBI taxonomy): Eukaryota > Metazoa > Chordata > Amphibia > Gymnophiona > Ichthyophiidae > Ichthyophis > Ichthyophis bannanicus. The sequence continues at coordinate 52,082,284 of CM066046.1, forward strand.
TGACACCCCCCCCCCCTTCCCTTTACTGCAGGGGCCGGTTGGGCAGAATTTATGCCATTGGCACGACTCCTTTACAATTATAACCCTAACCTGAAAAGAACTTGATTTACATCCTTTCCTTCAAGCCTCACCACCGCCTTATCAATTACACTACCAAATCCTACCGTTCCCCATGCCTTAGAATGGCCGAGACGTAAACCTAGCGTCGCTCGCTCTCTCTTCAACCAGAACCTTAATCCACACTTTGAATAGCTTTTATTCAGGTCGTACTGATTGCTCTCACTTTTTCTGTTACTTAGGAGTGGCAGAAACTCTTAGGGAGCATAGCTGACTACGTATGGCAAAAATACCTCAAGGAGCAGCGGATTAAGACCCACTGGAGCTGCTGGGCACCAAGACATTAGGGATCTTTTCTTGTAGTTGGAGGGGCGAAGCATTTAACAGATGGGTAGTGTATAGACCAGTGCGTTCTTCCTAGAAAAAAAGGTCCCGGTCCTCCTATGCAGGGCTCTTTCATTAATAGATGAGGACTATGGGTCAGTTTTAGCAGGCAAATGATAAAAGTGTTGATCCTTCATACCTCTGCATACCCCCCTCAAAAAAGCCCTGGCATGGACCAAATAAAGAACTGCCCCTGGGGTGTTTTTTTGCTTTCAGAAATACTGCCTAGATAAGAGTTGACCTGTGGGAGCCCTCTAATCTTCAGGGACTCTATATTCATTTAATATAACAAAACAAGGCAAATATCACTCAAGAGTCACAGTTGGAATAAGACACAGGTCTCTTCACTTAAAAAAAAAGAGTCTTTAAGTTCAAGTTATTACCTAACTATGCATTATTTATTTATTTAGCCGTGCTTATATACCGCTTTTCACCAGGTCAAAGCGGTTTACAATAAACGTGTGGATACATTAAACAGAGCTATTCGTATTTACTGGGGGGGGGGGAATATACCATCACCAGGGGGAAACAGCATATTTACATTCTTGATTTGGTGTACATCACAGGTATCGGTCTTATTTACAGTTCTTATAACCTGCTGCATCTATTTTAAGCCTATTTTATAAAGAAAAGTAGGTGCCTACTAGCATAAGGGGCTGAAAATGTGCCTTAATTTAAGGTGCAATCATTTACTCCAGTCCTAGAATTGGTGTAAATGACAGAGTCTACATTTTGCAAGTATTCGTGTAAATTTGAGTATTTTATAATCGGTGCACATACTTGCAGACTTTGCCTACGTTTCGCTCAGACTCTGCCCCTGTGCTTGCCCCAGTATGCACTATGGCATTAACGCGCCTGCGTTTACGTTGGGCCTGATTCTATAAGAGGCCCTTTATGTGGACACATGGCAAAATCACCACCTTTAGGTGCAGACTTTCACAGATAAAAGTAGATGCCTCCTTATAAAATTACCCTTGTAGAGGGCAATTTTATCATCTCCCATACAATTAACATGCGTCTCCAGTCATGGAAATTACACACGTACTTTATAAAATGGAGGCGTAATGGTGTGCATGAACCAAGTCGTGGCAGTTAGGCCTGCTCTAGATCAGGTGTAAATGTCCGCATCTAAATCCTTCAGAAACACACATGGGTTAAATATTCTATAGCGCAGGTATGTAGATCTAGGCCCCGCCTATACTCCACCCAAGCTCCTCCCCTGTGTACACTCAAACTGAAAGTACATGGATGGGGCATACGCACACGCTTACAGAATAGTGACCACCTAAAGCATGAGTGTACTGTACATGCCCATTCATATGTGTAAGCCCTTTAAAACAGAGACTTGCGTGTGTTTCTAGTGTGTAACTTTACACACACATCTTATAGAACTGTCTTCTAAACGCCAACATAATGTGACATGAACTGGTATAGGCAATACTCATCTCTAATCTATTAAGTTACGTTAGCTTAGCTTTCCTACAATCCCCTGTTATCCTCTGCGTAGTTCAGAAAAGGTTGCCAGATATGCTGATAGTTAGAACCAGTCTCACTTCTGTCCTCTGTTAATTGCTCCATTAAAAAGCGTCCCACAGTCTCACATACCAAGCTAAGAATTATTTCCACTTGAAAGCTATTGTCAATCTGGCTGCAGTTAGCATGGATGTTAATTCCTCTCCCAGTGTGTGAACTGAGAGAAACACTTCTGGAGCCATCGGCATTTCCACAGATGGGAATTCCTTATTGTTATCTCCTAATTATTTTCCAAACATTTTATATTTCAGGACTGACCATTTTTAAAGTGTTCAGCGGCTGATGAGTTATTTCTTTTATTCCATGGGCTCCGATGGTTAATTCATATGAAAAAAAACGCTGAATGATTATTGTTGGCTCTTTTTTTTATAATTTCATTTTATTATGATTATTAAATTGTGATGTTTACTTTATTATCGGGTATATATTCTTCCTATATTCCTCCATTGCCTCAGAAGAATCCAAGTTATCAATCTCTCTGTTTAATGTGCATGTAAACCGCGCTGATAATAAATAGTGCGGTATATAAAAATGTTAAATAAATAAATTAAATAAATTACCAAGTTTAAGCTACAATGTAAACTGCTTTGACTAAATGATAAAGCGGTATAAAGAACCTGTTAAATAAATAAAATAAATATATTTTTTTATAATGATATTACAGTTTAATTTAGGAAATGCATGTAACCCACTAGAAAAAATAGGCCTCATAACCTGTAGAATAGGGTGTATAATATAATAGTAATCAATCAAACACAACACCCACTCACTCGTTGAAAACAGAGCAGCAATGAGTAACCAAATATAAAAAGAGACCTTAGAAGGACCTCTTGAAGTCAGTATGGCAACAGCATACATGCCCAGACAGAGCACAAGTCAATCATAGGTCTGAACTTCACAGAAAGGTTTTTAGAAATTGTGAATCAAACAGTACTTTTATCTGGAAAAATGCTGTTCTGCCGTAGCAACCAACTGGATCACTTCAGGCTGAGTAGCTGGGCTTCTATGTGGTTGCAAAAGATAGACCCAAGAATAATCTAAGGAAATATTTATTTGTGTAAACGGTGGTAGATGCGTAGAATAGCCCTCCCCGTGGAGAACACTGCTTCTACGGGATTTATCTTGACAGGTTCCTGTTATTGGCCAGGGCAGTGACGACTGATATGATTCCATTTGTGTCACAGAATATGTAAGAGGAGTATGTGTTGTATTAATTAGTTTCCTTCCAGGGAAACCAGGAGTTTGAAGGGCACTGGTAACATCTTTTTGTTCCTACAAGATTAAAGGAATTGAGAAAGTTCCACTTCCGTCGGCAGTGACCGTGTTATGCTGTAACCAGGACAGAGAGTTCAGGTCAAAGGTCGTAAGTAGCTTTATGCCTTCTAGCAACCTGGTATTGGGCACCGTGTTAACCATGTTGTTTCTAGATATGCAGATGGAAGAGATGTGTGCTTGAAATAACTGAATGTGTCCCCATGCCAAGGCGGGCATCAAGTACGAAGGTCACAACTGCAGGTATTGATTGCTGTATAAAGCCTTTAATAGAAAGGTGATACTATAGCATAGCTATTCGTCATGTCTGGCAAACCTCTATAGTTCTAGCTGCTAAAACCAATGAATGCTTGTGGATGAATCTTACCTTCTTGAAGAAATGTCTGGCAACCCGTATTTTGTTACTGAGGGATAACTGAAGAGGTAAATGCGGCGTGTATTATCTATCTCATTAATTGTTTGCTTTATAGACAGTATCACCTGTGCAAGTTAGTGCCGGGACCAGGTGCCAAGCCTGTTGTGGTCCAACCAACCAGAACAGAAATAGATTTGACTTTGATTCCTATGTATGTTGTTTATTACTGTATGTACCGCACTATAATATTGACTATAAATTTGGGATTGTGTCCCAAATTTTCCAAAAACCAAGGGGGTGTGTGTTTGTGTGTAAGGGATCCCTTCAGAACCCTTACCAACCCTGCCTGCTTTGTGTACGGGACCAGTCCATTTCTAGCTTTCGGAGTAGTGCATGCCATCTTGCTGTAGCACACCCCTTGTGGGACGGCAACCATATAGAACGCAGTGCACAGGAGGTAAGGTATGGATTGTGGCTTGTACTTGGTTTTGCGTGTATGTTTGCAGGAGCCTTGCTTTGGGTTCAGATTTTATTTTATTTATGTCCAGTGTGGAATTCGCCCTTGATTCTTACCATGTTTCCTGTACTTGTGAAGCATTACTCATCCCTCTGCCTGAGTCTGGAGAGAGGTTAAAGAGCTGGTTTGTGATCCAAGCTGAACAGAAAAGATGCCTGCTGGAGGAGGAGCAGCGATGGGGTGAAGGATTCAAGGAATAGGGATCCCAGAGAGGAGGGGGTAAGAACATTGCCATCGCGGAGCCCCAATCCAGGATCCCTCTGCCAGTGGCAGGAATGACAAATATTTGAGCTGGTATCGCAAGTACTGCACCGCATTATGGACTGTTACTGGTAGATTTGGGCAATTTTGTTACAGCAAAGAGAACTGGAGCACTCCATTCGCAATCAAGGGCCTCTTTAATCTATGCCCCAAGGGCCTTGAAGGGAATTCCCTTCCCCCATTGAGATCTGCTCCCTGCTTGTAAGAGTGTGTGCTGGCTGAGTGAGGGAGTGGGAGAAAGCCCAGGATAAAACTGTTCTGTGATCTGGCCCCTGCCGCCCAAAGGCAAGGTGGCGGGGGGGGGGGGGGGGGTGTTACTGAAGCAGGCAGCAGAATAAATAGGCTGCTAGATGCTCCTTACATACCATCCTGTTCTCTGTTTCTGTGTCTAATTTAAATTGATTAACCACTGTTGGAGAGGTTTTCATGCTGACCTGGAAGGTACTCTAGGCTAAGGTGTATCTTCTTGAAAGGAAATAAATCTGGATTGGATGTCTAGGTTCTCTTGAATGGACTTTATGTTAATGTTGGTTGAAACACTCTACTTTTAATGGATTTCAGTTTTCTATTTTGGAAGCCTGCTATGACATGGACAGTATGCAGGGCGAGTGCAAGGGCTAGACTAGAGGCACCCTAGGTGGGCCCCATCCTGCCACCTCCCCCCCCCCCAGCCCCCTTCCCAGGCCCATTGCTGCGGCTGCCCTTCTCTGGGGTCAACAGCGGCTGCAATTGTCCCTCAATCTGCAACACAACACTTATCCTTTGTCTCTGGGCTGCCTTGTGGTTTCATTCTGCCACTTCGGCCCCCCTCTGCCGCAGACGTCTAGTTTATACAAAGCCGGAAGTCCAGGGTGGAAGTGGCAGACTGGGCAGAATGAAACTGCGATGCAGCCCCAGAGACAAAGGGACAGTTGCCGCCACTGTTGTCCCCAGAGAGGGATCCCAGCAGTGGCAATGGGCAGCAGCGGGTGCCCCCAGAGGTCTGACCCTCTAGGCGACCACCTAGCAGGACTGTACCAAGCTCAAAAATGTGCCTTGTGCGATTTGTGAACTTGGAGCCTCTCTGCCTCCCCAGCCCTATGCAGGTCATTAATGATATCTGTGCTCCTTCTGCGCTTGCGCCCTGCTTGCGCAACCCTTCGTGCGGCCCTGCCACCTAGCTCACCTAATGGCCCTGACAGTATGTCAGAATCCAATTGCTGTGCAGATTTGGACCAGGTGTAGGCAGAGAAAGATCTCTCTAGAGAAAGTCCCAAAGTTGGACAGAGAGACTGGGTGTAGGAGCTGCAGCTGTTTGCCAGATGGTCTTCTTGTGCCTGCCCCAGATCTCTGCCTCTGGAATTGCTAGTTAAATAAATAGCTGGCTTAGGGACAAAGCTAATTAACCTAATTGAGACTGAGGGAATCGCTGTTCTGCGGTTAAGAGTCCATTCCTTAGAAATCACAGTTTAGCATTAGTAAAATTAACTCTTTCGCTAAAGACAGGCTTCTACATACTGGAGGCTAGATTAGGTCTTCAGGTCAGGACAGTATTTACTATCGAAGAAGAAGAAAAAGGTATTCAGTTAGTCCAATAAAAAGGGTTTCACCTTATTTTCCTCTTTTGTTCTCTTTTTATTTAACTGCCATTAAAGTGGAGTAATGTGGCTATCACACGGCAAGGCATATTTACTAAAACGCGGTAGCTGGGAGCGCAGGGTTTAGCGTGGGGCTAATGTGCGTTACCCCCCAGGAGCACACAGCCAAAAGGCGACCATGCTAAAAATGCTGCACTTTCCAAGCAGTGTGCGAACAGGTGGGATTAAGGCAGGAGCGGGTGGGGACACGGCGTGCAGCTGGGGCGGCAGCGCTAGTTACACACAACACAATGATGATGCTAGCGCAGGCGTCTCTGACCAGGTGGTAGTTGCTCCTACTTCACTAGTGTGGTCCAAATGTGTGGTTCAGCTACAAGCATCATATGAAGGGAAACACAAGGAATAATAGAGCAAAATATGATGCTGGCAAAATACCTAGGCACCTGCCTAGGCCACCTGTTTGGCGGGTTGGATGGTGCAGCTGCCATGGCAGTGGACGACAACAGCCACTAAACCCAGGGCCTGCAGGTCAGGAATGACCCTGCTGGGACAGTTGGCAAACATCCATAGAAACACCAACAGCCATCTTGTCTGATTGTTGGTCGCATCTGTATAGCACTGGAGAGATGTTTGAGGGTTCCTGGTGTCATGTGCATTGCCGGTGTCAGAAGATAGAGCCTGTGCTTTCTGCTTCAGCCAGTACTGGCCACATTTATTTATTTATTTATTTATTTATTTAAAGTCTCTTTTATACCGCGCTATTCAGCATCAGCGCGGTTTACAATAAACAGTGAACATACACATTTCCAATAGTACTTTGTGTTTACATATGAACAGGATAATCAACTTGGCTAACAGGGTAACTATGTACAACCATAAAATATACAATATATACAATTTGTACATATACATAGACAGAGATGGAGCCAATCTGAGCACTTTTCAAATCATTTAAAATCCCTTCAGCAATGGCGCGCCCGTGCCTTGCGGGCCCGCGCCTGAGGGCCTCGCAAGAGGGCCCTTTGGCGTGGCCCTTAGGCGGTGGACCGTGCGAGACCCACTATCTGCTGCTATATGCTCATTCTGTTCAGCGATATGCTGTTTGTAGTTAATGTAAGGTAATGTAATGTAAGTTATGTACTGTGTTCCCTGTTTGTACTCCTAGTGTTTTGTTGTGATGTAATGATAATGCAATGTATGTTTCCCTCACCTTTGTTTAACTTTGTGCTGTATTAACCGCTTTGATTGAAGGAAAAGGCGGAATACAAAACATGTTAAATAAATAAATAAATAAATTTCACATATTGGCAGCATAATGGTGTGGCATCAAAAGGTGTCATCTGGCCCCTACCTCCCCTGCTTGGAGGCGCATATTGCAGTGCATACATGGACCTGGCAGGTCATGCTGCTGCCTTGGGCCATCTTCCTATGGACAGCTGGCCCCTCACCCTGACCATGAGGATGTGGCTGATGCATACCAGCTCTGAACAGCTACTTACTACTTCAAGCATAGAACATGGGCTTCTTCTGTTGGAGTTTGTTGGTCAATGTCTCTTCCTTGGCTCATGGGTTGAGGTGTTCCCTAGACCTGTGGGGTTCCAAGGTCTTGTGAGTCTCTGTTTCTCTGACAATTGGGTGCTTAGCCAGAGTATGGGCACTTCCCATGGGCATTTCCCATGGGCATGTGTGGGCTGCATTGCAGTATTCACCCTGTGATCTTCCTAGTGAGGGGTAGCATGGGTGCTCTATGTTCCTTGCGCTTCCTATTGTTGATGATGGAAGTAGGCGTTATATATGGAGGGTCACAAGGGTGCTTCTTGGCCCTATGGACCCCATATGGTAGGGGTTCTTTTCCTGTCCTCAGAAAGCTTACAATCTCTGTTTTGTTTCTGAGGCAATGGAGGATAAGGGACATGCTCAAGGTCACAACAAGTGGCAGAGGGACCTATCTGGTTCTTAGCCTACTGTTCTAACCATTAGGCAGTTACTCCCCCACTTGCTAATCTTGAAAACTATCTCCACCTCAGCATGGAGTGAGCACTTGAATATGTGAGGCAGTCATAGTAACATTCTTCAGTTTAAAGCTAGGTAAAGACAGTGGTACCTGGATCTATGGCACAGGGATCAGCTGAGCCAGTCCTAGTTTTTCATCCCTTTTTGCAAGATATTCAGAATATTTCTCTCAAATGTGACTTGATTGTTTACTCTTTCAAAAAGTGCAAAGACTACGGGACACAGCATGAAATTACTAAGTAGTACATTTTAAATCAAATAGGAGAAAACATGTTTTCACTCAATGCACAATCATGCTCTGGAATTTGTTGCCGGAGGATATGGTAAAAGCAGTTAACATATCTGGTGTTTAAAAAAAGGTTTGGACAAGTTCCTGAAGGAAAAGTCAATAAACTTTTATTAAGATAGACTTGGGAGAAAGCCACTGCTTACCCCTGAGGGGGAACAACGTAGAATCTTGCTACTTTTTGGGACCCTGCCAGGTGACCTGGATTGGCCACTGCTGGAAATAAGATACTGGGATTGATGGACCTTTGGACTGACCCAGTATGCCAGTTCTTATGTTCTAATGGTTTAATTGAATTTTGCTTAGAACTTTGAACAATTTTGCCATATCAGATTAATAAAAATATTTGTATTCTGCGTTTGAAAATGGTAGCCAACAGGAGAAGCCAAATAAACCCCTTTACATGGTTTATTACTCCAGCACTCACTTTCCAGTAAATAATATATTATCAGGGTCATTATAATATACACAAACTTGATTATCCCTTTGTGGGCTAGTGTAAGACAACGGAAGGGCACAGAGCATGCTCACAATATGATGTCAGCACCGACAAAAGGGCAAGAAGCCAAAACTGTCCACTGTCTCGTTTAAATATGCTTCTAAACATTCACGTGCCTCTGTTCCGTAGGAAATGGTGAGGAAACAGGGGATGTAATAGGGGATAAGGAAAGAAGATGATGTTATCTCAGAAATCAACAGTAATAGTAATAAACTCTACATACGAGTGAGCATTTTGTAACTTTTTTGTAGAGACCCTAGGGCTCGATTGAGAGATTTATGTGAGTGTATATGTTGAAAAGGGGGAACATTCTGGTGAGTGGAATTTTATATAAGCCAGAGGAAGACATTGATTAAGTGATATGTATTAATTTGAAATGTGTTAATCCATTTCCCTTGTAGGTGATACACATTTTATCTGTTCCAGTGACATGTTAATGCAGAATACAGAGATGCTGAGAAGGACAGTTAGGGGATAACATTATGAACAACATGAGAGTGTAGATACTGTGTTTAAGCTTAAGTGGGGTTTATAAAATTGCTCAGAGGAATAGATGCATAAAACTAGATGTTCCGAGAACATGGCACTTACCGTTATGTGATCCACAGCAAGGGCAGGATTGACACTTATGCATGGATGTATTTCATAAAATATACCGATATGCACCCTTTCCTCCCAGGATGTTACTCCTGCCTTAGGGTAACTGTAACTTTGTGCAAGAGCTTCGGGCAGATTATTTTTAAACAGCACATGGGCACATACGCTGTCTTTATCAAACTCCAACATAAACCTAAAAGCTGCCTTATACTATAATGAAATGTTTGATCTATTTTACCAAATCTCAAAAACCTGAAAAACATATAAAAAAAATTTATGGGATCTTCATAAGTGGAGTTTACCGAGAGCTCAACAGTTTCATAAGCTCTTGAAACTATCAATATGATCTTCAATCCTCAGCAATGTAAATGAAAAATAATATATAACTTATCTTTTTTTCTTTATTCCATTTAACTTCAAATTTCCTCTTTGCACAACCAATGCTCGACTTCAGCAATCTCATTCAAAAATCCAACATGAATTCACCTTTCAGAATGCCAAGGGTTCTGCATCAGGATGTTGCAAAATACAAACTTAGTTTCTCATACCACTTCACTCTCCAGTACAATGAAGTACCAAAATCATGGCGGCATCCTGTTTAAATGCCCGTCGATCACACTCAAGGAAGCTTGATCAGTTAAAAAAAACTTCCATGGGCGTGACATATGCATCTATTTGCCTTCCATGCTTAAGCAGCCTGTTGTGAAATGACCCCCCCCCCCCCTACATCTACCACTTGGGGGTTACTCTTCCTGTGTTTTCACAGCAATGCCTTGTATTAAAGAAAAAAACAATTTCAAAGTGTTGGTCAAAAATCGTGTTTTGTGATGGGGAAGGACTGTAGAGATCTGTCGGGGTCTATTGAGGGATCTCTGGAAGAGTATATGTTCTGGTAAAGCAGTTTCCATAAGTAATGATATAAAGGTTATTGATGGGTAGCCTGTCCTAGTGATGCGGATGGAGCAGAAAAGTGACTCATGAAGTCACAGGCAGCTGATCTCATTCAGGGCACTAGGGAGGTAGCATGGGGCTCCAAGGAACTGAGGGGTAGCTATGGGCTGGGCTCTCAGGTTCCATGGAAACAGGTCACACTTGTTCTCTTAGGCTTCCAAGGCTAGTATCATGATCTTTGCAGTTTTCCAGATAATGCTGAATCTTATAAATGGAAGCAACGTTTCAACCATTGTGCACGGCGGCTGAAATGTCAGTTCCACTGGAAAACTGCAACGATTGTAGCACTTGCTTCTCAGTGACCACTGTGGGAATTAGATTCTCACTCTCTCCTTGTCTGGAGAAGATTAGAGGAGTTGTAGGCAGGGAGTTCATTCATTCTACACAGTCTGGAAGCTTGGTATCCCAAGACCATTGGTTTGTCTTGAGATGAAAAACACCAGTTAAGGTATTTAATAATTGTTTCTATGGGCGAAAAGAATCCAAGATCCAAGAAGGGCTGTAGAGGGTTGGAAGCCTGGAAGGCAAGTCTTAACTCTTCTGCAATTTACTCACGAAGCTTGAGAAGTGGATTCAATATTTTTCTGCTCTTGTACTGAAGGCGTTCTGTGAACGAATTGGAATGTGTGAAGCAACAGACAGCAGCTTCCTTCCGTGTGCTGATGTTTACTTCAGTAGGCTTTCTTTTTGGTTTGGAACAAAGTGGAGCATTTTGTGAAGAGACTGAGTGAGTGATCCCCCTATATTCCCCATTGCAGAATCCATATTCCAGCTGCTACAGCCAGTACTACAGTGTATTTCCACTGCAGCCTCTGAAGGGGCCTCATGTTCTGCAGGATGTGTCTGCTAAATGAATATGTCGCATTTGCAATCAAGTCATTCATCATGTAATGTGATGCAATCTAAATATTTGGTTTTGCTTACTGGTAAACTAGTACTCAATAAAAAAAAATATAATTGTATTGTGATCTGCTCTGGTGCATAGCAATGAGAGGATGAATCAAACCAATAAATCAAATCAAACCAAACATAAATTTATCTTATTTTGTTATCTTTTTAATGATCTGTTGTAACATGTTACCAATTTGTGTTTGGTTTGATTTGATTTATTGGTTTAATTCGTCTTCTCGTTGCTATGCACCGGAGCAGATCACAGTACAATCTAATCCAAAAAATAATATATCACTTCAAATGTATAAAATTGTAACGTCTTTGCCATTTCTCAGATTTCACTTAGTTGGTGTTATCATTAAATCTTCCTTGCAGACAATACCTGTCCCATCTTTCATACCCTCTGCTTACAACTGCAGGCCACCATTTTCTCTCTAGCAGACAGGGTCAGGCATTCATATCTAGGTACTGCATAATACACTTCAAACTGTTCCTAAAAACAGCAGGGCAGGATTAACAAAACACAAATACTATGGGACACCAGAAAGATCAGTGAGTTCTCATGTAAGCCCTGTGTCATCTACTACATCTCATGAACATCATGCACACAGGCCATTTTGTTGTTTGCTGTCCTCCATATGAACATTCACTTAATGGTTCACACAAGACATCTACTTATTTGATGTGTAGGTTAAAGTTAAAGACCGGGTTATTTTCTTAAATCACTTAACCTGGTTTAAGATCTACAGAAGTGGGACTCAGTTTATTATTTTTGTGATTTTTTAAATGATGCTTTTGTTCAATTTAATTATTGTTGTATTTTATGTTTATAGTAGTTATTGTATGATCAGCTTTATTTTATAATGCTGTTTATTTTGTTTTATTGATTTTTATCTTGATTGTTCACCACCTTGAATGGAAGGAATCCCTGGAAAAGTAGGTCGGGCTCCTTCTCTAGCCATATTGATATCCAGGCTAAAAATTCACCTCTTCGAGGCTGCTTTTGGATTCTGATGCCTCTCACTCTCTTGTTCACCACTTCTGTGTATCTTCCCATACTCTAGTCCTCAGTTTTGTGATGTTGTTCATCTTGATTAGATTGTAAGTTCTGATGAGCAGGGACTATCTTTTACATCTATATGAACAACCCTGTGTATACTTTGTAGCGCTATACAAATGATTAGCAGTATTAGAAGTAGGCTGTAAATGATAAATAGAAATAAATTAAATACTACTAAGTGGTTACAATCACAATCTTGTTCATGGTCCCAAAGAGTTTTCTTGCTTAAGGCATGACCTTAACATTATGGAAGAAGGGGCTAAGGCAAGTTTATCAAACTCCAGTCCTGAGGACCACAAACCAATCTGATTTTCAGGATGTCCCTAATGAATATTCATGAGTTACATTTGCATACAGGGGCAGTGCATGCAAATATATCTCATGCATATTTATTAGGGATAGCCTGAAAACCTGACTGGTTTGTAGTCCTCCAGGACTAGAGCTCGACAGGCCTGAGCTAAGGCAATAGATATTCGGTTAATCCTTTGCCCAGCTCCTGCTCTCTGCTCTGCTGTTTCTCCTTTCTTAGCACTTTTACTTTATTCCTCTTCTCCGGCTACTACTGACTGCACAGTTAGACGTGCTTTTTCTTCTCTCCTTCTCCCTATGCCTCTGTAAGCTTTGTACCTTGTCTGAGTTTTACTAGGGCACTTCCTGTGGATCTGCCTGCTTCCACTGACCTGCCTTCAGCACTTGGCCAGCCCGTCCCCCTCCTGGGGCTTTGTCCAGAAGCTTTCCTCTCTGAGCACATGAGCTGCTGACCCTCCATTTGCAGGTTCCTACTTGGTGAGAGCACCTCATTGCAAGCCTCTGCTAACTTGTAGGCTCTATTTGGGCATTTGGAATTTAGCTTATTTATTTATATATAGGTTTTTCTTTCTATATTTTCAGTGTGTGTCCTATCTTCTGTCTGTCCTTTACCCAGCTTCTCTTTGCAATGCTTTGTCTACCATCTTAACACTTTACTTTATTACTCCCCCCCCCCAGACCTTTATGTCTGTCCAAGTAACTTTCTTGTCTCTGACCCTCGTCGTCTCTTTGCTAAGGTCAACTCTCTCCTCCAGGTTGCCTCTCCTCCAATAGAAACATAGAAATATGACGACAGAAAAAGACCACATGGCCTATCTAGTCTGTCCTTCCATAACAACTACAACAGTCCCCTTTTTACCTTTAGAGATCCTCTGTGTTTGTCCCATGCTTTTTTGAATTCAGTTACTGTCCTCATCTCTACCACCTCCACTGGGAGACTATTCCACGGATCCACTACTCTTTCCGTAAAGAAATATTTCCGCATATCACTCCTGAATCTATCTCCCTTCACCCTCATCCCATGTCCCCTCGTAGCAGAACTTGCTTTCAATTGAAAGAGGCTCTCTCCCTGAACATTTATGCCACGGAGGTATTTAAACATCTCAATCATATCACCTCTATCCCGCCTTTCCTCTAAGGTGTACATATTAAGATCCTTAAGTCTGTCCTCATATGCTTTATAATGAAGACCACTAATTATTTTAGTAGCTACCCTCTGCACCGACTCCATCCTGTTCACATCCTTTTGAAGGTGCGGTCTCCAGAATTGAACACTATACTCCAAATGAGGTCGCACCAAAGACTTATACAGAGGCATTATCACCTCCTTTTTTCTGCTAGCCATTCCTCTCCGTATGCACCCAAGCATCCTTCTAGCTTTTGCCGTCGCCTTTTCTACCTGTTTAGCTACTTTAAGATCATCAGACACAACCATGCCTAGGTCCCGCTCTTCTTTAGTGGACAAAAGTACTTCACCCCCTATACTATATTGCTCCCTTGGATTGCTGCAGCCCAAATGCATGACCTTACATTTTTTAACATTAAATCCCAGCTGCCAAATTCTAGACCATTCTTCAAGCTTAGCTAGATCCCTCCTCATGTTATCTACACCTTCCTGGGTGTCTACTCTATTGCAGATTTTGGTATCATCTGCAAAGAGGCAAACCTTACCCGACAGCCCTTCTGCTATATCACTAACAAAGATGTTAAAAAGAATTGGACCAAGGACGGATCCCTGGGGCACACCACTGGTAACATCCTTCTCCTCAGAATGAGCTCCATTTACTTGTACTCTTTGTCGCTTCCCACCCAACCAGTTTCTAACCCAAGCAGTAACTTTAGGGTCCATTGTGGCATCCTGGAGACACACTTTAATTTTCTTTCTCTCCCCCCCCCCCTTCCCCATCCACTTTGCTTTCTCCTGCTGAGTTGCCCCAAATTAACCCAACTTTGCCCTTGGCTAGTTAGGCGTGCCGGCTTACACCACTGAAGTGAATTATACTAACCCTGCTTGGTGGTGGTCCAATCATTCCTCAGTCAGTGGTTTATGATCTTGTGTGGGAGGTTTGTAAAATTATCTTACTGTCCCCCTTTTTCACAAGGGAACAGATTTCCATAACTAAGTCCTGCACTTTTATCAGAAGTGTTATGGACTCCCGGGGGGGCGGAGCCTGAGGGGGCGGAGCCTGATGTCCAGCGGGTTAGACGCTTCGCGCTGAAGCTCCCGAGGGGCCTACTCAGAATCCTGACTTAATATCTGTATAAACCTAATATTTTACACCGAACTTACCGGGGTGCCTTGGGGGGAATGGCGACCCACAAACCAGTGCGCTTGGACTTCGGGTCTCCCTCTTCTTCACATGGAAAGCGCTCCAAAACAGAGTTGTCTTCCCCACCAAAGATGGTTCCACTTCGGGTAAGCCCCGAAATGCAACAGGAGATCTTGGAGGAAATACGTGGTGTGAAGGAACTGGTACAGTCCAACGGAGAAGCGCTCCGAGCCATGCGAGAAGATTTCGGTATGCTTCAGGACCGGCTTGAAGGTCTTTCACTACGGCTGGACAACATGGCGGGGGTCCTCGATTCGCACGCGGTGCGCTTGGTGAACCTGGACAAGGCTGAGCGTCACATACAGAATCTTCAAAAAGAGTTAGAGGATTGCAATAATCGTGCTCGTCGCAACAATGTAAGGCTCATAGGAGTTCCAGAGGGGGCGGAAGCAGGAGATATCAGAGAATTTCTGGTCAAAACTCTCCCTTCCTTGCTGAAGATTACCTTTTGCAGAGATCTGGAAATTGACCGAGCATATCGTGCTCCTACCAACATCGCACTCAATCGGACGACCCCCCGGCCCATTATCTTCCGTTTACTGAGGTATCAGCAAGTTGAGCAAATTCTCAAAGCCGCCCGGGTGATGCAACATCTGCAGTTTGACGATCATAAAGTCTCTTTCTTCCCCGACTTGGCAAAGTCCACAGCTGACCGGCGGAAGGGCCTCCTTGCTTTTCGTCCTAGACTTCAACAGTTACAGGCTCGCTTTGGCCTCTTATATCCAGCGAAGCTCAGAGTGACTCTCCATAACCAAACTAGAACCTTCGAGGATCCTGCTCTGCTAGCAACATTTTTGGATTCCAAAGAGGCAGACCAGATGCGCTAAGTCAACAATTCGGATGGACTCCGCTGGAACTGCCCGCCATTTTGAATGGCCCGGCGCGGTGATCATTGCCTGGAATAGAGACTGCCTGGACCTTCCTTTCTTTTGTATCTACCTCTCTTGGTCTCCTTTTCCTCCATGATGTGCACCTCGGTTGGATTCGGAGCACGCACAGCTATACCGGTTATATGTTTCAATTTAGGCCTTCTCTGGGGTTTCACCCCGCAGACATCAGGTCGCCTGTAATTTCTGGGGTTTTGCTTCTTCTCTAAGGCACTTCGGTGCTTCTGCTGTTGTATAGGGCGCTTCATGATTTTTCATTGGCTTATTTTCTATCATATCGTGTGTACAGTCATTTATAGTTGATGTGAGGGACATTGCGCAACTCGGTGCGCCATCATGTTCCTTTCTCAGAATGTTTGACTTTGTTGTATGGCCTTATGTATGCTCTTATTACTGCACGTAAGAGGCATCAATAGTCCAATCAATGGAATGACCATCCTTGGTTATTTTGATCATGACCATGCTGATTTGGTGTTTCTTCAGGAGATCCATTTCACCTCTGTCGAACCACTGAAACTTGCTGCCAAACCTTATATGGTGGCTGCCTATTCTCCCGCCGTTTTGAGCGGGGCGAGGTAGCCATCTTAGTTGAGAAGTTTTTGCCAACCACTGTGATGGATGCTGGCTCTGATGGGGAGGGTAGCTGGGCCTGTGTGTATTTTGGGGTTGGAGATAGTGCATTTGCGTGTATTGGTATTTATACTCCGAATGTGGATGACCCTGTTATTGTTACTCGGCGGTGACTTCTACCAAGTATTTGCTCCTTTGATAGATAGACTGCCGCCTAGAACGAGTGGTCCGCCCAAGAGTCTCCACACCCTGCCAGCCCTGATGAAAGATTTTGTGTGAGTTGATATATGGAAGTTGCTTCACCCCTCAGACTTAGAGCTCACCTTTTCTCAGCCCCCCCCATCACTCACAATCTAGATCAGATTTTTTCTTATTTCCTCAGTACTGCTATCCCAAGTAGACAAATACTCCTGATAGGTTAGCCAATTGGAATGCCATCCAGTGCGCTTGATGCTAGACATGCCATGTGGCCTTTGGTCTATTCAACTCCTGTTAAGTATGATTGTCCCGCATTACAGTATTACTGGAGTCGGGTCTGGGGTCGTCTTCATCCTATTTTATATTTTCCGGATCCCCTCTTTAGGAAGTTTGTGGGGCTCCGCTTAGCTGCGGGGATCCCCTCTCTTCCTAAATTGGCTTACTTCTTTTAGCCTTTATGCTGGGTATTGCTATTTCCTATTTCCTTAATCACGAAATATCGGGAAAATAGCTCTTTTTTGAGCTCTAATGAATGGTAAAACATATCTGTTTTTATTGTAAATATGCGCAAATGCCTAGTATGTCTGCCTCTTCCGTTCAACTATTCACTATTGGTCTAGCTAGAAGACGTTCAACGATTATGTTCAAAATTTCAATGCTCTCAGTTGACTGTTAGATTCTGTATTAATCTTTGTCACATGCTCATCCGGTATCATAGATTCTACTTTTGTTTGTTTGATGTACAATAATTGTTGTATGTAGCGCTCATATGATGATTCTTATCAGCTTAGAGAAGAAGCATTGGGGTGGGGGGTAATGGGGGTTGCTTTCTTTATTGTATGTGTGTATTTGTTTCTTTTGGTGTGTTGTTACTTTGTTTGTTGTAAAATGAAAATAAACGTTTAAAAAAAAAAAAAAAAAAAAAAGAAGTGTTATGGACTCCCAAGAATGAACAATGATAACATTGTTTCTGTTACTGGACAACAATGCCATATAATATTTATTGGGAGCTACGTTTGAATTTCAGACGTACACAAATGTGTTTGATTTAGATTTACTAGAGTATGCTACTGCAGTGTTGCATGTATTTGTTTTGTTTTATTTATCATGCTTTTTAAATAGTTACAACACCAAATTTTACAGAATGATGAGAAAGAAGAAAAAAATAAACAATATCGGCTTGTAAGAACAAATATCTCCCATTATACATCCTCAAGCCCACATTATTGGAAGCAAGATGTTCAATTAAATACAAATACAAGACTACTAAACAACAACTCATCCAATTAGAATGACAATAAACCCAAAATACATCACCATCTGGCAGATATCAAGAGCTTGGAGTCTTCAGAAATTCCTCCAGCTGCATTGGTTGAAAGAAGCAATAATCATGTCCCTCGACAAAAAAACCCAGACATTTACCTGGATACAAGAAAATAAGTGGCGCCCATAGCTAAGACTCGAGGTCTCGGCTCCAGGAAGAAACAGGGAAGAGTTTAGTGCTATCCACCGAAAGAGAGAAGGGATGAAGGAGCTTAGGGGGAAAGACAAGGAGCTCAGTTTTGGCCATGTTCACTTTCAGATGGTGGGTGGCAAGACATCCAGACAGCAATGTTGGATAAGCAGACAGAGATCTGGGACTGGTTGTGTAGGTCTAGAAACATCGGGGAAGTTATTGATTTTTTGCCCACAGAATAAAGTTTCCTTCTTTGGGAAGAAAGACTTCATTATCATCGGCCTCTGAGACAAATGAAACTACCAAAGCAGCACGTGAGGAAATATCAGAAGATTATTCTAAGAAATTTGACAAATCGAGACTAGGAACATCAGAAACCCGATCTAACTCCCCATCAGCTGCAGCAAGCAATTTTCCACTCCTAGGAAGGTAATAAATACTACTAATCTGCAGCACTGAGGGGTCCTCAGTAAGCAAAACTTCTTTCAAATATTTATGTAAAAGAATCATTGGAGACAGGTAGTGAATTACAGGAAAATTAAGGCATCTCATATTCTGTCTCCGAGAGGCATTTTCCAAATGCTCCATTAGTCGGTGACAGAAAAGACTGTCTTTAGTAGAATCAGCTGAGGCTGACTGCACATTCTTTAGTCTCTACCTCAGTTGCCAAGTCTCTCCCCTATTTGTAATAATCTATTTTATTTATTTACATTCTCTTATATACCATGCTATTCTGCATCAGTGTGGTTTACATTGAACAGGGCATTATAACTTGGAGATAACTATTTTGCAGGGAACATGGGCTATGGAGGGTTAAGTGGCTTGCCCAAGACCACAAGGAGCACCCGTGGGACTAGAAACCCCAGTCCTTCCGGCCCAAGGTTGCTGTCCTCTAGTGGGATTTGAACCCCCGACCTTCTGGCCTGAAGTACCTTGCCCCAACCACTAGGCCACTCCTCCACTCCACCAGATATAATTTATAATCATGTTCAACAAATTTAGCAACAGAATCATTAGTAAACTCTTGCAATTGGTTCAAAATATTTGGCAAAATAGCCTCAGTCCGAGAAACAACAGCCCATATATCTTTCAAGGGCAAATCCTTATCCACATGGTCTTCCAGCAGGCAACTAACACTAGGCATTGCCAGCTGCAAAACTCTGGGCAAGGGAACCCCAGAAAGATTTATTTATATAACAGTTTTTATGTACCACCTTATCGTTAAATCAAAGCGGTTTACATCAAACTCACATGTTTACAGAGAACTTATGAAACCTGCAATTACATTAACTTATAAAGGAGCTAGGGTGGGGAAGGGGAGGGCTAGAGACATGCAGGTGAAGCAATGAAGCATAACTTATGTACAAAGAATATATATACAATGCAGTAAGTTGCATAGATCAATGGGCGGTGGCTCAGACTGAGATTGACCAGATAACAACGGAGTACCGGGTGAGGAAACTTTAACAGGAGTGTCCTCCCCACTCTCCAAAGTTAAAAAGTCAGATGGCAGGAGTTGGGTTAAACCCCCAACAGGTGGCTGCAGAGAAGGAGAATCAAAACTTGCTGAGGAAGACGAAGACAGCTCTTTCATTCCCCTCCTACCCAAATTCTTGCCCAAAGGACCTTCTACCTTCGAAGATTTTACTGTGGAGGTAGCTGGCAGGGGAACCCTCTTCTTCCTCTTACCCATATTTCCCATAACACCAGCCCTTTCTTCTACGCCAGGTGCACCAAAGGGGCACACCTGACAGAACGCGCCTGCTACCGCATCCCGCAGGGGAGGGTAAGCTTTTAAAGCCCCAGCTGACATCCACTGGAGCACACGCCAGCACAGATCAGCTGTTGCTCCTCCGCTCTCCTTACTTCCCGTGTTGCATGTATTTTGACTGGTGGGGGCTTCACCATAGGAAACTAGGAGATTGTGAATCATAGAGGCTAATACTGTCCAAAAAGGACATGTCTATAGAGCTGCAGGATGGTCAGGAACCCATTGCTTCTGCTGGTATACCTTATGATGATGGAAGTGAAATAGGAAGGCAAGGAGAGCCATGAGGGTTGGCCTATCGCATTAGCTTAATGCAGAGGAATTTCTTTGGAATGTAGGCATGTAAGGTGAGCTCCCTAATTCACTGAGTACATAGTATATATCTTCGAGAGCATATAATGTGAATAGCCCTTCCTGTCCCTTGCTCTGGCAGCATGGTGCTAAGTGAGGTGGAGCAGTTAGGCTGCTGAAAGGCATGGGACAGTGTCGTCAACTCTTCGGATAGCCCCCCACAGCAGGCAGTGAGAGGGGCTCCAGGGCAGCCTGGTGAGCAATTGCTGCTGATAAACAGGCCCTGTCTTGTTAACTTCCCCGGGCTTCCCTGTTCTGTCTTTTCTGGTTTGGACACGTATTCTCCATGGACTTTAAGTGGAGCCGCACTGATTGACTCGAGAGAGGGAGCCATAAAATATCCAGATTGGTTTACTAAGATAATGAGTTTTTGACAGACTGTTTCAAACAGACCATTCTGCTTTGTCTCTCTCAGTTCTATTCCCTAAGCTTCTGAGGCAAATTCTTCTGCACTGACCAAGAAGAGTTGCCGTTTGGTTTCTACCACCTTCTCCCCTTCCTCCTTCTCTCCGTATCTTTTCTGTCACAATCTTTCCTCCTTTTTGCTTATTCTGTCTCTTTCTCTCATTGCCCAATTTCAGATCCTAATTTTTTGGTAGAAAGATTTCAGATTGCCTTTTCTTTGCTTTCGTGTGCACAGCTTGTCAATGAGCCCCAACGTAGGGGGAAATCAAGTGAGCACCTTTAGCCAGTAAGAGAGCTCCCCAGGGCCACCATTTTTGTACATATAACCCTCCTTCACCTCTGGACTACAGGAGGGTTTGGGTATGATTGGGGAAGACACTGTTCTTATGGGGAAGGATTCTTTCTACCCCAGGGCACCTCAATGGACATGCTTTTTCTTTCAGCAGTCACAAAACACTCGCCCCCAAAAATCTGCAATCCAGTCTAGGCTTGGGCTGAATAAAAGGTAAAGGGCCTCCTTACTGAAGTATGGTATGTTTTTTTTGTGTTAATGCATGTTAAATCTTAGCACATTTTGTAAATATACTCCAAAGTCTTTACTGGGTGATAAAATAAATTTCTTTTTGTCAGTGTGTGTCCCATCTTCTGTCTGTCCTTTACCCAGCTTCTGCAACTGTGTCTCCCTTCTCAACACTTTATTACCCACCTCCCACCCCTCAGCCCACCCACCCCTGGCATATCATTCTTTCATAGCCTTCCTCTGCTGATTGACGCACTCAGGTGCACCTGAACCCAACAGGACTCTCTCCTCCCTCTTCACCTGTATCTCCTTTATTTTGCATTCTCTCCTCTTATCCCTCTCCTATGGCGCCACGTCACTTTATGTTCTTGATGTTAACTCACCCTAATATTTTCCCCTCATTCCTACAATTCTGTGGCCCTATTCCTCATTTCCCACTCCTTACTATCCCCACCTCCCCTGCCACCTTCTCTTCTACATTTATCATTTATTGGTTATTGATATACCACCATTTGTGGGGCATACAGGGTGGTTTACAGAGTCAATTAGAAACAGGGAAATCGGAAAGGAACTCCAGCATAGTATAAGAGAAAGAAGACAGAGAAGAGAATGACAGCAGGATAGATAGGGAAACATACATCTTGCAGTGCTCCTAGCCCGAATCCAAGCCGAAGGCCTGCTCAAAAAGATAGATTTTCAGGAGGAATTTAAATTTGTGAAAGGAAAGTTTGAGACATATATGGGAAGGCAGGCAATTCCAAAGGGCTGGGTCAACCAAGGAGAAGGCTGATCATCTGGTGGGTTCGTACTTGCTCCAGGCTTGTGAGGGCTGAACGAGTCTGTTGTTGTGGAGACAGTGTGGGCGGGGGGGAGGCACATAGGGAATAGTGAGGGAAGAAAGATATGGGGGATCTTTATTATGCAGGACCTTATGACTAATATTTTGAGGAAGTGTAAATGTCCTTGAGTCTCACCATTTTCATCCTCTCATCTCCACTCTTGCTCCTAGTTGTGGTGCCTTCTCTCTCCCTCATTTATTTGTTAACTGTTTTTTTATGCCACTTTATCATTACAGTCAAAGTGGTTTACATTGTAACTTAAACTTGGTAATGTACATTAAGCAGGGGCATTGATAACTGGATTTTTTTTGAGGTAATGGAGGGTTAAGTGACTTGCCTAAGGAGTGTTAGTAGGAATCAAACCCTGGTTGCTTGGTTCCCAAGCCAGTGCACTAACCACTAGGCTACTCCTCCACTCATTGCCTATTCTTTCTCCTTCTCTCATCTGCAGATATCAACCCCAATCCTAGCCTCCCTTGACTTTTTTTACACTCCCAGGTTGGATCAATGCGTAACCTTCTGTTCCTATGAACACCCACAAATAGGAACAGAAGTGATGGGGAGCTCAGACAATTTTCAGAAGACTGTTCATGAAGAACTAGCTAAATATAAAGTACACAAAAGCGATGGGATTCATCCGAGAATACTGAAGGAACTTAGGGACATTCTAGTGGCTCCACTGACCAACCTTTTCAATACTTCTTTGGAGTTGGGAGAGATCCCAGAGGGCTGGAGAAAGGCACATAGGGTCCCTTTACACAATAGCTAATGTAAGGTTGAGGTTGAAAACTACAGGCTGATTAGTCTAATTTCTGTGGTGAGTAAATTACATGTTTAGGAATCTTCACACTATTGATCCTTCAGATCTTTCTACTGCTGTTTTATCATATCTTTCCTTCACTATGTCATCTAAGTTCATTAAAGGAGCAGTACCCTCCTATAATACTATGCTCTCCTCTGCTCTGGATGTATTTGCTCCTCCCATTCCATGCCCCACATGATGTACCATGAGGAGGAGTAGCCTAGTGGTTTGAGCAGCTGCCTAGTACTCAGAAGATCAAGTGTTCCGTTCCCACCGCTAGCACTCCTTATGACATTGGGCAAGTCACTTTACCCTCTATTGCCTCAGAAGAAAAGGCCTGGCAATCTACCTCCAGCAATACACTGCCAAGAAAACCCAGAGGCAGATAGGTCATTAGTAGTCAGCACTGACCTGAAGACACCAGGAAAAAAAAATCCTCCTATAATACTATGCTCACCTCTGTTCTGGATGCACTTGCTCCTCCCATTCTATGCCTATGCAGTACACCATACCTGGCTGTCCTCAGCAACCCATTACCTACATTCCTGTGGCAAGAGCACTATGTCTATCTGGTTAACTCTTGCTTCTGACCCTTGCTACTCTCAACTCTCTCCTCAAAGTCCCTTCTCCCCCAATCCCTCCTTCTCTGTCTGCCCATACCTTGGCTATTTCCATGAAAAAGTCCAGAATATTAGCCTTGAATTCTCCACAGGGTCACCTCTACCTCATCTTCCCCCTCTTCAACCCCAAATCCTTCCCTCACCTTCAGTCACCCTTTCTTCCTTTTCTGAAATCACTGAGGATGAAATTGCAAATCTTGACTACCTGCTCCTTTGATCCCTTGCCCACTCATCTATTGAACGCTGTCTCTTCCACCATCATCCCATCTATCTGCCATATCATTAACCTATCGCTTTCCACTGCAACTGTTCCTGTGGCCTTCAAACATGCTGTGGTTACACCTCTTCTCAAAAAGCCTTCATTAGATCCTACCTGTCCTTCCAGTTATCAACCTATCTGTCTCCTTCCCTTTGCTTCAAAATTACTTAAATGAGAAGTTCACCACTGCTGTCTTGATGTTTTTTCCTCTCAAGACCTCCTGGATCCACTGCAATTTGTCTTTTGTTCTCTACATTTCATAGAAATGGCTCTTGCCAAAGTCTCCAGGAATCTGTTCCTCATCAAATCCAAAGGCCTCTACTCGATTCTCATCCTTCTTGACCTTTCTGCTGCCCTTGACACTATTGATTACCACCTCCTCCTCAATAGACCTTGCTTGGATTTAGGGGCTCTGTTCTATCCTGGTTTCTTCTTATCTCTCCCATCGCACTTTTACTGTATGTTCTGGTGGATCCTCCTCTACTGCCGTCCCGCTTTCAGTTGGTGTACCTCAGGACCTCTCCTTTTCTCTCTCTACACTCAGTCCCTTGTTGCACTTATTTCCTCTCATGGTGTTTTGTACCATCTTTATGCTGACAACTCTTAGATCTACCTTTCTGTGCCTGAAATATCTCCAGGAATCCAGTCCCGGATCTCTGTCTGCTTATCCAACATTGCTGTCTAGATGTCTTGCCACCATCTGAAACTGAACATGGCCAAAACTGAGCTCCTTATCTTTCCCCCTAAGCTCCTTCATCCCTTCTCTATTTCTGTGGATAGCACTAAACTCTTCCCTGTTTCTTCAGCTTGCAATCTTTGGGTCAACTTTGACTCTACTTTCTCTTTCTCTGCACATATCCAATAGATAACTAATACCTGTTGCTTCTTTCTCCATAACATTGACAAAACTCATCCCGTCCTTTCTAAATATACTACTAAGAACCTCATCCATTCACTAGTCACCTCCCATCGTGACTATTGGAACCTGCTCCTCACTGTTCTCCCTCTGAATCATCTTTCTCCCTTTCAATCTGTTCAAAACTCAGCTTCATGGCTTAAGAACATAAGAAATGCCATACTGGATCAGACCAAGGTCCATCAAGCCCAGTATCCTGTTTCCAACAGTGGCCAATCCATGTCACAAGTACCTGGCAAGTTCCCAAAAAGGCACACAGGTTCCACAATGCTTGTCCCGAGGCAAGCAGTGGATTTCCCGGGCCCTCTATAAGAATGTTTTATGGACCTTTTCTCCAGGAACGTGTCCAAACTTTTTTTAAACCCAGCTACACTAACAGCCTTCATTACATCCTCTGGTAATGAATTCCAGAGTTTGATTACGCATTAAGTGAAAAAATATTTTCTCTTATTAGTGTTAAATGGGTTACATTGTAGCTTCATTGCGTGTCCTCTAGTTCTAATGTTTGATGGTGTAAACAACCAATCTACATTTACCCATTCTACTCCATTGATTAATTTATAGACCTCCATCATATCTCCCCTCAGCCATCTCTTTTCCAAATTGAAAAGCCCTAAGCTTTTAAGCCTTCCACCCCCCTTGCCATTTTGGTGGCTCTTCTCTATACCTTTTCTAATTCTGCTATATCCTTTTTAAGATATGGTGTCTAAGGAGTTGTGCTGCAAGACTGGAGGAGAGTCAGATGGGGACCTTCCATCTGTCCTAATGGCTGCTTTGCTGTGCCTTGATTATTAGTGGTGTCTGGCTGGCAGTGGCGAGGAGTGCCTGCGAGTGGGGTCCTCTCTGCTGTTGAAGCCTGAGGCTGTGTGTTGCAGCCTGTGGGTCTTGTTCTGAAGAGGTGTGTCCAAAGGGGCAAGACACACTCCTTTGGTGCCCCTTCAGTGTCCCTGAGGTCTAGGCTGAGTTCATTTGCCTGTCCAGTGGAACATGGGGAAAAGGAAGATCAAAGTCTCAATCAAAGGGGGTCCAACTGTTTCCCCAATCAATGTTATTATTGGGGCTGTGGATATACATGTTGTTTCTCTGCTGTCAGGTCAGCCTCCCCCCGAGGGAGTGTCTTTTAGCTTTGGGAGTAGAATGCCATCGCTGTGCTCGCTTCCTCCTTTGGATCCGGACGGATTGTCTCAGGTATGAGAGGTTTCTTTGACTGTTCCGGTTCCAAAACCGGTTTTGGCTGTTTCCACGGCTGAGCCCTCTGTTCTTTTGGAGGATGGTAGGGAAGGGGACATTACTTTGAAAGACATTTGCGGGGCGATTAGGCACTTAGATTTCAAGTTTTCAGCACGGATGGTTCCCTGTGTGAGTTTAGAGAGGTAGTAGCCACGAAGCTGGTGGATACTCGTTTGCTGGTTCTTGATAAGCCTGTTTCTTCTTTAAGTACTCAGGTTTCCTCCTGCATGACTATTAATGCTAATTATGTTAGGGATTTTACTGCATTGCATGTGAAAACAGAGGCTTTGGAGAATGCCTCTCGGATAAGGAATTTACGTTTACTAAATTTTCCATGCACACGGTTACTTTCAGCAGAGATATTGTTACAGAAATATTTTAAGGAGGTCCTGAGGTTGTCGCCTGAGATTTCAGTGGTTCAGGCTTATTATCTTCCTACTAGAGTCAAATTGCCCACACGGGTTGATGGAAGATCTGACCCCTTGGGTCCTGCTGAAAGTCAAAATTTAACTGATTTTCTGGAGGATTCCACAGATAACATTTCCTCACAAAATACTTTAATTGTAACTTTTTTGAAGGAATCCGATAAATGTAGAGTTCTTAAGTTATTTTTTCAGTATAAAGCTATACTGTGGGCAACCGATAATGCTGTTTCCTGATGTTATAGCCTGCCACAATGTTAGCAGACAGACTCAAGCATGTAGGAAACAATTTTTGCAGCTAAAACCTAGAGTGTTGGAAATGGGAGTTACTTTCTTTTTAAAGTTTCCCTGCAAATGTCTTGTCACTTTGCAGGGTCAATTCTACGTCTTTGTTGAAGTCTTCCATTTGGAAAAATTTCTTGTGGACAGACAAAAGCGAGATAGAGATGGGTATGTTCTGGAGGGGGGGGGGGGTATTTAGGTTCTCTCCAAAGTGGGAAAGTGGGCAATGTATTGTATTGCCCTTATTTCTAATTTTGTTATTTTTCTTGTGTAAAGAGCAGCACACTTCCCTAGATGTGGGCTCGACCTAGGTTGAATGTATTATTTTGTAATTTTGTGCTGTAATATGATTGGTTTTCTTGGTTTATGTATTGGATTAAAATGCAGGAACCATATTTAACACAAAGATATGGTGACTAGAATTGCACACAGTATTCAAGATGCGGTCTCACCATGGAACGATACAGAGGCATTATGATGTCATCCTTTGTTTTTTTTCCCATTCCTTTCCTCATGATACCTAGCATTCTATTTGCTCTCTTGGCCGCCACTGCACACTGGGCGGAGGGGTTTAACATGTTATCCACGATGATGCCTAAATCTTTTTCCTGGGTGGTGGTTCCTAATGTGGAACTTTGCATCATGTAACTGTAGTTTGGGCTATTTTTTTGTAGTGGATAACTTTGCACCTGTCCACATTAAATTTTATCTGCCATTTGGACATTCAGTCTTCCAATTTATCTTCTACCAGGGTTGCTATGCTCATGTAACCCCTCTTCCCAGGTCACTTCACTGGCTCCCTATCTATTTCCACATCCAGTTCAAACTTCTCCTACTTACACGTGCATGTATTTGGGGCTCCTCACTACCTTTCCTCTCTTATCTCACTCTGCTCCTCTGACTGATTGCTTTTATCTGTTCCCTTCTCTGCTGCTCCACATGCCTGGAACAAGCTACCTGAGTCGGTGCATCGGGTTCCTTCTCTGGCCCTATTCAAGTCCAGGCTGAAGACCCACCTCTTTGAGGCTGTCTTTGGATCCTGATGCTCCTCTTTCTCTTGTCCACTGCTTATATCTTGCCATATCCTAGTCTCCAATTTTGCAATGTTTTTTCATCTGGATTATATTGTAAGCTCTGATGAGCAGGGACTGTGTCTTACATCTATATGTACCGCACTGTGTACACCATGTAGCACTAAACAAATTATTAGTAGTAGTATAGTATAGTAGTAAATCCTATGAATATAGCCAGAGATGCCTTATGGAAAACTGCTGCTCAATGAGATGATGTCGCACCTCAGGCACTAAAGAGCAGAGGGGTTTTCCTCCCCCCTCCCCCCGAGCTCTGGTCGGTGAGCAGGGATCGCTCCAAGTGAGAGCTGGAAGAGTGTCTCCTTGAAGCTGCAATCAGGGAGTGAAGGGGGGCTGTGCGAGTATGAGTGGGAATTGAGACGTATCTTGGGCAGGGGGAAGTTTGCTACCTAGGGCAAGGGAGTATCTGGGACAACAATCGGGGTTTATGGAGTTGCTGTCTGCTTTGGGGGAGCAGTGGGAATGTGTGTGTGAGATGAAGTGAACAAGGCGCATACTGCAATGACCTCCAGCAGTGTTGCCGTAATACCTCCCAGATATAAAATGTCCCCATACAGCTTGGCAGCGGGAGAGGTGCTTAAATGCACATTTATCTTCTGCTGCTTCAGGTCAAGTCTTATGCTATCAGCTACGCAGTCAGTTACTTCTTCTGAAGATGTGGCTGGCAACAGCAGGAGATAATATACCACCAGTGGAGACAGCGAGGCAATCACCCCAGGTGGCCTAATGATAGAACCACCAATACATGTGCTTCACTCCTCTGGAATCTTGCCGTCTGTCTTCTTTCTGAATCTTTAGTCTTCTCTTCCTCTTACTAAAATTTCAAATAAATTAAATTACTCTCTATGAAGCTCTGAACTCCCTCATCTCTGGCTGAAGCAGAGTGCACGCAGTGCAAAGACTAGGGGACATAATGAGAGAGGATTATAAAATCCTGAAAGGAGTGGAAAGGGTAAACACGAATTGATTGTGTACTCTTTCAGAACGTACAAAGACTAGGGGACATAGTGCATTTTAAACAAATAGGAGAAACAATTTTTTTTTCAGTGTATAGTTATGCTGTGGAAATCATTGCTGGAGTGTGTGGTAAAAGCTGTTATTGTAGGTGGGTTTAAAAAAGGTTTGCAAATTCCTGGAGGAAAAGTCTACAAACTGTTCTTAAGGCAGACCTGTGGAAAATCAGAATCTTGCTACTTTTTGGGACCATACCAGGTATTTGTGACCCACCAGTGGAGACAGGATATTGGGTTTGATAGACTCTTGGTCTGACTTAATATTCTTATGTCACTGGAAAGAATTCCCTGAGAGATTTCTCCAGGATGGTTCACAACAGGGTACTGGAAGTTAACCCTAATTCCAGGAGACCCCTTGGTCATTCTGAAGAATTAATAACCTGATATATTTGCTGAGCAGTGCAGGGCTAAACAGTGTCTTGGTGTTCCCTGCTCTCCATGGCAGGTGGAGGAAAAGTCTCAGCTGACCATGAAGGCAGGATCCAGCTGACAACAAGGCTGTGCAAGAAAACTGCATTGGAGCTGCTTCCGCCACTAGCATTATAGTGGTGAGGCTCTGGCATTTCAGAAGTAAACTCTGGGAAGTGTGGGTGCATCAGGGTTAACGGTATGTGAGTCTGAGGAAGTGTTAGTATGTGAGTGTTATACGTCGAAGTGCATGATTGAGGATTACGAGTATATGAGTGTTGAATGGAGATATTTGGTGGTGCATGAAGGTTTCAGGGTATGTAAAAATGTGGGGATGTTGGTGTGTGAGTGGGAAGGAGTATGACTGTGGAGGTGGATGGCGATGAGGAGGTGTGGGTGTATGAGTGTTATTTAACACAGTACTCATTATTGTCAGTGGGTCTATTTATTAATTAAGCACATAACTTACATGTGTTCATGTGTATTATGGTGTGTTTAACCCTGGGAGTACCGATGGGATCAAAAGTGACCCCATTGCAAGTTTCACAACGCGTATCTCGGAAACTAGTTGTTCAAGAATGCAATCTTTTTATGACTTTTCACATGTCAATATTCTCTTTATATTGCACCATGAGAGGAATAATTTTCATCCGCTAGGTGACGCTAGTGATGAATTGCAGCACAGAGTACCAGTGGGGTCATTTTTGACCCCCAGTTGCTTACGTCCGGTTTGGATCATGATACAATTTGCAGTTTTGTGAATTTTTTTATCTGACAAAAGGTATTTATCATTAATTATGTATCATTTATTTTTTGTACTCTTATTTTATGAAAATTACACATTTTCTGTAATTGATATCATACGTTCTCTCATTATTTCCGATGAAATCTAAAGGCTTTCTGCTCGTTCATCACGATTATTGTACACCTATAGTAAAACTGCTTTGCGTTTTATTCAACTTTATCTTTGTTTATTTATTTTAGGTTATTGTTTATGATGTCAAAACGAAAGTATTCAGCTGCCCAAGTAAGAGAAATATTGCAATGAGATGCTGACAGTGACGGCTCTGAGTCATCTGATGATGCAGCATATTAAGCAAGCGAAGAAGCATATCAGCCAAGTTCGGGAGATAAATCTGATGATGACAGTCATGATTCAGATGGCGACAGCAGTTGGTCGCCAAGTGAATGTGAGACTGATGTTGAGCCGGTAACATCGCCTGCAGCAAAGAGTCAAGTTACAGGTCAAGGCAAAGGTCGAGGTGTGCTGGATGGGGAAGAAGGCAGGAGTCCTCGGTGTCAGTATCATCTGTGAGGAATCTTAGTTGTGGTCGTAGAGGAGCTAAGAGGTCATCAACTATAAGCACAAATGTTGCCATTGAAGCCTATGTATCTAAGGATGCCACATCATGGAACAGGAAACCTATAAAGCAAGCTGCTGGAAGATACGCCAGAGCTAATGTCATGCCCGTACAACAAGGTCCTACAAGGTATGCTGTACGAAATTTTGATGGCCCTCTCACAGCATTCCACTTGTTCATGAGGAAGAACTTATTGAATGAAATCATGACGTGGACGATCAAACAAGGAAGACACATTTATGACGACACCTGGAAAGATTTGACAGACAGAGAATTTCAACGTTTCCTTGGACTTCTGATCCTCTCAGACATGTAGAAGTCACAAAATGAATCCATAGTTCAGTTGTGGAACCTTGAAGATGGTCCATAACCGTTTTCAGCAAATTTCTTGTGCTCTCAGATTTGATGATGCAACCAACAGATGTGAATAATGAGGTATGGATAAGCTTTTGATACCTGGGAAGCAACTCTAAGTGACGCCTTTGTTCCTGGTGAAAATGTTACCGTGGATGAGCAACTGCTTACATTTCGTGGCCGTGTTCCGTTCAGACAATATATTCCCAGCAAACCTGGGAAATATGTCATAAAGCTATGGATGTTGTGTGACAGTGCAACGTCATATGTTCTGCATCTTCAAGTATATACAGGAAGGGAACTCTGACAAAACAGGGAACAGAATCAGGGTGAAAGGGTTGTGCTGCAACTCACTGAAGGATTGACGCGATCTGGCAGAAATGTTACTGTTGACAATTTCTTCTGCAGTTTATCCCTGTCACGGAAATTGCTAGAAAAACAAATGACACTTTTGGGGACAATTCGAAAGAACAGAAAAGAATTACCTCCAGAATTTGTAACAGCAAAGGGCCGAGAGGTATTCACTTCACTGTTTGCCTTTCGCGATGACGCCACTCTGGTTTCCTATTGCCCGAAGAAAGGAAACGTTGTTGTTCTTCTGAGCAGTTTGCATGATCAAGAAGAAGTAGATAACACACGTCCAGACAAAAAAAACATGCATGATCTTGGAATATATTTCTAGTAAAGGTGGAGTAGATACGGCAGATCAAATGTTGCGCACGTATACCACAAAACGAATGACAAGACGCTGGCCGGTGACAATCTTCTAGAACATGTTGGACATCAGTGCTTTGAACGCCTTCATTGTTTGGATGTCACTAAATCCAGAATGGCAGTCCAAATCAAAGCACAGACGTCGTCTATTCCTCTTGGAAATAGGAAAGCAGCTGCTTCAGAGTAATTGCAGCGAGACTTCTTCCAGCATTGAAGAAGCCACTGATGCTGTTTGCAATGTCGGGATCCCAAAGAAAAGGACAAGGTGTCACTGCTGCTCCAGAGAAAAAGACAAGAAAAGCAACATAGTTTGCACCTCCTGCAAGCGCAATGTTTGCAAAGAACATTCAGAAATTGTCTGTGTCTCATGCAAATGACTGTAGTACTTTACTGTGTTCATCAAGTGCATGCAAAAAAACTGCTTTCATGGCAACTCTTCTTCATGTAATTGCATGATAAAGCATTAAAATTTCAAAACATTTAACTTTCATATAATAAATAATTAATTTGGAATAATATTTTATCTGTTTAGTTTAAAATTTTCATGGTTAACAATTAAAATTCATTGTGGGGTCATTTATGACCCCAACGGTATTCAGTGTGTGCAAAAAATCTCGGTAATTCCAGGGTTAACACGTTAATGCATGCTAGTAACTGAGGCCCTTAGATCGTATGCCTTCTTGGACTGGGAAATATCCACTGTACCTGAAATGCAACTCACCTTGAATCCAATTTGGAAAGGCAAGCAATTAAATCCAACAATCCAAACTCTCCCCCTTTCCCTCACCCCCCACCCCCCCAAAAAAGCAGTACTAAAAAGTTACGCAATGAAAGTGCAATGGTGAGACTTAGATGAGCTCTCAGCAAACCTTTACCATGACAGCCAGAGGTATATGCCTGAGTTCCGGGGGCATTAGGCTGCAGTCCCAGAACTTTGCGGTAGTTTTGCAGTAGCACTACATGGTCAAGGATCCAGAGGCGTATATTCAGCGGCAGCAGTTGATGTGGCTTCAGCAGTGAACCATTGCCACTAAAACCCAGATATTCAATGCCGGGGCCCAGATATGACTCCGGCATTGAAGTTCCAGATGGCCTGGATTGCCAGGAAGCTGACTGGGCAGCAGCAAAATTCAGCCTCTGCCTGGTTAACTTCCATGTTGAAGTTCAGCCAGCCTTTGCTGCACCTTACTTTCGCCGCTTTGCCATAAGTGGGCAGCCGCTCAATATTGCTGCTGCCTGGTTATGGCTGGAAGACACTCCTGGAATGCCCCGCGGCTAACCGGTTAACATCAGGACATACAGCAGCGGCACCCGGGGATATTCAGAGACACTAACTGGATAAGGGGAGTAACGTAGCCAACAGGTCTGCTAATCATGTCAATCCCTTTGCATTTTGGGCCCAAAACGTTTATTTTCAGTGCAACTGGGAGCGCGTGTAATCCCTCCAGAGTCAGAGTCAGAGTCATTCTGTCTCTGGTCTTTACACCACTGATAATTTTAGCAGTAGCATTTTGGATTAGCTGATGACGGCATAGAGATTTCTTAGGTTGCCCAATAAAAAGACCGTCACGGTAATCCAGTCTTGTTCACACTAGAGCTCGTGTTATTTTGCCAGCTGATCCTCTTCTATGAAATAAGCAACCTGTTGAATCAGCCACAACTGGATAAAGCAAATTCTACAAATCGGGATCACTGATAAACATAGAAATGATGGCAGATAAAAGCCATACGGCCTATCCATTCTGTCCATCTACAATAGTATTAAGCTCTACAATCCTTCCTCTCTTTTAGAGATCCTCTTTGCTTGTCCCATGCATTCTTGAATTCAATATAGTCTATCATCAAAAACACCCCCCTAAATTGATGTGATTAATTAATAGAAATTTTAGAACTAAAAAAATAACCCAACCTCATCTGAGAGCTAACTGAAAGTTACAACTGAGTATCCAGGCAATAGTGATCCAAATTGGGAGACCTACCCCTACCGATCCACAATATTTCAATTGCAACATATTCGTTTGTAGCCAACAACCAAGTGCAGCTAGACAGTTGCTCAGCTTCTTAGCAAAGCTGCCCAGTCCTGTCCCAGGGGAATGTGCAGCCGTATATTTGAACATCATGAATAAGATTACCCAACGGAAGTAAAGATGAAACAAAATTGGCAACATAATTGACCCCTGAGGGACAGCAAATAAGACAGGAAATAATTGAGAACAAAAGCCTTCCATGACTATAAATGAACTTCCCTTACACAAAAAAGCCTGGAAAGTTATTTACCAGGCTAAATAACTATCCTGCCTGCTCCCACAGAGGACAGGCATTCACATAAAATGTAACGGTCTATTGTGTGAAAGGCCAATTTAAGATCTAAAACATCGGCAAACAATCATGGCCTCTGTCCATCTCCAGTTGAAAGTCATCAGCCAGGAATGGGAGGGTACCTACAGTACAGTGGTCCTGAAAAAAACCTAACTGGAAAGAAGGCATTTTCTTCCAAACAAATAACAGAAGACAAACCTTTCCTGGTTTTCAGGAATTTTTTCGTGTTTGTCTCTTCTTTGTTTTTTTGCATGTACAATGTATGTGCGCTAGAACATTTTTACACATGTAGATTGATTAGGCACGTGTTAATACGTAGGCAAATATGCATACAAACGATTGGCGCACGCTTTAATTTTTAAGGCATCCAAATGGAATCTACTGTAACGAATGAATGCCCCTATGGAAAAGTGATTACTTTCTCAATTAAGTTCCCACGGGTTGATGAGTCTTACAATCCTCACTATCCAAGTTAGGGTGAATCACTGCAGATTGTTTAATGCACTAGGCTACATGTCATCTGACCAAAAGGCATTAGTTAAGCTAGTCAATGGCTTACCTAATGCACTCCTAGCTGATTTTACCAGCCATGAGGGACAAGGGGGCCTGTGGTTAAGCACTCAAAGAGGTCACAAACTCTGTCTCATCTTCACTGACAGATGAAACTCTTCTACGATCATCTGCGGAAAACAGAGAAAGGACTACAGCAGTAGATCTAGTCAGTCTTGACTCTAAAGCTTGTCTAGTTTTAATCATATCCAATAAAAGTGCACCAATATTTCACAAGATTCTTCTGAAGCATTTGCCGAATTACATGTTTCCCCTGATATAAAAGAGTTTCCACAGAAGCAAATAGCTAACGTTGTTTGTTCAGACACTCATGCATTTGTGCTAAGCCTTCTTTTCTTTCTTTCTTGCTTTTTATGTACCGTTACCTGCTTTTACCAGTGAGTTTTGGAGGAATTAGAAATGCTCCTCCAAGCTTTCTCCAGAGCTCTTATCTTGCTCTTGGAAGTTGGAAGAGCAGAGGTAAAGCAGGAGATTTCTGGCACACATAACCATGACATGTTTTAGCAGGCTCTTAAGCTCTCAGTTCCATATATTAACTGTTTCATCAGCAGATTTATTAGCCATTACATCTTTTAAATCTTGCAAATTATGCATAAAAACTTCTGACTTCAGTGAGTTTTTTAAATCAGATTTACAATGCTAACCTTACGCTGAGCCATTAATCGAGAAATGTCCATCTCGGAGATATGGAAAGGTAAACATGTTAACCATAAATAACTCACAAACCCCCAAGGCTGGTAGAAATATTCTGGCCAGTACTCAAAACCACTTATGTGGTCAGCAGCAGGTTTCCCTCACATAAGAGGAGGAGTAGCCTAGTGGTTAGAGCAGCAGACTGGGCTTCTTGCGACCTTCAGCCTGTCCCTTAATTCTCCATTGATTGGACTGTATGCTCTCTAGGCACAGGGAAATAACCTACTGGAGCTAAATACAATTTGCCTTGAACTTTAGGGAAAGGCATGAGCTAAATCCAATTCCCTTTCCCTTACTCTACTTGGATAAAACTCATCTTGAAGTGCTACTGAAATGGCATCAGCCAAATCTAAAGTGGCTTTGCTTTAAAATGCTACCATGGAGACTGGATAAACTTTAGATATACGAGTTATATACCAAAATGTATCCTTATACGTGGAGGAGGGGGTGGGGCCTGAAGTTATACATTTAAGCTAAAAGGTAAATAGCAGATACTGATAAGTTATCATTACAAATAGATGATAAGGTGATTCAGATAAGTCATTAAGGGGCCTTTTTACTGAAGTGTGGTAAGTGTTTGAACTTATTGTGTGTTAGCAGCAAAGCCTAATACATACAGTAGTAAGTGCAAATGCCATGGGTAAGTATTGGGGGCATACCTCACATGTCCCCTGCACTTACTTCATGGAAAGCACAGTTACTTACCTGTAACAGGTGATCTCTGGGAACAGCAGGAATAAGTCTTCACATATGGGTACGTCGGTACCGACGGAGCCTGCGTGGGAACGCTCCCCAGCATCCAAAAAGAAAGTTTTTGGGAGCATCCCACACGCATGCACGCTGCCTTCCCGCCTAAACACTTCCCTCTCATCAGTTGGGTTTGTAGCTGAGACCGAAGGAGGGAAGTAGACAAATTAGAGAGAATGAGCGACTCCTAGGGGAGGTGGGTGGGTTGTGAAGACTTATTCCTGCTGTTCCCAGAGATCACCTGTTTACAGATAAGTAACTGTGCTATCTCCAGGAACAAGCAGGAATAAGTCTTCACATATGGGGACTCCCAAGCTAAGATGCCTGGAGGAGGCCCCAGCATGTTGCAAATCTAATGGATGGGCCATGCTTATTCCTCAGAACCTCAGGCATCCAAGGGATGGAGGGTAGGAGTTGAACTAGAAAAGAAAAAAGGGGTGCTGTGGAACAGCTTGACTAAACAAGGTATCCAGAGGGGAGTCCTTGTGTAGATTATAATTGTTAGAAAATATTGAATCCCAATTTTCTAATGTGGATCTTACTCCAATGTATTGCAAAAGTATTTGCTGAGGCTAATATGGGTCTGTAGTTGAGAGCCAGTACATTATCCTCAAAGAAATTTCCTCACTGTGAAGTAGAGGCAAAATAAATTTTGCAATACAGGAAGAGATAAGAAGCCTTAATGTTTAGAACTAACCCCAGAAGAAAAAATGGGGACGTTTAATGAGGTTGGACTTTGGAGAAAATAGCTAAAGCTTCTGTAAAGTCCGAAGTTTGAACTCCTTGTCCTTGGAGCAGAATAAGGCCCTAGGAAAGAGTGGAGATAAATCTGACTGGTTTGGATGAAAAGGTAGAAACACCTTTTGCAGAAAAAAGGATAGGTCTTTAAGACCCCCTTTATCCAAATGAAAGACAAAGACATTTATAGTAGGCGTTGGGCCCCCAATTTCTTGAAGATCAGTAAAGTCTTTCGTAAGTGATGTCACTTATGATAATGACTTTACATGGAGAGCTTCAGATGTGAGGTAACCGAAAAGGTAACGGTAAAGAAGGTATTTCCTAATTTACCATAGAAATTGGTTGTCCATTAAGTTTTATGATATGCTGGGACAGCATTAATATGGACAGTAAACAAATCTTTCAAAGTCAGATGTTGTATAGAGATTGACTCAATAACAAGAAGGATTAAGACCTACTTGAGAATATTGATGGAGAATCTCTGTCTGGTTAAAAATGGAAGAACTATAGAGAAAGTTTCATGGAAACTGGTACTATGTTTTTCACTTACAAGAAGAGGACTAGATTTCTTTAAAAAAAGATCTAGCCCCTGAATTACCAGGTCTTGAGACGTACGTGAAGGAGTGCAGAGGAGATCCTTAGTCTTAAGACAGCAAGTCTGGATCCTTCTAACTTCAAGTAGTAGCTGGAGAAAAAGACGCAATATAAGGGGATACCATGTTTGCCTCTCTATGAGGGCAATATGAGTATCATGCATTCTTGTTGTTCATCATAAGCTGCAATGAAGTATACGGAATTAGAAGGAAAGTAGTGTTGTAGATGTTCCAGTGAGATGTGGAACAACCCAGGGAATTGTGCAATTCTCTATGCTTTCACGTGGTCTAAGCCCTGGTTACTTTTCCTTAAAAGGAAATTTTTAAGGAAGATGGTAAGATTAGGAAAAAAACAGTCATGTAGGAGCATGACTGGGCAGAGTCTACCATCTGAAGCCCTTTTTAACCATCTGGAAGCTACCTCCTAGGAGTAGCTCTGAGGCTCTCTGGCAAAGGCCCATAGTTGCAGAGCTTTCTTGTATAATTGCAGAGAGCATGTTGTAGGTTGCTTAGATCTGGCTGTTTAATTGCCAGTGTGCAACCTAATCTATTCTGTTGGAGCCAAAAAGAATTGAAGATGGCTAAGGATAGTAGACAGGCCTGATGCCTGCAACAATAAATTGTCCAAATGGGTTCTGGAACCTCTCTTGGAGTTATCTGTTGTTAAGGCAGCAGAAAAAAATTAGGTCCTATAGGTTGGAGAGGACCGACAGACATAATTTGGAGTAATACTCAATTTCTGTCTGATAAGCTGCCTTAGAGAAGTATCTGAGAAGGTTTGCTCAAAGATACACAGAGAAGAAGATGAACCGCAAAGGGGAAGAAAACTCTGTATAGAAACTGGAGTAGGTATTGAAGAAAATCCTATGGGCTTAGAAAAAAAGTCCTCCAGTTGATTAGTAGTACTCTTAGAGACTGAATGTCTGGACTAAGAGGGATATAAAGTAATACAGAGTTGAGAAGACTTACAATTTGGTAAGTCTTTGAAGAGGTAGGGTCCCCTTGCATTTAAAAATATGAGATATCCTCGTACAGGAAACTGTCAAGGTGAAGGCATAGCTCACCTTGACAGTTAGTTAGTTGTTACTCCTCCTTTTTTTTTTTTTTTTAAAAAGGAGAAACCTGTTATCTTTAGGGTATGAAGGTCCTCAATAGCTCTTGGAGCTAAAAGGATTGATTTCTCTTGTAGCAAGAGATTCATGCCCAGAGTCGAGGATTGAGTCAATGTATGACTGATATCTCAACATGGATGAGAGGAACCTTAGATGCTTCTGTTGAAAAGAAGTAGGTTCAGAGGTTCTAAAAACTTCACACAAAAAAGTGAATAAAATATCAGAAACCCTGCGACTGCTGGGTTTGCTGAGCCTGTTTAGGTTTTGATTTTCTTAGCCTGGTTTGATGTTCCCTGTCTTTGGAAACATCTGCATCATGGGCAGGAGATGGATAAAACTTTTTCCCCTTAGGGGGATAAAGGTTTTTAGGAGATTTTTTATTAGCTGGGATAGAGGAAAGTTTTGACAATCCTCTGAAAGCAACAGCATCAGTGCTTAACTGATTAGCTTGAAATAAAGCCTCCTTGTTGAAGAGATTTTCATCAGTACAAGGAGTATTTCCCAGCCTTTCCTGTACCCATTTGTCCAAGTCTGAAGCTTGGAGCCAGGCTATGCGTCGTGCTCCTATGGCTATAGCAGATGTTCTGCTAATAGACTCAAAACAGTTTAGGGAAGCACGACTAAGGAACCTAGAGATATTTTGAGCATGATTGACTAATAAGAAATAGTCTGCTCTTTTATGCTCTTGAAGAAAAGGGTTCAAAAACTTTAAGTTCTTTGTGACCTCCTCAAGAGATAAACCCATATAGAAAATATATGAGATAATTCTTGCTGAAAGCATGGATGCCTGGAAGCATCGACGTCCAAAGGCATCTAAAGTCCTAGACTCACAACCTGGTGGATAAGAAGAGTGCTTCTTTGCACTATTACTATGCCTCATTGGAGGAGCAGCCTAGTGGTTAGAACACTGGCTTGGTAACCAAGCAACCAGGGTTCAATTCCCACTAGCACTCCTTGTGGCCTTGGGCAAGTCACTTAACCCTCCACTGCCTTGGAAGAAAGGCCTGGCAATCTACTTCCGGGGACACTGCCAAGAAAACCCAGGAGCTTCTGGGTTGCCAGGAGTCAGGACTGACTCGAAGGCACACATTGCATTTTACGCCTCATTGCTGATTCTACAATAGAATGATGAGGAAGTTGAGTCTTCTGAAAACCTGGAGAAGGTGGCACCTTGTACATAGTGTCAAGTGTCTTAGAATGTGGGGATATCGTTAAAGGAGTTTCCCACATTCTTAATAGTAGATCTTGTAAGATCTGATGCAAAGGAAGCATGATCACCTCCTTTGGAATCCAGGGGAATTGCAGTGTCTCTGAATCCCTCGGTAGGGATTCTTTACCAGGTATAGAAATGGCAAGTAAGTTTGCCATATCAAGCAGAAGAGCTTGAAAAGAAATCTCCCCGGAGGAGGACCCTCTAAAATGAAGGATAAAGGCTGAAAATTCAGCCTTGGTACCAATGGAGTCATCCCAGTCATCGAGATTGGAAGACTTGAAAGGATGAGGCATCAGATTTTCCTTAAAGCGATGTCTTCGGTACCCTCTAAAATGAGGAATAAAGGCTGAAAATTCAGCCTTGGTACCAATGGAGTCATCCCAGTCATCGAGATCGGAAGACTTGAAAGGATGAAGCATCAGATTTTCCTTAAAGCGATGTCTTCGGTACCGTCCGAGGTCGGTACCGAGACGAGTCGGTACCGAATCCTCCATGCTAGAGATCGATTCCAGGCTCGGCATTGAAGGAAGCGAGTCTGTCGAAGCAAGCATGGACGGTACCGACACCGATGCCGATGTCTATACCGGTACCGGTACCAAACTCGATACCAATACTGGAGGAACGGTCTGCAGCAACTCTAACTGTACCGAAGTAACCGAGAGCGCTAGACTATGTTCATCGGTGAGGAGTGTTTCATCCATCACCATAGCCGATGCCGGGGTGTCGGTACCGCTCAAAGTGGCCACAACCAGCGAGCATGGCCCAGGTGTGTCCGTCAAGGTAAGAACCCCGGGAGCAACCTGGAGCCCCGATAATGCTTTGGAGCCCGAAGACTCCCGCCGGGGCTTTATTGCCAAGATGTCCTCGAGGGCAACGCCAGAGGCATCTCGATGCTGAGAAGGAGATCTATCACTCGAGGACTGGCTAGTCTTGACAGACTTTTGTTTGGTTACCTGATCCTGTGAAAAAAAAAGATATTCTAGCTGGTGACATCGAGCGCGATGTGAACCGGGTATCGAGTTGTGCTCGATCCTGAAGACTTCTTCTGTTTGAGCTCCAGCAGGAGAGACACTCCAGAGGACAATGGTCAGGACCTAAACATTTTAGACACCAAGTATGAGTGTCTGAAAATATATCTATACTGCCACATTTTGAGCATTTCTTAAGGATAGTGGCTGGCTTTTCCATAATGGAAGGATAGAGGCCTAGTGGCCTAGAAACCGTCAGGCACTAAACAGGAAAAAATTTCTAAGAAATGAAGAAATTCTTTAGTAAAAGGAAAGAAAAGCACCGGCAGTACCGGTGGCGTCGAGGGAAGGCAGACGCGACCACAAAAAACTAAGAATAAAAAGAAGAATTTTCTGCGGTGACAGGAATACGTCCTGCCGGCTCCGCAGAAAACGGAAAACTGATGAGAGGGAAGTGTTTAGGCGGGAAGGCAGCGCAAATGCGTGTGGGATGCTCCCAAAAGCTTTCTTTTTGGACGCTGGGGAGCATTCCCACGCAGGCTCCATCGGTACCGACGTACCCATATGTGAAGACTCATTCCTGCTTGTTCCTGGAGATAAGTCCTTTGCATTGTGTCACATTCCTTCGCAGTTAGCTAGCTGTAGGCACATTTTGCCTGCTTTGTTTGTATCATGTATGTATGTGTTGGTGGAGGTGCAAGAGGTAGGGATCTCATATTAGTGGAGGCGGGGGGCCTTTCTCTCCCCTCCTCAGATGTGCCTTGATTAGCTTTCTCCCCCTTCTTCCCCCCCCCCCCATCCCAACATGCACACTCTTTTACACAACACTCTCTCTCTCTCTCTTTTATCACTATCTCAGCCCCCAACCTCTCCTTCCAAGCCCACTGCCACCAGCCTCAACCTTCCCCTTCATTGTGTCTTTTTTCATTCTTTTAGTAAGATTATTTTTCATTTCTCAAGGCTTTCCTTATTAATTAATTTTCCCTTTTTAACATTTCCTTTCCCCTCTGCTATGTCTTTCTTTTTATTTCTGTTTCTCATTTTATTCTATTAGCATTTCTTCTTGATTTTTTTCTTCTGTTGTCCTCTCTCTTCGTCCTACCCCCTCCAGTCCTATCTCTCTCCACTGCCTAGTCTTACCTCTCTAGTGCTCTCATTTCCACCCATGCTCAGTCCTTTGCCAGCCTCCTTTTCCCATATTTCAGCCACTTTCTAGTCCCCCATTTCCATCCTCTAGATTAATCCTCTCCCCAGCCTCATCCTTTCACCAACCTCATCTCCTTCCCTGTCATTGGTCTCCTTTCCAACTCCACTCCCTTTCTTATGTCTTGCCCACATATCCAGACTCCCATTCCCCTTTTTACTGTACTTTTCTCACCTCCTTGAAAGACCTGTCCCCTTCCTTTATCTCTCACCCTCTTCACAGACCTTTGTCTCTTTCTCCCCCATCCCTAGCCTCTATTCTCCCACCTCTTCCCTGATACCTCCCTCCCCTTCCCCACCATAAGCCCATGTACCTCCTTTTCTGATATTGATGTTATGGCAACGGGAAAGACTTATATGTACCTGCTAGCCATGTTTTATTAGACAGGGCAGGTCTGTGGCTGTTCCAGTGCTGCAGGGAGCATGTTTGCTGGTTCCCTAGGTCTCCCATGGAAGGCAGGAATGACTGAGAGGTGTAGCTGCTGTGATTGCGCTGGAGCTGTGATCACGGTGATGCCACATTCGGGCCCCGAAATGGCTTTGGGGGCATCGGGCAGCCATGAGGAGGTGAGCCTGAGGATCCCTGTGAAGCTGTCACATGTTAAATTTACTTGAGAGTATTGTTGAAGATAAATATTTTCAAGGGAAACATTTTATAAAGTCTGTTGGTTTATAAAAATTGAATTTATACTGCTTTTCAAAGTAAAATTGGAACATTTTTCAAATTTGCTCACTTGAGTCATTGTGGGAGAGTGTGCACCCTTGGTAGGTCCTTTATTTGAAATTTGAGGTTTCTGAAACCATAAAGTGTATTGTAGAAAAAAAAAATATTTCCTCTGTAAGATGTGAGTTTCCAGTGGTGGCTTACCTGAGGTAACTCGGCCTACCATGGTGCTTTCATGACATCAAGGTAAAGTAAAGTAACGCCCCAGTGGAGCCCCCGGTTTCCGTTAATTTACACTGCCTTCTCCCCAGCGTCCAGTCCTCTGCTCCTCAGCCTCCACCTTCCTCTGCCCCCCCACCACAGTTTCCCTGCTTCCCCTCCTCACATAATCCATCATCATCTCCTCTCTCTCCCCTTTTTCCTATCCTGTATCCCCCCACCCCCCCCACCCCCCCGTCTTGCTCCCCCATGTTCCACCCTCTCCTTCAAACCTCCATCATCCCTGCCATGGCTCCTTAATGTTGCCATGATAATGTCAGCACTAAGAAGAAATGTAATGCATTGAGGAGCCTTCCCGCAGACGCACTCTTCAAAGCTCTATCACATCCTGCGCCTATGACAACACAAAATACGCGTCGGAGGGGGCAGGACATGGCAGAGGTTGCATGATGTGTAACTTTTATTCTCACTACTGATACTGTTGTGGCAGCGTGAAGGAGCTGCAGCAGGGACGTTTGGTGGGAGGAGATTGAAATAGGGGTAAGAGGCGGAGATGCTGGACCATTTAGGAGGGAGTGGACATTCCTTTCCAATATATAAGCCCTGCAGTATTGGGGGAGGGGGGCAATATCTCCCTTTGCCCCCCAAACCACACCTTTGCCACTAATAATTCCATTGTGAAATACCAATCAAGAAGAGCGTTGTATTCTCGGGATCAGAGGTTGTTGGAAATTCCCACATTACGTTGAGCTAAAAAGGCTGACGAGCAGGATTGTGTTTGCTCTGTGTGCAGTTCCGGAGACCACTGGATATAAACAGACTGGAGTCGGTGCAGACTGTGGCTACTAAAATGGTCAGTGGTCTTCATTATAAACCATATGAGAGCAGACTTAAATTTATTAATATGTATACGTTAGAGAAAACGCAGGATAGAGGAGATATGATAGAGACGATTAAATACCTCAGTGGCATAAAGGTTCAGGGAGAGAGCCTCTTTCAATTCAAAGTAAGCTCTGCTACGAGGGGACATGCAGACGAGAGTGAAAGGGAACAGAATCAGGAGTAATATGCGGAAATATTTCTTTATGGAAAGAGTGGTGGATCCGTGGAATAGTCTCCCAGTGGAGGTGGTAGAGATGAGGACAGTATCTGAATTCAAAGAAGCATGGGACAAACACAGAGGATCTCTAAAGGAAAAAACGGGACTGTTGTAGTGGTTGATATGGGAGGACAGACTAGATAGGCCATGTGGTCATCTTCTGTCATCATGCTTCTATGTTTCTATTATAGATCCTGGTATTTGGAATTTGCAATTTCAGGCCCTCAGGCTTACAACTGATTTGAAGGACTATTGAAAGAAACGTAAACATAGGTGTTTGAGGCAGCTTATTATATTGTAACCTCTGCCACTCAGGGACTCCTTTTCAGTGGCTTGACACACTGCCTGGCAGACTGGGGATACAACTTCCAAGAGGAAATATTATCCTTTCAGTCTCAACTCTTGGGGATGATCAGGGTTCAGGAAAAGGGACCAGTAAATATTGGAAGACCTGTGACACCTTTATTCCACTCATTCCATTTCCCTTTCTCTCAGTAAGGCCTAAAATTGCTTCCCTCGGGGTTCTGCTTAACCATGTAGAGATATCTTGATGGTACAGAAATCTGCCTTTGAATGGGGTTGAATTTTCCATCGCAGATTAGTCTCCTCCCAGCATGATGACAGTGAGAGCAACCTTCCCTGTTCTGCCTTCATTATATACAAATCTATCTCATGCATATGGAGGGAGGAGTGGCATAGTGGTTGGGGCAAGTTACCTCAGGCCAGAAGGTCAGGGTTCAAATCCCACTAGAGGACAGCAACCTTGGGCCAGAAGGACTGGGGTTTCTAGTCCCACAGGTGCTCCTTGTGGTCTTGGGCAAGCCACTTAACCCTCCATTGTCCATGTTCCCTGTAAGTATTAGTGTATGTGCCTCATATCCACCAATTGTGTTGTGACCACTTTGATTGAAGGATAAAGTGGTATACAAAACTGTCTAAATAAATAAATATTCATCATGGATATCCTGAAAACCAGACTGTCTAGATGCATCCCAATGACTGGGTTGAGAACCATTGGGTTACATAAATGTCTATTATTACTTCAACAGCTTAAATAAAGATGTTACAAAGTTATCAGGAACCCAATAAAGCCATCTTGATCTAACTATCCAAGTTTATCAATACATTTTCTACACCATCTACGACGGGAAGAAAGATGGGGAAGAAAAGTAGAGTTCCTTTAAACAATGTCCCTTCCTCTTTTCCCT
The DNA here is from genome assembly GCA_033557465.1 of Ichthyophis bannanicus. Taxonomy (NCBI): domain Eukaryota; kingdom Metazoa; phylum Chordata; class Amphibia; order Gymnophiona; family Ichthyophiidae; genus Ichthyophis; species Ichthyophis bannanicus. Next base: position 52,126,988 of record CM066046.1, read on the forward strand.
AGCCTAGGCTGATCCGGTAATGAAAAGCCTGGGAGAGCAAGCTGAGTTATATTCATTCCCTCTCTTTCCTGAAACCATGTTTTCTTTAGACACAATAAAGCAATGTTACATTCCAACAGAAGATCATGTAATATCTGCCACTTACCATTTGCTGATCGTGCACACACTAAAAACAACTGCAAGCCCTGGATACTGCTAAGAACTTCATTAGGCAAATCATTTGCTTGGGTCAAAAGGATAAGACTAACATTCCAAAGTTTCCACCTAACCCTAGGCGTATCCTAATATGAATAGAATATTACCCCTTAGCTCACACAGCCAGAATACCTTTGCTCATAATGCAAGTACTGTAGGAGCAGCCTAGTGCTTACAGCAGTGGGTGAGAAACTAGGGTTCATATCCTACTGATGTCCTGTAACTTTGGGCAAGTCACTTAACCCTCCATGGCCTTATAAATAGCAGCTTTCTGAAATCACCATTTATAGCTGTGCACAACCTATAATTGCCGCTATTTACATAGGTACAAACTTCTAAAATGACCTCCTAAATCATATATTTATTCTATTTATTTATATACCATTATGATCTATTCTAAATGGTTGCCAAAAAACATGAACAGCTTTCAAGACAAATAACATATATTAAAACCCCTGTCCAGGTAACCAAATATGTATTATCAACTATAAAAAAAACATTATACCTCCCTTGTGCTTCCTTCCCTCTACCATTCTAGTTTCCAGTCATCTCTACAACAAATTATACGAGAAAAACATCTTCAAATTAGCATATCTTCAGTTTCTTACAGAAGTTCTTTAAATTAGTCATTATTCTGAGAGTCAAACTTAGCAAATTCCAAAGACAAGGACTCATGACGGAACATATTCAGTCACTTGTCCTGGATTATTCTGCCCACTACAAGGAAGACATCTCCAATTGACATGTCTTGAAATCGTAGTATTTGATTTGGTTGATGCTCATAGAAAAGGATTGACAATGATAGTATGCAACTTCGTATGCTTAAAAAATAATTTTAAATACTAAGGGGATGATATTCAAAGACATTTAGGTAGTTTTCGAACCTGCAAAACCACCTAAATGCTACTTATCGAGATATTCAGTTAACATGGCTTGTGCCACTAAATGCCCCAATGCTAGCCAGCTAACACTGGGATATTCCAGGGGCAGACCCCAAGGGTAATAGAATATCTGTGACATTCAGTCAATAACTAGTTAGCCTAAACTAAGTAAAGTTAGGCTGGAAAAAGGCTGGCCTAACTTTACCCAGTTAAGGATAGCCGATTATCGACCGTATATCAGAGATAACCAGTTAGTTAAATCACTAACCGGCCAACCTGGATATACCATGCCAGTGGCCAGATATGATCCCGGCATTGAATAGCTGGGTTTAAGTTAAAACGATGACGGCCAGCAGCTTAGAAGCACTGGTCGCCACTGTTGAATATTAACCCCTAAAAAAAGATAAAATTACCACAATACTTATAGACCCAGCTTGAAACCTAACGCAAAACCCAGACGACCAAGAAAAGAACCTTCGCCTTCTATGCCCCCAAAATGCTGGAACGACCTTCCACCAGAAATTAGAGCCATCAAAGACCTTATTCAGTTCCGTAAGGCAATCAAACACCACATTTTCCTACTCCACTTTGCACAAGCATCCACCCCGCCTCTGCTCACCCACACACCAATGCCCACAAACCTTTCATGCTCTACATCAGTGTTCCCCAACCCCCGGGCCGCGGACCGGTACCGGTCCATGGATCAAACGGTACCGGGCCGCCCGAGGAACTTTAAATAATTTCACTGTGGGTCCTCCCGCCTCCTGATTGGCCGAAAGGCAAACCCCATGCCATTGGTCGAGGAGGAGGCGCCGCGGGAGGACTGAGGACAAATTAGTAAAAATGAGTATGAAACAGACATCGTTAGAAAGTTTTCTTGGGAAGAAAAAAAGGCCCAGTGAACAGACAGAAGAAGAGCCTTCAACATCAAAGAAATATGCAAGCTTTAACAGACAATACCATGAGTCCTATTTGAAATATGGATTTATCGGGACAGGTGATTCCCACGCACCAAAACCGATCTGCATAGTTTGCGGCGAGAAGATCATAAGATCATAAGATATGCCATACTGGGTCAGACCAAGGTCCATCAAGCCCAGTATTCTGTTTCCAACAGTGGCCAATCTAGGTCATACGTACCTAGCAGTTTCCTTCAAAACTGCTTCGCCACTTGACCGCCAAGCACCCTGGCATAAAAGACAAGCCCCTGGAGTATTTTGAAAGAAAAAAACGGGAGCACGAAGCACAGAAGAAATTTATGAGGGCCACCACATCAATAAAGGAGAATGCACTGAGAGCATCATATTTGGTGGCTAACCGCATTGCTAAGGCTAAAAAGCCACTTACTATCGGTGAAAAATTGATCTTGCCCTCTACTAAAGACATTTGCCGTGAACTTCTAGGAGAGGCTGCTGTGGAAAAGGTAGCACATGTGCCTTTGTCAGCTAGCACTGTGACTAGGCGCATTGAGGAAATAGCTGGAGACATTGAGGCACAATTGTTGGAGAGGATTAATACATCACCGTGGTATGCACTCCAGGTTGATGAATCTACAGATATCGACAACAAGGCACTACTACTTGTTTATGTGCGATATCTATATCAGGAGGATGTGCATGAGGATTTGTTATGTGCACTATCTTTGCCAACCAACACCACAGGAGCAGAACTGTTCAAGTCACTGGATGGTTATATATCAGGAAAACTGAAATGGTCCTTTTGTGTCAGCATATGCACAGACGGAGCTGCTGCATGACCGGACGACTGTCTGGTTTAACTGCTCGGATTAAGGAGGTTGCACCTGAGAGTGAATCTACGCATTGTATCATTCACAGGGAAATGCTGGCAAGCGGAAAAATGTCACCGGAATTTAACAGCGTATTGAGTGATGTCGTTAAAGTTATTAACCACATTAAAGCACACGCACTTAACTCGCGCCTGTTTGAGCAGCTTTGTGAGGAGATGGACGCAGAGTACAGATGCCTTCTCTTATACACAGAAATAAGATGGTTATCCAGAGGAAAATCGCTAACCAGAGTATTTGAATTACGAGAGCCATTGCAAATATTTCTCTCAGAAAAGAAGTCACCGCTGGCAGCACATTTCAGTGACAAAGTATGGGTCGCAAAACTGGCTTACCTGTGTGACATATTCAGCCTGCTCAATGAACTCAATCTGGGCCTTCAGGGGAAAATGACAACTGTTTTCAAGTTGTCAGACAAAGTAGCTGCATTTAAAGCCAAACTGGAGTTGTGGGGACGGCGCGTGAACAGAGGCATTTTGGACATGTTTCAGACATTAGCGGGGATTTTAGGCGAGACTGAGCTTGAACATTCATTCTGCCAGTTGGTGCACGATCACCTGTCTTTGCTTTTAAAAGAGTTTGAGCGCTACTTCCCAACCACAAAAGACCCACAAACTGGTAAGGAATGGATCCGCGACCCATTTGCCAACAAATCAGGCGAATCTAGCATGTCTATGCAAGAAGAAGAACAACTGCTGGAGATTGCAAATGACGGTGGCCTTAAAACTACATTCGAGACAACAACTCTACCGGTGTTCTGGATTAAAGTCATGGCGGAATATCCTGAGATTGCCACCACAGCACTTAAATCCCTATTACCATTTCCGACAACCTATCTGTGTGAAGCGGGGTTTTCTGCAGTGACAGCAACCAAAACAAAACAACGGAATAAACTGGACATAAGCAACACACTTCGGGTGTCATTGTCTCCTATTACCCCCAGATGGAACCGTCTCGTTGCAAAGAAACAAGCTCAGGGTTCTCATTGATTTGGAATTCTAGTGAGTTAAATAAAATAAATCACTTTATATTCATTTTTTGGTGTAGCTGTATTTTATTTTGAAGGCATGTTTAAATACAATTAAATTAAAATTATTAAATTAAAACAAGTGGGCCACGGAAAAATTATTAAACGTTTACCGGTCCGCGGCGATAAAAAGGTTGGGGAGCACTGCTCTACATAAATAACCTTGTCACAAGTATTTGTGAGCTAGCCTTAGCCCTTCTTGATAATATCAACCTAATCTAATTGTGTTTTATGTACATATGTATATAGTTACCCTGTTGCTCCAAGTTTAAACTCCTGTTACAATGTAAGCACAGGACGGTCTTCTGACTGTGCATCCTTTGTTATATGTAAACCGCGCTAATAACAAATAGCGCGGTATATAAAAGTTGTTAAATAAATAAAATGTTCTACTTCAAGGATGCTCTATCAACACTTTCAAGATGATTTCTTCCCCCTCAGTGTATATACTGTATAGATGTTGGAGGTAATTTTATAACAGGATGCCTATGGGAGGGAGGCGCAGCCTAGTGGTTGGGGCAAGGTACTACAGGCCAGAAGGTCGGTGGTTCAAATCCCACTAGAGGACAGCAACCTTGGGCCAGAAGGACTGGGGTTTCTAGTCCCACAGGTGCTCCTTGTAGTCTTGGGCAAGCCACTTAACCCTCCATTGCCCATGTTTCCTGTAAGTATTAGTGTATGTGTCTCACATCCCCTCATGTTAAATGTATCCCCCAACCGCTTTGACCCAGTGAAAAGCAGGCTATAAATGCAGCTAAATAAAATAAAATAAATATGTAAAATGTTTAAATGATTCCTGTTTTATAAAGGCAATACAGGCACCTATGGGCCTTTATAAAGTAGATTCCTACAATGACTCCTATTAGCAAATGAATTTACACTTGCTCCAACGAAGTTATAAATGAGTGCATACACATGCATATTTTATAAAATACGCACACATATCACAACTCCGCCCAAGCAATGTCATCAAGACAATCTTGTGGTGGGCCTACTTTTTACATGTATATACCCACATGCAATTTTATAAGAGCTGTTTTCCACGTGTTAAAACATGTTTTATGCTTTATAAAGTTACCTCCATAATTTGTTTTCCAATACTTCTGGAACAGGGAATAACAAACTTTTCAGCCCATGTATCACTGGAAAACAAGTCTGTGGGCTGGTTTTGGCCCACGTGTCATAGCTGGGAGACTTCTGCTCTAGAATCTCTGCAGGGCTCTTCAAGGGGCCCGCTAAAGGGCATGCCCCTTTACCGACGCCTCACCAGTGATGCCTGGGGAGTTCCCATTCTCAATGATAAAAAACTGGATGCAAGGAAACTGGATATAGCGGTAAAGGAGAAAAACACCAGAACAGCATTGATTAAAGAAGCGTCAGTTTGAAGCAACTATTCTGTCAATCAGCTGGAGAGGGAGAAGATCTTCAAGTGCCAAGAAAAGCAGTCAGAGACCAAATAAATGTGGCAGAATGATACAGAAATATTTCCATCGTACTGGGTTCCACAGCTCTGATTAAAGAGAATTTTCAAGCACAGCTCGATAGGTTGCCCATACATGTTACAGTACATCCTACGAATTCCAGAAGGAAACTTTCTTTGGCATAATGCAAATCCTACGGCAAACACTGGCAGTAAATTCAAGACATTGAGATCATACTCCAGATACCCTGGCTTAGGAATGAGTTTTCTTACTGTCCTGGTATGCACAACACAAACACATCCAAGGAAAAAAATCACCGGGAAAAAACTTAAATATATTTCACAGCTGTGTAATCCACTTCACCCAATGTAAATTAAACTACCGCGAGGGGAAAAGGCCTCATAAACGTCCTTCAGAAGACTAAAAGCCACATAGCCATTGCTGCTCCTTATGCCTGGAGCAAACTTCCTGCTTCTTTACATCAAGTCTCTTCAAATCCATGCTAAAGCCTCACCTCTTCAAATTCAAATCCATGCTAAAGCCTCACCTCTTCAAATTCGCTTTTGATTCCTAATCCCTTATTCTCCTTCCCATTTTACCACTTGTTTCTTCTGTCTTGTAGTGTCCATCTTGACTAGATTGTAAGCTCTTTGAGCAGGGATCGTCTTCTTTATGTGTTTGTGCAGTGCTGCGTATGCCTTGTAGCGCTATATAAATGATCAATGGTAGTAATAGTATTCTACAGAATTCTCATTGACCCCTGGATTCATCTTCATAGGTCGTAAAAACCCCTCGTTCTAAAGTGGCACAAACTAATTACTCAACTGGTGCTTCTATTAGTTGCTTCAGCCACCATAAAAAATAAATTTATAGAAAAATCATTCACATAAACTTATCGGATACCTTCTTGCACACTCGATGTGGTTGCGTTTCGCAAGTCAGCTGTATCGGGAGTGGTTAATCAAGAAAGGGTCCGTGAGCCACCACTATAAATTAAAATGGATATACAGTACAACAATTAAAAAGGTTTTTACTAACAAAAGTCCGTACAAAAACATTTAATAATATATATGGATACTTGCACCTACTTACTGTTGTTACCACTGACAACACACCTTGTTATTTCTCAGAATTAATCCATTCCTCAAACATTTGTGAAAAGATCTATTCCTAACTCAGTTTTTATAGAGCTAACACTGGCCAGGGAGGAACCAAAAACAATGTGCTTTCACTATTCCGCCCTTGTCTCAATCACTAAAAGAACACAGTATAATCAACTGCAGCACTGAGACCAGCAGGATACAATGTTTGCTAGGTATGAATCCATTTTGAGTCCAATTGAAGAAGACATCTATTTCAATCTCCACCATGCACTGAGGGAGGAATATGATCAATAACCATAAACAAAGACGGAAACACAGGATACTGAAAGAGCTCAGAGAGGTTCTTGCAGGGCCGTTAAAGGATGTTTCTAATCGATCCTTGGAGACAGGAGACGTTCCACAGGACTGGAGAAGGGCTGATGTGGTACCTTGTCACAAAAGTGGTAATAGGGAAGAAGTGACAAACTACAGATCGGTCAGCCTTACCTTGGTGGCGGGAAAAGTAATGAAGGCATTCCTGAAGGAGTGAATAGTGGATTTTCTCGAAACCAACAGGTTGCATGATCCAAGGCAACATGGTTTTACTAAAGGACGATCTTGCCAAACAAATCTGATTGAGTTCTTTGACTGGGTGCCCAGAGAACTAGATCAAGGGCATGCGATGGATGTGATCTACCTAGATTTCAGCAAAGCCTTTGATACTGTTCCTCATAGGAGGCTTATCAATAAACTCAACAGCTTGGGGATAAGTCCCAAGGTGGTGAACTGAATCAGAAATTGGTTGACTGACAGATGACAGAATGTGACGATAAACGGAACTCACTTGGATGAAAGGAAGACGATTAGCATTGTGTCCCAGGGTTTGGTCCTGGGATCGGTACTGTTCGTTGTATTTCTGAGTGATATTGCTGAAGGACTGAATGGAAAAGTCTGTCTTTTTGCAGATGACATGAAAATTTGCAACCGTGTTTACTCCCCTGAGGGAGTGGATAACATGAGAAAAGATCTACAAAAGCTGGAAGAATGGTCTAATGCTTAGCAGCTAAGATTTAATGTGAAGAGGAGCAGTGTCATGCACTTGGGAAGCAGAAATCCAAGGGAATTGTATGCAGTAGGGAGCAAAAGGTTGGTGTGCATGGACCAGGAGAAGGACCTCGGTGTGATTGTTTCTGAAGATCTCAAGATGTCAAAACAGTGTGACAAGGCGGTGGCAAAAGCCAGAAGGATGCTGGATTGCATACAGAGAAGAATTACCAGCAGAAAGGAAGAGGTACTAATGCCACTGTAAAAATCGCTGGTGAGGCCCCACTTAGAATATTGTGTTCAGTTTTGGAGACCGTATCCTGCAAAGGATAGAAAAAGACTGGAAATGGTTCAGAAGAAGGCTACCAAAATGATTTGGAGCCTGTGTCAGAAGACATATGAGAAGAGACTTGAAGACCTAAATATGTACACTCTGGAGGAGAGTAGAGACAGGGGAGATATGATTCAAGCCTTTAAATACTTAAAGAGTATTAATGAACAAACAAACCTCTTCCAAAGATAGAAAAGCTATAAAACAAGAGGGCATAACACGAAGCTGCAAGGGAGTAAACTGAAAGGCAACATTAGGCAATACTGAATATTGAAAGTATGGTGGATGCTTGGAATGCCCTCCCGATGGAAGTGGTGGGGGCAAATACAGTGACAGAATTCAAAATGGCATGGGACAGACACAGTGGATGCCTTTACAGCAACAGGATAAAATAAAAATAAACATAACTTTCTTTTATCTGAACAAATAGGGGTAACCTACACGGAGCAGTGGGTACACCCCTAAACCAAGGCATGGGGAGGGGTGACCTGCACAGAGCGGCAGATGCACCTACTCTTACCGCCTTGCTGGGCAAACTAGGTGGACCATACTGGTCTTTATCTGCCGTCATATACTATGTTATTATGTTACTATGTATGATCTAAACAGTGTTGCCCAAACGGAGCCGTCACTTTCTCATGTTGTAAACTATTTTGGTGTTCATTCATTCTAACTTTCAAGGATCTTGTAGTCTTGCCGAGGTAATATTTATCATAAGGGCATTGAACCCAATAAATGACATGATCAGTGATGCAAGTGGCATAGGGCCTGATATTGAGTTAAGGCGCATAGCCGTGTGCGCTGACTCTTAACCCTGGATATTCAGTGCTGGGGTCGTATGCAGCCCTGACATTGAATATCCGGGTTTGCCACACAGCCTCCCAGATTCAGTAAATAACTGGGCAGTGCAATAGTGCATGCTGCCTGATTAGCCTGCTGCGGCTAAAATAAAGACTGTCACCACTTCCACTTTCCCTGGAATGCCCATGACATTCCCCAGTGCTAAGCGGTTAGCAGCGAGGCGTGTAAGGGAGACGATCGGGGGTATTCAGAGGGACTAACCGGGTTAGAGACATAGAATATCCCGGTTGGAGGCATTTACATGGTTTACAGTTCTTTAAATACTGGGTCCATAGTGTCTCAAAAAATAATTTTGCCCAGTCTGTGGATTCACAAAATGATCTGCTTCAATCATATTTTCACAAGACTTACATCTCTCACATTACTGCTTGTGTTAGAAACTGGTTGAGTGGGAGGCGACAAAGGGTACAGGTAAATGGAGCTCACTCTGAGGAGAAGGAGGTTACCAGTGGTGTGCCCCAGGGATCTGTCCTTGGTCCGATTCTATTTAACATCTTTGTTAGTGATATAGCGGAAGGGCTGTCAGGTAAGGTTTGCCTCTTTGCAGATGATACCAAAATCTGCAATAGAGTAGACACCCAGGAAGGTGTAGATAACATGAGGAGGGATCTAGCTAAGCTTGAAGAATGGTCTAGAATTTGGCAGCTGAGATTTAATGTTAAAAAATGCAAGGTCATGCATTTGGGCTTCAGCTATCCAAGAGAGCAATATAGTATAGGAGGTGAAGTACTTTTGTCCTCTAAAGAAGAGCGGGACCTAGGTGTGGTCGTATGAGATGATCTTAAAGTAGCTAAACAGGTAGAAAAGGCGACAGCAAAAGCTAGAAGGATGCTTGGGTGCATACGGAGAGGAATGGCTAGCAGAAAAAAGGAGGTGATAGTGCCTCTGTATAAGTCTTTGGTGCGAACAAACACAGAAGGGCGAAGGTGTTGAGGTCTCAAGTGCTTTATTGGTTAAAAACCCCTGTTATATGCTGTTTAGCCACTACCCATAGGGCTTTGATGTTTTTATACCAATTCATGGTGATTAAAAATGGTCCTTTCCCATTCGAACCCCCCTGATGAAGGCATCTGCCGAAACGCGTCGGGGTTTTTAACCAATAAAGCACTTGAGACCTCCACACCTTCGCTCTTCTGTGTTTGTTCTTGGCTGCGAGGGTTGCTCCCTCTGTGTTCTAAGTCTTTGGTGCGACCTCAGTTGGAGTATTATGTGCAATTCTGGAGACCGCACCTTCAAAAGGATATAAACAGGATGGAGTCAGTACAGAGGGTGGCTACCAAAATGGTTAGTGGTCTTCATTATAAAGCATATGAAGATAGACTTAAGGATCTTAATATGTACACCTTAAAGGAAAGACAGGATAGAGGTGATATGATTGAGACATTTAAATATCTCCATGGCATAAATGCACAGGGAGAGAACCTCTTTCGATTGAAAGCAAGTTCTGCTACGAGGGGACATGGGATGAGGGTGAAAGGGGATAGATTCAGGCGTGATATGCGGAAATATTTCTTTACAGAAAGAGTGGTGGATCCATGGAATAGTCTCCTAATGGAGGTGTAGAGATGAGGACGGTATCTGATTTCAAAAAAGCATGGGACAAACACAGAGGATCTCTAAAGGAAAAAAGGGGACTGTTGTAGTTGTTGATATGGAAGGACAGACTAGATAGGCCATGTGGTCTTTTTTTGTCGTCATTTTTCTATGTTTCTATTTAAAGTGGCCACTCATCACAGGAGCTTTGTCCTCTAATTAAATTATAATTAAATTAAATTATAATTTAAAGTTGATATCAGAGGGACTAAAAAGTTCCTTTAAATTTTTGCTCCTTCTGTAAGCAAAAACCAGCCTTTGTGGAAAACAGTCATGTACGTAGCTGTAATATAAATCAATGCTTCTTAATAGTTGATGAGACTTTACCTGTTGAAGTAAAATAATGTAAAACACATGGCAAAACATCCTCTGCACCAGTGCCTTCTCTCTTATCCATTAATAACATCTCTCTGTTGTTGTGAAGTGCTCTGGTGTAAGCTGTTTTCACCACAGAGAAAGGATAACCTCTTTGTAAAAGTTTGTCTCCAAGTTTTGTACCCTGGTGCTTGTATTCAGCCTCATTGGAACATGTGTGTCTGTAACACAATAGCTGCGAAAAGGGTAAGCTTTCTTTTAAATGTTTAGGGTGAAAGCTGTCATAGCACAAAAACGACTTGCGATCCGTTGGTTTAGTATAAACCGAAGTATAGCAGTATGCACAAAACTAACCCATTTGAAGACATTGGCCCCAAACAGTCTGGCTTTTGAGTATACTAGCCAAGGAGGCAGATCATAATCCCCTAATTCAGGGTCCCCGAATTACAGGTTTCTCTAATTCCCTTGATGTTCTCAATGCCACACGGGCTCTAGCATGTTCACATTTTATCTCCAGTTCTGCTGGGTTCATGGCAGTGACAGCGCTTAAAGAAGTTCCACCTCATGTGCCCCAGAGCCTTCCTGCCCTCTACCATGCAGCTCCCTCAACTGGAAATAGGGAATTGAGTCTAAGGGGGTAGGACATGGCAGAGGGAGCGGACCATGAGGGGGGAAAGGAAGATACCGAATCACATGTGGACCTTTTATCTGTATGTTAGGTGCTGGTGAGGACTGTGGTTGAGATGAATGCAAATATTTGGCCAAAGCCAACTACAAATCTAGTGTGGTACTGCCTCCGGGTCACCCTCAACACCACCTACTACATGAAAACCCAGCAGTAACTGATTGGATAATTAATTAATATTATTGTTCCTCCTTGCTCTTCCCTTCTGTTTTTGGAGCTTGCCTGTTACCCTTCTTTCCTTTGCTAGCCCCAGGCAGCTGGTTGCCACTCTGTCTGGCCATGTGCAAGCAGCCTTTGATGCTTCAGGCTCAAGCAGATTCAAACAGTGATCCCTTTGCCACAAGTCTGGCTCCTCTCTCCGGCTGACTGCATTGTAATTTTAGGCTTCATTAACAGCTAATTATGGTTATTGCTATATCTGGATCAATTCATCTTTCTGTCTAAGAAGTATCTTAAGACTGTTGACTCCTCTGCCCTCAGCCCACAACCTGCTGAAATGGATTTACCTTATTCACTCCCTGCCTTATATCTTGCAAGAAGAAGAGACCGACCCAGGTTCACTTTTACTTTCTCCTGACCAACATCTTTTGGACCACACACACTAGAAAGTTCTCACCCAGCTCTGAAAATGCACCTCAATCCTGTCCTCCAGGCAGTGCCTATTGCTGTTCCACTAAATCCCTTCCTACTGTGCCAATGCACCCCAGTCCTGCCCTGCCGCAACCTCTGCTAGTCTAGCACTAAGATGCAAACACAACTCTTGTCAGTGCATGTTAGTCTTGGCTTGCTGTACCTCTACTGTTTCGCTCAGGCAAATGTATAATACTCCTTAGATCTGTCATTTCCAACCCGGTCCACAGGATTCAACTGGACTGTGTAGTCCAAGGGCTATGGGGGGGGGGCATTGGACTGGAAAGAAATGGGCTGTGATGGGGGGGACCTGGACTGGAAAAGGGCTATGGGGGGGGGGGGGGGAACATGGACTGGAAATGGGCTATGGTGGAGGGAGGGGGAACTTGGACTGGAAATAGGCTGTGATTAGGGGGACTTGGACTGGAAATGGGTTGTGAAGGGGGGGGACCTGGACTGGAAAAGGGCTATGGGGGGGGGGGGCATTGGACTGGAAAGAAATGGGCTGTGATGGGGAGGGGGACCTGGACTGTAAAAGGGCTATGTGGGGGGGGGGGGGACATGGGCTGGAAATGGGTTTTGATGGGGAGGGGGACCTGGACTGGAAAAGGGCTATGGGGGGGGGGGGACATGGACTGGAAATGGGTTGTGATGGGGAGGGGGCCCTGGACTGGAAAAAGGCTATGGGGGGGGGGGGAACTTGGACTGGAAATAGGCTATGGTGGAGGGAGGGGGAACTTGGACTGGAAATAGGCTGTGATTAGGGGGGCTAGGATGGCAAATGGACTGTGATGGTGGGGGGGGGTCTAGGACTGCAAATGGGCTGTGATGGTGGGGGGGCCTAGGACTGGAAATAGGCTGTGATGGGGGACTTGGACTGGAAATGGGCTGTGATTGGGGGGGGGGCTAGGACTGGAAATGGGCTGTGATGTGAGGGCTAGCACTGGAAATGGGCTGATGAAGAGCTGGAATAGGACTGGAAATGGGCTGATGTGGGCATGGGAGAATGGGACTAGAAGGGAGTGGATGCTGGGTGGGTCTAGAACTATAAGGGAACTGATTTTGGGGAGGACTAGAATAGATGGGGAATGAGAATGGAGAGGGGAAAAATATTTTGTGTGGAAGAAAAGTCTATGATGGGCTGGGTATTGGGAGAGTAAGAGGGGCTTGAGAATGGAAGGGTGAAATTTAAATGGATGATAAAGGAATAAGGAAAGAATTGGGGGAAAGAGCAAAAGGGAAACAATCAGTATGTTAAAGCAGAAATAGAGAGAGAATGGAAAAGAGAAGGAAGGACAAATGGATAGCTCGCAGAAGACACAAAGAAACCAGAAGAAAGTGACTGGAGCAATTGCAACTGAAAAATAAAATGCCCAAACAGAAGGTAGAAGAATACTTTTTATTTTGAATTTATTAACTGGAATATGTCTAGTCTGGGAAGTGTGTATTGCTAACATCTTTGCGTTTTTCTTTAGTGCAAGAGGAAATGACTTTATAGTTTTATTTCTCCAGTGTTGTACAGTTCATGTTTGGATTTTGGGGTTCCCTTATTATCTGACCAAGGAAGTTAGCTTACACGTATCCTCGCTAATTTTTGTGGGTGGGGCTGGTGGCGGGGCAGGGGTGGGGCTAGGGGCGGAGAATGGGTGGAGCATGGCGAGCCACAGGTGTCGGGTTTTTCTCGGTGAAAAAGTTGGTAACCCTAGTATAATGAGAAAACTTCAAGTGAAGGGAGATTTCCCAAAATGTGATGCAGTGCTGAGTAACATGTCAACCCATCCTCAAGAGTGGGTGCAAGAAGCCAAAGTTGGACGGCTGAGTTCAGGAGTCAGGATGAGAGAGCTAGTGTGGAGAGATTGTCCAAGGAATGGGGAAGCAGCAAGGGACTGCAGAACTACCGACTCACCCAGTTCTAGTACGGATATTTTAGGCCAATCCTGGGTTTCTGACAACCCTACTCTGGTGCATTATGGGACCAGCAGCAATGATTTCAGTAGGTATTATCAGGGCTGCAAATATCATACTAGTGGCAGGAGATGGGTCTCTGCTGGAAGACAGCTCTAATCTTCGCCATGGTCGCAGTTCCAGGTACATTATCTGCCGGCTAGAGATGGGGTTTCTGCTGGCACATTAAACTTAGAGCTGCCTCTCTGCCTGCCTCTGTCTTTGGAATAATGGGTTTGTTTGAACAAGTGCAAACAGACTTTGTGTACGGACAAACAGATAAACAGGCAGACATACAGACAGATGGATGGACCCTTCAAAACATACTTAAGACAAATTGAATAGTTGCTCCCAAGGGGTTGACTGGTCTGCTTGTGTCATGCCATAGCTGCCACACCAGCAGAAATTATGTCTAATCGTGCCATTATTCCAGGAGGGGCTCCTCATCCCCTCCCCTGGCTGAGGGTGGCAGTCAGCTGTCCATTACTTAGGGCAACCAGAGGCGCAAATCTGCTATTTTCCTCCCCGTCCCCACTTCTCCAGTCTCCCTCCACCTCTTGCATCAGCACAGGGGACACATGCTCACAGAGCTGCTGCCCTATCCTTGGAAACTGAAAACCCTTGTGACCCCATGTAGCCTCTTTCTCCCTGTGCCCCTCCCTTTCTCTGTCCACCCACCCTTTCTTGTGTAGGTCTCCCTCTTCCTGTTCTATGTAGAGCTCACTGTTGCTGTCCCTCCCGACCCCTTTGAGTCAGTGCTGACCCAGCAGCTCCTGGGTTTTCTTGGCAGCATGACCAGAAGTAGATTGCCAGGCCTTTCTTCCAAGGCAATGGAGGGTTAAGTGACTTGCCCAAGGCCACAAGGAGTGCTAGTGGGAATCTAACCCTGGTCTTTTGCTTATCAAGCCAATGCTCTAACCTCTAGGCTACATGCCTTCCTGCTTACTGTCCTTCCTATTGCCACTATGAACGATCAGCTTTAATGGCGTTTGGCCACTCAGCCTCCCTTTATGGACTTCACGCAATGTCTTCTTAGGCAGAATTTATACCATTGTTGGTACGCAGATAGGTTTCAATTTATTTTAGACCCCCTTTCTGTCTAAGCATCTAGGCAGTCACCCAGGTCAATCATGACTGTGTCCAGTGCTGACTACTATTAATATATTACCAGGTAAATCCAACAAGATAGGTTTTAGCCAGTGCATACTGAAACTTGTGGTTCAGTTTTCCTAAGGTCATTTATGCAGTATTGGCTCAGTCTGTCCTTGATGGTCACAAGGATCTAGCACCCCCTGCTGGTTTAAGGAAAAGGATCACATCTGAATGGCTGTATGATTTCCAATTGGCTCCAGGCTTAGAAACACTGGGTAAGCCAACCTCATTTTTGAAGTCTCTTTCATATGGGATTGTCGCACCTGCTCTTCACAAAGAAAATAGGATTTTAAATCAAGCATTAAAGAGAATCAAGACTTGGCTTGTCCCTTATATCTTGGCGTCATGTAGTTGCTGTTGGAGAATCAGTGCCACATCTCTGTAAAGGATGGTTGGGCTCGGCACCTAGCCCAGTTCTCAGCCTAGAGTCCCATTCTGTTGGAACAAAAGAAGCATTTGTATGTCTATTAAGAAAGCCATCTGTCTCGTATTAAAGCCCTTTTCATTTGCATTCAAAGTTAATTGAGGAAGTGAGTCCAAGCCCCGTGCTGCTCCTTTGAAGCTGGAGGAGTGACCGTGTCTGCTCAGTATGGTTTTTATTTCACTTGGCTGATGAGGAACTGCTCTTGAAATCATTACAGAACAAGTTTATAGCTCCGTATTATCCCAGCCAGGGAAGATACTAACCCTCCCATCTTTGTGCTTCTGGCTCTTTTTGAGGGACTCATGTTAAGAACACCTTCCATGGGTATTACTTGCATCATACACTCCAAGTCATGTGATAGGAGCAATGATTAATTTAGATTTTTGCTGCCCCTGGGTATGATTGGTGCTGTCAGCCCTCCCTTTCTCCCTTTCCTTGAAAGGTCAAACAGCAGAAAGCAGTAGGTCCAAGATCCTTAATCCTGTACAAGCTGCTGGGAGCTGCATGCAGATTGATACAGTGGGGGAAGGGAAGCAAGAGTGAGACCCTCCATTGAGCAAGGATAGGAAGACCTGCATGGGGGGGGGGAGGGGGGGAATGGAGAAGAGACCCATGGGAAGTAGGATGGGGAAGGAAGGGGGAGACAGTAAAAGTGAGATCTATACGGGGCAGAGAAAAGGAAATCTACATCATCATGGAGGGGTACAGTGAGGAGACTTACATGGGGTGGGGAAGGACAGCAAGAGTGAGCCCTACATAGAGGAGGAACAGGGAGACCTACACAAGAAAGGGTGGGTGGATAGGGAAAGGGAGGCATATCACATTGGGGGGAGGGGCGCAGGAAGAAAGAGACTACATGGGGGTGGAGGCAATGAGACTGTACCTGAGATGGGGTAGGTAGGATGGACCAGGAGAACAGAGAGAGGATGAAAGCAAGAAGTGGGAGAGAGGCTCCAAGATGGCAGAGGAAAGATACAGGAGCCAGGGGAGAGGGTGAGCAATAGGGAAGGAGCCTGAAAGGGTGAGAGGATGACAGGCAGAAGAAAGTAGACGAGGAGTGGGAAGCTGGTAAGAACAGAAATGGAAAGCTAGGCAGTAGGTAAAAGACAGGGGATCATAGGCATTGGATTGGGAAGGGCCACCAAAATATTGCCTGCCATCCATAGATAGCAGCCACAATCATGGCAGACTCCTACTGTGATCATGGTGACCTTCCCCTCCTGCCTGCAAGGATTCGATCTCCTTCTCTTCTGCCTGTGGGAAGATGGATCCCCACAGGGAGAACAGGAGGGGGAAGACGGGGGGGGGGGGGCTAGGGACAGAATTTGGGGCAGAGCTAGGACCCCCCCCCCCAAATTGGAGAGGCATTCTGCAGCCCCTGGAGGGGCATATAGAGACTGTAGAAGGAATGAATGGAGAATAGACTGGGGAGGATATGAGAGAGAGGCAGAAAGGCTGCATTAAGAGAGAGGAAGGATAGGAAAAGAAGCAAATGAGAGAAAAGCAACCGAAAAAAGAACAGAGACTCTGAGAAAAGAGAAGGCACTGAAAGCAGAATAAAAAGAACAAACCCAACATTATTAGAAAAGTAAAATGACCAGATAACAAAGATTAAAAAAACACTTTTTATGTTAAATTTACTGATTGGAATATGTCAGCTTTGGGCAGGACCAGTGCAAGTGTATTCGGTGTCCTAGGCAAATCTTATGCCTCGTATCTCCTCAGTTAACTTTTAGACCCAGAGGCTCCTTCTGTCTGAGATTTTGATAGTTAACAGTTATAATCACCTCAATGCCACCTCTCCTACAACAATCCTGTAGAAATAGATAAAGAGTAAAAGTACGCACGGATGCCTCTTTCAGCTCGTTGGACTGGCAGGGCCTATTGTTTTGCTTGGACTGCAGCTGCTCCTTGCTGCCTCCCACCCCCTAGAAGCTGCCATCCTAGGCAACCACCCAGTCTGCCTGATGAGTAAGCAGGCCCTGGTTCTGGGAATGTGCATCTCTGATGTCCTTGAATCTTGCAGGGTGGCCAAGTTACCCAGTTCTAGGAGTGAGATCTTCAGCCCATCCTGGATTTCTGACAAGCTCATTCTGATACATTATGCAACCTGTAGCACTGATTTCAATTGGTAAAATACCATACTGTATAAATTTAAAACCAGAACAGGCAATAAATCTCGCTCCTGCAACTGGGTAACTTGGCAACTCTGCTAATGTGTAGTTCCTTATTTAGAAACATAGAAACATGAAGGCAGAAAAAGACCATGTGGCCTCTCTAGTCTACCCTTCCATATCAACTACTATAGACCCTTTATTTCCTTTAGAGATCCTCTGTGTTTGTCCCATGCCTTCATGAATTCAGATACTGTCCCCATCTCTACAACCAGGTTTTATTTCAGGAACCCCAACGCGTTTTGGTGTGAACGCCTTCTTCAGGGGAAACGCATGAAGGCACCATGCAACACGTTTTAGTCTTGAGAAGAGACTCTCGGCTCCACAACTGCATAATTTTATGCTGCCATCGCTTGGAAGATTGCAGTTTGTATCAGGAGATTGCATTTGTTTTACAGGCTTAAGGACAACATCTCGAGTTTCCTCCGTGTTTCTCGTCAGACTTTAAGTTCATTTATTTGGTTCGTCAGTGTCTTTCTCAAGACTAAAACGTATTGCATGGTGCCTTCATGCATTCCCCCTGAAGAAGGCGTTCATGCTGAAACACGTTGGGGTTCCTGAAATAAAACCTTTTTGCACCAGTGCACCTTCGCCTTTTGTGTTCCCTGAGTTGTGTGCGGAGGTCTTGCTCCTCTGCTGTCCCCATCTCTACAACCTCCACTGGGAGACTATTCCACACATCTACCATTCTTTCCATAAAGAAATATTTCTGTGTGGGTGTTTGTACCCTTGCTGGCTAATTCACTGGGGGTTGCACATGTTGGTATTGTACCAGCACTGTGGAATAAAATCTAGGGACATGCACCCACAGCGAGAACCTGAACCTACGACCCTCTGTGCCAATACATACCAACTGTGCATAGTGTACCACAGTGCTGCCACATAGGTACATCAGTCCCTGGATCTGACATGCTTCCCATCAGACAGACCTTGAAACATGTTGCACTGCGCACAGTGCAATGGAGCAGGGCATGGCTTGGTCTGCTGCAGGTGGGTGCCACTGCCCCTCCGCCAACACCATGTGTTGTCAGGGTTGGTGGTGCACAGTCCCAGGCCAGCCAACATGTGGGTAGGCAGATGCCTCGGGTGCAGGTTCCGGGAGGGGGGGGCGGAGGCATACATGGATAGCCACACATCCCCCCCCCCCCGCACACAATCATCTGCCTCTCCAGGGACCCCATCACCGCCTCCTAATGTTATGTCTCTTCAGTCTGGGGAAGAGACGCTGAGGGGTGTTCTGTTAGAGGTCTAGAAACTATTGCCTGGAGTGGAACGGGTAAACGTGGATTGAGTGTTTATGCCATCAGAATGTAGAAAGGCTACGGAACTGGCAATGCGGCTACAGTGTAACCCATTCAGGTGAACATATCTTCTCTGTTAACGCATATTCACACCCTGCAATTCATTACCAGATGGTGTAGTAAAGGCGGTTAGTGTAGCAGGGTTTAAAAAATGTTTGGACAGGTTCCTGGGGAAGGTCCATAAACCATTATTAAAGGGGACCCAGGATTTGCACTGCTTGCCCCATTACAAGCATTGTGGATCCTATGTGTCTTTTGGGGAAACTGCTAGATACCTGTGGCCTAGAATGACCACTGTTGGGTGCAGGCTACTGGCCATGATGAACCTTGGTCTGACGCAGTTTGGCATATTTTCTAATCCTATGTTCTTATGTCCCCCTAGGCAGCCACCTGGTGCACCCTGTGCACCAGTGGCTCCCACTGCACGATTCACATTCACCCTTCTTTGCCCCATTTGCACCATCAACATAGTGCCCTACTTGATTGTGATTGTCTCTCTAATTTTGTTCCCTTCAGGCATTTCATTGGCTCCTCTGATCCCTACTTGGCACTATGTTGATGGTGCAAATGGGGCAAAGAAGGGTGAATGTGAATCATGCAGTGGGAGCCACTGGTGCACAGGGTGGACCAGGTGGCTGCCTAGGGGGACATAAGAACATAGGATTAGAAAACTGGCTCAGTGGTTGGGACATGTTACTCCAGGCCAGAGGGCCGGGGGTTCAATTCCCACATGGGGACAAGCAACTTCAGGCCGGAGGGACTGGGGTCTCTAGTCCCATGGCCACTCCTTGTGGCCTTGGGCAAGCCACTTAACCCTCCATTGCCCCAGGTACACTTAGATTGTGAGCTCTTCGGGGACAAGGAAATAAAAAGTACCTGTTAGTATACATGTAAACAGCACTGATTCTAAAGAGCGCGGTATAAAAAAATAAAATAAAATAAACTATGCTGTCACTACTAATGGAGCACTACTATCACTTATTTGGGCTCACCTATCTGTGCAGCACATTGCAGATGTTAAATAGACTCTCTCTCCTCAAAATGCATCCTTAACGACAGGTTTTGATATGCGGTAAGGTTCCTGGTGTTAAGGTGCATTCATTAAGGGAGCAGGGCCTTGTTCCCACCCACTCCCTGCCCATTGACCCCCTACGCTCTGCCTACTCTCCGCCCATAGTGCGCTTTACACTGCCAGTCCCGTTAGCGCACGCTAATGGCACACTTGCTCCTTTAGTGCGGTTTAGTAAACATCCCCCATAGTGGCCTTCTTTCCTTTTACATTTATTTACCTTTCTAACAAAAAGGTTGGTTGCCCTTAAAATATCCCTTTTCAGTTTTGCCCATTGCTTTTCTACATCCCTCAGCTGTTCCCATACTCCTAATGACTTTTTGAGGTATTGTCCTATCTTGGCAAAGTTAGTTTTCCTAAAGTCCAAGACCCTCGCTTTTGAATGGACTTTATTAGCTCTAGTGCTAATATTGAACCACATCATCGGGTGATCACTGGATGCGAGATGATCTCCCACTATGACGTCAGAAACACTCTCCCCGTTTCTGTCTTAATTCTACTGCTACTGTTTGTTGTTTGTATTTGTGATTGTCTCTCTAATTTCGTTCCCTTCAGGCTTTCCATGCATTTCATTGGCTCCTCTGGTCCCTCTGCCGCGGAGCCTACCCTGCTAGCCACATCATCAATATACCAACGTAGGACCCCTGTTATGATTTATAATTGTTAGCATAGTGTCGTTCCGTGCCGTTTTCTATCTTACTTCTACTGGTACTGCTTGATGTTTGTATTTGTGATTGTCTCCCCAGTTTTGTTCCTTGCAGGTTCTCCGTGCATTCTATTGGCTCCGCTGATCCCTCTGTCATGTAGCCTACCCTGCTAGCCACGACATTGATCAACATAGGACTCCTATTGTGCTTTATAATTGCCAGCATAGCGACGTTCCATGTCATTTTCTATCTTACTGCTACTGGTAACTGCTTGGTGTTTGTATTTGTGATTGTCTCTCTAATTTTGCTCCCTGCAGGCTCTCCATGCATTTCATTGGCTCCTCTGATTCCTTTGCGATGCAGCCTACCACTTGTTTCATGAGGACTTCATCTTGCACATGAAACCAGTCCCTCGACTGGTATCGGGCTGTCTGTCTGGACAGAGGCAGAAGCTGTAACAGAGGCAACAGCTTTGGCAACATGATTTTTCCCAACCATCATTCAGTTGGTGGAGCTTTGGTATCTGTTAAAGTAAACAAGAGAGACTGGATGAACATGAAGATGAGTCCACAGTCCTCTGCAGTTGAGAAGAGTGCGGGATCTGTGGCAGTTCTTGCCTGGCTGACTCGTGGTGACCTCTGGAGTCTTTTGCTAGGGTTGTTGGAACAGATATGCAGGTGAGTCTTATTTGGTGTTAGCATTGTCAACTAACTCCATTTTTTTCAAGATGAGCTGATCTATCCCTGGGTTTACCATTGCATGCATGGACTTACAGTGCTTCCTTTCTTATGTTTATATTTATTAAAATTTTGATATACCGCCTTACAGTAGAGAATGCAATAAAGAAATCAGAGCTACCATGGGGTAAAAGGATTAGATCAAACTGTTCTGAAAATCTGGAGCCAGTAGCAATTGTATTTGATGAAGATTCAAAGAAAGTAAATTATCAGGTATGTAAAACTTCTCCTTCCATATCATTCTGCTAGATCAGTCTAGATGTGTGGGATGTATCTAAGCAGTCAGGACCTAGGGTGGGAGGAAGACAATGCTCAGAACAGAGCTGCCATGCCAAAGTTGCCATCTGTACCAATCCCCACGAACAACCTCTAGTGCTTCACAAGATGCTCTGTGAAGACTAAGTAGCCATTGTACAGATGTCCTCTAAAGACATCAAGGCAGACTCCACCTACAAGGAGGACTGCACTCAAGTGGAATGCACTCGGACTCACTCCAGCACACACTGATCAGTCAGAATGTACACTGGCTCATTGGACTCCTTAATCCAGTGGGCAATAGAGGACTTGGCCGCTGCAAGTCCTTACCTCAGACTGCTATGAAGAACAAAAGATGATCCCACCAACAGAAGGAACCAGCCATTGACAGATATCTGCTCAACACCCTCTGCACATCCACCAGATGCAGAGAGGGGTCCTTCTAAAGAGCCTTCTCCAAGACAGACGGCATAATGACTGTCTGATAAAGATGAATGACAGCAGTTTTGGGAGAAAGGAAGACAAAATCTGCAAGGAGACAGAAGCTGTCAAGATGACCAAAGAGTTCCCTTCAAGGCAAAGACTTCCCAGACACCCGCCTGGCAGATGATATAGCCCCCAGGAAAAGCACCTTAAGGGTCAAATCCTTGAGGAAGTTCTTACAAATGGGCACAAAAGGAGACCCTGTCAATGCCTTCAACACCAGAGAGATGCTCCACTGAGGCAAAATTGGGCACATAGGCAGATGGAACATATCCTCATTCCCCGGAGGATAATGGGAAACATTGTGGTGCACTGACAATGAAATCCCTAAAGTGAGACCCGTGTAGCTCACAGGTCTGCCACCTGAACCTGGAGAGTTCAGAGCCAAACCCTGGAACAGGCCAGACTGCAAGAAGGACTCTCATATAAGCTAAGGATGTTGAGGCCCTCCGGATCTTAAGCAGAATGTCTACTACCACTCAAGAGTGGCCTTTCCTGGACAGCCTAGGCCTCTCAAGGTCTAGATCATGAGAAAGGACCAGAGCCATCCATTACCAGGAGCCTTCACCACAGTAGGCTCTTCTCTTGATATAGCAAGAGAGGGGGATAGGCCAACTGGTTCAAGGTATCCATGCACCATGACCTGTGAGGTCATTCTGGGGCCACTAGTATTACCCAGTCCAGATGGGCTCAAAACCTGTGTAGAAAATGACTCACCAGATACCAGGGAGGAATGCATACAGCATCTCTTCCTAAAGTCACTCCTGAAGTAGGTCATCCAAGCCCACTATCCATGGATCCTTCCCATGGCTGATAAAGTTCCCCATATTGGTATTCTCCTGAGTGGCAACCAAGTCAAACACTGGGAGGTCCCTTCTGTACACTATGACACTGCACATGCAAGGGCTGAGTTTCCACTCACCTGGATCCATGAGTTTCGACTCAGGAAGTCAGCCTGCACTTTACTTACACCTGCAGGCTGTTTGCGCTGCAGGCAGAGCAACTAAATGCTCCTCTTCCTAACAATACAAGTCTGTGACTTCGAGAGCCACTTTAAACAAAGACTGTGCTGGCCTGGAATCCCACATCAACTACTTAGAAAGCAGCTATATACCACCAACAATTTTCTTCCGGCACTGAGAATTTCACCTCATTTTTTGACAAACGCCACCATCATGGCATTGTCCAAGAATACTCAGACTGCTTTGCCCACTAGGAGAGGTGTAAACCTCTCCAGCACCAGATGGATTTCTCTTTACTCCAGGCAGATGAACATCTATGAGGTCTCCTGAAGGAATAAGTCTCCAGGCCAACTGACCCAGGCAGTGCACGTCCTAGTCCCCAGGCTGGCATCTGAAGTGATAATCACTCACTCTGATGCTTCCAACAACGTCCGGGTCATTAGATGGTGGAACTGCAACCAGCCCATCAACCACTCCTTGATCTAGTCAAACTGAGAGGAAGGATCTAATCAAACTGGGAATTGGATGACCAGAAGGCTAGCAGGTGCCCCTGCAGTGGGTGCACGTGCACCCTACCCCAAGGAATTGGCTTCGATACTGGAGACCCAAAGATCTGGAGGTAGTCCCAGGTCCATGCAGCTGACTGGGCACAGAATGTCCTGAGTTGACTGAAGCTTGAGAGACCTTTCTGTAATGACGAAATTCAACCCAGAAGATTATGGAACCAATACCAAACTACTCAAAGTCTGAAGACAGAAGCAAGCTGGTTCCCTGGATAGTTGAACCCAAACCCCAGCCTTTCTGGTCAAGAAACCACAAGGCTGTGTCAAATCTAGACTCCCCAGAGAGTCTGACTGGATCAGCCACTCATCTAGGAATTGGGTAACCTGGAATCCCTGCATGCATAGAAATGCCACTAGCAGTGACATGATCTTGGAAAAGGTGCAAGGAGCATGGCTGTGCAAAAGGCAGGGTCCAGAACTTGAAAATATGGTCCAGAACACAAAGCGAAGGCCACTAATGGTGCTCCCACATGTGAAAATGAAAGTATACTTTAGTAAGGACTAGGGAGATGAGGAAACCCCTCTGCCTGACCGATGGTCCTCATCTGGAAATGAAAGACTCAGAGCTTGACACTTACTGCCTTTAGGTCCAGGGTAGGCTACAAGGAACTTCCCTTCCTGGGCACCATGATGTAAATAGAATAACAACCCTGCCCCTGCTCTGTGGAGAACATGGGTAGAACATTCTGCAACTTCAGGAGACACTGAAGATGGTCCTCAAATGTCACCCATTTTAGTAGGGAGCCACATGGAAACTCTACAAGGAAATTCCAAAAAAGTACTTCCATAATTAACTAAAGCATATATTTTTCCTTTTTTTTGTTTTAACCTAAGACTGGCCTGAAACAGTGACCTTAGGATTAGAAAGCAAGGGTCTTGCTGGAGGAGCTAACACATCTTCAGCTTTCACTGAGGATCCTGAGGACCCACTAGTTTGATGTGGTATGGATCCCTTCAGAGAAAACAGTTGGAGCCATACCCCATCTGGCTGCATCTTGGGAGGGACCACCGAAACCACTGAGGAGGATTACTGGCCACAATGTAGCTATGGTGGTGACACAAACATGCTGAGAGTTCTGAAGGGACTGCCCTTTCTTGGACTGAGACCCAAAGGACAACCAAATCCTATCCAGACTCCTAGGAATCCAAGGGTGTCTCTAGACTCTATGTATGGCCCTACAAGAGGCACTCTTGGCACCTCAAGGCCTTTTCCCCTGTGGGCGAGCTTCCAAAAGGCCTTACATCATTTCACAAGGTCTTTAGAGAAGTTACACAGCAGTAACTTAAAGGCAGTTTCCACTGACCAAGTACAGAGCTAGAGCTATCATTTGGCTTCTACCACTGCCTCCACGCACCTGGAAGAGATTCTGATCGAGTCATGGAGAGAACCAACTATCTAGGCAGTCTGCTCCCACCTCGTTTTTCAGGCTGTCCGCCAGCAGCTGCATCCATAGCAAGAGGGCTTGACACCAAGCTTACACACAGCATTGGTTGAGGGCTAAAGGAGGCGGTTACAAAGGCATCCTTAAAGAAGGCCTTGACTCTCTGAACCTGAGACTTCTTGAGTGTAGTACCTCCCTCCACAGGGATGATTGAGAACTTTGTCAAAGTCATAACTAGGACTCCCACTCCAGGGAGCCCGAAGGGCTGATTCTGCTCGCCCTGGGGCCAAGGGTGCAGCAGAGAAGGACTAGGGCCCCTAGGACTCAGCTCAGGGGTTTTCTCCCCCAAACCCTATGTGCTACTGCATAGGATCAGGTTTTTAACCTCACCTAGGAGCAGGCTCTACTATCAAAGTTACCATAGTATTCTGAAAGGGCAAACCTGGACCATCTGTGAAAGAAGAGGATCACAGGGATTCTAGCCTTCACCAAGGCTTTTTTTTTTTAAATTGGAGGTCCACTGCCGCCGCCAACGAAACAAGAAAAGCTGCAGAGGGGCAATGGCAGACTGTGTGGGAGGGGAAGCCAGCTGGACCTGGACAAGGGGAGGGGTGAGAAGATGCTGGACATGGGGGTATAGGGATAGAAGGGGATACTGGGCATCGGAGGGATGGGGCAGAAAGATTATGCTGAGCATGGGGATAGAGGTACACTTGAGGAGATGCTGGACATTGGGGGAGGAAGAAGGGACAAAGTGGGGAGATGTTGGACATGGGGTATAAGGACACAGAGAGAAGATGGTGGACATGGAGGAAGGGAAGCAGGATGGGGAAAGGGGCTGATACTGGACAAGGGGAGAGAGGGAGGGAGTTAGTGAACGACTAGGGAATAAGCGGCTGGGGAAGGAGAGAGCTGGGAAAGGGAGGGTTGGGGTGAGGGAAAGAGATGGAAAGCTATAGCTAGATACAGTAAAAAGGGTGAAAATGAAGAGTGGTTGGTAAGAAGAAGGAGTGAAATCTGTATAGAGAAGCGGAAAAATAAATAGAAGAAAATTGAAAAGATCAGTGTTAGAAACTGATATAAGGGAGGAAGTGAAGACAGGAGGCGAGAGAAGAAATGGCAAATGGAGAGAAGACCATGAAAAGAGAGTTAAGAGAAGAAAGAGGAAAATAAAAAACAGAGACTGGGGCCAACACCATTAGAAAAATAAAATGACCCAACAACAAAGGTAGAAAAACAAATTTTATTTTCTATTTTGTATCTGGACAGTGTTTGTAACGTATGTATGTCAGGAGTCAGAATTGGTGTCAGACATGGCTGGGGCCTAGCCCAAGGCCAAAATCTGAGAAGGGACCCTAAAGCCCACTAGCAAGCTGTGCCTTTTTCAGTTTCAGACGGATCTAAGGCCCTCTCTGGCTTGGGGCCCAGGCAGGGCCGGATTTACCTTGAGTGAGGCCCTACGCCAACAAAAATTGTGGGCCCCCAGCAGGGGCGGCCCAAGGAGGGTGCGGGGCCTCATTTGCATAAGGGGCCTCATTTGCATAAATATTTGCATAATGTTACCATATACTAACTTTTAGTAAACGTGCCTCTTAATGAGTGTATGGATAAAGAAAGACTAAAAGATTTCTACATTACTATAATCCAGTGCCAACTGCCAGACACATTAGGAACTACTACAAACACTGCCCATTTAGAACCCATAGTAAACCCGCCGTATCCTAACAGCACTACCAGGACTCACAAAGCACCATACTCTACCAATCAAAAGGCAACACTGCAAATATTAAACCAATACATTTCAGAGAACAACAATGCATGACCTACTGGGGAAAGAGAACAAGTGGCAATGTCAAATAGGAATTATATAAACAGAACACCTCAGCTCAGTTACACATGCAGAACATAGACCATCACCAAACAAGTAATCACAATTTAGAAACAGGAAGACAATAATTAAACTGGGAATCCCAAAAGCCAAACTTGGAATGTACAACACTGTAGAAATAAAACTATACATTAATTTGCTCTTGTACTAAACAAAGCGCAGACGTTAATGATGCACATTTACCAGAGCTGACATATTCCAATTAATAAATTCAAAATAAAGAGATATTTTTCTACCTTTTGTGCATTTTTTTCAGCTGCAATTGCTCCACCCACTTTCTTCTGGTTTCTTCGTGTCTTCTGCTAACTCTCCATCGTCTGCTGTCCATTTGTCCTTTCTTCTCTCTTCTAGATTTTTTTCCATTCTCTCTCTACATCTGCTTTAACATGCTAATCTTTCTCCTTTTGCTCTTTCCTCATTCCTATTTCATCCACTCAAATTTTACCCCTCCATCCTCAATCCCCACTTACTCTCCCAATACCCGGCCAATTGTAGATTTTTTATCCCTCCCACACAAAATATTTTTCCCTTCTCCATTTTACTCTTCCAGCCCCATCCCATTCTAATCCTCACCCAACATCAGCTCCCTTCTAGTTCCAGCCTCACCCAGCATCCATTCCCTTCTAGTCCCTGCATCAGCCCATTTCCAGTCCTAGCCATCCATCAGCCCATTTCCAGTCCTAGCAACCCTCCAACCCAATACCAGTCCTAGCCCCCCATCAACCCACTTCCAGTCCTAACCCCATCAACCCATTTCCAGTCAGCCCCCCATAGCCCATTGCCAGTCCTACCCCCCCATCAGCCCACAGCCCATTACCAGTCCTAACCCCATCATCCCACCTCCAGTTTTAACCCCCCAGCCCATTTCCAGTCCTAGCCCCCCATAGCCCATTACCAGACAACCCCCATCAGCCCATAGCCCATTACCAGTCTTAACCCCCCCAAAGCCCATTACCAGTTCTAAACCCCCCCAACAGCCCATTACCAATCCTAACCCCATCAGCCCACCTCCAGTCTTAACCCCACAGCCCATTTCCAGTCCTAGCCCCCCCGCCCATAGCCCATTACCAGACATCCCACATCAGACCACAGCCCATTACCAGTCTTAACCCCCCCAAAGCCCATTGCCAGTTCTAAGTCCCCCCCAACAGCCCACAGTCCATTACCAGTCCTAACCCCTTCAGCCCACCTCTAGCCTTAACCCACCCAGCCCATTTCCAGCCCCAGCCCCCCCAATAGCCCATTACCAGTCCTACCCCCCCATAGCCCATTACCAGCCCTACCCCCCCAGCCCATTTCCAGCCCCAGCCCCCCCAATAGCCCATTACAAGTCCTACCCCCCCCATAGCCCATTACCTGTCCTACCCCCCCACAGCCCATTTCCAGCCCCAGCCCCCCCAATAGCCCATTACCAGTCCTACCCCCCCATAGCCCATTACCAGTCCTACCCCCCCCCCCCCCGTCGGCCTAAAGTAAAATTTAATTTTTAAAAAAAAACTGGTGGCTGCCGCCGCGGGGCCCCCTCTGCTGCCGCGGCAGCACGGACTGACCCGTGGGGGCCCCGTCTACAAGCTGAAGCCGTCGGTTCGGTTCGTTCCTCCCTCCGTGCAGGCTGCAGGCTGTGAGAGACGCGAAGAGAGAGCGTCTCCTCGCGTCTCTGTTAAGGAGACACTCTCCTTTCGCGTCTCTCACAGCCTGCACGGAGGGAGGGAGGGAGGAACGAACCGAACCGACGGCTTCAGCTTGTAGACGGGGCCCCCGCGGGTCAGTCGGTGCTGCCGCGGCAGCAGAGGGGGCCCCGCGGCGGCAGCCACCAGGTTTTTTTTTAAATTGTATTAAAAAAAATGAACTTGTTCTTTTTTTGTGGGCCCCTGCCGGCTGTGGGCCCTACGCCATGGCGTACATGGCGTATAGGTAAATCCGGCCCTGGGCCCAGGGTGACTGCCATGGTTGCTTTTCTCTTAATGACAATCCTGACATCTGCTGTCTTTTGTTTTATAAAATTTAGGGAGAAATGCATTTCTTTCCGTTTCTCTGGTGTTGCACTGCATGTAGAGTCTGGCTTTCTGAGGTTTTAGTTTAATTTTTGTCTACATATTTCTATTTTCACTTTGTGGTCACTTATTGGCAAAGACCTATCTGTAATATGTGTGTGCCCAAGACTGGGTATTCTGTTAGCATGGAATATCTGTTTAAGAATGTGTAGTAATCGGGCTTGTTCAGCTTTCCTAATAGGTTTATTGATATTTTAGGGCCCACTGCAATATTTACGGTGCTGCCTTTTTCTAGGTAGGGTCCTTGTGTGAGTTTTGGAAGTTAGCACTGGCATGGTAGATTTACTTTTGGTCCTGAATGACTTTTCTGTATTAACTCCAGGACTGGCCCAACCATCAAGCAATCACTTCAGGGGGTTGGCAGAGAGTGGGCATTCAAAGCTAAACCAGGGGGACATACGGGTTAACATTTGCTTAGGGTGCCAACACTTTAAATCATCTCTGGGGCTTGCTCTGATTAATTCACAATATGTTTGGTATTAACAGAGATTTTTTTTTTGTATGGTAAGATTTATGGGGAAGGTTCTAGCTCTGCTTTGCAGAGATTGTTGGGAAAGGGGCCGTGGTTCGGTGGAAGCAGAATATATGTTTGGATTTAGTACCATATCGAGTATATGTGTGTTGGAGGGGCCTGAGGACTGTGTCTAAATAGGTGCTGAAGAATCCAACCTCTTATATCATCCCTTGACCCGAACGTAGGAACGTAGTCTGGAGTTGGCAGGGAGGAGAAGGGCATAGGTAAAGGCGATTTTACCTGAAGAGCTGAGTTCCCGAGGAGAGAGAGGTAATGAGGAGTTGTAGAATGAATGCATTTGTAGGTCAGCAAGAGAAGCTTGAACTATATACAGAAACGGACAGAGAGCCAATGAAGTGACTTGAGAAGAGGGGTCATGTGAGCATAGCAACACTAGTGGAAGTTTAGTTCACCAGCTGAGTTCTGAATAGATTGAAGGGGAGAGAGATGCTTCAGCAGGAGACCAATGAGGAGCAGGTTACAGTAGTCTAAACGGAGGTGAGAAAGCAGATAAGAGCTTTGATAGTGGGTTCAGAAGGAAAAGCCAAACTTTGCTGATGGTATGGATAACGAAACAGGTTTTAGCTGCTTGTGTGCAGAGAGAGAATTCTGAATACTCGCTGTGTCTCGATGGCCTACGAACGCAGCACTGCAAAGGAGCTCTAACCACGCAGCTCTCGTCAGGCCAAAGCAGATCCTGCACACAGCAGTGTATTCACCAGGCCAGCACTTTGGTGCTAAGTGTCTTCATAATATGGGTGTTTAAAGCAAGCATTGCATCATTATTTCCCTTCCCTCCCCCCCCCCTCCGTCTTTCCTACCCCCTACCAGTAACATAATCAATTGACATTCTGGGGGATCTGGGACAGTTCATCCTTTGCAAATGATGGAAGAAGTCACACATCTGTTCTTCGAGCTGAGGGACCCAGTGCTTCCCTGCCAGAGGCCTCCTGTGGAGCAGAGAGCTGAGTCCTCTCTCCGGAAGGGGCTGCCTCAGGTACCTCATGGCTCTGGTTTCACTTCATTGTTTTCCAGGGTTTTGTTTTTTTACAGCCCCTGCCATGTGCTGTGGAGGCACAGCTGTGCTCAGAAACATCTGCTTAACTCTGGTGAGCTCTTGACACTTCTTTTCCCGCAGGGGCTCTTGAAATATTTGCAGGCCTTCCTTGTTAACAGCTTGTGTGGGGAAACAACAGGGTCCCTGCAGGGTGGGTCATTGCAGCAACTTCTAGTGATATTCTCAGTTCGGCGCTTTCTATGACAGAACATGGAAGGGTTCCCGTGTGGCGCTGGCACATGACCAGACCCCCTTCTCACCACCACTGCCATAGTGCCACATGCTAAAGGAATCTAGGAGCTGGAGTGAAGGAGTAGCCTAATAGTCAGAGCACTGGCTTGGGACCCACAACAGCAGGGTTTGATTCTCACTAGTACTTTTTGTGGCCTTGGGCAAGTCACTCAATCCTCCATTGCCTCAGAAAAATTAATGTACACTACCAAGTTTAAATTACAATGTAAACTGCCTTGACTGAAATGATAAAGCGGTATAAAAAACCTATTAAATAAAATAAATACAGCCAGAATTCTTCTTACTCTTCCTATGTGTTAAAATGTAATTTTTTGTATTTACCAGCAACTTGCAGCAAGTCCATTACTTCTTTGTACCTGTGGGCCTCCCAGACAATTTTCACAAGGGAAACTCGCTATAGAGTCCCTATTTGAACATCCACTGGCGAGTGTGCCTCAGGGAATATTTATGCAGCATGCTTTATAGGTGAAGAACAGACAGGGGAATTATATATTTTTTACCCCACAGAAACAGTACCTCGCTGTTGGCAGGACACTACTTTTCTTCCAGAGGGCGATTTTTAAAGGGCTTTTTACTGCAGGTAAAACACTCCCTCACCTGTAGAAAACTACCTGAAAATTGCTCCCTTGATGTATATACGTGTGGCCAGTCTATTGAGAATTTTGTGACTGTATCAGGGCTTGTGCAGAGAGATTATGTTTTATGTTTTGACCTCACTCCAGAGCCAACATTACCATTAGGTGAATTAGGGGCGGTGGACAAAGTGCATTCTTTCCAGGGGCCCCCACTTTCACTGCTGACACCCCTCTCTGGGGCCTGCAATGGTGGCAATGGCTTGCAAACCGCGACGTAGCACTCATCTAAATAGTCCAGCGCTGTGTTGCAGTTTCTTTCTCCTACTATCTGTCGCTACCACCACCTCCAGCACAGACTTACGGTTTATGCATAACTGGAAGTCTGTCGGAGGGGGTCAGAAGTGGCAGATAATAGGAGAAAGACAACACGATGCAGCACCGGACTATATGGCCATATTATTTTCTAATCATCTTGCTTCAAGT
Organism: Ichthyophis bannanicus; assembly: GCA_033557465.1. Classification (NCBI taxonomy): domain Eukaryota; kingdom Metazoa; phylum Chordata; class Amphibia; order Gymnophiona; family Ichthyophiidae; genus Ichthyophis; species Ichthyophis bannanicus. The sequence goes on from CM066046.1 coordinate 52,158,773, forward strand.
CTCTGGTTCCTACTTTCCTTTGTCTTCTCATAGCTCTCTCTCTAGGGACTCCAGTCCATCTGCGGCAATGGTGGTGGGAGAGGAGAAGGCTATGGGAAACTCTGTTGCCTGTTTGCAGCCACAGGTGTAGGGAATTGAAACAAGAGATATGGGACATGAGGATGGGGGAGAACTAGAGAGACCAAGGTGAGCTGCTAGAAAAGGGCAAGGAGGGGGGACCTTGCAAGATGAAGAGAAGATACTGGACATGAGGGAGGGGCATAGAGAAATTGAGGAGAAATAGTGGAAATGGAAAGGGTATTCCAATCATTGAAGGGGGACACAGGAAAATAGAGAGGAGAGGCTGGATGCAGGGGATATAGGGAGGACAAAGGGGAGATACTGGATGTGGGGGGGCAGAGAGAGATGGAGGAGAGATTATAGACATGCACTAGACAGAAGCTGGATGGGAAGGAGATGTTGAACACGGGGGGGGGGGGGGGACAAAAATGCGAAATGTAAAGACTGGTGGGGAAAGGGAGGGCTGGAGTGAGGGATGGAAAGTTTTTGGAAGATGGAGCAAAAAGAAGGGGATGACAAAGAGTCCCTGCATCTGTCCCTGCCAACAACAACAGCAGCAAATGAGATGCTTCTGTAAGTGGCAGCGGGATAAAATAAAAAAACTGGTAAAAGTCCCTACCTCCTGCCAGCAAAGATTGCCTGAGGGTTGGAGAAGGGTGCTAAGGAGGGAGTCGAGCCTAAGGGACTATCTGAGGAGGTGGGTGGAAAGGAAAAGGTGGAACATAAGGGAAAGAGAGGGAAAGGTGAGCAGCAGAACATAAGGGATGGGGTGGGTTAAGAGAAGGAAAAAGGAAGCTATTAAAACTTATTTTGAAGTCAGTAAGCCCAATGATACTACAATATGGACTTGGTGGGAGACTTTCAAGGTGAATTTGAGAGCTAAAATCATGAGTTCTGTCATTGAGGTAGGCAAGAAAAGAAAGCAGGAATTAGGGGAGTTGGATCAGGAGATTGCTGAAAAGATGAAGAAAAAGAGGGTGGCCTTTGTAAAATACAAGAGATCACAAAAAGAGGAAGACAAGTATCAGTATTCAGAAAAGCTTAGAGAAACCAGGAAAATAGTCAAGAAAGCAAAGATATCAATGGAAGAAAAAATAGCCAACACAGTAAAATGGAGGGATAAAACATTTTTCAGATATGTTAGTGAGAGGAGTAAGTGCAAAAGTGGTATTTTCAGAATGAAGAGGGAAGGGAAAGAATATATAATAGCTGATGAGGATAAAGTGGAATTGCTTAACAAAGAAGAATTGCTTAACTAAGAAGAACCTCAGTAGCTAACATGCTAGTGATACCGAGAGACACTACAAAATGCTCCAAAGCAACATCGAACAGAGCCTTTAGACTATACGCCCCAAGACTCTGGAACTCCCTACCACCACACATCAGAGCAATCCCTAACCTGAGCCAGTTCAGAAAGGCCTTAAAACATTTCCTCTTTATCAAGCATCTCACTTACTGCCCGAACCCCAGCCACTAAGCATGTCCAATACCCAATAACTCCCTCTGACATGTATATAGTTACCCATTCATGGTTATGCATATGTATATAGTTTACCCTGTTTTCCAAGTTACTTGTTCCTGTTCAATGTAATGACCTGACTTTTGTTCATTGTCGGTTACCTTTTTGTTTTATGTAAACCGCGCTGATCGCAAATAGTGCGGTATATAAGAAATGTAAATAAATAAATAAAATGTAAATAAATATTTTGGTTCTGTGTTCACAGATGAAGGGCCAGGAGCAGGACCTCAGAAAATACCGACAAATAGAAATAGAAGTGAACTGGATCTTGAACGATTTCAGAAGACTGTGTTTGCAAGGATCTAGCTAAATTAAAAGTAGACAAAGCAATGGGACCGGATGGGATACATCCAAGAGTGCTGAAGGAACTTAGGGAAGTTCCAACGGCTCCACTGTCTGATCTTTTCAATGCTTTTTTAGAGTCTGGCATGGCCTAGAAGATTGGAGAAAGGCACAGGTGGTTCTTATACCCAAGAGTGGAACCAAGGATGAAGTTGGGATCTACAGGCTGATTAGTCTGACCTCTGTGGTGAGTAAACTAATGGAAAGGCTGCTAAAACAGAGGATAGTGAGGTTTCTAGAATCCAATGGATTGCAGGATTCAAGACAGCATGGTTTTACGAGAAGCAGGTCTTTTCAGACAAATCTCATTAATTTCCTTGACTGGATGACCAGAGAGATAGATTGAGGGAGCGCTCTAGATGTGGTGTACTTAGATTTCAGTAAAGCTTTTGACATTGTTCCGCACAGGCAACTTATAAATTAATTGAATGCCCTAGGGATGAACATAACGTGATTGACTGGATTAGAAATTGGTTGAGTGGGGGGTGACAAAGCATACAGATAAATGGCGCTCATTCTGAGGAGAAGAATGTTACCAACGGTGTGCTGCAGTGGTGTCCGATTCTTTTCTAATATTTTTGTAAGTGATTTTGCAGAAGAGCTATCAGGTAAAGGTTGCCTCTTTGCGGATGATACCAAATTCTGCAATACAGTAGACACCCAGGAAGGAGTAGATGACATGAGGAGGGATTTAGCAAAGCTTGAAGAATGGTCGAGAATTTGACTGCTGAGATTTAATACTAAAAAATGCAGGGTCATGCATTTGGGCTGCAAAAATTCAAAGGAGTGGTACATTATGGGGCCTGAAGTGCTTCTGTCCATTAAAGAAGAGCAGGACCTAGGAATGATTGCTTCTGATGATCTTAAGATGGCTAAACAGGTAGAAAAGATGACATCGAAAGCTAGAAGGATGCTATGGTGCATAGGGAGATGAATGACCAGCAGGAAAAAGGAGGTGATAGAATATCGTGTGCAATTCTGGAGGCTACACCTTCAAAAGGATATTAACAGAATGGAGTTGGTGCAGCTACCAAAATGGTCAGTGGACTTCACCATAAGGCTTCTGGGGACAGATTTAACACTAGAAGCCCCAAAAGGAATTTTACCTAGAAACCCCAAAGTACGTCAATTGACGCATTATCACGACGACTGCGTTTAGCATGAAATGCAGATGTGAATTAATGTGGTTACTTATTTGTTAAATACGTGCAGTATGTGACGTCATTACATGACATCATCATGTGTTTATTGTTTGTAATGTTGAAGTAAAACTGTAAACAGTGATTGAGATGCGCCACCTAGTGAGAACGTGAATTTATACCTAGAAGCCCCAAAGTACATCAATTGACGCATCCAAGACAATTGAGTGCATCAATTGACGTACTTTGGGGCTTCTAGGTATAAATTCATTTTCCTGCTAGGTGGTGCATCTGTCATTAATTTTCGATACACATATTTGAACATCTTGACCTTGCTAACAAAGTCATGGAACATGAAGATGCATTTGCGTTAATTGACACACTTTGGGGCTTCTAGTGTTAAAGATCTGATTATGTATACTTTTGAAGAAAGACAGGAGAGGGGAGATATGATAGAGATGTTTAAATACCTCTGTGGCATAAATGCATAGCAGGAGAGGCTCTTTCAACTGAAAGAAAGCTCTGCAGTGAGGGGACATATGATGAAGGTGAAAGAGATAAACTCAGGAGCAATTTGTGCAAATATTTCTTCATTGAAAGAGTGGTAGATGCATGGAATAGTCTCCCAGTGAAGGTAGTAGAGACAAAATCGGCATCTGAATTCAAGAAAGCATGGGACAAACACAGAGGATCTCTAAAGGAAAAAAGGAACTATAGAGCTTAGTGGTTTGTATGGAAGGGAAGACTCGATAGACCATATGATCTTTATCTGCTGTCATGTTTCTATGTTTCTATCTAATGCTTAAGAAGGTGTGATTGTTAGCAAATTCTTTAAAGGCTCAGAAATCTAATAGTCAGATTGTTGATTTGATAAAGTAATGAATTAATAACAAAAGATTATGATATCTCAGAACGATTCCGAGGATACTATGAACAACTGTACTCCTCACAGTAGATACCTTGCGTGGATCTGAAAGCTTCGTTCAAAATTTGACTCATCCAATGATGATGGTGCCCAAAATTAATTATATATTGAGGATGTTACCCATAATGTTTCTCAACTCCTTTTATAAAAAAAATGACCAGTTGGTTTCTCTGATTCCTTTGTGCCTTTTTGTCAGAATGTGTTTCATGAAAACTGGGTGTAAATCCTCAAGTACATACTCCATACAACAGGCTTTTAATGAGTTGTCTCGATTGTTCCAAGAGATAATACATTATTGGAAGGGCTACCGCTCTGGTTTAAGCTGGGAACGAAGGGCATAGGGTTGCCAACCGGCCGGTTTTCAGCCGGCCTGGCCGTTTTTCAGCTGGCCTGGCTGCTTTTCTGGTGGCCATGCCGGCTGCCGGCAGAGAACTGAAACCGGCACTTAAAAAGCCATTTTTTTGCTCTGGCCGCAAGATCAGGAGTGGCCAGAGCAGAAAACCGGCTTTGCGATTGTGATTGCGCTCACAGTCCTGCCCCCCCCTTTGCAGCCGCTGCTTCTGCTTCTTACAGAGCAGCTGCTGCAATAAAGTTAATTTAAAAGTAAGGAAAACTGTGAGGGGCCTTCCGGCCCTATGAAACACCTTCTGCAGTGCCCGCCCCTCTGATGTCACTTCCTTTTCAGCCAGGGACCCTGCAGAAGGACCGGAGGACTCCTCACAGGTTTCCTTACTTTTAAATTAACTTTATTGCAGCCGCTGCTCAGTAAGAAGCAGGAGCAGCCGCTGCACGGGGGGGGGGGGGGCGGAGGGGGGAGTTAAGCTGCACGGGGGGTTTAAGCTGCAAGGGGGGGGGTTAAGTTGCACGGGGGGTTTAAGCTGCAAGGGGGGGTGTTAAGTTGCACGGGGGGAGGTTTAAGCTCCCCGGGGATGTTAAGCTCCACGGGGGGGGGGGGGTTTAAGCTGCATGGCGAGGGTTTAAGCTGCACTAGGGGGGGTAAGTTGCATGGGGGGGGGGTAAGCTGCATTGAAGAGGGGGGTTAAAATACACTGAAGAGGGGGGTTAAAAATCAACCAGAGCTCTGTGATCCTCAGTCTTGAAGGACTAGAAAGGGGGGCTGTTACTTCTAGAGAGAAATCTGCAATTGAAACATAGAAACATAGAAACATGATGACAGAAAAAGACCACAAGGCCCATCTAGTCTGTCCTTCCATAACAACAACTACAACAGTCCACTTTTTACCTTTAGAGATCCTCTGTGTTGGTCCCATGCTTTTTTGAATTCAGTTACTGTCCTCATCTCTACCACCTCCACTGGGAGACTATTCCACGGATCCACTACTCTTTCCGTAAAGAAATATTTCCGCATATCACTCCTGAATCTATCTCCCTTCACCCTCATCCCATGTCCCCTCGTCGCAGAACTTGCTTTCAATTGAAAGAGGCTCTCTCCCTGAACATTTATGCTACGGAGGTATTTAAACATCTCAATCATATCACCTCTATCCCGCCTTTCCTCTAAGGTGTACATATTAAGATCCTTAAGTCTGTCCTCATATGCTTTATAATGAAGACTACTAATCATCTTAGTAGCAACCCTCTGCACCGACTCCATCCTGTTCACATCCTTTTGAAGGTGCGGTCTCCAGAATTGCACACCATACTCCAAATGAGGTCGCACCAAAGACTTATACAGAGGCATTATCACCTCCTTTTTTCTGCTAGCCATTCCTCTCCGTATGCACCCAAGCATTCTTCTAGCTTTTGCCGTCACCTTTTCTACCTGTTTAGCTACTTTAAGATCATCGAACACAACTACGCCTAGGTCCCGCTCTTCTTTAGTGGACAAAAGTACTTCACCTCCTATGCTGTATTGCTCCCTTGGATTGCTGCAGCCCAAATGCATGACCTTACATTTTTTAACATTAAATCCCAGCTGCCAAATTCTAGACCATTCTTCAAGCTTAGTTAGATCCCTCCTCATGTTATCTACACCTTCCTGGGTGTCTACTTTATTGCAGATTTTGGTATCATCCGCAAAGAGGCAAACCTTACCCGACAGCCCTTCCGCTATATCACTAACAAAGATGTTAAAAAGAATCGGACCAAGGACAGATCCCTGGGGCACACCACTGGTAACATCCTTCTCCTCAGAGTGAGCTCCATTTACTGGAAGCTAAATTGTGAGTGTATACTTCTGGGAATTTTTCTGAAAGGAATTTTTTTTCTGTTAAAGCTAATTAATCTGTGAACCCACTATTTTTTGTTGAATCAGTCAGGGCCTAGTAGCAGCAGTTTAAGATTCAATTTAAAAAACAGAAGAGAACTTTCTGGTTACCTTTCATACCCAGTAGAGAGCTGTAGTTTAAATTTCATAGTCACTCAGGGCCTAGCATCAGCAAAGTACTTTTAGATTCAATTTAAAACACAGAAGAGAGCTTTCTGGTTAAATTTAGAATCCAGCAGAGAGCTTGTAGTTTAAATTTCATGGTCACTCAGGGCCTAGCATCAGCAAAGTACTTTTAGATTCAATTTGGAACGCAGAGGAGAGCTTTCTGGTTGAATTTAGAATCCAGCAGAGAGCTTGCAGTTTGAGTTTCATAATAGGTTAGGGCCTGGCAGCAGCAGAGAGCTGTAATTTGAATCAAATCAGAATATAGCTTACCTCAGCAGCACAGGACAGGGTACTGTGTAGCAGCCCTCTTAAATAGGTGTTATATCCCTCCCCACGCCCACCCACCCCTGGGATAATCACAGCTTTATAGGTACTTGCACATCTTAAAAGACAGGAGGTGCTCTCAGGTGAAGCTCGTTACCCAAATCAGTCATACACTAAGGACCTGAGATTAATTAAGCTTCAGGTGAACAAGGTATATTAAACTTATTAGGTACAGTTTTATTGGTATAAATATCCATAGCACCCTTTAGTACGTAAAGAACTTAAAGATCTAAACACAAACAAAACTAAGATGCAGACAGCAGTCCAGCAGCGGGATGTGGGATTTCCAGTCTTTTGCAATGAGTGTCACATGTATGATTTTCTCCCAGTTGGTGAGAGGTCTTACATGTGCACTAGGTGCAAGGAGCTCTTTGCTCTCAGGGAACGAGTCCGTTCTCTAGAGGCTAGAGTAGCAGACTTGGAAAACATAAGACAGACAGAGAGGTACATAGACGAGACCTACAGGGATATAGTCCTGAAATCCCACCTCCAGTCTGGCAGCATCCCTGTTGCCATGGAGGAGAGAGGTCACGTGACAGGAGAGCATCAACCTGGTGTGGCAGGAAGTGATCCTGTAACTAGGACCTGTCCTCCAGGTGATGTAAACCCCTCTCGCACTGAGGAGGTTTCTCCAGGGCCATGTGCCCATGAGGGAAGGGTTAGGACAGCAGTTATAGTTGGTGATTCGATCATTAGGCATGTAGATAGCTGGGTGGCTGGTGGACGTGAGGATCGCCTGGTAACATGCCTGCCTGGTGCGAAGGTAGCGGACCTCACGCGCCACCTAGATAAGGTCTTAGATAGTGCTGGGGAGGAGTCTGCTGTCTTGGTACATGTCGGTACCAATGACATAGGAAAATGTGGTAGGGAGGTTCTGGAAGCTAAATTTAGGCTTTTGGGTAGGAAGTTGAAATCCAGAACTTCCAGGGTAGCGTTCTCCGAAATGCTTCCCGTTCCACGCGCAGGACCCAAAAGGCAGGCAGAGCTCCGGAGTCTCAATGCGTGGATGAGACAATGGTGCAGAGATGAGGGGTTTGGATTTGTTAGGAACTGGGGAACATTCTGGGGAAAGGAGGGGCTCTTCCAAAGGGATGGGCTTCACCTTAACCGGGATGGAACCAGGCTGCTGGCATTAACCTTTAAAAAGGAGATAGAGCAGCTTTTAAACTAGATGATAGGGGAAAGCCAACAGTCGCCCAAGAGCGCATGGTTCGGAAGAATGTATCCTTGAAGGATACTACAAAAAGCAGAGAGGTTCCAAAAAAGAGTAAAGTAGCCCAAATGCCCTCAGGTATGGAGCAGACAGAGCTTAAAGATCCCAAATTACCCATGTCTACCAATAGCCAAATTAATATGAATAAAATACAGTCTCTAAAATGCTTGTATGCAAATGCTAGAAGTCTACAAAACAAGATGGGAGAGTTAGAATATATAGCACTAAACGAGAGGTTAGATATGATTGGAATATCAGAGACATGGTGGAAGGAGGACAACCAGTGGGACACCGTGATACCTGGGTACAAACTGTATCGTAATGATAGAGCTGATCGAATTGGTGGAGGGGTTGCGCTCTATGTAAGAGAGGGCATTGAGTCAGAAAGGATTAAAGTTTTGCAGGAAACAAAATTTGCTGTAGAATCTCTATGGATTGAAATTCCATGTAAAAAGGGGAAGGCGATGGCAGTGGGGGTGTACTATCGTCCGCCTGGCCAGAATGAACAAATGGATGATGAAATGCTCAAAGAAATCAAGGAAGCTAGCAAAAGTTACAGTGCAGTAATAATAATGGGTGATTTCAATTACCCCGGTATCGACTGGGTCAGTGTCACAGCAGGACATGCTAGGGAGATAAAGTTCCTAGATGAAATAAATGACTGGTTCTTGGAGCAGCTGGTTCATGAACCGACCAGAGGGGAAGCAATATTAGACCTAGTCCTTAGTGGAACACCAGATGTAGTGCAAGAGATAAGGGTGTTGGGGCCACTTGGCAATAGTGATCATAGCATGATCGCCTTTGATTTAATTAGTGGAGGAGGGATAGTAAGGAAATCCACAGTACTACCTTTTAACTTTCGAAAGGGAGACTATGATAAAATGAGGAAACAGTTAAGAAAAAACTAAAAGGAGCAGTTGCAAAGGTTAAAGACTTACATCAAGCTTGGGTGTTGTTTAAAAATACTATCTTGGAAGCCCAAGCCAGCTTTATTCCACGCTTTAAGAAAAGTGGAAGGAAGTAAAAAAAACTGCCAGCATGGTTTAAAGGTGAGGTCAGAGAGGCTGTTGTTGCCAAAAAAGCATCTTTCAGGAAATGGAAAAAAGAGCCAAACGACGAAACCTGGAAACAGCACAAGCACTGGCAAGTCAAATGCAAGGCATTAATAAAGCAGGCAAAAGGAGAATTTGAGAAGAAGCTTGCTGCGGAAGCAAAAACGCGAAATAAAGATTTTTTTCAAGTACATTCGCAGCAAAAAACCTGTGAGAGAGTCAGTTGGTCCATTAGATGATAGAGGCGTTAAAGGGGCACTAAGAGGTGACAAGGCGATAGCAGAGAGACTGAATGAATTCTTTGCTTCAGTCTTTACTGAGGAAGATGTAGGGATGTTACCCATGACTGAAGTGGTATTTAAAGGTGCAGAAGAGTTGAAGGAAATATCGATACATCGGGAAGATGTCTTACAACTATTAGATAAACTGAAGAGTAGCAAATCACCTGGGCCGGATGGTATACATCCAAGGGTGTTGAAAGAACTGAAATATGAGATTGCAGACCTGCTATTAGTAATCTCTGAACTATCATTAAAATCATCTCTAATTCCTGAAGACTGGAGGATAGCCAATGTAACACCAATTTTTAAAAAGGGTTCCAGGGGTGATCCGGGAAACTACAGACCGGTGAGCTTGACGTCAGTACCGGGAAAAATGGTAGAAACCATCATAAAGAATAAAATTATTCAGCATTTAGATAGTCATGGCCTAATGGGAGACAGCCAACATGGCTTTCGACAAGGAAGTTCTTGCCTTACTAATCTGTTATGTTTTTTTGAAGGTGTGAATAAACAGGTGGACAAAGGTGAGTCGGTTGATATAGTGTATCTGGACTTTCAGAAAGCTTCTGACAAGGTCCCTCATCAGAGACTTTTGGCAAAACTAAAGAGTCATGGGATAGGAGGCAGTGTACTACTATGGATCAGGAACTGGTTAAAAGATAGAAAGCAGAGGATAGGGCTAAATGGCCAATTTTCCCAATGGAGAAAGCTGAATAGTGGTGTACCCCAGGGATCTGTGCTGGGTCCGTTGCTTTTTGACATATTCATAAATGACCTGGAAAGTGGAATAACGAGTGAGGTTATCAAATTTGCAGATGACACAAAACTATTTAAAGTTGTTAAAACCCAAGAGGATTGTGGAAAATTGCAAGAGGATCTTGATAAATTGGAGGACTGGGCATTAAAATGGCAGATGAAATTTAATGTGGACAAGTGCAAAGTTATGCACCTAGGGAAGAACAACCCAAACTATGGTTAGACGATGCAAGGTTCCACTGTAGGAACCACCACACAGGAAAAAGATTTAGGCGTCATTGTGGATAACATGTTAAAACCCTCGGCCCAGTGTGCAGCGGCGGCCAAGAGAGCAAATAGAATGCTAGGTATGATAAGGAAAGGAATGGAAAATAAAACAAAAGATATTATAATGCCTCTATATCGTTCCATGGTGAGACCGCACCTTGAATATTGTGTGCAATTCTGGTCGCCGTATCTTAAAAAGGATATAGCGTTATTAGAAAAGGTTCAGAGAAGAGCCACCAAAATGGTAAAGGGGATGGACGGATACTCCTATGAAGAAAGGCTAAAAAGGTTAGGGCTCTTTAACCTGGAAAAGAGACGGCTGAGGGGAGATATGATAGAAGTCTATAAATTAATGAACGGAGTGGAACGGGTAAACGTAGATCGATTGTTTACGTTATCAGAATATAGACAGACTAGGGGACATGCAATGAAGCTACAGGGTAAACTATTTAAGACTAATAAAAGAAAATATTTTTTCACTCAACGTGTAATCAAACTCTGGAATTTGTTACCGGAGGATGTAGTAAAGGCTGTTAGTGTAGCTGGGTTTAAAAAAGGTTTGGACAAGTTCCTGGAGGAAAAGTCCATAAACCATTATTAAGAAGGGACCCAGGATATCAATGCTTGACCCAGTACAAGCATTGTGGAACCTGTGTCTTTTGGGGAAACTGCTAGGTACGTATGACCTAGATTGGCCACTGTTGGAAACAGGATACTGGGCTTGATGGACCTTGGTCTGACCCAGTATGGCATATCTTATGTTCTTATGTACACTGAGGAGGGGGGTTAAGCTGCACGGCGGGGGGGGGGGGGGAAGGTGAAGCTGTACTAGGGGGGTGAAGCTGCACTGGGGAGGGAAGATGAAGCTGCACTAGGGGAGTGAAGCTGTACTGGGGGGGGGGGGGGGCGGAAGGCTCCACACAGGTTTAGATTTATTTTTATCTTAACTTTATTGCAGCCGCTGCCCTGTAAGAAGCAGGAGCAGCGGCTGCAAGGGGAAAGAGATGGCAGAAGGGACTGACAGGTGGAAGGTGAGAGCTGGAAGAGAGCTGAAAGGTGGGGAGAAGGTGGCTAGAAGGGAGCTGACTGAGGGGGTAAGGGGGGCTCAAAGAGAGCTGACATCTGGGAATGGTACTGGTAAGTGACTGGGTAATGGGGAGGAGGCCGGAAGAGATGGGGCACTGGGACTGGAAGGGAGCAGAAACATGAGGATGGCACTGGAAGGGGGATGAACACAGGTTAGGGTGACTGGAAGGGAGCTGATCCAGGGAAGGCACTGGGAGTGGAAGTGAGCTGATACCTGGGATGGTGTTTGGAATACAAGGGGCTGGACAGTGAGTAAGGAGGGGGACTAGAAGGGAATGGACACCACTGGGAACACAAGGGGATTGGCATTGGAATGTAATGGGAGGGGAGGACTGGAAAGGGGGCTGATGGAGGGTTACTGGGACTGGAAATAGGCTGATGGAAGGAAGTGAAGAAAAGAAAAGAAGAGACAAGAAATGGCAGATGGACCATAGACCACAGAAAGAGAGCTAAGAGAAGACAGGAAAGCAGAAGCCTCAGATCGGAAACAGCATGATCAGAGAATAAAATGGTCAGACAACAAAGGTAGAAAAAATAATTTTATTTTCAATTTAATAATTGGAATTTGTACTACCTTTATATTTTACACAGTATGGGGAACTGCATCTCTTATTAATCACATATTGCACTGCATGCACAGTCTGTCTTCTTGGGGTTTCAGTTTAATTTTTGTCTATATATTTCTCTTTTTGTTTTATGCTCATTTATTGATAAAGACCTGTCTGTATTGTGTGTGTGTGTGTACAACCAATGCTGCGTGTTCTGTCAGTATAAAATTGCTGTTTAAGAATGTGTAGAAATCTTGCTCGTTCAGTTTGCACATTGCCCTCTCTGCAATTTTTCTGGGGACAGGAGGTGGAGCAAGGGTGGGATGGAGCAGGCCAGGCCAGGGAGGGGGGTTGGGGTGTTCATGGGCAGAGCGTGACTAGCCACAAGTGGCAGGTTTTTCTCCTTCCAAAAGTTGGAAACCCTAGAAGGGCAGGAGGGAGAGAGTTCCAAAGGGAAGGATGACAATGTGAAAAGAAGAGGAGTGAGCTGTCACTGAGCGGACGGAACGAAGACCAGGAATGTCAAGGAGATGCTGGAAGGGGGGGTTCAGTGATAGGAGACGTTAGAGTAAGACAAGGTGACTAGAACGAAGAGCATGGAAAGCAAGCAGAAGAGGTTTATACTGGATACGAAAAGTGACCGGAAGCCAGTGATCAGTGGAGAAGGGTAACAAGGGTAAACTTGTGGTCGCGGTGAATGAGTCGGAGGATAGTGCTCTGAATCAGTTGGAGGTGGTAAATCTGGCGCTGGGGAAGACCAGAAAGAAGGGAATTTGCATAGTCAGGGCGAGTGATAATCAGAGAAACAGCTCGAGGGTTGGTCAAGAAGCTTGCAAACAGAACGAATCTGCTGCAAGGTGAAGAAGCAGCATTGGACGATAGAAGTAATGTGACCAGAAAAAGAAAGCTGGGAATCAAAAGAAACGCAAGGATTTCAACAGTATCCTGGGTTCTCTAATTCACATTTCAAAGTCTGCTTCCCTCATGCAATCTTTGTTTTTCCTGACCTATAGAGCTTTTGTACTCCTCTCTCCTTAGCAAAATGGAAGGAAGGTGAGAGTAATTGCTCCTGGTCTTGTAAAATGAATACAGTCGTCCCTCGCCACTTCGCACTTCGACTTTCGCGGCTTCACTCTATCAGGGTTTTTTCAAATACAGTACAGTATACAGTATTTATTAAAAAGTTGATTGAGACAGTGAAAATGATACAGCGCTCGGTTGTCTGAGTCAATCGGGTGTGGTGAAACCAAGACAATCAGAGCGTGCTTGTCTCATACACGCTTCTACATCGCTACGCATTGGAAGCATCTTTGCTCTTGTAAGTGTTTGCGATTGAGAACCTTTATCTAAGCCCCACGATGGCTCCTAAACGTGCTGCTTCTTCTAAGCCTTCTGATGATGAAACTAAGCGCCGGAGGAAGATGCTTACCATCCAGGAGAAGATGAAACTCTTGGATATGAACAAAGATGGCAAGAAAATCGTGGAGGTTGCCCGCCATTACGATGTGAATGAGTCTACCATTCGCTCCATCCATAAAGATGAAAAAAACATCCATGCAACGGCTACTGTCTCTTTCAACAAGGAAGCAAAGCGCGTCGTGACAAGTCGTAATAAGTTCATAGTGAAAATGGAGTCTGCCCTAGCCATTTGGATCAGCGACAGCCGCAAGAAAAACATTCCGTTGGATTCTCTGGTCATCCGGGAGAAGGCGAGGCAGCTCTATCAGCACTTTATGGTAGACGAACCTCAACCAGGACCCTCTTCTGTTCATGGATTTCATGGCGAGCAAGGGTTGGTTCAAGAAGTTCCAGAAGAGGTATCATCTGAAGAGTGTCGTTCTCCACGGAGAAGCTGCCTCTGCTGACCAGCTTGCAGCAGAGGACTACGTGAACAACACGTTCCAGAAGATACTTGAGGAGGGCGAGTATCATCCAGAACAGGTGTTCAATATGGATGAAACAGGACTGTTCTGGAAAAGAATGCCTTCCCGGACATTCATTTTCAAGGATGAGGCCAAGATCCGTGGCTTCAAGGCGTATAAGGATCGCGTGACTATTGTTATGTGTGGAAATGCTGAGGGAGTTTTGCTCAAGCCTGCCCTTATCTACAAGGCCAAGAACCCTAGGGCCCTGAAGAATAAAAACAAGAACCTGCTGCCAGTGCATTGGATGCACAACAACAAGGGCTGGATCACAAAGCAGCTGTCATCGGACTGGTTCTATGAGTGCTTCATCCCCCAAGTCAAGCTGTATCTCGTGGAGAAGGGACTCGAGTTTAATGTCCTTCTCCTCATGGACAATGCTGGAGGTCATGAGCAAGACCTATCCTACGACAGTGTGCGGATCGAGTTCCTTCCTCCCAACACCACTTCACTGATCCAGCCCATGGATCAAAGCGTTATTCGCATGTTCAAGGCCCTCTATACGCGAAACACCCTGCAGCACCTCATTGAAGGCATGGACCTTGAGGAGAACTTCTTGCTGAAGGAGTACTGGCAGCAGTATACCATCGCGACCTGTCTGAAGAACATCCAGGCCATGTTGAAGGACATGAAGACGGAGACCGTGAAGGCCAGCTGGAAGAAGTTGTGGCCTGAAATCGTCCACGACTACAGAGGATTCACCCCAGAGAATATAAGCAACTCGGCAGTGGATAAGGCAGTTAGGCTAGCCCGGATGCTGGGAGGAGAAGGTTTCGCGGATATGACCCGCGATGACGTGGATGAGTTACTGGAGATGCATTCGGACCCTTAACTGACGAGGATCTGGTGGAGATGACTAAGTCTGCGAGTGAGGAGGAGGAGGAAGAGCAGCCCGAGGTTCCTGGGGGTCAGGAGGAGGAAGTTGGCCTTACACTTGTGTGTCTCTCGCAAGTCATGAGAACTATTAAGGAAGGACATGATTGACGAATGGGACCCACAAATAATGCGTGCATTGCGGTTCCGGAATGCACTTGATGGAGCAATGGAACCCTACAAAAGCCTCCTCATGCATATGAAAAGACAGCGCCAGCAACTGCCTATCACGATGTTCTTCAGCCGTGCACCCAGACACCCACTGCCTACGCCTAGTACAGGTACTCCTTCAGCGGAAGAAGATGACGACGCACTTGCTGAAGATACTGCACCGCCTGAAGACTCTCTTACTGAAGTCGTGCCTTCAGAGGAACAGTAACCTTGCTCTTCTTTGCTGTGAAGTACATCTCTGTGTGTTTGTGTAATTAAATGTACAATAATAATACAGTAATATGATATTTGTAAGTCTAATACCTGTATGTCTTATTTTCTCTTATTTTGTCTAATATATTGCGTAATACAAATGTAATAGTGACTAAAGGGGTGTTATTTCATTTCTAGAGGGCTCTAATAAAACCATATTTAGAAGGTCGTAAACAGGTTTTCTATGCTCTATGAAAATATTCGATTTATAAATAAAGAATCCTACTTCGCAGAAATTCATTTATCGCGGTAGAGTCTGGAACAGATTAACCGCGATAAACGAGGGATGACTGTATAGGAACCTTTTTTTATTTATTGTTTGATTGTTCACATGTTCAAATAATTTTTGTCTCAAGTGCACAGATTAAAGAAGTTTTAAAACTTGAAACTGATTTGACGTTTCGTATTTTGATTTTACAATCTCTTGCAGGTATACCCTCCTTGGGAAAAGAACAAAGGGCTCAATATTGCATTGGGCAGGCTATTCTTAATCCTAGATATTCAATGTTGTGGCAACGGCATTGAATATCCGGAGTTGCCGCACATGCCCTGGAGCCACCGAAGCTAACCGAGTAGTGATGATATTACACCGCTACGTAGTTAGCTTCCACTGGTAAAACTAAGCCAGCTTTTGCTACACCTAGTTTCACCCGTCAATCACTAACCAGGTAGCAGTACAATATTGCCGCTACCCGGTTAGCGACAGTCTCCTTCTTCACACCACCCTGGAAAGCCCACAAAATGCCCTGGGACGTGTAGCGGGGTTCGAAGGGGATATTCAGTGGCACTAACCGTGTAAGTACCGTTGAAGATCCCGATTTAAGGCACTCACATGGTTTACTGGGCTGTGAACTGCGTAAGTGCCTTTCGAATATCATACTGGGGTAACTTTTAAGTTATCATCAATAATTAGAAAGACACTTTGCAGCTTGAAATGCACCAGTTGTGCAATTTAATGTGTTTATATCATAAATTCAAGTCGAATTATGAGGTTTAGTGTTTGAGAGATATACAGAATAAGGTGAAATGGAAATTGCTTGATTCATATTGGCAATGCACCCCCTTAAAAATGTTCTTTTAAATCAATAGATTTGTAAATATGTCCTGTTGATTGTACAAGACTGGTTGGGTTGGGGTTTGTTGTTCCTTTATGTTTTCTTGAGTTGTAGTGTCTTCTATATGAAAAATTAATTATGTGCTTTAAAAACAAACAGAGAAGGAAAAAGGCTGAAAAGGGCAGTGGAAGGAGCGTAGCATAATGAAGGGCGCATGACATAAGGAAGAGGGAGGGTGAAAGACAAGGGAGGAAAGGAGAAGAGGGGAGATGAGAAAGGGTAAGGTGGGGCAGAGAAGGCGGGGAGGGTCAAGAAGGGCTGAGGGGGAGGGGGAAGGGAAAGGTGTAAAAGGGTGGGGCAGGAAAAGGGGAGAGAGTGAAATGTGGCAGGAGAACAAGAGAAGAGAAAGTGACAAAGGGTAGGGAGGGGGAAAAGTGCAAGAGCGGGAGAGGGACAAGGAGTTTATGTAGGAGGATGGGAGCCTACATGCCCAGAGCCATGCACACACCCTCCCAATACGCCCCTGCTCCCACCCCAGCACACACATAACCCCACGTACACACAAACACACACAGCCCCAGCACACATACCCACTCACACGCACACACAGCCTCTAGCATACCCTTCCCAACCTTTTACATCCCACCCTCACATGCCCACCGATAAACTGCTATAAGACTGGAATAATCAAAGCTGTACAGCCCTTCACATCGCATTACTAGGGCATCTGTCTGGATACACACAACTGCTCTTGTTTGCTTCTGCCTGGGGCTTTTGCAGCCTCCTCCTGTTAAAATTGCTGTGACTCCTTCTAAACTCAGCTCTTCTGATTCCTCTCTGCTGCTCCATTTCCCCTTGGATCCTCCTGCCAGTCTAGCCTTGCATGCCTGATCTTTTCCTTTATCTCCTTCTCTGGCGCTATCATGGCCCCTCACACACTCAACCCCCCCTACCAGCTGACCTGCTCTCTCTGGTGGTCCCTGGCTCTGATTCCTGCACTTGGCCTCAAGGGCTTCGGTGATCCATTTGTGCTCCCTCCTAAGCTATCCTTCTAATTTTATTCTCCTTTTTGGTACCACAAACATCCACAAAAGTATACTTGCTTATAGGTAGCCTTTATTATCAATTTGTCGGCCTCTAGGAGTAAGCTGCCAATCATCTGCCATTTTGGTCAACCATAACTTCCTCTTGAACCCTGAAGAACCAAGTAGTGAGGCCCATGGGTTCACTACACTATACTGCTATCCACCTCTGACTTAAAGTTACACAGCAGTTGGAATTCTCTATGGCTTTGGGAGTTTCATCATCCCCAGGATAAACCCATAGGGGAGCCAGGAATTACACTACTAAGCAAAAGGTCTAGAAATGACAAAACCAGCTGTACATGCACACTTACGACTCCAGAGAGCACTATTACATCCCCCTTATATCCCAACACCTCCCACCCTCTCCTCTTCTGCCACCAGTAAAGCCTGTCTTCCAGAAACAACAGAGGCTTGATAGCCTGAGAAATTCCAGCAGAAAGCCTCTTTTTGGGTGGGTTTCCCCTTCCAATTGTACCGTAATCATAGCTTTTTGTTACTTTTCTCAGTAATGAAAACACAAACTCTGGGCTGGCCAATCTCCAAAGAGATATGTGGACTAACACAAACAGTGTTAGCATTGAAAGTCGTTAAAATAAAATGGGCACCTCATATATTCTCGGGTTACTTAAAAGTGCATCCAATGTTCCTGTATCAGGCATTTCTTTTGCTCACCTTCTCACTATAGGCCATAGGATCAGCTGATCTCATACCTCTTCCCAGCTTATATCATTTGGTAATGTTATCAAGTTTTCCTACTGTGTTTCCAAACTCTTTATGCCCATAAATTTTATACTGTTAGGATCTAAAACTGTCACAGGATTGGAAAAATGTCTAGCTTGAAAATATGCCAAAAAATGTGCATTAAGCATATTCCACTTTATTTTGACTTGTTCAAAGAAGGGAAAGTGACCTTTACTTAAGTTTGCTAAAGTCCTCAGGTTTCTGCACCCTCAATACTGCCATTTATCAAAATGGATTTCTCTCTTTCTGAGATGTGTCGTTAACTATCAGTATCACAAAGAGGAGCCAATTAAGGAGCCAAGTACAAAACTTCAATTTTTCTGGCTTTTTGAAGTGGTTTTTAAGACTCTAGGAGGTATGTTTACAAAGCAGCAGTAGCGGCCTCCGTGCAATATCAGAGCCATGGCCCCATTGATTTCAATGGGGCCACGGCTCTGATATCACACGCAGGTTGTTACCGCTGCTTTGTAAACATACCCCTAGGGATGGCTTAAGGCAAAGAATGAGATGGGTTCCCCACCACCACTAGCAAGTCATCCAAAAGGGAGGGCTTCCTCCAAGTTTGGAGAGAGGCTTTCTTACTCAGAACATTGGCCAAGCGGTTGCCCCAAGAAAAAAAATGCAACTTATGTTCCCAGGCTATATCATAAAGCAATTGCAATTTTGCAATTGATGGTAATACTCAGCAAAAATGGTAGCAATTAAATTATGAAGCCTAGGACTTTAATATAAAAAATACTGACCCCTAACTTTGCACACTGGACCATCATAATGTTAATTGTAATCATATATTTTGTATCCACAGAAGTTCCCCTCACCCAACAACAAGTGCAGAGTAGAACAAGCACATTTCCCTATAGAACTCAACATACAAAAAAATGTCTGTTTCTCGTTCATCTCAGTAACAGCAACATAAACCCTTCCATGTACAAAACCCTACAAAAGTCACTCAGGACCAGAACTCACACAAGGAGCCTATCTGGAAAAGAAGCACCATAAATATTGCAATTAGAAAATTAATACAACTACTGGGAGCACTGAACAAGCAAACTTAATACAGATCCCTACACAGAAACTCCATGCTAACAGAATTCCTGGCCTCTGTCACACATGCTGAATAAATTAGTGTAAACTCAACATAGAAATATGTAGATAAAAATTACACTGAAGCCCATGAATATACACTCTGCATGCAGTGCAAAAGGCAGATTTAAATTCCAAAATTTACATATTCCAATCACTATGTTGAAAATAAAATTCTTTTTTTCTGCCTTTGTTGCGTGGCCATTTTATTTTTCTAATTGCCTTGCTCCCAAATTTTGGTTTCCACTTTCCTCTGCTTGTCTTCTCTTAATTCTTGCCAGACTCTCCTTTCCATTTGTCATTTATTTTCTCTCTTCCTGCCATCACTTCTTGCCTACATCTATCTTTGGCATTAAATCTTTTATTTTCAGCTCTCTTTCATTTAGTTTTCTGTTTCTCCACTCAGATTTCACCCCATGTGGTCCCCTTTCCTTCCCTATCTCCCCTTTCCTTTTTCCCCTTCCAGATGTCCATCATCTTCCTTCTTCTTCCCCCCTCCCCCCCCCCCACAGGTGTCCAGAATCTCCCCTTCCTTCCTTCCTTTCCTTTATCTGCCAATATCTAGCATTTTCTCTTCACTTCCCTACCCCTTCAGGTGTCTAACATGGCCCTTTCCTACCCTTTGCCATGTTCAGCCTTTTCTCCATTTTTCCTTCTCCTTGCTGAGCCTGCTTACTCCCCATCTCCATTATTTCTGCTGCCACTGTCCAGGGTGAAAGCAGAATACTTAAAAGCAGTGTGTGAAGCCTGGAGACCTTGAGTGTGTGCAGGTGCTCAATGGCCCCGTGCTGCTTTTAAGTGCTGCTGTCTTCCTTTGCCATGTCACTGCCCCCCCCCCCCCAAAGTCTGCCACTCTAGATGGCTAACTAGTCCACCTAGTGATAGACACAGCCCTGTGCCCTCCCTACCATCCTCAGCAGAAGAGTTCCATTATATTAAATCTAGCCCTGTGCTCTTGTTCCTGAAATAAACTTGTGCTGTATTGTTATTCAGCAGTATTGAATATTTTCCAATGTTACAAATTAGTGACAAAGATGGGATGGATCTGTTTTTATTTCCACCACCAGCTTCAAGCCTGCAATTTCATGTGCTGTTGGATAAGAATGTTTGATACCTCAGGAGCAGCAGAACGCCTTTTTGTTTGGAGGGGCCAAGCTCCACCAACTCCACCCCCTGTTATAAAATTACCCTTGAGGTGTGAAAGCCAATTCAACACCTGTGCTAGAAGAACCAACAAAAGACACATGATCAACATCCTCTTTCTGATCATGATCAAACTCTTTCTTGCCCTACTAGCTCTCCAAATCCAGCAATTCGGTCTATCAGCTTTTTATTATGCAGACGATATCGTCATCCTCCATCATACCAATCCCTTCCATCTTGACCTCGGGCCCTAAATTTCTGCCTTTCCCTGGTGGCAGAATGTTATCCACAAACTGCCTTCACTTAAATCTGGCTAAGACATCTTCCACTTGGTTCATCTTCGGGAACTCCTGTCCTTCCGCTGCTCCTGCTCTTGGGAACACCTCTATCCCTATGGTCCCATCTTTTCGATATCTGTGGGTTGTACTTGATTCTAACCTAACTCTTAGAGACCACATCTCCCAACTCACTAAGAAATCTTACTTTTCTCTTTGACAAATACGAGCTATCTGTCCCTTTCTCTCTCTCTCCGCTTTGACCACTCCCACGCTGTCCACTGTTATTTCTCGCCTCGACTTCTGCAATTCTGCCCTTGCGGGTGTCACACACACTCAGCTACACCGTCTCCAACTTATTCAGAATACTGCAGCCAGGATTCTAACTCACTTGTCGTGTAGGGATCACGTCACTCCCTTATTAATTCACTTACACTGGCTCCCAATTGAATACCGTATCTGCTACAAGATCCTTACTTTGGTGCACCACGTTATCAGTACTCACACGCCGCTATACTTAGTTGACCTCCTCCATTTTTACACCCCTACACGCAACCTCCATTCACTTCACATAAACCATCTCCACGTTCCCTCCCCGTCACGTGCACACCTGCAATCCACTCGTCACTCAGCCTTCTTTTTATTTATTTTTATTTTATTTAAAACAGATTTCTATACCGCCTTTTCTTACAATCAAGGCGGTCTACACGGCAAACAATCAACCAATTACTGTGTCTAGTGTGTGCATGCAGTGAGCATTGTGTGTGTATATGGTTGTTGATTCTTGGTGAGCTATTTACAGTGTGTGCTATTTACAATACTATGTACATCAGGACTTTAATTCAGTACCATAATCGTGTTGTGAGGGGAGGGTGGTTGATCTGGGGGGTTTTCTGTTGCAGTTTAAGTGCTGTCACCATAGTGCTCTATGAAGAGGGTTGTTTTTAGCAGCTTCCTAAAGTCCTTAATGTCTGTTGTTCACTGTAGTTCATTGGGGAGGGCGTTCCAAATTGTTGGAGCTGCCTTTGATAAAGCTCGTTTTTCGGTGTCCTTGCATACCTTGGTGAAGTCTCTTGGAGTGTTGACACGGTTGGATGTGCCTCTTCTCCTCGGTCTTGTGCTGCTGTCGGGTTGTATGAGTGGGTGTAGGCTGAAAGCTGATGATTGTTGTTTGATTTTGAATATGTGTATGACTGTCTTGTATTTGATGCGGGATCCGATTGGTAGCCAGTGTAGCTCTTTTAGAGTGGGTGTGATGTGTGCTTGTTTTGTGGTACCAGATATTATGCGTGCTGCTGTGTTTTGCGCCAATTGCAGTGGCCTGATTGTCTGTTTTGTTAGTCCAAGATAGATTGGATTACAGAAGTCTAGGATTGGGGTTATTAGTGCCTAACAGACTGTGTGGAAGTGATCCTGAGAAAGGAGGGGCTTGAGGCGTTGGACTAGTCTCATCCTGTGGTATGCATTTTTGGTGGTTCTGCTGATGTGGGACTGAAGGTTCAGTTCTTTGTCCAGTGTCACTCCAAGGTATTTCACTTCTGGTTGTATGGGTATGGTTGTGTTGTCTATCTTGATGTTGCGAGGAGGGATGAAGTCAGAGTTTTGTGTGATGATTAGTGCCTCGGTCTTGCTGTAGTTTATGGTCAGGCTGTTGTCTTGAAACCAGTTGTTCATGTGCCTGAGACATTCTGTTATCTTGGAGTAGTCTGGATTGTCGAGGGTGATTGGTGTGTATATCATTATGTCATCCGCATAGATTGTGTATTTTATCCTGTGTTTCTTTTATGATGCTGCATATTGGCTGGATGTAGAGGTTAAATAATAGTGCTGATAGGGCGGATCCTTGAGGTACTTCTTGCAAGACCTTTATGGGTCGAGATGTGTTAGGACCGATCTTGACCTGTATCTGTCTGTCTGTTAAGTAGGAGTGGAACCACTTCAGAGTGGCTCCGTGTAGTCCGATGTTCTGTAGTCTTGTTAGTAGGGTTCCGTGATCCACTGTGTCAAATGCTGATGAAATGTCGATGAAGATCATGAGTATTCCGTTCTTACTGTTGTCTATGATGTGTAGTATGTCGTTAAATAGGTATAACAGGAGTGTTTTGACTCTGTGGTTGGGTCGGAAGCCGTGTTGGTTGAGGTCCAGTTGTGCGTGGTTGTCGATGTGGTCATGTAGCTGATGTTGTACCGCTTTCTCAATGATCTTAGCCAGTAGAGGGATGCTTGAGATAGGCCTGTAGGCTGCTAGGTTGTTCTTGTCGAGTGGTGATTTCTTCGGGATTGGTCTTATTGTGGCGAGTTTTAGCTGGTCTGGCATGATTCCTTGGGTTAGTGAACTGTTCACCATGTTGTGTATGGTGTGGATGAAGTTTGACTTTGTTGCTTTAATCCATGTAACTGGGCATGGGTCTGTTGGAGCCGTGCTTGTATTGAGTGTGGTGATGATGTGTGAGAGCAGCTCTGTGGATGGGGTGCTGAATCTGTCCCAGGTTTTTCTTGAGGGTGTAATTGGTTTGGTGCTTGTGTCTGTTTTTCATTGTGAAGTAGAATGGCTCTGCTCTTTGGAACTTCCTGCCCACGTCCCTCCGCCTGGAACAGAGTTACTCTAAATTTAAAGCCTCCTTGAAAACACACCTCTTTGCCTCTGCCCACAATCTCCCAGACCCACTCCAATGACCTGTTTTTTTATTCATGTCTGTCAACCTCCTCTCTTCGTCCTGTCTGATTGCTTGTTACCTCTCTTTCCTGTCATGATTGTAGTTCCTTTTCCTTTCCTTGTGGCCTAGAGCCTACCTTGAATGTTACTTATACATTGTAAACTACTCTGATGTCATAAAGGGCGGTATATCAAGAGCCAACAAACATAAACATCCCACCTAACTACAGAAAAAGCAATCAATCAATCTCCAAAAGAGCATGTTCTCTAGCCACACCAGAGCTCTGGAACTCCCTCCCTGAAGTTATGCGTGCAACTGGAGACATTAAGGGCTTCCGAAGAAAACTTAACACTATGGTCACATCATCTAATTCTACAGCTGCTGTGTCCCCCAACCAAAGACTCCTTGACTGACTCAGATGGACACAATTACCTATTCATATCCAAACGAACAAAATCCCATGTTACTGTGTAAATATGTTGAATAAGTTGTAAATAGTTCTCCCCTGTTAACTCTTTTAGTGTGGATGTCGACAAAAGTCGACTCAAGGGGCCAGGTGCTGATGTCAACTAAAGTCGACATCTAGGGGTAGGGTGCTGTTAGATGGCTATTAGT
Source organism: Ichthyophis bannanicus (assembly GCA_033557465.1). Classification (NCBI taxonomy): domain Eukaryota; kingdom Metazoa; phylum Chordata; class Amphibia; order Gymnophiona; family Ichthyophiidae; genus Ichthyophis; species Ichthyophis bannanicus. The sequence continues at coordinate 52,182,552 of CM066046.1, forward strand.
CTACAAAAGTCGCCTGGCGTGTGCATAGCTATTTGTAGTCTGGTATAGCTATGGTCTGTAAGTAATAATCTGGCCTAGTTCCCCTGCGCATGCGCACTGTGAGCATGCTAGTGAACATTTATGGAATTGTGAAGTGTACTTTTACAATGGCGTTGTGTAGTGGAATGTGTTCAAAACAAGATAGTAAAAGAAAGTTTTCTGTTCAGGATGTGCTGAATATTGTTGCTGATTCAGACTCTGACTTATCAGACATTGATTTTGAGGCTGGTGATGTAGAAAATGAAAGTGAACATGAGGCTGCTGTCCAAACAAACAAAAGGGTAGAACACGTGCCATCAATGATGCAATGATGTCATGCAGTAATGTATAATCCTTGAAGAAGAATAGAGGAACAAGAAGAAAAAAAGGAGATAAAGAGCTAACCACAGCCTACAGCCAGTCAGTGAAGATAAAGAAGATTCATACTGCACTACCGTGTTTTCATCTATGATCTTCCATTCATGTCTACTGTGTGTTGGTCTTCTACTTTGAAGAAATCACAGCAATAAATTATGGTCCTGATATTATAAAACGTTAAGGGGGGTCAATATCCTACTATTCACATAAGTGCTGCTGAATATCTTACTCACCACCTTGGTGCTATCAGTGCTGCGGCGATCCATGGGCAGAGTAAGGGTGAAATGGCAAATTATCCGCACAGAGACAATATTCAATTGACTTTCCAGATAAAGGCTGCCCCTACTTCATCCAGGCAGCTATCACTGCTATCCGGACAATGCATTATATTCAGTGGCATCCTCCATTATCTGGTCACCAGCTCTGAATATCTGGATTATTTTAACTATTGCAGCTGAAGTTAAAAACATGCTGACTGCGGTGGCTGAATATTGGCCTGCACCTCCTAAATTTAGGATCGTAAGTTAAGTGCCTAAATTTATTGTCTATTTTCAATCAGTCATTGAAGTCTAAGAGGCACATTTCACAATGGGTCGTCCAAGTGCAATCTGGAACGTCAAAGCCAGAACGTCTGAAAAAAAGGCACAAGTTCAGGCACGATTTCGGAAACGTGGATGTGCCCAATATGCACTTGTAACAAATATCTATATAGACATCCCCAGGATAGCATTTCAGGGCCAAGATGTCTAGTAGCATAATGGTTAGCGTAGTGGCAGAAGAGCAGAGTAGTTAGGGTTCAAATTCCAGTGTGGGCCTTTGTAATCTAAGACTAGTTACTTAATTCGCCATCTTCTCTACACTCTCTGGATGTTTTAAGGTGCAAACAAGCACTTTCTTGGTGGCTAAGAGCAGGTATAAACATTGACATGCTTGCAAACAATTTTGAGATCAAATAGGGACATGTACATTGCCTCTGGTTGGATATGCCTCTGCTGCACCCCTGTACTTACTTCAACGTTCCTGCACTGGAGTCATCTGTGAACGGCATTTGTGGAATGGCTATGGAGACATGTCAGCGATTTCAACATCCACATGCATGTGTTCAGACATCCAAATCACAGCTAAACCTTTTAAAATGACCCTCTAAGTTTTCTTCTGGAAATTCACCTAAATTTAGAAGCTTAAAACTCATGCTCTGAAATTTAGGCTTACCATTCATTTTACTAGATTTATGACCCTAATTTAGGTGCCTAGTGCTGATGTAGAGACTAGATGGATTTTGCGACTGGGATCAGTGACACCATCCAGTGTCCCTATTAGTTATTACTAGAATTAGATAGAAGTAGACTGTTATTTTCCAAATCATGGGAGGTCCCTCCTGCCATTAAACTTAGGATGGCAACTGCCTGGACCACATGGAAACGGGGTTCTTAATTTTTTCCCCCACCGTAAATCTACCCTTATTATCACCCACTTTTTAAAATCCTAAATTTAGGATTTGCTAGAATTTTGAGTTTAAATTTAGGAATTTCATTTTTAAAGAGGCCAGTTTAGGACCCTAGCTCTCAAAATTAGGAGCATCAACACTTTGAATATCGTCCTCTGTGTTTTTATTCAGAGACTGACTTGGAGAGTGAATGCCATAGATCACTTGAGGGGTGAATGAATTGGTGCTGCTATAGAGTTAGCTCTTTCCCTGTCCTTGGGCTCAGGAGCCTGGAGCTTTGCCCCAACTCTATACTATATGCTTGGTGTGAAGACATACAGCCCCCAGGCTCCCTACATTTCCAGTTTTGGAAATATGGCAAGGAAAAATATTTGGGATCTGCTAGTAGAGAAGACAGTGATGCCTTATATCAGCAAACACCTCTTACAAAACCAAGATATTTGCCAGCCAGATAGATACTTCAATGGGAGAGACAAAGCTGAACAGGTCAAAGCATGATAGAACCAGTATAAACTATGCAGCATTTACAACTACAGACAGCAGTAAGGTCCTGAGCAAGCGTGACCCTCCAGACCCCAAACAGCATACAATGTGTTACTGCTATGGATCAAACTAACATACTACAGATGATGCCTGTCGTCCTACAAGGGAGACTAAACAAAAAGAAAGGGTATTTTGCTTAGAGTCCTGAAAGCACAGAGCCCAAAAAGCCTATGTAACTAGTCCCTGGGAAACCTCTGTTTGGCGAGGTTGATTTGTGGGGCTATGGAAAAAGCTTTTTACATTTTTGATGGGTCCTGATGGAGCAGGAGTGAGACTCAATCTCCAAGGCCTGCACCCTTCCATCAGTGATCACACTTCCATAGCAATCCACTTCTTGGTGAGGGGTTACTTGGAAATAACTCCACAGCACACCCTGGTGTCACTGGACACCACCTTTACTGAACAAAACCCAAAGTCAGCCAGCTGGTATATGGTGCCCTCTTCCAAGTAAATTTTTTTCTGCTTGGATCTTTGCACATAACCTCAGGAACACTTTCTCTCTCCCTCACACTTGGAACTCCTCTTTTCCCTGCTTAGTAGAGATGCCTCTCTTCCCAGGCCTCAGCTCTGTTAGCTTCCGAAATGTCCCACTTTTCGGCTTGGCTCTAGCCCCGTACTATCAGGCTTCTCACTGTATGTCATGTAGTAGGAATAGTTCCTGGGAAAAAGGCCGCCAGTTTCTCTCTTAGCTGCCCTGGATATTTCTGTCCAGACCAACAACACCACCCTTTTCCTCCTCTGGGATTTGTTTTAGTTTACCCTGCTTCTGGCAAACTGCTCCGAGTATCTCCTGGTTTTCCTTTTAGCCCCTGACTAAGTTAGTTCTGTGAGGCACAATCTTACAGGGCTTGAGGATCTCTGTCCTTAGGAGCTCAGCCTGCTGCTTAGGAGATAGAAAAAAGGCATAAAAAGACATAAGCTTCTCTGTCATAAACTTCTTTCCTTTGCCTTGGGAGTGGAGGATATATCAGAGCCCTACCCTATGAGGCCTAAGACGACTAGCTGCTGGTTTGCATATTGATGGTGGCAGAAAAGAGGCAAAAGGTCCTTTCCCACCAAAATTTGGGCCTTAGGTAATCTAAGGAGCTCCCTAGTTCCTCCCCTGGGTGCATCCTAGTTGGGAACCAAGTTAGAACCATACTGTTTCCTGGGCTGTCCACCTCTGCAAGGGCATGAAAGGGAAAAGTCATCTCCTAATGCAAGGACTTTTCGTGACACCTGCATCACACTAGTTGTCCTTTAAGGGAGACCCAAAACAGTGCGAAAAGAAAGGACATGTAGCTAAGGTATGCAAAAGCAGAGAGCCTGAAAAAGCTGTAACTGAAACTGCGGTACCCAAAGTTGACTGTTAACTGTGGATGATCTTAAGAAATCTTCCATGGTAGATAAAATAACCTATTACAGCAACTGTCCCTTCAGGAGAGAATTTTCAGGACATTGAACTGATTCTGCCAGGCTCAGGTCTATTTGCACGCAGTATTTTAGTAGCTCACTACTTATGAAAGATGAGCGCTAAATCCCTTTATTGCACCTAAGCAGTGTCTAGAAAGTTATTCAAGGAGTTCATTTGCAGTCCTTGGTTGTTTAGCAGCAAAAAGGATCATTTGAGACAAATTATGTAACAACTGGATCCACAAACTATGTATTCTGAGGCAAGACCTTTCTGTTGCATTGCATGTCCAGGTATTTAATGGCAATATTGCTTCAGCTCCACCTAGCAATCCCGCAGCGCACGCATCCATTGCAACTGACAGAGCTTAACAGTGCAGAGGGGTTCATTCTTCGAGTAAACATTTGGTACAACAGGTGACCAGTGCAACAGAAACTAGCGGAGGGAGATTATTTCAGAAGCCTTATTCACAATTTCCACATGGAAACGGTGGCATTTACACGTAGAAGTGGCATCCAGGTGAAATTGGAAATTACAGAAAAGGCCACGTTTACACATGGATGTCTATAATATGTAGAAACTGCAAGGGGTGTGTTGGGGGCATGGTTAAGATCAAAAATATATATTCTAATTCCCCATTTCATGTAGGGAATGTACATGTATGGCCAAAATTTTCCACAATGGGATTTGCAACTGCTCCTCAGCATGTAGAGGGTTATAATAAGTGTTGTTTCGGCCAGGCCTTTACAGGAAGGATTAAGGGGGTTATCCTTCTTAATCTCCCGTTGTGTACTGTAATTCCCCTTCCTAACTGAAATGAATTAAAGACAGTGGCCTATGTATTTAATTGGCAGCATTTATGTATAGGTTTGCAAAATGCCAGCTTTCGTGTATAAGTGCTGATATTACACATGCAAGTTGCTGAGTGGATTTGTAAACTGGCCCCTCCCATTCTACCTAGTGGCAAATAGCCATTTCTGCATGTCTTAATACGACTTTTAGAACAGGCTCCATGTTTGGCAGCGTCTTTACTAAAATACTGCTGATCTTGACATCTCCATTCCAGTTTCCGCGTACTATTTAACATTTGCCTTCACTTCAATTATGCCTTGCTGAGAGGGAAGCTGTCTCACGGGAACTTAGAAATCTGCAAAATGGCATCATTCAGATTAGTGATTCTTCTGAGTGGATTGTATTAATTGTTGTGATGCAGAAAAAGAACCAGGAGATATTCGTCCTTCTGGCAAGTCAGTGATAGCAGATGGCTATCTACTCTTTCCCAGAGAGCAAGTTTTACTGAACTGCAAGGAGCAGCGCGAATCTCTGCTCTCAGTTTACAAAAATGCTAATCATGAAGTCCTATTGCATGAAGATAGTAGAGATCATACAGTTTTCATCATACATGATGGTCTGTTTCACTCTAAGCGTGCTCCCAGTGCCTTTCAAAAATAGTGTCATTAATCTTTAAGAATCAGCTAGGAGAACAATGTTATCTGGATGACATCATTGTGCTTGGACAGACCCAGAAGAACATGATGAATGCTTGCAGGCTGAGTTACAGAGCAGAACAGATGTAGGACTTAATGTGTGTTCAGACAACTGGAGTTACCTTTTCTGGTGCATATTACCTCAAGTGATGGATTGAAACCAGATCCAAATAACATCAGGGCAGCTACAAATGACCTAAAACATACAAACTCTACATTCCTTCTGGTAACTTATATCTTCGTACGTTAAATTTGTGCCGGGTTATGCCTCTGTAAGAACCAATTCATCTGCTGTTATGGGGATCTACAACATGGATATGGATTCCAGCTGTACGAGTCAGTTTTGAGATGGCAAAATCGTTGGTTATGGAGATCATTTTAGACATTCCCTATGACTTTGTTGCCCTGAATGAGCCTAATCTTGGCTGACCTCAGAAGCTAAGCAGGGTCAGATCTAGCTAGTACTTGGATAGATGACCACCTGGGAATAACAGGTGCTGTAGACTTACTTTGTGAACGACAGGCCTGGAAATTTACTTCTGGTCAGGGCTGGGTCATCATACACACACTTTCTTTCTTTTAGAGGCCCTATTCATGATTTGGATGTCTGAAAATGGCCATTCAGATGTCTCAATTGTATGTACGTCCCACGAGCCATTTCAGAATACCCATACTGCACATGTGTCTGACATGATGATGTCTACATCGCAGAGAGGCATACTGGAGGTGTGTTCACAGTGTTTTAAAAAAGATAAACATGTGCCATTGATTTTAGATGGCCAATGGCAGATATGTCAATGTTTATACCTCCTTCTGGACACGATGACATTTGAAAAATGTTTGTCTTGGCCAGGTAACAACAGTACCGAGAAGAGGAGACTGCCCTCTCATTCCCTCAATATTTTTTGACAACTCAAAAACTTCTAGCAAGTAAATATTGAGGCCTTATTGTCTACTGCTGGCTGCTGTGTGTCTCTGTTTACAAAATGGCAGGTCTGGACACGTATGTATAAGATACATGCGCATGTTCTTTAATAAAGGCCAATATTGCACATGTCCAGATCTTGCACTTCCATGTTTCTAAAATCAGATGTTTTTTTTGCATATTGCAATGGACACGTTTATGTTATGTTGTTATGTTATGGTTTATTTGATATACTGCAAATCTATAAACTATGCGGTTTACAATAATAAATAATACAAATTAAAATAAAATAAATGAAATAAAATAAAATAAAAGGAACTCCAAAGTAAATAGGAAAGATAAGATAAAGTAGACATCATGACAAAAATAATCATAACATATATAAAATGCTAAGGTAATTTACAAGACATACACAGCTGTATTCAGCCATGACCAGAACTCCCGCAGTCGCAGTCAGTTGTCAGTATCTGCCCCGAAAGCAGCCCGGAATAGATTAGTCTTTAAAGAGGATCTAAAATTTTTCAAGTCAGGTATAGTACGTAGCTTAGTAGGGAGACAATTCCAAAGGGAGGGAGCAACAGCCAAAAAAGCTGAACGCCTAGTAGACTCATATTTAATGGTCCTTGGAGATGGTATAGTTAAACGAAAACCATGCAAAGCTCTAGCTGGAGCATAAAGGGTTATCAGAGATGATAAATAATCCAGAACTAAATCATGAATTGCTTTAAATGTAAAGAGTAGTAGCTTATAATGAAGCTGTTCGGTAATCGAGAGCCAATGATACTTTACAAGCAGTTGTGTAATGTGATTGTAGCGGTGCGCACGAGCTAAGGTGCGCACTGCCATGTTCTGCATTGTTTGTAAGCGCCCAAGTCGGTAATGCGATAAACCTATGTAGATAATATTGCAGTAATCCAATCTGAATCCACAGTATGGATTATCACTTTCATCTGCGCAGTCGGTTATAAAAAAGGCTGGATAGCTTTAAATCGATGATGTGCGCAAAATGTAGACTTTAATACATGAGATATTTGAGGTGAGAAAGACAATTAGACTCAAGCATTACACCTAAGTATTTAAGTGTCATCTGCAATGTTAATGGGACACCTTCTATAAAAGGAGCAGGACCAGTACCTTCTGTGGAATCTAAAAAACACATTGCCATTGATTTACTTGGGTTTAATACCAGAGAGTTTTTACATAGCCAAGTGGTGACTCGTGCTAAACAGGAATTTATTTCTGACATGTCTGGTGTTTCTAAGTCCATAGGATATAATAATAAGATATCATCTGCATACATAAAAGCAGTAATCCCTAAGCTTTGGATTAATGTAGCTAATGGACTTAAACAGATATTAAACAGCAGAGGTGACAATATAGAGCTTTGAGGCACTCCACATGTAAGATCATATACAGAGAAAGTATTATCTGCGGTCTGAACCTGATAGGTACACACTTGGAAGAAGGAATACAATCAGTTAAGTGGATGGTCTCGCAGACCTAAATCAAAAAGTTGAGTCATAAGCAGGTTGTGGTTAACAAGATCGAATGCTGATGATAAATCTAAGGAAACTGCAAGCAGTGCCTTACCCTGATCCCAGTTCTATGGACATTATTTAGTAAGTCTACTAGGATTACTTCTGAGCTACGTTGAGGTCGGAATCCCGACTGTCTAGGATGTAAAGCTATACTTGTTCCACATGTGAAGACAGTTGCTGAAGTACCAGTTTCTCAAAAACCTTTGAAACAAAAGTTAAATTCGATATAGACCGATAATTTTTTGGATCCAAGGAATTTCCTTGAGGATCTTTGATGAGAGGTCTTACTATTGCCTTTTTTCATATAGAGGGTACTTAAGCTACTATTGAGAAGCCCAAGTAAAACAGGCAGAAGCCCTAACGATTCCACCTGTATCCAGGAAGAAGGAATGGGATCCAAGAAACATGTAGTTTTTTGAATGCCTTGCAGCAATTTAAGATAAATCTGATGTAGTAATAGGAGTAAAGTTAGACCAAGTGTGGTTTAGAGAATGACTCGTAGGACTATGGGCATCAGGTAATGAAAAAGAAGACTAAAGTGGAAGAGTTTCTTGTAATTGAGAGATCTTTTCTGAAAAAAATGAAACCAGTTCTTCTGCTGAAGGCCCCTGCCAAGTAAACTGGGTGTCAGATAAATTCTGGGATCCAAACTGGTCTACCACTGCAAAAAGAGCACGACTTGAATTGGGAGAAGCCTCAATCATTGCGGAGTAATACTTCCTTTTGGCTTGTGTAATCTGAGAATGATAATATGCATGAGTACTTTGGAAATGGTGTAACGCCAAAGATGATCTGTCCTTATGCCATTTCCTTTCCGCAGCCCTAGTTAGACTTCTAAGTAGACGGAGACCTCTGTGGAGCCATTTAAAAGAACAGCATGCAGGTCGCGTATGCTCTTTGTATGCAGCATTGAATGCAAAATAGTGTCCCACAAAATAGCCTGGGCATCAGTCGAGAGTGTAAAGAGGTCAGCCGGGGATAGAGTATCTGCCGATGAAAAAACTGCCTGGGTATTGACCAGGGCCGGATTTACCTTGAGTGAGGCCCTACGCCAACAAAAATTGTGGGCCCCCAGCAGGGGCGGCCCAAGGGGGGTGCGGGGCCTCATTTGCATAAATATTTGCGTAATGTTACCATATACTAACTTTTAGTAAACGTGCCTCTTAATGAGTGTATGGATAAAGAAAGACTAAAAGATTTCTACATTACCATAATCCAGTGCCAACCCATAGCAAACCCGCCGTATCCTAACAGCACTACCAGGACTCACAAAGCACCATACTCTACCAATCAAAAGGCAACACTGCAAATATTAAACCAATACATTTCAGAGAACAATACATGACCTACTGGGGAAAGAGAACAAGTGGCAATGTCAAATAGGAATTATATAAACAGAACACCTCAGCTCAGTTACACGTGCAGAACATAGACCATCACCAAACAAGTAATCACAATTTAGAAACAGGAAGACAATAATTAAACTGGGAATCCCAAAAGCCAAACTTGGAATGTACAACACTGTAGAAATAAAACTATACATTAATTTGCTCTTGTACTAAACAAAGCGCAGACGTTAATGATGCACATTTACCAGAGCTGACATATTCCAATTAATAAATTCAAAATAAAGAGATATTTTTCTACCTTTTGTGCATTTTTTTTCAGCTGCAATTGCTCCAGCCACTTTATTCTGGTTTCTTCGTGTCTTCTGCTAACTCTCCATCATCTGCTGTCCATTTGTCCTTTCTTCTCTCTTCTAGTTTTTTTCCATTATCTCTCTACATCTGCTTTAACATACTAATCTTTCTCCTTTTGCTCTTTCCTCATTCCTATTTCATCCACTCAAATTTTACCCCTCCATCCTCAATCCCCACTTACTCTCCCAATACCCGGCCAATTGTAGATTTTTTATCCCTCCCACACAAAATATTTTTCCCTTCTCCATTTTACTCTTCCAGCCCCATCCCATTCTAATCCTCCCCCAACATCAGCTCCCTTCTAGTTCCAGCCTCACCCAGCATCCATTCCCTTCTAGTCCCTGCATCAGCCCATTTCCAGTCCTAGCCACCCATCAGCCCATTTCCAGTCCTAGCAACCCCCCAACCCAATACCAGTCCTAGCCCCCCCATCAACCCACTTCCAGTCCTAACCCCCCATCACCCCATTTTCAGTTTAAGCCCCCCCTATAACCCATTACCAGTCCTAAACCCCCATCAGCCCACTTCCAGTCCTAACCCCATTAGCCCACCTCCAGTCTTAACCCCCCCAGCCCATTTCCAGTCCTAGCCCCCGCATAGCCCATTACCAGACAGCCCCCATCAGCCCACAGCCCATTATCAGTCTTAACCCCCCCTCATAGCCCATTACCAGTTCTAACCCCCCCAACAGCCCACAGCCCATTATCAGTCTTAACCCCCCCCATAGCCCATTACCAGTTCTACCCCCCCCCCCAACAGCCCACAGCCCATTACCAGTCCTAACCCCATCAGCCCACCTCCAGTCTTACCCCCCCAGCCCATTTCCAGTCCTAGCCCCCCCCCCCATAGCCCATTACCAGACAGCCCCCATCAGCCCACAGCCCATTATCAGTCTTAACCCCCCCATAGCCCATTAACAGTCCTAACCCCCCCAGCCCATTTCCAGTCCTACCCCCCCATAGCCTATTACCAGTTCTAACCCCCCAACAGCCCACAGCCCATTACCAGTCCTAACCCCATCAGCCCACGTCCAGTCTTAACCCCCCCCGCCCATTTGCAGTCCTAGCCCCCCCAAAGCCCCTTACCAGACAGCCCCCATCAGCCCACAGCCCATTATCAGTCTTAACCCCCCCCCATAGCCCATTACCAGGCCTAACCCCCCCAGCCCATTTCCAGTCCTACCCCTCCCCCCCCCCCATCGGCTCAAGTAAAATAAAATTTTAAAAAAGCAAAACTGCTGGCTGCTACCAAGGCCGCGGCAGCATGGACGGTCCTGCGGGGCCCCCTCTGCCCTGCCGAATCCCTCCCTCCGCGACGGCTTTGAGAGGCGCGAAGGGAGAGTGTCTCCCTCGCGTCTCTGTTAAGCCCGCAGGGGCTGATGGAGGGGCTCAGCCGGGGATTCGGCAGGGTAGAGGGGGCCCCGCGGGAATGTCCATGCTGCCGCGGCAGCTTTTTGTGGGCCCTTGCCAGCTGTGGGCCCTACGCCATGGCGTACATGGCGTATAGGTAAATCCGGCCCTGGTATTGACAGTAATACATCTTGACATAGACACTACTTTATTCTTCAAAGACCATGAGCCATGAACTTTGCCCAACCAAAATACATTAAAGTGCAAAAATGCACGGTCAGTCCAAGGAAGGAAGAAAATATTAGGAGCAGAAACTTGTACCGCAGAGTCCTGCTAAATGAGTAGGGGAGTGAACATGCTGTAAAAGATCATGATCTGATAAAAAAAAGTACTAAAGACTCTATCATTGAGCGTTACTGGACTATCACAGTGGATGTTAAAATCTCCAAGTATTAAGGAGATTAGGATATAATAGTGTCTAAGATCAATTGTTGAATAGAATCCCACAATGAGGCAGGAAGCGCAGGGGGACAATAAAGTACTAACAAATACAGCTTAGGCAAGGCACTGAATTGGAGCAAAAGAGACTCCACATTCAAGCAGTGGTTATGGGCCACTTCAGAATTGTCAATGGCAGATCTATAAAGAACCGCCACACCCCCACCTTTCTTTGATAATCTGGGAACTGAAATAGCTGAGTAGTTTATCATTTTGGGGAGGAGACGTGTCTATTTTACAAGCACGTACACATGTCCACTTTCACTGTTGCCGCCCCCTCACAGAATTTCAGATGTTCTGACTAAGGTTGCCAACTGACTCCAGATGCGCCCGACAGGCTTGATCCAGTCCTGAGTTTACCCCATTGCATACATGGGATTTCTCCATTGCACTCCATAGGAAATGGAAAACTACAAGACCCTGCATGCAGTGGGGTAAACCCAGGACTGGATCAAGCCTGTCGGGCGCATCTGGAGCCAGTTGGCAACCCTAGTTCTGACATGGATGTCTGAGATTTCACCTAAACAGCCTTTTTAGCCCAATTTGTCCTTATTTGACCCAATGCTAGCTATCATTGTTACCACAGATGCCTCTGACTACAGCTTCAAGATTATACTCATCCAATCACAGAAGACAGGACTGAAAAGACAATTGCTTCAAAACACTACGGAGGCCAAGCAATGTTATCCTCAATGGAAAAGGAAGCCCTTGTATGTGTAGGGCTACACAGAAATGGAGAACATACCTGTGGAGCCACTAGGTCATGCTGCAGCCTGATCACAAGCCACTGATAACCTTGCTTACAACAAAAAGGCTTGGGAAACACAGCAATAAGGTTTGCCAGGTGGTCTCCAAAATGCTAGCCACTCACATGAGAGGGAGGACAGACCTGGCACCAAGACTGTTATTGTAGATAGTTTAGCAGGGATGTGCACAGGGAATAAGTTTGTGTTCATTTTTAGGGGGGATATTCAGTGCGATTGGCACAGTTAGCAAATCTGCTAACCACATTAATCGTGGTCACCAGAATATTCGACGGCACTAAACCTCAATATCCCTGGGTACTGCCGCCAATGTTCCCGCTAACCTGCGGTGGGTTCACCGCCAACATTCCTGCCGGCGGGGGGAGGTGCAGAGTGATCGACGCTCTGCCCCTCCCCCCACCGGCAGGTATGCCGGCGGAGGACCCGGCGCAGATTAAAGAGAACATTGTGAGGGTGCTGCGGCGCGTGTTAGACCCTGTGTCTAATGCATGCTGCAGCACCCTCGCAATGTTCTCTTTAATCTGCGCCAGGTCCTCCGCCTGCATTCCTCCCCCCGCCGGCAAGAATGTTGGCGGCAGACCCAGCTCAGGTTAGCGGGAACATTGGCTGCCGCTACACGCTCTGATACTACCCAGCTAGCATCGGGATGTTCGGGGTGGCACCGCAAGTTAACCAGACAGTGCTGATACTCAGACGGTCCTAACTTTAGGTGGTTATACAATCTGGCCAGCAGCTGATATCAATGCTGGCCGGATTGCAAGATCGCAGTCGGGGCAACCTGGATATTTAATGCTGGGGTCCAGATATGGCAACGACATTGAATATTTGAGGCCAAGTAAACACGGCGACAGCCATCTGCTTTAACTGTGTTGGCTATCACCACTGAAAATCCCCCCCCCCCAATCTTTTTTCCCGATATTAGGATTTTTATTCTGTTTGTTTCACACATTTGTGCTAATATAATCTTTTTAGCACATTGGAACTTTTTAAGACATACAAATCAACTTTATGCACATTCTAAGACATGTTTCAGTATCCCATTTGTGTACATAGTTTACCAATTTCAGTATTCCATTTATGTACATAGTTTCCCCCGTTATCCAAGTTGATTGCTCCTGTTCACTGTAATGACCTGACTCTTGTTCATTGTCGGATTCTGTTTTGTTTTATGTAAACCGCGCTGATCATAAATAGTGCGGTATATAAGAAATGTAAAATAAATAAAATAAATAAATAAATAAAATGTTAAATCAATGTTAAGCATCCTCAATATTTTAAGGTGCGCTAATGATTCTATATACTCCTATCGTTTATGCTGACGGCCATTGCCATCTTCAGATGTTACACAATACTAGGACCTGGAGATAGTCACTTCTATCACATTTGTGCCAACAACAGAGTTGCCAAGTTACCCAGTTCCAGAAGTGAGATTTTTTGCCCGTTCTAGTTTTCAGTTTTCATTACAGTGCAGTATGGTACTTCTAGTCCCTGATTTTACCCATTGAAATCAATGCTGCAGGTCCCATAATGCAACATGATGAGCTTGTCAGAAATCCAGGACTGGCTTAAAATCTTACTCCTGGCACTGGGTAACTTGGTAACTCTGTGACTGCTATGTCTAACGAGCAGTTCAATGCAGCTTGCTTATGCCAAAATGATCACTCAATGTGTGTAGTGCTGATCAGACCCTGTTGTTCCTCTTAGGTTGTGAGGAACTGTCCCCATTGTGATCCACAGCACTCAACATCTTGTTGTTGCAACAGAATTACAAGCAAGATTTGTATAGTTGGCCAATGATAATGCAACAAGGAATTGTGTGACCAAAAAGAGCATTTACATGGTTTGTACTAGCAGCCTGGAATGGGGCTGTGTGACTTGCCAGCTATTTCACACGATAGCAATCAGCTGGGTGCCTTTTGCAGCTTGTCATGTTCAGGGTTGCCAAGTTACCCAGTTCCAGGAATGAGATTTTAAGCCAGACCTGGATTTTTGACAATACCATTCTGATGAATTATGGGTCATGCAGCACATATTCCAATGGGTAAAATCAGGGACTACAAATACCACACTGCACTGCAGTGCAAATTTAAAGCCAGAACTGGGCAACTCTGCACACTTCCTGATTCAGCCTGGGAGAAGTTGTCCATTGATATTGTGGAAACATTTCATAAGGGGCCTGCTGTCATTCTAACAAATTATTTTACTAAATGGACTAAATTAGCATTTATGTCACACAAGACAAAGGTCTAATAGTGCAGTAAGGGAAGGAAAGCCTAATGAACTAATGTTAGATAAAGGAATTCAGTTTACTTCCGCAGAGTCTGAATATTCAGCACAGATACTCATCAGTTTACTAGTCACAGGCTAATAGAGAAATTGAGCAATTTAGCAGGAGTTTGAAGAAAAGTTTGGAGATTGCCGATCTAGAAGATAACCAAAAACTATATAAGGAGAACCTAAGCAGAGTAGATACACAGTATGGAATGAATTTGTTGTATTTTTGTCAGACACATCATAGTGGTAAATCAACCCCTACTACGAACCATCCATTTTAATCATTAATTGCAGTAAAACAGCTCATCTTGGTCAAAGAACACTTTACTTAACTGAAAAGATGATACTCTCCTAGGAGTCACTCGCAAAATTTTCAACTTTTCTTCAAAGCTTTTGGAGATCTAGAAGATAAGACATGCTACAACACAAGTCACCAGCTGATAGGGTTGCCAACTGGTTCCAGATGCGCCCGACACACTTGATCCCGTCCTACGTTTACCCCACTGCATGCAGTGATGTGTAGTTCTGATTTTTCCATTGCACTCCATAAGAAAAGCAAGACTACATGTCCCTGCATGCAATGGGGTAAACCCAGGACTGGATCAAGCCTGTCGGGCGCATCTGGAGCCAGTTGGCAACCCTACCAGCTGAATACATACATCAAAACTGAGGGCTGATTTACTATGTTAGTGCGTGCTCAGCCAGATCCTATAAAGTCTCCAAAGCCACTATTACATGAGGTGAGTTTAGTGACCCTGTCACATTAGTTTGATGGACGCAAGCTATTCTGTTTTCTATAGCTATAAATTGCATGCTGGGAGTTGTAGTTAAATGTGCTGGGGGAAGCCTGGAGGAAGAGAGAGTGAGGGGAGGAGATTTTGTGTGATGACAGTAGGCTGAAGAGTTGCAATTTGTTTTGTGCTCTTGTTTCCAAAGACTTTCTGAAGTAAACATCTGCCTTGTTGTTAGCTGGTGATCTCAATGTTTTCATGATGCCTAGAAATGAGGGACTTGATGGATATTTTAACGATGACTCTCCGTCTTGTCCATATTGGAAGGCTGAGATCATCATTCCTGTTTGAGATTAAAATAAATGCAGAGCTCAGAGAGAGAAATCTCCCAAGTTTGTTTATCAGTGTTCAGAGGATGGTATGGTCTGCAGAAGGAGTCTGGATACGGTCCACTAGCGGGGTTTCCCAGGCTAGCCTTTGATCTCTTTGTCCTCTACCCTGTAGCTGCCCTTCCTGAATCTCTCCCAGGCTGTCTTATCGAGCTGACTGTAAACTTCAAGAGGGCTCCTATCTGTTGTCATCTACTATCTGCTTCTCATCCATAAAAGGAACTTGGCTCCGGGGAGCTAGAGAGGGATAAACACCACAGTTCAAAGCTCCAGCAGATAGCTTTCCACAGCCTCACTGTGGGACAGAAACATGCAATATATTGTGACTGGGAGAACGCATTTTCCCTTTCGCCAAAGTTTTCTCTGTCTTCTTTGAGTGACTAGAAAATCAGAGTAGTGTAGTGTTCAGATCAAATCCTCCCCAGATTCCTGGCTAGGTCTTCAATGAGATCTCTGTTGCTTTAGGACAGTCAAAGTGATCCATTCCATAATTCCTGGACGATCAGAAGGCTTGGGGCATGCAAGACTGATTTTTCTTTTCTCTGAGCCAGCAAGAAAAATAAGCCTTGCTCTGGGAATCAAACAAGCCCCTGCTTGTGAGTGAACCCCATGTAATGCACCTTCAAATCAGGGACATTGTCCATGGTTCAAAGCAGACTGGGCTATTCTAGGATTTTCCACCTTTAGTGCTATGTTGAGAGACATTTTGGGACTTGTGTTGCAAAGGTGAGAGAAACATTATTAAGCTCTAGTTTGTTATGTTTTTTTGAAGGTGTGAATAAACAGGTGGACAAAGGTGAGTCTGTTGATATAGTGTATCTGGACTTTCAGAAAGCCTTTGACAAGTTCCCTCATCAGCCTGGTAGCCTAGTGGTTGGGACAAGGTACTCCAGGCCAGAAGGTCAGGGGTTCAAATCCCACTAGAAGACAGCAACTTTGGGCTGGAAGGACTGGGGTTTCTAGTCCCACAGGTGCTCCTTGTGGTCTTGGGCAAGCCACTTAATCCTCCATAGCCCATGTTCCCTGTAAAATAGTTATCTCCAAGTTATAATGCCCTGTTCAATGTAATTTCAGTTTGTTCAATGTAAACCACACTGATGCAGAATAGCACAGTATATAAGAGAATGTAAATAAAATAAATCAGAGACATTTGGTAAAACTAGTGTCATGGGATAGGAGGCAGTGTACTATTGTGGATCAGGAACTGGTTAAAAGATAGAAAACAGAGGATAGGGCTAAATGGCCAATTTTCCCAATGGAGAAAGGTGAATAGTGGTGTACCCCAGGGATCTGTGCTGGGTCCCCTGCTTTTTGACATATTCATAAATGACCTGGAAAAGGGAATAACGAGTGAGGTTATCAAATTTGCAGATGACACAAAACTATTCAAAGCTGTTAAAACCCAAGAGGATTGTGTAAAATTGCAAGAGGATCTTGATAAATTGGAAGACTGGGCATCAAAATGGCAGATGAAATTTAATGTGGACAAGTGCAAATTTATACACCTAGGGAAGAACAACCCAAACTATGTTTACACGATGCAAGGTTCCACATTAGGAACCACCACCCAGGAAAAAGATTTAGGTGTCATTGTGGATAGCATGTTAAAACCCTCGGCCCAGTGTGCAGCGGCGGCCAAGAGAGCAAACAGAATGCTAGGTATCATAACGAAAGGAATGGAAAATAAAACAAAAGATATTATAATGCCTCTATATCGTTCCATGGTGAGACCGCACTTTGAATATTGTGTGCAGTTCTGGTCGCCGTATCTTAAAAAGGATATAGTGTTATTAGAAAAGGTTCAGAGGAGAGCCACCAAAATGGTAAAGGGGGTGGAAGGATACCCCTATGAAGAAAGGCTAAAAAGGTTAGGGTTCTTTAACCTGGAAAAGAGACGGCTGAGGGGAGATATGATAGAAGTCTATAAATTAATGAACAGAGTGGAACGGGTAAACGTAGATCGATTGTTTACGTTATCAGAATATAGAAAGACTAGGGGACATGCAATGAAGCTACAGGGTAAACTATATAAGACTAACAAAAGAAAATATTTTTTTCACTCAACTTCTAATCAAACTCTGGAATTTATTACCGGAGGATGTAGTAAAGGCTGTTAGTGTAGCTGGGTTTAAAAAAGGTTTAAACAAGTTCCTGGAGGAAAGGTCCATAAACCATTATTAAGAAGGGACCCAGTATATCAATGCTTGACCCAGTACAAGCATTGTGGAACCTGTGTCTTTTGGGGAAACTGCTAGGTACTGTCATGAGGATGGAGCTAGAGAAGAAACAGTGTTGAAAAAAACTCCTGATTTTCATGGAACTCAGAAAAGGCAGAGAGCGCAGTTCCAGCGCAGCTCAGCCAGAGGGCGCATGAACAATTACACAGTACCTGAAGCAACGTGCTCTAGCAATGATCACATTAGTAACAAGCATTTTCACCTGTCCTCAAACTCAGAACGGGCAAACCAGAAATCCCTTTATAAAGGAAACCAGATGATCAGGGAGAGAGGCAGAGGCAGGAGCAAGATCCAGAGAGGCAAGAGCAAGTGCTGGGGAAGTGGCAAGAGCAAGGTCAGAAGGACCGGCAGCAGGAGCAGTGAGAGAAGCCTGGAACAGGAAGGCTTCCATGTGCAGCCAACTCTAGGAGACAGAATCCAAAAGAGGTATACTCAAAGTGATAAAGTCCAGAGAGGCCAAAGGTATTGGAACAGAGTCCAAAGCCAAGCAAACCAAAGAAGCAGCTTGCCTGATGAAAACAACTCTCCTAGCCCAAGTAAGTCTCCTATGCTAAACCAGAAAGGCACAAGGAAAGGAGATTCCTTCTACAGTGACACTTTTGCCAAGAAACACAGAGAGTGGAAACCCTCCTCAGGTTTTCCTGGTAACTCTGATTATAGAGCAGTGCACAGAACAGTTTGTCAGCCTGAGAAGCTAGGTCGCAAGCTGAGTTCTGGGTGTGGCAGCCTACAGAAGCCAAGGTATGAAAAGCCTTTCATTATAAGGGAAAGTTTAAGTGATGAAAATCTTATGCAAATAGATAAGCCTCAGAAAGTTAGAAGTAAAGCTAACCTTTTAAAAGCACTTTCCAACAGTGTGCTAAGGAAGTTGTATGAGAAACCAAAGAACCCCTGTGAGGAGTTAACAGATACTGAAGACAGTCATAGCATTGAAGAAGGGAGTGACCCAGAGTCAATGGACTTTGATTGTGAAACCAGTGTTCCCATTCCTCAGAGTGAACCAATGGAATGTAACTTTTGTTCAAGAACTAGCTTGATTGCCTTGCTAGATGTATAGAGAAAAGAGAACTCTGCATATGGTGAAGTTGATAACCATTTGTTTCCTGATGTTAATTTCTATTGATTTGAAAGAAGCCTTAACCCAGATAAACAGTTAATTGTGAAGCCTACAACCCTTAACTATTTATATAACGGTGGAACCTTTTTGTTAGAGGAAAGACTTACCTTCATTTTCTTTTGTGTCTTATTGAACCTAAGCGTTGACCGGGGAAATAAAGCCTTATTACCCTACACTTTATTTATTTATTTATTTATTTGCATCTCTTATATACCGCGCTATTACAATCAGTGCGGTTTACAGTGGAACAGAACATAAAACAATGTAGCAGTTACATTGGGTTTACAATAAAACATGGGATACAAACTTGGAAAAACATGGGAAAAACTATGTACAGTGTTATAGAAGTGGAGGATTAAAGATCAAATGAGGGCATGGTTAAGGGTTGTAATGTAAAGAGTGGATATGTAACAGAAGGGGTATCAGGCTAACGGTTTTTGTAGTTGGGGTTGCGTTAATTGTGAATCTTGGAGAGTACGTGTATTATGTAGTTGGGGTTGCGTTAATTGTGAATCTTGGAGAGTACGTGTATTATGTCGGGGTTGGCTAGGGGGGATAAGATCAGAATAGTGTTTTAGGAAAAGATGGTGTTTGATAGCCTTTTTGAACGAGATTATATTGGTAATGGAACGAATTTCTGGGGGGAGGGAGTTCCATGCTCCTGGTACAAATAGTGAAAAGGCTCTATTGGATGTTGTCTTTGAACATTTTGTGATTGCTTTAGGCACTTCTAATTTGTTCAAGCATGACGAGCGTCTGTATCTGTTTGGTGGTGTATGTTGGATAAGCTTGGTAAGCGGGGTGGTGGGCTGATTTCTTGAGGCCTTGAAGGTTAGTACGAGGGCTTTGTAGACAATTCTAGCTTGTAAAGGCAGCCAGTGTAGGTTCATCAGCACTGGAGTTATGTGCTCCGATCTAGATATTCCGGAAAGTATTCTTGCAGCGGAGTTCATGGCTAACCTCAGGGGGTTCAATGTTGCTTGTGGGAGCCCAAGGAGGATGATGTTAGCGAAGTCAAGGTGGGGGGTTACCAGTGCTTGGAATATGGTGCGGAAATCAGACGGATCAAGTAGTGGTCGTAGGTGTCGTAGTGAACGTATCTTGTGGTAAATAGATTTGGCAGTATTTTTGATATGCGGTGACATGTCCAGCTTCTGGTCGAGGATGATGCCCAAGTACCGGATGGTAGGTTTGACTGTGAGGTCGTAGTTGTTGACTCGCAGGGATGTCGGTGGTATGAAGTTCTGATTGCGAGTGATAAAAAGGACATCAGTCTTGCTGTGATTAATGCGCAGGTTTTGGGATAGGAGCCATTCGGAGACAGCATTGAAGCATTTTATTATTGCTGAGAAATCTGGTCGGTCAAGCTTGAAGGATGAGTACATCAGGATGTCGTCTGCATATGCTAAGCACTGAATATTGAAAGAACGGATCAGGTCGCAGATGGGTTGCATATAAATATTAAACATGAGAGATGAAAGGGATGAGCCTTGGGGGACTCCTTGTTTGAGTGTGAATGGATCGGATGTAGTGGATCCTACTCTGACTTGTTGTGACCTGTCGCTCAAATATGACCTGCACCATGCTAAGGCTGTTCCTTGTATACCTTTTTCTTTGAGGCGGATTAAGAGTGTCTCGTGGTTCACAGAATCAAACGCGGCCGCAATGTCCATAAAAATAAGGATGAATCCTTGGTGTATATCATCGATTCCCATGACCAGGTTGTTGAATAATGTAGTAAGGATGGTCTCTATACCGTGTGCTTCTCTGAATCCATGTTGTGAATGGTCCAGTGGTGCTTCAGTGTCAATGTGCTGTTGGATTTGTAATTGAACTACCTTTTCTGTAATTTTTGCAAGTAGAGGGATGCTTGAGATGGGTCTGAACGACTCGACTTTAGATGGGTCGAGTTTGCAGTTTTTTAATAGTGGGCGGATTGATGTGAACTTTAAGCTTTGCGGGAAGTAGCCTTTTATGAAGGATTGGTTGAGGATTCTACTGATGGTTGGGCTGAGGGTGGTTCGCAGCTCTTTTATCCAGCTGGAGGGACAGGGGTCATTAGGTGCTGTAGTGAGGTTGATAGATGAGATGATTTCCTCAATTTGTTTGGTGGAGACCTCTTGGAATTGAGACAGCGCCGCTGGTTGAAGGGTGAGGTCTGCAGGGACGAGGGGTGTGGGGGAATTGTTAAAGTTTGTTTGGATTATTTTTGACTGAAGGTAGTTTGAGTAGATTTGTGGGTGAGGCATTTGGTCTTGGGGAGGGGTAGGGTCGCCTGTGAGCGTTCTAACAATGGAGAATAGTTCACGGGGCCTGTTCATGGATCTTTTTAGAGTTTCAGAGTGGTGTTGCTTTCTCTTTTCCATTGTCATTTGTCTGTGAGCTTGTAGGTGGGCAGAGTATGTGCAGAGAGCCTCAGGAGTCCGTGAGCGGCGCCATTGTCTCTCAAGTTTGCGGAGCTGGATTAGGGACATTCGTATATCTTGTGAGTACCAAGGCGTAGAGTACTTTGGCGTAGATTGTTCTTTATAAGGAGGTCTGCACTACAAGGACCAGAATCCTCCTGGTCCTTCAGCTCAACCACTCCTTAAAATAAATTAAATGTCACCGGACGCCCTTATTTCCTACGCCAGTAGGGGCGCCTGGGGATAGTACGTATGACCTAAATTGGCCACTGTTGGAAACGGGATACTGGGCTTGATGGACCTTGGTCTGACCCAGTATGGCATATCTTCTTGTTCTTATGTTCTTAAGCATTGAACTGGATGTTTTTTGTTTTTAATGAGAGAATAAAAAATGCTGTCTATTTTTAGCCAAAATGAGAGACTGACCCTCTAAAGTGGAGGAGCAGGACAGTTAGCTGCCCTGGTTTATTCTGGTCATTGCTTTTTTTAAAGACAGGGCTGGTCATTTTAGCCACTCTGACCTGCAATTAATTTTTGAAGGGAAATGTCTAATGGACTTTCCCTTTAAAAATCTGTTGGGTGCAAGCCAGGTGTATACTCTGCTGACCCTATCACACTCCATAGAAGAGGGAAGGGAATTTCTATGTATAATAGAATATACACCCAATTATCCACAGAAATCCTTTTGTAGACTGGCCCCTTAAAGAGCACTGTCTGTAGACTCTGTGCTTGCTAAGACATTCAGAGCGTATCTTGGGCAACATCCCTTCAGTCACAGAAATATTTTTTTTCTCAACTCTAAAATCACTTGAAAGCCTTAGACAAACTGCAGTGGAAGCATGCGGGGTGGGAAGCCGAAGAGGTTAAATACAGTTCTGAAAGACTCGGTGACTTTCAGCACTTCCCATGCAGTGAGGCTTAAGGGCTTTGTACAGCATCTTGCATTCTTGTAGAAAGCAATAGGATATAGGAATGCTCCAGGTGTGTGAATGGTTGTAAAGAAAAGAGCTGTCTGCAACTAGAGCTCCTTGTTCTGAAAGCATGTTTAGTTTTGTTTATAAGGGAAAGCAGAAAGATATAAGAAATATTTTTTGGGTATGAGGGTTGTTTATGCCCGCATGGTAAGGTACTGCTGGATTTCTGTCTTTCCTGAAAACGCAGACTTAGTCTTAGGGGCTTTAAGAGGTTGAAAATGCTATTGCCCACGAGCTGATTATAGTCCTGGATTACTGCCCAGGCACACCATGTAACTCCGAAATTATGGATACATTGGAGTCCTTGAAGGGCACCATAGCAATCTCACATCTGCTAAGAAGGATAGTTTAGTCCAGAGCAATCATAAAGGGGGAAGAGAAGGGCATTGGGAGATTCCAAGGGGTAGGATTTGGTTGAGATCTTGAAGAGAGAGCCTATGATCAGTTTGGGAGCAGGGCTGACCTCAGGACTAGGCGTCCATCTGGGACAGCACCATTTCAGGGATAGTGTCGGTGTTGGTGTGGCAGAAGTCAGCAGTAGTAAAAAACTGAGTTACTTACCTGTAACATGAGTTCTCCAGGGACAGCAGGATAAGTCAGCCACAAGTGGTGACATCATCTGATGGCGCCATAGACAGAAGTATTCTCAATAGCTCAGAAGGCTATGCCTTCTGAGCATGGGCTACTAGCCACACCCCTAGGCCCACCCCTAGCTAGCCAGAACGTCCCCAGCTGAGGCAATGCCTAGTTGCTAGGAGGCAGGCAATAGCCGGGTTACTGCCCCCCCATGGGAGGCGGGTGGGATTGCGTGGCTGACTTATCCTGCTGTCCCTGGAGAACTCATGTTACAGGTAAGTAACTCAGTTTTCTCCTAGGACAAGCAGGATGAGTCAGCCATAAGTGGTGCCTCTCAAGCTTCCCACGCTGAGGTGGGGGAGGGGGAAGAAGCAGAGGCAGATCCAATTTGGTGCAAACATAGTTTATTGTGGCCCCGAGGGTGACAGCAGCAGTAACAGGTGAACTTGTGCAATAACAACATCCTCAACGAAAGCGCAACAGTGCATGTGCAAAAATCAACAGTGCAACAGCGTATAACAGCGCATATCTACCAGAGACATGGTAGGGGATGAGCAATGGCCTGCAAGAGGCAAGTGTCAGTTGGACTTCTGTCCTTGATCAGGTGCCAGTGGGGGAACCACCGTGGCCAGCACCGCCTAGCTGAAGGCGGAGCTGCACTGGGCTACTTGGTCCAAGCAGTAGTGTCTTTGAAAGGTTTGGATGGAGGACCAGGTGGTGGCCCTGCAGATATCCAGTATTGGTATGGAGCGTAGATTGGCAATCGTGGTGGCCAGCGCCTGGAAATGGTGCGTCTTGACCTTTGGCGTAGCCTGAGACCCCGCTTGTGTTAGGCAGAAGGTGATGCACAAAGAGATCCAAATGGAGAGCATCCGTTTAGACACGGGGCAACCCAGCTTGTTGGGGTCATAAGAAACAAAGATCTGTGACCCCTTCCGGAGAGGGGAAGTCTGGTGTAGGTAGCAGCGTAAGGCCCTGACACAGTCTAAAGTGTGGAGCCTCTCCTGTTCTTGGTTGGAGTGAGGCCCCGGATGAAAGCAGGGTAGCTTGATAGTCTCGTTAATGTGGAAGGCACTTGCCACTTTGGGGACAAACCTTGGGTGTGTCCGCAGGCAGGCGTGGTCATGGTGGAGTATGGTGTAAGGCGGGTAAGCCATCAGGGCGTGTAGCTTGCTGATGCGCCTGGCAGAGGTGATGGCTATGAGGAACAGTGTCTTCCAAGAGGCATACTTGAGTTCTGCTGACTGCAGTGGCTCGAAGGGCTCCTTGGTGAGCTGCTTGAGGACAACATTCAGGTCCCAGGCAGGCACGGGCACTCGTGTGGTGGGACAGAGGTTGGCCAGGCCCTTCATGAAGCGGGTAACAAGTGGAAGGGTGGCTATAGAGGCGTCCCCGGGGCGATCATGGAAGGCCGCTATGGCGAACAGGTGGACTCTTATGTTCTGTGTCTTGAGTCCACGCGCAGAGAGTGAGGCGAGGTACTGGAGGAGTTGAGACACCGGGCACGAAAAGGTATCCAGTCGCTGTGAGGCATACCAAATGCTGAAACATCGCCATTTTAGGTTATATGACTTCCTGGTTGAAGGGCGTCAGGCCGCCAGTATGACTTGTTGGTCCTCGGGTGGGAGGTCAAGGGATGACAGGGTCATCCTTTCAGCTTCCACGCAGTTGGCGACAGTATCTGCAGGCTGGGGTGAAGAGTCCTGCCGCTGTCCTGGGAGCAAGTCTGGTCTCAGAGGTAAGCACACTGGTGGTTCCTGGGCTAGGGGATGAAGGTAGGGAAACCAGACCTGCCTGGGCCAGTGAGGGACCTCCAGGATGGCTAGTGCTTTATCCCTGATCAGGTGTATTGTCCTGGAGATGAGTGGAGTGGGGGGAAAGGCGTATATCAGAGACCACTCCCCCCAGGACACGTCAAAGACATCTGCTGCTACTCTGCCATGGGTGGGTCATTTGGAGCAGAACATGGGGCACTTTGTGTTCTCCTCGGTTGCAAAGAGGTCGATTTGCAGCTGACCCCATCTCCCGAAGAGGGACAACAACACTTCCACGAGGAGCACCCATTCGTGGGGGCTCAAGTTGTCTGCTGAGGCAATCCGCTAGTTCATTGTCTATCCCTGGCAGGTAGCAGGCCTGAAGGGTGCATTGGTGAGAGAGTGCCAAGTGACAGATCCGGAGTGCCTCCTTGCACAGGGAGCGTGACCCTGTCCCCCTTTGCTTGTTGATGTAGAACATGGCCGCCTGGTTGTCGATTTGTATGCTGACTGTTTTGCCCGCTATGTGGTTTTGGAAGGCCAGAAGGGCATAGCGGACAGCTCTGAGCTTGAGGACATTGATGTGGAGGGCCCTCTCTGACTGACCAAGGGCCCTGGGTGTAGAATCCTAGACAGTGTGCTCCCCACCCCACTGCGGATGCATTGGTGGTGATGGTGAGTTGGTGAGCCGGCTATTGAAGGTGTCTGTCCTGCCAGAGGTTTGAAGTGAGTCCACCAGAGTAATGTTCTGGCCACAGCCACATCGATGGGAATCACTGTGGACAGGGGTTGTGCATGTTGACACCAATGGGAGTGAAGGTGCCACTGCAGGGGTCGCATGTGCAGTCTCGCGAGGGGAAGAACATGTGTGGAGGCTGCCATGTGGCCCAGGAGATGCAGGAGGGCCTTTGCCGGTGAGTGCATGGAGTGGTAGATGAAGAGAGCAAGGTTGATGATGGCCTTCTTTCTGTTCTGTGGAAGGAACGCCTTGGCCAAGATGGTTTCTATATAAGCTTCTATGAATTCCAACCTCTGGGCTGGAATGAGGTGAGACTTCGTGTGGTTCACTAGGAAGCCCAAAGACAAGAGGAGAGAGGTGGCCTCCCTGACTGCTACATGTAGCTCCCTCGGGGACGGGGCAGAGATCAACCAATCATCCAGGTATGGAAAGACGCATATGCTGCGTTTGCGGAGGTGGGGCACCACCACAGCAACACATTTGATGGAGACCAATGGAGCTGGGGAGAGACCAAATGGGAGGACTCTGTATTGATAGTGGTTCCCCAATACCTGGAAGCACAAGACCCTCCTGTGTTTGTGGATGGGAACATGAGTATAGGCGTCCTGGAGATCCAGCAAGGCCAACCACTCCTTGGGCTGGATGAGGGGTAGGATGGAGTTTAGTGAGTGCATTTGTAATTTCTCTCTGATGAATTTGTTGAGTTTCCGAAGATCGAGGATGGGGCGAACGCTCCCTGACTGCTTGGGGACCAGGAAGTTCATTGAGTGGAACAGGTTCTATGGCTCGAGATGATAGGAGTGATGCTATTTCCGTTGTCATAGGGAGGAGGTGATGCGCTGGAACGTTGCTCATAGGCGGACAATGTTGAGTCGGAGCTGAAGAAAATCTGATGCAGTACCCCTGTTTGATGTTGAGAACCCACTGGTCGATGGTGATGGTCTCCCAGGAATGCAGGAATGCAGATATGCGGCCCCCCGTGGGGAGGTTGGGTGTGGGCGGCAAGTCAAAAACTAGGATTGTTTTTTTCCTGACGCAGAGGGAGTGTTCTTCTTTTGCATGCGTTCCCGTTGACGTGGCTTTGGCCGGTAGGGCGTCTGATAGGATTGCTGTTTGTACCATGGCTGTTGCCACCTGCGGTACATATTGTAGCGTTTCAAGGATGGCTTCTGGGGATTCCCTTTGCGGTAGGAGTGAGAGCACTCCAAGCCTTCTTTGGCAAGGGTTTGGAGAATGGTGCAATGTTCTCTCATGTCATTGACTGTGTCCTTGACCTTGTCCCTGAAGAGGGAGTCGCCTGCACAGGGGGTGTTGGCGATCTTGTTGTGAGTTTCATCATGCTGTCCAGAGGCACGTAGCCAGGCAGCCTGCGGGCAGAGATGGCTGTCCCAGCAGTCCTGGCATCATAGGCAGCTCAGCCTTGGTGCTTGGTGCAGTCCTCCAGATCTGTCAGGGCTGCTGTGATAGTGGGCTGAGGCTCAGCAAGCTAGGAGATGGAGGCCTTGAGATTAGCAATGAGGAGGTCCTGATACAGGGCGTGCTGGAATTGGTGCGCCGCTACCCTTGTGCTCAGCATGGCACCCTGATAGACCCATTTTCCCACATCATCAAGGAGTTTGTGGTCCTTCCTCGGAGGGGCATTGGCTGTACTTTGTGAGGACTTAGACCTCTTGAGGGCTGATTCCATGATGGACTGGTGGGGAAGTTGAGGCTTTTCAAATCCGAGGTTGGGTTGGACTATGTACTTTGCGTCCAGTTTGCGGGGGCAGGCTGGAGTTAGCCACATTTTAGTCAAGTTGTCCCGGAGCAGTTGGTGGACAGGCAG
The DNA here is from genome assembly GCA_033557465.1 of Ichthyophis bannanicus. Taxonomy (NCBI): domain Eukaryota; kingdom Metazoa; phylum Chordata; class Amphibia; order Gymnophiona; family Ichthyophiidae; genus Ichthyophis; species Ichthyophis bannanicus. Next base: position 52,209,610 of record CM066046.1, read on the forward strand.
GGAGGTTGGAACCTCCATGAACTTGAGTGTGCTCTGTACCTCAGTGCACTGATCCGTGGAGTCGACAGTGGTGATGGACAGGGCGGAAGTGACCTTGCGTAGAAACTTAGGATAGGTTAAGTCCTCCTGGGGGGTTGCTAGGGAGGAAGAGGAAGCCTCCATGGCTGAGGTGGCGAGGGCGTCCCTGGAGTGTAACTGTTCATCCGTCCCCACCAAGAGATTGCACGGGGGACTGGGGGGCCACAGCCCCAGCCCCGGGGGAAGTAGCCAGGGGTGTGGGATTAGACAGCGGGGGTTCCGTGAGTTGGTTCATAGAGAGGGCAGAAAGGGTGGAGGCCCATTGTTGCAGTATGCTGGAGAGGAGCTTGAGGGTCAGCAGGGGCCGTTGGCCCCGAAGGGGAGAGGAACATGGCTGTAGAAGAGGGATGGGACAGAGTAGTCTGTTCCCCAAGGCTCATCCATTGCTCTCGGTCTGTTCCATCATTAGAGGAGGGAGAGCTAGGTAGGTTATACCTGTAGGGGCTGTGGCTGCTGTCGTTGGTGGAGCTGTAGCTGTGCCGACATGAATGCTTGTGATGGTGGCATCTGGCTGCCTCTCTACGATTGGAGCGTTCCTTCCTGTGCCGGCGATGATGCGATGAGCTGCTTCTTCTGCGTCAGCATCTAAGAGTGCTGTGATCGCATTGATCCTGCTCCCTGCGGCTCCTGCCTCAGCTCTGGCTCCAATGCCAGTCAGTATTGCTTGATGCACTGCTCCGATGCACAGGGCTGAGCCTGCCGTGTTGCTCTGAAGAAGAGATCAGCTGACTGCCATCAAACCTAGAAGCAGGAACTCCGGATGTATGGCGAGGAGGTTCACACCAGGGCAGCACAGCCTGATCTGCACAGCTGGAGACGGAGGCCTGCAAAGGCACATCTCTGGCCAGAGCAGGGTCAGCATGAGGGGGGGGGGGTGGCACCGAGGCCCAAAGCAAAGCAGTATCTGGAGTAGAGCTGCAGCTGGCACAGGAGACCCAGTGGGCTTGCCAGGGTTGAGAGCAGGATCAGGAGGCCCAAGGAACTCAGAGAGAGCATGGTGATGTGATTGCCTGGTCCTGGGAGACATGCAGGCACAGAGAGGATAGTCTTCAACAGGGAATTCCTTACCAAGGCAAGATTCATGAGCATCTGAGTTGCTCATCTTCCTGGAACACTTGGGACACTTTTTAAAGCCTGGTTTTGGCATAGCAGGTAATCCTCTGAATTCCTGTTAAAGTGACTTGCCCAAGGTCACAAGAAGTGCCAGTGGGAATCAAACCCTTGCTCTTCTGAGTATGAGGCAGTTGCTCTAACCACTAGGCTACTCCTCCACAGTTAAAAGTAGAGTTTTCGTCTTGATTTCTTCTTGTTGAACTTAGTAGAGTAAGGAGAGAGAGACATCTTGCTGGCAAGGCGGAAGACAAAGACTGGCTAGCTAGGGGTGGGCCCAGGGGTGCGGCTAGTAGCCCATGCTCAGAAGGCAAAGCCTTCTGAGCTATTGAGAGTACTTCCGTCTATGGCGTTATCGGATGACATCGCCACTTGTGGCTGAATCATCCTGCTTGTCCTAGGAGAAACACTTAGCACTGCCTACCTCAGCCACTTGTCACTGCCATTGCTGACGCTATTGCTAACCCCCTTGGCAACACTAAAGACAATTTGGGACAGCTGGCATAGGGTGAGTACATATGCATGCTCTAAGCCTGCCACCTTTCAAAACAGGAAGTTTGGAGGGTCCAAGGTTGAGCACGGACTTGTGCTCAGAGGCCTAGTGCTGGTTGCCCTGAATTATCTTTAGTATTGCTGACAAGGGGGCAGGGTTTTGAGCTGCCCTGAGAGGGGGAGGGGCATAATGAAGGTTCGCTTAGGGTGTCAGGTACATTTGGACTGGCTCTGTTTGGGTGAGAATTTGGGCCTGGTTTCAGAAGAGAGGAGAGGTGTATTGATGGGAGAGCACCGTGAGGCAACGTGTTACATGGAGGGTGGGGGGAGTGTACTATTGTGGATTAGGAACTGGTTAAAAGATACTATAGAAAACAGAGAGTAGGGCTAAATGGCCAATTTTCTCAATGGAGAAAGGCGAATAGTGGAATACCTCAGGGATCTGTGCTGGGCCCACTGCTTTTTAACATATTCATAAATGACCTTGAAATGGGAAGAACGAGTGAAGTGATTAAATTTGCAGATGACACAAAATTATTCAAAATTGTTAAAACACAAGAGGATTGTGAAAAATTGGAAGAGGACCTTGATTGGGTGTCCAAATTGCAGATGAAATTTAATGTGGACAAGTGTGAAGTTATTCTGTGCCACGAAGGAGTTATTCTGTGCCACGAAGAGCGGGGATGGACATCCCAATGGGACGTCCATCCCCACTATTTGTGCCTACCCCTGCCACATCTAACCTCCCTGCTGGTTGTGCGGGGAAGTTAGACAGGGGTGGGGAAGGGGCGGCTTGGGGGTGGAGTCTGGGCGGGCGGTAGGCAGTCGCCAGCCCTGGACGTACAGGACAGATTCCTCTGAGGTGGAATAACTTCCCTGTACGTCCAGGATCGGCGGCTCGGCGCATGGATGGGGCAGGGGGGGACCAAAAACATTCCCTGCAGTCCGACCCTGGCCTTAGGAGGCCAGATCGAGGGTCGGGCTGCAGGGAATGCAGCATTGGAGTCTGCCGGCTGATATCACGGCTCTTCAATGGAGCCGTAGTGCCATGGCGCCGTGGCTCCATTGAAGAGCCTTGACTGAGTTAGCCGGGAAGGTCCTGAATCACAGTCCCGACCTGCACGTACAGGATTGTTTGCGATTCTGATCACGATCCCCTCTGTACTAGACGTACAGAGGGGATCTACGTCCAGGATGGAATGAGCCCTTTAGGGAAGAACAACCCATACTATAGTTACACGATGCAAGGTTCCGCATTAGGAATCACCATCCAGGAAAAGGATTGAGACGGCATCATGGATAATATGTTGAAACCGTTTGCCCAGCATGCAGCAGTAGCCGAAAAAAACAAATAGAATGCTAGGTATCATAAGGAAAGGAATGGAGAATAAAACAAAGGACATTATCATGTCTCTATATTATTCCATTCCATGGTACAACTGCACCTTGAATATTGTGTGCAATTCTGGTCACTCTATCTTAAAAAGTATATAGCAGAATTAGAAGAGGTACAGAGAAGAGCCACCAAAATAATTAAGGGGATGGAAGGATGCCCCTATGACGAGAGGCTTAAAAGGTTAGGGCTCTTCAACTTGGAGAAAAGACAGCTGAGGAGAGATATAATAGAGGTCTATAAAATAGTGAATGGAGTGGAAAGAGTAAACGTAGATTGGTTGTTTACTCCATGAAAAAGCAGGAAGACTAGGGGACATGTAATGAAGCTACAATGTAACCCATTTAAGACCAATAGGAGAAAATATTTTTTTCACTCTATGAGTAATCAAACTCTGAAAAATGTTACCAACGAATGTAGTAAAAGCTGTTAGTGTAGCTGGATTTAATAGAGGTTTGGTTAAGTTCCAGGAAGAAAGGTCCATAAGCCTTCAAATTGGATAGGGGAAATCCACTGCTCACCCCTGGGACAAGCAGCATGGAATCCGTCTATCTTTGGGGAACCTGCCAGGTACCTGTGACCTGGATTGGCCACTACTGGGAACAGGATCCTGGGCTTGACGGATCCTGGTCTGACCTACTATGGCATTTCTTATATTCTTGTGCTCCGTTCCTCAGTACACGATATGATGGTATTAGAGGTGAGCAATGTGCATTTTAGTGCATAACATGTTTGTCAGTGTGTCTTAAAAATATTTTGTTTGTGCTAAAGTCATGTGATGTGGCATCTCTGAAAGGGCATCCAAGAGCAATCTGGGGCGTCCAGGGCAGAACGTGCAAAACAACCTGTGGGAATGTCTATGCTTCAGCTGAATTTTACAAATAGAGGCCCCCTCCCCCATGCCGGTATCCATATATACGTCCCCACTATGAAATTGTGGGGCATAGATGTCCATCTCGAGTAAGGTTGCATATGGAGACATCCGGCAGCATGGCAAAATGACAACATGAGCTGCCATTCCCTGCTGGTGTTTGTTGTCAAATTGTAAAACAAAGGAGATATGCGTGCACCTCCTTCTCCACACCCTCCAGACAAAACGAGCACTTTTCAGAAGCCCATTCATGCCTGGAGGAGAAAGAGCCTTTGACATGGCTCAATTATCCAGGACATTTCTGAAATTGGGTAAGGATGTCCTAGTTCTTGAGAATGCCCCGGTCACGTCTACAACATGCCCTTGTTCTGGCTTGGACGCCCTCACATTGGGGACGTCCACAGACCCGGCTTCTAAAATGACTCCGGTGATGTCTCTATGCTGTTTTCAGACGTCCAAAGCATGAATAGGACATCTAAAATAACCCCCCTCATGTGCACTAACCTATGAATTAGCATGCATGAAGTCTATTTGTGCACTTTAAAATGCTATAAGCCCATGTTAACAAAATCTGAATATATGAAATGAATTGAAAAAATACCTGGGAATCGCAAAAAATTTATGACAAAATGACTAACCCATTCTCTTTTTGTCTGCACACATTAAAGGCAGGATGCCTTTGAAGGTAACATCTTTCAAATGGTGAGAGGGCAAAAAAGTAAGAGCGATAAATGGCAATTAGGTTGGATTACATGGTAACATTCAGCTAGAGGAACTGCTCCTTCGGTTCAGAAAGATGGGATCCTTGCTTGGGTGCCAGCTGTCTGCACATTCAAATGCAGAGATCCTTGCCTGGAAACAAAGGCAGGCGCTGAAACCAGCGCAGTCAAACTGCACCTCCCAAGAGATTATTAAGGGGCCATTGTTCTACTGGAGGTGAATTGCTCTCATTCAGTCACAATATCATAGAACTGCAACTGGTTATGTGCAATATCAAGGTCTTTATGGGCTCATTTGCTACTTGTCTCCCTGCCACCTGTTTCTCCTCACAACCTTATCTTTCACTAAAGTGTACAGAGCAGGAAACTCTAGCTCTCAACTCTCAGGAGCTTTGGGTTGATGATGCAAGTTCCTAGCGTGAGAACGGGTAACAGATACACAAATTACGCACTGGAGCAATAATGGAGATGGTGAAAACCTGCTTCCTCTCTTATCAGCAAAGGACCTGAGAGGGACGTATAATCCCTGCCTAATCTTTACAGTTATTACCATTAGCTGTGAAAGTGGCTGCTTTCTCCTTTTCTTTAGTTCAGAAAAAACAATCGGGTCAATATTTAAACACCGTGGTCATCAGTTTTTTAAATGCTGGTCATGGTGGTTATAGATAATAGGCTTGATATTTGAAAGGCATTTACACGGTTTACAGACCTGTAAACTGTGTAAATGCCACTGAACAGAATCCCCCATTCGACGACACTAACATGGTGGTTGCCGCTGAATATCCCCTACTAATGCAGCTATTCACCCCGATGCTAACTGCTTAGCATCGGGGCGTGTCGTGGGTGTTTCGGGGCACAGCAAAGACAGTGACAGTCGTGAACCGGGTAGCGGCGATATTGCGCCACCACTGGTTAGCGACCTGCGGGTAAAACTAAGTGAAGCCAAAGCTGGCTTAGTTTTACCTGAGAGAGCTAACCGGGCAGCGTTGCAATATCGCCACTTCCTGGTTAGCTTCTGCAGCTCCGGGGCATGTGCAGCGATCCCAGATATTCAATGCTGGGGTCTCATATGACCCTGGCATTTAATATCCAGGGTTAGAGGTCGGTGGGGATGGCTATGCGCCATAGTGGTGCACAGCAGCCTCAATTCAATATCGGGCCCAATATTCATCATCCCTGTCTACAGAAGTGATGGCACTGAATATACCTAGAGGGGCATGTTTACTAAAGGACATGCCGGTAATATGTGTTTGAGCCATGAAACTAGGGTGGAGGCCCACACATGTGCATCTGTCCCCTGCCATTAGCATGTTGCTAACACGCAGCTCTGTGCTAACTGGCGTGGGAGTACATGTAATGCCAGGAACATTTGTGGTTAATGTGCATCCAAAATGCTAGTGCCAAGCATAATGTGCTGTCAAAGCCCACATTCTGCCTCTAGCCTGCCCAGTCTCTATCCCATCGCATGCTATGCAGTTCGTGTGGGATATTTAGCAAGGGGCCCTGTGCTGATAGCATGCAGCGCTCACCATGCGGCAAATGCTTAGTGCACATTAGTAAACATGCCCCATAGAGTGATGAATGCTACCACTATACAGAGGGCTGAGATATTCAGTCCGCTAGCCATAGAGCTATCTGGATAAATTTAGGACTGCGCTTTTGTAGAGATTACCTCTTTTCACCTCATTCCCTCGTTGCAGAGCCTCCTTTCCATGAAAAACGACCTGACGTCCGTGTATTTATACCTTGGAGGTATTTAAATGTCACTGTCATATCTCCCCTTCCCCACTTCTCCTCCAGGGTATTTATGTTTAGGTCTTTAACGGCCCTTTGGCTGGTTAATGTGAGTTTTAACACACGCAACTAGTAGTCGAGAACAGTAATGAGGAAACCTATCTGCCACGGCGTGCTAAAATGCACGTTAATCAGTGATCATGGGATGGGGTGGGGAATGGGCGGAGAGTGGACACGCAGAGCACATTACCACTAGCGCCAGGGGAAAGACATGCAGACCCTGGCATTATTTCCATCCCCTCTGCATGTGCGTGTGCGTGTATTTGGAAGCGTGTGCATGCACACACCTTTCTGTAGCTGCATTATCTGTGAATGTATGTCCATATCTCTGTTTTTCTATCTCCGTTTTGTTTCTGTCAGTGTATCTTTGTCTGTTCATGTTTGTATGTATGTGTCTTTCGGTGTCAGTGCATAATGTTTGTATGTGTGTTTGTGCAGTGCGAATGCTTCATGTATGTGTTTGTGCAGTGTGAGCATACTAGTATGTATGTGTTTTTGTGTGTGTCTATGATGGTGAGAGGAGATGACTGAGGAGGGATATGGGACAGTTTGCAATGTGAGAGGGAAGTTGTGGGGGACGGTAGTTTTTGGGGATATGGCATTAGGCGTAGTTTGACTGCTTCATTTGCGGAGGCAAAGGGTGGGGTTATATATTTGCTTTACATTTGCATGTTATTTGCATGTTCATTATGGTTATCTTTAAAAAAAAAAACACTAGATGGATAGGAAGCCAATATTTCAAAACAGGTGAGGGATGAGTTGGGGTCCCAAGCGACTCAAAGAGGGAGCAATGGTTCTCATTCCGTGGCTATATAATTAAAATGCAGCAAATATTCTAGCCATTTAATTATTTAGCCTGGCACTCTAAGATAAAAAATACTGACACTTATATACTGTATTCTGCAAACTACAAAGTTGATGGTAAGGTACTCACATGCCAAGGGACAAAAAGTAGAAGAGAGCCACAGCGCAGTTTCTAACATCAAAATAAAGTTAGTTATAATTTAACTAATTTTATTTTGGTGTTAGAGAAACTGTGCTATGGTTCTCTCTTTTTCTTTTTCAACATCTATTTTGTGTTCAATGAAATCCCTCCTTCAACAGTAGGTGCAGAGCAGAACTAGGACATTTCACCATGCAAATAGAAGCCAACATATAAGAAAAAAAAATCTGATTCCGGTGTCACCTCATTAACAGCCTCTCCAGGCAGATTGTGAGCTAACACAAAACCCTACAAACGTCACTGAAGACTATAATGCAAATCTACCATACCATGATGACATCAGCTTCTAAAATTAACACAATAAGGAGGCTACCCAGAAAAGGTCAGCACCATAAATATTGCAGTGGACCTTAGAACATCCTTATACCTATTCGGAAAACTGAACAAGACAGATTACTACAGATCCAATAAAGAAAAACAATGCTAAGAGAACACATGGCCTCGGACACACAGGCAGAACACAGTTAGACCATCACCAAGTACAGACTAAATTTATAACAAACTCAAAGGGCAAATCACGTAACCCTCCATTGTCTCAGAAGAATCCATGTTATCAATGTCCCTGTTTAACGTACATTACCAAGTTTAAGCTACAATGTAAACCGCTTTGACTAAAATGGCAGCGTGGTATAAAAAAACCTGATATAAATAAATAAAGTAGAAATATGCAGACAACACTAAACTGAAACCCCAACAAGCCAGGCTCTGCATGCAGAGCAACACAAGATGCATTTCCCCCTGTGCTGTGCAAAATATAAAGATGGCATATATAAAATCCGAAAACTGGCATATTCCAGTCATGAAACTGAAAATAAATTCTTTATCTTTATCATCTAGCTATTTTCTTTTTCTAACTGCCTTGGTCCTGGATTCTGGGTTCTGCATCCTTTGACAGTCTGCAGCCCACCTGCCACTTCTCTCCACTCCTGTCTTCTTTACTTGCTCCCCTACGTCTATGTTTTTCCTTTCAGCTTTCTTCCATTTTCTCTCTTTATCAACTCAGATTTCATTTCTCTTTCTTATATCCAGTTCTCAATCTCCCTCTTTGTACAACCCTCTCACTCCATCTCTATCCTTCCCCAGCTACTTATTCCCCAGTCTTTAACTAACTCGATCCTTTCTCTTTCTCTCTTCCATCTCCCTGTATTCAGCATCTCTCCCCTCCTCTCCTGCCCTGTCTTGTTTCTCCCCAATCTCACACTTCTTCCCTTTTCCTCATCCTGTCCCCCCCCCCCAATGTCCAGCCTTCCCTCCCTCTCTATCACTCCGTGTGCAGCATTTCCCCATTTCACCTCACCCCATGTCCAGCATCTGCCATTTATCCTCCTATGACCCCTACCCCATGTCCAGCATCTGCTCTCTATCCCTCTACCAGGGGTTCTCAACCCTGTCCTCGGGACCCACCTAGCCAGTCGGGTTTTCAGGATAACCACAATGAATATGCATGGAAGAGATTTGCATATAATGGAGGCAGTGTATGCAAATCTCTCTCATACATATTCATTGTGGTTATCCTGAAAACCCGACTGGCTAGGTGGGTCCCGAGGACAGGGTTGAGAACCCCTGCTAACCCTCTACCACAGGGGTCTCCAACTCCAGTCCTGGAGAGCTGCAAACCAGTCAGGTTTTTAGACTGGTCCTAATGAATATGCATGAGATATATTTGCATGCACTGCCCCCATTGTATTCAAATTTAGCTCATGGATATTCATTAGGGATACCCTGAAAATCTGACAGGTTTGCGGCCCTCCAGGACTGGAGTTGGAGATTCCTGCTCTACCATATGTCCAGCATATATCTGCTCTCCATCCCCTTATATTCCCCACCCTATGTCTGTCTCTACCCCTCCAGCCCATGTTCAGCATCTATCCAGCAACCCCTACCTGGGTCCTGTGTCTGCCTTCCACCTACCGTACTGTGTGTCCAATAGTTGGCTTTACTCTCTGTGTCCAGCATCTGTCCTGTGTCATCCCCTCCATACTTCCTATTTAAAATCTGCCCTCTGCCCTTCTCATGGGCAAAATTTGGCCATTTCCCTTCCAGCCATTCCACATTGCCCTCCCCCACCCCATGCCCATTTGCCCAGCATTTCCCTTCCAGTTATTCCACCCTCCCCCTTCCTTGTGTCCATCTACCTAGCACTTTCCTTCTGGTCTTTCCACTCCCCCCTCCTTATGTCCATTTGCCCTGCATTTCCCTTCTGGTCAATCCACCCCTCCCCCTCCTTGTGTCCATCTGCCCTGCATTTCTCTTCCAGCCATTCTACCCCCCCCCCCCCCCACCCACCATCACCTTTGTCTCTATCTGCCCTGCATTTCCCTTCTGGCCTTCCACACACCCTCCTGCCTCCTGCCCCCTGCCCTCCCCACCCGCACCACATTGTAAAAACGGCTGGTCTGGTCTCGCCCCTCTCTGACGCATGCTTCATGTCAGAGAAGGTGGCACCAGACCAGCAAGGAAGTGCTTACCCTCATGGGGTTTTTTTTTTTTTCAAATCGGAGGTCAGTGTGCCGCTGCAGGCACAGAAAAGGCAGTAGTAGCAGCACGGGCAGGGTGGCAAGCTGTTGCCGAATCGGCAGATAGCCAGCTCATTTGAGGGAGCAATGCCCTCCCTCACCCCTCCAAATTACGCCCATGGATGTGGCAGCTCTCAGGAGACGTAGCTTTTGTGGGTGGAGTAGCTTGTAAGGCAGAAAAAGTTGCCGGGAATAGTTTTGAGGGTAAGGAATCTGCAAGGGGTGATTTTTGGGGTGGTGGAGCAGTTCCAGAGGGTGGTTTTAAGTGGTAGGGCAATTTTCGTGGTGTTGGAGCTGTTTCAAGCATTAGTTTTGGGGGATGGAGCAATTTTCAGAGTAGTGGGGCAGTCGCAGGGGTGTTTTGTGGTGGGTGTTTTATGGGGTGGTGGGGCACTAGCTAGGGGGTGTTTTTAGAGGTGCTAGAACATTTGCAAGGGTAGTTTTAGGGGGTGAGGTATTTTATGGGTTAGTGGGAGCTATTTTTGGGGGTGAGACAATTAATGTGGAGGTGGAGCAGTTGCAAGGGAGAATTTTTCAGGGTGGAGACAATTTTTAGAGTGGTGAGTTAGTTACAAGGGATATTTTTTCCACTTGGGGCAATTTGCGAGGTGATGGGGCTGTTGTAGGAAGGTTATGGGGGTGGAGCAGTTAAAGGGAGTAGTCTTTGGGGAGGTGCAGCAGTTGTGGAGGTAGTTTTGGTGGATGAGGCTGTGGTGGGGTATTTTTTGGGGCTGGGAATGTTTTCAAGGTACTAGGACTGTTGTGGGGAGATAGTTTTGGGAGGTGTTACAGTTTTCAAGGTGGTGGGGCTGTTACGTGTATAGATTTTGGCCATGCGGCAATTTATGGGGTAGTGGGGCAGTGGTAGGGGGACTAGTTTTGGGGATGGGGCAGTTTGGAAGGTTGGATGAGTAGAGAACAGGGACTGGAAGATTGAAAGGAGAAATTTTGTAACTGCTATATGTTTCACTGTATATAAGTTTGTAAGTTACAGAAGTTGGAACTCCTTTTCCCATAGAAATGCATTGGGCCATTTATTGGACTTGCCTATTTTTCTGAAACCCTCAGTTGGACAGACAAGCGCAGACATTCTTGTCCTTCTCTATAATACTTTCCAACTTCTGTTGGGTTGGAAAGAATAAAATATTAACATAATAGACAAATTTGGCTTCCGAAGGATGAGCATAATTACTTGCCAGGTGTATCTTTGAAATAGAGTAGAAGGTCCAGATTTCTTAAAGGAAGGATGAGGGAAATTTAGAATTGTAATTTTACATTTTACAGAATTCGCAAAACATTTCAGTATGGACTGAAAAGGGAATCTTTCCATAAATTTCCCAGGTCTGTGACATTTTGCTGGCTTTATGCAAAAAAATGGAAACATTTCTGCAGCCCAATATTTAAAGCATTTGTCTGGTTAGCAGGATCTGCTAAGCAGACATATGTTGCTAAGCTAGACATTCAGCATCATTATCCATATAGTGCCTCTGAATATTATTACACACTGCTGTAGCGCTATCCAGATACTTCCAGGGCAGAGACACAAATTATCCAGATAGTGGCAATTTTCAGCAGAGCTATCCGGACAAGTATTTGGATAACTTAGGACAGGAGAAAATCTGTCCTAAGTGCTATCAAGGTAGCTTGTCTAGAGTGGCTGAAAATCACCACTATCTGGATAGTGCAATTAAGTATCCAGATTTTTTGCCCATGCCAGCCAGCATTTAAAAAAAATGCTAACCACTGTGGGCCAAATATTACCCTGCCAATATTTCTACTGTTATGATCAAATATTCTACCGTAAAAGTAGGGCTGTAGCAAGGGCTGTACGAGATGTGCACATGCACAGGGCACACGTGTGAAAGGGGCACTGATGTCATTGCTGGGGCTTCCAGGAAGCCTGATAAGAGTGAGTGCTTGTGCATGGCTGAGTAGGGGAGGCTCCAGCTTCACAAGTTTGCACAGGGTGCATTTATAGCATGGTATGGCCCGTGTAAAAGTATTTTGCAATATTAGATATTTTTCGTAAAGGCAAAAATAAAATCCTTTTGCTGTTTTCCCTTTCACTCTGAAAATGTTCATACATTTCTCTTTAAGACAGTCCCTATAGTCCAGCTTGTGAAAAATAATGGTTCTATCCTTTGTGTAGTCATCTAGACTCATTTGTCTCCTTATCTATGACATCACAAGATGATATTTCCAGCCTTGAAGTACAACATTATGTTGGGCTAATGGTATTCCTATGAGAGGGGTTCTGTTCTTTTCCAGACTTAGAAAGAGCTTCATAAAAAAACATTTCAGGAAAATGGGCAAGCCTCAAGATAACCAATAGAACTGGAGGATTGAAAGGAAGATATGAAAACAGATCAGCTGTTAATAGAACTACATGGGTGGCAACCCTGCCGCTGCCTCAGAAATTGGGATCGGAGCTGAAGAAAGAGAGGAATACAGCTGGACTTAATGGACACAGTCCTGAAAACTGGTCAAATAGCTGTCTTAATGGGAAGCAGCATAGTAAAGATAGGATTGTGGGTGACATGGATTACTGGCATCTAATCACATGCAAACATGGGGGGAAAGACCAGTTCCACTCGCAGGCCAAAAGAAGCCTACTAATTGTTAATAAGGAATGCCCTCAATTGTTGGTAAAGGTGTTTGAAATTTCTTTAGAACTGATATGATGATGCCTGATCGGTGTAAAAGTATTCTAGAGTCAAATGAAAACCAGGATGCTTTCATTAACCTGGGGGCTTGGTGCCTGACTCCTTAACGGTTTTGCACTGCTAAGTAGGTGATTTGTCTGAAAAACAAATAAGAGTGGAAAGCTTGCTTCCCGGTCCCACTTTCTGTACACATGTTTTCTCTTAAATTCCCAGGAAGCTGAATTGCTTCCAGACCAGTTTAATCTCTGTCAAAATGTTAGGTTCTGATGCTGGAGGTTCCTATGTTTCTTCTTTTTGTGTTTCCACCTCCGAAACGTAATGACAGAAAATCGACAACATGTGGGTGCTTAGTGGGAGGAGGGGTGCCTGAAAACCAGCTCCGTTCCTCCACAAACACACCCACTCATGGATCGTGTGAGACTCTTGGAGGCCAGCATTGTGGACATTTGAAATATCCATCATGAACCTTGCTTTTTCAATCTGCAGGTGTGTAGGATTTGCATATAATATTGGAATAATCAGAAGATTGCATAGAAAGAATGAATTACTTACATTAGTTTGGCTGGATGAATTAAGTAGAACTGGATGAATTACACTGGTTTGTCAGGATTGACTGAACCAAATAACTAAAGGGAATGAACTAATAACTGGAATGTGTTGGAAAGATTGTTGGTCAGATTGGAATGAATTGGATACATTGTACTGAATGAATAAAATGAAAAGATGATTAGTATAGTTGGATGGATAAGATAGAATGAAATTCTGTACTTACATGGAAGTAGACTTTCACTGGATAATGGAAATGAAATTCTAGAGATCGCTTGATTTTGTGTCTATGAATAGATTACTGGATGTATTATTGGTCAATGAACTAACAATATATTAGCTTCAATATTAGGACACAGGTGGAGGTGGTTCATTCGAAAGCAAGCGAGGGTCCTGGACTTCAGCTGAATGGGAGCATCTTGGTGAAGTAGAATATCAGTGGGCAAAACTGAAAGGAGATATTTTAAGGGCAACAAATATTTTTGTTAGGAAAGCAAACATAAGAGGAAAAGGAGGTTGATGTGGTTTTCAGAAATAGCTGAAATGTAAGGAAAAAGATGTCAGCCTTCATAAACTATAAGAGAATGCAGAAAGAGGAAAATATGCAGCAATAGCTGGAGAAACTAAGGGAATCTGGTAAAGTAGTCAGGAAAGCAAAGATGCAAATGGAAGAAAAAATAGTCCATACAGTAAAACATAGTAAGATGAGGACGTGCAAAGCCTTGTGAGAATCAAAGGTGAAGGAGAGGAATACATGGAGACTAAGGAGGATAAAGCAGAATTGCTTAACAAATATCTCTATTCTGTATTCACAGATGAAGGGCCAAAGACGGAATCTCAGAAAACAAACACAAATAGGAATGGGAGTGAGGTAGAACTCAAATTATTTTCAGAAGACTGTGTTTATGAGGAGCTAACAAAACTAAAAATGGACAAAGCAATGGGACTTGACGGGATTCATCCGAGTATTGAAAGAACTTAGGGAAGCAATAGTGACTCCACTGGCTGATCTTTTCAATACTTCTTTAGTGTTGGGAGTGATCACAGAGGCCTGGAGGACAAATGTGGTTGCTGTCCACAAAGGTGGAAGAGGTTGATAACTGCTGGCCGGTTAGTCTGTCCTCTGTGATGTGTAAATTAAAGGAAATACAGCTATTATAGAGGATGGTGTGCTTTCTGAATCCAAGGGATTACAGGATCCGAGACAGCATGGCTTTATTAGGGGTAGTCATGTCAGACCTGGCTAACGAACACAGATCAAGTCATCCTGAACCAGGTCACACCGCCCATGCATACTGCATTCAGTTGCCCATGCACGCATAAGAGGGGTGGGGTGTACTAATTCTGGCAAGGAACCATCTCATAGAAACATAAAAACATAGATACAGTACATGATGGCAGAAAGACCACATGGCCTGTCTAGTCTGCCCTTCTATATCAACTACTACAATAGTCCTCCTTTTTTTCTTTAGAGATCCTCTGTTTGTCCCATGCTTTTTTGAATTCATATACTGTCTTCATCTCTACCACCTCCACTGGAAGACTATTCCACACATCTAACACCAGGCCCATGTAATACCAGCTCTGATCTGGCATTCTGGTTCCACACAGCTGCGTCTCTCCCACTAATCAAGACCAACGTTAACATACCTCCACTGAGCCCGCCAACTCTCCACCCAGTTACCACCCATTCTCTGCCTCTTTTGCCTTTGCCAGGCACTGCCAGGTTAGCTCCCTTTGTGGCTGCATTATGGGAGATTTACGCCATGCAAACCACTAGTGGGCACCCATACCAGCCACAGGTGCCTTTAGCACCATTTAGTAATCATACCCCTTAGATTTTAGCAAGGCCTATGACACCGTTTTAAATTGGTGACTTATAAATTAACTGAGTGCCCTTGGGATGAACCCTAAAGTGACTGACTGTGTAAGAAATTGGTAAAGTGTCACAGGGCAACGTATATAGGGTTCGCTCTGAAGATAAGGGTGTTCCTGTGGCATGCCTTAGGGATTGGTCCTTGGTGCTATTCTTTTTAACATTTTTGTAAATGATATTGCAGAAGGTGTCAGGAAAGATATGTCTCTTTGCAGATTATGCCAAAATCTGCAACAGGGTAGACACTCTAGAAGATATGGATAGCATAAGGAGGGAACTAGTGATGCTTGAAGAATTGTTGAGAATTTGGCAGTTAAGATTTAATGCTAAAAAATGCAAGGCCATGCATTTGGGCTGCAAAAATGCAAGGGAGCAGTATGGTATGGGGGTGAAATACTTCAGTGCACAAAAGAAGAGCAGTACCTGGGAGTGATCATATCAGACCTTAAAGTGGCTAAACAACTAGAAAAGGTGATGGCAAAAGCCAGAAGAATGCTTGGGTGCATAGGGAGAGGAATTACCAACAGGAAATAGGAAGTAATAATAGCTCTGCATAAGTCTTTGGTGAGACCTCTTTTGGAGTACTGTGTACAGTTTTGGAGACCATACCTTCAAAAGGATAGAAACAGGATGGAGTTGGTCCAGAGAGCGGCTACTAAAATGGTCAGTGATCGTCATTGTAAGGCCTTTGGGGATAGGCTTAAAAATCTCAATATGTTCTAGTTGCTCTAATCTGGCAGACCTAGATTACCATTAGACTAAGGACTGGGATCCAAGTGCACTGTCTCAGCCAAAAAAACATCTGCTGAGCATCCATTCTAAGACCTTACGATCCTTGAGCAATCTCAATGGGAGCACCTGCATAACATAGAGCCACCTAGGAAAGAGAGAACCAATCTATTGGCCACCTCCAAAGAATAACAACCTGGTAACCATGGATGTTGAAGCAGTTTTTACCAACATCTCCCACAAAGATAGAATATTATCAGGAATATCATCCCAGATGCTGCTACATTTGACCTGGTCAGCAGCTCTGCCGCTTTCTCCTCATGCCCAGCTTCTTCTACATCTCCTGGCTCTTACTGAAACTTGGCTTCTCCCGTGAAATCATTGCCCTCTGTCACAGAGGCTACCTATTTTCCCATACTCCTCAGCCCATTGGCCATTGTAGTGGTGTTGGGTTCCTATTTGTTCATTCCTGCCAATTCCTGCCCCTCCTTCTGCCTCCTTATAATTCCTTTGCTTCCTTTGAAGTCCATGCCATCTACCTATTTTCTCCACTACCTCTCTGGGTAGCTGTCATTTTATCAACCCCCCAACAAGTCCACCTCTACTTTTCTCACCAACTTTGACTCCTGGCTCTCTTCTTTCTGGATGCATCTGCCCCTTCCCTTATTCTTGTGAATTTTAACATTCACGTTAATGACCCTCATGCCTTAAAGCTCCTTCCCCTAACCTCATCCATCTACTGATCAGACTTGATGTCCAGAGAGGTGTGCTGACTGCCAGATGCCAAAATCCGAGATATTACCGAGAATTTGCTGAGACTCATCAAGCCTACTGACTATAGCTTAACAAATATTTCTGTTCTGTGTTCACAGATTAAGGACCAGGAGCAGGACCTCAGAAAACACCCACAAATAGGAACAGAAATGATGGGGATCTTGAATGATTTTCAGAAGACTGTGTTCGTGAGGAACTAGTTAAACTAAAAGTAGATAAAGTGATGGGACCGGATGGAATACATTGAGAATACTAAAGGAACTTGGACATTCTAGCGACTCCACTGACTGAACTTTTCAATGCTTCTTGAGTTGGGAGTGGTCTCAGGTCTGGAGAAAGGTACATGTGGTCCCTTTATAGAAAAGTGGAAGTACGAAGAGGTTAACAACTACAGGCCTGTTAGTCTAACCTCTGTGGTGAGTAAAGTATTGGAAACGCTGCTGAAACAGCCAATAGTGAGGTTTCTGGAGTCCAATGGATTGCAGGATAGGAGGCAGCATGGGTTTACCAGAGGCAGGTCTTATCAGACAAATCTGATTAATTTCTTTGAATGGGTGATCAAGGAGTTGGACCAAGGGAGAGCCCTAGATGTGGTGTACTTAGATTTCAGTAAAGCCTTTGACACCTTTCTGCACAGGTGATTTATAAACCCTAAAGTGACTGACTGGGTTAGAAATTGGTTGAGGGGGAGGTGACAAAGGGTACAAGTAAATGGAGCTTATTCTGAAGAGAAGGATGTTACCAGTGGTATGCTGCAGGGATATGTCCTTGGTCCGATTCTTTTTGATATCTTTGTTAGTGATATTGAGGAAGGGCTGTCGGATAAGGTTTGTATCTCTGCGGATGATACCAAAATCTGCAATAGGGTAGAAACCTAGGAAGGTGTAGATAACATGAGAAGGGATCTAACTAAGCTTGAAGAATGGTCATGAATTTGGCAGCTGATATTTAACACTAAAAAATGCAGGGTCATAAATTTGGGCTGCAAAAATCCAAGGGTGCGATACAATGTAGGGGGCAAAGTACTTCACGAAAGAGGAGCAGGACCTGGGTGTGATTGCTCCTAATGATCTTAAAGTGGCTAAACAGGTAGAAAAGGTGAGAGCAAAAGCCAGAAGGATGCTTGGATGCACAGGGAGAGGAATGGCCAGCAGAAAAAAGGAGGTGATTGTGCCTCTGTATAAATCTCTGGTGCGACCTCATTTGGAGTATTATGTTCATTTCTGGAGTCCACACCATCAAAAGGATATAAACAGGATAGAGTTGGTGCAGAGGGTGGCTACTAAAATGGTTAATGGTCATCGTTATAAAGCATATGAGGACAGACTTAAAGGTCTTAATATGTATACGTTAGAGGAAAAATGGGATAGAGGAGCTATGATAGAAAAGTTTAAATACCTCCGTGGCCTAAATGCACAAGAGGAAAGCCTCCTTTGAATGAAAGCATGCTCTGCTATGAGGGGACATAAGATGACGGTGAAAGGGGATAGACTCAGGAGTAATATGTGGAAATATTTCTTTACAGAAAGAGTGGAATAGTCTCCCAGTAGAGGTAGTAGAGACGAGGACAGTATCTGAATTCAAGAAAGCATGGGATAAACACAGAAGATCTCTGAAGGAAAAAAGGGGACTATTGTAGTTGATATGGAAATGGCAGACTAGATAGGCCATGTGGTCTTTATCTGCCATTGTATTTCTATGTTTCTCCTCATTCAAACTCCTGTTGTGCTCTACCTCTCCAACTCACAAGCATGGCCACTGCCTTGACTTCATCCTCTCCTCCAACTTTTCATCCTCCATCTTCTCTACCTCAATTCTGCCCTTATCTGCCCATCACCTGCTTATCTTCACCCTTCACTCCCCCCACCCCTCCTCCCCAGCTTGGTCTTGCCCTGTTTCCATCAACAAGTTTAGGAATCTTCACACTATTGAATCTTCAGTTCTCTCCACTGCTTTCTTATCACCTCTTTTCTCTACTATGTCATCTGAGTCTGTTGATGGGGCAATATCCTCCTATAACACTATATTCTCCTCTGCTCTGGATGCACTTGCTTCTCCCTTTCCATACCCTGTGAGGTGGGACCGTACCTCAACCTTCGCTGTCCTCATAACCGGCTACATATGTTCCTGTGCCTGCTCAGCTGAGCGCCTTTGGCTTAAATCAAGTACCCTTGCTGACTACCTCATATTCAAATTCATGCTAACCTCTTTCCACTCAGCCAAAGCACTCATCAAGCAAAAGTACTATGTCCATCTGATGAACTCTCTTGCTCTGACCCTCATAGTCTCTTTGCTATACTCTTCTCTCATCTTGGTCCCTCCTCCCCCAAGCCCTCCTTCACTGTCTGCTCAGACCTTGACTGATTCTTCCATGACAAAGTCCAGAAGATTAGCCTTGAAGTCTCTTCAGGGTCATCTCCACCTCATCTTCCCCCTCAAATCCTTCCCTCACCTTCAGTCACCCTTTCTTCCTTTTCCGAAATCACTTAGGAGGAAACTGCAAATCTTCTCTCCTCCTCCAAACTGACTTACCTGCTCCTCTGATCCCATTCCCACCCATCTACTCAGCTCTATTTCTTTCGCTATCATCCCTTCCAGCTGTCATATCTTTAGCCTATCACTTTCTACTGCAACATTTCCTGTGGCCTTCAAACATGCTGTGGTTTCACCTCTCCTCAAAAAACCTTCACTAGATCCTATCTGTCCTTCCAGTTATTGGCCTATCTCTCTCCTCCCCTTTGCTTCAAATCTACTTGAACAAACTGTTCACCACAGCTATCTTGACTTTCTTTCCTCTCAAGCCCTTCTGAACCCACTGCAACCTGACTTTTGTTCTCTACATTTATTTATTTAACAAACACTTTTATACCGCATCCTCCCAAGGATCGGATGCGGTTTACAAAGAACAAGTGATGCAAGGCATGACAGATGTGCTTGTCTAGTCTTAATACATGAAACATTTGGAAACTTTTTACAAGTAACATAATAACTATGCACAGACAGTACAAATTAAATTCCAGGTTGCTTGCATGGAAACTAATCTGAACTGGTTAATTTACAAGGGAGTGGAGTCTTATCTATGTACAGAGTGGGATGTTTGTTAGTTACTGTGTTAGCTTGGACTTGCTTTTAGTTTCTTGTCTGTTATCCCTTGTCAGTTTTAGTGTTAATCTGTGTTTATTTACATTCTCTTATATACCATGCTATTCTGCATCAGTGTGGTTTACATTGAACAGGGCATTATAACTTGGAGATAACTATTTTACAGGGAACATGGGCTATGGAGGGTTAAGTGGCTTGCTCAAGACCACAAGGAGCACATGTGGGACTAGAAACCCCAGTCCTTCCGGCCCAAGGTTGCTGTCCTCTAGTGGGATTTGAACCCCTGACCTTCCAGCCTGAAGTACCTTGCCCCAACCACTAGGCCACTCCTCCACTCCTGTGTGCCATAGTGTTTCTTGTATAGATGTGTTTTTAATTTTTTACAGAAGTCCCTAATGTCAGTAAGTTGTCTGATGTCCTCTGGAAGATCATTCCAGAGAGTGGGGGCTGAGTGTCAGAAAGCCCTATCGTTGGTGAGTTTCTTAGCTTTTGTAAATTCTTTTGGTGTCTCCATTTTATTTGTGTTTTTTACTCCTTTGGCTGTGTGTAGGTATTTTCTTGGAGACTAAAGTATTTAGTGTCAATGGTGCAAGGTTATTTATTAGTTTGAATGTAGTTAATAGAATTTTATATTTTATCCTGCAGTTAATTGGGAGCCAGTAAAGCTTAGCTAGAATGGGCGTAATGTGTTCCATTGTTCGGGTCTTCATTATGGTTCTGGCTGCTACATTTTGTGCTAGCTGGAGTCTTTTAAAATTTTGTTTTGAGATGCCTTGAAGGATTGTATTGGCAAAGTCAAAGTGGGGTGTAATAATTGCATGGATTATTGTCATGAAATCTTGTAGGTGAACCAGCTGGCGTAGTTGTTTCAGAGTCTTTAGTCTTTAGAAGCTGCTCTTGCCAAAGTCTCTAGGGTCTTGTTCCTCACCAAATCCAAAGGTCTCTACTCAATTCTCATCCTTCTTGACCTTTCTGCTGCCTTTGACACTTGATCACCACCTTCTCCTTGATACCCTGTCCTCACTTGGATTTAGGGGCTCTGTTCTGTCCTGGTTTTCTTCTTATCTCTCCCATCACACTTTTAGTGTATGTTCTGGTGGATCCTACCACCATGCCACTTTCAGTTGGTGTGCTTCAGGGCTCTGTCTTGGGACGTCTCCTTTTCTCTCTCTACTCAGTCCCTTGGGGCACTTATTTCCTCCCATGGTTTTCAGTACCATCTTTATTCTGACGACTCGCAGATCTACCTTTCTGTCCCTGAAATCTCTCCAGTAATCCAGGTCCGTATCTCTGCCTGCTTATCCGACATTGCTGCTTGGATGTCTCACTGCCATCTTAAATTGAACAAGGCCAAAACTGAGCTCCTTATCTTTCCCCCTAAATCACTTTCCCCTTCCTCCCTTCTCTATTTCTTTGGATTACCCTACCCTCCTCCCTGTTTCCTCAACTTGCAATCTTGAAGTCATCTTTGACTCAACTCTCTCTTTCTCTGCACACATCCAACAGATAGCTAAAACCTGTCGCTTCTTTCTCTATGACATTGTCAAAATTTATCCCTTCTTTTCTACACACACTATTAAGACCCTCATCCACTCACTAGTCACCTCCCGTCTTGACTATTGTAACCTGCTTCGCACTGGTCTTCCTCTGAATCATCATCTTTCCACCCTTCAATCGGTACAAAACTCATTTGAACAGTTTATCTTCTGCCAGTTCCGCCATGGTCATGTAACCCCTCTTTTCAAGTCACTTCACTGGCTCTCTATCCGTTTCCGCATCCAGTTCATACCTACAAGTGCAATCATTCTCTGGCTCCTCACTACCTTTTCTCTCTTATCTCACTCTACACTCCTCCTCTAGAACTCCGCTTCTCTGGCAGGTCCCTTTTATCTGTGCCCTTCTCTGCCATTGCCAACTCCAGATTTCATCCATTCCACCTTGCTGCTCCATATGCCTGGAACAAACTACTTAAGTCAGTATATCAGGATCCTTCTCTGACCCTATTCAAATCCAGGCTAAAATCCCACCTCTTTGAGGCTGTTTTTGGATCCTGATGTCCCTCACTCTCTCATTCACTACTTGCAATATGTGTATCTTACCATACTCTAGTCCCCAGTTTTGTGATGTTTTTTCATCTTGATTAGATTGTAAGCTCTGATGAGCAGCGACTGTGTCTTACATCTTTATCTACAGTGCTGTGAATGCCTTGTAACACTATATAAATGATTAGTAGTACTAGTAAGTACTAAGTCAGCCATGAAAATGTTGGCATACGATTCCTGAACTCCTACACTCAGAAGCTTCTTCTCTACCTGAGATTTTATTTATTTATCTGGGGTTTTTTATATACCGCCTTATCTGGGCATCAAGGTAGTTTACAAGGAACAAAACAACAATTGTTTAAATAGACCTTTGCTAAGACCACACATTGAACGGGAAACTTTACATGGAAAGTAAGTTTGGTATAATATAATTATGCTGAACATATATATATGACTTGTAAGGGAGGAGGAGCAGAGGAAGGAAGGGGGGTTGGAGAGTAAGATTAGTATAATATAGTTATACTGAACATATTTACATGGCTTGTAAAAGGGAGGGGAGGAGGAGCGGGGAAGGAGGGCAGTTGGACTTGGGAGTTAGGTTATTGATGGTACATTGACATCATCATCTGGACCCAAGGGCATAAAGTTTTTTAGAAATTCCATCAGGAATTTAGCAATTCCTGGTTGTTTTGCTGGGAGACCTCAAGCTACGTTCCACAAACTCGCAAGATGCCACTGCTTTTCTTGATGCAATGGATACCCTACAATTAACACAAATCAATACTGACCCAACCCACAGAAAAGTAAGTACTCTGGACCTAATCTTCATACCTTCCAGCTGGTTACATGAATAGCATTTGCCATCGCCACAAGCAACTCCAGTACCCTGGTCGGACCACAGCATAATCTCCTTCCAACGACGTCATCCTAACTGTCTTACTGATATCACTAGCAACACACCAATTACATGCAGATGTTACAGATTTCACAAAGACTCATTCATAAACCATATCACCACACTCACTAATCTTACCACATCTGACTTAGATACATTTTTGGCAGAATGGAATTCCAAGATCTCAGCATACGCCAGAATACCTCACCCATCAGGCTCAAGAAGAGCACAACAAGTGCCTCGATACTCAAAAGACCTTACAGATCTCAAGTGTAAGCTCAGACACCTTGAACAAAAGTGGTGACAATCTAAGGACCCAATTCAACAGCAAGCATATAAATAGCACAATCTGAATACTGTGCTTTAACAAATACAAATACAAAGAAAAAAGAATATCACACTAAACTCATCAAGTCCTCCCTAAACCGACCCAGAGAACTCTTTGATATCACTAAACAACTTTTAAAACCACAAAATCACAACAAAACTACTCCTATCTGTCCCCACTTCATGGCCAACTACCTACAAACCAAACTGACACTTCCCTATCACAAGACCGCACATCTAACGCTGGATCCAAAAATAATGAGACCATCAACCACATATGGTCCTAACATCTTTGTTAGTGATAGTGTGGAAATTTATTTATTTTATTTATTTAAAAGATTTTCAATACCGCCTTCTCCTTTAATCAAGGCGGTTTCCACAGCAAACAATCATAAGAGTGGTTCAAGTGTGTTCATGCAGTGATACAGATTGTGTGTTTGTGTTGGTGTATATTAGATTCTTTTGAGCTATTTATATTATGAGCTATGTACATTCTTATGTACAAGGGCTATTTACATTATGAGCTATATACATTCTTATGTACGGGGACAGGGGAGGGGGGTTGGTCTTTTGTTCTTGCTTTTTGAGTAGATCATGTGAAGTGTCCATAGTGATCAATGAATAGTGTTGTCTTAAGCAGCCTCCGAAAGTCTTTGAGGTCTGTTGTTAGTCTTAGTTCATCTGGGAGGGTGTTCCAAATTGCTGGTGCAGCCAGGGAAAGGGCTCGTTCTGCTGTGTCCTTGCGGACCTTGGTGATGTCTTTTGGGGTGTTGACGCGATTGGAATTGCCTCTCCTCCTTGGACGTGTGCTTCTGTCTGGATGTATGAGTGTATGTAGTCAGAGGGCTGATGACTGTTTGATCTTGAAGATGTTTATGACTGTCTTATATTTGATGCGTGAGCTGATTGGGAGCCAGTGGAGGTCTTTCAGTATGGGTGTGATGTGTTCATGTCTTGTTGTGCCAGAAATTATGCGATGCGAAATGATTTGGAGCCTGCGTCAGAAGCCTTATGAGAAGAGACTTGAAGACCTAAATATGTACACTGTGGAGGAGAGGAGGGACAGGGGAGATATGATTCAGACCTTTAAATACTTAAAGAGAAATAATGAACAAACAAACCTCTTCCAAAGACGGGGAAGCTGTAAAACTAGAGGGCATAACATG
Source organism: Ichthyophis bannanicus (assembly GCA_033557465.1). Classification (NCBI taxonomy): domain Eukaryota; kingdom Metazoa; phylum Chordata; class Amphibia; order Gymnophiona; family Ichthyophiidae; genus Ichthyophis; species Ichthyophis bannanicus. Next base: position 52,233,706 of record CM066046.1, read on the forward strand.
AAGCTGCAAGGGGGTACATTGAAAGGCAATGTTAGGAAATACTTTTTCACAGAAAGGGTGGTGGATGCTTTGAACGCCCTCCCGATGGAAGTGGTGGGGGCAAACACAGTGACAGAATTCAAAATGGCATGGGACAGACACAGTGGATCCCTTTACAGCAACAGGATAAAATCAAAATAAACTTAACTATCTAATTTCTCAACAAACAGGGGTGTCCTACACGGAGTGGTGGGTTCATCCCTAAATAAAGACATGGGGAGGGGTGACCTGCACGGAGCGGCAGGTGCACCTACTCTTGTTGTCTTACTGGGCAGACTAGTTGAACCATACTGGTCTTTATCTACCATCATTTACTATGTTACTATATGTTAATGTTAAAAATGCAAGGTCATGCATTTGGGCTGCAGCAATCCAAGAGAGTGATATAGTATAGGGGGTGAAGTACTTCTGTCCACAAAAGAAGAGCAGGATCTAGGTGTGGTGGTGTCGGATGATCTTAAAGTAGCTAAACAGGTAGAGAAGGTGACTGTGAAAGCCAGAAGGATGCTTGGATGTACAGGGAGAGGAATGGCTAGCAGAAGAAAGGAGGTGATAGTGCCTCTGTATAAGTGTTTGGTGTGACCTCATTTGGAGTATTGTGTGCAATTCTGGAGACCGCACCTTCAAAAAGATATAAACAGGATGGAGTCAGTACAGAGGGTGGCTAAAAAAAATGGTTAATGATCTTCATTATAAAGCATATGTGGTCAGACTTAAGGAGCTTAATATGTACACCTTAGAGGAAAGGTGGGATAGAGGTGATATGATTGAGACATTTAAATACCTCCGTCGCATAAATGCACAGGGGGAGAGCCTCTTTCGATTGAAAGCAAGTTCTGCTACAAGGGGACATGGGATGAGGGTGAAAGGGAATAGACTCAGGAGTAATATGTGGAAATATTTCTTTACGGAAAGAGTGGTGGATCTGTGGAATAGTCTCCCAATGGAGGTGGTAGAGATGAGGACGGTATCTGATTTCAAAAAAGCATGGGACAAACAGAGGATCTCTAAAGGAAAAAAGGGGACTTTTGTAGTTGTTGATATGGAAGGACAGACTAGATAGGCCATGTGGTCTCTTTCTGCCATCATGTTTCTATGAGCATTTGTATAGCGCTACAAGATGTACACAGTGCTGTACTGATATGTAAGAGACAGTCCCTGCTCATCAGAGCTTACAATCCAATCAAGGCATACAACACAGTAGGTTTAGACAGGGATACATCTAAGGGGAATAGTAAGGAAACACAAAGGAGAGGAGCAAGTCAAGGAGCAAGTCAAATACTTGGGAATAACACTAGACCACAAGCTATCCTTCCAGCTCCACATCAAACAAGTAATCAAATAGGCATACCTTAAGATGAGAACCATTCACAGACTGCACCCGCTACTCGACCAGTTGGATTTTAGGGATGTATGTCAGGTAATCCTAACACCTATTAGGGATTATTGCAACATAATATACCTCGGGCTTCCTCTATCCTCCAAAAACCCATTGCAAATGGCACAGAACACTGTGACCAGACTCATATAATCAATACACCAAGAAAGGACCACATTACCCCAACTTTAGCCAAACTACACTGGCTCCCAATACTCTCCCGAATCAGATATAAAGCCCTTCTTACTACATTCCAGATCCTCCATGACCGCTCAGCAAACATCCTAAAAACACTAATTCATAAAACACCGGACAACAGGAGCAGAAGGAAAACCTCGCAAGACCTCCTCACCATATCTAGCTTTCAATGCAAATATAACCAATTTACCTCTAAAAGAGCATTTTCCTTTTATGCTTCTGCTGAAGTCCGCTCATCCTAAACCACAGCCGAGTTTTGGTGCAAAGTAAAGACTCTATTGTTCACTGAGCACTATGGACCATATACCTGAACCTACCCTGCATCACTGTAATCTCCTCTTACAATGTGTGTACATACCATAAAATCAGTAACCTACTCTTTTTCCCTAACCCCTCCTTCCCCTTCCACCTATTCTTTGTTAAGATATAGTTTGTTGTCAAACTAAAGTTCCTTGTAAACCGCTTAGCAGTTCTGATAATGCGACAGCTATGTTGATTGTAAACTGCTATGACTTGTAGATATATCAGTATATAAAACTTGATAGATAAATAAACAATCCCTACCCCACAATCAGTTTGAGCCTAGAACAGTCTACCCAGAAGACTTGTTTTTTGGATATTACTGTGCAACTACAGGAGGAATACATAAGAACCACATTATACCTATAGAAACATATTGACTGCCATACATATCTACATACTTCCAGCTTCTACCCACCATCCATCACTAGGTCCATTATCTACAGCCAATCCCTACAGCACAATTGCATTTATTCCGACTCCTGTGAGAGGCACATTTGAGATTACTATACTCATCTGATGAAGTATGAAAGCAGATCAAGAGAGTCCAAGAACACCCAGAAACAAGACCAGGGTGCCCCTTTCTCTGTCAATATTGCAAGACCATCCCAAAAATGAAAAATAACCCCAAAAAACAGGACAACTCTGATGATCACCTACAGCTCCCAGCAAAAACTACTAAAATGTATCGTCAAGGATCTATAACCCATCCTGGGCAACGATGCAACCCTTTCAAAGGCCTTGGATGGCAGTCCTATACTGGCTTACTGACTGCCCCCTTAACCTCAAAAGGATACAAACCAAAGACTACCAAGTGCACAACACCAACTCAGGGATCAAACCCTGCTAAAAACCCAGATGCCAACTCTGTCTCTATATTCCCAAGTAACATTATCACCAGACCCAATAACATCAATTACAAAATCTCGGACTCATTCACCTGTTCTTCCTCCAGTGTAATATTCTCCATCATCAGCCAGCAATGTCCCTCTGCTGTCTATATAGGACACATAAGTAAATCCTTAAGAAAAAGAATGGACACACATCTGACAATAAAATTGCATTTAAAAACTAGTGGAAGAATATTTCATCTTTCCAGGGCTCTCTGTCTTCCCTTGAGGTTGCCATATTCCTACAAAGGAACTTCAAACGGATATGCCAACATGAAATGTCCTTATTGGAACTCATCAAAAAGCTTAACGTCATCACCCTAGGCCTTAATAGTGACAATGGCTTCATGGTCCACTACAGGTGTGAATGGACTTAACTATTCTCAGATTTTGGTTTCTCTCACTGATACCCTGCCCTGCACTTTTCAGTGCTTTCTCTATACTCTGTATCCATCCCTTCCCCCATCGATCATCGTATCTATTTACCCACCTTCTGAACTACACTCCATGCATCTGACAAAGTTGACTCATGACCTTGAAAGCTTAAGCCTCAATAAATTAGTTAGTCTATAAGGTGCCCCCTGCCTCTGTCAATATTGTTAAAGGGGCTTTTATTTGAACTTGGGAAAGTTGCATAAATGAGCAGTTCTTTATTCACTCTTAAATGGCTGGAACTTGGCTATATGACTATTTCATTGTTCATGAACTTGTGTTGTGTCTTTCTCTGGCATTGCATTCACTCTGAATGAGAATGGGAACCAGAATGACCTTTCCCCTTCACTGAGCATCAGAACAGGATCAAGAGGGAAGCAGCACTTCAGTGCTCGATTGAGCTTTACAGAGAGGCAGAGCTGTGAAAATGGAAAGATGTGCAAACCATAAACTGCAGGACTTGTGCTTGTGGAATCCACCTTGACGTTTATGCAATCTTCTTCTTCTCTGTTATACCTGTAGCCTTCCTCTCTCACAGCCAAAAACAATAATGGAAGTCATTTTTATAAATGCTATCAATGTTTGCCGGATGTGTGATCTATAAGTGTAAATGCATAAATACTGCAATTAAGATTATGTCAGACCAAATGTAAACCCCTTTACCAGGGCATCCCCTCCTTGGATAAGGGGCCCCTTTGATCACTGCGCACTTCTGAATTTCAGAGAAAGGCGTGAGCTAAATCCAGCTTCACCATTATCTCATCAAAGGATAAAAGCGTTCCATTACACACTATGGGGGACATTTTAGAAGGAATGTCCAAGTGTAATATGAGATGTCTAAGCCAGAATATCAGAAAAAAAAAGCAGGCACGTTGAGGTGCGGACATGATTTCACAAACATGGATGTGCCTGATATGGACATCTGCGGGGACAGCTACATAGACGTCCCCAGAATAGTATTTCAGAACCTGGATGTCTAGGAATAACCTAATGATTAGAGTAGTGGAGTAAAACTGGGGATGCCGGGGTCCCACTCCTGCTATCACTGACGACGTGCCGAGTACTGGGGATGATGGAATGCTTGCTCTATACCCTCTGGATGCTTTTCAGCCAAAGCGAGCACTTGTTAGATGCCTATCTGTGCCTGGAGCAGGTCTAAACTTAGACACCACCACAGATGTCCAAGACATTTCTGAGATCAGGTAGGAACGTCCAGGTTCCCAGGAATGCCTCGGCCATACCTCTACTATGCCCCCATTCAGACTTGGGGACATCCAGAGACCAGGCTTCTAAAATGGCTCTGGAGATGTCTCTGTGCTTTCCATCTCTCTATGCCCATTTTTAGACACCAAAAGCACAAATAGGGCTTCCAAAATGACCCCCTATATCTTCCATCATCTAAATAGTCCGATCCTGCCACCACCTCCAGAAAGTCATCTTTTGGTTTAACCTAAAGCTGATATTCCACTGCATGGAGGCATGTTGAGAATGCTCCTAGGGTCTTCAGACAGCTTTCCAGGGAGTTGAGAGCAGTATGCGTAGCAGCAACAGTTGAAAATGCCAACACCACTTTGGGAATACTCACATCAGATAGTTCCATTTCCCTTGGGTGTCCTATCACCATTCTTTCCACTGACAACCGTGAGGGAGGTCAACAACATTCTGCTCAATTACACAATAAATAACATAAGCCAAATGATATCTCCAAATGCCAGTAAAACCAATGCCACCTCTATCCTTAGCTGCCTTCAGGACAGTGAGCCCAATATGTGGGTGTTTGCCCTTCCACAAAATGTGGTCAATAGCCTATCCATCTTACCATAAAGTCCTCTCGGACAGAGATCTGGCAACATACTCAAAATATAGTTCACCTACTACCACTGTGCCACTAATCATTTGTATAGTGCTACAAGGTGTATGCAGCACTGTCCAGAGGCATGTAAGAGACGGTCCCTGATCATTAGAGTTTATAATCTAGTCAAGACAGACAACATAACAGCTGGCGGACTAGGATATCTCTAGGTGAATGGTAAGGAAACACCTAGATGGAGAGCAGGAGAAGGGCAACTACCATTTTAATGGTCTCAATATTCCCCCACCATGAGACTGAGGGGGCCATCGCTGGGTGCTGCCCCATACCACCTCTATAATTTAGTCATATTAAGTTGTAGGGTTGGCTCCAAGTCTTTATTAAACAAAGGGCTCGATAGTCAAAAGCATTTACATGGCTCACAGACCTGTAAACCGTGTAAATGGCACTTCGAGGGATATTCAGCACTAACACAGTGCCCCTGAATATCCCCGATTAATGCCGCTACACGCCCCGATGCTAACCGCTTAGCATTGGGGCATGTTGGGGTTGTTCTGTGGCAGAGTGGAGGCGGCACCAGTCGCTAACCGGACAGTGGCGATACTGCACCGCTGCCCCGTTAGTGACCTGTGGGTAAAGATAGACCAGCTTTTGTTGTGCCTATCTTTACCAGTGAGAGCTAACCATGCAGCGGTTCAATATCGCCACTGCCTGGTTAGCTTCTGTGGCATCTTTGACTGCGCGATGACCCTGGGGCCGCACATGACCCTGGTATTGAATATCTGGGGTTAAAGTTCGGCGGTGATGCCTAGGTGCTGTAGAGGCACATAGCCATCGCAAATGAATATCAGGCCTAAAGTACCAAAGTTTAATTTCAAGGGACCCACTTGAAATCAAAATAGACAACTATATCCAGCATAGTAGCATTGTTCATGGACATCATTTTAGACTTTTCCAAGAAGAACCAGGAAAATCTCTGTACTAGTTCTAACAGAGCTGGGATCGACATATTAGGTTCTGTTACAAATACTAATGGTTCATTGGCTTACGCAGCAACTTTACTTATGAAGCCAGGAAAGGAAATTCCTGCAATTTCAGACAACTGCAGAATTGCAATCGGAAGGTGCTCAAGCGTCAAGTTGAATATGAGGGGGAAAGTGGGCGCCCCTGTCTAGTATCACACCCTAAGTGGATTGGTTCCGAGATCTGACTGTTCACCAGGACTCTGGAGCAGAATACAAAATCTGAACCCATTTTATAAATTCTGAGCCACACCCAAACCATTTTAGGGCATGAAATAAATAAGGCCACACAATACAACTGAGACTTGCTTTGCATATAAGGAGAGAGCCAAAGAAGGCCATCAAATTGGTATTAAACAGATGCCCATTATCCCGGATATAACGCCCCGGCATGAACATGACTTGATCTGGGTGTATGAGAGAGTGAATAATTACTTTCAGTCGACATGCTAGAACCTTAGCCAAAATGTTACAATCAAAATTTAATAAAGATATGGGCTTAAAGTTTTGTGCATAGGAGTGATCCCTCCCAGGTTTAGGGATTATTACAATTTTGGACTCAGCAAACCCAGTAGCTAGGGGCTGGTCTTTCACTAAATACCAGTAAAAAGCAGTCAGTCCAACAGAGAGAATATTTTTAAACTGTTTGTGCAATCCAGGGGTAATCTCATCAGGGCAGGGTGCCTTGTTGGATGGAAAGTGGAAATGGCAGTTGCTTTTTCTTCATCAGTCATGGGAGCCCCTAAGGCTACTTGGCACTTTTCCAGGTTTTGAGTGTGGCAGGAAGGCAAGAAATTCGCCACAATCCCTTCAACTCCTTGCTGCTCAGATTCAATCAATGTGGAATAGAGCTGAGTGAAAACATTTAAAATCTCATGCTCCTCGCTCACCACTCAATGAAACCCATCCCTGATACTAGCAATTGTAGTCTATTCCATCCAAGCCCTTAGATACTGAGCCAGCGGCCATTCAGCCTTATTCTGATCAGCATAATGTTCTGCATTTCTCAAAAACAGCTCCTGATGTGCTTGTTGGCTCAAAAATTTGTTGTATTCATATTTCGATTTATTAACTTTCTGCTAAGCAATACCTTTAGAGTATGTCATATGACTTTTCTCCAGCTCAGACATGACATCTTCCATTTCCTTAAACTTATGCAGCTCAGTTTTGCGTTTCCATGCTGCATAATTATTTCCCATGATAAGGTCATTTTATAAGTTTCCCATCCCATATTTGAGGAGATCTCATTATTATTTTTGCAGAAAATCTCCTGAGTAAACCTCTATATACGTTCTAAAAACCTCGGGTCCATCAACAACTTATTACTGAAACACCAACCTGAATGGCAAGGAGATTAACAACCCTAGCCATGACAAGAGACATCATAACATGATCAGAAATTAAGATAGACCACCTCCCAGATGATTCTAATACAACTCTTGGAGATCAAAAATAGTCTATGTGAGAACTGATGTTATGGGGGAGCACAGTGAAAAAGTGTACTCTCTCCCTGTTGGATTTAACAGCCTTCAGGGGTCCAAAAGTCCATTCACAGATAACAAATGATGGAGCTTCTCCAACATCTTAGTATAGATAGCTCTTCAAGCTGATTGTCTATCCAACACAAAATCTAATGGCTGGTGAAAGTCCTCAGAGATAATTTTGTCAATAGTCCCAAACTGTAACAACTCAACAAGCTGTTGTATAAATTGTGATTAATCTGTATTGGGAGCATAGACACATAGAAACAAATATTCATGCCTCCTCATCATTGTTACAGCTAGGGCTCATCACCCAGCAGAGTCTGCCATTTGCTTCAGAATTTGAACGTGAAGGGGCTTGCTAAAAAATATGCACACTTGACACTTGTGAACACCAGGGGAAAAAATCATGACCTTCTAACCAGTTAACAGTAAGCTTAGTACATAAAGAAAATGGCATATGGGTCTTCTGTAGCATAACATCACCTTTTCTGTTTTAATATGATTAAACATCTTTTTCCTCTTAATCAAGACTGAACCCATTACGTTGAGAGACATAACTTTAAAATAAGCCATTAGCGATGACTAGATGAACAGATTCCTTAAAATACAGTATGTGCCATGTACACCATCTTTCTTACTACACTTTTTTTCCATCTGCACATGTTTTTGACATAGTTCCACATGCCACATTTACACCAGCTCTCCTCAGTCATTGAGAACTAAGTGGTAGCAACAGGCAGCTACCATGTATCCCAGAAATAACAAGCGATGGAGCCCCATCCATGCAGACAGTCTAATGTTAAGTCCCATTTTAACCATACTTACTCAAGTCTAGACATAACACGAGACCAAACAATTTTAAAGTACATCATGTAAAACACAGTCTCCCGCTCCACTAACACATACTACATTCATATAAACACTGTATAACCACCAGAACTCATCCCACCTGCTACTAAGCCATTGACACCTGTAATACAATCCTTCTCTACCTAGACCTGCTTCATATATACACACCATTCATCCACCTCAATATTTGCAAGTCCAAAACAACTTCAACAATGAGAAAAAATAAAAAAGGAAGAAAAGCTAATATTTCCTTGCTTCTATATCACAATCACTACAGTTCATACACTTCAAGGAGATGGACTCTCAAGTCTATCGACTGACAGTGGCATCCTACACTGTCAGGGTCTGCATAGCAGAATAATGCACATTCACAAGCACGATACACCATGGAGTCAATCATTCAGCTCCCCAGAACACCATCTGTGCAGTCAGTTCTACAATGTAAACCAAATCTGATGCTAGTCTCACTAGAAAATGATCAGTCCATCTTGTGTCAATCCACAAATTCTTGGGATTCACTAGATCCATTGTATACAGTGGTCTTGTTGTTGTACTATGCACGCAGGATACATTAGGCTGTATCGAGCCCCCGAGTCTTTGAGTGGCTGCTTGAAGCTAGAAACAACTTCTATTTTGGCACTGTGGATCTGGCATAAACAGAATCCTACCTTGGAATATTATTATTGAAGCCTTTGATTTAGCTGTAACGAGGATCTCCAAAAGATGAGGATACCTTATGAATTTGGCCACTATGGAACTCAACAACTTGATACTTGCAGAGGATCGGGAGGAGATGTGGTGGTCCTGTTTTGTTTCCAGTGGTTTATCGATGGTAAGACCGAGCACTTGTGTGATGAGCTCTTCAAGAAATGTTATCATATTCGGTCTTTCCGACTCCTCCGGATTCCCCAGTAACATAATAATATTTCCACTGTTGGTATTTGAAAGGTCCTCTGCCGCCTTTATATAGCAGTTGTGCTGGTTTGTATCTACTCCATCTGCTTCTCTAATTTCATTGTGTGCTCATCTAACAGCTCCAGATGTTGCTGCAATGCTGATAAATAAATATTAAAGGTATTGGGCGTAGCTTGAATATTTTTAGTAACTTTCAGCTGCATACACATTAAGTTCTTTTAAGTCTGACTACTCTCACATCATCCAATCAAGCTCCGTGGCCTTCTCTCTCTCCACCATTTTGTCTGGTGTAGGTGGGTCACCCTTGTATTTTTTGTGCCTCAATGCAATAGCAAACTGGGAGTCCGATTTACCACCTTTAGGAGTGGACCTGCTAGTTTAGCTAGCAGCAGTTGAAAATCCCATTCACTGGGATCTGAAATTCTGGTAGAGAGAGACTCACAAATGGGAGAATCTAGCACATGCGACTACTTTGCTTGGGCCCCAACAGCCTATTTATTTATTTAACTGGTTTTATATCCCACTTTATCTTAAAGTCAAAGCGGGTTACGGAGAACATGAACAATACCTAGCATAGGAATGTTACATTATGGCTTACATTAAACAATGAGGGAGATATACATAACTTGGAAAGTAACAAGGTATAAAACTTGGATAACAGTAACAGTGGATACGCAAATGTTTAACAAGTGGGAGGAGTTTAACATGGCATGTAGGCAGGAGTGATTACTTAACAATAAGATCAGCAATGCACTAAGGGAGGGGAAAAGGTAAATGAGGAGTGGGAAGATGGGAAGGCAAGAGGTCATGGGGGTGATAATGATTGAGAGGCGGGGGCAGGTATGGTGAGCGAGGTGGCGTTAGGTCCCAGAGTGTAGTACTAGGTCCCAAAGTAAAGAGGTGGGTTTTTATCTTTCTTCTGAATTCAGTCAGTTTTTGAGTGGTCCGTTAAGTCGTGAGGGAGCTCGTTCCAGATGATTGGTGTGTAGATTGAGAATACGCTCTCTGAGGTTGCTTGAGTGCTTGATCTGTGCATTGTTGGTACAGTCAGTATAGCATGCTTGGTTTTTCTTCTTGGTCGGTCGCTTGGGACCTTTTGAATAAGTGCTTGAAGGTAGGCAGCTGAGAGTTGGTTGCATATTTTGAAGGTGGAGATGTTAACCTCGTATTTTATGCGTGTGGCGATTGGTAACCAATGTAATGCTTTGAGGGGCGATGCGACTCATTCATGCCTGGAGGCACCATATAAGATTCATGCAGCGGTATTCTGTGCTAGCTGTAGAGGGTGGATGACGTATTCTGGGAGGCCTTGTAGAAACAATACATCATTAATAACACATGGGGAGATTATGAGTCTGTCAGGTGGAATCCAACCAACTTTCTATAATACTGAAAAGCTGTAATGCACATCTTTCACCAATAATTAACTCAGTTATTGCTGTAATTCTGGACTCATTGATTAAAAGCCTGAAACATGAGCTTCCATGGTTACCACAGTGCATAACGATCTTGGCAAAAATTTGATGGCTCAGCAGAAGCTAGCATGCCTGAAGCAGCAGAGTTAATGTAAGATTTTTCATTGCAATCTGTCTGGGAGTTCCCATGACAAAAATGATATCTCTTTAAAATATGCCTCAGCTTATGGATAGACAGGAGATCTTTCATATTTTGATTATCTGATAAATGTAGTGCTCTTGCTCAAGTGGTGACCAAAACTGAAGATAAGAACCAATATACTAGGTGAAAATTTAGTTATCCCTTTCCTTGCAGAATCGCCTCAACTTATCTCCCATACAGAGGAGCCACTTCAAAACACAATCATCCCTGGCGGTTATGTATCCCAATCAGTGCTATGATTAGCTTTGATTCTATGGATCCGCAGGAAAGCGAAGTTACTTACCTGTAACGGGGGTTCTCTGTGGACCGCAGGATAAGTCAGCCACACCTGGTGACGTCCTTCGGGCGGCGCCATGTGGAAGTACTCTCCAGAGCTCAGGTTTCTGAGCATGCCCAGGTAGCCCACCTCATCGGTCTGCCCCTAGCCCGGCCAGTATGTTCCTAGCTAGCCTTTCCCAGCTAGGGGCGAGTCCATTTAGCCGACCTCCTCCAGGGAGGTGGGTGGGATAGTGTGGCTGACTTATCCTGCTGTCCACGGAGAACCCCTGTTACAGGTAAGTAACTTCGCTTTCTCCATGGACCAGCAGGATTGCATCAGCCACACCTAGTGTCTCTCTAGCTGTGCAGGGCACACGGAGGTGAAGGAGGGAGGCGATATTATAAAGCCTTGGATTCGTTGAGTCTGGGCATAACGTTTTAATGGTAACATAGAATACAGGTGCATTAGAACACGGTGCAAGTGAGTACAGGTGCGCATAGGTGCAACAGTAATACAGCACATAAGGTAAGACAGTGTCTGGTTGTAAACAGTATCTTTCTCACGACATAGTGCAAACAAAGGTAACATAGTGCAAACGTGACGTAGTGCAACAATAGGTGAAATAGTCAGTGTAATCGTAAATAGAACAGACCTGTTTCGTCCACGTGCTTGGTTAGTTCTAATGCAGTAACGTGTTCATGGGGTGGCCTTGGCTCCTTCCACTGTGGAGGCAAGGACAGCACTGCCCATTGTGATTTCACTCACTCTGAGGTCCAGACAGTAGTGCTTCTGGAAGGTGTGTGGAGACGACCACATAGCTGCTCTGCAGATGTCGGCGAGTGGAACTGAGCGGAAGTTGGCTAAGGAGGTGGCCAACGCTCTGAGTTTGTGCGGTCCAACTTTCGGTGCGGCCTGGACATTTGGCGTATCAAGGCAGAAAGACACAGGCAGCCACCCAGTGGGAGAGAGTTCTCTTTGTGACGGGTTTCCCTGGCCTGTTCGGGTCATAGGAAACGAAAAGCTGGTCACCCGTTCGGACAAGGAGTGTCCTGTGGAGGTAGATCTTGAGGGCCCGGAGACAGTCCAAGGTGTGTAGGCGTCGTTCCTCGCCTGATGAGTGAGGTTCCAGAAAGAAAGAAGGGAGTTCAATGGATTGATTGATGTGGAAAGCAGAGGGAACCTTGGGAACAAACCGGGGGTTGGTCCTCAGGGAGGCGCGGTCCTGGAGCAGTTGTGTATATGGCGGGTGTGCCACCTGTGCTTGTAGCTCGCTGATCCTCCTGGCGGATGTTATGGCAACTAGGAATAGGGTTTTCCAGGACGTGAATTTCATGTCTGCAGACTCAAGTGGCTCGAAGGGCTCTCGTGTTAAGCGCTGCAGGACAGAGTTGAGGTCCCAGGGCGGGACCGGAGGTCTGACCGGAGGCTTGAGATTGGTAAGTCCTTTCATGAAACGTAAGGTGAGGAGTAGTGTCGCGATGGAGTTTACTCCGTCTTCTGGGGCATGGAAGGCTGCTATTGCGGAGAGGTGGACCAGGATGGATTGGGTCTTGAGGCCGAGGTTGGACATAGAGCTGAGGTATTGTAGGACTTGTGTGACCGGGCATGTGGTAGGATTGAGGCCATGCGCTGCACACCAAATGCTGAATCTCTTTCATTTGAGGCCATAAGATTTCCTGGTGGATGGCCTCCTGGCTGCCAGGACCACGTCCTGAACCTCGACTGGCAGATGGAGATCTGAGAGGCTCAACCTTTCAACCTCCAGGCAGTGAGAGCGAGGGCTTTGAGGTTGGGATGTCTCGTCCTGCCCGCGTTCTGTGTCAGCAGGTCCGGTCTGAGGGGCAGGTGTGTGGGGCTCCTGTCGGCCAGGAGTAGCAGTAGGGTGAACCACATCTGACGAGGCCAGTAGGGGACAACTAGAATGGTCTGTGCCTTGTCTTGGACGATGCATTGTAGGGTTGCTGGGATGAGCGGGGTTGGTGGGAAGGCGTACACCAGAGACCACGCCCACCAGCACACGTCGAATGCATACGCTGCTAGCCTCTTGGCTGATGGATGTCTTGAACAGAATAGGGGACACTTGGCATTCTGTTCCGTGGCAAAGAGGTCTATGTCTGGAATTCCCCATAGGCGGAAGAGGCTGTTGGTAATCTCCCTGGACAGGCTCCATTCGTGAGGTTTTAGCTGCCTGCTGAGTTTGTCCGCAAGGGTGTTCATATCTCCCGACAGGTAGGAGGCACATAGTGTGCAGTGGTTCTCCAAGGCTATGGACCATATTGTCAGTGCTTCTCTGCAGAGGGGGTGAGAACCGCTTCCTCCCTGTTTGTTGATGTAGAGCATGGCCACTTGGTTGTCCATCTGTATGAGGACGGACTTGCCTCGTAGATGAGGGAGGAAAGCTAGGAGAGCGTACCTGATGGCCCTCAGTTCGAGGAGATTGATGTGAAACTGATGTTCCCTCTGGGACCATGCTCCCTGGGTACTGAATTGTTGGAGGTGTGCCCCCCAACCGGTATTGGAGGCATCCGTGGTGAGGATCATCTGGTGCGCAGGTGGACGAATGTCCTTTCCTTTTCAAAAGTTCGAAGGAATGGTCCAACAGCGTAGGTGAGTCCTGGTGTAGGGGGACATCGGTACGCAGGTGGAGAAGGGTTGGGAGTGTTGGTTCCAGTGGGAGCGCAGGTGCCACTGGAGCGGACGCATCTTCATCCTCGTGATTGGCAGGACCAAATTCATTGCCGCCATGTGCCCCAAAAGGCGTAGGAGGGACTATGCAGAGGAGTTCTCTGCTGTAGCTGCGCTGGTTGCAAGGGAGGTGATGGTGAGTAGTCTGCGTTCCGGGAGGTAGGCCTTTGACTCCCGGGTGTCGATTACTGCTCCTATGAATTCGAGTCGCTGGGAGGGTCGCAGCTGGGACTTGTCGTAGTTGATGACAAAGCCCTGGGAGGAGAGGATGGCCACCACCTTTCCCAGGGAGTCCTGCAGTTCTTGGGGGGAGGGAGCCGTGAAGAGCCAGTCGTCGAGGTAGGGGAAGACAGAGATGTTTTGTTTGAGGAGGTGCGCTGCTGCAGCGGCTACGCATTTTGTGAAGACTCTTGGTGCCGATGACAGGCCGAAGGGAAGGACTCTGTATTGGTAGTGGTGTCCCAGTACGTGGAAGCGGAGGTATTTCCTGTGTGACTTGTGGATGAAGATGTGAGTGTAGGTTTCTTGCAGATCCAAGGATGCCAACCAGTCGCCGGCTTGAACCAGGGGAAGGATGGAGTTGAGGGAGCACATCCTGAACTTCCCCCTGGTGATGAATTTGTTTAGACTGCGTAGGTCTAGGATGGGGCGCATCCCATCCAATTTCTTCGGAATGAGGAAATATCTGGAGTAAAAGCCAGAGATGATCTTGGCCGGCGGAACCTCCTCTATGGCGTGGGATGCTAGGAGGTGAATCAGCTCTGCTGCCATGGGAATTCATAGGTGTGGAGGGGTTGTTGCTGGATGGTTTGTTGCGTTGGCAAGGTGTAGCAAGAAAACATATGCGATATCCCTTGTGGATGACGCGTAGGACCCAGGAGTCGGAGGAGATCTTCTCCCACTCCTTCAGGAATCGTGACGGGCGGCCCCCTATGCGGGTGGGCGCCCGTCTGGGCTTGTCAAAAGAAAGAGCCTCCTTTGCCAGCTGGTGTGTTGGCACTCTTCTTCTGTTTGTGATCCCTCTGTGGCTGGCGCTGGTAGGAAGATCCGTGGAAGGAGTTGGCTTTGTACTTGGGGCCCTTGCCATTTTTGACTGGAGGGGTATTTCCTGTTGGAGATGAAGTTGTTGGAGCTGAAGTAAGATCTCCGCTGGTAATTGCCCTTATGGGGTCCACTATGGCGCTCAAAACCCTCCTCCGCCAGGGTCTGTAGGGTAGTGCAGTGTTCCCTCATGTCGTTGACGGTGTCAGCAACTTTTTTCCCAAAGAGTGATTCGCCTGAGCAGGGGGCGTCAGCGATTCCATCGTGGGTGTCGTCACGCAGGCTGGACGCTCTTAGCCATGCCCACCTTCTGGCGGAGATAGCCGTGCCTGCGGTCCTCACGGCCGTGTCGAAGGAGTCGAAGGCTGTGCTGGCCATGTGTTTGCTGCATTCTGACATGTCTGTGAGAGAGTCAGAAATGGATGCCTGGGTCTCCTTTCAAAGGGACAAGATAGCGTTTTTAATGTTTGCCATGCAGGCGTCCTGGAAAAGGACGTGCTGAAACTGGTGCGCTGCGATTCTGGCATTGAGCATGGCTCCTTGGAAAACTTTCTTGCCTATGTCGTCGAGGACCTTCTGGTCCCGACCTGGTGGGTTGTTGGCGTGGGTGCGGGATGACTTGTTTCTCTTCAAGGCTGAGGAGACCACGATGGATTGGTGTGGCAGCTGTGGTGTGACGAAGCCTGGTATAGGTTGGACTTGGTATTCGGAGTCCAGTCTTCTGGGGAAAGGGCAGCCAGAGGCTGTGGTCCGCCACACCTCCAGATAGTCGTCTCGCAGTTTACGATGTACTGGCAGTGCGAAGGTTGGTTTGGGAGCGGCGAGGTACTTCAAGACATCAGGATCAGGCTCATCCGCTATGCATCCGTCAGGGCTAGAGTGCTCACAACCCTCTTTAGGAACTTGGATAGGTGAGGTCCTCCGGAGGGGGTTGAGCGCCTTCTGGTTCTGGGGATTTGGTATGGTCATTGGATGCAGAGCCGATCACAGCTTCGATGTCATGTTCTTCTGCCGTGCTATCCAGTGACAGGTTCCCTGAAGTGTCCTTCTGTGGCAGTGAAGTTTCTTCCGTGGATGTGTGTCTCTTGGGGGGGATCCGGAGCATGATCTGGCCATGGAGACAGGCTGGGGTGTAGGAGCCATGGCGGGGGGTGCGCCCTGTAGCAGCTGGGTGAGCAGTTTAAGGATGGCAGAGGAGCTGTGGCTGCAGGATCTGTCCTGCCTGCTTCTGTTGTTGGAATCCCTGCTCCTGCTAGTGCTGACAGAAGTGGAGCATCTGCTGTGTCTTTTGTGGCTCCGGGAGGCGTGTTGGCACTCAGCGCGGTGCCTCTTGAGTTGAAGTTGTCCGTGGCTGGAGCTCAGGCTGCTGGGGGAGTCCCCGTGGTGCTCCTCATGCCGGCGATTGACGCTATTGCTGACCCCGTGGTGCTCCTCATGCTGGCGATCAGTGCCGTTGCTGCCCCCATGGTGCTCCTCATGCGATCGGCGCTGGTATGAGTCATTGTTGGCGCCGTAGGGTTTTAAATTTTGCTGGTCGGTGCCGGAGAGGAGAGCTGGGGCTGGGTGTTGGGCGGAGCCGTGGTGAGTGGCAGCAGTGTTTCCTGGGTTTCCTGTTTCCTGGCCAATCAGGAGGTAGTGGGTGGAGCTGGAGGACCTGCTGAAGGACTTCCAGGCAGCGCCATCTTTGAGAGCAGCATGGCTGGGTCTGTTTTGCCAGGGAGGAGCCTCCATCGGAGGGTTAGCCCGGAGGTCAGCGATGTCCCGGGGGGCAGGCCGAGGCAAGACCGAGGTCGAGGGCAACACCGGAGTCGCTGTTGCGCTGGTAGCAGCCTGGCTGAGGATGTGGGCCCCGTCGGGCACATCCTGAGCCGGAACAGAGGAGGAGGAGGCAGATTTACCTGAGGAGGCGAGGTAATCTTTTATGGCATGCCCTCTGGATTTGCGGGCCCTCGGGGACATGCGGCTGCAGCGGGGGCAGTCCTCCACGCTGTGGCCGGGACCCAAGCAGCGGACGCAGAGATCGTGGGTGTCCGAGTTGCTCATCTTCTTGCTGCTGCGCGGGCATTTTTTAAATCCCGGTTTCGGCATGTTGGATAATTCAGGAGTTGTCTTAGGTTTAACTGGTGAGGAGAGTAAAGTCCGTCTTGCTGGCAAGGCGGAAGGAAGAAGACTGGCCGGGCTAGGGGCGGACCGATGAGGTGGGCTACCTGGGCATGCTCAGAAACCTGAGCTCTGGAGAGTACTTCCGCATGGCGCCGCCCAAAAGACGTCACCAGGTGTGGTTGACGCAATCCTGCTGGTCCATGGAGAAAGATGTCCTCTTTTGGGCCGAGCAGTGCATGCTCTGGCATCTTGCTTCAATGGCTTCAGGGAAGCTTATTATGTAGTGTTTGTGGAATCCATCATCTGGATGGGATGGTGGGACTATGGGTCATAAAACCCACATTCTCAAGGTCTTCTCTAGAAGTTACATGCATCATTTCTTATGGCATGTTCGGAGGTCAGTCTAGCCACAGGTTTTCATAACATCCCAAAACACCTGCCAAATCCTTGGCCTTAGTTATAATTCTTAACCATGGTGGCAGGAATGCTACAATCAGCTATGAGTGAGAAATTTAGATTTGATTTAGTTCCTATTTGAAGTTTGTCTTAAATATTTTTTTCTAAAGTAATGCTTGGATTTAAATACCTTCATAGCAACTTAATAGAACTTAAAAGAATACAACTTCCCAGGGGCATTATTGAGAGTAGCAAATACCTGGGAATCAATTTACCTATATGATTCATTATGGAAACAAAGAGTCTTTCAGTGTAGGTTCTTGGATAGTATAGCATACAGCATTTCTGAGGCTCAAAAAAGAATGTCAGACCCAATATTGTATTGGATGTGCTATGCGCCACTATGGCACATAGTCCTGCCTGCTGATCCTTAACACCAGATATTCAATGCCATGGCAATGGCATTGAATATCCAGTGTTGCCGCACTTGCCCCAGAGCTGCCGAGGCTAACCAGGTATTGGTGATATTGTGCCGCTACCGGTTAGCATCCGTGGCTAAAACTAGGCGAGCCAAAAGATGGCTTAATTTTAGCCATAAATCACTAACTGGGTAGTGGTGCAATATCGCTGCTACCTGGTTAGCGGTAGTCTCCGCCTCCGCTCCATTCCAGAATGCCCTCAACATGCCCCAATGCTAACCGCAGAGCATCGGGGCATGTAGCAGGCTTTGAAGGGGGTATTCAACAGCACTAACTGTAAGTGCCATTGAATAGCCCGATTTAGGGCATATACACAGTTTACCATGGTACCAAATAAAATAAAACTGAAGAGGGATCATTAAGACCTCTGGAACTGAAGTGTGCCCATAGCTTTCTGTTTTGTTACAAGGCTAGAGACTTATCATCCCCCCTTGTAGCACCAACCCTCCTTCAATTTGGTCCACCTTATCATTGCTATATAATTTGTACCCTAGTATCACAGTACCCCATTGTTTGTCCTCTTCCGCCAAGTCTCTGAGATGCCTGTTTTATCTACCGCTTCATTCAGTCCTATACATTCTAATTTCCCCATCTTATTTATTTATATCTAGCATTTATATGAACAAAGCACCAGGCATTGATGGCATTCCCAAAGAAGTATTACAGCAATCTGAGGCAGCTGTTACCATACTTACAAGGCTCTGCCAGGAAATTTGGAAGACAACATCATGGCCAACTGACTAGAAAAGATCTGTGTTTATACCAATACTAAAGAAAGGTGATCCAATTGACTGTGGAAATTATCACACAATCGTTCTGATCCCACATGCCAACAAGATTCTACTGAAGATTATTCGATAGACTACAACCATACCTGGAACAAGAACTACCTGAAGTGCAAGCAGGGTTCAGGAACGGGCGAGGAACGAGAGACATCATTGCGGATGTGAGATGGATCCTCAAAAAGACTAAAGAATACCAAAAGGATATCTATTTGTGCTTTATTGACTACAGCAAGGCTTTTGACTGTGCAAACCATGAGAAACTCTGGGCCACATTAAGAAGCATGGGTATACCAGAATACCTGATCGTTCTCTTGCACAATCTTTACATCAATCAAGAAGCAACAGTTCGAACGGAACAAGGAGAAACAGAATGGTTTAAAACCAGCAAAGGTGTACGACAAGGCTGCATACTTTCCCCCTATCTGTTTAATTTATATGCAGAACAAATCACCAGAGAATCAGGATTGTATGAAGACAACAGAGGTGTAAAGATTGGTGGAAGACTCATTAACAAACTTCGCTATGCTGATGATACCACATTACTGGCTGAAAGTGAAGATGATCTGAAACATTTGCTTCTCAAGATCAAGGAACATAGTCTTAAAATGGGCCTGCACCTTAATGTAAAGAAGACAAAGATCATGGTAACTGGCAAAATCAATAAGTTCATCATTGATGGAAAAGAAATTGAAATCTTGGACAACTTTAACCTACTTGGATCAACTATCAATAAAAAAGCAACAAGCAGTCAAGAAATCCGATGATGCATTGCTCTTGGCAGAATGGCTCTGAAGGACACAGACAAAATTCTCAAGAGCAGAGAAATCTCTCTCCATACAAATATTCGACTTGTTCAAGCCACGGCATTTTCAATAACATCATATGGATGTGAAAGCTGGACAGTGAAAAAGATAGACAGGAAGAAAATTGATGCCTTTGAATTATGGTGCTGGCAATGAATACTGTGTATACCATGGACTGCCCGAAGAACAAACCAGTCGGTATTAGAGGAGATCAAACCTAAGCTTTCTTTAGAAGCTCAGATGACAAGACTTCGACTTTCATACTTTGGACACATCATGCGAAGAGAGAGATCATTAGAGAAAGACATCATGCTTGGCAAGCTAGAAGGTCAATGTAAAAGAGGAAGGCCAGCAATTAAATGGATTGATACAATAACAGCAGCTACGGGTACCAGTCTGTCAACAATGAGCCGTCTGACTAAAGACCGAACACAGTTTAGGACAACTATCCAGAGGGTCGCCATGAGTCAACACTGACTCGATGGCACTTAACAATAACAACAGCATTTACATTGAGATATTTCGAAGTATGGTTTTTTGTTTGTATTTACAACCTGCTTAACTGTTAAACAGGAAACTTTCAACTCTTTACTTAAAGCACCTGGACTACTTTTGCCTTTATTGCAGCCTCTCTATTGGCATGCCTTAACTTCCTTGTTTTTTTTAGTGTCCTCGAAAGATAAATTACTCTGAACCATGCAGTTTTTAGCAACTGTCAGCTTTCCCCCTTGATCTAGTTTAAAAGCTGCTCTGTCTCCTTTTTAAAGTTAGCACCAGCACATTGGTTCCAACCTGGTTAAGGTAGAGTCCATCCTTTCAGAAAAGACTTCCCTTTCTCCAAAATGTTGTGTAATTCTAAACTAACCTAAAGCCCTCTTTCCTATACTATTGTCTTGTTCGTTCATTGACACTTTGGAGCTCTGCCTTCCTCTGGAATTCTGAATGTGGAATGCAGATCATTTCTGAGAGTGCTCCAGGTTCTGGATTTCACCTTTCTACTTGACATCCTAAATTTGGCTTTTAGAATCACTCACCTGCACCTTCTTATTTTGCGTATGCCAACATGTACTATACGAGTCAATGTGGCATATAAAGTCCTCCACCTTCACACCAGGCAATCAAGTTACCTAGTGATCCTCATGTCCACCAGCCACCCAGCTATCTACATTTCTAATGATCAAATCACCAACTATAATGACAGTCCTAACCCTTCTTTCTTGGGTTTCTCCCCCTAGAGACATATCCTTAATATGGCATGAGACTGTATCACCTTGAGGGAAAATCCTAGCAACAGGATCACTTCCTGCCACACCAATGTGATGCCTGTTTTCAGATGACCTTTCCCCTCCAAGGCAGTACTTTGGGTGCCAGAGTAAAGGCTGGACTACTCTACTTTGTCCCTGAAAGTCTCCTCTATATACCTCACTGTCTGGCTCAGCTCCTTCGGGTCTACCACTCTAGCTTCCAAAGATTGGACTTATTTTCTGAGAGCTAGGAGGAGCTCTTTGTATTTACTGTTCACATTCAACCTCTCACTTTCTGGGATCCTGCCATGTAATTGTAACCTAGTTTGGCCACTGTTTGAAAAAACAGAATACTGGACTCAATGAACCTTTGGTCTGATGCAGCATAGCAGTTCTTATGTTCATCTCCCAGGGAGCTCTGAGACCTTAGATTTTCATAACTGTGCCTTTAGGAGATTTAGCAGCAGAGAAAGAAAAAACACTAATCTCCCAGGCACTGGAGGTTTCATTGTGTCCAGAAGAATGAAAAACACCTGCTGATCCAGCAAAGGGGAGCCTGAACAATGGATCATTAGTGCAGTGCTTGGCCGAAGTCAACATACCGTGGGTGTAAGTCAAATTACCACTGATGTAGTAGTAGCTGCCAAAGTCTGCAGTTCCCTCAGTGGAGATCAAGGCATCAGAAAAGCCAACAAGGCCTGGTTTGCCACAAAGAGAAGTATACTATGTAAAAAATAAGTCGTTCACTATTAATTCAAAAAGGTATGTAGAGGAATTTCTTACTTGAACTTGCTCTGCAATCAATACCACTCAGTTGTAAAACAAGGTCTCAGATTTAACAAGTGCTACTTCCCGACTCTCGTCCCGGAAGAAAAAGCACGTCAGCACATCAATGACCTTGTGAAAATTTACATCGAGTGAGCCAGTCCTGCAATTTAATATTCAAAAATTTTTACTTTCACTTCAACTCTTTACTTAGAAGAACTAGGCTGGACTCTGTCATTGCATTGTAGCTGATTTCCTGATCCCGACGCTCGCCTCAGGTACCAATCCCGCGTTTCACTTGTAGGGTTCCTCAGGGGATCCTGGTGTCTAATTCCTTAACGAAATTCTAGTAAAACAAAAAATATTTATTTACTAAACCCTCACACTCTACCTCCACAAATACTTAACTCACACTACTCACCTATCACCTATAAAAATCGTTAAAAGCCTTACCATTGATGCTGCCAACATTCCATTTTAAATCAACGACCCTTTTTCTCAAACTTCAATCTTTCTCTTGGGCCGAAAAAACGCCGCGCATGCGGGGTAAAGCAACAACCCACCATATTTAAAACCCCACTGATTACCTAATGCCAGAAGCTCCTCCTTTCGCCTCATCCTTAAAATAACAAAACCATAATACTCTATTGTTGACTAAGAAAAACTTCACCAAAACTCGATCTATCCACATCCTACTCTGAACCGCCCCTCTTATAAAATTAAAAATGCCATCTTTTATACTAAATTCGTGTCTCATCCTCTCACTCAAATGGGCTACGTTTAACATTTCCAACTCTTAAAAGACACAAAGAACACAAGACAAAATCGATAGAAACACTTTTTTTTTGCATTTTAAGAGCATGCATCCTCAACGCCAGAAGGAGAGTCTCCCACTCTCCCAATTCTTACGTTTTCGGAGGAATTGCTCAGATAGGAGAGACTATAAATGCAAGTCTAAACAGCTTAGTAAGCAGTTTCTAGAGAGGGGATATCCTAGAAAGACTGTGCATAGAGCGTACCATAGGGCGCTATACAATCGTAGAAGTTTACTCCTGATCCAACAGGCGATACCTGGGCGCACGGATTTCGATACGAGCAATGTAAATTTAATTACCAAATATTCTCCTTTGAGCACAGCGATTCAACAAGTGATCAAAAAACATAGTAATGTTTTGACAGTTGTCCCAGGGTTGGCAGACAAAAAAGTTCGCTGTGTATGGCAGAGGGATCGTAATTTAAAAGAAAGATTAAGCCCAGCAGAAATTGGGCAGTTGGATGTTCCCCCATTATTAAGAGAGAAGGGCCACCATGCCTGTGGGAGTTGCGAAATGTGTTCGATCACTCTGACGGCCTCTGAATTTCACTATGCAGGACAGACAGTTAAATTGCGATTTTCAACTACATGTGTTTCAACAAATGTAGTGTATGTACTTATGTGCCCCTGTGGGTTGGCCTATATTGGCAAAACTTCACGTCTTTTTCGAACAAGGTTGCGTGAGCACAAAAGTAGATTAAAACATAAAGTGCAAGAAGCTCCGATTGTTCGGCATTGTTTACTTGAGAGTCATGAATTTCAAGACTTACGTTGTCTATGTATAGATCAGGTAAAGAGAGGATATGGAGGGAGAACTCTAGATATGGAATTGATAACGCGGGAACAACGTTGGATATTTAAGTTAAATACAGTGGAGCCCTATGGCCTTAATATGGGGATAGATTGGTTGGCGTGCTGTTAGTAAAGTAAGAATTTTCAGGTCGATTTTGTCTTGTGTTCTTTGTGTCTTTTAAGAGTTGGAAATGTTAAACGTAGCCCATTTGAGTGAGAGGATGAGACACGAATTTAGTATAAAAGATGGCATTTTTAATTTTATAAGAGGGGCGGTTCAGAGTAGGATGTGGATAGATCGAGTTTTGGTGAAGTTTTTCTTAGTCAACAATAGAGTATTATGGTTTTGTTATTTTAAGGATGAGGCGAAAGGAGGAGCTTCTGGCATTAGGTAATCAGTGGGGTTTTAAATATGGTGGGTTGTTGCTTTACCCCGCATGCGCGGCGTTTTTTCGGCCCAAGAGAAAGATTGAAGTTTGAGAAAAAGGGTCGTTGATTTAAAATGGAACGTTGGCAGCATCAATGGTAAGGCTTTTAACGATTTTTATAGGTGATAGGTGATTAGTGTGAGTTAAGTATTTGTGGAGGTAGAGTGTGAGGGTTTAGTAAGTAAATATTTTTTGTTTTACTAGAATTTCGTTAAGGAATTAGACACCAGGATCCCCTGAGGAACCCTACAAGTGAAACGCGGGATTGGTACCTGAGGCGAGCGTCGGGATCAGGAAATCAGCTACAATGCAACGACAGAGTCCAGCCTAGTTCTTCTAAGTAAAGAGTTGAAGTGAAAGTAAAAATTTTTGAATATTAAATTGCAGGACTGGCTCACTCGATGTAAATTTTCACAAGGTCATTGATGTGCTGACGTGCTTTTTCTTCCGGGACGAGAGTCGGGAAGTAGCACTTGTTAAATCTGAGACCTTGTTTTACAACTGAGTGGTATTGATTGCAGAGCAAGTTCAAGTAAGAAATTCCTCTACATACCTTTTTGAATTAATAGTGAACGACTTATTTTTTACATAGTGTGCATTCTATCGTTCCTAAGAAGACCGAGTTTTTGTGTGATTATACAAAGAGAAGTATAACATCAATGTGATTTGGTAGACCACTGAGAGCCTGGGTAAGACCCTTTCGGGGTAGTTTTCTCAAATGTCTAGATCAGTAGTTCTCAACCCAGTTCTCGGGGCACACCCATCCAGTCGGATTTTCAGGATACCTACAATGAGTGTGCATGAGATGGATTTGCATACACTGCCTCCTTGGTTTGCAAATTTTCCTTTTGCATATTCATTGTTTGACTTCCTGAAAACCCAACTGGATGGGGGTGACCGGAGGATTAGGTTGTAAACTATATTGTAAACTTGGATGAGCTGGACCCTGACGAGTAGGGACTGTCTCTTGTATGCATGTCTGTACAGCGCTGCGTGCGTGGCGCTATATAAGTGCTAAAAAATAGTAGTAGGTTGAGAACCATTAGCCTAATCAATTACAATTTGTGACTAAGAAGGTTCAGGCCCAGGAAATAAGTTTGAGAGATTTTGTTAAAAGACTGGAAGTCCCAGAGAGCAGAACTGACAAGGTTCAGCAGAGCAAGAGCCTTGTGGCTACAGATAATCACGCTGAATACATTTTCCTGATAGGATATCTCCTCTGCAAGGGAGTAATTTTATAAGAAGGCACCTATATGAGAAGTCTAAAAAGGCACCGGGCAACCTAGATGCCTAGGCACCTATATAAAATAGTCTCTTAGAACCAGTCCCAAATACCAATGCAGAGATTTACACCTGCTCAGAAGAAGGTGTAAGATAGTTCATGTTTTCTATGTGTGTAGATGAGTATTTTATAAAATACATGTACACATCATTCTGATGCTGCCTCTGTTCCACCCAAAGTACAGCCCCAGAAATTTTTATAAAAGTCCTTTTTGGCATGTAAAACAGCTTTACACACTAAAAGCTTTATAAAGTTACCCCCTAAATATGCAAAACAAAGAATTCTTAGGGGTGGACTTGCTAGTTGCAACGCTGTTGTGCCTGCTGGCAGAGGTCAAGGTCACAGAGATGCTGACTGATTTTTTTTCAGGATTTCTGTGTTCATTCTAGTCTAAGCTTAGCAGATTTTTTGTTTGCAAATCTGGGACACCTGGGCGGGGCATGTGATGGAAGGAGTGGGGCAGGGGTGGAGCCTTCTTCCTCTCAGGAACATTAGCGTCCAGCATCTCTCCCTTGCTTTTTTTGCCCCTCCCCACCACAGCTGACCATCTTCCCCTTTGTTCTCTCCCCCCACCTCCAATCCAACATGTCCCCTTGCTGCATGAACAGCTCAAAAGCTTAAACACAGAAAATGCTATTTTGTATTTGCATTTTCTTTGGTTCTGCCTACTGAAGTGAGGAGTAATGCTGGATTGGGAGGGGGTGAGGGGGGTATGCAGGCATACAGCGCTGCTTTTTTGTGTTTTGTTTTTTTATGCTGCCCTCTGAAGCAAGGAGACATACTGGATTTGTGGGTTGGACCCCCTTGCTCCAATCCTGTATGTCCCATTGCCTTGTTTTAGTAACAGCACAAAACACCCAAGGGCAATGCACCCACTGCCTATTTCCATCCACCACTAGGCCACTTCGATCACTGGTCTTTCTTACCTTCCACCCTCCCCTCCCCGGAGGCTGCAGGTAATGATGGATTTGCCCTCCAGCTTGTCATGATAAGCTGCTATCATGCTCAGGTGTGTCTTGATGGATAAGGGTCTTAGTGCTGCATGTGAGAGGGTGAGTAAGTATTGTAGCAGCACTGGTATGGGGCAGTCAAAGGGGTTCAGCCCCCCCCCCTGCTGTCGCACCATGTGTGGAACATTTCCCACTTCGCTGCATAGGACTGCTGCGTTGCTGGGTGCCTGGCTGCCAAAAGGACTTCCATGACGTCCTGGGAGAGGTGAAAAAGTATCAGGTTCACTCATTCAGCATCCACATGGTCAGCACCAGATTCTCCAGGTTGGGATGGATCATCTGTACCCCATCCTGTGTGACAAGGTCCGGGCAGGTCGGTAGGCATCGGTGTCATTGGCTGGATAACTGTTGGAGGTATGGGAATCATGACTGTCTCGGCCAGAATGGTGCGATGAAGATGACATTAGCCTCCGCATGTGTGATTTTCTGGAGCGATCTGGAGATGAGAGGAATTGATGGGTAGGCATAGCAAAGCTGGGAACCCCAGTTGATTGAGATGGCATCCGTGGCCATCCTGTGGATGGAGGGTTACACCTGGAGCAGAACTCCTTGCATTTTGCATTGTCCTTGCAAGCAAAGAGATCGATCGCCGATGTCCCCCATAGTCTGAAAAGGCTGGAGGTGATTGAGTATTTTAGTGACAATTCATAAGGAGCAAATTACCGGCTCAGGGAGTCCACTACAGTATTGTCGTTCCCTGGCAAGTATGCTGCCTGCAGGTGAGAGTGCAGGAATATTGCTGTGGTCCAGATCCGGTAAGCCTCCTTGTTGAGTATGTGTGAGCCCTTGCCGCCTTGCTTGTTGATGTAGAACATTGCTACCTGGTTGTCCATCTGGACAAGAATAGCCTTCCCCTGAATCCAGGATTGGAAGGCCCGCAGCACGTTCCCTATGGCTCTGAGTTCAAGGAGGTGGATGTGCAGGTGCACCTCTGTGGGGGGCCAGTTCCCATTCATGCGGTAGTTGAGCAGGTGCACCCACCATCCAAGTTTCGATGTGTCTGTTAAGGTGAACTGCATTTGGGGTGGTCGAAATGGCTTGCCCTCTTGTAGGTTTTTTTGTGTCCACCACCAACTGAGGGTCCTGCAAGTGTGGTGGTCTATGATAACTTTGTGGTGTAGAGGTTGTCTGTGCTGGTCCCAGGACCTCCAAAGGTGCCACAGGAGTTGGCGCATGTGCAGCTTGGCATGCGGGATAACATGCACTGCAGCAGCAAGATATCCCATGAGACAGAGGAAAATGCGTGGTGATGTGCTGTGCAATGTGAAGATCTGGATGGCTAGCACAATGATCTTGTATGCTCTGAGGCAGGAGGAACGCTTTTCCCTAGTGGTGTCGATGCGGGCCCCTATGAACTCAGACACCTGAAATGGTTGCTGTAGTTGATTAGGAAATCAAGGGTCTGAAGTAGAGAGGCTATGGTTTGGATTGCCTCCCATGCTGCCCTGGGAGACCAAGCTGCGATCAGCCAGTCATTGAGATAAGGAAAGACGCGTATTCCAGACTTGCATAGATGAACTGCTGTGACCACGATGCACTTCATCTGCGCCAAATCGGTATAAATATCCACCTCACACGAGCTCCACTGCACGCTCCCTTGTCCACGTGCTGCGCGCTGCACTTGCTCCTTGGCTTGAAAATCTTGGTAGCAAGCAATAATGTCTCGGGCCCGGTTCCCGCGCCCAACTCCAGCAGCCGCAACCCGATGAGCCCGCACAATACGCAAGTCCATAGTGTCCAAGGGGATGCCCGCCTTCTCCAGCGCTGCCTTGGATATGGCCTGCACCACCGCCAAACAGTCCAAATATGGGTCCCCCTCAGGCACTCCGCGGAACCGCAAATTGCACCGTCGGGACCGATTCTCAAGGTCCTCTAATTTGTCTTCCAATACCTGGTGCTGTTGCTGCATAAGCTGCACTTTGCCCGCCATAGACATCAAACTTTCCTCCTGGCTCTCCACGCGGCCCTCGATTTCTTCCACTCTCTGACCCAGGGCCGTCATGTCCCCGCGCAGACTATCCACGCTGGCCACCACGTCTGCTCGAATTTGCAGGATATCCTGTCGTAGGTCAGCGAACCACTGGCGAACATCCCCTTGAAAGTCACCGGACGCACCTCCAGCAGGGATAGTGCTCTCTTCGGGCCCTTTCTCCGGGCGCTCCCGCATGCTGCGCTTGCTAGCCAGTGTTTCCACCGTCTTGCCCTCGGCCCCCGCCATCTTATCTTTGCTGTGCCGAGGCGGCATAGCTTCGCCATAAGCAAACTCCTTCAAATTCACCTTCTTAGGTTTTGTGGACATTGCAGCCAGACACCGCTACCTTCCCTTACAGCTTACGCAAAAATAGGGTGAAAGCGACGCCGCAAACCCGGTAATAAAGTTTTTTCAGTGGGGTAGGGTGGGAGCTCTCCACTCAGGCAGCCATACTAGGTGATGACGTCACCGGCACTCCACGATGCACTTCATGAAGACTCGTGGGGCCGAGGAGAGGCCAAATGGTAGGGCCTTATATTAGAAATGTTGGTTGCCCTCTTGGAAGAGGGATGTAGTGGTATGTGGGCGTATTCATTCTGCAAGTCATTCTGCATAGAACCTGCTACCCATTGTTTGCATAGAACTTGCTACCCATTGTTTGCATAGAACTTGCTACCCATTGTTTGCAGAGAAGGTGTTAACCATTGTTTGCACAGTACTTGCTACCCACTGCCGGCATAGAACTTGCTACCCATTGTTTGCGGAGAACTTGCTACCCACTGTTTGCATAGAACTTCCTACCATTTACCTGCACAGAACTTGCTAACCATTGCCATGGCCCCACATTACGTTGTCCTCCTCTTCCTCATCCTCCTGAACTGCATCCCCTCTTACCAACACCCTCCCTCCTCTCCCTCCTACCCCCCCACCTTCCTCACTTCTTCTCCCTCCATTCTGTCCTCTAGCCTAGCATCTGCTTTTGAGATTCATCACAACATCCCCTGCATTCAACCATCCCCCTCCTCTTTAAGGCAACCCCACCCTCGCTTCCGCCGTACTGTCTCCACTCTACCATGCTCTCTACTACTCCTTCTCCTTCTCTCATCAGGTAACATCAACCCCAACCCTGGCCCCCCTCGATTTCTTTCTCACCCTAAAAAGAGTTCCCCTCACACACCTTATCTAATCTCATCCACATACCGCTCCTCCCCTTTTCCGCCCTCCCTCACTCATCCCCCACTCACTCATCCAGAAATATCAACCCCAACCTTATCTCCAAAATGAAATCCTCACATAACCCACCTGATATCATTAATATTATCCCTCACTCACCCCTCACTTCCCCTCACTCACCCCTCACTTCCCCTCCCTCTCAGGTCACTGCTGGAGGGCACACACACCCAGACATATCCACCCGCAACCTGCTCCCTCCAAATCTCGACACCACTCTAGAAACAGATCCTCACGTTACTCTGATAAGAAATCCTCGCGTAACTTATCCAACCTTTTCCATATCCCTCTCCTTCCCCCCTCCATTCTCCCGTTTACATGTGCCCTATGGAACGCATGCTCTGTCACTAAAAAACTTCATTTTATTCACGACCTCTTTATCTCTAATGCCCTACACCTTCTTGCCCTGATTGAGACCTGGCTCCCCCCTGACGACACTGCATCCATTGCTTCCCTCTGCTATGGGGGCTACCAATTCTCCCATACACCTCGAGCTACTGGTCACGGTGGTGGTGTTGGCCTCCTACTCTCTCCCTCCTGCCAGTTCCAACCCCTCCTGCTACCCCAGTCACACTCCCCCCTCTCCTTTGAAGTCACTCCATTCGCCTTCTCTCACCACTTCCCTTCCGAGTAGCTGTTATTTATCGCCCACCCGACAAATCCAGTTTGACCTTCCTCACCGACTTTGACTCCTGGCTTTCCATCTTTCTGGATCCCTCTTCCCCCACTCTTATTCTTGGCGACTTTAACATTCACGTCGACAACCCCTCCGATCCCTCGTCACAAAGTTCTTTGCCCTCACCTCCTCGTTCGACCTCCAACTTTGCTCCACCGCCCCCAGCCACCTACATGGTCACTGCCTTGACCTAATACTCGTCTCCAATTCCTATCCATCTAATTTCCACAACTCAATCCTTCCCTCATCTGACCATCACCTTTTAACCTTTACTCTTCAGCTTCCGCCATCTCAACCCCCTCCCGTCTCCTCCAACCTAATTAGAAACTTCCATAATATTGATCCCCTGACTCCTCTCCTCCACCATTTCCCCATCTCTTTCCTCCATTATATCCTCCGTTGACGAGGCATTATCTTCCTACAATGCTACACTATCCTCAGCTCTTGACACCCTTGCTCCACCCACCCCACGTCCTGTCAAATGATCTACTCCCCAACCCTGGCTCTCGCCCACAACCCGCTATCTACGCATCTGTGCCCGCTCTGCCAAGCATGCCTGGTCCAAATCCCGCTCCCCAGAGGACCTCCTACACTTCAAATTCATGCTTAGCTCCTTCCAGTCAGCCATAGCACTTGCCAAGCAGGACTACTACATCCATCTGACCAACTCCCTTGCCTCTGATTCTCGCCATCTCTTTAACACCCTCAATTCTCTCCTTAAGGTCCCCCCGCCCCCGGTCCTGTGCCTATATTTTTCAAGTATACTTGTAAATTATAGTATTCTGTAATCTACTCTCATACTTGGCCACTACACCCAAACTATACCCATTTGCACAACCAGCAGCAAAATATGTGCCTTCCTGCCAAAGTGCATATTTTTACACTGGCCAATTACGCACTTATATGGTCACATAGGTGTGGAAATGCCTTTCTAAAATCACCTCCTATAAGTAATACAGTTAAAATGAAATACAACGGCAGACAAAAAACAACACCCATTACATGAAAATAACAGTGTATGATAATTTTGAGTAAATATCAAATAAAAGAAAAAAGAAGGAAGAAAATAATGTTACTACGGAGAGGAAGATCAGTTTGACAGAAAGGGCGAGACACTTTTTCAGTTTCATCCAGTTTATCTCAGCACAGACTATGGAAACGGGACTACAGAGGTTCATCAGTTCCCAGGAAGAAAGACCCAGGTCAACAGCACTTTTGTGGTTCCTTATCACAAGACTGTCTTCTAGGCCACCAAAGATTGCGTACGCCTTTAGTTAGATAAAACAAGGTGATAATGAGAACGATAGAGTAAGGGTAGCCTTCCTTGCAAAATCGCGGGAGTTGTAGTTTTCCCAACTGGTTTTCCGCCTTTCTCTGAGCAGGGTAGCCGCAGGGAGAATAGTGCAGAGACTGTGTGGAAGTCACAGTGGTTGTTGCTGTGCTAATTAAGTGGAGGATAAGAGAAAAGTAAATAGGTCAAAAGAATGACCTAAGTATGAAAGAATTATAAAACAATGAGACCTCCTGCTGATCCGTTTCTCCTTGCATTTGTGCTATTCCAGTTTCAGCCCCCAAGTTAAGCAATGGATCTGACCGTAAATGCACAGCTGAATTTCTTCACTCTGTACAGCTCTTAAGCAAGCACCTCTGAGGCAATGTTAAGACCTCAGTAGAAAGAGCGAGGATGGTGGCGAAGGACAGAAATTAAGAGACTGACTGAAGAGAAGGAGCTTGGTGACATAATACCCAAAGATGGTGGCAAGCTAAAGAAATGGCGCAAGAAATAACACAGTTCAACTTCCCCATATCGGCTCAGCTTCCTTGCCGTCCAAGAGTCTTTGAGTCACTCTGGCAGATTAGAGGACTTTCACGGTTTGCGTCTTTTTCAATATTGCTAGAGACATATTTTTCTTAATTGCTTCTCTTGATATCTGGCAGCTGCGCGTGTGACTAAGCCTGCTCATCGATTATAAGTCTTTACCTCCCATCATGAAGGAATATCAGGTTATCCACTTGAACTTCTAGAGTTCATGGCATTATCAAAGGGAGAGATTAAAATAAAAGACCTCATTCAATTCTGTTCAGTATTTCAAAAGTGCATGACATACAAGTTACAAAGAGCTCTATCATATTCCAGCCACTAAATTATATTTTATTTTTTTAGACTGCTCCCTTGCAAGATCTCTGAACTTCTGGAACTCACTGTGTATGTTAACTGAAGGCCTTCAACCTTTTTGCTGTATCTCATCTTCAATGCAATTTTTGTGATAAGGGCAGTAATACAGATTTTAAACCTGGGGAATTAACCCAGATATTTGAATTTGAGGTTTCTAAACTTTCCCAGATCAGTTACGCCGACCCTGATGGGGACTCTCAAAAATATCTCATGGACGTTGTTAAGATTCCAACAGATTTTGTGCCTCAAGTTAATAGAATCTTTTTAGGAGAGTTTTGCTTAAGCGATAGCACCTGAGGAAGGTCCATCCATCTGTCTGTCTGTTTGTCCATCCATCTATATGCATATGTGCAAATAAACAGATGCGTAAGGCTTCACTCCTCCTCCAAGAGCGGACAGCATGAAGAGCGAGTAGGAGTCCCCAGGTACCACTGGCAAGGAGAAAGGAACAGCAACAGTTAAGAGCCAGCAGGAGTCCCCAAGTCCCAGGGGCAAAATAGAGGCTCCAGGTCCCATAGCCAGGAAGAGAGGGATAGTGGTAATTAAGAGCTGGTGGGAATCTCCAGGTCCCATCAACAAAAAGAGGTGCGGTGGCAGTTAAGATCCAGTGGGACTTCCTGGGTTCAGCCACAGAAAGGGGAAGAAGAGTGCAGCATAAGGGGGGGGGGGCAGGGTTAAGACAGGAAGAAAGAAAAGGGGGAAGATAAAGGAAAGGACAGGGTTAGAGAGGAGGAAAGGAAGGGGCAAAGTATAAGGGAAGGAGTGGCGTTACAAAGAAAGAAAAAGGGAGAAGTAGAGCATAAGGAAAGGATAGAGTTAGAGGAGAAAAGGGACAAGGAAGGAAGGGAGTACAAGCAGGGCTGGCCCGAGTTGGTTCAAGGTGTTGCAAACCTTAAGCCTTATGCTCTCTGGCTGTTAGAATCTATTGTTTTGGTTTGAATGACCTGCTCTTTGCTGCCCCCCAGAAGCTGCCGTCCTAAGCAACTACCTAGTTTGCCTATTGTTTGGGCCAGTCCTAAGTGCTAGGTTGGGTAGCAGGGGAAAGAGGGCAGGGATAGTGCATTGGTGGGTGAAGGGGAAGGAGCAAGAGTGCAAGAGTGGTGAAGGGTAGAGAGGGGGAATAGTGCAAGAGGGTGGGAGGGACAGAGAGAGTGCAAGAGCACAAGGCAAAGTGCAAGGGAGAAAGAAGCCTACAAGTTCACAACCACACACACTTACACACAGAGCTCCCAGACATACACTACCGAAACACACATACACCCAACACGTACTTCACACTTAACACCCACATACTCTCATGCACACACACAGTCCCCTGGCACATACTGCCAGACACACACCGCCAATAAATGCTCATACACTCAACCATAACACAAACGTGCCCAGAGCCAAACCACAGTATAACTACAGGCTAAGTATTTGAGCCCCACAGGGTCATTTTAATGTGTTCTAAGTCTGTTGTACACATTTCTTAGCTTTATGGTTTATTGGGGTGTGTTTAATAGAATAAAGGGAGCTGTTTGTTTTTTGGAGGACCTTTTGATCTTGCATAACAAATGTTCCTACACACACACACATACTATATATATATATATGTGAAAAAAAATATTTAACCGAAAAACCCTATTCATTTGCTCTTTTATATAGTACACACACTCAGCCATGGCACACACATACACATATAGACACCCAAATACACCCAACCTCTGACATTCCACCTTCACATCTCCACAGATAAAATGGAAATAGATATGCATATCATACCACTGATTCACACCCAGATATACACCTCACATATACCCTCAGTCCCTGTGCTCACTCAGTCACACATCCCCTGCTAGCCTACTGAGACATATTTTACCATGGCTGTTTCAACTGAGTCCCCAGGCAGATATGCCTTAATCTATGAATGACAAAAAGGGGAAACGTGCCATTGTGTCACACTGCAAGTTTGCAGTTTTCAGCTCATTTCTATTGGAAAGCAAGAGTGGGAATAGCCTGGGTGAAGCCCAAGGAGAAACACAGTTGTTTATGGACAGTCTCGATCCGACTAGTGTGTTAGAAAGGTCAACACAAAAAGAGTCTAGCAGAGCCACCTTATTGGTGTCGTGTGTTTGAGAAGGACTTTACAATATGGTTATGTGCTTGCTGTTTCGAAACAAACAGGCATGTTTCATAGGCCAGGGAATCCGGGTTTCCCAAGGCTTCTGTAGAAAGACACAAGAAATAAAAAATTGTTTCTGGTAGTGCCCCAGGAAATTAGGGTTCTTAGAGGGTAATTTTACAAGAGGCCACATCAAGGTTCACGCCATGGAAGCATGTATTTTTAGTGACAATGGGGGTCATTTTAAAAGTCTTAGTCATGATTTTTGACCTCTGGAGATGTGCACATGGACATCAAAGTCATGGAGATGTCGGGAGCTATTTTACAAATGATATTTAGAAATGGCTCTGGTGTGGGGACATCCAAGTAGGTAAGGAGCATGGTGGAGGCATGTCTGGGGAGGTGCAATGAACTTAGAAGTCCCCGTTCGATTTCAGAAATGAACGTCGGGACTTCTGCAGGTACGTCCACATTTAGACCTGCTCCAGGCATGAACAGGCATCAGGAAAGTGCTTGTTGTGGACTTAAAACATCCAAATGGCATAGAGAAGACACAGAGTTAAGTGACTAGTCTAAGATCACAAAGGTCCATCTGGAATTTGAGCCTTAACCACCCTGCTCCTAAACCACTACTTGAACTATTATGCTATGAGATATCCATGTCCTGAGCTGCTATTCTGGGACATCTATGTAGACATCTCTAGAAACATCCATATCGGGCACAATGACGTTTCTGAAATCGTGTCTGAACTTGCACGTGCCTTTTTTTTTCCGACATTCTGGCTTTGACTTTCCAGATTGCACCTGCATGTCCCATTGTAAAATGTGCCTTTTAAAGAACATCAATGGGCCTTTATGTGCATTCTCAAGTTGGTCACTATTCTATAAGTGCGCAGGTACGTCCGATGGACGGAGCATGGGCACAGCGTGGTGGATTGCAAATTTATGCACATAAATTATAAAATACTATAATTTAGCCATTTCTGGAGAAATCCAGCAATAGGACTGGTGTAAGTGCTTGCGTCTAAATTTAACATGCATCTTTGCTCATTGATGCCCCTAGCAAAGTATGCATGGACTTGACTGGATAAAATAGGCATAGTAACATAGTAACATAGTAAATGATGGCAGATAAAGACCAGTATGGTCCATCTTGTCTGCCCAGTAAGATGGCAAGAGTAGGTGCACCTGCCGCTCTGTGCAGGCCACCCCTCCCCATGTCTTTGTTTAGGGGTGAACCCACCGCTCCGTGTAGGACACCCCTATTTGTTTGGAAATTAGATGGTTAAGTTTATTTTGATTTTATCCTCTTGCTGTAAAGGGATCCACTGTGTCTGTCCCATGCCATCTTGAATTCTGTCACTGTATTTGCCCCCACCACTTCCATCGGGAGGGCATTCCAAGCATCAACTACCCTTTCAGTGAAAAAGTATTTCCTGACATTGCCTTTCAGTTTACCCCCTTGCAGCTTCATGTTATGCCCTCTAGTTTTACACCTTCCCTGGCTTTGGAAGAGGTTTGTTTGTTCATTATTTCTCTTTAAGTATTTAAAGGTCTGAATCATATCTCCTCTATCCCTCCTCTCCTCCAGAGCGTACATATTTAGGTCTTCAAGTCTTTTCTCATAAGGCTTTTGACGCAGGCTCCAAATCATTTTGGTCGCCTTCCTCTGAACAGTTTCCAGTCTTTTTACATCCCTTGCAAGATATGGTCTCCAAAACTGAACACAGTATTCCAAGTGAGGCCTCACCAGTGACTTATACAGTGGCATTAGTACCTCTTCCTTTCTGCTGGTAATTCCTCTTCGTATGCAGCCCAACATCCTCCTGGCTTTTGCTTTAACCTTATAAAATACCCTCTACGTGCAAAAATGTTGCTATGATACCCTTATAAAATGTCTTGTAAAATTTGATCATATAAATAAAAAACATGCTAGCTTCTTTCTATGCAACTTTAACAATATGACACAAAGCCATATTTAAGTGATAGTTGACATCATAACTGGGACCTTAAACATAATAATGTTCCATTGTTACCATTGTGTGAGTTATGACATCTGCCAGTCTTCATTATGTGAAAGTCACTTATACTACTGCAAACTAACTTCTGTGTGCTTATCTTTTAAGTATTGCAAAGTCCACTACAAAACTCCCATCTTGTGTGTATCTTCCATCTTATGTGAATCTCTTGTGGCTTCCAACACAGTATTTTGGCAACTGTCTGCTTCCAGAGAAATTCTGAAAAACCAGAAGAGAGCTCTCAACCATCACCAGAAAGTGCTCAGGTAGGGGAAAGACATCTTCTGGGTTTCTTTTATTTATTTATTTACATTCTCTTCTATACCGCGCTATTCTGGTGGATATCTGTGCAGCTTTGTGGGAACCTTGTCTTCTAGAGGCAAGCTAGGAAACCCAGTCTAGGAGTTGGTGGAAAGCTGAGTTTCTCCATGAAATCTGGGAACTCACCCATGATCCCTTCAGGCGTTTTTAGGAAGCTAAACTAGGGTCCTCTGTAGGGCTACAGAAACACATTGGATGTTTGGGTCTCACAAACTGTTTGGCAAGGGCTTAAAGAAATGTATACCAAGAACGTTGAGGAACCCTGTTCACACTGTGCCACAGGGTTACACAAGAATCCAGTTTTTCTAGAACCAGTAAATTATTAGAAACCTGCATTACACAATGGAAGACATGTGGAGGGTAATTTTTGTTAACAGGCACTTAGGCAGGGAAGGCACATAGGTGCATATGTGGCACTTATTTTAGAAAGACAATACATGCATTTTGTGACTTTATAAAATTGCCCCCCTGAAAGCTGCCACACACAAAGTTACACTTGCTCCAAGGGAGGAATAACGTTGTGCATGTATGTGCTGGTAGAAATTGGTGCAAATAGAGGTTGAATTTACTGTTACCATACTATGAAGGGGAACAACAGAGTGGTTTGTACTTGGTTTGATGCTATTATGTTGTAATAATTGTATTAGATAGGATACAACAGAGCAGGGCGATGAACCAAACCATGGAATGGACCAAAAAAACTTTTATTGAATTGTCCAGAAGTCCCTCCTTACACGGGCTGTGTTTCGGCTGGTCGAAGCCTTCATCAGTGATCTCCCCTCTCCCCACCTTCCTTTTTGTTCCCCTGTCTTGAATATAATAAATTCTGTTCTTATATATTTTCAGCACATTATTTAGTGCCTTGTATGTTCTGTGAAGTGTCATATCCTTTTATGTGAGTACTATCCTTAGATCGATGTCTCCATGTATATATAGCTTGCACATAACTTTTACTCTCTTGGTAGTGAGGGTCTAGGCAGGGCCCACCCAAGGGTTTCTGCCACCCCGTACTGATTGCACTGCCGCCCCCACCCCCCCTGCTGCTGTTGATTCCAGCACACATAGCTGCTTTGACACGCATGGCCTGCCGCCAAGTCTAGCTGCCACTGCCGGATTCAGCAGAAGGGGGAGGGTGGCACGGCAGGCCATGTGTGCCGAAGCACAAGCCCTGCTGCGCCGCCCACTAAGGTCTTCCACCCTAGGCGACTGTGTTGTAGCGAAGTGCCCGCAATGAATAAAACCCGGAGTCTATTGACTAGGATTCAAACCAGTTTATTTGTGCACAGTCTCAGGCACCTGTCACTTTCAAAATGGTCTGAGCATGGCGTTAAGTAAAACAACAGCATTTATACCTTTCTTCATCAGCTCTACACAGACAAACTCCTCATTGGTCCCGGTGGCCCCCTCACCCCCCATCCAATGGAGATTTCTGACCGGGCCCACACCGCTCTCCCCCTGTTCAGGCCTTCCTAGCCATGGCTCAGATTCTAGACATAACACTTTCTGCCTTGCTTTCTGCTTACAAGGTCACTCAGCAGCACAGAAACTGTGTGAAAAGCAGGATACTGAAATACATCTGTGAATAACATAACAAGCTCAATGGAAAGTTTTGCATTCTTATCAAAGCAGCTTGAAGCAGATTTCTATGTTCTCTGGCTTTCAGCTCTGCTCAGCTATAATATTCTGAAGTGGGGGTTGGGGACTCAGGCCTAACCTACAGGATTTTCTTACTCCTACAGGCTATGCAGGCTATTCTAGGCCATAGCCTATCACAGCTGCTTAGCCCACCTTGTGTACAGGCCAGCCCTGGGTCTAGGATATTTGTTATAATTAGACCATTTTCACTATCATTTTTATTCATTATATGCGTTATTATTATTATCTTTTATGTTCTTTATGGTCTTTTAACTAGACTTTTATTGATGTATTCCTCACACTTATGGTTTTTATATGTTATGTTATTTTATATTTTTAATAAGATCCCAAAGGCTTCTACTAGCTGAAACATGGTCCATGTAGGGAGAGACTTCTGGACAATTCACTAAAAGGTTTTCGATCCATTCCATGGTGTGCTTCATCTCCCTGCTCTGTTGTACCCTTTCTTGTGCTCTGCAAGTATGGTTGCTTTTCGTTTTGGGAGTAATAATTCTATTAGTCATCTTGGCACCCCTGTACTGCATGAATAGATCTGTGCTCTTGCTGTTAAATAAAGAAAAGGTTAAAAAGAAAGTACAGGCATAAGGACAAATCTTGTGCCTGCTCCACCCAATCTCCACCCTCAGGAATGACTACATGTACATAAATTCTGTGAAACCATGTCTAAGTACCCTATTAGAGACATTTGCCAAGCCTAATCTAGATCCTGCTTGTCCAGTTAGTGATGATCCAACAGGATCTGGATTAGGCTTGGTAAACATCTCTGATAGTATACTTAGACATGGTTTCACAGAATTTCTGGCACAAGTCTTTGGAGTAAGTCTTTATAGCAGGAGTGAATAGATTCACAAGGGAAAAGAGTTAGTTAGCATTTTTATAGAGCTCTAGACCAGACAATTTTTTTTTTTAATTTAATTTTTATTAGCATTTATATAATATACATCCAAGTATTCACATGAATGAAAAGAAAATGGCATCCAACAAGCCAAAAAGGAAACAATGCATAAGAAAAACAAAACCATTAACAAATCAGTCCACAAAAAAAGGAACATGGGGGGGCAGCAGGAAAATACATAACAGCAATAGAATAGCAGTAACTGTGTCCTAAACTACGGAAATGAAAACTAATCATAGCAGGCAGAGACTTATGCGTCATCTGTACATGACGTCACTACAGGCCCTTCCCTTGCCAACTGGAACTCCAGGAGCTGTTTGGGTTAAAAAAAAAAAGGGAAAACGTTATCTTCATAGGTAATATAATAAAGAGACAGAAACTTCAACACAAAAATAGCCCTCAGGGAAAAGACCTTCCTCGTTAACTGGGTAGCCCGAGACAAATCGGGGAAAATATGAACATGAGAGCCAAAAGTAGCTCACTGAATTTCCTGAAATAGGACCGAAGAACTGAAGCTTTATCGGATTCCATTGCCAGAATAACAAGGAGAGTAGTTCTCTCAGTTACCATTTCTAAGGAGCTTTCAAGAAACCCCATAAGGTCCCCAGCTCCTGAAACAACATTCCCAGAACCATTACCCAGGTCAACAGTGCTCACTGACGGGTACTGAGCCCTAGTTAGTGGAAGGAGATATTCCTGTGAGATCTTAAGAACCTCACAGAAGTATTTCCTCACCATCTCCAACGGAGACAGAACAGAAGACTTGGAAAATTGAACAGCCTGAGATTATTTTTCCAAGCTTGACTTTCTAAATATTCTGCCTTCAAAGTCAACAGATTCCTGTCTTTAACCTGGGCAGCCTGTGTCTCTTGAAGCTGTCCAAACTCTTCTTTGAGCTGAGAAATTGTCCCTACTTGCTGCTCTTGAGCTCTGGCAACCTCTGATAAGTTCAATTTAAATGAAGAGGAGGAGTAGACTGATGGTTAGAGCACTGACTTGGGACCCAAGAGACCAGGATTCAGTTCCCACTAGCACTCCTTGTGGTCTTCGACAAGTCACTTAACACTCCATTGTCTCAGGAAAAATCCAAGTTATCAATGTCCCTGTTTAAGTTACAATGCTTTGACTAGAATGATAAAGTGGTATAAAAAACCTGTTGAAAAAGTTCATTACTCACAGAGCCTAGTTCTACAGTTAGAGAGAAAGTCAAAGCTGCTATGGCATCCCATAGCACATCTAGAGTTGTTATTGCAGGCCTCACCAAATCCTGGAAGCCGAACTCCTCTGGGTCCTATTGAATGTTCACCCACTTCAGGGAAAGATGATCTGGCTGCCGCTGTAGCAGCTTGCTGTGGAGAGCTGAGAAGCTGTGCCAAAGATGCCGGTGTGCCCTCTTCACTTCACTGCGACGGCGTGCTTGTCAACGGGTCGGAGGGAAGCACTACACCAGGCAAGATCACATTTCTGTCTTACAGTGTGGGGGAGGGGGGTAGTGCGCTGCTTCAGGGAAAGCCAGATCCCCGATGTGCTCAGCACAGCAGAGGAATCCTCCTGTGGCACCACCAAAGATGCCGCTCTTGTTCTGGCTGCCACGAAACCGTATGTGTCCAGTGTCCTCTGGCCAGCCCTGGTGGAAAACGCCAAGCCCAAGAGTAGGCTGGCCTGTTTCCATTTCCTCTGACCCATCTGGAGACAAGCACAGAGCCGGTGCTGGCTGGATGAGGAGGATGAACGTGGAGCTGCAGCGCCAGATCTCCTACCTGTCATCATCTTGCCCCCCGCCAGGATCATAATTTGGTTTCTCCAGGCCAAACTTTGAACCAATCAGGAAACAGGAAAATGATTAGCGCTATGAGCAGGCTGACTAGATCGAGCCTTTATGGAGACATGATGGCTCTGCCTTCTGAGCCAAAGGACCGGTTTGGGACCAGCCTCAGACTGTGAGACAAAAAAGGCAATTGTTGTTTTTATTTGCCTTAAACCTCAAGTAACTCTTCAGCTATGTTTTTAGTTTGGGCAGCAGCCACAGCCCCTCTTTAACAAAATTGCCTTGAAATGAAAATTTACAAAGACAAAATGAAAATGTATTAAAATGAAACAAACTGCAAATGACAAAATGAAATATTTTGCCTGCCCACCCCTGCTATGTGTTCCCGTCACCACCCTGGACAATTTTATAATCAGTCACTGGAGTACATAAACTTCTCTTGTACATACTCAAGCTGCTTACAAAATGATCCCTCTAAGGGCAATTCTCAGAAGCCATTTATCTGGGCAAATAGGCTATTTGCTCACTCTGTCCATAGGTATAAATACCTATGACATTTGCAATCACTCATATAATTGTGAAAATTTCCCCCTTTATGCACTGATTGCATAAATGGTTCTAGGGTACAACGTTAGTTACAAATTGCTTCTGGCAACAGTGTGTTGTCTTGTTTTTCAAACTTGAAAAAAGTAGAAAAAGCAATAAACTATACTACTAGAAAAGAGAGAGGCAGCATGAAGGCCTATAGGGCCTAGAAGTTTATGAGCCTTAGAAACCTCCGGAGGCAGTGTACAAGTTAGAAAAAAACCTTGCTGCTCAACTTTATTTTAATTAAGGCTACTGAAATTAAATTCCATCATTTTAGGGGAGAGACAGGGGAAGGAGGATTTAGGTGAAATTAATGACTCTTTCATGCAAAGAATGACCTCTTGCCCTGCAGGGGCCAGCTGCCCCCACGTGAGGTTGAAAGGCCCTGAAAGCTTGGAGCACTGTGGGCACAGGAAACTTTCCTTGATTCCATTTGACCTCATAAACTGGAAACTTTTAATTCCTCTTGTCCCCTCTGGGATTTTTTTGTGGTTGGACATCTGACGTTCAAAAAAAGCTTGGTTGGCCACCTCCATGGCAGCAGGCCTTGTGTTCTCCCAGCCAGAGTAATAAGAGCATTCTGGAAGCAGAAGGCACAGAAAGTTTGGAAGAAATAAGCAAAAGACTTAATTACAGTGAGAAAGACATAAAAGGCTCTTGTTTCAGTTGTAAGCAGCACTGTGATAATTTCAGCACTGTGGTACTACTCAACACTTGGTCAGTGGTAAGCAGCACTGTGATATTTTCAGTATTGCAGAAGAAACACATCAAGTTCAGTAAATTTAAGGTTACCAGGCATCTCTGATTTTTGGAGATTGTCCCCGATTTTAGAACTGTGTCACC
Source organism: Ichthyophis bannanicus (assembly GCA_033557465.1). Taxonomy (NCBI): domain Eukaryota; kingdom Metazoa; phylum Chordata; class Amphibia; order Gymnophiona; family Ichthyophiidae; genus Ichthyophis; species Ichthyophis bannanicus. The sequence continues at coordinate 52,275,773 of CM066046.1, forward strand.
AACTTCTACCTGTTTGGCAGCCTTCTGTCCCCACGTCCAGCAATGGTGACAGAAGTGGTAAAAACAAATTTCAGTTTAGAGATTGGATATGTCAGTATTCAGAATTTATGTTTTGCACGGTTTCTATTTCTCTGTCGATATGTCTGCTTGGAAGTGATATTGCTGTGGGGGTGGGGGCGGGTGGCGGCAGGGTAATGACTCCTCTTCCCTCCTCCATGCCTTGTTGCTCAAAACTGAGACTAAGGTGTCTCTTGCTCTCTCTCTCTTTGCCCCTCCCCCTCCCCCAGCTTCAGATAACGTTCGAAATTTGCCTGCAAAAAAATCTGGTAAACTTAATAAATTGTCCACCTGCTCATACTTATGTGCAATTTTAAACTTGGTGATTTTAGACTCTTGCAGTAGGGGGAGTATTCATTAGAAGGCCCTCATGCCATATGGGATGGGAGAGGTGGGCTCCTATTAATGTTCCCTCTAATTTTCTGTAGGCTATGTGCGCATAAAATATCAGCTGTGTGCAGCTTTTGAAGGAAGGTTCAATTTTTGTGCGCCACATAACGACACTCGGAGTTATATACTTTAAAATTTGACTACACGATGTACACTACATTGATTTTAATCAAATTAAATGAAAATAGACGATTACTAAATGAAGCTGGAAATTTCTAGTAATTACAATCATAACTTTTAAATTTTAAGACGTCTGTGTTTTCTATCAGAATCAGAGCCGTAATTTTTGTGCGCTCTGTTGTAAAGTATGTGCGCTCTCTCGACGAGGTGTGTGCGCGTACACACGTGCACAGCTTAGAGGGAACAGTGGCTCCTATTCTTTTTTACTTGCAACACCAGTGGCTGAACTTCCTCTCAAGACCCTGACCCCTCCTGCTGGTCGAGGCATAACAAAGACACCATCTCGCTGTGATGTTATATTACACTTAGGAAAGGTTTCCCTGGAGGTGGAGACGAGGGGCTGGTACTGATAGCAATAGTTAAGGTTATGGCAGAGAGTAAGAAATACTAAACAGAAGTGAGGTATTTGACCAAAATTGTATTTATTTGTTGAAGTGAGGTAGGTGAATAGCGAATAAGAATTAGAGAACCAAATTGTTTTAAAGGATATAAGCAACAATAAAGCAAATGCAAATAACTGTAACCCACTGGTTTAAACATTTTTCTCAGTTTGCATACAATTTACTCTTTATCTCGCAAGCATAAATTCAACCATGAAACTTTCTCTTCTTAGTGTTCCATGTCAGTATCTCCTTCCAACACAGAAAATAATGCAAGTACCTCAATGGGTCAAACCCCAACATACGTACCCACTTCCTACATAAGAGTGTGTCTGTGTCCTTCAGACATCCCATACAATATTCACCTATAATTTTAATTGAACGCAATTAAACCCCTTAAGTAAGGCCTGTCCATCCCCGCTATTCATGCCTTCTCTACCTGTGTCTACCTTCCCCACCAGTTGTGTGGGGAAGTTAGACAGGGGCAGGGAAGGGGCGGCTTGAGGGTGGAGTCTGGGCAAAGTCTGAGCGGTCGCCGGCCCTGGACATACAGCGACATGTGGGGGGATGTTATTCCACCTCAGAGGTGGAATAACTTCCCTGGATGTGTTTTTTTTGTTCTGCCAGGGCGCGGATAGTGCAGGGGGACTGGAGGACATTTCCCGCAACCCGACACTGGCCTTAGGAGGCCAGATCGGGGGTCAGACTGTGGGGAATGAGCACTTTTGTCCGGCAGCTGGCATTGCGGCTTTTAGATGGAGCCACGGTGCCATGGCAACTGGATACCATGGCGCCGCAACTCCATTTAAAAGCCCTGACTGAGTTAGTCAGGCAGGTCACGTACGTGCAGGCCGGACAGAATCGCGCTCCCAGCCTGCACATACATGACTGTTCGTGATTCTAATCCTGAGGGTCTAGACGTGCCCCGCGGGATCAGAATCGCAATCCCCTCTGTATGTCCGGCTTAGACCGGAGGTACAGAGGGGATCTACGTCCAGAACTGAATAAACCTGTTAGTGTTTTGGTCAGTAACGTAATGGTGCAGCCTTAGGTCTTACCACTGGGTGTCTAATGTGTAGTCTCCACTGTTTGGTGAATGTCCTGGTCTGATGGGCAACTTGGGGGTCCCATGATGATCTGTGGTGCTCCTTTGCTGTGGGCAATCACGCCCTCTTGTTTCTCAGTGCACCTTCCTATCTACAGAATTAACAGAAAGCCTCTATAGGCCCTTTCAAAAAGTAGGCCTGGCTTAAGGATGTGCACTGCCTCTGAATGGATTCTACTTAAACTAAAAATAAAGCAGAACTAAAGTGTTCTATTTTCCTAGAGTTTCTGTTACTTGCAGCCAGGGCCGGCCCATCCACTAGGCAAGCTAGGTGACTGCCTAGGATGAGTGGTTTTGTGCCACTGCTTTGTTGCCTGCGGCAAGACATGTGCTTCGGCACACATGACCTGCCTCTCAGGGGTGGCTCTATAATGAGGTGGAGTGAGACGGCTGCCTCAGGTGGCAAACTTTTGTGGGCGACAAAAAATGCCCCCAAAACAGCTTCTTCACTCCACCTTCAGATTTAAAAAAAAAAAAAAAAAAAAGGTGGACAAGCTGCTGCCGCTGCTTCAGCTGCAGCTTCTGCATCCTACAGAGCCGCAGCTGAGATAGCGGTAATAATTTAAAATTAAAATGAAACCGATGCAGAGACTTCCAGCCCCATAATTTTGCTTTTGGAGGCGGGACACAGCAGCAGGATTTTCATAGGACCAGAAGGCTCTGCACTGGTTTTGTTTTAATTTTAAATTATTACCACTATTGCAGTCACTGAGGAACGCAGAAGCCATGGCCAGGGTAAGCAGGGGGCAGACATGGAGCTGACATGAGGGAAGGAGGGAGAGTGGAATGGAACTAACATGGGGGAAGGAGAGGGAGCGAAACGGAGCTGGCATGGGTGGAAAGAGGGGGCAGGAACAGAACTGACATGAGGGAAGGAGGCGGACAGGAACGGAGCTGACATGGGGGGAAGAAGGGGGTCAGGAGTGGAGCTGACATGAGGGAAGGAGGGGCAGGAATGGAGCTGACATGAGGGAAGAAGAGGGACAGGAACTGAGCTGACACAGGGGAAGGAGGGGGGCAGGAACAGAGCTGATACGGGGGAAGGAAGGTGGCAGGAACAGAGATGACATGGGAAAGGAGGGGGCAGGAACAGAGCTGACAGAGGGGCAAAGAGAGGGCTGGAAGGGGGCTGACAGAGGGTGGGAGGAGGTGAGGAGGAAGGGAGCTGACATGAGGGGAAGGAGAAGACTGAAAGGGAATTGACAGAAGGGGAAAGAGGTCTGGAAGGGAGCTGACACAGAGGAAGGAGATGGCTGGAAGGAAACTGACATGGGAGGAAGGTGGGGGCTGGAAAGGAGCTGACAAGGGAGAACAGGGGCAGGAAGGGAGCTAATAGAGGGGGAAATAGGGGGCTGAAAGGGAGCTGATACCTGAGAATGGTACTGGAGGGGGACTGGAAGTGTGATGATGCTAGGGAAGAGGAGAGGGATGGAAGGGAGCTGACACCTGGGGATGGTACTAGAGGGGGACTGGATGGGAGCTGACAACTGGTGGTGGGACTGGAGGGAGCTGACACTTGGGGATGGGACTGTTAGGTGGCTGGATAATGGGGAGGGGGCTGGAAGGGAGGGGGCACTGGGACTGGAAGGGAGCTGGCACATGGGGAAGACACTGGAAGGGGGATGGACAGAGAATAGGGTGACTGCAAGGGAGCTGACATGGGAGTGGCACTGGGAGTGAGCTGATACATGGGATGGTATTTGGACTAGAAGGGGCTGGATAGTGGGGCAAGAGGGAGGCTGGAAGGGAATGGACACCAGTGGCGGTACTAGGAATGCAAGGGGGTTGACATTTGGAAGGTTCTGAGAGGGGAGGACTGGAAAGGGAGATGACACTGGGGAGGGTTACTGGAACTGGAAATAGGCTGATGGAAGGAAGTGAAGAAACCAAAAGAAGAGACAAGAAATGGCAGATAAACTATAGACCATAGAAAGAGAGCTAAGAGAAGACAGGAAAGCAGATGCCTCAAATCAGGACCAGCATAATCAGAGAATAAAATGGTCAAACAACAAAGGTTGAAAAATAATTTTATTTTCAATTTAGTGATCGGACTTTGCACTATCTTTATATTTTACACAGTATGTGGAACTGCATCTCTTATTTTTCTGGTGTTGCACTACATTCTGAGTCTGGCTTCCTGTGGTTTCAGTTTAATTTTTGACTACATATTTTTATTTTTACTTTAGATTGTGATCACTTATTCTGTACTTTGTTAGTCTGTGTTCTGAGCGTGTGACCGAGGCCGTGTGTTCTGTTAACATGGAGTTTGTACACAGGGATCTGTACTGTAGTAGTTTGCCTTGTTCAGCTTTTCAAATAGGTATTAGATGTTCTAGGGCCTGATGTAGTATTTATTGTGCTGCTTTTTTCTGGGTAGGCACCTTGTATGAGTTTTGGAAGTTTATGCTGATATGTATGGCATGGTAGATTTTGCCTTGTAGATCTTCAGTGACTTTTATAGGGTTTTATATTAGTTCCCAATATGCCTTGTACTGGAGAATGATTGTTAGTGAGATGACCAGAATCAGATATATTTTTTTTAATATATTGAGTTCTGTGGGTGAATGTCCTACTTCTGTTCTGCACCCATTGTTGATGAAGAGGTTTCTGTGTATGCAGAATATATATTCAAAAAGAAAAAGTGTGAACCATAATGCAGTTTATCACAGAATAAAATGAGTTATAATTTGGTCTTATGAACTGTGCTGTGATTCTCACTTTTTCTTTTAGTTCCTTGTGCGAGCATCTTACATTTGCATTTCCTTTGTTTATTTTTTTTATGGAATATATATTTAAGCTAACCCCATGTGGGTCCAGTGCGCAGTTTCAGGAGTTATGTTGGGGTTGCCAAGCCCTTCTTGGTGTTTATGTTGGAGTGGGAGATGTTGTGTTGGGGTCACAAAGTCCCTCTTGTTTTTCAGAGGGTGGGAAGTGCTATGTTGGGGCTCCAAGTAGCTCATGTTTTTGTGGAAGTGGGAGATGCTGAATGGGTGCTGTTGAGGCCCTCTTGTTTGGCATATTTAGCAGCATGTTTCCTAGGCTCTGCACTGGTAACATATGAACATAAGAACAAAAGAAATGCCATACTGGGTCAGACTAAGGTCCATCAAGCCCAGTATCCTGTTTCCAGGTCACAAGTACCTGGCAGGTTCCCAAAAAGGCACACAGGTTTCATAATGCTTGTCCTGGGGTAAGCAATGGATTTCCCGGGTCCTCTTTAATAATACTTTATTGACCTTTTCTCCGGGAACTTGTCCAAACCTTTTTTATGTATTTATTTATTTTATAGACTGCTTTATGTAGGTAATCAAGGCGGTTTACAGAGAACATTTTCAACTACTACATGAGGCAGTTTACAGAGAACTGTTACAGAGGACAGTTACAAATAAAACATTAATGTTGCTTAAACTATTTACACAGGCATAATCATTACTGGCATGATATATTATGTGAGAATTATCTGAAGAATGAATTATACAACAGATAGGTTATGGGAGAATGGTCATTGGGATTGATAACCATGAGTGTTTATGTGGTCTATGGTAGGTTATTCAAGCTGGTAGTAGTCTGTAAAGATGAAAGTTTTGAGATGTTTTCTGAATTGTGTTAAGTCTTTAATTTCTCTTAGAGAGTTAGGTAGATTGTTCCTTATGGCTGGGACGTAGAGTGAGAATGCCCTGTTCGTTGTGGATTGATTTACTTTTCTGACATTTTTCGGAGTGGTTAGTATGTTTTTCAAGTTATCTCTGTTTGTTGTGTTTTACTGGATGCTTATCAGTGCTGATGATGTTGGAGCTATGTTTATTACTTTGAAGATGGTCATTAGTACTTTGAATTTAATCTTTTGAAGTACCGGGAGCCAGTGGAGGTGGAACAGAATGGGTGTTATATGTTCAGATCTTTCAGCTTTCATTATTGTACGCGCAACCATATTTTGAGCAAGTTATAAGGGTTTTAGAGTTTTCTTGGGCAGCCCTTGAAGTATGCTGATGCTGTAGTCAAGATGTGGGCATATCAGTGCCTGTGCTACTGAGTGGAAATCAGCATGAGAGAGGAGAGGTCTCAGATGTTAGATCATTTTGGTTTTGTTGTATATTGCGTGTGTTGCCATTTGTATGTGTTTGGTCAGGTCAAGGTTTTGTTCAAGGTAGATCCCAAGGGTTTTTGCTTCCTTTTTTACTTCAAGTGAAGCACTTTTTAAATGTAATAGATGGGGAGGGTCAAATGTTTTGTTCCTAGTAATAATGAGTACTTCTGCTTTCTCAGGTTGATTGAAAAGTTAACTGTGTTAAGCCATTCCGAGATGTCGTTGAAGCAGTTGATGATCTTCATGTAATTGGGATTTGTAGTGTCAAATGTTGGCATATATTCTGTAGTCTGTATCATGTGATTTTATGACATTGCAGATGGGCTGTAGATATATATTGAATAGTAGGGCAGATAATGCAGATCCCTGAGGGACACCTTGTGGCTGGCTAAATTGGTTGGAGAGGGTGTTGCTGAAGCACACTTGCTGGGTGCAGTTGGACAATTAGTCTTCAAATCATCAGAGTAATACCACCTAGTCCAAGGTGCTTTAGGCAGTTAATTAGTATATCATGATTTACAGAATTGAAGGCTGAAGATATATCAAGAAATATGAGGATGAATGCATGTTTCATGTTGTCAATTCCTTGTATGATTGAGTCTAGAAGGGACGTCTGTAGTGTTTCTACTCCATAATATGCTCTAAATCCATATTTGTGAGGATCAAATGGGGCATTTGTGTCAATGAAATCCTAAAGTTGTAATTGTACTGATTTTTCAGTGATTTTGGATATGAAGGGGATGCTTGATAATGGTCTGAATAAGTTGGTGCAAGATTTATTTGGTGCATTATGTTTCAAGATTGGGCGGATGGATGCTCTTTTTTAGGTCGCTTGGTAATTGACCCTGAGATAGAGAGAGATTGATAATTTTTTGGATGTATGGTATTAGTTTGGATCTTGTTGCTTTAATCCAGCTGACTGGAAAGGGTCTAGTATTGATGTGGTGGTATTCAACAATTTGATGCATTTATAAATTAGTTTTATAAAGAGTAGATCTTGAACTAGTTAAATAGATCCCCAAATATTTAAGCCCCATTGCTTGCATTCTCTACAGAAGGTCCTCGTCAAGATTCATGTTGAGAGCTTCGGTCTTCCCCATATTAACTTTAAATCCGGAAACCGTGGCATACCATGAGAAAGTACAAATACAATTAGGCAGAGTCAGAAGGAGTGCAGTCAACATTAGAAGCATGTCATCAGCAAAAAGTACAAGTTTATGTTCATGACTTCCCATGGTAACATACTTTATATTTTTGTTGGTTAAAAGCAGTCATTAGAGTGAATAAAAGTGGTGAGAAAGGGCAGCTCTCTCTGGTGCTCCTCTCCAGCATGAAGATATTGGAGTTATTCCCATTTATTCTAACACAGACTTTAAGCTTCAATTTGTATGACATTTCAGTTTGGACTCTCTGGTCCAGTCCCCTGCTTCTTTGTTTGCAGTCAAAGCTTTGCTTATAGGTCACTTGGCTGCAAATAGACATCTGAATGGACCAACTCTCCACACAGGAAGCTCCTGGGAGATTGTTTTTTGTCCTAGTAGCTTCAGTAAAATCCTTATTTCAATACTTGCAAACAAAGGAGTTAGACAGAATAAAAGCAGGATGGATTATACGATTTGCTGATTAAATGGTTTAACATGCAGATGTGTGAGCTTCCTTTATTTTCAGTGTAGTGGGTAGTTGATCCCTTTGTTCTGGAATTCTTGGTGTCCATTTTGCTTCTGCTTTCAATTTTTGTTTTTTATTTTCATTTTGGGGGTTATTTTAGAAGCCCTATTTGTGTTTTAAGTGCAGATGTGGTGGCAGGACAATATGCAAGACGCATCTATGTTTACAACATAATTTTGGAAAGGCTACGGTTGAAACATTTTTGCCCTGAGCACTTCCATATATAAACATTTAGAGTGGAGATGTTCCAGGGGCATTTTGGGTCACGGCCGGGGTGGGGCAAAAATCTATACATGTATCTCCAATTTCATATAGGGAACGTATATTGACTGGAATTGCCCACATTTGAAGTTACGCCGTCGCAAGAGGGCTTAATGGGGGAATCCTGTTTAATCCCCCAGTGCTGATTTCCCTCTCCGATGGAAAATGCGGAACACAAAGAGTCCTCCATGGTCCATTAGCGGCATCTACGGGTTTCCAAAATGGCTGAGATACACGTATAAGTTCCAACATGTGCATGTGTGTGTTCTGAAACGCTGGAACTTACATGTACAAGTCGTCAGGGTTCCTCCGTCCATTTTTCCCATGTGCATATTTGGAAGTTCGCTGCACACAGATAGAAATGGCTTTAGAAATGGCTTCACCTTCAGCAGAGCCGTTTCCAAAATACCATCAGAATTGTAGATGTAGTTGCTTCCACATCTCAATTCTGAGCTCCATCTCCTATCTAAAATGTACCTTTTTATGTTTTATGTTCTGGTGTTTTATTGAATTATTTGATGTATGTTGTTAATGATGTTTCATATATTTTTAAAGCTTGTGTATCGCTTAGAGCTTTTGGGAATAATAAGTGATTGATAAATATAACTAATAAATGACTAAATGGCAACTTTGAGAATGGGACAATAATGAAAATATTTAGGGGCATTTTTACTAAAGGTTAGTACGCGTTAATGAAAGTTAATGTACACTAAGTGCTGCAATGGCTGATAGAAATGAAAGTCCAACTAGAAAGCATGATTACCCTGTAAAAGTAGTCCAAACCAATCCAGAGCATGGTATAAACAAAGAATGCTTTATTCATAAAAGTTCATGAACCGGAGTGAATGGGGCCAAACCCGACATGGCCGTGTTTCGGCAATGCCTTCCTCAGGAGTTCTATGGCATTTGTTGTAGAGTCATAGGGAGTAACACTCCTTTTCGTCTTCCTGTTTCAGCCTGAGTACTCTGTGTCGGGTCTGGCCCTATTCACCATAGAAATGAAAGGTGTGACAACGCACCGCCTAGCCTGTGGCGTAAGCAGGCCAAGGGGATGTGCGCCACACAGTGGGGTGAGTTTAAAAGAGTCCTTGTTAGTGCTGAAGCCTTCCTACTGTAGTTGTGGAGTGAGTGACGACAGCCAAGGTTGGGTTTCCAAAGTAAGTAATGCTTTATTCATGCATAAGGTATTTGCACAAAGTATAGCAAAGGACACCATACAGGACTTACTCCCCCGCCACAGAAGTATAATGGTAACCTTTCTGTACCAAATAAAAGTTCAAGTGTTTATATAGCTTCTCCTGATACTTCTCAGGGACACATAAAATATTTACAAGCTTTCATCATTCTTCCAGCTTCATTACTACAACAGGGTTTCAATCCTCTAGTACTGCTTTCTCAGTATCTGCTGGTAATAAAGAATCTTTCTCCTGTTGTACTTCTTTCTAGTGTTAAACAGCTTCCCATAGAAATGGCAATCTCCACAACGCTGGCTTATTAATGACTGCCTTCTTGTGTAGGAGCAGTTTCTCTCTATTGCCTTCTATTCACAGCTGTACCACATGAAGCTTTGATTCATTCCATTCACTAGAACGCTGCTATCTCTCATGCAAGTTCTAGAACATTGGCTTAAGGCTTCACAGCACTCAATCATCAATTAGGAATACTTATGGTTCTTCACTCTAACATGCAAATTCCACATTCCATTTCTGACTCACTGGAACTAGATAATGGAGCACCCAATTCCATTGCTTCCTCTTGGTTCTCAAAGGGTTCCCTTAGCTCTCTGCACGAATGCTGCCAATTATCCTCTTGCTGGCAAGCAGGTGTGTGCTCCTCTGAACTAGAGCTTAGGTCACGCTGTCTATACCATGGAAATGTTTGTAGCTTTCTAACAGGGACTTTCCTATAGTCCCTCCTCCTTCTATTAACTTTAGGTATATATTCAGGGTCTGGTTTACCCCTGCCTCTTTTAGCAAACAGTCTATTGTCAGTTCCTATAGACTGACTTCTCTCAAAGCTATTTACTTTATAAGGCTTAGAAGAGTTTGCTCTGACCTGGTTTTTGCAGCGTCTGCCTCTGGGGAACTCCCCTGACTCCAAGTCAGTATTCCAGGCTTCTGAATCCAGCTCTGGGTCACCTCCAAGGTTTTCTCTCTCATGGAGCTGAGGTCTGCCTGTGTCTCTTCCCGGACCACTTGCAGGAACTCTCCCTTCCCTGGTTCTCTCCTTAGTTCCTCTGGGCTCAGCCTTTCTGCTTGCACTGCTCTGTAACCAGTTCCTCTTCTCCAGGCCTTGCTCCTCGAGGGCTTGCTGCTCCAGTGCTTGCTCCTCGAGCCCCTTCTCTCTACTAACTGCTGCTTCCTGGTTATGAGTGCAGAGTGGCCCAATCCGGTCTGACTCCTCCCACCTCCCTGATTGGCTATGTCTGTGGGTTAGCCTAGAGCTAGGGTGTGGTTCTTTCCCTGCTCTTCTCTGCAGAGAAAGTTTGTGCACAGGAAACTTAACCCCTTCCTGTCCTGCCTCTCCAAGCATCTGAGGTGACAGAAAGTGATTTAAACCCATTTTCTCCTGTTTCTGGGGCTCTGCCTTGTCACATAACCCCCCATTTAAGATATTCCGGGCTGGTTGAATAAATGCAGAACAGCACGGAATCTTACTCTGGTGATCAGGACTAGCAGTTGTATCCTCTCTTATAGCTAACTGAGCTAAAGCTACGCGGTCATGCCATAACCGCAAAACATTCACGTGGAAATTCTGTTGTTTCCCTCCTCTAGTTTCTACGGTATATGTGGCGGGTCCTACCTGTTTGATGACCCGGCAGGGTCCTCTCCAGGTACTTTCAAATTTCGGACGATGGCCCGGCACCATTACAATGACCTTTTCACCGACCTCTAATCGTCGAGGTCGCGTGCGTCGGTCATAATACTTCTTTTGCCTAGCTTGGCTGGCTACCATATTGTCATCCCCTATCTGGGACGTGCGTTGTAACCGGCCCCTTAAATCTTTTAAAAACTGGGGTACCTCCACCTCCTCTCTAGCAGGCTCTACCCATTGATCCCGTAGAATGTCTAACACACCTCGGGGCGCCCGCCCATACAACAGCTCGTATGGGGATACCCCCAAGGAAGCTTGTTTCCGCTCGCGACAGGCATAAAGTATAAAGGGGAGCATCATGTCCCATTCAGCCACCTCCCCCTCCAGGCTTTTTCTTAACATCCTTTTAATGGTCTGGTTTTGCCGTTCCACCAGACCATTGGTCTGGGGATGGTAGGCCGCCGTCTTAACGTGCTTAATGCCAAAGGCATCCCAGACCTGGGCAAGATAATGAGACAGGAAATTCGTACCCCTGTCCGTGAGAATTTCTCGCGGGAACCCTATCTCGCAAAACAGTTTCAGTAATTCCAGGGCAATAGTGCGTGCTGACGTGTTCCTTAAGGGAACTGCCCAGGGGAAACGCGTGGCATGGTCCACGGTAACTAAAATATATTGAAACCCCCTGGGAGTCCGAATTAAAGGACCTACCATGTCCATTGCCAAATGCTCTATAGGTCTAGAGATACGCGGTACTGGTATCAGCGGTACTTTCCCCGGTAGCCGAGGCGTAACTTTCTGACATGAGGGACAGGCCTCGCAGAACTTCGCGGTCTCACGAAAGACCCCGGGCCAATAAAAACGACCCAAAATTTGGTCTAAGGTACCTTGTGCCCCTTTGTGCCCCCCCAAAGGATGATCGTGAGCTAAACGTAAAACCAAATTTTTAAACGTATTAGGCACCACTAACTGCCTCCGGGTATGGTCCGAACTGGGGTCCAAGCTTTCTCTATACAGCACGTTCCCTTCCACATAAAAACGCGGCAACGATCCCCCTCCCTTATTTGCATTATCAAAAGCATGGGTCAGGGCTGGATCTTGCCTTTGCTCCTCCGGAAAAGAAGGAAATTTTGCTACTAACTCGGCCGAAGCCCATGGTAGCTCCTGCCCTGTCGCTAGCTTGTTTCTATTCAAGGCCCGGCCTTGCTTTTCTTTACGTTTCTCCCCCTTCTGGGGTTTTACCCGCTCTCTAGAGGGCGTCACCAAACCGCTATGGGAGGGTAAGTCTGCCAGGGAATCCTTAGCGGGGACCTGGTTCTTCACCCTAGCTTTGCTTTGGGCTCGTGTGGATACTAGACCTAACTTCCATCCTTCCTCGCTATCAGCAGCAGCAGCTAAACCTTTAGCTAGGCCCTTTCGAAATTGCGGCCAATCCCTGCCTAATACAATAGGATGGGGCAACCTTGGTACCACCGCTACTGGGATGTCCTTACTTAAACCCATTCCCTTTACTGTTACTATGCACCTTGGGTGTGCTGTGGCAGCCCCATGCACGCATTGAATCTTAATTTTATCCTCAGGGTGCTCTTTATCACTCCCGCTCTGAGGTCCTATCTCCTTCCATAGGCTTTCCGAGACCATAGACTGGTCTGTGCCTGAATCTAACAAGGCTTCAACCGGGATATTATTTACTGTGACCATCAGCAAGAATCCCTCCCCAACCTCCTTGGACTGGGTGGTGATTAGTGCTAGCCTAGTGCTACAATTCCTCCTGAGGTGTCCCTTTTGACCACAGGCAAAACACTTTCGCTCATTCATACCAGGGCTAAACAAAGGCCTAGATGAAGACTCACCCATCTGTACTCCTCCCTTCATTCCTCGTTCTCTCAAGACTGTACTTTCTGGAACCTCTTTCCTCCTCTGACCTAAGGCCTGCGCCTCTAGGAACCGGTCAGCAAGGGCAACGGCATCCTTAGTATTGTGACAGTCTTGGAGGATTAGGAAGGACTGTACTTCCCGGGGTAGTGCTTCTAAGAATTGTTCAAGTATAATATCATCTATTACTGTGTCTATGCTCTTACCTTGTGGAGATAGCCATTTGTATGCCAAAGCCTTTATCCTATGGCATAAGGCCTGTGGTGTCTCGCCTGGGGTTAACCTGCACCCTCTTAAAAGTCGGCGATACACCACGGGTGTTAGGCCTAATCTGTCTCGTATTGCTTCAACGACAGCTCCATAATCGTTGGCTAGAGCACTGGGCATTTCCTTGTAGGCCGTGAGAGCCTCTCCCGTGAGGGATGGAGCCAATCGTATAACCCAGTGTTCTTTGGGCCATCCGCTCATGGTTGCTATGCGCTCAAACACTTCGAGGTGGTCATCAATATTAGCGTCCTTAGACCACTGGCCTAATGATAACATTCCCTGTCCAAGCATTCCAAGTCCTGTGGCAGTTCCTAGCGAACTGGTCACATTTTGTAGAGTCTCCGACGTCCGCTTCTGCTCTTTCATCCAGGATCCTAGCATGTCCAACACCGGCTGCTGCTGGGCTCGTATCATCGCCGCCATCTTCTCTTGAGTCCGCACCGATCTTGCCTCCTGCTCCTGGAATCTCTCCGCTACCCAATCCATCAAAGTTGTGGGATCCATTTCGATGTACCTGTAGGGAATAGAAAAAGAAACACCAAGTGCGGCACCACCACAAAAGCACCTTCCTTTGCTCCCAGTTTAGCTCTGCCAGATTACCACCCCCTTGTAGCAGTGTCCTATAATCCGAAACTACGCCAAACTCCACCCCCCTTCTATGTGACAACGCACCGCCTAGCCTGTGGCGTAAGCAGGCCAAGGGGATGTGCGCCACACAGTGGGGTGAGTTTAAAAGAGTCCTCAGAGTGAGCTCCATTTACCTGTACCCTTTGTTGCCTCCCACTCAATCAATTTCTAACCCAGACAATTATTTTAGAGTCAATCTCTAGGGTAATCAGTTTGTTTATAAGTCACCTGTGTAGAACGGCCTCAAAGGCTTTACTGAAATCTAAGTATACCACATCTAGGGCTCTCCCTTGGTCAAATTTGTCCTTCCTCCTCTCACTAAAATATCTAAAAACTTTCTTATCCCCCCATTTTATTGCATTGGCTATTTCTTCTTTTTGTATCTTTGCTTTCCTGACTACTTTGCTAGCTTCTCTAAATTTTTCCAAATATATATGCTGTCTTTGAACTCTTGTATTTTATAAGGCCACCCTCTTTTTCTTCACCTTTTCAAGTACTTCTTTTGAGAATCCTTAGCGGCCTCTTTTTCCTCTTATATTTATTTAGCTTTCTAACAAAAAGGTTTATTGCCTTTTAAATATCCCTTTCAGTTTTGTCCCTGGGGGTCATTCTGCACAACAATTAGTGCGGATGTACGTCTTTGGACATACATCCACTGCTAATCGCTTGGGGCCAATTCTGTCCCCAGAGCTCCCCGCACATTAAGAGGAGATGTGCGGGGAGCTCTGGATGGGGGCGGGAGGGGGAGGGCTGGAGGAGAAGCGTGGAGCTCATATTCCCGGATGTACAGAGCCTATTCCGTTCGCAGCCCTGTATGTCCTGGGGGGCAAGGATGGCCAGGGAACTTATTCCACCTCGGAGTTGGAATAAGTCCCCCCACTGGAGGTGATCCGCACTGGCGGACCCTGAAAGGAAGGTGAGCGGCAGATGGGGGTTCCTTGCAGCCCAGCCCAGTCCTGGCCATGGAAGACCCTTCTTTGGGTCGGGCGGCAGGGAAATTAAGTCCAAACCCGGTGAGGGGCAACGGGACTCCTGTATGGCATCCCAGTGCCATGGCAATGGGACGTCATGGCACCGGGGCTCCATGAAGAAGCATTGGCTGGATTAGATGGGGTAGTGGCCGGACATGCAGTGCTTCTGAATCGAGGCCCATCCAGCCCATCCATTTGCCCCAATTATGCTCCCACGGGAACATATAGCTCTTGCGAATGCAGAATTGGGTGCAAATCCAGCCCGTCCAGATTTTGGATGTCTAGACAGACCAGACATGCCCCGATTGGAATTGGCCTCATTGTGGTCAAATGTGTTTATCTGTATAAAATTATAGTTTAAATATTACTCTCCTTAGCGCACTTTCCATCTGCTTCCAAAAGTACCCATGATGCATGTGCTTTCATCTTTTATATACCGCGCTATTTGGTATCAGCGCGGTTCACATACAACAATATCAACAGAATAACAGGCTATTCCGTGTTTACAGCAAACAGGTATATAAACTTGGGTAACATTAACTTATTACAAACATGATTATATAAAAGGTATCATGACAACACAAAAGTCCTAGTAATCTTACTGAGAAAGTGGGAGAGGCTATTTGAAGATAAGGTGTGTCTCTTATTTGGGGGGGCTTTTGCTGGGGGTAATGTTTGGTGGGTAGTATATGAGGAAAAGGTGATATTTAAGTGCTTTCCTAAATTGGGTTAAGTCTATGGAAAACTGTGCATGTCCTGGTAGTAAATTTGCTTCCAGGCCTGCCACAAACCTTACGTGGACACTTATCAATTATCTGTGGGGGGGGGGAGGGGGGAGGTATAGGAGGTTAATCCCCTCTAATTCTGAAGATGTGAGGGCTTGGAAGGGCATAGTCTATAAAAATTACTATTATGAATATAATATTATATCATAACATGCTATTACCCTGGACATCAACTAATAATCATTTATTAATCATTTAATCATTAATAATAATTAATAATAATTATTATTAATAATAATAATTATTAATATAATAATATAATTAATAATAATTAATAATTAATTAATAATCATTAATAATCATTTATTAATCATTTAATCATTAATAACCATGATATCTCTTGTCAGATAACACACCTTTGTATATAGTTTCCCCTATTTCCCAAGTTTATATCTCCTGTTAAATGTAATTGACCAGACATATGTAAATTGTCGGATGTTTTTTGTTCAATGTAAACCGCGCTGATGTCTAATAGTGCGGTATATAAGAATTGTTAATAAATAAATAAATAAATAAATTTCTGAAACATATACATCAACTTATTCAGTCAACTGTTTATTTATAACATGCCTTTCATCAAATCCCAAAGTGTGGTACAAATTAAATCAATCAAAATTATCTATATAGGAAATAGAAGTAGGACAGTCATACAAAGCCACTGTCCACAAAATATAATAAATAAATACATACATGCATATTAAGCACCATTATAAGAATTAAAAAGACCTGAGTAGCAGATCGACACCCACCCAGTGACCATCACACTCTCTCTCCCCCCAGCCAAACCCCAACACACTTCCCATTCCTAGTCTGCCAGCCAGTCACCAGCAATCACTCTTTCCCCCTCTCCAGCCAGTCCCCTGTCACACACACTGTCCCTCCCCAGCCTGCCACTCAGTTCCCAGCACGTATTCTCCCCCACCCCAGGGTTTAGGAAAAGGCAGGAGATCTGGGTTTATTGTGTTCTAGCTGGGTGATAAGCATGAATGCCCAGCATGAAAATATGCACCATGCAGTTAATACAAGTACTTTTACAGTGGGTGGTATTTTATAAAAAGTCTTTTATGTGCACATGTGATCACTTATGCATGCAAATTAATAAAATATCAGTATTTACACGCATTGTTAATGTCCCCCAAAAGTCCGATTTTTCATAGGGCATAGATGTTCAGGACTTACAATTCTCTGAGTATTTTATAAAAAGGCTCTAATGAACATGAAGCCTTTTTCTAAAATACATATAAAAATCCCAGCAAAGGCATGTGTATACATTTGCCGGCACATTCAGTGGCAACATGCTGAAGAAAAGCAGCATCTCACAGGGCTTTACATGCGTATGTGCCGGTCATGCAACATGCATTTGCTGGCATTGATAGGTGGAAGAGTCAAATTTCACAAAATTACACATACAAGAGAGAGCCATTTTAGGAGCCAAATGAAATAACTGGGGCTTTTCAAATTTTTGAGGTGATGTTAGACACTTCTGGGGGAAAGCACAATTGCCCCTCAGTCACTGATGGAGGCCCTGGACCCAAACAAGCAGGTAGCTGACACTCAAGACCATACTAAGCTAGCAATATGCTCTGTGCGACTGGTGAACATGCCCAGAATTCACGCTCTTTAAATGAGTGTGTCTCATGGTTTCTTAACATGCAAATGGTGGCATTGCGAAATGGGCACTTACATGTGTCGCATATTTAGATAGGTAAATGCAGCTATTTTCATGTGTAGAAGTCACACAGGCCTTCTAAAGTGACTTTCTTTGTTTTTTTGTTCCACAGATCACATTCTTGAGCCCTCTTCCTGTTGTTGGCCTTCCTCCTCCACTCAATCCGCCAGTATCTACTCGCCCCCAGACCCCAGTCTAGGATTTGTTCTCTCCTCCCCAACCAGAACTTTCTCTTTCCTCCTGCTCAACCTCTTGTCCCATCTCAACCTTCCACGTTCTCATTCTCCTACTCAAGCCCTCAATCCCTGCTCACTCAACTCTTCCACCTCCACAAAACCCAGTTCCCGAGTCCCACTTTCTCCTCCCGAGGCATCTCTTTCCTCTCCCTTCCCATTTCCCCCAACCTATGTTTCTTGCCTCTCCCTTAATCTCCCCCCCCCCTCACCACACGCCTCCTATTTCTCTCTTTCTTTCCCTATACCCAAAATGTGCTTGATGCCTCTCCCTTCATCACTCCCACTCCCAAGGACGGGCCTGTTGTCTCTCCATTCATCTCTACCCCTAGCACTGGCCTCCTTCCCCTCTGCTGAGCCTGTACCACTGCTGCTGAGGCTTCTCTGCGATGCTTGCTCAGAATTTGCAGGGAGGGCACAGGGACTTTAAGGTAAATTCTCCTTCATAAAATGGGTTAACCTGCAACACTTCTGTTAGGGATTAATGAATTTGGGATCCCTGGTGCTGTGATGGAAGGAGAGAGAGATACAGATCATCACCTCAGTCTTCCAGACTGGCACATCTGGATTCAGTTGCCCCAGCGCAGTTGCAGCTCCATTCAAGTCAGCTGTGATTTGGCATCAAAAACCAATGTGTGACTTTCTAATTCCGGGCAGAGAAGAGGGAGCCAAATCCACCTGAAAACAGGATCAAAACCTGCAGAAAACAACCGTGAAGCAGTGGAGGAGAATTTTATTTATAGAAACAGGCCCAGATTTCGGAAAAGATAATGTAGACGCAGAGCGCAGACATCACGACCTTGCGTCTTCTGGATGTGCAGCCACACCACTCTCTTTTCTACTGGCACAGCTAGGGATGTCCACAGACAAAAGAACATTGTCCACAGACAAAAGAACATTTAAGACTAATAAAATAAAATATTTTTTCACTCAACGTGTAATCAAACTCTGGAATTTGTTACCGGAGGATGTAGTAAAGGCTGTTAGTGTAGCTGGGTTTAAAAAAGGTTTGGACAAGTTCCTGGAGGAAAGGTCCATAAACCATTATTAAGAAGGGACCCAGGATATCAATGTTTGAACCAATACAAGCATTGTGGAACCTGTGTCCCTTGGGGAAACTGCTAGGTACGTATGACCTAGATTGGCCACTGTTGGAAACAGAATACTGGGCTTGATGGACCTTGGTCTGACCCAGTATGGCATATCTTATGTTCTTATGGCTCATGTTTGTATTTTCTGAATTTTCCCAAATTTTTATGTGAGCTTTTTTGTGGTTTCTTTCACACATGCCTTGTATACGCATTTAGAATTTTTAAAGTGTGCAAATAAATTGCATGGCCATTAATTCATAGGTATGTATATGCACACAAGTAAGCCGCATGAGCAAAAAATGTTTAGGTGCCCAAACAAACCAAATGTGCACTCATAATAGCAGTAATTGTTGCAACAAAATTTAGCGCAAGGCCGGCTAGCCCTCATGAACTCACAGCCTCAGTAGTAGCCCAGCCCAATCTCTTGCATTTCCGTGGTAGAAGGAAGTTTGTAGGAGGAGCAGGGCTACTGCAGGGCCTCTCAGCTCGCGAGAGTTGGCAAGTGCATGCTAAATTTTATTTTTTGAGTTACTGTTGCTGCAGCTCGGCACACTTATTCTGGGGTGAAGATGAATGGGGATTCTTCCCCCCCCCTCCCCCGCAACACCTCTACTAATTTCTGGGATGGGGGAAGAATTTCCATCCTATTTTCTATGGGTGCCTACTTGATAAATCACAACTGCATAGAAAAATATCAGTTGCTGTTGCTTGAAAGTCACTGAGGGGCCAATAAAGGACAACTGAGTGAACGTTTATATTTGAAATAAATGCAGTTCATGAGTCTTGCTGAATCTTACAGCTTAATGGTAAAATTTCTGCTTTCAAAGCTAAGGTTGATAGTTTGAATCCTAAGGAGACTGGTCAACCCATGAGGAAAGCTAAAGGCCTGTATTAGCTGGGCTGATTTTGCAGAACCTTGTGGTTAGGTGTGGGAAAGGTGGGTGTTGGATGGAGCAAAGCTGCGATCATGGATGCTCTTCGGCCCAAGATGGTGGAGAGCAAAGGGGGAAGACAGAAAAGGTGGTACGAGAAATCATGCGGGTGACCACACACTGTGGCTGGCAGCTGGGATGTATCCTTCATAATGTGGACAGAATAATGGCAGTCTGGACGAGCCAGAGGACTCTTTCTGCCATCGTATACTATGCCACCCTGCTACTAAATCGTTAAAATGAAATTGGTGATAATTGGAACTGAAAGAGACGTTTCACAATCCTATCAAAAGTGTGATTTTGGGGGAGTGAAAAGGATCAGGATAGGATGTGGACATACTGTAGAAACATAGAACATGATAGCAGAAAAAGACTATGGGCCCAATTCTGGGATGCGGGTTGGGAGGCCGGGGCTGGGTGCAGGTGGGTCCCCGTTGCCCGATCCAGGCCGCGGCAGGCCAGCCATGGGTTGGGAGGCAGAGAAATGGCAGGAGCCACAGGCAACTGCAGGGAGGACGTTTTGTTCCTGCAGTCCAGAATTGGGTCCAAATGGGCCCGTCTTGCTTGGGGCTGTCCGGATGGCCCTGACGTGCCCCTACCTGAATCGGGCTCTATATGACCTTTCCAGTCTGCTCAGCTCTTCCAAACAGACAGTCCCTCCTCCATAGAGCTTACAGTTGTGCATATGCCTAGTAGCGCTATATAAATGATAAGGTGGAGGAATTGGAGGAGGAGAAGAAAGATCGCTATTTATTCTTCCTCTACTGGAAAACAGCTCATGTCTCCTGCAAGTCACTTTACCCTCCATTGCCTCGGAAGAAAAGGCTGGCAATCTACTTTCGGTGATACATTGCCAAGAAAACCCAGAGGTAGTTGGTCGCTATGAATCAACACTGACTTGATGGCACTTAAACAAACAAACTCCTGCAGTATGTTCTCAGTTTTACGCTCTAAAAAGAAAACCATTAGCCCCTCTTATGCCAGCAGGATTAGCATATTTTGGAATGAATTCATTTGATAGTCAAAATAACACAAATATTTCCCCTATTTGTTCAGCTTGTTGATTTCATTCCTGGGGTTTCGAACCTCTGAAGGTTCCTCCAAATTAGCCAATCCCAACAGGGCACCGGTGTGCCGATCCGTCTCAGAACCACATCTATGCACTGTGCCGAGTCACGCTTGCCGGATTCCGGCAGCTCTTCAGTATTGCTCCTATCGGACAGTTAATACCTTGGTGGCCCCTTTTCCAGATAGTACCTTGATTGCAAGAAGGTGAAATTCTTATGCAAAGAGTCTACCGATTGGGAGCGCAGGCCCATTTCTTTCATGCCTAAATTATAAAAACCGCTCGGAAGCTTCTAAGCTGCACAACTCAGGCAGCTTGACCCTTTTCTTCCTTTTGCTCCCTGCACCTCCATGAACTCACCCCAGATTTCCCCTCCACACACAATTTAATTCAGTTTATTCATAATCTTCCTATACCACCTTTCATAGTACATACAACAAAACTGTTTACAATAAACCAAATCTTGTATTTACTGGTATAATACTCCTACAGTTTTATTCCATAAACAAACACATTTACTATGTTACTGACAATATAAGCACAAGTCAGTCCCACACTCGGCTTCTTAGCCCTTTTTGCCTGTAACCACCAGCTTGTCCTGGTTCCAAATGCAACGTGTGCCTTTGAGTCCGTGCTGGCTCCTGGCAGTGTGACCAGAAGTAGATTGCCAGGCCTTTCTTCTGAGGCAATGAAGGATTAAGTGACTTGCCCAAAGTCATAAGGAGTGCTGATGGAAATATAATCTGGTCTCTTGGTTACCAATCCAGTGCTCTAACCACTAGGCTACGCCTCCACTCCTGGCCTGGCTCCAGCCGGACTGCATGCCTTTCCAAGCCATCCTGCACGACTCTTCCGTTGCGCTCCCATCAACTCCTTCTTTTACATTACAACTCAGTAGTAGCTCTCCCCCCAACAGCTTACTGGCTGGGATACTCATTCCCCAAAGCTGCACTAGCTCCTCCACCAACAACAACCATCCCCTTCACCGCGTTGCCAATTGTCACCATATTAATACAGAAGGTAGGTGGATGAGTCCAAGAAGAGGAAAAGAGGACAGGTCACCTGGCTCTTTTAACCCCTGTTTTCTGGCTCCACCTTGACCCCACCTCAGACTTTCACCCCTCACTGTGCTAACTTCCATGTTGAAGAGGGCGGGGGAAGGGGTATTAAGGGTATGTGCCTGAGTATCACAACCAGTGCACTACTGCCTGAGGGGGGGGGGGGAGTGTTCCTCCCTTTATTCTAGTGCTTAAGGGTGAGGAATTTATGTCTCCTTTGAGCAGATTCCTTTATAGCAGCTGCTGGCCTGAGCAGATTAGCAGCTACTTAGCACTCTGACAGTTTAGCAGCCAACTTGATTTTGTTAACTGTTTCATGTTAAGCAAATGAAATAGACATAAAAAGGAGCTAAATTAGAACGTATCAAGCCTTCAACTGTAGCTACTGCCTTGGCAATTGGCAATACTTCTCACAAGTTTCAAATTTGTGCTAATTCAGCCCCTCAGAATGAGGCAGATGTACTACCGTGGGAAATTTTCCGCAGATTACTGGCGGAAATGTGATCAAAACTTTTATTTGCATTGCCACAGCTGGGAACTTACACACCCCCAACTGTGAGATTGCAAGGAAAATGCAAAAGCTATGTACCTGTTCATATGTTAGTAGCAAGGGAGCTTCGTGCATTAAACAACGCCAAAAAATCAGTACATGCCCACTGTTTTTATACAATATGGTTTAAACTGTTTTTACACAATATGGTTTAAACTGAATACAAATGAGCATTGATGCTGCAACATCATACAAAGTGGTTCATTAATCCAACTGGCTTAAAAAGGCATGTGAAAACTTTGTGGGCCTATTTTTCAAATAAAAATAACAGTACCATAATGAGGTGTAATTTTTTAAGGCACCTGCAATCCCTACTCACATGGCAATGGTAAGCAATTAAAAGAGCTACATGGGGAATTCCAAGATGGCCCCACATAACCTTTAGTGCTCTGTTGGTGTTCTTCGATGGGGAGAAAGAGGAAAGGTGGGCTGGCAAGCAGCCCCAGGCTGCCTGGTTTATCTCGATTCCTGTTACATTGGGTCAAATGAATGATTATTTGGCCCGGATGGAGCAGCAGTCAGCGGAATTGGGGGTGGCTTCCTCGGCGGTGAGATTACTGGAGCAGAGAAGCTCAGAATCTCTGTCAAGCCGCGACCTTACACCACCTGACGCAGGGCAACCCTGGATGCAGTTGGGGTTTGAGTCAAACTCTGGAGTCGCCGGGATGTCTGGCTTCGGAATCAGAGCTTCTTCACCCTCCCTGGGGTTGTCTCCGGAGCTGGCTGTAAGCGGTGAAAAGAACCAGTGGGACCATCAGCAACCGTCTCTGCTATCCGGGAGTAGAGGTTCATCAGAGCCAGCGGGTTTGCTCAGTGTTTCCCTGCCTGAGGGATCCATAGAGACAGCAGCGAATTTGTGAATGAACTTTCTCTGCATGTGTTTTGTTCTGATACTCATTGAGAAGCTTTTATCAAGGATGCTACTAGTCTTAAAGCCCATTTGGAACAGTTGAACAATCAATGTAGGCTTTCGAATCTAAGGTTGATAAAGTTTCCTCAGTGTACTAATGTTTCTACTAAGGAAATGTTTAAGTTTTATATTTGACAGAAGTGTTGGGTGTTCCTGCTGAATCTTGTCTGCCTTTGGTAAAAGTATATTATCTGCCTATTAGCCGAAAGGCTATAGTAGGAGTTGAGATTCCTGGGCCTCAAGATGCGGAGGTGTTAAATGTCACTGCTTTGTTAGAATCCTCTGAAATTGAGGAGATTATTCCATCCAGTTGTATTTTAACCTTAGCTTTCATATCAAATAGAGAGTGACTCCTTAAACTAGGATGTGTTAGGCTGTCTAGTTCGGATATTTCCTGACTTGGCAAAGGATACCCAGTGCCGAAGGAGAGAATTTTTGATCCTGAGGCCCAGGGTTCTGCAGTTAGGTGGGATGTTTTTTGTAAAATACCTGTGCAAGTACCTAATTAAGCTGCTAGGTAATTCAAATATTTTTTGTATCCATCTGAACTGATTTCCTTTTTGAATGCACATGGTTCCCCTGAAGTAGGGCAGGTGAACCCTTCAAATCCGTGATATTGGGTAATACTGACTGGATAAAGCTGCGTATTTTCTGTGTAGAATATTGTTTGTTTCAGTTTGGAG
Organism: Ichthyophis bannanicus; assembly: GCA_033557465.1. Taxonomy (NCBI): domain Eukaryota; kingdom Metazoa; phylum Chordata; class Amphibia; order Gymnophiona; family Ichthyophiidae; genus Ichthyophis; species Ichthyophis bannanicus. The sequence goes on from CM066046.1 coordinate 52,299,429, forward strand.
TTCCCCCCTATAGAAGGCTAGAGGTGGGGATGCATGTATATTCTTTTCTTCATATTTGTATTTACTTTGGTACATGAACGTAGTGTATCTTGTTATGTTTTCTACCTCAATTTCCTATGCAAGTTTGTTTTCTTGCATATTTGTGTGAAAGTATAAAGATTAAATAAAAAAAAAAGAGCCACATGGCTCCTGTCAAAAGCCTCCGAGGGAAGCCTCAAGTCCCTGGCGGGCCAGTGGGACCCAGAGTCTCCTCCATTCCTGTGGTAGTCAAAATGTAAAAGAAAAGGTGCTTCCATCAACCTTCACACTCTGAGCCGCTACCCAGCCTTTCTTCCTCCTCCCTTCAGCCCCAGATTTACTCCAAGTATATGTCCATTAGAGGGCAGGAGTGATCCTTTCTTGCTCCTATCTCAAGACTATGTCGATGTAACCTATTTCATAAAGAGAACATAGGTGCCTATTGTGTCTTTATAAAAAAAAGCATCCGGAATCAGTCCCCGTAGTGCACAGGAAGGCATAAATATATCTGCTTGTACTCCATGCATGTTTGATAAAGAATGTACCTGCATTGCAACTCTGCCCAGACTACACCACCTCCCTCCCACGATCCCTGCCTGTTAACTGGATCAAAGCAGCAAAGATGGATCTCAGCCCTCTACTCACCAGAATAACCCAAGCAGTATTACAACAAGGACAAAAGCCTGAGCCCCTGACTCTCTTCTCCATCCAGCCCAACCTTGACCCATCAGTCCCTGCCTCCTACAGTCCCATCGCTAGCCTCCCCTTCCTAGCAAAGGTCATTGAAAAGACCATCCAACTGCAACTACAGGACTATATTGACAACAACTCTCTCCTGGAACCACAACAGCATGGTTTTCGCCCTCTACATGGAGTGGAAACCCAGATGACCACACTCATCAACAACCTAATCAAAGGCATACAAGACCCAACACAAGGATTCCTACTGATTTTTCTCGACATCTCAGCAGCATTTGACACTGTTGACCACAAAACTCCTCCAGCGCTTGAAATCAATGGGAATCCAAGAAACAGTATAAAAATGGTTCCACTCTTACCTCTAGCAGTCAACAACAAATAAAACAAGAAACAAATACCTCCAGTCCTTACCAACAAACACAGAGAGTCCCCCAAAGATCCACTCTATCTGCATTCCTCTTCAACCTTTACCTCCAACCCCTCTGCAAGATCATCAGAACACACAACATTTATTTTCACATCTATGCCGACAATATCATGTTGTACAGTCCACTCCACACCAAGCAACCATCATACACAAGGATTCAAGAATGCTTTGCTGACGTCTCCCGCTGGTTGACAGCCAACAATCTCTTAATCAATCACAAAAAAACAGAAGCCTTATTCATCATGAGAGAATAACATCCAAATAAATGTACACCAAGAACTTAAATATCTAGGTGTCATCATTGACGAAAACATCTCCTTCAATACATAAATAGCAGCTACAGCCAAAGTAATATTCTACAAATCCAAGACTCTACATTTTTTATTTATTTGCATTCTTTTATATACCACACTATTCTGCATCAGTGTGGTTTACATTGAACAAACTGAAATTACATTGAACAGGGCATTATAACTTGGAGATAACTATTTTACAGGGAACATGGGCTATGGAGAGTTAAGTGGCTTGCCCAAGACCACAAGGAACACCTGTGGGACTAGAAACCCCAGTCCTTCCAGCCCAAGGTTGCTGTCCTCTAGTGGGATTTGAACCCCCAACCTTCCGGCCTGAAGTACCTTGCCCCCAACCACTAGGCCACTCCTCCACTCTACAATGCCTATGGCCCATCCTTGATTCATCAGATTTCCACTCAGCCCTCCAAGCCCTAATCCTTTCTCATGCCGATTAATGTAACAAAATATACCACGGCCTCCCACAGTCCACCCTCCTCCAACTTCAAACTGCCCTTCACACTGCTGCACGCATCATACAAGGAGCATCCAAATTACTCAAACAACTCCACTGGCTACCGCTCCACAGCAGAATCACATACAAAACCCTACTACTAACACACAAGGCTCTCCATTGCACCCCTGCTACCTATCTGCAAACCCTTCTTCATCCCCTCAACCCCAACAGGTCACGAAGACTCTCCATGACCCACAAACTCACTATACCACACTCCAGAACAAAGCTCTCCCAACAAGCATACTTGGCAGAAACATCGGGGGTGAGAGCACGAGCTCCCCCTTCCTCCATCACGCCAGCAATGCTCAGCACCATAAAAACCGCGTTTTGATCAGCGGGAGTGAGGCAGAAACATCGGGGGTGAGAGCACGAGCTCCCCCTTCCTCCATCACGCCTGCAATGCTCAGCGCCATAAAAACCGCCGTTTTCGAGGAGCGCCCGCGCCTTGCGGGCCCGCGCCTGAGGGCCTCGCCAGAGGGCCCTTTGGCGTGGCCCTTAGGCGCGGGCCCGTGGCGTAAGTCTTTGAAATGGTTCCCTACTGTTATGGCCTTTGAGTGAGGTGTGCTGGCTGGGTCTGGTTTCACCCTTTCCAGATCGTATGTATTAGAATGTAACCCATGTTGTAACTTATTTTGTATAGTTATTCTATGTATGTACTGTAACACTTTCCCTGTGTCATGTATTTCCTTTTATTACCGCTTTGATTTTAAGAAAGGTGGTATATGTTGCATTCACCTCTGTTTAACCTTGTATTGTTGTGTTCTGTTACCGCTTTGATTGAAGGAAAAAGCGGGATATAAATCTGTTTAAATAAATAAATAAATAAAGCCTTCGAACTATATTCACCCTTCCTATGGAACACTCTCCCAAACCATATAAGAAATATCTCTGACCTCCATTCTACAAACACCTCAAAGCCTTTCTGTTCTCAAAATATTTCAACCCTGACTCTGAACCAGGATCATACTGATCCCCTCAGTAAATGTGCCCACCAAAACTGCTGATAATATTGACCTATTCGTTAGTTATATATAGTTACAATATTTCTTGTACATAGTTCCTTGTACATAGTTGGCTGCTATATGTAATTTGAATCTCCTCTGTTCAACGTAAAGCTCTTTGACCTAGTGAAAAGCAGTATATAAGTTCTGCTAAATAAATAAATAAAATTTAAAAAAAACTTTTTATATCGCCATATACTAAATGCATTCAAAGCAGTGTACAATACATCAAAAATGCAACCCTCCAAGACCCTAAAAACATACAAAAAAATATAACTGGAAATGTCTATGTGCAGTGATTTGCACGATTTGTTTGGCATGCGTATACAAAGCTGCATTTTTATAAATGGAGAAAGCTTTATAAATTTCCCCCAGAAGACCATTTGCTTGCAAGGTGAGACATATTAATTTGATACAACCATACTGTACATAAAGCAGCTGTACAAAGAGGACAGAGATGTAATAAAGATATTGCTCAATAAGCATAGCTAAGTCAGCTTGTGATTTTTATGCTTTTTTTGCAGACTTTCACTGTGTAAAATGTGTCCATAAAAAAGTTACATTGTCAGTAAAAATATGGCAAAATGTCAGCAAAAGAAGATGTTTTTATAAGTTGGGAACCCTGGACCTAAGTGGTCTTGGAAGCTTACATCGTTAAGTATTCATTAGCTCTATAAGATTAGCATCTATATCTAAATGCATGGCTGATTTTCATGTAGCTAATGTAAATATTTAAAAAATAGCATTCATTTGACTTTTCTGGCTTTATTCTTGTGTCTGTCCTACACGGACAGTCTGCCAAGTTTGTTGGGTTTTGATTCTAACCTGAGTGAGAGTATGTTGGAAACCTAGCAAAGTAATTGCTACGTTTTCCGCATGATGGGTCTATTCTTCTCGGATTTTTTCATCACTCATTTGTCTACGGTTGTTGTATTTAGCTGCACGGATAAATTGCTGTAATTATGTGCGGCTGGTTTATCTGAATTTATAGTAGGTTGGCAAAATTACAACTATAGTTGCAAAATGTCAGATCCCTGGGTTCCAACTCAAACAAAGGTTCCTGACCACATTTCTCCACTCTCCTATTCTCTGCACTGACCCCTAGGTCACTGGATAATAGAATTTCAAATTCTATTAATTAATTTTTTCCAAGATGGCCACTTATGACTTTTCACATACTGTAATCCCATGCCTTACTTCACAAAGTAACCATCACATGTGGAACAAAGGAGACATGGTATACAGTACAGCCTTTATTGCTTCTGCATTCATTGTGTGCAAATGGGACCAGAAGGTGCGATTTTGCAAGTCTGACCCCTTCTTCTGTGCATTAGAGTAATCCCAAAGAACCTTCAGTTGGTGGCTTTGAACCATGAGTGAAACCTTCGTGCCTTTAAAGTGGGACTCTGGAATGCTGTGCCCTCTCTATCCCTTTGAAAACATCTGCTGCTGTAAAATGACTAGTCCTTTCTTTACTAGTTTTCCTGTCTTACCTGCAGTACTGTAAAATGCAGGGTGGTGAAGGTTATTAGGCACCCAAGGTGAACTTTCAGTCATGCCAACCCCCTGCCAAGTAACTGTCCAGTCCATGGGTACTTGACAGCCTCAACGAATCTTCATCCATGCGCCTTACCCCTCGGGGTGGCTCGAGGTCCTGCCTATCCATAGTCTAACATCTACCTTCCCTTTTCTTTCTGTATCCTCCCAGGCATCCGGTATCTCTCCTTCCCTTGCCTAACACCCTTCCTCCATAGTCCAGCATCTCCTTTTCCCTTGCCTAACCCCAAGGAATCCAGCTTCTCTCTTTCCTTCTTTACCCCTCACGTCTCCATCATCACCCCTTTCCTTGCCTTACTCTAAGGTGTCCAACATCTTCTCTTCTTCTCTCTATACACTCCTTGTGTCTAGCATGTCCTCTTCCCCTCCCTACCCTCATGTTCAGATGCATTTCTCTCCTCCTCCCTTTCCTCTGCTACCTCCATTACCTACCTCTGCCCTGCCAAGTCTTCCCAAAATCAAAGGCAGTGCAGTGTGGAGTCTTGAGCACAGGCCCAAACTCAAACATTGCTACATTCCACCTCCCTCTGCTGCAGACTTCCTGTTAGAGAGGGGCAAGACACGACATTGGCCTGTGCTGAAAGGGCTCATTCTGCACTAACAGCATCATTAAAGTGCTATTCTCTTGCCACGTGGGAGCTGCGTCAACACCCCTTGAATCTTGCTGCTCTAGATGACACCTATTCCACCTCGTAGCAGGCCGGCCCAGTCTAGAGTACTGAATGACCTTTTTTCATTTCATTTTCATTTTATTAAAACTTGATATACTGCCCTTAGTGGGGACAGCTGGGCGGTTTACAATTAAAACAAGTAATTTAAAAGCCAGAAAGGAACGCCATTAAATAAAGACAGAAGAGAGAGATACAGGACAGAGACAAAAGGCAAGAGCGGAAGAGGACAGACGAGGACCAATTGAATTCACAAGGTGCGATCTGGGAAGGTAGAGCTAATCAGGGGGAACCAACTGGGAGGCTGAAAGCTACACGGAACAGACAGTTTTAAGAAAGGTTTTAAATTTTGCATAGCTAGGTTCTAGTTGGATTGCGGGGTGTAGGTGGTTCCAAAGGAATGGGGCCTGGCAGAATGTCGGGTGCTCTTCGGGTGTGCATGGGAAGGGGAGGGAAGGAAGAGACGATTTATGTGCATGGAAAGGAGGGAGCGATGAAGGGAATGCGTAGAGTGATGGCAGATGAGAGATATGATGGAGTACCAGTATGAAGTGAACTTGCTTGAGAAACCTAAATTGAATGCGTGATGAGATGGGGAGCCAATGTGATTGCTGCAGAAGGGAGGTAACATGGTCAAAACGGGATGCATGAAAAATCAGTCCTGCTGCAGTGAGCTGGATAAGTTGGAGTCAGTGTAATTTGAACTTAGGGAAACCGGCCAAAACATAATCAAGATGAAAGAAGATGTGTGACACAACCAGAGTCACGAATGCTGACATGGAGAAGTGGGATATAATGCGACGAAGAAGAAGAAATGAACCTTGCACGAGAGAAATAATATGCGCAAAGAAAGAAAGAGGAGACTCTATTGTGACACCCAGGTAGCGGAAAGAGGCGCTGGTCCTGGTGACAGTATACATGTCCTCTCTCTTTGAAACTTGATACGGAGTGCATTGGTGTAGAGGAATTTAAAGTTCTGCCTTATTGGTCAGCAGAGACCTCTGGTGGCTCTGCTAGAATATTGCATTTGTGACCGTTTATGCAGCACATGGGAAGGCGTTCCAGACCAGTGAGGTAGGGTAGGAGAACATAAGAACATAAGATATGCCATACTGGGTCAGACCAAGGTCTATCAAGCCCAGTATCCTGTTTCCAACAGTGGCCAATCTAGGTCATATGTACCTAGCAGTTTCCCCAAAAGACACAGGTTCCACAATGCTTGTACTGGGTCAAGCATTGATATCCTGGGTCCCTTTTTAATAATGGCTTATGGACCTTTCCTCCAGGAACTTGTCCAAACCTTTTTTAAACCCAGCCACACTGGAACTTGGCTGGGAAGTGCGTCGGAGGCACTCGGGGTCATTTGCTTGGCCCCTGGGACTGCTGCCTTGTGCAGCGTTCTGCTCGGACGCTTGTGGCTTCCCCAGAACAGCGGACAGGCATCGGGGAGAGAGCCCGCAGCTGTGAGAGGACCCCCTCAGTGGTTTTGCATTTTTGATTCTATAATTTCTGTCCTTCTTTGCCACGGAGCGTGGTTCAAAGGGGCGTGTTCAAAGGGGCGTGTTCAAAGGGGCAGTTTCTGTCCCTTTGACGCCCCTTCGACGCCACTGCGACGTCACAGTGGTTATTCTGGTGACTACACGCTCCTGTTTGGCGGAGGAGAGGGAAGTTTGTAATTGTGGTTGGTTTGTTCTGTATCCTGTCTTGCTTGTATGGGGAAACGGAAAGTCAAGGGCGGGGGTGATCCCGTCGGTGTTGTGAAGCCGACGGGCCCCCTAGATAAGCACTTCTCTCCCTTGCCGATTGCTCAATCGTCTCCTGAGGGCGCCTCCTTACGTTCAGGGGGAAGATCGCCCCCACTGTGTCCTCTTCTGTCAGTTCTTCCCGCTTCTACTGGGGAGTCCTCTGCTAAGGTAAGGGGTATAAATGTTTCTTTTTCTTTACCTCAGCCGATTGTTTCAGGTATGTCGAGTAGTGTTGCTGCGCTCTCAACTTTATCTCCCGATATTGAGATTACATTGAAAGATGTCTGGGGAGTTTTGAAGTCTATTGACGATAAGATTTCTGGTACTTTAGGTTCTTTGTCTAAATTTTCCCAAGAGACCGTAGTTTTTTTTACAGCAATTAGATGGTAAAACGGTTTTGCTTGATACTGCTGTTTCTAAATTGGAGAGACAGATTGTGTCTATACATGCAGCTCAGGCTGCGAGTATTAAAGACTCACTAGTTCTTCATAATAAAATTGAAGCGATGGAGAATTCAGCACGTTCCTGCAATCTCTGTTTCTTGAATTTCCCTAATTCTAAACTCCTTGCTCCAAATATCTTATTAGACAAGTACCTTAAAGAAGTGCTTTTACTCACTGATTCTATAGAAGTTTCTCAGCTTTATTATATTTCCCCCAGCTCTAAGAGGGTTAATCCTATTGAGGGAGAGTTTGATGCAATTGAGCCTACTATTTCTAACCTCACTGCCTTCTTAGAGGACTCCCTGGATATAATTGACACTCGATCTACTTTGTTAGTGACTTTTTTGTCTAGGGATGTTAAGCAGCATGTACTTCGTGCGTTTTTCAAGCAAAAGACTACTACGTTTTGTGGTCATCTTGTTAATGTCTTTCCTGACTTATCACGTAACACCCAGCTTAGGTGAAGGCTTTTTTTGGCCTTAAAGCCTCAGTTATTATCTCTGGGAGACGCTTCCTTTTTTCTTCGTTTCCTGTGTAAATGTATTATTACTTTAAAGGGTGTCTCTTATGTTTTCACTGACGTTACTCATTTGGAAAGTTTTTTGATAGAGAAGCGGAAAGCATTGGTAGAAGCCCAGGGCGTCCATGAATAATGTAGCCTCCTTTCTATGGGCCTTGTGTCTTATTTTCTTTATTACTTCGTGATGGTTTTTTAGTTAATACCCAGCCAAGTTTCTTAATGTGGGCTATATCTGAGTTATTTTTTCTTTGATGCTTGTACATCTAATGTGGTAGTTTGTTCTGGATTGACCTTGCTTGTATTGTTTAAAAGCATTCTGGAAATCAATAAAAAAAAAAAAAAACCCAGCTACACTAACAGCTTTTACTACATCCTCCGGTAACAAATTCCAGAGTTTAATTACATGTTGAGTGAAAAAATATTTTCTCTTATTAGTCTTAAATAGTTTACCCTATAGCTTCATTGCATGTCCCCTAGTCTTCCTATATTCTGATAACGTAAACAATCGATCTACGTTTACCCGTTCCACACCGTTCATTAATTTATAGACTTCTATCATATCTCCCCTCAGCCATCTCTTTTCCAGGTTAAAGCCTTTTTAGCCTTTCTTCATAGGGGTATCCTTCCATCCCCTTTACCATTTTGGTGGCTCTTCTCTGGATTTTTTCTAATAACGCTATATACTTTTTAAGATACGGTGACCAGAATTGCACACAATATTCAAGGTGCGGTTGCACCATGGAACGATACAGAGGCATTATAATATCCTTTGTTTTATTTTCCATTCCTTTCCTTATCATACCTAGCATTCTATTTGCTCTCTTGGCCGCCGCTGCACACTGGGCAGAGGGTTTTAACATGTTATCCACAATGACACTAAATCTTTTTCCTGGGTGGTAGTTCCTAACGTGGAACCTTGCATCGTGTAACCATAGTTTGGGTTGTTCTTCCGCAGGTGCATAACTTTGCACTTGTCCACATTAAATTTCATCTGCCATTTCGATGCCCAGTCTTCCAATTTATCAAGATCCTCTTGCAAATTTCCACAATCCTCTTGGGTTTTAACAACTTTAAAAAGTTTTGTGTCATCTGCAAATTTGATAACCTCACTGGTTATTCCCTTTTCCAGGTCATTTATGAATATGTCAAAAAACAGCGGACCCAGCACAGATCCCTGGGGTAGACCACTATTCACCTTTCTCCATTGGGAAAATTGGCCATTTATCCCTACCCTCTGCTTTCTAGGAAACCTCAGTTGGAGAGAAGCCTGACTGGTATAAAGAACAAGCCCAAAGACTTAGGGGCTTGTTTACAAAGCCGCGGTAGCAGTTTCCGATCGTTATCGGAGCCGCAGCCCCATTGATTTCAATGGGGCCGTGGCTCCGATAACGATCAGAATCCGTTACTGCGGCTTTGTAAACAAGCCCCATAGCTACTGTATCACAGTGTTAGATACCTCTGGTTTCACAGCAGTGGCATTCCCGGCACCAGGGGCACATGCCGCAAATGCAATGCACCCTCCCCCCCCACCAGCCAGGCCCAAGGAGGCAGTGTGGCAAACTTACCAAAAAGCTAGCTTGCCACAGTGCCTCATGCTTTGTGGCCTGGTTGCTCTTCTCTCCCAGTCAAAGCCTTGCGATTCAAAAGACTTTGGCCGGGAGAGAAAAACAGCTGGGCCGCACCACATGAGGCACCACGGCAAGCCAGTTTTTTGGTAAGATTGCTACACTGCTTCCATGGGTCCAGCGGGGTTCCACCTCTCTCCCAGCTTGCACTCATCACCCTGCCCTTGGTACATCACTGCTCGACAGCCATGTACCATGGGAAGAAGGAGAGATCTTTGGATAATCAAGCCAGGGAACCAACCAACAGAAACAATAACAAGGGCAGCTTAGGCCAGTGCAACTACCTAAGAGTAAATGAGAAAGCAGTATAGAAGGAGACTTGGAGATGGAAAGAGCCAAAGAGAAACCTGATCCTGGTACTACAGAAGAGACAATACAGTGTATATCCCTTAAGCAAAGACAAGGAGGACCAGGCCGCAGGGAGCAAGTTCTGGGATCACATCTAAGTTCACCATCCAGCTATAAAAGTGTAAAGGAGTTGAGAGGAAAAAGAGATAATGATGACAAGATCTCCACCTGGAAGAGAAAGTCCAAATAAATGCAGCTACTTTTGACTCTGCTATACTCTGCCTTATACTTTTCTTTTATTTATTATCAGTGATCTCTCAATAGCAGATCACCTGGTCCGAATGGTATACATCCAGGGGTGTTGAAAGAACTGAAATATGAGATTGCAGACCTACTTTTAGTAATCTGTGAACTATCATTAAAATCATCTGTAATACCTGAAGACTGGAGGATCGCCAATGTAATGCCAATTTTTAAAAAAGGGTTTCAGAGGTGATTTGAAAAACTATAAACCAGTGAGCCTGACATCAGCACAGGGAAAAATGGTAGAAACCATTATAAAGAATAAAATTACTGAACATGTTGTCATGGCTTAATGGGAGACAGTCAACATGACTTTAGACAAGGAAGGTCTTGTCTTACTAATCAGTAATGGTTTTTTGAAGGTGTAAATAAACAGGTAGACAGAAGTGAGTAAGTTGATATAATGTATATGGATTTTCAGAAAGCCTTTGACAAGGACCCTTATGAGAGAATCTTGGTGAAATTAAAAAGTCATGGGATAGGAGGCAGTGTACTATTGTGAATCAGAAACTGGTTGAAAGATAGAAAGCAGAGGGTAGGGCTAAATGGCCAATTTTCCCAATGGAGAAAGGTGAATAGTGGAGTACCCCAGGGATCTGTGCTGGGTCTGCTGCTTTTTAACATATTCATAAATGACCTGGGAATGGGAATAATGAGTGAGGTTATCAAATTTTCAGATGACACAAAACTATTTAAAGTTGTTAAAACCCATGAAGATTGTGGAAAATTGCAAGAGGATCTTGATAAATTGGAAGACTGGGCATCCAAATGATAGATGAAATTTAATGTGGACAAATGAAAAGTTATGCACCTAGGAAAGAACAACCCAAACTATGGTTCCACATTGGGAACCACCACCCAGGAAAAAGATTTAGGCATCATCATGGATAAAACGGTGAAACCCTCTGCTCAGTGTGCAATGGCGGCCAAGAGAGCAAATAGAATGCTAGGAATCATAAGGAAAGGAATGGAGAAAAAACCCAAGGATATTATAATGCCTCTATATCACTCCATGGTGAGACCGCATCTTGAATATTGTGTGCAATTCTGGTCACCGTATCTTAAAAATGATATAGCGTATTAGAAAAGGTACAGAGAAGAGCCACCAAAATAGTAAAGGCAGGGCTGTACCGAGCCACAATCGTGCCCTGTGCGACTTGCACATCAGGCGCTCAACCTCCTCTCCTTCCCATACCTCCATCCAGCAGCTGCCTGCTTCTGCCCTGCTGATACTACCTTCTGTTTTCTTCACAGCAGCACCGGCAGCAGAACAGGAGCAAGCTAGATGGAGGTATGGGCGGGGGGGCGAGGTGTGTGCCCGATGTTCAAGTTGTGGCAACGGCGGCAGCAGCAGCTGCAGATCTGATCCCTCCCTGCTCTGATGTCATCAGAGCAGAGAGGGATCAGACCTGCAGAAAGATCAGAAAGACCTGCAAAAAGGCTTAGGGGGCACATTTCAGCTGCCTGCTGTTGCCCTGCCACCGCTGAAAGAACAAAACGTGGTGGCAGCAGGCAGCCGAAATGCACCCCTAAGCCTTTGTGCCCTGTGAAGCTGCACCGCTCCCACAGGGATAGGTGTGGTACTGGGTAAAGGGGATGGAAGGATACTCCTATGAGGAGAGGCTACAAAGGTTAGGGCTCTTCAACCTGGAAAAGAGACGGCTGAGGGGAGATATGATAGAGGTCTATAAATTAATGAACAGAGTGGAACAGGTAAACGTAGATCGATTGTTTACGTTATCAGAATATAGGAAGACTAGGGGACATGCAATGAAGCTACAGAGTAAACTATTTAAGACTAATAAAAGAAAATATTTTTTCAATCAACATGTAATCAAACTCTGGAATTCGTTACCGGAGGATGTAGTAAAGGCTGTTAGTGTAGCTGGGTTAAATAAAGATTTGGACAAGTTCCTGGAGGAAAGGTCCATAAACCATTAAAGGGGACCTTGGATATCACTGCTTGACCCAATACAAGCATTGTAGAATCTGTGTCTTTTGGGGGAACTGCTAGGTACTTGTGACCTAGATTGGCCACTGTTGGAAAGATAATACTGGACTTGATGGACCTTGGTCTGACCCAGTATGGCATATCTTATGTTCTTAATATTTTCTGTAAATGCTTAATGTAGAACGACCAAATTCTGGCTTGGACTGAATTACTGAAGTGAGTGAGGATTAGAGTGAGTGGATCTAAGGTCTCAATGGCTTTCCGCTTTTATTGGTTCTGACCTAGAACCCTAAAAAGTTCAGAGAGTTTATCTTGCAAGGACAGTATTATTGACCTGAAGTCTGCTAAATAGCTGTACATAGCCACTGTGAGGCACTTGAAGATTGGCAGGGGTTACATCGGTAAAAAGTACCCCTGAACCAAGGGCCTCAGAATGGAGTGTGCCACACGGAGCCTAGCCTATCTGAATTTTTAGTGGTTGACGTTGAAGGAGCTTCTTCCTTTGTTTCCACTTCTCTGCCTTCCTCTCAGCATGATGAAAAGATGGTGCTGATGACAGAGCAGTGAAGCAAAGCTGGGGGCAGGTGGGAGGAGGCTGGGGATTGGGAGAGGACTCTGATGCTGAGGCTGGGGGCAAGTAGGAGAAGGGCACTGGGGATACAAGAAGAGTCTGATGTTGGAGCTGGGATAAAGAGGCTGGGAGGTCACACAGAGGCTGGGAGGTCACACAGAGGCTGGGGATGGGAAAAGGGGGATGACACTGGCAGATGCTGGTGTTGGGGTCGGGAGAAGAGGGCCGATGCTGGAAGGAGGTTCTGGGTGCTGCGGGTTTACATGGGAGCAGGAGGAAGATGGGGCCTGGGAAAAGTCTGGAGACTGAGAGAAAGAGATTGGGGATGGGAGAAGGGGGCTGATGCAGGCAGATGTTTGTGGTGTGGGTTGGAAAAGAGGAGGAGAAGGGGCTGATGCTTATGCTGGGAGAAGGGCAGATGGAGACTCCTGTTGATGATATACGAGCACCTCCTTTTGACCAAGTTTATTTATGTGTTCATCAGTGTGATATAAGACCAATCTTTGACCTGCAAATGAGACCAGAGGTGATGCTGTTGATGAACTTGTGGCGTTGGCCTTTCTTCTGGCATTTTGCGCTTGTGCTTACTTCGTTTCCAGACTTCAGTCGGCCAAGTGACAAATTACCTCGATCTGACCTTGCCATGAGCTGTGTCCTCCCAATTACTATGCTACAGTTAAAATTTACATTTTTAATATGCACTTTTGTATTTATATTACACCAGGATAAGCTACATTTGCAGTATTTCATTTTTGCATGTGATGGCAACATCAAAGGGAGATGTAGAGAGGCTTATTTTATTTTCTTCTTTTTTATGGCTTTTGCAACAGATGGTGAAAAGCTTTCCAAGCTAAAATAAATAATTCCGTTTTCCTGAGACCTAAAGAATATTCAGATCTATGACCTGGGCATTTCAACAAAATGATAAATTGTCTCCAGCTGACTTTTAATATTCCTCCTGTTTCTCTCCATTTCCAAGATTTTTGCCCTTCTGCTTCCTACTACATAAAAACAGAAAGTTAGGTAGGAACAGGGGAATCTTTCAGCTATTACCACTTCCAAGAAAGGGGCCCTAAAGCTGATCATTTTGCCAGCAGAAAAAGGATGCTCCTTACTCCCGGGAGAAGTCTGTACAAAAAAATAAATTTCAGCCAAATTCGTCATATTTTGTCAATATAGCACAGAGTAGGACCTCGCAAAACAAACACCAATACAAATGGGATAGACTTTCAGAAGACCGTGCTCAAGAACTGCTAGCAAAACTAAACGTCAACGCGATGGGGTCAGTTGGGATATATCTGAGGGTACTCAAGGGACTTACAGAAATTCTGGTGGCTCCACATTTCTTTTGAATCAGGACTGGAGAAGTGTACATGTGGCTCCTCTCCACAAAAGCAGAAGTAACGAGGAGGTTGGAAACTACAGACTGGTTAGTCTGACCTCTTTGGGAAATGCTGCTAAAACAAAGGACAAAGTTTCTGGAATCCAGTGGATTGCAGGGTCTGAGGAAACATGATTTAATGTTAAATGATGTCAGGTCATGCATTTGGGCTGCAGCAATCCAAGGGAGCAATATAGTATAGGGGGTGAAGTACTTTTGTCCACTAAAGAACAGCAGGACCTAGGCGTGATTGTGTCTGATGATCTTAAAGTAGCTAAACAGGTAGAAAAGGTGACAGCAAAAGCTAGAAGGACGCTTGTGTGCATAGGGAGAAGAATGGCCAGCAGAAGACAGGAGGTGATAGTGCCTCAGTATAAGTCTTTGGTGCAAACTCATTTGGAGTACTGTGTGTAATTCTGAAGACCGCACCTTCAAAAGGGTATAAACAGGCTGGAGTCGGTGCAGAGGGTGGCTACTAAAATGGTTAGTGGTCTTCATTATAAAGCATATGAGTTATGTACAGATCTATTAATGTTAATGTTCATGTCAGTATGTCTATTGGGGATTGGAAATGTGCAAAGCTGTGTAGTGGGAGTATTTTGGGAGGGAGTGCATGGTTGAATATTGAGGGGCCTTCTTGGGGATAGCAATGAGAGTTTGTATAGACTTTTATGGAATGTGTTGGGCCTCTGTTGTGCTCTGTTTTATGTTCTATTATCCTCATGATGGACTTTTGTGTTGGTGAGTTAACATGAATAAAAATGATTTGAATTAAAGCATATGAGGACAGACTTTAGGATCTTAATATGTATACCTTAGAGGAAAGGCGGGATAGAGGTGATATGACTGAGACGTTTAAATTCCTCCGTGGCATAAATGCACAGGGGGAGAGCCTCTTTCAAATGAAAGCAAGTTCTGCTACGAGGGGACATAGGATGAGGGTGAAAAGGGATAGATTCATGAGTAATATACGTAAATATTTCTTTATGGAAAAAGTGATGGATCCGTGGAATAGTCTCCCAGTGGAGATGGTAGAGATGAGGACAGTATCTGAATTCAAAGAAGCTGAGGACAAACACAGAGGATCTCTAAAGGAAAAAAAGAGGACTGTTGTAGTGGTTGAAATGGATAGGCCATATGGTCTCTTTTTGTCATCATGTTCCTATAGTTCTATGATTTTACTAGAGGTAGGTCTTGTCAGATGAATCAGATCAATTTTTTTTAACTGGGTGACCAAAGAATTGGATAGGGGGAGAATGGAAGATGTGGTGTATGTAGATTTCAGCAAAACCTTTGACTTGGTTGTGCATCAGCAACTTACATATAAACTGAACGCTGTTGGTATAGGGCCTAAAGTGATTGATTGGGCTAGAAACTGGTTGAATGGGGGATGACAGTATGTAGTGGTAAATGGAATTCACTCTGAGATAGGAGTATGCCACAAGGATCAATCCTTGGTCCCATGCTTTCTAACATTTCTGCAAATTATCTTGCAGAAGGTGTCAGGAAACGTTTGCCTCTTTCTGGATGATATAAAAATTTGCATTTGGGTAGACATCCTGGAAGGTGTGGATAACATGAGGATCAAAGCTGGATAAATGGTCTATGGTAGCTGAGATTTCATGGAAAAAATGCAGGGTCATGCATTTGGGCAGCAACATCCAAGGGACGACATGCAGGGCTGGTGCTAGGGTATCTGGGGCCCCCCTACAACCTACAGATTGGCACACCTCTTTTCTCATTACTATTAATGGTAGGCTGTACTCCCCCCCCCCCCAAAGGGGAATTCATTATGAACTCTGCTCACATGATGCTAGTATTTCTCCTTCAAATCCAATATTGTAACAAGAAAACTGTAGTGAAGGGGCATTGCTGGAATACAAATCAGTAATGAGGATTAAATATTTAACATTGTATGAACAGATTTAGAAAAGGTACAGAGAAGAGCCACCAAAATGATAAAGGGGATGGAAGGATACCCCTATGACGAAAGGGTTATAAGTTTAGGGTTCTTCAACTTGGAAAAAAGATGGCTGAGGGGGAGATATGATGGAGGTCTGTAAAATCATGAGTGGAGTGGAATGGGTAAACGTAGATCAGTTGTTTACTCCTTTGAAAAGTAGAAAGACGGGGACATGAAATGAAGCTAAAATGTACTGTCAAAAACATGAGGAGGGATTTAGCGAAGCTTGAAGAATGGTTGAGAATTTGGCAGCTGGGATTTAATGCTAAAAAATGCAGGGTCATGCTTTTGGGCTGCAAAAATCCAAGGGAACAGTATAATACAGATGTGGTCAACATTATTGGCACCCTTGCATTTTAGATATGTTGTGTACAGTATCTTGAAATAATTGGAAATATTCCAACTGTATGTCATCATAATATTTTAACAGAATGTTCAAAAGTAGACAACAAAAAAAAAGACGTCTGTGCAACTTAGACATAATAATTTCTAGAAAAAATATAAACTATGACCTGGAAAGGAATAATGACACCCTTTACTAATATTGGGTTGGACAGCCTTTGGCAGTGATGACAGCCTCCAAACTTTTCTTGTAGCCATCTATAAGTTTTGTACATCTGTCAGCTGGTAGTTTCTTCCACTCTTCAACTGCGATTTGTTCCAGCTCATGAATGTTTCCAGGATTCCTTTTACCAATGGCAGATTTCAACTCTTTCCAAAGGTTCTCAATTGGATTCAGATCAGGACTTATTGCTGGCCAGTTTAAAACAGTCCATTTATTTCTTTTTAGCCATTTTTTTGTACTTTTGGATGTATGTTTTGAGACATTGTCCTGCTGTAGGACCCATGACCTTTGACCCAAACCTAGCTTTCTGACACTAGGTAGCACATTTCTCTCCAAAATACTTTCGTAGTCCTCTGACTTCATGTTTCCTTTAATACGTTCCAGGCCTCCAGTTCCTGAGTCAGCAAAATAGCCCCACAACATTATGGAACCTCCACCATATTTAACTGTAGGAAGGATGTTTTTTTCCTTATATGCTTAATTTCTTCATCTGTAAATGTATCACTGGTCTGCATTGCCAAAGAGCTCAAGTTTGGTTTCATCTATCAACAGAACATTTTCACAGGACTGTGGTTTCTTAAGGTGGGTTTGGGAAAAGATCAGGCGTGCCATTTTATGTCTGTCTTTGAGCAGATGAAGTCCTTCTTTGTTTAGTGCACGGTGTATGATGCGGGTTGAGACCACCACTCCAGATTGATCCAGGTCAGCTTTAAGCTCTTTGGATGTTGTATTTGGTGTTTTTCCAACAGTTCGCACTAACCTTTGAAATCTTCTTGGATTAATTTTCCTCTTCCCACCACGTTCTGGCAGGTTCTTGACAGTTCCATGAGCAGAAAACTTCTTAATAACATTGTGAGCTGTAGAGACAGGAATCTCAAGGTCTTTGGCGATGGCCTTGTATGACTTTGAAGTTTGATGTTTGGTCGATAATGGCTTTTCTGATGGCCTCAGGCAGCTCTCTTGTCTTCACCATTGTGAAAATGGAATAGAGAGTGAATGTGGCTATTTTAAACATTAGAGCTATTGTTTATTGGTTGATTCAAATCATGTGAGTAATGATAATTGATCATAGGTACATCTAATTTTACTGCAATGGGAATGTGGTTCTTCTGTTTAAACTGATTTAAATTGTATTCAAAACAACTATCTGTGTGAAACACTTTAAAAACATTTATAAAAAGTCTTATAAGAAACTTCCGGATTTGTTGCTTCCACAAATAATCTGTATGCAGTCAAGGGCCAGACAAATTCTTTGTTGAACGATTTGGCATCCCCTCCAATCATCAGTCTTCCATTTCACAGACAAGGACTGGACCCATTTAATGATGATCAATGTGATGTCCCAACTACACGCCCAACTACACTTTGGGGTGTTTGATACACTGTTTAAAAATATTAAAAGGGAAAGTTTGTCACGAGAGATCATTGACCTCAAGGCAAACATTCCAACAAAAAAAATAATATTTCATTAAGAGCTCTGTTTTTCAGGAAAGTTTCACAATTTTTTGAGGAATAATCATGTCCTGGCAATGCCCCAGTTTTTATACTATTTCCTTCTATTTCCTTTTTTAATTGGCCTTGTGTATTTGATTTTTTTATATGTCAAATATGTGTGCATATATAGTCCAAAGCTATTTCACTGGCCACTTTTTTTAAGGAGATATTGGCATTAAGGGATTGAACTGCAAGGGGCCATTAATACTGACCGCAGCTGTATAGGAGGTGAAGTACTTCTGCCCATGAAAAAAGAGTGGGACCTGGGGGTGATTGTTTTTGATGATCTTAAGGTAGCTAAACAGGTATAAAAGGTAATGGCAAAAGCTAGAAGGATGTGTGTGAGACTGTGCATGTTAACCTCTGTTGGGGGCCTGTGTGTGCGTGTGAAATAGCACAATTTGGGTGTGACAAAACAATGCATTTCCCTTTCCTTCATTTGCAAAATCATACATATCTGGGGGTGAAGAGGTGTGTGGAAGAAGAGAGATGATAAAATGTGTCTCGTTGTGGTATTAGAGGTATATGAGGAATCTTTATAACTGCTGTTAAGTGTTATGTGTGTAGATATATATATATATACAGTATATGCCTCTCTGCCTCTTCAGACAGTGGGCCCTGATCAATTGAGGAAAGTCACATTAACATGATATAATCTGAAACTTGAAACCTTCTGGAGATCCAGACGTAAAATCATCCTGAGAAAAAGTCACTGAGGATTAAAAAGACAGCTCACTCTAACTGCTCATTCTCTATAAATCGGGTCCCTGGTAGGTAAGTACATGTAAGCTGGCGTGCAATAAACTAAACGATTAAGGTTACCAGATCTTTTGCAGGCAAATCTGGGACACTTATCCAAAGTGTGACAGGGGAAGAAAGGGTACGAAGGAGGGAAGAGACGTCATTGCCATGCCCCGTCCCCATCCATCCATCCCATGACAGCAGCACTATCACTTCTAAGCAAACAAATCCACAGAGAAGTAGAAACAGTGATGCGTTTCCTTCATACTGTGCAAAATAAAGAAATAATACATGTAAATAAAAAACCGACATATTCAAATAACTAAATTGAAAATAAAAACTTGTTTTCTACTCCCTCTGGAGTCGGGGACAAGACGCTGCCAAACAGGTGGGAGTTGGGACACAGCTCTAAAATCAGGGACGATCCCTGAAAATCGGGGACATCTGATAACTTTATAAAAGTTAGCTAAGGGAATATTATCTTATGACTTATTTATTTAAAAATATTTATAATCCACAGATCAAAATACTCTGTGGGGTACAATACAACATCTGAAATATTAAAATACAAAACAAATACTTCATAAAAACAGACAAATAAATTAAACAATTCTAATAATTCTTGTAAAAGACATTCTGCTCCTGAATGATAGACACAGTAGTTAGCTATAATTAACGCTCTCCACCTTTATCCTCCAGTATAGGCTGAGAAAATGCAGTACAGCTTGAGGGGTGAAGCTGGGATATAATTAAACGAACATTACGATGGAGTCAAAATGCCCTTATTTGGCAGCTTGACCCTTGGCAACAGTACTGTGAGACTACCATTAAGGGTGAAGGGGGCCATTTTGGAACGTGAAGTCACATGGAGCAGGACAGGAGTGACTGGGGATCGCTCCTGCTGCTACTGGACCACTAGGGACTCTGTAAGAGCCAAGGGTGAGATTGGGAGGTGGGAAGTTTGTCTGCAGCAGGAAGAGGCCAATCAGAGGGATGATTGGGGGGGGGGCTGATGGTTGTCGGAGGGTGATCGGAAGGTGAAGGATGGAGGACAGGTGATCAGGGGGTTGATGAATGTCAGGAGGGTGATCAGGGTGGGGCATGTGCTGATGGCAGGAGGGATTCAGGGAGGGATGAGAGGGGTCGATGCTGTCGGGAGCTGTGATTTAGCTGCTCCCATGCACATCTGAGCAACGGTAGGATGCTCTTTTTCCCCACATGCAGCTTTATGTTCTTTCACCGGACATAGTGGCAAACGTATGTGCATGTCAGTTATTCCCTGTCCCCGTTTTAGTAAAAGACTCCCAGATAGAACTACATATTGGGCTAGATAATGCACAGTCAGTGAGATCAAAGATTTGGTCTGTTTCTTAGTTTTGGAATTTGAGTTCAATGTACTTTGCCTTTCAGAAATCTGGCTCCATCCTAATGATGGTTTAATTATAGCCCAGCTTCGCCCCTCAAGCTAAGCTGCGTTTGCTCAGTCTAGACTGGAGGGTAAAGGTGGAGGAGTATTAATTATAGCTAACTACTGTTTCTATCATTCAGCCACAAGGAGCAAAATGCCATTTATTAGAATCAGGAGATAATACTGAGTTAACTGTACGGTTACTAGGGGATTGTCCCCGATTTTAGAGCTGTGTCCCCCGACTCCCACCTGCTTGGCAGCCGACTCTCCGATTTCTGCAATGGGGACAGAGGGGGTAGAATTGGTGATTTCAATATGTCATATCTCACACAGAACAGGGGAAATGCACCACTGATTCTAGTCCTGTCATTCTGTCTGCTTGAAGTGATACTGTTGTTTCATTTCATTTCATTTCATTTCTTTAAGATTTGATAGTAACATAGTAAATGACGGCAGATAAAGACCAGTATGGTCCATCCAGTCTGCTCAGCAATACGGCAAGAGTAGGTGCACCTGTCGCTCTGTGCAGGCCACCCCTCCCCATGTCTTTGTTTAGGGGTGAACCCACCGCTCCATGTAGGACACCCCTATTTGTTGAGACGTTAGATGGTTCAGTTTATTTTGGTTTTATCCTGTTGCTGTAAAGGGATCCGCAGTGCTTGTCCCATGCTGTTTTGAATTTCGTCACCGTGTTTGCCCCCACCACTTCCATCGGGAGAGCATTCCAAGCATCCACCACCCTTTCAGTGAAAAAATATTTCCTGACATTGCCTTTCAATTTTCCATTTTGCAGCTTCATTTTATGCCCTCTAGTTTTGCAGCTTCCCCGTCTTTGGAAGAGGTTTGTTTGTTCATCGTTCCTCTTTAAGTATTTAAAGGTCTGAATCATTTCTCTCCTATCCCTCCTCTCCTCCAAAGTGTACATATTTAGGTCTTCAAGGGGCATGTTTACTAAACATTCCTAACGTGCGGGGCCGCGGTAGTGTGCGTGTGCCATATAAGGAGTGGGCGGTTCAGGCAGAAAGAAGAAAAAAACCCGACCGTATGTGTGCGCGTCGCGCTAATTTGCGGGGCCCACATTAGCGCGTGGGAAGGCTAAGTGGGGCGCTGCTGAGCACATATCAGAACAGAGCTGTAGCACAACAGTGAACACACTAGCCAATGATGCAGGGACCACAGGTTCAATCCCCCATTGTGCGCAACAAAAAGGCCAGCTGAGGCAACACCTTGAATGTGTAAAAGTGGTTCAGGAGGCAAAGTACTTTTGGACGGCATAAGGCGGCACACTGTTCGTTTTGTACGGCATAAGGCGGCGCACTGTACTATCTGGGCGGCACAAGGCGGCGCACTGTTCTTTTTGGGCGGCACAAGGCGGCGCACTGTTCATTTTGGGCGGCACAAGGCGGCGCACTAATTGTGGGCAGCAGGAGGTGGCGCGCTGATGGGCATAAGGCGGCGCGCTGATGCCAAAGCAAAGGAACACAGCCACAGCACAATGGTTAAGACACTGACCAATGGTGCAGGGACCAGGGGTTCGATCCCTCACAATGCCCAGTGAAAAAGACTAGCTGAGGCAGTATGTTATATGTTGTGGAGTGCTGTAGGAGGCTTTTTAATTTTATTTTGTGATAACTACTAGCAAACGCACTCTCACAGCATATTAATATAAGGCGGCCCATAAGGCACATGTTACAGTGCACCGTCCGCCAAGGCACCCTAGAATGTCCCCTATAGGGCAGCATGTATGTTGCGACACAGGATAATGTATAGTGCACCCTATATGGCTGGCAACCATAACGTGCCCTATAGGGCGCCCCATAAAGCACCCTCAGAGGCACCTTATGGGTACAGTACGCTGAGGGTGGTATTGCTGGCAGCAACATATGTACAGTAAATTAAAATAAATCTGTGGACACCCCTATCACATAACCCCACTGTGGGTTTGAACCCATGACATCTGGCTGCACAGGCAGTGATGTAACCATTGGGCTACAGCTCTATAGTTGTAAGCAGCCCCTGGCTGGCTGCAGATAGCCTGTACGTCACCTCACTGACAGTCTGCTGTTGTGAACCACCCGTACCCATGATGCACTGCACATGCAAATCAGCTGTCCACGAATGAACACAGGATGGGAAATGCACCCCTAAAGCTCCCCGGCCTGGTAGGGGGAAGTGTCCGTGTGCACCCACACAGCACCTCGGCCTTGTAGGGTGTCCTGAGTGGGTGGACAAACGGCAAAGAGTAGCTAAACACCATCACATTGTGCGGTTACTGTGCTCACCCTGAGTGTGAGATGTTGCACCCAGGACCAGGTCCACAACACCAGGCATGGTTGAATGTGGCCATTTCAGAGCTCCAAAGCAGCAATAACCTGTGGAATAGGTAGGCGCTGCATAAACATTTTGGAGATATCTGTCTGGCTCAGTTAGTGGGGACCCCCAGGTGGATAAAACAGGGCTTCCCCTCAACAGATCCCCACCCCGATGGCAGTTAGAGTGGACCATCAACCCTAGTCCTGCTAGGGAACAGACACCCTACAGGGCAGTCCAAGCAGCTCCAAACACATCCATAACACAATATCAGACAGACATTAGGCCTGGATATTCAAAGATGCACCCCACCACTATCTGATATTCACCTGCAGCAAGCCATCAGCTACTGCACCCTGCAAGGCACTCCATCACAACACATATCAGCTGTGAACAGTCTGCTGTCTGGTCCTGATGGACATGCATGCACACACAGACAGATAAGTCTATGAAGAGGCCCCCACAGGACACCCATACATATCACATGGGAGAATCATAATATAGCACTATGGGGGTGCCTAGCCATGCTGCCGTCACTGCCCACTCAGGGTGAGAGTGATCCCCCAGCAGCACATACAGAGGTCACCCTGTCTGTGTAGGTGGTGGCCGGGTACTACCATGCCCCTGCCAGTGCCCTATGCCCTGTGCAGCTGCATCCTGGTCAGTCCACTCTGTCTGAGATATACCCATGGTCCCTTGCTACTCATTATGCACATTGGCAGGCCAATACTGGCAACAGTGTTGGCAGTGTGGGCTGTGGAAGGGGCATGCAGCCAACACCCACTGTATAGACAGACACACAATTCCACACCTATGCCATCATGGTGCTACTATCGAGGAGGTAATTAGCCTTGCCCACCAAACCGGTGCTGGGCACGGCAAGGCATGGATATGCTACGCAGTACTGCTGGGGGTCACTCCCCAGGGTGGTAAACACCGTCAGAGGCAAGGGCTGGAGCACGCACCGCAAACACCAAACAGATTGTTCGGATGGGGTCAACTAGCAGTATGTGCATAACGTATGGATATCTATCTGCCAGTACTCCTAGCAAGCGTCTCAGAGCTGTGTACCGTATACCTCAGGTGTAGGGTTACATTGCTAGGGTATGCAGGTGCTAGTATTGGGAGATGCACGCAGGGTCCAATGTTCTGCCTCTCCAGGAGACATTGGCCAATGGGGCCTGTGGGTGTGGGTGTGGGTGTGTCTGCCCCTGTTGGCTGCTGCTTTACGGCAGAGATTCCCAAATCCAGTCCAGGTTTGCATCACACTGATCGGGTTTACCTGCTGTTCCTCATGAATATGCATGAGCTACATCTACATGCCATGGGGGTGGTGCATAGATATACAGCACAGGCATTTGTATGAGTGGCAGCATGGACCCTGACTGGTGTGTGGCCCACCAGGACTGCATTTGGGAGATTCTGCTCTAGGTACTGCCCCTGTACATGGTGTCTGTGCTCAGTGGGGTAAAAGATAGACGTAGTACCATTGCATATGTCCTCGCCACGAAAGGTTTGTCCTTACTATCACTGTGTAGCTGTGGGAAAAATATGTGGGAAGGATTGGCAGTAGCCCCAGCTGGGCTTTGAACCTGTGACCTTCTGTTCTTGTATGCACTGTCTGTGTGCACTGCACCACCTTGTAGCCACAGATTGGCTAGATTCCCTGGAACATCCATGCCTGTGGATCCGGCAGGGCCTGTGTGTTGCAGTGGACTGTGCCAGCCTGCACATGGCTTGGCCTCTGTCCTCTGTGGCTAGCTGCCACTGCCCCCTGCACCACATGTACTCGTGCACCAACATGCTGGCATGAGCTTCTCTCAGAAAAAGCAGATGACCTGATTGCAATGTGGCAGTACGGGACTGCATTTGGGGGACTTGGCTGTAGGTATGCCCATTGTTGTGGTGTGTGTGCGGTGTTGGGTAACATATGGGTGTTTCCCCCATGCTTATGTTCCCTGCAATACAGGGGTGTCTGCTCTATCTTTGTTTAGTGGTGGGTAAAATATATGGACTGGGCTTGCAAGTGCCCCAGCTGGGATTTGAACCTCTGGCCTTCTAGTCCTAGAGGTCATGGCTATATCCTCTGCATCACACTATGGCCACAGAGACAGTGCAGCCCCTGGAGGTAGTAAACCTGGCAGGATGGAGTCACAAACCCTGCTGTACGCATTTTTACTGTGGGCTCCTTCACCCTGTGTGGTGACAAACGTGCAAATAAAACCCGGGAATGACCACGGAACAAAGGGGGAAAAACATATACCCAAGCTGGGCAACAGTGATATTAATGGGCAACCCTAGATAACACTCCCAGGACAGCTCCAGAAAAAGGGAAATGTTTTTTGGACGAGTCTCCGCTCCGTACACCTTTCCATAAATCATTTCTTTTTTTTTGAGCTTTCCTGGGTGTGTTATCTAGTTTTGCCCATCACTATAACTGTTTCCCAACTGAATTACTATTTTTCATATTTTTGTGGTGGTCATTTTCTATTTATAATTGCACTTTTGTGCTGTGCACATGTATCACACTGCTCACGTTTTGCAGGTTTCCCCGGTTTTGCTGTACATTGCTGACGGAAATGGTTTCTCTTCCCTTTAAATGCATTCTAACGCGAGTGATTCACTCGCGCTATTTTTTTTTGGAAATTCAGCCCCGATAATGTGTGGGGCGCCTCTCCCCTCCCCTTCCCCGCCCATTAACCCCTTCTCTCCGCCCCTCCGGGGCCTTCTTCCGCCCTCCGTTAGCCTTTCCACGCCTCTATTGGACATTTGCGGGCACATACTTGTGCGGCACCCGTTACTGTGACGCGCAAGTGTGCGGGGCTTCATCGCACGTTTGCGGGGCGTTTAAGCGCTCTTAAGTACCGCTTTTAGTGCGCTATTTTGTGGCGCGCTAATTAGCGGTTTTTAGTAAACATGCCCCCAAGTCTCTTCTCATAAGGTTTCTTACACAGGCTCCAAATCATTTTGGTCGCCTTCCTCTGAACACTTTCCAGTCTTTTTACATCTTTTGCAAGATATGGTCTCCAAAACTGAACACAGTATTCCAGGTGAGGCCTCACCAGCGACCTGTACAGTGGCATAAGTACCTCTTCCTTTCTGCTGGTAATCCCTCTTTGTATGCAGCCCAACATCCTCCTGGCTTTTGCCACCGCCTTGTCGCACTGTTTTGCCACCTTGAGATCATCAGAGATAATCACACCAAGATCTTTCTCCTGAACCATGCACACCAACCTCTCGCCCCCTATTGTGTACATTTCCCTTGGATTTCTGCTACCTAAGTGCATGGCACTGCACTTTTTCGCATTAAATCATAATTGCCAAGCATTAGACCATTCTTCCAGCTTTTGTAGATCTTTCCTCATGTTATCTATTTCCTCGGGTGAGTCCACTCTGTTGCAAATTTTCGTGTAATCTACAAAAACACAGACTTTTCCATTCATTCCTTCAGCAATATCACTCACAAATACATTGAACAGTGCCAGGCCCAGGACCGAACCCTGGGGCACCCCGCTAATTACCTTCCTTTCATCCGAGTGAGCTCCATGTACCATCACCTTCTGTCGTCTGTCAGTCAACCAATTTCTAATCCAGTTTACCATCTTGGGACCCATCCCCAAGCTACTGAGTTTGTTGACAAGCCTCCTATGAGGAACAGTATCAAAGGCTTTGCTGAAATCCAGGTAGATGACATCCATCGCATGCCCCTGATCTAGTTCCTTGGTCACCCAGTCAAAGAACTCAATCAGATTTGTTTGGCAAGACCGTTCTTCAGTAAAAACCATGTTGCCTCGGATCCTGCAACCTGTTGGTTTTTGAGAAAGTTCACTATTCGCTCTTTCAGGAGCACCTCCATTACTTTTCCGGCCACCAAGGTAAGGCTCACCGGTCTGTAGTTTGACACTTCTTCCCTGTCACCACTTTTGTGTAGAGGTACGACATCAGCCATTCTCCAGTCCTGAGGAACCTCTTTGTTTCCAAGGATGAATACATCATTTAATGGCCCTGTAAGAACCTCTCTGAGCTCTTTCAGTATCCTGGGATGTATCCCATCTGGTCCCATGGCTTTGTCCACTTTCAGTTTAGCAAGTTTTCCAACACCTCTGTGAATGGTGTGGTATCTACTTCATTCCCATTTTTATATTTGGGAGTCACAGCTGGTCCATCTCCAGGATTTTCTTTAGTAAAAACAGAGCAGAAGTATTTGTTAAGCAATTTCGCTTTTTCTATGTCACTTTCCACGAGTCCTTTCCCAGCACTTCTGAGTCCTGCAATTCCAACTCTGACCTTCTTCCTTTCCCGAATATAGCTGAAGAAAGTTTTGTCGCCACCCTTAACATCTTTAGCCATCTTTTCCTCTGCCTTTAATTTTGCTATCCTTATTTCTCTTTTTGACTCTTTGAGTTTGATCCTGTATTCATTTCTGTGTTCCTCTGTTTGCAAGCTTTTGAATTTTGCGAAAGCTGTGTTTTTTGCCTTTATTTGAGCAGCCACTTCTTTGGAAAACCAAATAGGTTTCCTTCTCCTCTTGTTTTTATTTACTTTTTTACATATTTATCTGTTGCCTCTTTTATTGCCACCTTTAGTTTAGCCCATTGCAATTCCACTTCTCTTATCTCCTTCCACCCTGTCAGCTCCTCCTTTAGGTACTCGGCCATTTTATTGAAGTCGGTGTTTTTGAAGTTTAGGACTTTGAGCCTACTATGATTGGCCTGTACCATGGCTTTTATCTCAAACCACACTGTGTGATGATCACTGCTGCTCACAGGGGCACTCACGCAGACATTCGACACGCTATCACCGTTGGTGAGGACTAAATCCAGCGTTGAGCTTTCCCTTTTTGGTTCCATGACCATTTGTCTAAGTAATGCATCTTGGAGAGCATCTACAATTTTTTTGCTTCTTTCCAGATGTGCAGAAGGAGTAATCCAATCCACATCAGGTAGATTAAAGTCACCCAATATGATCGCTTCTCCCTTTGTGGCTATCTTGGCAATATCTATAATCAATTTGTTATCTATCTCTTCAATTTGAGTCAGAGGTCTGTAGACTACAGCAGTATGGATGACAGTGCCATCTCCTCTTTCCAACGCAATCCAGAGCGCTTCTTCTTTTCCCCATGTCCCCTGCATTTCAGTAGCTTTAATATTGCTTTTGACATACAAGGCTACTCCTCCTCTTTTCCATTTTCTCTGTCTCTTCTGAATAGATTATTGCCAGCTATGGCTATATCTCAATCATGCGATTCATTAAACCATGTTTCTGTAATTGCCACAATGTCCAATCCATTTCCACCATTAGGGCTTCCAGGTCCGGAACTTTGTTGGCTAAGCTTCGAGCATTTGTGCTCATTGCTTTCCAGCATTTACCTGGCTTGTGTGTACTTTGCATTGATTTTGTTCTGCCCACATCTTCCCACTTGTTTTTGATGTGTGGTTTAAAAGTGTGGCTGTTTCTGATGTTATTCTGCTTTTGCAGGGGGTGGCGTGCAGGTCTTGACCTTTGATATACCGCTTAATGTAGGCACAGCAAAGCGGTTTACAATAGAATACAATAAAAACTGAAGCAGAAAATGAAAAGAATGCCAGTATGTATAGGACAGACGGGAAAATGAGACACGACAAGGCAGGGCTGCAGGAGGGCGGTGAAAGAGGAGGAGGGGGCGGGTAGGAAACATAAGGAAGTCAACTGAGGAAGTCCAGTGAAGGGACAGATGGGGAGGTGGCAGGTAAGGTTACCAGTGTCCCTGAATTTTGGGAATTGTCCCTGATTTTGAGGTAGTGACCCTAACTGTATAGGTTATAACTGTCTCCTGTCCCCAATTTCAGAGGGGACAGAGGCGAAGGACATTGCTGCTCCTGCAGACCCCTCTTATGCCGTCTTTTCAATCCTGAGAGGAGAAGATATAAAATTAACTTTGTTTGTGAAAAAAAGAGGGGGAAATTTAGAAATATATAGAATACTTTTCTCTACAGTATATATCGCATAAAGCTGAAGCATATATATATATGTATGTGTTCCTATAACTCAAGAAGGCTGCTACTAGTGTCATAGCGGAGTCTGCAATTGAAAGCAAGCTCCGCTGCGAGAGGAACAAAGGATGAGGCTGAAAGGAGATAGACTCAGGAGTAATATGCGGAAATATTTTTTTACAGAAAGAGTGGTGGATCCGAGGAATAGCCTCCCAATGGAGGTGGTAGAGATGAGGACAGTATCTGAATTCAAAAATGCATAGGACAAGCACAGAGGATCTCTAAAGGAAAAAAGGGAACTGTTGTAGTTGTTGATATGGAAGGGCAGACTAGATAGGCCATGTGGTCTTTTTCTGCCGTTATGTTTCTGTGTTTCTATGTCTTTTTTAAACTTTTAAACCTACTGAATGATATTTAGACTGGTCACTTCTAAATATATGGGGAAAAGATATCCGAGGAGGGACGATCCCTGCCCCTCCCAGCCCAACGCAGTTCTGCCAAGGTGCCCCAGATTTGCTCTCCAAAATTTGGTAACCCTAGTTAAATATTGTTTTAGTTTATTGCATGCCAGCTTACATGCATTTACAAGGGGCCCGATTTATAGAGAATGTACAGTTAGAGCAAGCTGTCTTCTTAATCCTCAGTGACATTTTGCCACTGAAGATATTACTGCTGGCTCTTCCGCAGGTTTCCAGTTTCAGATTATTTCAAGTTTATACGTGTTTACTGAATTGATCAGGGTCCTACTCATATTAAGGGTCACACTTTGGATTTAGTTTCTATTTCTGAACAAGTTCTCTCTCCTTTTGGAAACTACAGAATTTACTCCCATGTGACCATAAGTGTTGAAATGGGGTGGGCCACACGGGCCCTGGCCCCACCAAACATTTGCCTGCCAGGTGTCAGCAAACTACATGGAGGCTACAATTGCGAACCTCTCCTCCTGCTCTGTCCCTGGGCGTCTCATCTCCCGTGAGCAGAAGAGAACAGAGCAGCCACGATCGCAGCAAAGGCTCCTTCTGTCTGCTCACCGGAGTTCGGATCCCAGTGAAAGCCACAATCGCAGCCTCTATGCAGGTTGTCTGTCCATGGGGATTTGATCTCCCGTGGGCAGAAGAGAAGGGAATGGCCACGATCGCGGCAAAGATGCCCACCGGCAGAACAGGAGGAGAAGGTCATGTGGGCAAATCTATCTCCTACATTTTTAATTAAAAAAAACCTTACTCCACACACTCACAGACCCTAAATACTCCTTACAACATAAAATACAAAAAGCTTCATACTTAGCTCCTGACAACTGCTCTCCAGGAATGCAACACTTCTGTCATTCAAACAAATGACAGCCCATCAAACTTCTGCTCAGCTCCAGGGAACAATTAACAGTTTTACAGTGTATATTCATGGGTGTACAACATGTTCTTCTAAGTTTGTGGTTTATGCCCTGCATTGTCTATGTAACAAGTACTAAGTGGGGAAGACAGTGCGGCAATTAAAAATGAGGTTCTTTCAACATAAAAACAATATCTTTAATGTTCATGAAGAAGCTCCTTTGGTACTACATTGCCAGCCATTTCATCATCAGTTTACGGACTTTCGATGTCTGATGTTGGACTCTGTTCTTGATAACCCCCGAGGGGGTGATCGGGGGAGACTGCTAGTCCAGCATGAACAAAAACGGATTTTTAAATTGAATACTCTTGAGTCGGTTGGGCTTAATAACAAAATTGATTGGAGTGTATTTTTATAGCCTATGTCTTCAGATTTGGGTTACTGTGGATTTCAAGCATATGAGAGCTAATGTGTCTGGCTTATCCAATCAGAGGGTAGCTGCCTCTGATTGAGTGGAGCTGGGTATTTAAATGGTGTTGGCGTTTAGCGGCTGTTTTTTGCACGGAGAATTTCGGCATGTAGTTTAACCCCTGAAGAAGCTGCCTTCAGCGAAACAAAGATCTTTGTAGGGTTTTTCTAGGACACAGTGTGGTGGATTAAGCGATGAATGAAGCAGCGGTGTTTGGTATTTGGGCTGCCGTTTGTTTGAATGATGGAAGTGTTACATCCCTGGAGAGCTGTTGTCTGGAGCTAAATATGGGGCTGCGAACAAACCTTTATCCTATGATCGAGAAAGTTTTGTGATTATTTCCTTATTTATTCTCTTATAGGTGGCCATTGTACTGATTTGGGATTCCTGTTTAATAGCTCTTGCCTATACAATTGGCGTTATATTATCATTTGAGCGGTTGTTACCGTCAGGGCACCTTGGGGAACCTGCTGCTGTAGATGTATTTTGGAAGTTTTTAAAGTTTGTAATAAAAAAGGGCTCTGAAATTGTTGGCTATAATGGGAGGAGTTTTTTAAGTCTATGATGTGGAGCTGTTTGTTCCCCTATGGCTTTGAGTAGCCACATAGAGGGATGTTGAGTTACCTGAGGCGTTTTCTCCTACCCATGGATTGATTAGTCTGTTTATCCATGCACCACTGTGTCTCTTTTTTATAGTTTTTTTTAATTGTGTGTAGTTAGGATTAAGTTCATGGTAAGTGGATTGTATAAATGAAGCTTTTTGTATTTTATATTGTGAGGAGTATTTAGGGTCTGTGAGTGTGGGGAGTAAGGTTTTTGGGTTTTCTCCAGACCACTGTGTTTGGTAACTTGTTTGGTGGTTTTGCTACATTTTTGTTAGGGATATCTTGAAAACCTGGCCTGTTTGAGTCCCTTAAGGACTGAACTTGTGCACCAATATGCCAGAGGTATGACTCCACAAAGATTCTGGACATCACAAGATTGTTCAGGGCTGGCTGAACTTCTACAGGACACACCAGTTGAGAAACTGTTTAATAATCGGTATGCTCTGTGTACACAAGCTATGAATAATATAGCTGCGTTGAAGGCAATCCAAAGTGCTATGCGTTCTCAAATGACACCTTAAAATGAATCAGACTTTAGAGTACTGAAGACTAATGAGAGGAAATTAGAGCATTTGTGGTGCAAATCTTGTAATGTACAGGATAGGATGACATGCAAACAGTTGTTAGGTTTGAATAATTCTATGATTAAAGAGAAAAGGAAATTATTCTTTGCTGTACAATGCCATTACAGCTGAGAATACCCCGGGAGGCTTATTCAGCTGGAAAGCAGCTTCACTCTGAAGTAGATTCTCTGTTTTTGATGTACCAACTACTTAGAAACATAGAAACATGATGGCAGAAAAAGACCATATGGCCTAACTAGTTTGCCCTTCCATATCAACTACAATCGTCTCTTTTTTTTCTTTAGAGTTCTTCTGTGTTTATCCCATGCTTTCTTGAATTCATATACTGCCCTCGTCTCTACCACCTCCACTGGGAGACTATTCCACGCATCTACCTCTATTTCCATAAAGAAATATTTCTGCATATTACACCTGACTCTATCCCCTTTCACCCTCATCCCATGTCCCCTCGTTGCAGAGCTTTTTTTCAATTGAAAGAGGCTCTCCCTCTATGCATTTATACCACAGAGGTATTTAAATGTCTTTATCATATCTCCTCTATCCCGCCTTTCCTCTAAAACATATTGAGATCTTTAAGTCTGTCCCCTTATGGTTTATAACAAAGACCACTGACCATTTTGGTAGCACCCTCTGCACCAGCTCCATCCTGTTTATATCCTTTTGAAGGTACGGTCTCCAGAATTGCAAACAATACTCCAAATGAGGTTTCACAAAATACTTATATAGAGGCATTATCATCTCCATTTTTATCTTTATCTTTACCTTTATCTTTATTTAAAACTTAATATAACACCCACACAAGGTACCAGTACGGTTTACAATTAGAAAAATTCAAATACTACTAATAAAACGAGAACAAAACGCCAGCATTCAGATAGGAAAGAGACAGCAGGTTAAAGAGAGGGACAGTAGAAAAAAGAATGACTACACCAAGGACGATGAGACATGGACTTGTCGTCAACGAGGAACAGGAGACAAGGGGAGGGGGGAGGGGGAAGGTCAAAAGCTGTACAGAAAAGGTGGGTCTTTAATCTTGCTTTGAAATTATTGATGGAGGGATCCAGGCGGAGGGCTGATGGGAGCGAGTTCTAGAACCGGGGACCAAGGAAAGAGTGGATTCCAAGTGGGCCTGAGATAGGGACTGGAGGGACATCTGAATAGAGTGAATGAACCTAAGGGACCACTGGGGGGCATGGAGATGGATCAGATCAGAGACGTAGAGCAGTATATCAGTGTGGATTGATTTGTGAACAAAGATGAGGACTTTGTACTGAATTCTGAAGGACACAGGAAGGCAGTGCAGGTGAATGAGAAGAGGTGTAACATGGTCTGTGCGGGAGGCGTGGGTCAGGATACATGCAGCTGTGTTCTGGATGAGTTGAAATCTGTGCAGTTTGCATTGAGGGAGGCCAGCCAAAGAGACATTGCAATAATCCAGATGGGACATGACGAGGGATAGGAGCAATGTGGTCAGGGAGGGTGCAGAAATGAAAGTTTTGTTTACGGAGCACTACGGTCATGCAATCAACTAATTAATTTTTAAGAAAGCAATTATTTATATATACATTGTACAATAGCTCACTTTATAGTATAGCTCACAATATATATAGTGCACCTTTTCCCAAGACATTTAATCATATATTTACAAACTATGTATATATTATCACAGATTTTTTCACTATTACTAATTTTCTCTTTTGTTAAACCGCTTTGATTGTATGTTAAGGCGGTATAAAAATCCAATTAAATAAATAAAATAAATAAATAAAGGACGGGACAGCATGGAGTTGCCTCAGGGCATGGAAGGAACACTGGACTACAGATGAGATGTGTTCTCTAAATGAAAGCGACGCATCGAGGGTGACACCGAGGTAGTGCAGAGAAGGGACAACAGGGAGGAGGAGAGAAGGGGGACGAGAGAAGGAGCCAGATCGCCAAAGGTAAACCAAATAGCCATGGTTTTAAAGAGGTTAGCATGCAGGTAATTCATGGACATCCAGGAGGCAACACAGGGCAGGCATTGAGGGGGTCAATATCAGGTGCTGAGGAGTCTTATTTATTTATTTAACTGTATTTATATCCCACTTTTCACCGGGTCAAAGCGGTTCAACATCAAAGGGGGGGAGAACAGTAATCAATTAGGGTGGAGGGGCTGTCGCTGGGGAGGCCAACATTAATGATCTGAACAGACATTAAGGACTTAAACAGTGGACATCAGCCTCTTAGTAGGTAGATCTGTGGGTATGTTTAGAAGGTCTGGAGGGGGAGTCAATGATGGATGTTTGTTTCTGGCTCGAGGTATTCCTGGAACAGGATGTTTTTTAGTTGTTTCCTGAATGTTGAAGGATCTCCGTTGTTTCTGATTTGACTTGGTAGGGAGTTCCAGAGGGATGGTGCGTATAGTTCGAAGGCTCTGTTGCAGGTCCGTTGATTGTATTTAGTTTGTTCGTGGGGGATGGTGAGGGTGTTGCTGGTGGTTTGTCTGGTTGTTCTGTTGTGGGTGGGTTGGGGCAGTAGAGTGCGGAGCTGGGAAGTCTGTGTTTGATGGAGGGCTTTGTGGATAAGTAGGGAAGATTTGTATTTGATTCTTGCTTCGAGAGGGAGTATGTGCAGTTCTCTCAGGATTGGAGTGATGTGATCTTGTTTTTTTGCTTTCTGGATAATTCTTGCTGTGGTATTTAAGGCAGTTCGTACTGGGTTGGTGAGGGTGGTGGGTAGTCCATGATAGATTATATTGCAGTAGTCCAGGTGGGGGAGAGTCATAGCTTGCATGACTGTCCTGAAGTCCTGAGGCGTTGTTCTGTTTTTGCCTTGCGGAATATTATTCCGGTAGTCTTTTTGATCTGTTGCTTGAGTGTGAGCACTTGGTCTATGATGATTCCTAAGTATTTTATGTGTGGTTGAATTTGTATTTGCATGGTTCCTAAGTTGAGGTGTGGTGGTGGTGTGAAGTTTGGTTCCTTGGTTACTATGAGGGCTTCTGTTTTTTTTATGTTGATGGATAGGTTGTTCCTTTGTAGCCAGCTGGAGACTTCTGTGAAACAGTCTGATAGGTGCTTGTTCGTTGGGTTGGTGGTCGTGATCGGTCCATAGAGCATTATGTCATCCGCGTAGATGTAGTAGTTGATGTTATGAGCATGTATGATTGAGCAGAGTGGCTGCAGGTAGATGTTGAAGAGCATGGCGGATAGTGTGGATCCTTGGGGTACTCCTTAGTGTTGCTGAAAGGGGGGGAGGTTGTTATGCTTGTGCGGATCAGTTGTTGTCTATTGGTCAGGTATGAGTGGAACCATTGAAGTGCGACATTTTTGATGCCAATTTCTTGGAGCCTGTGTAGGAGGATGTTGTAGGAGATGGTGTCAAAGGCTGCGGATATGTCCAGGAAGATCATAGCATATCCAGAGTGGTTTGTCTGTGTGCCCTTGATGAGGGTGTTCATTAGTGATGTCATGAGGGTCTCGACTCCGTGGAATGGACAGAAACAATGTTGTTGTGGGTCCAGTATGTTGTTGGTATCTAGGTGGTCTTGAAGTTGTTGTTGAACTATCTTCTCAATGATTTTGGCGGTGAATGGAAGACTTGCTATAGGCCTGAAGGAGGTGGTGTCCAGGGGGTCCAAGTTGTGTTTTTTTAGGGTTGGGCGGATGATGGAGGTTTTGAGGATGTTTGGCATGTGTCCTTGCCTGAGGGATTCATTAACAATGTGGGTTAGGGATGTGCTTATGTCCTCTTTGGTTTTCTTTATCCATTCTGCAGGGCAGGGATCTAGTGGAGAGGTGGTAGTGTTTAGGCAAGAGATGGTGGATTCTATTTTTTCTTTGGTGATTGTTTCGAATGTGCTCCAGTCTGTGTCTAGGGCGGGTTGTTGTCTCTGCATTCAGTTGTAGATTTTGTGGTTGTTGAAGCTGTTTGTATTGGCATGCTAGTAGTTCTGGTGGGATGTTCGGTAGCTGGTTGGAGTGGTTGGGTGCTTTTGTTAGCTTCTTGACAATCTCGAAGAGCTCACGTGGTTTGTTTATTGAGGTGTTTATTGTCTTCGAGTGGTAGGTCCTTTTTGCTTTATCGGTTTCTGTGTGGTAAGCGTCTAGTTCACTCATGTATTTTGCTTTATATTCTCTTTTTTGGTCTTTCTCCATTTTCTCTCTGCCCTTCTGAGTTGGGTCTTTAGTCTCCGTAGGTTGGGGGTGAACCATCGGGCTTTTGTTGAGGTATGTCTGGTTTTGGTGCTGTTTGCTGTTGCACAGATTGCAGAGGAGATCGTAGTATTCCAGTTGTGGATTAGGTCATCGATATTGGTGGAGCTTGTTTGGAGTTTAGGTAGTATTTGCATCAGGAAATCCTCTTTGATGAATGCTTTAAATCTTCTTGTATGTTGTTTGTTCTCTTTGATGCTGGTGTGCTGGTAGATGTGGGAGATGTTGATGAGATAGTGGTCTGACCATGGTACACATGTGATCTCTGGGTTTTTGTATGAGGTGGCATTTTGGGAATTCAGGAATATGAGGTCCAGTGTGTTCCCTTTTTCGTGTATGATCTGGGTCAGGTTCATTGCTTCCATGGCATTGATGAAGGCTTCAGCATATTTGTCTTGGAGTGATGGGAGGTTGAAGTCTCCAAGGATGAGTTGCTCTTTTGTGGAGATGGCGCTCTCAGATATGTGTTGTAATATGCCTGATAGGTCGGTGCTTGGGGTGGGTGCTCTGTAGATTAGGCATATGGAGAGGTTTTGTTGGTGAGAGTGAGTATGTCCACTTCATTGGTTGTTTCCGAGGCATGGTTTCTGAGGTGGAGGTTGACTTTTGCAATGATATCTGTATGATGAAGGATGATATCGTCTGCGTAGTAATAGGCGGAGATACCATATTGCTGTACCAGGAGGGTAAGGGGGGCCAAGAAGATATTGAACAAGAGCAGGGCCAAGACGGAACCCTACGGTACAGTGGAGGGGGATGAGGGGGAGGAAACAGACCCTGAAACAACCGAGAAGAACCTGTAGGTGAGGAAGGAATTAAACCAAAGAAGAATAGTGCCGGAAATCCCAACGCTACGGTGACAAGTGAGGAGGGTACAGTGGTCGACTAAGTCAAAGGCAGTGGATAAATCAAGGGAGACGGCAATTGAGAAGGAGCCCCGATCATGTGCAACATGCAATTCATTAAGGAGAGACAGAAGAATGGAATCCGTGCTATGGCAAGGACAAAAACCGGACTGTCAGGGATGAAGGCTAGAGTGGCTTCGAGATGGGAAGAGAGCTGGGCGAAGACTAGTTTTTCCAGGAGCTTAGAAAGAAACGGGAGGTTAGAGATAGGACGCCAGTTAGCGGGAATGGAGGGGGTCTAAGGAGCCCTTCTTTAGAAAGGGACGGATCAGAGCGTGCTTCCATAGAAAAGGGAAAATACCATTTATGAGGCTTGAGTTGAAAATAGAGAGGATAGGAGAGCTAGGGAAGGCTCAGGCAGCCAGCGGGAGGGTATGGGATCGGAAGGGCAAGTGATCAATCATTCCTCTTCTTGTGCACCCAAGCGTCCTTCTGGCTTTCGCCATCAGCTTTTCTACCTGTTTAGCCACTTTAAAAGTACTTCACCCCTTAATACAGTACTGCCCCCTTGGATTTTTGCAGCCCAAACGCATGACCCTCCATTTTTTAGCGTTAAATCTCAGCTGCCAAATTCTCAACCATTCTTCAAGCTTCACTAGATCCCTCTTCATTTTATCTACTGTCACACAGTGGCATAAAAATTATTATTATTAGATAGGAGAGTCCATTTTCAGAACCAAGGAAACTTGGTCTAGTGGTTTTAAACTCCAATCCTTTAAAGCAACAATCAAAACAGAGTGGTAGGGATGAAAAAAGGCTTTTATTCCCTTTACACATGGGGTCATAAATTGGTCACAACTGAAAATAATGTCCTTAACTTCAGGCACAAAAGAAAACACTAGGTTTAAGGAAAACTGTTAACTTCACAGTTGTAGCAGGGCACAAACATAATTTCCAGTTTAAAGCACATTTGTACAATTCTTCTGCTCAGCACATAATAGACATTCTGCAGATACCACAAGCCATTCATATATCCTCCAAAGACTCTGTGCTATGGGAAATGCAGAGAGAGCATTCCATCTCCTCTGGGTCTGGCAACTGTTCCACCAGTTCCACTTGCATCGGCTCAGGAATGGGTATGTCTACTTCTGTGTTAACAGTCTCTGGAATATTGTATTCTGGAGCTTTGTATATTTCCCTTAATACTTTCCAGTGCCTCGGGCCTAGCCTGGAGCGCTGGCCACGTGTCCCCTTAGTATTAACTGGGCTTTCTCTTCTTAGAGATTCCACACTTCTTCCACAAGAACTTTTACAGGGCAAAGGTTTCTTTGTAGGAATATAATTCTCATACCTCTTATTGCAGCAGCACGATGAGGAATGGTTTTTTCCCTTGGGCTGACTTCCTCCCTTCAGAAGCTTTGTGCCAAGCTTTCCTCTGAAAGTCTGATTCCTCTCTCACCCATGGGAACAGCTCTTCTGGTAAAGGCCTGCTCTTGCAACAGCCCAAATCCTGGCTTCCTTGCTCAGCCTGGCTTTTCCTTCCCAGCTGATTCCTCCTTGCTTCTTGCTTGCAATCCGTATAAGTCTTCCCCCTCTGCCAACAAACAGCTTTCTCTTTCTGTTCCTCCTTCTGGGTCCGTGCCTCTCTCCCTTTCTCTTGAGGCAGAGCTTCCTTATAAAGGACTCCTCTCCTTGAGGCTTGTGAAATGTTTGTCATGTGCTCCTGACCAGCTAGGCGTGGCCCTTCAGTCTTTCTGACTGCACTCCTGCTCCCTCTAGCTGGTCCCAGTGAATATTGCACTCTGTGCACATCTTTTCCTTGCTGACAAACAGATTCACTTCTCTCATCAAGGCTCTCATCAGCCTCCGCTGCATCACACTACTCCTTCCTGGGTGTCTACTCTATTGCAGATTTTGGTATCATCTGCAAAGAATCAAACTGTATCTGATAGCCCATCCCCAATATCACTAACAAAAATGTTAAAAAGTATTGAATTATGGATAGCTCCCTGTGGCACACCACCAGTAACATCTTTCTCCACAGAGAGAGCTCCATTTACTTGTACCCTTGGTCACCTCTCAGTTATCCAATTTCTAACCCAGTCATTTTAGGGTCCATCACTAGGGTGCTCAATTTATTTATAAGTCGCCTGTGCTGAACAGTGTCAAAGGCTTTACTGAAATCTAAGTATAGCACATCTAAGGCTTTGTCTTGGTCCAACCCTCTGGTTGCCCAGTCAAAGAAATTAATTAGATTTGTTTGATAAGACTTGCCTCTAGTAAAACCATGCTGCAATCCATTGGACTCCATAAACCTCACTCTCCTCTGTTTTAGCAGGGTTTCCATTAATTTACTCACCATACAGGTCAGAATAACAGGCCTGTAGTTCCCAACCTCATTCTTACTTCTGCTTTTGTGTAAAGGGACCACATGAGCCTTTCTCCAGTCCTCTGGGACCAATCCAGACTCTAAAGAAGCATTGAAAAGGTCACACAGACCACAGACTTCAGCAATCTCAATATTTTGTGGCACTAACCAGCTAGCGCCACTGAATATCCCCACAGACTGTGCTAAAAACATCTGGTTAGTTTAGGGGCAGTTCATGGGCTCAGCTCGGGCAATCCTGGCATCTACCTGGTTAGTAGCGATATTCAGACACTAACCAGATTAGCAAGTCACATAAAGTTAGGACAGGTCAATGGATGTCCTAACCTTGTGCTGTTGTGCTATCCGATTACCTGCTGAATATTGCTAAAAACTGGATATTCAGTGCTGGATGCTGGGTAGGATTTGGCACTTAATATCCGTTTTTAATTTTTCCCATGGTGGTCAAGAGCTTTAGCAGAAATGACCACCGCAGGGTCAGTATCGGATCTGTGGAGTTTTACCCACCGCTCCATGTACTCGCCACTCCATGCAAATTATTCCCCTTTATTTTTTGAAGTGTAAAAGTTATTTATTTATATCATTTATTTAACAATTCTTTTACACCACCTTTGAAGTTATCAAGACGGATTACAATGAACTTAAAATTGGATGATAGGTTTACAATGAACTCAAAATTAAGTAAGGAATGATAATTAGTTTCATTGGCAACAGTTAACAAGATAGGAGATAACAGGGTTTAACTATATACAATAGGTTGTTATAAGGTGTAGACTACATGATTTAAGGGTTGGTGGGAGGGAGTTGAGCCTTCTGCATCAAGTGTCAGAACCATAGTATTCCTGGAACAAAAAGGTCTTTAGTTTTTTATTGAAGTCTTTATGGTCTTTGGTGTCTCTCAGGACACTAGGGAGAGTGTTTCAAAGTGTGGGTTCATAAATTGAGAACAATCTCTGGAAAGTTGCTTGGGTGCTTTTGAGCTTATTTGTTTAGATGTTGAGTAGGTTCTGGTTTTGTTGTCTTTTTGCTCTTGAGCTTGGAGGCTTCTGGATGAGTTTATGCAAACAGTTTGCAGCTTGATTGTGTGTAGTCTTGAAGGTTATCATGGTTGCTTTGAATTTAGTACGAGCCTATATGGGGAGCCAGTGTAGGTATTTTAGCACTGGGGTGATGTGGTCATGTTTTTAAATCCATGTGATTAGTCATGCTGCAGTCTTTTGTACTAGTTGTAGGGATGTTCTACATAGATGTATTTAAGTTTGTTCTGAGTCTATTATATCAAAGACAGTCTAGATAAAAAGATTCATTAAATCATCCACATCGCTAGTTGGGGCTGTGGATAATTATTATCCCCTATCTCTGATATCTGAGTTATTTGGTCAGGTTAAGGGTGTCCGTATTTAACCTAAATTAGATCTTAGATGGACATGCAACTGTTCCATATTCGGGAAGTAGATGAATGAAAGACGGTGTTCAACACCAGGGAAGAGCATTATGAATACTTGGTAATGCCCTTTTGACTATATAATGCCCCTGCTGTCTTCTAAGATTTTGTTAATGATGTGTTCCGAGATGTGTTGGATCAGTATACTGTAATATACTTGGATGATATCCTCATCTACTCCCCTTTCCTTGCCTTTCATAGGCAATGTTAAAAATGCCCTTCAAATACTGACAGACAACCATTTATATGCCAAGATTAATAAGTGTCTGTTTGAGGTCACCAGTGTACCCTTCTTGGAGCACATCTTGTTTGAGATGGATCCCAGTAAAGTATCTACAATTATAGAATGCCCCACAACTTCAAAGTCTAACGACAATATGTCCTCTAAGGTTTTCTAATTATTACAGACAATTCATTAAGGGATTTTCCACAGTAGCTGAACCCCTCGCCAGGAAAGTAGCCAGCCCTGACATTGACCACATGATGCAGTTAAGGCATTTCATGACCTTAAAGCAACCTTCTCTTCAGCCCGTCTTGTATCACCTTAACACTCAAATGCCCTGTTTTGTGGAGATAGATGCTTCTTAAATAGGGGCAGGGGCAAGCCTATCCTGAATAGACTAAATCAATACCAAACTTCACCTCATGCATATTTTTCCAGGAAATTCTCTCCAGTAGAAATTAATTATGACATAGGGAACAAGGAACCACTTAATATTAAATAATGGGCATTTGAGGAGTGGAAGCATCTTCTGGAAGGGGTCCAACATCCTCTGATAGTATACAGTGACCATAAAATCTATAATACATGCAATATATTCAGTGATTACTCCCAGGACACCCTCCACATCAAAGAAAGGAGCCACGGTTTCCTTCCACCTATTCAAAGCCATTGCAAGTCGTATCCTGATGATGCAACTTGCTTTGATTGGCTCCATGAAACTATTTAATCTCGAGAACTCCTATTCTGCCTTGCCTTTGAATTGATAGATCTCTTGTGAGAGTTTCTGGGAGTGCTACTACTTCTCGTTACTTTCTATTGTTTACTTTTTTTTTAGCCTATGACCACACCATCCTGAATGTGCAGATCTACTCGTCTACTCTTGTATGCTAAGCAGGGTTGGACCTGGTTAGTACTTGAATGGGAAACCACCTAGGTATACCAGGTGCAATAGTCTTTCCTACCATTTCTGAAACTGTTCTACCAGCCCCAAATGATGTCTGATTCTTAACTATGATTTTGCCTACTAATTCTGTACCGTTTGTAATTAATCGTGCCGTGTTTATCGTGCCTCCTACTATCCTGCAATCAATGTTTAATACAAAACTCTATGTAGCACATCTTGGAGTTCATGCTTTAAGTCCTGGCAACTTCTGAGTAATAAATGGCTCAACCTAAAGGCAAATATGATTGTTATAGTTGAACACGCACAACCTAGACCAAGGGCCCGCTGTTATTCCCTGTTGAGTTGTTGTCAAGTCGTGACAGCAAGGCCACAGTATCCTGACATGTTTCTGTAATAGCAAACATATCCAAGTCATTTTTTATAATTAACTATTTAATTTTGCTAATATGGAACTGAGTGGATGTTAATCAAATTTTACTTCAACCCTTATATACATAGAATTTCTTGCTGTTCATAGATATAATGTATATTAAAACATGGTTCCTTCAATATCATTTATCACCAAAAACTATTTTAAGACTTGTCTGGAAAACATCTACCATGGCCCCATGATAATGCCAAGTTTATAATTTGTAAAATTCCTAACTTCATCTTCAAATCAAAACATGTTACAAAAGTAAAAATGTTATCTCAACTATCTTAAGGGAAAAATACCTACCAAGGCACACTAATAAAATGCACCAATGAAACACCCCAAAGAGTGCAGAAACGAGCACGCTTCTTCAGCAGCATGTGGCCTCAAGCGGGACGCTCAGCTGGAAAAAGTACAGAAAACTGCAACAAAGCAGCACTAACCCAGAACTGCCCACACAACAACGTACTAACAAAGGGTAAGCTGCCAACGCAAAGAAAATGAACCTGCACTAAATCGCCTGATGACACCCTCTCTACCTCTCTGCATAAAACAATTATGCTGCATATTACATAGACTCATTGCTACCTCATTGACTGTCTAATACTACACTGTTTAAAACAACTTATGCTGCATATCATATAAACTGCATTGTAATCACTTAACCTGCTGTAAACTGCTGTAAATAACATCTAAAGCATAGCTTGAATATTAATACAGACTTTGCAGATTCCACTACTATCAACTACCTCACTAAAACTCACACTACATAGCCTGTTAACTCCACTACTACCTGACTGCTACCCAACCACAAGCAAACCAACACATAAAGTGAAGACTCCGCTACCAGCACAGAGCTGCATGAGAGGAAAAGAAGGAGAGACTGCACAAACAGAACAAACAAGTACACAGAAACAAGAAAAGGGCCAAAAACATCCACCATCATTAGGCTACATCTCAAGCTGAGCCCAGGTCAGTAAACTACAAATCTAATCCCAGGTCAGTAAATTATAAATTAGAAAATGCACTCCACTCCCCACTACCTCATGGCCTACCTCACACTCTTCCACATGTTCACACCTTGCACACAGAGAATCAGACTCTACGACAAATCCCCTTGCTCCACCTACATCCCACCCAACCAAGATGGACATCAGCATCATAACTATCCAAGAACACCAGCACCCTAAGCGTACAACTCACAAACAATACAATGCCACACGCAATAAGCCCTCTCATCACACAAATAATGAACACACCAACCCAATCATAAACACTAGCATTACGTGTGCTCTACTAAACGCCAGATCCATCAGGAACAGATCAAATACTATAGAAACATAGAAACATAGAAACATGATGACAGAAAAAGACCACAAGGCCCATCTAGTCTGTCCTTCCATAACAACAACTACAACAGTCCACTTTCTACCACTATCCTTGACCTCATCCACGACAAGAAGCTGGATATAATATGCATCACCGAGACCTGGCTAAATGATTCAGACCAGGTCATATTAAACCAAGTAACTCCAACAGGATACTCCACATTTAATTGCATCAGAGAACAAAAGAGAGGAGGAGGAGCACTAATACTTACCAGAAAGGATTGCAGATTCAAAACAATAGCCACCACTAACACAACCGAATCCAACACACTCACCATAGCTAACAAGTACCTA
The DNA here is from genome assembly GCA_033557465.1 of Ichthyophis bannanicus. NCBI lineage: Eukaryota > Metazoa > Chordata > Amphibia > Gymnophiona > Ichthyophiidae > Ichthyophis > Ichthyophis bannanicus. The sequence continues at coordinate 52,342,962 of CM066046.1, forward strand.
AGCATCTCCCTCACATACAAGCCTCCTGGAACCACAACCGAACACCTCTCCACAGTAATTGAAACAATATGTGCACACAGCAGAAAACACAAACCCCTCATTGCACTAGGAGACTACAACCTAACATCTGCACCCACCAGAGAGACCACATCATTCTTAAAAGCCATGGAGTCACTAAAATATTGTCAGACAATCACTGCCCCAACATACCAGCATGGTACAATTCCGGACAAGGTCTTTATGTCAGTGCAATTAGTGGAACAGAACAAGACCACAAAACCAACAATTACGCCAGTCCCTTGGTCAGACCACCATGTGATTGAATTCACCATGACCCTGAATAACCCCACCCAACGCAAAGAAGATGAAAGAGTAACTAGACAGTTTAAAGCATTCAACAAAGACTCATTCATAAAGGAAATCACTCCACAACTCCAACAGGAATATGACACCCTTGACCTAAACATAGAAAAATGAAACACTATAATATCTAACGCAGCATTTGCCCCAGCGAGCACAGAACCACAAAAATGTAAGAGATCCAATGCCCCATGGTACTCAAATGAAATCAGAGATGCAAAGCGCACACTCAGAAGACTGGAAAGAAAATGGAGACGGAACAAAACACATAATTTATTAACCCTATACAGAGCCAAGCAACTGGAATATAACAATCTAATAAATGAACGTAGACAGCAACACCATACCAACCTAATCATGCAATCTACTAACAGACCAAGAGAGCTCTTTAGCATTGTCCAGAAGCTCACCAAGGATGACACGCAACAAAGTACCCACCATCTTGACCCACAAAAATATGCAGATTATATGAAGTCAAAAAACACCAACCAAACATGCTCTATTATGCCACAGAAATATGATCATAAGATAAAAAAGCAACATCAAACATGGGAGAACTTCAGCATACCAACAAAGCAGCAAATAGAAGACATTATATCTGGACTCAACACAACAACCTCACCGTCAGACCCATGCCCAGTGGTGTGGATCAAAGCTACAAAAAGCCAGCTCTCTCATCACACTCAAAAGATCATCAAAGATTCACTCCAACAAGGACACATGCCGCAACCCCTAAAGCATGCAATGATACGACCAATACTCAAAAGTAACAACCTGAGCCCCTCTGAACTAAAATCATATCGTCCCAACTCCAGCCTACCATTCCTTGCAAAAATCATGGAAAAGGCAGTGCAAAAGCAACTTCAGGACCATATTACATAAATGCCCCACTGGATATACATCAGCATGGCTTTAAGCCCCAACACGGCACGGAAACACTATTCACCTCCTTTGACAATCTCCTAAGAGGCATGGATAACATAAAAAACGTCTTCTTGCTAGTGTTCATGGACATTTCGGCGGCCTTCGACACGGTGTCCCACACTAAGCTACTGCAACGCTTACAACAGATAGGACTATGCAAGAATACCCTAAGTGGTTTACATCATACTTGGAAGGGCAAACACAACAAGTCAAATGCGACCAAAAGAAATCACTGTAGTTCCCCGTCATACAGGGAATACCACAAGGTTCAGCACTATCATCAATGCTCTTCAACATCTACATCCAGCCCATATGCAACATCATCAAGCACCACAAACTCCACTACCACATCTATGCAGATGAAATCATGGTGTACGCACCAATAAACCTACTAGCACTAAACACCACAACATTAACCAAATGCCTTGAAGACATGAATGATTGGCTCACAGCCAACAACCTAAAGGTCAACTACGATAAGACTGAGGCAATATTCGTCACCAGAAACCCCACTTTCATACCCCCACAAACTATCAGCATCCTAGACAAACACATGGTAGTCAAAGAAGAAGTAAAGTACCTGGGCATCACATTGGACAGAGCTCTGACCTTGAAATCCCACATCACCAAAACCGCAAACAAGGCCTATCAATGTTTGAGGATCATCAGACAAATCAAACCAATACTCTGTCAAGACCACTTCTGCACAGTGTGCCAAGCACGCATCACACCACTGCTTGACTACGGAAACTCGCTATATCAAGGCCTCCTTCAGCAAACACTACACCCACTACAAATGGTGCAAAACACCACAGCACACATCATTACAGACACACCAAGGACCAAGCACATCACCCCTGTCCTACAACAACTACACTGGCTCCCAATGGTGGCAAGAGCTAAATATAAAACAATCATGATCATCTTCAAAATTATTCACCATTTCTCAGCAGACGTACTCCAAAATGTTATAACAAGGGATATCAGCAATAGACCAAGAAGAACCAATAACAACAACATAATCGGCACACCTGTAGGCTATCACAAAACCAAACAAACAACTTCAAAAAGGGCACCATCACTACTGGCATCCACACTATGGAACTCCCTCCCAACGAGCCTGAGGGAATTAGATGACCTTACAGATTTCCGCAAAGACCTCAAAACATTCTTATTTATAGAAACATATGAGCATTCAGGCAACATCCCCTACCTAAACAGATAGACTACTTCCCCCGTCAACTAAGCACGCACTCATCCTACCCATACACACAAGTCTATTATACTAACTTATTAAACATTCTCCCGTTAAATGTTAACCCTCAATTGTACTATCTAAATACTGTTAAGTGTACTGTCTAAATGGTTGCTGTTAAGTGTACTGTCCAAATGTTTATACGTAACCTAATGTTAAATGTAACCCTCCAATTGTGACGTGACGTGACCACCTTGATTGAAGGATAAGGTGGCATACAAATCTGTCTAAATAAATAAATAAAATAAATGTTGCTTCCAGCGTGAGTTTCAAATCAACTAACTATCCCTGGATGAAGACAGGCAGAAGGAGTCATCCACTCCCACTGTGAATGCGAGTGCAAAGAAAGAGTATGGCCCTTAAGAAATCACCCGACTGTATCTCGAAGGCTGGTCTTGCTTCAGGCAGAGGTGGTCTTGGGATTTTGGGAAGTAAGCTTCAGGACCTCCATCCATTCTACTAGTTCCTGAAGTTCATGCTCTAGGAGGAAGATCTTGCTGCCAGCACGCTTATAGCTTCACTTTGTCTTATTGTCTGTTCTACTTCCGCCCTCCTATGATGTCTGTGCCAGAGACAAAGCAAAAAACTTTTAATTACATAAAATGCTGATAAGTGGAAGAAATATATATATAGAGAGAGGTTATGATCAGAAGCTATGATGAGGTAGAATCAAAAGCCACAGCAGAACAAATTTCCGCAAGGAAAGAGTGGAAGATGTGTAGAAAGCCCTCTCAAAAGTGGCGGTGGAAACAAAAGCAGAGCTAGAATTCAAAAAGCAGTGAGATAAGCGCAGTGGACATCTATAGGGGATGGGGATGGGAACCAAGAATGGAGCAACTCAACTCAAAACAACCGTTTTGCTTCTCCTAAGAAACCATGGGGAAAGTAACCCACGCGGCAGGGCAGGTATAAACCCCAAAAAGCAAACGTATGCAGAAGGTATAACCCCCCCAGAAAGCAAAAGTGTGGGAAAGACCTGCACTGAGAGCAAGTATAACACCCTCCCCCCTAAAAAAAACAGCAAAGGCATGAGGAAAATAATCTGTACAGAGCAGCAGGTATAACACCCCCCCCCCCCCCGAAAAAGCAAAGGCAAGGGGAAAATAACCTGTACTGAGCAGCAGGTATGACCATCCACCACCAAAAAGCTAAGGCATGAAAAATGTAACCTGTACTGCGTGGCAGGTATAACCCCCCCAAGAAACAGAGGCATGGGAAAAGCTACCAGCACCAGGAGGCAGGTACAATCCTCAAAGAAACAAGATATGGGGAAACTGATCTGCACTGCGTAACAGGTAACCCCCCTCTGCCCCCCCCCCAAACACACAGGCATTGGAAAAGTAACTTGCACTGTGCAGCAGGTACTATCTTGGGAACCCTACAGGGCAGACTGGATGGGCCACATCAGTCTTTATCTACCGTCATGCAGTATCTTATTATGCTGCTGTGTTAGGAAGTAAAGTAATGAAGCCCACACACAGCGCGAACATCAGGGGTCAGCAAGTCTAAGCAAGCACGAGAATGAAAAGCCCATATTCTAACTTGGAGCAAATGAGACGCCGTATATTCCCAGACTGACACAGCCAAAGGGCTAAATTACATGGTAGGGAACCAAAATCACTACAGACTAATGAGGGCCAGATTCCTAAAATAAGAATATTAGGAAAAGAAAAGAAAACACATTATATAGCGTTTTGTAATATCAAACATTCACGATAGAGTCTGTGGGAACTAATAATGATACTCAAGGAAATCAAAGACATCTTTAAAAGCAAAGACAGTCATAAAATATAAACATTTGTCTGAAGTGCCTTGTGTTCTATAAAATAGAAAAAATCCATAAAATTTCTGGGGCTGATATTCAAAGAGATTAACACGGCCAGTGCCGTTAAATATTCACGGGTGCAGCCGCTGCACAACCTGATGCTATCCGACTAGTATTGGTCCATTCCAGGGGCAGTCTGGGAGCGGCACCCAGCGATAAATGGGCAACGGTGATATTGAGGCACTGCCCGATTATTGCTAAGTGGAGAAAGTCAGGCACAGTAAAGGCTGGCCTACCTTTTGCCACAGAAGCTACCAGGCAGCAACTGAATGTTTCCCGGCATTGAATATCTGGGTTTAAGGTTCAGCGGCGGCAGCCCAGCCGCTTTAGCAGCACTAGCTGATGCCACTGAATATTGGGCCTGCTATTTTCTATAATGCCTTCCTACTTAGACTCTTCAGGTCTGTTTTCATACAGATGTCTATGTAAGAAGTCCATAAAGGCACCCTTGTTAAAAAGGGAACAGAGCACTCAAGTGCTTAATAGCATAGACATCCAGAACCAGTCCCAGTAGCCCCAACTCCAAACGTTGATTCGCACTTTCAAATCTGCTCTGAAGCTAGCGTAAATGTCTGTGTTCTCTATGCATAGGCATGTATTTTGGGAGTAATTTTGTGAGGGATTTGAACATGTAGAACAGTGTTTTACAAGCTCAGGTGGACTCCAGGGGCATGTGCATATACAAAGTAGGTACACAGATTTATAAAAATTCTGAAAAATACACCTATTTTATATGGCTGGGCAGGCAAAACAATTTTGTTTTATTTCGTTGTCTGACTTAAGAGTGCAAAATTTTTCATTTCGAGGGGGAGTTTTTGCATTTTTTTGTCACTTTCTCTGGTAGTGTGGCATGCCATGGAAAAGGATTTCTTTTAAAACACAGAATAGGAAGCAGTTCAGAGGAAACAAAATCACTGTTATTCTGTCCCAGCTAGTTAAACCTTCACAAGCTGGTTCTTCCGGCCCTTCCTCCATCCCCATTTCAAGTTCCTACCTCAAAACTCCTTTGCACAGTTTGCTTTGGAAGGACTTCTGGTTCTACGGGCCTCTCTCTCCCTCCTACTGTCTGCTGGTTCTTAACCTCTCCCTGTGAGCCACGCCCTCACAGCCTGAACTCTGGCTGCAGACTCTCTTAAAGAGGACGGTTTCTACTACTACTACTACTACTACTACTGAGCATTTCTATAGAACTACAAGACGTACGCAGCGCTACACAGAAATGTAAGAGACAGTCCCTGCTCATCAGAGCAAACAATATAGTCAACAGACAACACAGAAGGCGTAAACAGGGATACATCTAGGGGGAATGGTAAAGAAACAAGGAGATCAGGTGAGTCAAGATCCAAAAGCAGCAGCGAAGAGGTGAATTTTCAGCCTGTATTTGAAAAGGGTCAGAGAAGGCGCCTGGCGTACAGACACAGGAAGTTTTTTCCAGGAATAAGGTGCAGCAAGGTGAAAGGAGCAAAGTCTGGAGTTAGCAGTAGAAGAGAAGGGCACAGATAGAAGCAGTTTGCCAGAAGAGCGGAGTTCCCGAAGTGGGGTGTAGGGAGAGATATGAGAAGAAAGGTAGTGAGGAGCTGCAGAGTGAATGCACTTAAAGGTCAGCAGGAGAAGTTTGAACTGGATGCGGAAATGGATAGGGAGCCAATGAAGTGACTTGAGGGGTAATATGGGCATGACGAGGCTGGTGGAAGATTAGACGTGCAGCAGAGTGTTGAACAGATTGAAGGGGAGAGAGATGATTCAAAGGGAGACTAGCAAGGAGTAGATTGATAATCCCTTTGTAGAGGGACGGGTAGCATCCTATATACCCCCCTCACATACCCTCCTCCTCAGCTCAACTATGCCTCATTGAGCCCCTGCCACCCAGGACCTCCACCCAGAAAAGGAAATCCATGTTCAGGTAAGTCCGACCACCTGATAAGGTTAGAGACTCAAAAACTACTGCATAATATGGCCGTTGGACTCCTTATGTTGAGCCAGCCTCTTGAGGTGTTGGTGGTCTATTATCAGCATAAACAGACAGCCGACAAGTAGTATTTGAAAGTTTCAAGCACACACTTGACAGCCTGGGCTTCCTTCTCGATCACTGCATAATGCTGCTCCCGAGGAAGCAGCTTTCTGCTAATGGGCTATGGGATGTTCTTCACCCCTGACTTCCTGAGCCAGAAGGACTCCTAGGCCCACCTCTGAGGCATCAGTTTACACAATAAATGGTAGAGAGAAATCAGGGCTAATTAGGACGGGTTAAGTGCACATGGCCTTCTTGAGATACTGGAAGGCCAGGTCCAAGTCCAGGTCCGGTGACCACTGAATCTGTTTGGGAGTTCTCTTCTGGAGGAGACTGGTTAATGGCTCTGCCACCTCTGCAAAATTAGGGATGAACCAGTGATAAAAAAAACAATCAATCCAAGGAAGACACAAACATCTTTCTTTGATTTTGGAGTGTGGATTTGAGCAATGGTATCCACCTTCCATAGCTGAAATCATATCTGACCATTCCCGATTAAATATCCCAGGTATTGAACATCCCAACCTCCTAGAAAACATTTCTTGGGGTTGGCCGTCAACCCAGTCATCTGCAGGCCGGTCAACACGGCTTGTACTTGGGTTAGATGGGTGGTCCAATCTCTGCTGTAGATGACCATATCGTCAAGGTATGCAGCCACATACTCCTTGTGTGGTCTCAGCAGGCAGTCGACTAAGTGTTGAAACATGGCAGGAGCCCCGTGTAATCCAAAGGGCAGCACTGTAAACTGGAACAGACCTTGCATGGTCAAAAAAGCAGTCTTCTCCTTGGCATCCAGAGTCAAGGGTACCTGTCAGTATCCCTTGGTCAAATCCAAGGTTGATATAAAGCGTGCTCCACCAAGTTGCTCCATTACTTCATCTACTGTGGGCATGGGATGCGCTTCCAGTTTAGAAACTGCATTGACCCTCTGAAAGTCAATGCAGAATCTGATGCTTCCATCTGTTTAATGAACCAAGATGATGGGGGCACCCAGATTAAGCATTTCTTCCAGCTCCTTGGTGACGGCCTGTCACCGGGCCTCTAGAATCTGATAGGGTCATTGCTGAATAGCCACCCTAGGGTCAGAAATGATATCATGACAAATGAGGTATGTTCGTCCTGGGTTGGTGGAGAACACCTTTAGGTCCGGTGGATCAAACCTTCCAGATCTCTTCTCTGGGCAGCAGAGAGCTGGTCCCCAACTGGGACTTAAGTTGGATCCAATAGGGCTGAAATGTCCAGCCCAAAATCATCTCCCTGTACCATTGCAGCCGTCTCTGGTGTCCACTTTTTCAATAGGTTAATATAGTAAATTTTGGCTTTCTTCAATCATCTGACTGGGCAACACTGTAGTTAACAGACTCTACTTTCTCATCCGCCTCGTAGAGTTCCTGACATTTACAGAGTAACTTGCTCTCAGAAGAGGGCAGCAAGACTAATACTCTGTTTCCCGGTTGGAAGGTATGGTGGACGGCTATCTGATTGTAGCCCTTGACCAGCTTGGCTTCGCTTTTTCCAGACAGAGTTTGGCCACCTCTCCGACTTTCCTCTGCCAGTCTTGCATTTGTATAACGTACTCCACTAAATTATGCCTGGCAAGGGATTCTTCTTCCCAGGTTTCCCTTACCACGTCTAATATGCCTCTTGGCTATCATCCGAAGAGCAACTCAAAGAGCAAAAACACCATGGAACTCTGAGGTATCTTATGAATGGCAAACATCAAATAGGATAGGAGAATATTCCAATTCTTCTCATCCTCCTGCATGAATATTTTTAAGATCTATTTCTGAGTTTTATTGACCCATGCTCGATGAGGCCCTCTGTCTGTGGGTGATCTACTGATGTTTGAAGCATCTTGACCTTCAGCAAGACACACACTTTCTTCATCACCTTGGATACAAAGGGTGTTCCTTGATCTCTGAAGGTCTCATTGGGTATTCCCACCCACGAGAATACTTCCCAGAGGGCATTCATGATAGTAGTCTTCAAATCCTTAGAGCAATAGCCTCTGGGTATCAGGTAGAGTAGTCCAATATGACTAAAATATACTTGTTGCTTCGGGTGGTTTGCTCCAAGGGTCCTACCAGGTCCATGGCCACTCTTTCAAATGGAGTTTCAATGATAGGCGTAGGCACTAGAGAGGCAGGTCAGACTCTAGTGGGGTTATGAAGTTGACAGGTGGGGCATGACTGCAATATAACTGTACCTGTTTATGAACCCCAGGCCAGAAAAATCGGACTAAAACATGTTCCAGTATTTTCTATTCCCCCAGGTGCTCCCCTAATAAATGGCTATGGGCTGGTGCTAATAACTGCTGACAATAGGACTGGGGAACTATCATTTCTAACTCTTCCCCCTCTAGGGCACCCTCACCACTCTGTATAACAAATCTCCCTTTAGCACAAAATAGGGAAAGGTTCTTACAGGGGACTCTGTTACCTACTGAAACCTATCTACCTCCAAAACCTGCTCTCGGGCACGTTTAAGGGACTCACCTTCTTGCTGGACCTCCTGAAGCTCCCTGGGTTTTCCCCTAGCCCCTACTTTGGGAAGGGGACAATTGTATTTGAATCACTACTGCTGAGCCCTGAGCTATCCCTAGGGGTTTCTTCCCTAGACTCTCCCTTTCCGGACCCTCTCCCCCATAGCCGTCCCCAGATTCTGTTGGTAGCATAGCTTTTCCTGGTGACACCAACTCCGGGACTTAGCAGGCTTGGGATCCTCAACATATAGATCCGGGTCTTCCAATGGGAAAACCTCTGGGAAATATTCCTGGTCCGACTTAGCGGAACTGTCAGTTAACCGAGTCCATATCGCTCCGAAGTTTGGGTACTCTTGGCAGATCACTACTGGATATGAGAACCAGAGCAGCATCATGATCTCAAGCGTGGCTTGTCCTGCTGGAGTCTTAAGTAAAACCTGTGCCGTTGGATACTCCCTCTGGCCTCCATACCCACAGGCCAGTATTACCATCTTTGCATAGTCAATTTGAAATTGGGTTACGGTTTCTCAGCGAATGAGAGTCCACACACTCCCGGAGTCTATCAAGGCCTAGAAGCGGGTTCCCTCAAACTCCATAGGAATCGCAAAGTTCAGTGGCCCTGAGTGGGGAGCGTCCACAAAAGCGCAGATGTGAGGGCTAGTTAGGCTGGCATCCATGCCCTCACCAGAAAGTGACTGTGGGGTTCGGAACATGGGAGTCAACATCTGTTCTGTCTTCCCTTTTCGTCCTCCTGGGCCAATGGGTGACTTCTTCCCCTTCTTACTGTCCACTTCAGTCACCAGCTGGGCTTCATGATACCCCTCAGCTATTTCCGGTGTACCCTCCAATATAAGTGTGGGGTGCTAACATACCCACTGTTTCATCGTGTCAGTCAAGCCCTCCAAAAACTGCTCCAATAGCACAATCTTGGCTATCTGAGGTCCAGTCTTTCCCTCCAGTTGCAGCCACTTCCATGTGAGATCCTTCAAATGATAGAGGAACCTCTGAGGGCTGTCCTTTATCTGGAGACCCCTCTTTCTGAATCGCTGGTGATAGGCTTCTGGGGTAGAGCCAGCCTGTTCCAGTATGGCAAGAGGACCTTAACAAATTGGAAGACTGGATGTTCAAATGGCAGATGAAATTTAATGTGGACAAATGCAAAGTTATGCGCCTAGTAAAGAACAACCCAAACTATGGTTACACGATGCAACGTTCCACATTAGGAACCACCTTCCAGGAAAAAGATTTAGGTGTCATCATGGATAACACATTGAAACTCTCTGCCCAGTGTATTGTGGTGGCCAAGAAAGCAAATAGAATGCTGGAAATCATAAGGAAAGGAATGGAGAATAAAACAAAGGATATTATGATGCCTTTGTATTGTTCCATGGTGCGACCATACCTTGAATATTGTGTGCAATTCTGGTCGCCGTATCTTAAAAAGGATATGGTAGAATTAGAAAAGGTACAGAGAAGAGCCACCAAAATGGTAAAAGGGATGGAAGGATACCCCTATGAGGGGAGGCTAAAAAGGTTAGGGCTTTTCAATCTGGAAAAGAGACGGTTGAGGGGAGATATGATAGAGGTCTATAAATTAATGAACGGAGTGGAATGGATAAACATAGATCGATTGTTTATGCTATTAAAAAGTAGAATGACTAAGGGACATGCAATGAAGCTATAGTGTAACGCATATAAGACTAATAAGAGAAAATATTTTTTCACTCAATGCATAATCAAACTCTGGAATTCGTTACCAGAGGATGTAAACCTTGTTCAATGTAAACCGCACTGATGCAGAATAGCGCGGTATATAAGAGAATGTAAATAAATAATAAATGTAGTAAAAGCTGTTAGTGAAGATGGATTTAAAAAAGGTTTGAACAAGTTTCTGGAGGAAAGGTCCATGAACCATTATTTAAGGGGACCTGGAAAATCCACTGCTTGACCCAATACAAGCACTGAGGAACCTGTGTCTTTTGGGGAAACTGCTAGGTACTTATGACCTAGATTGGCCACTGTTGGGAACAAGATACTGGCCTTGATGGACCTTGGTCTGACCCAGTGTGGCATATCTTATGTTCTTATATATAGCTCACCCATCTGGGTTTGCATCCTGGAATGCAGCCTGACTGCTGCCGTCAGCAGATTCCCCAAATAGGAAGTCCATGTCTCCTCTAGGCATCCGGCCATGAGAACGGTTCATTCAATTTTCACCAAAATGTGGTCTGGTTCATCTTCTGCCGTCATTTTAAGAAGTGCTTGCACTGGAGGGTAGAGTGGCAATCTCTATAGGGCTTGAGTCAACTGAGCCAGAGAGCTTCTCTGTAGTTTCCCCTGTACATAAACAAGGTTCTGTATCTGCTGCTCTGTTGTTGCTGCGCTTCCAGCAGGATGCGTTGAAACTGCTGCTGACATTGTTGTTGCTGTTGATACTGTTGCTACTCCTGATACTCTTATTGTTGCTGTTGCCCTTCTGCCAGAAGCTGGAGAAACCACTCCAATCTGGCTTGTCACTGTTCTCATGCAAGAGCACCAGTTTCCTCTTCTGCAGCTGAGTTAACTCTGCAGTATTCCAGCTCCAACAACTTTTAGCAGCCTCTAATGATCAAAACAAAGCTTGCCTATCTGGCAACTGACTAGACCTTCTTCAAGCTTCCTAACTAGGGTGAGGCTAACTATGCTCCTGGGTATGTGCAATATTTCTGTGTGTCTGCTTTTAATGCGCAAATGCCAACATGAAATTTTAGAAGAGCCATTTTCAGTGTATAAACCATGCTTTATGGCTGGAAACCGCGTCATAAAGTCACCCCACTAGCGCCTACTTGTATGCACTATATGTATAGGCATTCCTAGAAGTGGGGGCATGACTGGCACTTACGCACATGGGGGGGGTTCAAAGCCATTTAGGAGGCCTCTGGACCTGTAAACCGCCTAAATGGCGCTCAGCGGGATGTCGGGTGGCATTAATATAGTTAGGACAGTGGTTCTGAACCAGTCCTCCTTGAACCCCTAGGCCAGTCGGGTGTTCAGGATAGCCCTAATGAATATGCATGAGATATATATGCATTAGAGAGAGCCTGCCAACCTGACTGGTTTGTGGCCCTCTAGGGCTGGATTTGGAGACCCCTGCCTTACACCTCTGTCATTTAAGATTGTGAGTGGGCAAGGTGCAGATGTCCTAGACATCAAAAGGGTAGATAGAATGTGTCACATACCTCTTTGCTTCTCACCACCACCAAAATATTGTCTATTAGACAACTTTTTGGTGGTGGTGAGATATGAGGAGGCATGTGGCACATTCTATCTACCCTTTTGATGTCTAGGACATCTGCACCTTGCCCACTCACAATCTTAAATGACAGAGGTGTAAGGCAGGGGTCTCCAAATCCAGCCCTAGAGGGCCACAAACCAGTCAGGTTGGCAGGATATCTCTAATGCATATATATCTCATGCATATTCATTAGGGCTATCCTGAACACCCGACTGGCCTAGGGGTTCAAGGAGAACTGGTTCAGAACCACTGAGTTAGGAGAAGCCTAGTGGTTAGAGCACTGGCTTGGGAAGAGACCAGAGTTTGATTTCCACTGGCACTCCTTGTGACCTTGGGCAAGTCACTTAACCCTCCATTGTCTCAGAAGAAAGACCTGGCAATCTACTTCTGGTCACACTATCAAGAAAACCCAGGAGCTGCTGGGTCGCCAGCAGTCAGCATTGACTCAAAGCCACACATTGCATTTACAACATAGCTAATGCCACTGAATATTCCTGGCTACTGCCACTAAACATCCTGATGCTGGCTGGCTAGAGTTGGGGTGTTCCAGGAGCAGAGGTAGCACCCAGGCATAACCAGTGCAAAGCAGCAAACGTTAGGCACCTGAAAGACTTGCTTACCTTTTTGCCACTTTAGCTAACCAGGTAGCGGCTAATGTCACCATCTCCTACACGGACACAATTACACTTGCCTAGGCTCCCTGGTAGAAAATTATCGTCCATGGGTAAAACAGTCTTTTGAATGCAGAAATAGCTTTTTAGAAAATCACCCAGAATATATATGCATTAAATTTATAGACATTGGGGGTCATTCCGAGTCACGTTTAGCGGGGATGGATGTCCAGTGTGGACGCCCATCCCTGCTAAATGCCAGGAGGCCAGTTCTGAACACAGAGCTCTCTGCATGTATAGAGGAGATGTGCGGGGAGCTCGGGAAGGGGGTGGGAGGGGACAGGCCGGAGGAGGAGCAAGGGCAGGCCGGAAGCAGGACCCTGACCCAGATGTACAGGGCCGTTTCCAGTCTCGGCCCTGTACATCAAGGTCTGCTGACAGAGATGGGGGACTTATTCCACCCCAAAGGTTCCCCCGGAGGCAGGGGATTGCCACCCGCGGGTTGCCGATGGCAGGTAAGGTGCAACAGGGATTCCCTGCCGCTGATGCCAGCCATGGCAGGCTCAATCGGGGGTCAGGCGGCGGGAAAATGAGCAGGAGAGCTGCTCGCTGGCAATGGGATGCTATTGCACCGGGCTCCATGCAGGAACCCCAGGTTGATTGTACAGGGAGTGGCCTACATGTACAGAAGCCCAGAATCGGGACACATCTTGCCCGTCCAGGTCGGTTGCACCCGATTTTGCTCCTGTGGGGAAGTCTAGTCCCCATGGGATCAGAATTGGGTACAGGTCCAGTCTATCCAGATTTTGGACGTCCGGATGGGCTGGACGGGCCCGGATGGGATTTGGGCCCAATGTGACACTATCAATGTCCCATACATACAAACAGCCCTCAAATATTTTTTTGTCTGACATCCTTACATAAGGCTGCTACTATTACAAACCACCTCAATCAAGAGTCCATTTTAATTTTAAAAATAGTGATCAGTCAAAGTCCATTCCAAAAGTATCAATGCTAATATTCCAACACAACATCGCATTTCAAACTTTCAAACCGCTAAGCTCTGCATCAAAGTCTGCTTTGATACACTCATCTGAAATGGAGAGCTCAAAATTTCGATCCACTTCCAAAAGTAGCTGACCTATCTCTGGCTTAAGTCCAACACGGCCATGGAGTCTTTATAAACGTTCAACACCCGCCCAATGTCATGACCTTAAAGGGCCAGGATTTCATTTCATCATAGCAAAGTGCCAATCCACCTGCTGGTTTAAACCGGTCTCTATAATTGAGCCGTGCTTCCCGATTATCACGCCACCGCCCTGGAATGCATCAGTGCGTGTAGAGGCCACATCCGCGGATATCCACAGACATTAACCATTCACTGCTACTTACACTGTTTGCAGCTCTGTAAAGGGGGTAAAAGCCTTTGAATAGCACCTCCCCCCTCCCCCCACCCCCAATATTTTTGCTGAATATAACAATTGCAAAGTTTTCATTTTTTTATATATAGCCTGAGAAGATAAGTTGATTTATTTTTTTTTTCTTGGGACAAGCACCTGGCCAGTGTTCTCCATAAGAGGAATTCCAGGAGTGACTCTGATTCAAGCCCCTATTGAGAATCTCATCTGAACAGACCCAGGCAAACCGTCAGCCATGTGCCCTCTCCCCCTGAGGTTGCTCAAAGCAATCTGCTGCTATCTCATCCTTTGCCTTAGGCAGCCGATTGCTTTGAACTGCCTCAAGGGAAGGGGACACAAGGCTGAAGGTTTTACTGAGTCCTTTTCAGGATGAGACCCCCAATGGGAGCTTCAATCATGGTCACTCCCGGAGTTCAGTAAAGAGTCCTAACCTACAGACCAGCTATTGACCTGGAACAACCCATGGCCATAGAGGACAAGACTGTACCATGGAGACCTCAAGACCACACCGTTAGGCATCAGGCATTGACGGGGGCTCAATTAAAAGGAATTACTGAGAAGTAGAAAGCTGTTCATAGCAGCCTGAAGGTTAACTAGCCCACTTGCAATCAAGTCCCTTGTACGCTGAGTCCTTGTTGCTAAACTCTCTATTCCAAGCTTAACCATTAACTGCTTTATAATTAGGGCCTCCATTCTAACTTGTCTCAAAATTGTAAATGTAGGTGTCTGTTTTCCAGCTAATTAGGGATTCTTTGAGGGCACAAAAAAAATCACTGGGCTTGATATTCAATGACGACAACTAGCACTGCTAAATGACTAGCCGCTGCTGCTGAACTTTAAACTTGCTGGGGCCGCTGCCCAGTTAGCTTTAAGGGTGAAAGTTAGGCCAGCCTTTACTGCGCCGGATTTTCACTGCTTAGCGATAACTGGGCAGCGACTCAATATCACAGGAGCCTAGTGGAAGGAATCAACCCTCCCAACCCACATGACCCCAGAAGGTAAGAAAGTGTCTTCCTTTCATTATGGATTCCCTGAATGCATAGATAAATAGGGTGCTAGGGAGGCCTTATGTTTATGCTTTAAATCAGAAAAGGTTTCACCCTAGTTCCATGCATGCCTGCACCAGCGTGCATTTGTGATTTTGGTCAATCAGTGGGTTTGAGGACCTCTAGATGAATAGTGAATCCACCTCTAGTTTAGAAATGTGACATGTAGAAACTCTGAAACAGTGAAAATCTGCAGCAGCTTATCTCAGGAGAGAGATTGATTCAAGAAGTAGAACACTGTTTCAAAAGATTCAGACAAAGTTCATTCCCTCTGCAGAAGACCGCCCACGGTATGGGATCTTTGGGATGTTAGCTGCTTGAATCTGAAAATTGTAATAGCCCAGCAGTCAGGTCCATTGTCATCAGAACATCCAGTGCGCCGGGCAGTCTGCAGGGTAGGAGAGGCATAACCCCTCTGATGATGCAACCAACCCATAAGAGGTTCTCTCTGATTATGTGACCATGGGCTATCCTGGCCAGGAATATAGATGGAGAGGCTAGGTCCAGGGCAGAGCAGTGCAGATATCAGGCAGGATTAGGAACCAGGTGTGGGTCAGGAGCCAGCAGCAGGGCTGGAGCTAGATCAGTTCAGGAACCAGGCGAGGATCAGGAACCAGGTCTTTGCAGGAAGTAGGAGCAGAAAGAGGTTTGAAAGCAATAATCGCCCTGGGGAAGTGCAAGGGGCTGGGTTGACAGTTGACCCAGGTCAGGCCCACCAAAAACTGTTGAATCAGCAAAAATGTGTCTGTCTGGTTCACCTTATATATGGTCACATGGCCGGCCCAAAGATTTCTGCTATGCCAGGCAGGAGTTCTGGCAATGCCACACTCCCCTACCCCCCGTCGTGCCCAGCTGTCCAACTGCCATCCTGCCGCCCTCTGCTGCTGCTGCCACCGATTCCATCTTTTGGGAGGCCGGGGGCAGCGGCAGAAGTTTAAAAGCAGCAGATTTGGCCACCGCTTTTGGGGTCAGCGGCAAGAGGTCAGGAAATCAGAGGGGGGGGGTCAGAAGCGGCAGCCCATGTGTGCCGCAGGCACTAAAACAGCAGCACAAAGCTGCCTTGCTGCCCACCAAGGGCTGCCTCCCTAGGCACCTAGCTGGCCTGTCTAGTGAATGGCCCCACCCTGTGGTCACTGATAAGACATACCTCTTGCTGGTCCAATAGACTCCTCTGGGGGTGGGCGTCTTCCCTCACTGCCTCTAGGCTATCTTCCTTGAATTTAAGTGCAGATTACATGGTCTCTGTGGCCCAGCCATAAGCCACAGACCTTGGGCTACAGGTTTGATGCCCATTTGGTTTGACAGTTATAAGGACCGTCCTTGTAGCATTATAGAATTCAGCAAGAAATTATACTTTTCATATTTCTTGTCAATCCTCCAAAACCATGTTCCTTCCAGTTTTCTCAAGACTAAAGTAACTGGAATTTTTATTAAAGCAGACAGCGGTGGGAATATGTTCTCCACATAATGTCTGTCAGGTGAGTTCTGGATGGCTGCTGCAATGACTATAATGGAATTTCCATTTCTAAGATGTCTAAGAGGTGAGATACTGACAGCTCTACAAGCTTTGGCAATGGCACCATTTAAAATGATGCCTGCCTCCTATCCATCAGCAGTAGAAGAGCGTCACACATTCCTCCATCACAGGAGATGCAGAACAGGACCTCCGCTGTCCCTACAGCTCCATAAATCAGGCTGAAACTAGAAACATTTGTGGGGGGAATTTGGCAATAATGCATGTGCTTGTGAGTGAAGCTCGTATTTCAGCCTCAGGTCAGCACGCTCCTTCACCCTACGGGGAACCGTCTCCAGGAACAATGTTTCAGGGAATGTGAAGAAAGCGCAGCCGAATGTAACCAAATGCATCTACCTCAGAGGAAGAGGTGCAGAGAGGCACTTTTAATGGGTCGTGAGCCCACAGGCACAGATTTTACACGCACAGTTTATACTGTACCTTGTTGTCCTGGAGATATTTCTGTTCTGTGCCTTATTGCTAAAGCGCGGTGAGATACAGTAATAACACAGGGCTCTGTAAAATTCCTGAGCCATAGAAACAGCTGTGTTCGTGGAAAAACTCATTGTGCATCGTTTTTTTCTGAAGCTTAAATAAAATACTCAGTTCAGCTCAGGGGACATTAGGCTTTGTCCTGCAGAGATATATTTCCGGTCATGAGGTTTTGCAGACCTCTGGATTTTGCAGAATAGAGGCCACAGCTAAAACGAAAACAGACACTTGCACATCCCATTCTGCCCTTTTTTTTTATTGTGCTGGATTTTTTCCGTTCATATATATACCCTCTGCATCCAGGTATACTTATAGTAGCCCAAAGTGCATCCATTTTATCCTTAGGTGCGTCCAGTGCATCAGCTGTTGTAACTGAAGGATCTGACAGTGCTCTCATTCTGGAGAGGGCGACCATTGATTTGACATGTTCTCCTTAATAAGTTTCAAAAGGGACAGTTTTCAAAGAGATTCTTCATGGCTATAATGGATGTTTACCTGTGGAGCAGGTCCTTTGAAAATGACACCGCCCCCAGGGAAAACTGCCTTCACTGTGCACAAATACTCCAGAGTTCCCCCTAAGGTGAAAGATGTGTGGCTGAGGCCGGGCTGGGTTAGACCAGCAAAAGTAAGCAGGGGGCATTTCCAGTCCATTTCCAATCCTCAAGACTGAAAATTACAGTTTTTCTTTAGAAAGGGTAATCCAGTTATGCAGATATTTAAGCCTCAAAGAAAATTCAGAGGTCTTCACAATAGTGGGAATAATCGCACCGTAGAATGATACAGAGGCATTATAATATCCTTTGTTTTATTCTCCATTCTTTTCCGTATGATTCCTAGCATTCTTTTGGCCTTCTTAGCCACTGATGAACACTGGGCGGAGGGTTTAATTGTGGCTAAAACCTTGAAACCCTCCGCTCAGTCTGCAGGTGGAATAAGCAGCGCGCTCCCTTTGAACCGGAAGGACGTACAGGGCCGTGATCTGAATTGGCCTTGTACATCCTGCCAGGCTGGCCCACCCCCGATCCACACAGATCCCCCCCCCTCTCCCGCTCCCTGCTGGATCTCCCCATCCTGCTGCTCAGGACATATAGGAAGAGCCGGAGGGGGAATCGGATTGGATGACTTGCAGAGCTGCACGTCCCACCGATCCCAGAATCAGGCCCATAATCAAACTCTGGAATTCGTTACTAGAGGATGCAGTAAAAGCTGTTAGTTTAGCTGGATTTAAAAAAGGTTTGGACAAGTTTCTAGAGGAAAGGTCCATAAATCATTATTAAAGAGGATCCGGGAAATCCACTGCTTACCCCAATACAAGCATTGAGGAACCTGTGTGTCTTTTTGGGAAACTGCTAGGTACTTGTGACCTGAATTGGCCACTGTTGGAAACGAGATACCTGGCTTGATGGACCTAGGTCTGATATTTAGGCCTGCAGTTTCTTATGTTCTTGTGAGTATTCCGGTATACGTAGCAGCCCTTAGTAAGCAAGCTAGAGCCCAAGCTTCTCTCACACGTGAAGGCCGATTTTGCACAGCATGTTGAGGCTGGAACTGAGCCGTAGAAATGAAGATGCGCTCAGTTCCAGCAGTATTTTACAAAAGGCTCTGCTGACCAAGGAAACGTTTGCAAAAAACATATAAGGACATTTGCCACCAGCGAGAGGAGTCATTTTGCAAGTCTACATGTGGGGAAACTGAACATCAGTGACGTGCCAGATTCCATGTGGACGTGGCGATTTCCCAACTTCCATCGGTGAGTGCCGGCACTTCTACGGGCAAACCTACATGTACCAGTGCCATCGATTGAATGCTAAGGCCTCCGATTTTTAAAATTTTCATTTTAAAAGAGGAAATAAACGCCCTTTAATCCCTAATGTACAGCCCTAATCAAAAAGGACCACGTTCAAAAATCAGTTTGTACTTCAGAGGAGGTATAAATCCAGATGTAGAAACCTGTTAACATATACTTTACACTGTCAGCCCATCCTGGCCATGCTGAAACCACCCCCTTTGCATTTTCTATGTGGCATGAATCTCCATGTGTAAATAGCGCCTTTCTAGAATCGCTATTTATACGTGAATACAATCAACATGTAGAAATGCCGGTATTTCCATGTGGATAAGGTGCATAAGGCTTCTAGAATAACTCTGTTGGTGTCTCTCATATATCCGATGGACAATGGAATTATATTCATCATGGAGAATTCTTCTGTTCTACATTCCAGGCAACCCAAATCGTTGCTCTCTTCTGGTTTGTGAGCGGTCTTACAGAGCTCTGCCAGGCTCATCCATTTGGCGATGCAACAGAAGAGCAGGAATGTCGTTGTGTCCATCTCATTGTGAGTTCGAGAAAAGGAGAAACGAAAAAGGACAATAAGGCGATTCCTTTTTTATTGGACTCGTTTAATACATTCTTTTTTGTTTCCCTTTTTATTTAACTACTGTTAAAGTAGACTAACCCGGGCATCACAACCCTACATCTCATTGTGCGAAATGGAAGACAGGCCGTCCTCACTCATTACTCTGCTGGCAACAGGAGAAAATGAATGTTCACAGCAATAAAGCCAGAAGGCAGTGGTAGCTTTTGCATAATCAGTAAACTAAAGAAAAATAGCATTAATTGACATGACTGACTTATTTCCTAGTAATCTAGATGGATACAGACCATCCTTAGAAAGCTAACTCACAGCCTCTAGACGTGCTGGCTGGATGGACTCCCATAACCATCAATCCATTTTATCTTTTAAAATGCAAATAGTTACACAATAAAAACATAGCATAAAATCCCCAAACCACAGCATTTTGGCAACCTGCGCCTGTTTCAAGCGGAAAGCTGTGAACTACTTTGGGTAGAAACATTTCCTCTGTGACTAAATGCTGAAATGTTGCAGCATATAAATCGGCCACATGAATTTATAGTATTCTTAATTTATTTTACTGATTACTCAAACCTATCGTTTTGTGCCTTCGAAAAGGGCTTGGGTCTAAAACTTCTTCTTCAACCAAAAGGATTCTCTCATTTGCCTCGATAACAAGTTGTCAATTTTCCAAAATACTCAGGGCCCTGTATGCATAAGATTTATGCTCCTAACTTTGAGAGTTATGCCCCTTAATTGGCTTCTTTGGGGGGGGTTAACTAGCTAAAACACACACAGCCCCATATTCAACGGCACTAACGTACTTTTCACACAGTCTGTGGGGATCTTCAATGGCACTGGATAACAGTGATATTCAGCTGCTAACTGAATAGTTTAACCGGTTAAAGATAGGACAGATCAATGGCTTGTCCTAACTTTAACTGGCTAGTGCTATTCAGTTAGGGAGTTATCCTGAGCCATGAATAGCAGGGATCCACTATCCGTGGCTTCTCCTGCCCCCAGCTGTGTGGGGAAGTTAGACAAGGGTGGGGAATGGGTGGCCTGGGGACGGAGAGTGGGTGGGCAGTGGGCAGTCACCAGCCCTGGACGTACAGGGCCGATTCTGATGTTGGCCCTGTATATCCGGGGCCTGCGAAATGTCCGAGGAAGTTATTCCACCTCTGAGGTGGAATAACTTCCCTGAATGTTTTTTTAAGCTGCTGGGGCGTTGATGGGGCAGGGGGGGGGGACAAGGGTTTATTCCCCGCAGCCCGACCCTGGTCTTATGAGACCGGATCTGGGGTTGGGCTGTGAGGAATAAACACTTTAACTGGACGGCCGACATCGTGGCTTTTAAATGGAGCTGTGGTGCCATGGCAACATGATGTCATGGCGCCGCAGCTCCATTTAAAAGCCCTGACTGAGTTAGCTGAGTTAGATGTGCCCCGCGGGATCAGAATCACGATCCCCTCTGTGAGTCTAGTTCAGACCGGACGCACAGAGGGGATCTATGTCCGGGACAGAATCGGGCCCATAGTGACCAAATATCCACACTAATCAGATAATGATGCTGCTATCGGCGAACCTAGATATTCAGCGCTGGAAACCAGATACATTCAAATAGCCTAGCCACCACTGCTGCATATGTCCCATTGAGTGCTGAGTGTCTAAGTTTATACTCAACATTTTACTAAACTCCTAAATTTAGGAGCATAAAAAAGTGGCTGACAAACCACAGCTGTTGTCATGAGACTTCAACCCGGCAGGGAAATGATGGCTACTGGGCCTAAAAACGTAAAAGGAAGAGAGAAAACATTTCGGAGGCAGTGCGGCAAACATTTTAATGTAAGTTTTCTGCTCTGTTATGTGGGCCCCCTTCCTGACGTGGCCCCCCTGCATTGCAGTGGCTGCTTGGGTAGAATTTACACCACTGAATTTAGGCCATCTTTTTTGGTGACCTAAACTATCCAGATGGTGGTAGTACCAGCTGCGCTCTGCCCCGGCACTATCTAGTTAGTACTGAGGCGGTCAGTGGTGATAATCAGTGACATATCCAGGTAGTGGAGTGGAGGAGTAGCCTAGTGGTTGGAGCAACTGCCTAGTACCCAGAAGATCAAGGGTTTGGCTCCCACTGGCACTCCTTGTGACCTTGGGCAAGTCACTTTACCCTCCATTTCCTCAGAAGAAAAGGCTGGCAATCTACTTCTGGTGATACATTGCCAAGAAAACCCAGAGGTAGCTGGGTCACTATGAGTCAACACTGACTTGATGGCACTAAAAAATAAAAATCCAGATAATAGCACTGAATATCTGGCTGAGAGCCCCTAGCTGCTTATCCAGATAAGGGCTTCACAATATTGACCTTTTAGGACAGATATTTAGGCCTACAATTTATTTACTTGGCTTTAGACGCCTCATTCTGAATTCAAGAAAGCATGGGACAAACACAGAAGATTCTAAAGGAAAAAAACAGATGTAGTGTTTATAGAGTTTCCAATAGATAAGGCGTGATACTTTATTGTGCCTTTCTGTATAGAAATCTTCTGCCATCAGAACTTCACAGCCAGCTATGAGGCGAGTCACTGTTTCCAGCTCTTTTCCACAGAGTCAACATATGTCTGTGTTGCCAGTCTTTTCAATGCTCGCTGTAAACCATCTCATCTGTAAGTCCCTGTCCTGGGCTGCAACTATCAACCTCTCATCCTTCATCTTCAGTTCACCTCTCCCTAACTATTCATGTGTCTGTTCTTTTTTCACAAAGGGTTCCTGAGTAACACTCTGTACGTCCCATTGTATTTGTGCCACTTGTTTTCTTTATTTATTGACCTAAATTTTTGAAGAGCTTTTTCTCTTGTTTTGCAAATTCTGTTTCTTCCTTCCCTGTGTACGCTTGTGGATTCTCACTTATACCTTCTAATCATCGGAACGCTTGTCCAAGTTTCATGATGGAGACAGATTCTGGACATTTACTTTCACATTTCAGCACTTTTTGAGTATTTGGATCCGATGATGCAGATAGGTAGGCCTGAGCCTATGATAGTAGCTCTGTATGTGTAATCAATCTTTATGAGGCTTAGCCTTCCTTCAACTCTAGGGATGTACAGTCTTGGCATACACCAATTCTTGTAAATTACTTCATGGGCATGGAGGAGTTTTCCTATTCACACATTCAGTTTTTTGAGATCTTTAAGAAGCCAGTCCACAATCCCAAAGCTGTTTGAGAGTACAGGAATTGCCAGCTGATTGGCTTGTATCTTATTCCATGATGTTAAAGCACTTTTCAATAAGTATTTTAATCTCCTGTAGTATTCTTTACTGATTGTTTCTGTCAGTAATTTCTACTTGAGTGTCATTCCTTTCTCTACTCCGAGATACTTATAATATGCCTTCCTGTTCAAAGTCCTTGATGTCACAGCCCTCAACCAGGAGATGTTTTCCATTTTGCTCAATTTTCCTCTATCTAAAGTTGCCTTAGCTCATTTGTCAAAGCCAAAAGTCATCCTGATGTCATCAGAAAAGCTGTTCACCACATGGAGTTGCTCTGCTAATTGCTGGTCACTGGAACTGTAGACCTTCAGATTCTCTACAAATAGTAAATGCTTCTGGGTTGTCACCTTCTTTAGAATTCAGGCTAAATTTGTATCCCAAAGAATTGATGAGAGTAATCATTGGATTAAGTACCTCACAAAACATAAGTAGCAACAGGGAATCTCCCTGAAATTTTCCTCGCTGGATCTTAATGTTAGGAATGATGTACTGACCATCTTCATATTTCAAAAAGAGTGTGGTTTGCCACATTGTCATGGTGAACTTAATGTACTCTTATCAATCCAGGATTTATTTTATACATTTCAAGGCAATTTATTATCCAAGAGTGTGGGATGCTGCCAAAAAGCTTTTTTGTAATCAATCCATGCTATACTAAGATTTCTGCTTTTTGTAGTGCTGGCCATGATGGACTTATTCAATATTAACTGGTCCTTGGTTTCATATGCTCCCCTCTTAAAGACCCTTTGCTCTAGTGCCATGATGTTATTAGACTTGATATGATCACATATTCTGTTTGCATCTATTGCAGTGAACAGCTTAGAGATTGTAGGTAGAAAAGTTATTGGTCTGCAATTATTGGGAATGTTACTTGGGTCCCCCTTTGGAAGGAGAAATGTTTTTCTTGTAGTAAGCCATTGAACTGTTAAGTCTGGCTGCTTGAACAATTGATTTTTGCAGTTCACCAGGTCTTGGTGGAGTGATGTTAACTGTTTGAGACAAAAGTTGGTTACTCCTTCTGGGCCAGGGCTCTTCCAGTTTGGGGCTCATTTTAACTTGCTTTCCAGCTCTTTTGCTGTTACTGCAGGTCATTCCATAGGTTTGATGTTTGCTTTTTCTAAATACTCCCGTATGCAGGGCAACCATGCTGTTCTTGATTGTGCTCTATAGGGCCTCATAGTTTTCTCCAGAAAGTTTCTGTGTCAGCTTTGGTTGGAGGTGCTTTTACCATATTAATGCTCTTTCCCAATTCCCTGTAGAATTGTTTTGGATTCTCTCTAGTTTATTTTGATCTACTTCTTTTCTGTTTTCTTCATATCTTCGCAGTTTTTGCGCTTCTGCTACTTTCAATTTATTGCTGGACCATATAAATTTCAGGTCTTCTTCTGTTAATGCAGCAGGCTTTCTTGTGGGTATTCTGATAACCGATCGGCTGTGGGGTTCCCAGGATAGGTTTGGGGAGCCTTGACTTAGTAAGAGATACTTTGGTGACACCCTTACATGCGTAACTTTGGATAATACTGTCCCCTCATTTACAAACTCTTAGCATCTCAAATATTAAATGAGGGCAGAAGGATATGCTCATACTTCTGAAAGACCAAATCATCTGAATGGGTGATATTAACCAGTCTGGAGAAACCCAGGGTCCCCTGAGTCAGATTTGTGTCAGCTGCAACTCAGGAAGGCTAAAGGAGGAATCTGCTGACTTTGGCTTATGGAGAGTAATTTTCTTCTGGTTTATTAAGGGAAAAGTGAAATTGAATATGAAAGGGAGAGGAAACATGCCTTTAAGGTATTAAGGCAGAGAGGATTAATGCTGGGCTGCTCTCCTCCTCCTCCACATGTTCAGCGGTGTTAAATAAAAATAATTTTTTGCATTTGCCATCAGCAGGTAACTCTGATGTTCTCTGACCTCGCACGAGCTGTAAGGTCAGCCTCTGGGAAGTGCTGTGCTTTTAATCAAGAAGGTGTTCAATCTTCTCCAAGGCTTGCTGTCTGCTGGAAACAGCTCTGCTTAGCACTGCCATATTCATTCCTATTTGTAGTCCACAGAAAGGCTCTGGCTTCCTCCTCTCCCTTCCTACCAGCTCTCACTTCTCTTGTTCTGTGGTCCTTTTCCTTCCTTCTGTCTCTTTTAAAAATACTGGACCTTAGGTTGCTTTACTCGAACCCTACGGCTGGAGTTCTATGTAATGGGGTGCTCTCGGATACCTTTAGCTTGGAACGGGGTACGCATCAGGGCTGCCCGCTTTCCCCTTTGCTTTTTGTATTAACTCTGGATCCGTTGATACGGAGGATCGAGGAGTCCCCAGGTATATGTGGCGTGCGCATTGGTTCACATGGATTTAAGGTGGCTGCGTTTGCAGACGATCTCCTTGTTCATCTTACGTTTCCCCAACAGTCCCTGCCGCGTTTACTTGAGGAGTTCTCTCTCTATGGCCAGTTTGCGGGCCTGCGTGTCAATATGGATAAATCGGAGGCCTTAGATGTAGGGGGTACATTACGGGGGAGCTGGCCTGGGCGATTCCCACTTCGCTGGGCGGATGAATCCTTTGTTTATTTGGGTATTTTGTTAACTAGGACACCGGCGCTGTTGTATAAGGTTAATTTTGAACGGCTTTTTTCTAAAATTCGAGCGCAGCTGCAGGCCTGGGCGCCCCTCCCTCTGTCTTTGTTGGGTAGAGTGGCTGCCCTGGGGATGGTGATTTTTCCATGAGTGCTCTACTGGCTGCAAACACTCCCAGTGTGGCTTTTGAAGCGTGATTTGGTACGTTTGGAGAGGGAGATCCGGGGCTTTCTTTGGAAGGGGGCCAGGGCACGTATACCGTTGGTTAGGATGCGAGGGGGATGGAGGTCGGGCGGGGTTGGGGTTCCAGATTTTTGGAAATATGCGCTGGCCTGTCAAGCACAGCATCTGAGTGATTGGCTGGGGGACACAGAGATTTATACCCCTCACGGGCTTGAAGCAGCCTTTGTAGCGCCCCACTCCCTGGAAGCGGTTTTGCATTTGCAGAGGGCAGCTTTACCGGCTCGTATGACGAGTAGTGTTCTGCTACAGGCCACACGGCTTACGTGGCAACAGTTAAATAAGTATTGGGGTAGTGACGCTGTGGTCTCGTGTTGGCTGCCTATACAGGGTAATGCCTGTTTTATGCCGGGCTCCGACTCGGCTTCCTTCCGACAGTGGTGGCGGTTGGGTATACGGCGTTTGGGACATGTGGTCACTCTTGATGGTCGCTGTAAGGCCTTGGGGGCGTTGTGTGGGGAATATGGTTTGTCTCCGGGGGTATCTGCCTTTGCGTATGCACAACTCTCTCATTATGTCGGCTCCTTGCCGAGGGGTGAGCTTATTGCGGAGCATTCTGAGCGGATTCTTGAGTTTTTCGCTCTGGGGGCGGAGTCCCCGCCGACGATAGCGGACTTAAAGAAGTGGTTGGACCGGCTAGATGCACCCCTTGACTATTCTATGCTGGAAAGCCTATGGGCGCGAGAATTAGGTCGGGAGATCGCCCCGGGCTCTGTTCGGGCTGCCTTAGGTCGGATTGGGCACTTAGTGGCTGGGGCCCGGTGGCGCGAGGTACAGTTTAAATGTATCCTTCGCGCCCACTTTTCTCCGAGGCGGGCGCTCAGAAGCCGTCTTGCCTTACATGGAGGGTGCCCCAAATGTTCTTGTTCGTTGGCGGACCTGGGTCATATGTGGTGGGGCTGCCCTTCTATTCGTCGGTATTGGCTGCACATTGCGACATATCTGAGTGGCTTACTAGGCCAACAAATTTGCTGGACGGGGACTCTGGTAGTGCTAGATCAGCTGGGACCGTTCCACCCGAAGGGGAGGTGGGAGAGGGTGTTGGTGCGCAAGGCCTGTCTGGTGGGTAAGGGCCCTATCCTTAGTCGCTGGAGGGAGCCCGTGGCCCCTACCTTTTGTGAGTGGTGTAATAGCCTGCATCAACTTATGCTTATGGAACGGCGGAGTTCGCTGGGACACCCCCGAAGATGGGCTACCTTTTTGTTGGTTTGGATGCCCTACATTCAGAGGTTGGGACCTAAAGCCCGTAGTGAGGTGTTAAAAATTGGATAGTGGTTGATTAGGATGACTACTGCCCCTGGAACGAGTGTGGTATCGCTGTGCTTCCTGTGCTGGGTGGGGGGTGGAGGAGGGGTGGGAAGGGGGGAGGGGGGATTATTAGGTGACACTGTTATGTCTGGTACTGTTTTTTTTTTTTCCTGCTTGCTTGCTATGTTCCCAGGGTGGTGGACAAGACACAGCCCTGCCCGGGGTTTTCTTTGAAAAATCTGAAACGTTGACTTGTTGTCTGTTGCTTGTACTGTGTAATATTAATAAACAGAATTTTGGAAAAAAAATACTGGACCTTAGATTAGGATTCCAGTAGAGGGTTAGTACTATGAGCTTTGAACACGACAAGCACTGACATTTAGAAAATATGAAGTTAGGTCTGAGCTAATAGGCAGCCATATAGAGATCATTACTCTTGACTGTGATTTATATGACATCCTAACTGGACAACTGCATGGTCAAAACACTCATTACATTAATTTATTTATTAAAATCCAGTTCCTCATTTTTCTTAGTGTATCAAAGCATACAACAAATACAACAAAAATATTTTTTTATAAATCAAAATTCAGATTACCAATTAATAACATAGACAAACATCAATAAGCACTTTGAGCTTCAGGGCAAAATAAAAGGATTCCTTATGAACACAAAAAAGATCAAGGAAGATATGATAGCTGATGGTGAGAATGGGTAGAATCTGAGGGCTAGAGAAGAAAAACAATAAATGGAAGAAAGATGAACGTGAAAGACTAATGTCACAGATGCAGATATAGAAGGATGTGAAGATAGAAGGAGTGAAAAGAAATTGCAAATAGACAGGAGACCTTGGGAACAGAGATAAGAAAAGACAGACGGAGGAAAGCAGAAACTAGAGGCTGGGAGTGAAATGATTAGAAAAATAAAATGGCTACACAACAAAGGTAGAGAAAATTCAATTTAGGGGGATGTTTACTAAAGTCCGCAAATTTGCGCGCCGCAAAATAGCGCACGGCAATGCGGCATTGAAACGCGCAGAAACACGTTTAAACGCCCTGCACACGTGCGTGTCACCCCCACACAGGTACGCGGCACACTAACGGGCCCCGTGCAAGTGCGGGCCCGCAAATGTCCGATAGAGGCGTGGAACGGCTAAAGGAGGGCGGAGGAAGGCTCCGGAGGGGCGGAGGGACGGGGTCAATGGGTGGAGAGTGGGAGGGGAGAGGCTCCCCGCACAGTATCGGGCCCGAATTTTCATGTAAAAAATAGCGCGAGTGAAACACTCGCGGTAGAGGGCATTTAAAGGGAAGAGAAACCATTTCCGTCAGCAATGTACAGGAAAACCGGGGAAACCTAAAAAACGTGAGCAGTGTGAAATATGTGCACAGAACAAAATTGCAAATAGAACCCGAAAATGACCACAACAAAGATATTAAAAATAGAAATCCAGCTGGGTAACAGTTATAGTGATGGGCAAATATACAAAACACACCCAGCAAAGCTCCAGAAAAAAGAGATGAATATTGGAAGGGTCTACGGAGCGGAGACACTTCCGAAAAACATTTCCTTTTCTGGAGCTTTCCTCGGAGTGTTTGCTATGGTTGCCCATTAATATCACTGTTGCCCAGCGTGGTGATATTGTGTCCCCCATTTCCCGTGGTCAATTCCGGGGTTTATGTGCACGTTTGCCAC
This sequence comes from Ichthyophis bannanicus, assembly GCA_033557465.1. Taxonomy (NCBI): domain Eukaryota; kingdom Metazoa; phylum Chordata; class Amphibia; order Gymnophiona; family Ichthyophiidae; genus Ichthyophis; species Ichthyophis bannanicus. The sequence continues at coordinate 52,371,540 of CM066046.1, forward strand.
CAGACAGGGTGCATATGCCCACAGTAAAATTGCGTAGAGCAGGGTTTGTGACTCCATCCTGCCAGGCTTACTACCTCCAGGGGCTGCACTGTCTCAGTGGCCAAAGTGTGGTGCAGCGGACAGAGTCAGTACCTCTAGGACCAGAGGGTCAGGGGTTCAAAGCCCAGCTGGGGCATTTGCCAGCCCAGTTCCTATATTTTACCCACCACTAAACACAGATAGCGCAGACACCCCTGTATTGCAGGGGACAGAAGCATGGGGAAAACACCCATATTTTAACCAACAACGCGCACACACCACAACAATGGAGCACAGACACCATGAACAGGGGCAGTACCTAGAGCAGAATCACGCAAATGCAGTCCTGGTGGGGCACGCACCAGTCAGGTTCCATGATGCCACTCATACAAATGCCTGTGCTGTATATCTATGCACCACCCCCATGGCATGTAGATGTAGCTCATGCATATTCATGAGGGACAGCATGAGGGACAGCAGGAAAACCCGAACAGTGTGATGCAAACCTGGACTGGAGTTGGGAATCTGTGCCGTAAAGCAGCAGCCATCAAGGGCAGACACACCCACACCCACAGGCCCCATTGGCCAATGTCTCCTGGAAAAGCAGAACATTGGACCCTGCATGCAGCACCCAAAACTAGCACTTGCATAACTTACCAATGTCACCCTGCACCTGAGGTATACGGTAAGCCAGCCAATGTGCATAATGAGGTGCAAGGTACCATGGGTATAGCCAAGACAGGGTGGCCTGGCCAGGATGCATCTGCACCGGGCATAGGGCATTGGCTGGGACATTGTAGTGTCTGGCCACCACCTACACAGACAGGGTGGCCAAAGCATGTCCCACTGCACAGTCAGGGTGAGCGTGATCTCCCAGAAGGACATGCTTTGGCCACCCTGTCTGTGTAGGTGGTGGCCGGACACTACAATGTCCCAGCCAATGCACATTGGCTGGCCAATACTGGCAACAGTGCTGGCAGTGTGGGCTGTGGAAGGGGCTTGCAGCCAACACCCACTGTATAGACAGACACACACTACCACACCTATGCCATCATGGTGCTACGATTGAGGGAGTAATTAGCCTTGCCCACCAAACCGGTCCTGAGCACGGCAAGGCATGGATATGGTACGCATTACAGCTGGTGGTCACTCCCCAGGGTGGTAAACACCGTCAGAGGCCAGGCCTGGAGCACACCCCGCAAACACCTAACAGATTGTTTGGATGGGGTCAACTAGCAGTATGTACGTAACGTATGGATATCTATCTGCCTGTGCTCCTAGCAAACGTCTCAGAGCTGCTTACCGTATACCTCAGGTGCAGGGTGACATTGGTAAGTTATGCAAGTGCTAGTTTTGGGTGCTGCATGCAGGGTCCAATGTTCTGCCTTTCCAGGAGACATTGGCCAATGGGGCCTGTGGGTGTGGGTGTGGGTGTGTCTGCCCTTGATGGCTGCTGCTTTACGGCACAGATTCCCAACTCCAGTCCAGGTTTGCATCACACTGTTCGGGTTTTCCTGCTGTCCCTCATGAATATGCATGAGCTACATCTACATGCCATGGGGGTGGTGCATAGATATACAGCACAGGCATTTGTATGAGTGGCATCATGGAACCTGACTGGTGCGTGCCCCACCAGGACTGCATTTGCGTGATTCTGCTCTAGGTACTGCCCCTGTTCATGGTGTCTGTGCTCCATGGGGTAAAAGATAGACGTATTGCCATTGCATATGTCCTCGCCAGGAAAGGTGTGCCCTTACTATCACTGTTTACTTGGGGGAAAAATATGTGGGCAAGATTGGCAGTTGGATCCGACAGGGCCTGTCTGTTGCAGTGGACGGTGGCAGCCTGCACATGGCTAGGCCTCTGTCTTCTGTCGCTAGCAGCCACTGCCCCCTGCACCACATGTACTCGTCCGCCAACATGCTCCCATACAAAGCAGGTGACCTGATTGGTGTTTAAACGCGTTTCTGCGTGTTTCAATGCTGCGTTGCCATGTGCTATTTTGCGGCGCGCAAATTTGCGGACTTTAGTAAACATCCCGCTTAGTGTTTGAAATATGTCAGTTTCGGAATTTATATCTGCTATTTTTATATTTTGCACAGTATGGGGGAAATGCATTGCTGTTTTTATTTCTTTGCTGTTGTACTGCATTTAGAGCATGATGCCTCGGGGTTTCAGTTTAAGTTTTGTCTACATATTTCTACTCTCAGTTTCTGGTCAGAGTCTATCTGTGTTTAGTGTGTCTGACCGAGGCCAGGTATTCTGTTAGCATGGAGTTTCTATGCAGGGATCTGTAGTAATCTGGCTTGTTCAATTTTCCCAGTAGGCATATTGATGTTTTATAGCCTATGGCAATTACAATGCTGCCCATTTCTGGGCAGGCTTCTTGTTGTGTGAGTTCTGGTTCTGAGTGACTTCTATAGGTTTTTTGTATTATTTCATAATATACCTAGCTCTGGAGGGGCTTTATGTTACTGTTACTGAAATAAAACCAGAATCGGTCATTTTTTTGCACGATGCATCCAGTGTGCAGGGTCAGGGGTCAATAGTTTTTATATTTGAGTCCCAGGCCACATAAGTGCTTCAGTTTTTGGTGAGCATAACCAGTGATTGGAAAGTTTTAATTTCTTTATTATATAGCTTGGATATAGGTTGCATTCTGTTTCCTTAGGGCATCCTTTGCCTTAGATAACATATTGCCGCAAACAACTTCTGGGGAGGGCTGAGGTTTTGCCTATTGTGTCAGATAACGTTTAGGTTGGCCCTGTCTGGGGTGTTACACAAGAAAAATTACTCTGACTACTTTTACATGTACACTGGTAGCAATACCAGAAAACAGTCCTGTAAAGATCTCAGGCATCAGCTAGTTGCTTGAAAGAAAAGCCACACCCTAATCAGAAACAGATTGAAAAAATCAAACAGAGATGCTTCCATAGAATCTGAGCCCCAGTTGGAACCAGTGCAGCTTTTTTGATGCAGGTCTAATATGATAATGTTATGTGAGACCCAATAAAATCCATGCAGCTGCATTCTAAATAAATTGAACAAACAGAGAAAACGGTGGCTGGTAAAGACCATACAGTCTATCCAGTCTGCCGTTTGCAGCCATATCAGCTGTTAAGCTTTACAGTCCCTTCCTCTCTCTTAAAGATCCCCTGTGCTTGTCCCATGCTTTCTTGAATTCAGATACATTTCTTGCCTCCACCACTTCAGCTAGGAGGATGTTCCATGATTCCACCACCCTTTCCATAAAGAAATATTTCTGCAGATGCGCTTGAGTTTATCCCCTTTAATCTTTATCCTCCGAGCTTCCTTTCATTTGAAACAAGCCCACCTCCTGTGCATTTATGCCATGGGGGTATTTAACATATCTCTTCTTCCTGCCTTTCTTCCAAAGTGCACCTATTGAGATCACTAAGTCTGTCCTTATATGCTTTATGATGAAGACCACTGACCATTTTAATTGCTGCATTCTGAGCCATCTCCATCCTGTTTATAACTTTTTTTTATTAATAGCATTTAGCTCACAACTTTCTAGTAGTAGTCAATGTGAGTTACAGTCAGGTACTGGAGGTATTTGCCCGTCCTCCGAGGGCTTACAATCTAAGGGGTCGATGCAGAAAGCCGGCGCTGAAGTAACTCGCTATTAGCTATGTGCGCGTCTACGTAGCTTTCCAATAGCACACAACTTCAGCGTCGGCATGCAGAAAGAGATGCATATGCAAATGAGCCATGCGTAAACCGGCGCAAAATTTTTATTTATTCTTTATTTGACTGTTTTTTTTATACCGCTTTTCACCAGGAGGGAGAGGGGGGAAACACGGCAGGGGAGAAGGGGAGAGATGCTGAATACAGGGAGGGTGGAAGAGAGAAAGAGAAAGGAGAGAATAGGTGGCTGGGGAAGGATAGATAGGGGGCTGTGTTAAAGGTTAAAAAGTGATAAGTAGACACAGTAAAAAGAGGGAGATTGAGAACTTGATTTAAGATGGAGAAATGGAATCAGAGTTGATAGAGAAAATAATAAGTGAAAGAAAGATGAAAGGAAAAAGATCAATGTCAGTCATGGAAGAAAGTGAAGAAGACAGGAGGGGAGAGAAGTGGCAAATGGACTAGAGACCCTGGAGAGTGACTTCAGAGAAGACGAGGAAAGCAGAAACCAGAGACTGGGATCAACACAATTAGAGAATAAAATGACCAGAGAGCAAAAGTTAGAAATTGTAACTTTATTTTCAGTTTAGTGATTGGAATATGTCTGTCTTTGAACTTCACAAGCCTGATATTCAACTTGCGGCAGTCAGTATTTTAAAGTGCCTGAGCACCATGGATTAGAGCGCAACTAGATTTTCAGTACCAAAATCTGTATTTCCTTTAGCACTGAATATTCAGTTTCAGCGCTGACGGGCACAGCTATCCAGACAGTGGACCGACCTGGAACTGTCCGGACAGTGTCGTGGTGTTCAGAGGGGATATTCAGCAGCGTCGGCCGGTTAGTGCAACTGAATGTCCCTCTCAGCAGAATTTATTAGGTTAGCAGATCCTGCAAACTGGATAAACCCCTTTGAATACTGGGCTGTACATACATGTTTTATCTTCATAGGCCTCACAGCACAGGGACATCTGCAGCTCTTTCTGCTTCCCTGGTGTTGTATTGCATGTAGAGTCTGGTTTATTGGGGTTTCAATTACATTTTTTCTACATAATTTCATTTTCAGTTTGAAATTTATTCTGTACTGGGTGTGGATCTATCTTTAGTCTGAGTGAGTGACCAAGACCAGGTATTCTGTTGTCATGGAGTATCTAGGTAAGGATCTGTAGTTATCCGGCTTGTTCAGCTTTTCAAATAGGTTTATGGATGTTCTAAAGACCACTGTAATATTTACTGTGCTGCTTTTCCTGACGCTCATCCACTCATTAAGGAGCATGTTTGCTAAAGATTAAAGCTCATTTACAAATGCAAACGTCTACTAAGCGCAGCAGCACCCATTTATTTTTATGGGTGCAGTGGCCCTTAACACATGTTAATGTTTAGTAAACATGCCCCAAAGTCATTGTTGGGACAAAAAAAAGGCGTGTGAAGGGCTTCTTTGGAATCAATCGGTGGGGAGGGAGGAGCAGTATAGAAATTGTTCATACAGGGCAGCAAAAAGGGTAGCACCGGCCCGGCTGATGAACATAGTTTAAGCCCTTGATTATCCAGTCTTCTGCAGAAGATGCTTTGCCCCTTTTTTCATAGGTGGACACCATTTCTGCTCAGCAGTCCTTGGAAAATCATCCCATGGTCCTGGAAGCTGAAACGCTCTTGACGACACCATCTGTGCAACCATGCATTCATCTCCAGGATGTGACCTTCTCTGCCTTGTCCTTTACCCTTGACAGGAAGGATTCTGTTTATTAACCTGGGGTAAAATGATGCTTTGTTGTACTATTTTACGATGTGAAAATTTACTTTTCTGTTGTTGCAGAATATTGCTTATTCCTGGCTACTACAATGCAAAGGTAGTGGGCCCCAAGTGCGGCCAGTCCACAAAGGCAACAAACTTGCCCCCAACGCCCCTAATACCTTGTAAAAATTACCCACCTACAGATCACCAAGTCCCCAGTCCCCAACCCCTGACCTCTTTCAAAAATCACCCTTCTCTGGTACCTACCAAGGGTGTCCCTGGTGGGCAGTGGGGAGGAGGCAGGGATGGAGTCATAATGAAGGCCGTTTGTGAATTTCTGAAATCCATTTCCCTGAATAAATGAGCTATTTGAAAACTGCCCACCTCCCTTTGGGTAAAAGAAACACGTTATGGTTCTTTGAGTTAGTGCGGCTGTCAGGAACTGCTGTTTAGCTTTGACTGGAGTCGCTCTTTGTTTCTTCCCAGAAGCAGCTACCCTAGATGACTGTCTAGTCTGCCTAATAGTTAACCAGCCCTGCCTGTAGCTACTGAATTTCTAGGACCTGAGGAAAACAGCAGCGATAGGATGCAAACGTTCTGCTAAGGAATACTGAATGCAGATATAGTGTCCATAGAATCAGCAATTTAACATCTGCCTCATGCGTTCTTCTATCTAAGAACTAACTAGGCTCACCCCCGCTTAGCTTGCAAGATCTGACGAAGTCGGGCTCATTCAGGGTGGTGTGGTTGTAGCTTTATAAACAGAATTAAATGACCCTCAGGATATACAAGCGTGTAACACAGCAAAGGCAGTTTCAAATTAGCAAATTAAGACTACCTTGGAAAACAAGGTATTATAGGCTTACTGCGTGGAAGAGAGGTCTAGCAATCTATTTCATCATACCTTGCCAAGAAAATCCAAGGGATAGTCACAACTCTCCAAAAGAGTCACCAGGAGTTGATATCAACTTGGTGGTACACAACAATAACAATAGCAACATATGTTATTGCCCTTAGGAAGACCCATTGCTATCAGGTCTATAATGTACCATTTTTCAAAAAGTAAAGCTTCTGAACTAATTATAGTTATAATGAAGTAGTGTAGTTACCATGTTAGTCCGCCGAAAGGCATAGAAATAAAGGACAGCAAACAAGTTACTGGTGATACCTTTTTACTGTTCTAACCACGTACAAGTAACTCCCAGAGGGACTACGTCAAATTTAAGACTATCTCTACTTCAGGAAGCATGTAAAAGCCTGGCTTGTCTCCCAAGCTTTTAAAGGCTATGGATGACTGACTTTCCATTCACTCCTACTGCTTCAGGACTAGCTTGTTGTACACCTTGGAACTGTGACCAGAACCACATATTTTATTCATCTGTGTATATATATATATATATATATAGTGACGCTCGCGCCCCTACCAGTAGGGACGGCTGGCCATCTGATATCCCTTCTAGGATATTTGTAGTTGTGTACGAAAAGAAGAGCCAAGTGGTTAATAAAGCGCACAGGAAATTTTATTCGGTTTCCATGCTGGTAAGTGGTGAACATAAAAGTCTTCAAGCATAACTTTTGTTTCTCCAGAAAAAAAAGAAAATACAGGATAATTTCTCCTAGAAATCAAAATGTCCAAAACAGTGTAACCTTGAACAAACTCATACCAGTTCCTGTTCCTTACTGCAACTGCTTAACCTTAGCATCAGAAGAAAAAGGCATTTTAAAACTCTTCACATGGTGAGTGAGGTATCAGCTTCAACCCTGCTGTTGCCACACACAAACAGTTTCAGCTGTTAGAACCTCCACTGAGCTCCTGCAGTTTCAGCTTCTTAGGAGAGATTCTTAATCCTTTACATTCAGGCTTTCCCCTCTCTTCCAGCTTCTGAAACTGTCTTTAGGCTACCACAGCCCCCTTTCTATGTTCCACTGTTTCTAGCTCACACTAATACCTTAGTGCACAGCTCGCATTCCATTTCAGAGACATCAGAATTAACAACACTTTCCTCAGGGCCTCCCTCCATGCTCTCTATTGAGCTACAGCTGGGTGCTCCTTGAAAGTGTTCCGGGCTCTTTTCCTTAAGAGTCTTCACCAGATTAAACAGCCTCTCCCAGTGCCTGGCCTTGCCTTCTCCAGGCCAGTCTCTTGGGGGTCTCTCCTGTTTAACTTCCCTAGTGAGATATTTCTTTCTGTGCTGAGCCTTCTGGGGTATGACAGTCTCCTCTGAGTCAGAGCAAGAACTATCCTGCTGGCAATGCTTGGTCCCTGCGTACCTTTCTTGGCTGCCTCTATAGTGGTTCCTCCTTCTGCTGCTCTCCTTGGCTGCAAAGCTTCTCTTCAGTTTGGCCACAGAACTGGGCTAGAACTAGGGTTGCCAACTGGCCGGTTTTCAGCCGGCCTGGCCGGTTTTTCCACGGCCAGGCCGGCTGCCGGCGCAGAGGCAAAACCGGCCCTTTAAAAGCCGTTTTTTTTGCTCTGGCCGCAAGATCGGGAGCGGCCAGAGCAAAAAAAACGGCTTTTCTCAGCTTCAGAGGGAGCCGGGGAAGCCCGCGCGAGGCCCCGGCTCCCTCTGAACAGCCACCAGCGTGAAGAGCCTTTACCTTCACGCTGGCGGCTGTTCCTGTGAAGCCGCGAATGCTGGGAAAGGTTAAAGGTTGGGGGGGGGGCAAGGACTGCATGGGCTGTGATGGGGGGGACCTGGACTGGAAAAGGGCTCAGGGGGGGGGACTTGTACTGGAAAAGGGCTAAGGGGGGGGGGACTTGGACTGGAAAAGGGCTAAGGGGGGGACTTGGACTGGAAAAGGGCTAAGGGGGGGGGACTTGGACTGGAAAAGGACTAAGGGGGGACTTGGACTGGAAAAGGGCTAAAGGGGGGGACTTGGACTGGAAAAGGGCTAAGGGGGGGGACTTGGACTGGAAAAAGGGCTAAAGGGGGGGACTTGGACTGGAAAAGGGCTAAGGGGGGGGGACTTGGACTGGAAAAGGGCTAAGGGGGGGACTTGGACTGGAAATAGGCTGATATGGGGGGGGGACCTGGACAGTAAAAGGGTTATGGGGGGTGTGACATGGACTGGAAATTGGGTTGTGATGGGGTGGAGGGGACCTGGACTGGAAAAGGGCTATGGGGGGGGGGGAACTTGGACAGGAAAAGGGCGATGGTGGAGGAAGGGGGATCTTGGACTGGAAATAGGCTGTGATTAGGGGGGCTAGGACTGCAAATGGGCTGTGATGCTGCGGGGGGACTCGGACTGCAAATGGGCTGTGATGGTGCGGGGGAACTCGGACTGCAAATGGGCTGTGATGGTGGGGGGGGGGGGCCTAGCACTGGAAATAGGCTGTGATGGGGGACTTGGACTGGAAATGGGCTGTGATTGGGGGGGGGGAAGCTAGGACTGGAAATGGCCTGTGATGTGAGGGCTAGCACTGGAAATGGGCTGATGAAGAGCTGGAATAGGACTGGAAATGGGCTGATGTGGGGCATGGGAGAAAGGGACTAGAAGGGAGTGGATGCTGGGTGGGCCTAGAACTATAAGGGAATTGATTTGGGGGGAGGACTAGAATGGATGGGGAATGAGAATGGAGAGGGGAAAAAATATTTTGTGTGGAAGAAAAGTCTATGATGGGCCGGTATTGGGAGAGTAAGAGGGGCTTGAGAATGGAAGGGTGAAATTTAAACGGATGATAAAGGAATAAGGAAAGAATTGGGGGAAAGAGCAAAAGGGAAACAATCAGTATGTTAAAGCAGAAATAGAGAGAGAATGGAAAACATCTAAAAGAGAAGAAAGGACAAATGGATAGCTCGCAGAAGACACGAAGAAACCAGAAGAAAGTGACTGGAGCAATTGCAACTGAAAAATAAAACGCCCAAACAGAAGGTAGAAAAATACTTTTTATTTTGAATTTATTAACTGGAATATGTCTGGTCTGGGAAGTGTGTATTGCTAACATCTTTGCGTTTTTGTTTAATGCAAGAGGAAATTACTTTATAGTTTTATTTCTCCAGTGTTGTACATTTCATGTTTGGATTTTGGGGTTCCCAGTTTAATTATTATCTGACCAAGGAAGTTAGCCTACACGTATCCTCGGTAATTTTTGTGGGTGGGGCTGGGGCGGGGCAGGGGTGGGACTAGGGGCGGAGAATGGGTGGAGCATGGCGAGCCACAGGTGTCGGGTTTTTCTCAGTGAAAAAGTTGGCAACCCTAGCTAGAACCTGGGCTAGGCCTGGAACTGCAACTGCCACTTGTGCTTGCTCTTGAATTCCTCCTGGACCTTCTTCTCAAAGCCCCTTCCAAACTCCAACTGGCTCTCCCTCGTGTTTGTTTTCTCCCTGTTAACTGCTGAGCAGGGCAACTCCCCTCCTGGCTCCGCCCACTTGGACCTCCTACTCCTATGCAGGGTTGTCCTGTGGACTGGGATTGGTTTACCCTTAGCTCTGCCCCCTAGGTTCCTTTCAGGGCTTTTAGTATGGAGTATGTGATTTTGTGCACCCATCCCCCGTAAAGAAGAGAAATTCTTTTTTTTTTCAGTTTTCCCTAGCTGGGCTGCACCCTCCTTACCACAATATATATATATATATATATTGTTTACACTATATCTACAAATGAATAAGGGGGTAGTAGATGGAGTTCACTCTGAAGATAGGGGCGTTACCAATGGTGTATCTCGGAGAACAGTCATTGGTCGGTTCTTTTTGACATTTTTGTAAGCGATACTGCAGAAAGTCTGTCAGGAAAAGTATATCTCTGTGCAGTTGATACTAAAATCTGCAGCAGGGTAGACACCCTGGAAGGTGTAGATAGCATGAGGAGAGATCTAGCAAAGTTTGAAGAATGGTCAAGAATTTGGCAACTAAGATTTAATGATAAAAAATGCAAGGTCGAGCATTTGGGGTACAAAAACCCAAGGGAGCGGTACAGTATAGGGCATGAAGTACTTCAGTGCACAAAAGAAGAGTAAGACCTGGGCGTGATCATACTGGATGATTTTAACATGGCCAAACAGGCAGATAAGGTGACAGCAAAAGTCAGAAGACAGCTTGGGTATATAGGGAGAGGAACGGCCAGCAGGAAAAAGGAGGAAATAGTGCCTTTGTGCAAGTCTCTAGTGAGACCTCATTTGATGTACTGTGTACAGTTCTGGAGACCACACCATCTAAACCAGTGGTTCTCAACCTAGTCCTCTGGGACCCCTAATCCAGTTGAGTTTTCAAGGTATCCACAATGAATATGCATGAGATAGATCTGCATAAAATGGAAGCAGTGCATGCAGATCTATCGCATGCAGATTCATTGTGGATATCCTGAAAACCTGACTGGCCTACTAGAGGACTGGGTTGAGAACCACTCTTCTAAAGGATACAAACAGGATTAAGTCAACGCAGGGGTCTCAAACTCTAGTCCTGGAGGGCCGCAAACCAGTAAGGTTTTCAGGGTATCCCTAATGAATATGCATGAGATATATTTGCATACAATGGGGGCAGTGCATGCAAATATATTTCATACATATTCATTAGGGATACCCTGAAAACCTGACTGGTTTGCGGCCCTCCAGGACTGGAGTTTGAGACCCCTGAGAGGGCAGCTACTAAAATGGTCAGTAGTATTTGTCATAAGGCATCTGGGAATAGACTTAAAGATTTCAATATGTAGACTTTGGAGGAAAGGCGAGAGTGGGGTGAAGTGACAGACATATAAATACATCTGTGATCTAAATATACAGGAGGTGGCCCTCATTCAGCTGAAAGGAAGTTCTGTAATGAGGAGTCATAGGATGAAGGTGAAAGGGGATAGACTCAGGAGTAATTTGAGGAAATAGTTCTTTATGGAAAGGGTGGTAGATATGTGGTGGAGAAGAGAACTATATCTGAATTCAAGATTAGAGGATGGGACTGGAGAACTTTAGAGTTCTTTTGGGTGGGTGGGCAGACTAGATAGGCCGTATTGTCTTATTCTATGCTTCTGTGTAATCTGGTTACCTATTTATTGCTTGTCCCTATCTTTGTTTTTGCCCATTTTGTCTTTTTGTATAGCCCAGCTGCACCTGTCCCTTCTTCAGCCTATTGAAATGCTTCATTGTATAGTGCCAGCATTGTGAGTATCCTATCTATAATATCTGAGCGTTCTACCATGCTGCCTATTAAGATATATCATTTCTGTTCTGCTGACCCTGTATCATATTTCTGTTATTTCAGTGTTCTACGATGCTGTTTTAATGTGAACTTTACTGACATCATATCTTGCTGGTATCTATTATTGACAACCTCCAAGTTTATCTCACTGTTCCAGTTAGTAGTCATTTTGTTATCTTAAGTTGTCTGTTGTGCACCGCCTTAGTTAAATCTCGTCATAAAGGCGGTTAATAAATTCTAATAAATAAACAACATATATTTAATGAATTATCTGTGGTAGGAACAATTATCTGTGGTAGGAAGCCTAACTCTGCTCTTGAAAACCAGTCACAAATGGAGTCAGGCTAATCCAATCCAATGCAACCAGCTGCAACTTGTTTTCTGGCATTGATTTGGACAATTATACGTTCTAGAATGTTCCGTTTGATTGTAAGTAATCCAATTTGCTGGAATTACGACCATGAATCCCTGAGAGAAGCTTCGTTTCACTAGCAGAAAGGGAAGGTTTACTGCTCTGTCAAACAAGGACTCCTGGTGCTCAAGCACAACAGAGGACAATTCCGATCGAGCTGCTACTAGTACTAATGATTTGTAAAGCACTACAAGGCGTACGCAGCGCTGTCCGGAGACACGTACTGTAAGAGCCGGTGCCTGCTCTCAGAGCTTACAATCTAGTCAAGACAGATGAGATAACTGGGGATTAGGATATATCTGGAACCCCAGAGGAGCTGGCTTAGAAGTGAGGTTCATGCTTGTCATGGTATGACCCGGACAAACTCAGCAGGAGGAAATTGCTGATTTGAAAGTAAATTATATTTTAATGAAATTTCTATCTTTAAAGGCAAAATTATCTGCATGAGTTTGAATTCTCAGCCCCTCTTTATGTTGCAAGGTGGAAATTAGGATCCTATTTAACAGTGACTTTTAAAATGATTGGCCAGTTGTCATGCCTGTTTTAAATGATTCTTAGACTTATTGTAATTTCCTATTAAATATTTCCTACGTTTTTATTTTATTTTGTGCGCACCTTATATTTCTGTACAAGATGAAATGCTTGGATATATTGCAAATTCATAAAGATAAAATTAAAAGAAAGAATTGTCATACTGCTTATTAATTATCTACATTAGTTTATGGAATTTACCTATATTGTCTATCTGTAACGCTTTGTTATCAGAAGTGCCACGGGTGAATCATCCCAAAGAGTGAGATTTATTGCCCCAGAGAGGGACATTGAAATCCAAAGAGTAAGATTATTTTCAGATAGTGCATCCAGGATACAAGTCTAGAAAACATTAACTGTAGTGTTGCTTTGCAAATGAGAAAAGCAGCATAAAGTGATATTTGCTTTTCTTTGGAATCTCTGTAAGGATACAGGAATTCTCTGGGCCGAAAATCATTGCCGTCTGCTCAGTGGCTAAACGTATGCGCAGCTCCTGTACTTGTAGGTACAGAGGAAAGGGAGGGGGCAGGAGGAGGTGGCACACTGGAAGATGAGCTCGGATCTCTCACTGTTTGTCGGACCACTTGCTGTTTCTTCTCATAGGCTTGTCTCTCATGAAAGCAATGATCAGGATCAGTGCACTGACAGTGAGGGTCATGGAGTGGAGGAGTGGCCTAGTGGTTGGGGCAAGGTACTTCAGGCTGGAAGGTCAGGGGTTCAAATCCCCCTAGAGGACAGCAACCTTGGGCCGGAAGGACTGGGGTTTCTAGTCCCACAGGTGCTCCTTGTGGTCTTGGGCAAGCCACTTAACCCTCCATAGCCCATGTTCCCTGTAAAATAGTTATCTCCAAGTTATAATGCCCTGTTCAATGTAATTTCAGTTTGTTCAATGTAAACCGCACTGATGCAGAATAGCGCAGTATATAAGAGAATGTAAATAAATGCTTGAGAGAAGGAGCTCAATAAGTGAGACTTGGCAGCTCTGCATTATGTATGTCTGGATTGTAGGCCAATTAGAACTACTCTGATAGGGTAGGATAAAATTTAAAATGAAATGAAATTGCATAGGCTTGTGTATTTTATTATTCTACTTGGCTGTCAATGTTTAAAGGGGGTTTGCTAAAGGTCTGTGCCCCTCCAACGGAGAACATATGGAGAGTGGGGAGTGCAGAACCTTGAAGATGGAATAAGCAGCAGCAACCCGGTGATTGGGCCCGGGGATTCACCCACCAGGGCCGGGTGCAAGGGGGTCACCGCTGCCCGATCCAGGCCCTGGTTGGCCAGCTGTGGGTCGGATGGCGGGGAAGAGGGGGGCTGAGGTGCGCCAGCCAAGGGATCCTATGGGGAAGACGTCCCCGCAGGCAGGCAAGGGCACACCGGGACGTCCTTGGGCCCAATTCTGTATCCTGCAATCCAGAATCGGGTCCTAACAGGCTCGTATTGCACAAGGACATCCAAATGGCCCAGATGTGCCCTTTTCGGAATTGGGCTCCATGGCTATTTATATGTAGACATACAAACTCATAGTGAGCGCAGGTTCCAAAAGCCATTTACAAAGTTTAATGTTTAAAAGCATGGGGTGCTATTTTTTCAAAAACTTCCAGCAGTTCTATGTAAAACTTTGGTTATTTTTATTTATAAAATGACAAGTTATATGTTTAGACAGAGGTGTGGCTCAGGGGGAAAACAAGGGCATGTTTAGTAGCATGCACCAACTGTTAACATGCACTTTAATGTGCATTAAGTGCTTAGCACAGGCCCGCGGTTACAGCTCCAATGCACAAACAGCGGCCAGCATAGTAAAACTCCCCTGTTAACTGCTTAGCATGCGAAGGGCATCAAATGGAGAGTGGGCGTGTGCGTGGGCCGCCTTTTGCAGTTAACATGAGGGGAATTAATTTGTGCTCATTTTCAGCGTTGCAGTTAGTGCAGATCCACTTATCGCCGCCTCAAGAGCAGGGCCGGTGCCCTTGGGGAATCTTATCCCTTGTGTCCCCCTCCCTCTCTCTGGACCACATTCCCTCTCTGGGGGCCCGCAGCCATGGCAATGGCTTCAAACAGCCCCATGACGTTACCTTGAAACTTTGGTGCCCCGAGGCCATTGCTGCCGCTGGTGACCCCAGAGAAGGATAACAGTGGCTGCAATGGACCACCTTTGGAAAACTGGTACTGTAGGCCGCTGCCTAGTTTGCCTAATAGTTCCTCCAGTCCTGCTCCCAGAGGACTGCACCTATGTTAATTGTGACAGTCTGCAGTTAAGGAACCTTTCCGTGCTGTGCAGTAAGTGCCAGGACTATGCTGGGCAAGCCCCAACAGTCGGCACAATGCTGCTGCTCTCCCGGCGCAGTAGAATTTACTCCTAACGTGCACTTGGTACACTTTAGCAAACATGGCACTAAGTGCAAGAGGTACAGCAGGAAAGTCCTGTTTGCATGAGGAGGAGGCTGCCAATCTAAGATTTGCAGGGAAGTGTCAGAAACCATGGCTCCTTCTCTGGCAAGGCTAAAGGTTCACCTAGACGCCTCATACCCCTGCTGCAGACCTGACTGAAGGATAAATAGGCAGGAGAAATTTTGATGGGAGTTTTGTGGTTTGGCTCCAGCTCAAGAATTATGGCTCATTCATCCACCTCCCTGAGCGCTGCATGAAAGATGGTAAAAAGGAATGTGCACATGTAGGAGGGAGTGAAAAAACAGCCAGAAAAAAAGATGGGAGAGGGAGAAAAGATTAGGACAGGGAGAAGACAAAAGGCCAGATGCAAACAGAGAAAAGCATTTTGCATGTAGGAATATTTTGCAGTGAGGTGTAAGGTTTAGGATACAGAACTGGATCTTGATTTGATTCCCGTATCCAACACTCGCTGTGTAACCTTGATCAAGCTGCTGAACCTCCTAATATTCAGATTTTTAAAAAAATGCTGGGGATGATATTCAGCGGCGGTGGCTAGCACTTGTAAAGCATCCAGCCATCATCACTGAAATCTAACCCTGGATATTCAACGTCAGGGCCATATCCAGCCACCAGTATCGAATATCCGGGTTTGCTGCAGAGCCCAGAGGTTAACCGGCAGTGGCGATATTGAATCACTGCCAGGTTATCTTCCGCAGCTGAAGTAAGAGCATTTGCCATGCCTTACTTTACTCTTGCATCGCCGACTGCGCAGTGGCTCAATATCACCGCTGCCCGGTTTGGGTGCTGCCTCTGCTTCACCTGAAACACCTCCGAAAACCCCGGTGCTAACTGGGCACCAGCCCAGTAGCATTTACACGCTTTGCAGGTCTGCAAACCATGTCAATGCCTCGGAATATCGGGCCCTTGATCTTTTTCGGGTGATGACTTTGTGGCCATGTGACAGTGTTGTATATATATTATGAGTTTGCAGTCCAAGTCCATAGTAAACGAGAAACCTAAACCATAAACATAGTATAGGATGACCGCTTCCAGGATTTGTTTCTTTCACTTTGTTTTTCTTTGTGGTTATTTTTAATGCTCCAGTTCACACAGTGTTTGTTTGTTTCTGAGCCTTCGGTCTGGTAGGCTCTAGAATAATTACGACTAGCGAAATATCTAAATAAAGAAGTACTTTACAATTTGTAGCAGGATTGTATTCTGATATAAGCCGTTTACTGTTTTTCAGTGCCTCTACTGTTCGTGGGAGATGCGGCCTGCAGTCTCACCAAGAATGGACCTTGTCACAGCTTTAAAGAGATGGGCGGCATCAAAGAATATGTCACAGGCATGACTTAGTCACTGCTTAAAGTGCACCAGTAGAGTAGAGGGAAGTCATCCTGACGGTTATGCTATTAGGATGGACGAATGCCAAGATGCTGTCACCACACTGAGAAATGTCAAGAATTTAACCATGCCATGGTATTATTTTTGGTATGTAAAAAGCAGAGAGAGAGAAATAAATATGAAGGGCTCAGAAATAAGGGACCGTTTTACTAATGTGCAGTAAGGTTTTGCATTCGCCGTGCCTTCGTAGGAAAAATGAATGTGTGGTAAATGCAAAAGGCATGTTGGGGGGGGGGGGTGGTTAGTGCACTGACGGCAGTGGCACTCACAGCTAACATGGCTGCATTAATTGCAAAACTGACAGCACGGGGTATGCACCCTCATGCTAATCGCCCGTACTCCACCCCTAGCTCACCCAGTCCCGTAGTTAACATGGGAATCATCACACGGTGACTGTTATGACAGCACGGTAACAGTGCTAGCCCATGCTAACTGTTACTGCATGCTAATGCCCATGTTAAACACTTAGGGAGCTTTTACTAAAGGGCGCTGGCTGGCAGGGCATGTCTGGCATGCCTAAAAGCGCACTTTGGATATGAATTGCCAGCTAGCATGGGCCCATGACATTTAGTGTGGGCCAGTTCCCATGCTAACTGTGTATCCCGAGTTAGGGATGTGAGAGGGTGGGTTGCACTGGAGAGTGGGCATGGTCAGTTCTGCGCACTAACTACATCCAGCATGTTAGCGCGGGTCCACCCAATGCCACCTTTATAGATAGAGTTTGGTGCATCCGTGCTAATGTGGCGTGCGTTAGTGGTTAGAGCCTGGGAACTGGCCCACACTAAATGTCATGGGCCCATGCTAGCTGGCAGTTCCTTTCACCTTGCTGCACCTTACGCCTGGAACAAACTACCTGTGTCTATATTCCAGGCGCCTTCTCTGATCCTTTTCAAATCCAGGCTGAAAACTCACCTCTTCGCCGCTGCTTTTGGATCTTGACTCACCAGATCTCCTTGTTTCTTTACCAGTCTCCCTTGTTTTATCCCTGCCTACACCTTCTGTGTTGTTTGTCTTGACTAGATTGTAAGCGCTGATGAGCAGGGACTCTCTCTTACATGTCTGTGCAGCGCTGCATATGACTTGTAGCGCTATACAAATGCTCAGTAGTAGTAGTAGTAGGGCTCCACATTTACTGCCAGGAAAATGCTGTCCACACCCCTAATAGTTAACACAATGGTGTTGTACCTAACGTGCCATGTATTTGAAGCTATTGAGCATTAAATGCAACACCTTAACGCCCTTTAGTAAAAGGCCCCGTTAGCATACTTTAGTTAAAGGTCCCTTAAGTTAGTAAAACAATAGTTAATAAAATTGACTAGGATAAAATATATTTATTGTACCAAATAGAGTAGACTGAAAAAACACATATAATAAATCACAAATCCCAAAACATCAATACATTAGACTTTAAAATAAGCACCGTCATCTCTGACTAAATCTATTGCCCAATATGTTTCAGCAAATGGCCTGCGTCAAGGCCCTTAGATATAATGGAAGTTGGTGTCAATCAGGGACAGTCATGAAATAGGGCAAAGGAAACCTGAGGGACAAAGGAAATGTAACACTAAGGAAGGAGACTAAAGGAATTCAAAACATGGAATAAAATTAAATTGAATTATTAAATAAAGAATGAATTTACCCTCAAAATAGGACAAGGTGAGCATAAAGGTGTACCACTGAAGAGTGGGTATCACCTAAGACCAAACCAAACATTATAGCTAGGGAATTCCCCTCTCATACCCATTAGAGAAAATCCCCAAATTCCAAAGTTAGAGTTAAGCAAAACCAATTCTGACATAACACCGTCTCAGATAAGGACGATAAGCTCTTGCATATGGCTTATGGTTATACTGCTCTTCAATAGACATAGCAGAACAGTGTATGATAAAATTAAATTATATCCATTACAGAAAGGAGGGAGATCCAAGATGGCAGTACTCTGGCTGATTTGCTCCCGCGCTGTTGCAGTCATGGGAAGGAAAGTTAAGCAGGTTCAGTGCCCTCAGCCTGATCTTTCTAAAGAGATGCAATGGCGAAGGCGAGAAGTTTTGATCCTACGACCATGTGTCCTGCAGCTGGGAGGGGGGGTTTCTTCTTGAAATTTCCATGTAAGGCTGTGTTAAATCGTATATTTTTGTTTTTCCTTTGCAATTACTTTCTTTTTTGCATGCTCATGATTCCCTTGGGGATGGGTGATCAGACCCTTCTAACTGTGCCATAATGTCTAACTGGTCGTATCAGTCAGTGTTCCTTTGATGTTTGACTATTTTGTTTTTTCTTAATCTTGGATCTCTAAATTGTGGGCTAGGGGATGAGAAGATACTGGGTATTAGCTTTGAGCCCAATTCCATACCCGACGTCCAGGCCTTCTGTGCATCCACTGGATGCATAGAGGGAGTCGTGATTCTGATCCCGCGGGGCACGTCTAGCCCCATGGGATCAGAATCGCGAACAGGCCTGCACGTGCAAGCCTTGCCCAACTAACTCAGACAGGGCTTTTCAATGGAGCCACGGCACCATGACGTCCGGTTGCCATGGCACCGTGGCTCCATTGAAAAGCTGCAATCCCGGCCACTGGCACAAACACTGCATTCCCCACAGCCCGACTCCTAATATGGCCTCCTAAGGCCAGGGTCAGGCTGCGGGTAATGTCCTCAGGCCCCCATTGCCCCTTCCGCGCCTCGGGCTCGCTGTCCCCCGGCGACTAGGGAACCTATTCCACCTCCAAGGTGGAATAGGTTCCTCATGCAAGTCACCAGCCCCGGATATAGAGGGCAGACATTAAAATCGGCCCTGTATGTTCAGAACTGACGACGGCCCACTGCCCACCCTATCGCTGCCCCCGATGCGCCCCTTTACTGCCCCCATCTAACTTCCCCATACAACGCACGGGGAAGGAGGATAGGGCAGGGAAAGGACACAAATAGCGGGGATGGACATCAAAATGGGATGTCCATCCCCGCTATTCATGGCTCAGAATGACCCTGTTTATATTCTGCTTATGGTGGATTTTTCCTTCTTCTGTATTTCGCAGATTTCCCACATTTTTTATCAAGTGATAAATGCTTGTATATTGTTAAAATTGCATAAATATACAATTTTTAAAAAGAAAGGAACTCCATTATACGAGATAGGAAAGCAAACGAGAGAAAGACATTACAGTATGAGGTCATCCACTGGTCCTGCCATGCTAACTGTTCAGACTTTCCCAAAAGCTTTGGTAGAGAGGAAAAAGAGAGCTCTAGTTTGTGTGTGGCAGATGTAACCGGTTTGTGTGCATAGAACCGAAAAGATGAGGGGAGATATTTGCAAAGACAGGTAATTTGGAAGACAAGTGTTTATGGTCTTATACCTCAAAATTAAAATTTTATATTGGATTCTGGAAGAAATGGGTAACCAGTGGTCCTGCATACATGGGTTTATTTTGCTTAATATGCCGCTTTTCTCGGTAAGCAAAGCAGTTTACAATAAAACCAAATCTACATGATTGAATTAATGTGCTTGATATAGGACCCTCAGCATGGTATTTTGGAGAGTTTGCAATTGTTTTCATTGAGAGGAAGGAAGGTCTGCATAAACGGATTTACAGCAATCTAACCAGGATATACCAAGGCTTAGAAGAAGAATTCTGTGGGCAGAGGCAATAAGGAAAGAGTGAATAGATCTAAACTGATGTAATTCAAGAAATGAACTCTTAATTGCTGAACTGAATTTTTTATGGAAGGAGAGATCCATATCAAGATAAACCCCTGAGTATTTGAACATGTTAGTAAGCTCAGTAACAGAGCCATCCAGTATGGGAGCTATGGATGGGATCGTCAAACTACCTGTACACCAAATAGCAGAAGTCTTCTTTAAATGTAACTTTAAAAAGTTTACAGTCAGTCATGCATCAACCTTAGCGAAGTAGGTGTTCAGATCTGAAAGATCAGGATTTCTGGAATCTGGATTTCGTCTGCATAATAGGCTGCAGCACCCTGATCCTGGACTAAGGTTGCTAATGGGGCTAAGATAGTGTTGAAGAATAAAGCCACTAACACTGAGCCCTGAGGGACTTCACAAATCAAGGGATGAAAAGATGATTTGTGAGCACCTATTTGCGCCTCAAAAAAACGGCCCGCTAATTATGAGGTAAACCGGTCAACCAGTGAAGCGCTGAACCTCAGAGGCTAATGTCATATAAGTGAGAAAGATGAATGTGAGGATCAACTAAACCAAATGCTGAAGACAAGTCAAGTTACAGTGAAGGCAAATTGTCCACGACTGAGTACTCTATGGCGCATGCTTACTAAAGGTCAACGCGCATTAGGTAAGTGCTGCAATGGCCCATAGACATGAATGGGTAGTGGCAGTACTTAACGTGTATTAACCTTTAGTAAACATGCCCCTATGAATTTCACTAAGGAGAGACACAAGTATAGTTTCCATACTATCAGCCGTCCAGAAACTGATTGATGAGGATGAAGAGTGGTTTTTCTCTCGACATGGGACCAAAGTTGTGTGAAAACTGTTTTTTTTTTCAGCCAGTCTGGGTAACTAAGGAAGATTTGACATCGATCTATAATTAGAGGGTCCAGGTAATTCTGTTTCAGATTTTTACAATGCCCTCTCTGCATAATTCCACAGCTTCTCAAGGTCAACTAATCAGATTGCTCATAAAACCTTCCATCAAACCCCAGATAATTCTTCCACCATCTGTATGACAAAGAAATCATTGCAGCATCAGGGAGGAATGCATCCTTAAGGGACCACTATCAAGAAAAACACTTTAAGGTATATATGAACAGAAATCTAAAAATATTTAAAAAAATAATAAGAGTTTAACATGAATCATGAAACTGAAATCCCCTGCTATAGGAGTTTCATGGCCTCAAAAATAATTAAACTATAATCCTAGACATCAAGAATACCTTCTACATACAAGAAATGGGAAAGGGATACCTTTATTTGAGGAAAACAGCCAGCCGTTTGCCCAAAGTAAGAGAACAACTTCTGGATATTCTGGCAGCCAAGCTGTCTATAAACCCTGAGAGCTTGTTGTAAAGTGGCTAGCCATCACACTGAAGGTTAAACCCGGACGTGCAATGCTAGGGCCATATCTAGCCATCAACACTGAATATCCGAGTCGGCCACATAGTAGAGAAGAGTCCAGAAGGAGGCGCTCTTTGGCACAATGCAAGTACTATGCCCAGCATTAGCAGTAAATTTGAGAGACTGATATCATACTCCACATACCCTGGCTTAGAAATAAGGTTCTTCACTGCTGGGTAAGCAAAGTATATGTGGATGCAAGTGTTATTTGGAACCAGCAGGTGGCAGAATAACATAGACACATACATGCAGACTACCGATTCCAAAGAAACGCAATGTAACATGAAATTACTTTTATGACAGAACAGTGTCCTCTTTTCTTAGAAGGAGTAGCTGGAAAGAAGAAGGAAGCTTTTTGTTATGGTTTGAGACTTGAAGATTTTTTAAGTTATTTGACTTGCTTTGTGTCAATGCCTCCAGAACCTGAAGTTAGGAGCTTTCAATTCTGTATTGCTACTGGGGCTTAGGGAGAGAATAGAAAAGTAATAGCTGCTAATTGTCTTCCCTCTGCCAGCCACTGTTATTGGAGATGGAAGTGTTTAATAAACGGTGGAGCTCTTATTAAGTCTCTCGTTTCAGATTTAATAATTCATAACCTTTTGTGTTATTCCGTTCTCTAACTGCTGCAACCTTGGAGAGTTGCCAAGAGACTGGTGCGTGCAAGAGAGCCCCCCCCCCCCCCCGCTGCTTTGTATTTCAATAACCTTATAAAAGAACCACATGCTTGTTTTCAGAACCAAAGGGGCTCGTTCGTGCTGAAAGCCCTGGAGGGGATGTGACAGGGACAGAGGGGGCACAGGGGAGGGAAGGGGGAGAGGTAAAGCTAGCAAAGGGGAGAGGGGTGGAAGGAACTTTCAGGAGAATACAGAGAGCCACAAGGAAGAAAATAGGGGGCACTGGGGCAAAGGGGCAAGCGGAAGAAGGGTATGAGGGAAGAAGCAGCTATAAGGAAGGGCAGGACCAGCGTTACCATTAGCCAAACTACGCGGTCGCCTAGAATACCAGCCCTGCCGGGTGCCCATTGCCACTGCTGCCGACCCGCTCCAGAATCCTTTTAGAAGAACCTCGAAGTCCGAGTGTTGCCTTCAGCTGCAGCGCTCAGTGCTGTTTCTGCTTCCAACCCCCTCCCATTCCACCTCCTTTTGCATGGGGGAGTAGAAGCAAACAGGAAGTGAAAGCGGAGTGGGGCCGAAGCATGAACGGCACCAAAGCACGGAGGTGGAAGGTACCTGGCGCTTCAGTGCCATCTTGAAAGTATCGGCACCGCCGCATGTCGTGGAGAGAGGCGGCAGCAGCGGCAGTGGGCGCATAAGGTGACGCTTAGGACACCTCATATCCTTGCGCCGGCCCTGAGGGAGGGAGGGATGAGGCCGAAAGGACCATAAAAGAGAGACGGGATAAGGACAGAGGGGGGTATGGGAGGGAGAGAAGGAGAGGAAGGAAAAGGGTATTCTTTCCACCTCAATGGATGTCTGCCTGGGAGAAAATAACTGTCTGAAAATGTAAAGGAAGGGGTTAAAAGATACATTGAGTTCAAAAATGGGCCAGAACAGTCCAGGGGTTCTAGAGAAATAAGTTTCCCAAAATAATGGTCCAATGCATTTCTATGGGAGAAGGAGTTTCACCTTCTGCAGTATGGAACTCATGATTATACTGAAGCATAACAGGGGATTGCTCCCTTCAAATCGCCTCTACTCTCTTCTCTATCCTCCCGGTAAAAGACATACACAGATCCAACATTCACACACACACACACACAGAAATAAACAGATATACAGGACATATGCACACACACACACACACACACACGGATACATACATACACTGTCACACACCCAAACAACATACAAACAGAGACACACACACACAAACAAAAAAGGCACAGAAAGGGATTGGAAATAATTCCATGAGGCATGCTCAACATGCTTTTCCTCACCACGCATCCCGCCTCCTAGTGCTGCCACACCCCTACCCACAATGGCTTGTCATTTACTGATTCCAATGTGTTTTTCATTTTCTTTATTGTGAATTCTTTTGTGAAACCTAATGACTGAACCGTGTTTTTATTAATGGTTGCTATGTGTACTGCCAATTATTCCCTGCTGCCTTGGGACTGTGGTACCCTGTAGTTAAATTGTAGAATCTATCCTTTGAAATCTGTCGGCAGTGGTATCCAATGGTTTGATGCATTATGACAGTTGGTTTCATTGTATTATTCTTTCTAAAAGCACAGAAGGTTTGGGTACCTCTCCATTCACACCACCCCTCTCCTTTCTCTTTCTACTACTACTACTAGTAGCACTAGTAGGCATATGCATTTGTATAGCACTAGTAGGTATATGCACATAAGAGACAGTCCCTGCTCGACAGAGCTTATGGGCTTTTCAGTACACACATACAAATACCCACATGCAGAAAGATTGGAAAGCATTCCATAAGCCAAACTCCACATGCTTTCCCCACTTGTTTAAAATTCTAACTGTAATACTGATACCTGATAGTCTTATTCTATGCCCTGTAATTTTGGGATGAAGCTGAGGGATGGACACCCTGCAACTTCCTCTCATCCTTGCACTCCTTACATCTGTCTCCCTGGTCTATAATCTAAATGTAGGCTGCTGAGTGTGTATTTCTTCTCAGGCTGGCATAACCCATATGAGAAGCTATAAGAGCTTATAAAGAGCAGGTCGTGCTGGACTCGGTGGCAGTTCCGTGGCAACATGGTGGTGGGCACTGCCATAGTGGGGGTCAACCACCGGGTCGCACTCTTCCTCCCGAATGGTGTGAAAATTTCATGCCCCCCCCCCCTCCTGAGGTCACGCGACAGCAGCCAAGATCAGGGAGGGACTGGAATGTGGGGGATTGCGGCAGGCCCAGTCACTATTTAAGCACCGTGCCTGCAAGAGCTCACTCTCTGTAGGCAATTCTTCACCTGCCCCCACCCTCACACATTTGAAAGTGCGATATCACAGCTAATTAGTGCTGCCTGTTAGTTAGCATGACCAAAGCTTTGTATTTCACTGTCCCTGCAGCGGGCACCTCCCTACACTTGTTGCAACTTGTATGGGCACCTGAGCCAAAACATTATGGACTCAAATGGTTGATGGACCAATGAAAGCTCGGGCACTCTAGCTACCTGCAAGGCAGAGTGCCCCGACGAACTCTCTTTTGGGCAGCAGCCTGCCTGGCTCGAGGCAGCCCCCCCCCCACCACCTCCCGGCATGAGGAAAATTGATCCCAATGGGCACAGACCGTCCAGCAGCACCCGGCAATGATGCTTGGGTAGACCCAGGGACCCCCATCCTCTCTTTTCTGATTGTCTTGCATTTGCTATGTTGACTTTGACAATAAAGCTGTGGCTCAATTTCTATCCACAAGAGTTCTCCGTGTCTGTTCTTGCCTAAGTCACACTGTGCCCCCCACGTGGATCACGTCCCACCAGCCAACATTGTATCACTTCGTCTGCCACACCCTCCTTATTCCTACCAATTCTGTGGCAACTTCTCACTCTCACTGCTTACTGATGCCTCCTGTCGTCCTCACTGTCATCCTGTGGGTTGTGGCATTCTCACAATCTATGATATTGCAGTGTAGCTAAGAGGCGTTGAACAGGTCTGAAGGCAGTGGTAGAGCCTGCCAGGAGGTATCAGTGGAAAGAGGGACGTGAGAGGCAGAGGATGGATATACCAGGCACCCTCAGTGGGAGCTGATAGAAAGAACACTGCCTAAAGAATAATGCCGCCTGAGGGGTGATAGGTCTGTCAAATTTTGAAGCCACCCAGGGCAGCCAGAATCCTTGCACCTAACCTGGGGTACATCTGTCCAGGGAGCAGTGACTGCTTCAGTCCAGTACATAGTAACATAATAACATAAGGGGTCATTCTGGCCCACGAATAGTGGAGATGGACATCCCATTGGGACGTTCATCCCCGCTATTCACCCCCCTGCCAGCTCCATCAATACCCTCCCCGTATGTACAGCAGGTTTATAGGGGGAGGCCTAGATGGGGGCGGGAGGCGGCGTTCCGGAGGCAGAGCAAGGGTGGGGCCTGGACAGAACGTGACCCCGGATGTACAGGGCCGATTCAGAGGTCGGCCCTGTACGTCCAGGGCCTTGAATCTAGACAGGGAACTTATTCCACCTCGAAGTTGGAATAAGTCTCCCTGGATGGAAGCGAATCATGGCGCAGGACCCAGGGACACACATGAGGGGATGCAGGGGGTTCCCCACAGCCTGACCCAGGCCTTGGAAAGCCAGATTGGGGGTTGGGCTGCAGGGAACAGACATCCAGATTCGGCGAGCCAGGATTGCAGCTCATGAATGGAACCGCGGTGCCATGGCAATGGGACACCATGGCACCGCGGCTTCATTCATCGGACCAGCTTAGTTAGCTGGGTAGTCGCTGGGTCATACGGCCGGACAGAATCAGGTCCAGGCCTGCAAGTCCAGGTGCTAGATCCAATTCTGATCCTACGGGGCCTGCGAGATCAGAATCAGGTCTAACTTTGCCTGCCCGATTCTCCCTGGCCATACAGGGGGCTGGACATGCATTAATTGACTTGACTTCATAGTAAATGACAGAAAAAGACCAGCATGGCCCATTCACTTTGCCCCGTAAGGTCATTAGAGTTGTAACTACTGGTCCATACAGATCACTCCCCTGTAGGCTTTTTTTGAAGTATGAAAGTCATTTAATTTTTTTGTGAATAGAAATTCTCTATAATTTGTTTCCTTCTATATAGGGATCCTCTGTGTTTGTCCCATTCCATTTTGAATTCCGTCACTGTTTCGTATGTCACACCACTTCCATCGGGAAAGCATTCAAGGCGTCCACCAACCTTTCAGCTTCATTTCAAGTCCTCTGGCTCTTTAGTTTCCCCATCTTTGCAAAAAGTTTGTTTTTTTTCAAGTATT
The DNA here is from genome assembly GCA_033557465.1 of Ichthyophis bannanicus. Lineage (NCBI taxonomy): Eukaryota > Metazoa > Chordata > Amphibia > Gymnophiona > Ichthyophiidae > Ichthyophis > Ichthyophis bannanicus. Next base: position 52,397,807 of record CM066046.1, read on the forward strand.
TAAAGATCTGTATCTTATCCCCCCCCCCCTTCCTTGTCCCTCCTCACCTCTAGGATATACAGATTCAGGTCTTTGAGTCTCTTTTCATTCATCTTCTGGGGCAGATACCATATCATTTTGGTCACCTTCCTCTGAATCGCTTCGTCTTTTTATATCCTTCGTGAGCTACGGCCTACAAAACGGAACACAGTACTCCAAGTGAGACTTAACAGTGACTTGTACAGGGGCATTATCGCCCCTTCCTTTCTGCTGGTTATGCACCACTCCACGCAGCCTGCTATCCTTCTGGCCTGTCACATTGTTTTTCCACCTTGAGATCCTCAGACACTATCACCCCAAAGTCTTTCTCCTGGTCTGGGCATATTAGCCTCTCATCCCCTACTGCATATGGATTTTCTACACCCCAACTGCATCACCCTGCACTTCTTTGCCTTAAATCTTAATTACCAACATTAGCCCATTCTTCTCATTTTTGTAGATCACTTCTCACGCTACTGTGTAGATATGCCAACATCAGGACCAAAAGATCAAAAAGAGTGTCCATACTAATGCGAATACATAAGCATGTGTAGCAAAAGACAGGACATGTTTTATAAGAGGACTGCTGGCAATCCTTACAGCACTCTGTGCCATTGAAAATGTTGCCGTCCTTTGTAAACGGGGTAAAGGGAATGCTAATGTTGACTGGCTGCGCATCAGAAAGCAAAGACCTAAGATCTAATCAGATACCCTGGGATGCAAGTCCTGATGGGCCACACTCTATAAATAAAAATGTCAGTTCTGGCAAGGTGAAGTCCTGGAAGAGACAGATGGAGGTGAGCAGTGTTCTGTAAGGTTTGCTTTCTTTTTTTACTATAGTATTGTGCTGCAATCACTCAAGATGTGAGGTAAATGATATTTTGGAGGAATGTGCATAGGCCAAAGTTTTTTTGGCCTCTTTTCCGTTTAACTTTTTTAAACTGTTTTTTGGGCAATTTTCCAGTTTGTTTCACACATTTGTTCTTTCCAAGTTGTTTCCCTGTTCAATGTAAACTTGGGAGTGCCCTGCGGTCCTCGAGTCGTTCTGTTAACTGTAAACCGCACTGATGATAAGGAGCGCGGTATAAAAGAAATGCTAAAATAAATAAATAAATAACTTTGCCTCGCTTGCATTATTGATTTATTTATTTTGTGTATTTAGTTCACACATTTCCAGGGGGAGATTAAGGCAAGTTACATTCAGGTATAGTGTTGTTGTTAAGTTCCGTCGAGTCGGAGTCGACTCATGGCGACCCTCTGGATAGCTATCCTAAATTGTGTTCGGTCTTGAGTCAGGCAGCTCATTGTTGACAGACTGGTACCCGTAGCTGCTGTTATTGTATAGGTATAAGCTATAGTACAGAACTTTTAATGCATTCAAAATCAATTGTTCGCACGTTGATGCATAGGTTAGCATGCGTTAAACTGATTTGGCACATACTAAACATTTTAAGACTCAACCGTAGAATTTTGAGACCTGCCCCCAGGTAAATGATTTTGTAAGTGGCTCTCATCATCTGTGTGTATACAGGAACATTTAGAAGTATGCTGTCTAATTACGCATTTTTACAGGATTGTTTGGGGAGGGTTGATACTGGGATAATCATAATTGCTGAGTTTAATTATCAAAATCTTGCAGGAGAGAGGTAAATGCTTGAAAGAGAATTTGGGGGAAGGGGGACACAAGGCTAAAGGCTTTCCTAGGATGAAGAAAAAGCTGCTTCTTTCTCTCATATTCCAAAACATTTGCTGCTCTCTAAGCCCAGAAAATTGATGCTTTTTTGGAATAACTGAGGATCCTGGAATGATAGATTTTGGCCTGTTGTTTGGTCATTAGCACTACAGATGAACGGAACTAACAAACTTAAGAGGCAGCTCATCAGCCAGTATGCCCAACTTCTTTTTTTTCAAAGTACAGCATTGGGAGACTACATGTATGTCTGTAAGGAACGCTATTGAATATTTGGAGTCCTTTTTCTCTAGCGCTCTTTATAAGGTGTTAGAGAACAGGCTTGTACCTGCTGAAGACCTAGATGGCCGAAATGCGTTGGGGTTTCCAATAAAGTCTTTGTGACCACCCTCTACTGCACCCACTCCTGTTGTTTCTCCTACTGCCCTGTGGGTGTACTTTTGCTCCTTGTTGGACCACCTAACTACAACATTAACAATTAATACATGCTAACTGTCTGGTGCTAATTGTACCTAAATGTAATAAGCCTTGAAGTACCACTGGAAAGGGGCGAGCTAAATACTAATACTAAGTAAATAAAAATACACTCGCATTAATGGAGAATGCTGCACACATGCGTCAGGGAATGTTTCAGTGTGGTAATTGCTGGGAACATGCTGGGAACCCCCACCACCAGTTAGAGTGGGGTCATCACACTTACTGTGCATTAGATTTTCTCCAAACCTGTGGTAAGTACTAACCCTTGCAGCACTTTAGTAAATGAACCCCTTCGGTGGTCATTCTGATCCGCGAACAGCACCGATGGACATGCAGGCTGGACGTCCAACTGGCGCTCAGCTCAGCCACTGTATTCTGAAGCCAGCACTCCCCACATGTACACAGCGTTTGTGCGGGAAGCACTGGACATGGGCAGGAGGGGATGGTGCGGGGGCTGAGTGGGGATGTGGCCAGGTGCTGGAATGTACAGAGCTTATTCAGGAGAGGCCTCTGTATGTCCCCCAACACCCCGACAGATGCCTATGTTATTCGCAGCCACAGGTGGAATACAGGCCCTGCAGAGCATCCCACGTGTGGCGAGCCCCGTTTCCCCCCATGGTGCTGGCCGGCTGTGCCTCTGCGTGCCCGATCCTGTATCTGAACATAGCTTGCCTTGAGCTTCCACTGAAAAGGAATGAGTTAATGCAACAAAAATAAATAAAAGTAATTAGGAATGCTTGCCATTATTAAGAATGTATTTGTATATTTTTTTGTATTCTGATATGCATTTATTATGACTATGATTATGAATATATTATTTATCATAGCTTTCTTGTAAATCACATTGGATGGTCTGTTGATGGACCACAGAGGACGAATAAAAACTCCAGATTAGATTAGACTTCCTGAGCTCAATTTCCTGGAAGACACGCTGAAGGACTTTGCTTACATACAGCTAAAGAGTTCAGGAAGCGCCTTGAAATAGAAGGCTGACGTCAGGAGATACTAACGTGAGTTAAGTCCATTTATTTTCTGTGACTGTGTTCTATTTTTGCTCATTACTTCCCAGGAAACCCAGTGTATGCCATATATAAGCTTCCAGGGAAAATCTCCTTTTATCAAGTGTCGGCAAGGCTATATCTTGGATCTATCACAGAGAACAGAAACTTTATGGTCACCAAATAACACAGTAACATAGTTGACCGATGTATCCCAGTGTCTCCTTTTGTCTTTCATAGTGGCAGCAGCAAAGTGACACAGAGCCATCGTTGTGCACTTTTCCCCGTGGCCTCACCTCCCATATGGAAACCAATATAGTTGAGTATATGCTAATGGCCTCACATGCCTGTACAGGTCAATACTCTTGCTGCCACCACTATGACTGGGCATTAGATTGACCCCTATTTTAGTAAAAACAAGTCTGTGGAGTAGGGGTCACAGCAGAGGATTCGTGGGCCCTGTTCTTGATCTTGCCATCTTCTGACGTTCTGTGAAGAAAACTAATGTGTTTGGTTAAATATTAGCCAGTTGTAACAGCAGTAGGAAGAGCAACATTGGTTTAAGGTCTGGATGTTGGCCATGAGTTGGGCTTCTCAAACGTTTGGGGCAGAGTAAGCAGTAGAGGTCGCATTAGAATCAGTGCAGGGCAACGGTCACAGTTCAGCTGCTCCAGCACTGGCAAGGAAGCTGTGTGAGTGGCAAGGAAAGGGTTCAGACCCATGTGAAGTGGGGAAAGAGTTCAGGTCACCTGGGCACTGTGAGAGTTACAAAAAAGACATTTTTTTAACCAGTAGAGGTAATATCAAGTACTGGCACAGATTGATAACATCCCACGAATACATAATAGCCATCATGTTTGCTCCTAGACTGAGCTATGATGCTAAATGACTCCTCTAAGCAAGAATCTGATTCTCCCCCTGACTGGAATCACTCAGTGGAACTTCCCTTCATTAAGAATCCTTTTTTAACCTTGGCAGACCTTCAGTTTTACATTTCTCTCATTATCTTTCAGGACCCTTAGGATTACCCCTGAAATTTTGATAATTGAATTAAACAAAGATGCTTATTCCAACATCAATCCTACCAGAACAATCATGTCATAATGCATTCTTGGACATCGTACTTTTAAATACTAAACATTTTATGGTCCACTGGGTTGCAGAATCTGAAGCAACATGGTTTTACCAGTGGCAGGTCGTGCCAAATGCATCTGATTGATTTATTCAACTGGGTGACTAGAGAACTAGATGGAGGGCATGCGCTAGATATGGTTTACTTAGATTTCGGAAAAGCCTTAGATACGGCTCTTCATAGGAGGCTAATAAATAAATTGGATGGATTGGGGGTGGCTCCCAGGACAGTCAACTGGATCAAATATTGGTTAATGCACAATGGCAAAGGGTGGTGGCAAATGACGTCCATTTGGAAAAAAGAAAGATGAATAGTGAGGGTACCTTAGCGGTCAGTCCTGGAGCTGATTCTGTTCAATATCTTTCTGAGCAATATTGTCAAAGGGTTGGAAGAGTCAATTTGCCTTTTTGCGGATGGCACAAAGATATGCAACAGAGTAGACACTCCACAAGGAAAAGACAAAATGAGAAGTGATCTACAAAAACCTTCAATGTGAAAAAGTGCAGAATGATGCACTAGGGGTGCAAAAACCTGAGGGAGCTGTATGCGATAGGTGGGGAGAGACTGGTCTGCATGGACCAGGACAAAGACTTTAGGGTGATAGCGTCTGAGGATCTCAAGATGGCAAAACAATGTGACAAGGTGGTGGCCAATACCAGGAGAATGCTAGGCTGTATAGAGAGGGGCGTAACCAGTACTACAAAAGGAGGTGACAGAAGCTGGTAAAGCCTCACTTGGAGTATTATGTTCAGTTTTGGAGGCTGTACTTTGCTAAGGGCATCAAAAGGCTGGAGTCAGTATAGAAGAAAGTGATCAAAATGGTAAAACCTTAAAATGGTAATCTCAACTTTCCCGCATCCAGAATACAGCTGTTCGCATCCTCTCCCATGCATCCCGCCTTGATCATGGTACCCCCCTTCTCATCCACCACCATTGGCTTCCTGTCTCATATCGCATACAATTTAAAATTCTTATCTTTGTGCACAGAACTATCCACACTGGTGTTCCACTATACCTCACAGATCAGATACATCTTCACACTCCTCACCGTTCTCTCTGCTCTATACACTCCAACCGCATGTTCCTCCCTTCCCCGTCCCAGGCCCATCTAGAATCCACACGATCCTCCGCTTTTTATTTCCTCGGGCCTCGCCTCTGGAACTCGCTCCCCCCTGCCCTCCAATTAGATCCCTCTTTCAAATCCTTCAAAACCCAATTAAAAGCACACCTTTTCTGTATGGCATGCAATCTCCCTCTCCCCTCCTCTCCCCCTGCTTCTCTCCTTCCTCAAAGAACAACATAATTAATCTTTTTTTTGTGTTTCTCGGCTGTCCTGTTTTCCTCTTTTCTGATCTCTGTCCTTTTCTCCTCCTTTGCAACTTTTAAATTGGCGTTCTCTTTCTTTTTCTGCAGCATTTTATGATTTTTATGATTGTAAACCGCTCTGACACTCTGTGATGGGCGGTATATAAAGCTTTAAATAAACATAAACATAAACAAGAAATTTCGATCAAAAGATATTTGAAGAGAGACTGGAGGCCCTAAATGAAAGGAAGGACAGAAGAGATATGATACCGACTTCTAAAGACTTGAAAGGTATTAAAGAACAAATGAGTCATTTTCAAATGAAAGGAAGTTCTAGAACCAGAGGACATGATATGAGGCTGCAACGAGGTAGAATTAAAAGCAACATCTTGAAATACTTCCTCATGGAAAGAGTGGTGGATGCCTGGAATACCCTTCCACAGAAGGTAGTGGAAGCAAAAATGGTGCTGGAATTCATAGAGTGAGATAAGCAAAAAGGCAAGAGGATAGAAACTAAGTATAGAGCACATCAGCTCAAAACAGATGTGAAATGACTGTTTCACTTCTAAGAATCCATGGGGAAAGTAACATGATGACATATGGCTGGGGCGGTATGCTCAAGTGCTTCTACGGCAAGCAAAAATTTGAAGCCTAAGCGGCAGAAGGTCATGCCATCATTCACCTATATGGTGGGGGCAAGGTCTTCGTGCCCGGTGAAAAGTTTGAATGGGGGGAAGTTGGGCCAATCACAGCTCACATAACTGAATAGGGTCTCTTCATCCATTGAGTCATTGTGGGCAGACTGCATGGACCATGCCAGTCTTTATCTATCATCATCTACTATGTTACTATATATTACATAATGGAGGTGATCTTATAAAGTCAACATTGTACATCTATGGCAGTTTACAAGCATTATGACGTAAAAGTGCACACATTAACATGAAGGCACATACTTTGAAGTAGGCATAGCCAGGGGCATTGTCTGGGTGGACTGTGGGTGGAGTTTACAAATACTGATTATAAGATGCCTTAATCTAGGTGTGTACTTGCAAACTTTATGGAGAAGATGTCTGAATTTAACGCACAACCTCTGCCACTTACACTAGTATTTTATAAGGGCAAATAGGCACCTACTTGTCTTTGTAAAATAGGCTTAAAATAGGGGCATTTTAGCTGTCAACATAGGTGCCTGTAATAAAATTATCCTCGATGAGACAGGAAAGGCACATAGGTATCTACATTGTGCCTATTTTATGAAGACCAACCACACATAACCAAATATCCAAAATGTGAGGTGGCAATATGGCCCAGTATATAAAATAATAAGATGATTCCAAGAGAATAAAGGTTATCTAATGAATCTAAATTACTCAGCAATGATAAATCATTTGTTATAAAATCAAATGCTATTCTCAACAAATGCAGCATGGACCTGATGACTTTAATAGTGGAGAAGACAGCAGGAAATGATGATGAGTTAAAGAGACCAAGAGCTACTCCGGAGAAGAAGTTGAAACAGGAGTTCTCTACTGATAAGTATGAGAAGGACTGGAATACTTTTCATGATGAATTGAGGACATTAAAGATTAAGAAATTTAGATGCGATGAAAGAGATTACCATATGGGAGCAATATATACTTGGATGAGTAAGGAGAGAGAGATCCAGGAAGACTTGATGATGATGATTGATGACGGATTGTATTTTGATGACCTTCATCCCTACAGAAGTATAGGAAAAATTCCTCTCTTATATGCTGCTTGAATGTAGGGATGATTTTAAATCATTTCTACATTAATAAAAATAGTAAAATAGGACCACTGAAACTCAGTTCCACCTAGAATATACTGATGGATCAGGTACAATAAGGGGTCCAAGAAATAATCTTTATCTAGTGTATGATGCTTTTCTGGATTTGTTTGGGTGAGGTGTTTTATATGTGAATATTTTATAAAGACAACGTGTGTACCTGTGTGCCTTCATAAATTGTCCTAGCCAAAAATTTCCACACAGTTACCTCTGTTCTGAGGCAGGAATAACTTTGTGTGTGTATGTGCTGATAAAAATTGGTGCATATATAAGAACATATGATATGCCATCAAGCCCAGACCTAGGGTCCATCAAGTCCAGTATCCTGTTTCCAACAGCAGGCAATCCAGGTCATAAGTATTTATCAGGTTCCCAAAAAGGTACCCAGATTCCACATTGCTTATCCCTGGGTAAGCAGTGGATTTCCTTGGTCCTCTTTAATAGTTTACGGACTTTTCCTCCAGGATCTTGTCCAAACCTCTTTTAAACACAGCAACACTAACAGCTTTTACTACATCCTCTGGTAGCAAATTCCAGAGGTTGATTACACATTGATTGAAAAAATATTTTATCCGATTAGACTTAAATAGGTTACATTGTAGCTTCATTGCATGTCCAGAGTGGATGGTAGTAAAGCTAACCCAAATGAGCTCACCCAAGGTGTATCCCAAAGTTCCGCACTATCTGCTCTTCTTTTTAATATATTCATACAACTCAAATGCAATATCATCAAATCATACAACATTTTATACCACATATATGCTGATGATATCATGCTATATGCTCCATTCATTACCCTACAACCTGTGTATTCTTCTCTAATAGAATGCTTTACAGCTAACTCTAAATGGCTAACTTCTCACAGCCCACTCATAAGACAAAAGTCCTCCATGTTACCAAAGACACAAATTTCACACCTCTGACACATATTGACAGACTAGGGGCACAACTTCAAGCCAAAACCCTAGTACGCTATCTAGCAGTCACTTTGGATCAAAGCCTAACCCTCCAGCAACACATTAAGAACACCATCAAGCTGACGTACCAGAAAATAAAAACAGTTTGGGGTCTCCAACCGCTCCTGGACCACCATGACTTCTGCACAGTATTCCAGGCCATGGTCTTGTCACACATGGACAAAATCAGTGTGCCATCGGCAGCAGGGAGCAGAAGATAAGCTCCTCCTGCTCCCCCCACCAAGGACCAATCAGGACTGCACTGGCAATTTCAAAATCAGGGCACTGCCATCTCCTGCACACAACCCTCAATTGCCATAGGCAGCAGAGAGCAGAAGGTAAGCCCCTCCTGCTCCCCACCACAAAGGACCAATCAGGGCTGCACTGGCAATTTCAAAATCAGTGCACCACAGGTGTGGCTGCACCTGGCAGGCCCACAATTGAGGCCCTCACCAGAGGGCCCTTTGACATGGCCCTTAGGTGAGGACCATAGGCAGAGACCAGCAGATATCTTCCCAGCGTATACCAACATCCCAATCATCATTGGAGTAAAGGAGCAGGCTAGATAGACGCCTCCCCACTCCCCCTCACCAAGGCCAATCGGGCTGAAGACTGCCTCAAAATAGCCACATTACAGCTACATAACCAACCCCAGCAGAAACAACCAACCCATGCATCTCCACAACCAACCTCACAAGGTTTAAAATCATAAATTGCTCCAAAAAGGTCTCAGCCAGTTGGATGGAAGAATAATAAACTATTTGAGTTCTACCAGCCAATCCACAACCACCCAACTGAGTAAGGTACCAATGCACAACACCACCATGTTCTCTATATATGCAACTCTTTATGGTCTGACCACTGCCTTATCAACTTCAGTCTTCCACCCCTCATCAGACTCTCCCACAGCCCAACAAAACCAACAAAGAGAAGATTCAAACAATTCAACAAAGAAGACTTCCTCAACAACACACTCCCTATTTTTGATGACAGAGCAAACGACCCTGAAACTTATGGAGCAAGACCATCCAGACAGCTCTGCAGCTTCAACCAACCTACATCACAAGTCCAACAAAACCCCATGGTGCACACCAAAACACCGGAGAATCAAAACCTGCCTACGTAAACTAGAAAGAAAATGGCAAAAAACCAAACACCCCACCAACCGCAACCTCTACATGAATCTGCTGGATGAATACAGGACCTCAACAGACAATGCAAAAATACAATACCACTCTAAGCTAATCAACTCATACCTCGACCATCCAAGGGAACTCTTCAATATTGTGAAACAATTAACTAAACTCCCAACCAAGCCTATACCAGGTAATACAATCAACCCTCAGCAGCTAGCGGACTACTACAACCACCTACAAAGACATCCTCAGCTATGAGATCGCTCCTCACCCCAGCCATCTACCACCACAGTTTACTGGTCATCATTTTACCCCATAAGCACAAACCATATTGACATCATCATCTCCTCACTCATCACCACTACCTCTCCTCGTGATCCATGTCCAGTCTCCTGGATCAAGGCAACGAAAACAACAGCCCTATCATCATTAAATTCACCTAAGCATCCCTTACCCAAGGACTCATGCCTAACAGTCTCAAATCAGCCTTTATCCACCCAATACTCAAAAAACCCAACCTCGACCCAATGGACCCTACCTCATACAGACCCATCACTAGCCTCCCTTTCATGGCCAAAATAATAGAAAAAGTGGTATGCCAAAAACACCAGGATCATATAGAAATTAATGCTCCACTTGACCCCCACAACATGGCTTCTGTCCCTACTACGGAGGCGAAACCCTCTTCCTCTCCCTCCTAAACAAGCTCATCCAAGGCATCCAGCCTGTGCAACAAAGATTTATCTTAGTTTTCCTCAATATCTCAGCTGCTTTCGACTCAGTAAATGACACTATCCTTCTCCAATGCCTCCAATCTATCAGAATGCAGTATACAGTGTTGAACTGGTTCCAATCCTTCCTGTACAATCGTCAGCAGCAAATTAAGATGAGAAACATCTTCTCCTCCTCATTCACACAAACTCAAGGCATCCTACAAGGCTCCTCCCTTCTCTTCCCTGCTCTTTAATATATATCTGCAACCACTCTGCTAGATTATCAAGTCCCACAACTTACTATACCACATCTATGCTGATAACATCCTCATCTATGCCCCATTCAACACCAATCAACCCACATACGCACAGTTACAACTCTGCTTCTCTGAAATTTCACAATGGTTCACAAGTAACCGCCTCACCATCAACTACAAGAAAACTGAAGCCCTCTTCATCACTAAGGACAGTATGTTCACTCCCCCTGCAATCATAATTTTAAACAACACTCATTTCAAGGTACAGCAAGAAATAAAATACCTCGATATCACGCTTGACTGCAACCTCACCTTCAAAAAAGTGAAAAAAATGGCAAACCCAATCTTCTATAAGATCCACACTCTCCAACACCTCCACCCAATCCTGGACTCCCCCCTCCTACTTCAGATCAGCACTCCAAACAGCAATCCTTCCAATCCTCGACTACTGCAACTCTATTTATCAAGGTCTCCCACAATCAACCATTCTTCCATGATGTACGGCTTTCCATACCACCACACATACCCTTCTGGCAGCCTCTAAACAAGAACACATTACCCCCATCCTCAAGCAACTCCACTGGCTTCCCCTCAATAGTCACATCAAATACAAATCTTTAATGTCAACCCACAAAGTACCATTTGGCCTCTCCTCCTCCTACCTTCTCAGCCTTCTCCATCCCTTCCAACCAAACAGAGCCAGCCGCCAATCCAAGAGCAACACCCTGATCAACCCCCCACTCACCCACCCAGCAGACTTGCTCAAGGGCATTTGAACTGTATACACCAACCCTATGGATCTCTCTCCCCACCACCATCAGATGCATCAAAGACCTTTCCTCATTCAGGAAGCATCTGAAGACTCATCTATTCATCGAACACTATGGTCCTGTAACATAACCCCACTCACCCATGCACCCCAACAAATACAAATCATAGTATAGAATGATGAGGTGGAGCTTGACCGGGTGCAAGATGGCTGCTTGATTTTCACTCTCCCTACAATCCTGCCATAAATCCTGCTCTCCCCACGTACTGTGGAAGCAGTTGTACTCCCTAAGTAGCATATTGAAGAGGGATGGCTATGGGTAAACCCGGTCAGCTGGAATTTGGCATTGCCTCAAATACCGGAGTTACAAGACAGAAACCGGACCCCCCCCCCCCCCCTTCTCCTCAAAAAGTGACGGGCTTGCGAGAGAACGTGGATGCCATGCAGGAAGTACTTGCTGAGATCCGTGTGGTAAAAGAGCTTGTGGCGGCTAATGGAGAAACGTTATCAGGAGTGCAGGCTGATATAATAGAATTAAAAGAGATGAAAGAACAAATTATAGGGCTGTCGGAAAAATTGGCCGGCATTGAAAGCAAAGTCGAGTGCCATGAAGAGCACTTGAAACTCACTTTGGCCAACAGTAAACGTATCAGTCAACTAGAACGCAGCCTGGAGAACCTCAACAACCGAACGTGCAGGAACAATGTCCGTCTAGATGGTATACCTGAGGGCACTGAAGCTGGCAATATGATAGCCTTCCTGGAGCAAACATACCTAAGATACTTCAACTGGAATTTGCCCTGCTACTCGAGTTCGAAAGAGCTCATCGTGTTCCTGTACAGGCTGGGCCACAAGGGCGTAACCTGAGACCTATTATCATGCAGCTGCTGAGACACCAACAAGCCATAAAAATTATGGCTGCGGCGAAGGCCTTGGCGCCGGGTAGATTCGAAGGCCATAATATTGCCTTTTTCCCAGATTTCAACAAATCTACGGTTGAGAAACGAAAGCAGATGCTGGCTCTCAGGTCACGTCTCCAACATCTCCAGACCCGCTATGGACTATTCTCTCCCGCTCATTTCAGAGTGACATTGCATAATCAGATGCGCACATCTGAAGATCCACAAACCCTGTTAAAGTTCATTGAGGAGCAAGAAGCAACGCTGATGCGGTAGAGCCTTATCTTCTTTTCCAGTCAAGAGCGGCACTGGCCGGGTCAGAATCTGTTACAGCCCGGAGGTGAACCAGGAGCTTGTTAGCAAATATAGAACTCTCTTTTCTCCAGTAATTTCTATATGTACGGCCCTACTATAGCTTTTATTATATTATATGCAGGGTAGTGAGAATGAGATAAGGGAGGTAATTATACCAGGATATGGCTATCATTTTGGAGGTGTTTCTATTACATAGCATAGATAATATCAAGATACGTATCCTAAAAAGGATTATAATTTTAAAAAAAAAAGTGTGTTGGAGTGAAGTCAAAAGAGGTCCGGCTAGGGACAGCTTTTTATGGTGGGGTGGGTTTACAGAATTGGGTTCAAACGGGGTTGAGGAAAGTCAAGGGGTAGCCTTGCTCTGGATGGCTTACCTAGGATCTGTTTTTGGGTTGAGGTTCAGGATATCTCCATGTGGGAGGGATCGGTACACAATGTTTGATATGTATGATGTGAATCATGTTGAAAGCCCTAGTATGTTTGCTAAGTTGCTAAGCATGTACAATGGGTTCACTTAAAATACTTTCCTTGAACGTAAAGGGAATCAACAATCCAATTAAACGGAAAAAAATCCTACTATACTGCAATAAGGAAGGGGCGGATGGTATCCTACTCCAAGAAACTCACTTGGCTTTAGGAGAAGCAAAAAAGATGGGTGCAGGACAATTTGTGCTGGTTGGGCTAGCTGAGGCCTGCCACAAGAGGAACGGGGTATTAATTTTGGTCAGGAAGGCATTACAGCCGGTTGTCAAAATGGCCCGAGCTGACCCCGGTGGGAGATGGGTGAAGGTCCGGATCCAAATTGGTGAACGGAAACGCGGCATAATGAATGTCTATGGCCCAAACTCTGATGATGTGTCCTTTTACCACAAGGTCACGGAGGAAATACAGGAATTAGCAACCTGTGAACTTATACTAGGGGGGGATTTCAACCTGGTGATGGATGCTCTGATAGATCGGCAACCCTATAGATCCCTCAGACCTAGCCATGCTGCCGCGGTGCTTAAAGCCATGGCTCAGGAGTTTAATTCGATTGATATTTGGCGATTGTTCTATCCCACCCAGAAGGAGTCTACTTTTTATTCTCTCCCGCATGGATCGCATTCTAGGATCAACTTCTTCTTAATCTCTAAGTCCCTTGTCACATGGGTTGAGGAGACAAAAATTGGGGTTATCACAGTCTCGGACCATGCCGCTGTCCTTTTGACCATTGCAATAGGTACAGTCCCTTCAAGGGGCCCTGGGTGGTTCTTCCAAAGATCGTTGCTAGAAGACACGATCTTTCGGGAATCTATGAAGAGTGCAATTAAGGAGTATTTCGCGGTAAATCTCCCTGAAGATAGGGCTGGATGGGCATGGTGGAAGGCATTTAAGGCCTTCATCCGCACTAAGATCACAAGTTTCTCTATTAATGCGGCAAGGCAAAGGAAGGTAAAATTGGTGGAGCTTGAGTCTCAAATCCTTGCAGGTGAGAGACTTTTGAGGTAGAGAGCAGAGCCCTGCATTCTGCTTCGCCTGCAAAAGTTAAGATATCAGTATAATAACATACTAAGCATGGAAGCTGAAAAGCTTTCACATGCAATGAAGGCAAGATATTATCGGGAGCAAAACAAGTCTGGTAGACTTTTGGCTTCAACTTTGAAACCTTGAGCTGAGAGAACTAAAATTGCTGCAATCCAGACGGATAAACAAGAATTACTCACCAAGAATGCGGACATAGCTGAAGTCTTTAAGTCCTTTTATTCTGGGTTGTATTCTTCCAAGGGTGGGAACAATGGGAAAGCATGTGATGATTTTCTGGAACACATTCCACATCCTAATCTTTCCGCACAACAAGTTGTGAAGATGGATGCTCAATTCTCTAAGAGCGAACTTCGTGCCGTCCTTAAATCCGCAAGGATGGGTAAAGCAGCTGGTCCTGATTGGATTCCCATCGAATTTTATCAGGTGTTTCAGGAGGACCTACTCCCCTATTTGGTCAGATACTATCAACTTCTGTATGAGCAGGCTCCGTCAGTGGGTGGATTTAATGCGGCCACAATTGTGGTCTTAGAGAAACCGGGCAGAGACCCGCTCAAGGTGGAGAATTACAGGCCTATTTCGCTGTTAAATGCAGACTACAAAATATTTGCCTCAGGCATGGTGAGCAGATTGGCAAAGGTATCTCCGGATTTAATCCACCCCCTTGTCGCCGATCCTGTTTAATTTGGCATTGGAGCCCTTGGGGCTATTGATCAAACACTCAGAGAGGATTCAGGGCATAACGGTAGGGGATCTCCAGATAAAGCTATCAGCTTATGCTGACGATCTGTTGCTCTTCCTGCAACCTTGCTCCATGGTAGAGATATTAAAGATCATAGATAATTACTAAGGGGTATCTGGCTACAAGATAAATTGGTCTAAGTCTGTGGCCTTTCCAATGAACAGAGCTACTTTTTCTGAGGGCATAAAGGATTTCCCATTTATATGGGAAGTGAAGGAGATTAAATATCTCGGGGTAAGGTTTTGCTGCTCTCTGGAGGAGACTACCCAGCTTAACTGCAAACATATAGAGGATCTGATCCAGTCCTTTGCGATGAAATGGTCTCCCTTGCATTTGTCCTGGTGGGGCCGGCTGGAATCTATAAAAATGGTCCTGTCTCCTAAGATAAACTACATCCTGGAAATGCTTCCGATCTCCCTACCACATAAAGCATATAAAGGATGGGAACGGTCACTTAATGCCTTTTTGTGGCAGGGTAAACCCCCCAGGATTGCACTTAGTAAGCTGAAAGCGAACAAGGACAATGGTGGGGTAAACTTCCCGGACTTCAGGTGGTATCACCAGGCTTTTTTACTTAAACAAGGTGCACTGTGGTGCCCGAAGGAGATTCTGGGACAGCGACTGATATGGGTAGAGGTGGAAAAACGGTTGGTAGCGCCGACACCGTTACACTTGCTGATTGGTATGAAGTCTCTAGCCTCCTCTGCAGCCCTTAGGGTAGTCGTGGCAACCCAAGAAGCCTATAACAACATGGCAGGATACATGGGGGCAGATAACCCGTTGTCCTTTTCGATGCCAATATGGCAGAACCCCATGTTCAAAATTGGGCACAAAACAATAATGTGGAGAAACTGGCAAGCTAAAGGAATCTGGACTTTAGGTCAATTGGTTCAGGTGGACGGTTGGAAATCTTGGGCTAGTCTACAAAAGGAGTTTGATCTATCAGAGAATTGTCAATTTCAGTGGATCCAGCTAAAAAGCTGCCTGTCAAAAGCCGGGATGATAATCAAAACCTTATCGCAGGAATGGGCCTTGCAAGAGTTGGCCCTATCTTATAAGGCAGGCGTGGCATCAAAATTTTATGCCCGCTTAAGAGAGAGTGCCCAATCTGTACCAGGGAATCAGAAAAGTTGGGAAGCTGACTTAGGTACTCATATCTCATCTCAGAATTGGGCATTAATGTGGTCCAAAGACAGCAGAGTTTCCAAAACAGCGGGAATAACACAAACCTTATACTTTTTGCTGCTTCGCGCATATATCACTCTCAATCGGCTCTCCAGGTGGAACCCGGAAGTTGGTAATTTATTTTTTGTCTTGTTCACTTTATCCAGGAACTTTCAAGCATATGTTTTTTGATTGCCTTTATGTTCAGAATTTTTCGTTTTCAGTCTGGGAAAAAATTCTGAAGATTTTGGGTTTTCGGGCCCCCCTTACTTGGCAGCTAGTGATTCTGCGCTCTACATCGAGTAATATACCAATTATCAAAGGAAATCATTTCCTATTTGATTTTCTTGTTGCTAAGCTCTAAAATTGATTATGGTTTGTTGGAAAGACTCTAACAAACTGGATGTTCACCAATGGTGGAACATGCTAAGCCTATGAGATCAAAGACCTTGGTGTGATTATCTCTGATGATCTCAAGGTGGCAAAACAGTGCGACAAGGCGATGGAAAAAGCCAGGAGGATGTTACAAAGAGGGATTAGCAGCAGAAAGGAAGAGGTACTTATGCCACTGTACAAGTCGCTGGTGAGGCCTCACCTGGAATACTGTGTTCAGTTTTGGAGACCATATCTTGCAAAAGATGTAAAAAGACTGGAAAGTGTTCAGAGGAAGGCGACCAAAATGATTTGGAGCCTGCGTAAGAAACCTTATGAGAAGAGACTTGAAGACCTAAATATGTACACTTTGGAGGAGAGGAGGGATAGGGGAGATATGATTCAGACCTTTAAATACTTAAAAGAGGAACGATGAACAAACAAACCTCTTCCAAAGACGGGGAAGCTGCAAAACTAGAGGGCATAACATGAAGCTTCAAGGTGGAAAATTGAAAGGCAATGTTAGGAAATATTTTTTCACTGAAAGGGTGGTGGATGCTTGGAATGCTCTCCCGATGGAAGTGGTGGGGGCAAACACAGTGACGGAATTCAAAACAGCATGGGACAAGCACAGCGGATCCCTTTACAGCAACAGGATAAAAACAAAATAAACAACCATCTAACTTCTCAACAAATAGGGGTGTCCTACATGGAGTGGTGGGTCCACCCCTAAACAAAGACAGCAGAGGGGTGACCTGCACAGAGCGTCAGGTGCACCTACGTTTGCCGTATTGCTGGGAAGACTGGATGGACCATGCTGGTCTTTATCTGCCGTCATTTACTTTGTTACTATGTTACTATATGCCAGCTATGAAAAGGCGCAGGAGCACATGCTCAATAAGGGGTGCCCGAGCAGTATGAAACTGAGAGACTCTCAGTCCAAGAATTTGCAGGGTATTAGAATCGACCGGGGTATATCTTCAAACAAGTGGTTGATGTTAGACGAATATGCTGCAAAAGAAGAATACGTATGTAATATTTTAAGTTTCTACTACTGGGGCTTGAATGTACAATCTGGATCATTTAATGGCTACATTATTGACTCACATGGAGACGGGAAGGTTGGGGGGGAGGTTGGGGAGGGATGGGAGTTCTCACAATTAACTGTTACTGTTGTATTGTTATATGTATTGTGTGTAGTGTTACGAAAATTTAAATGAACGATTTAAAAAATCATTGTATACAGTTAAGTTATTTGTACATAGTCAATGTATACACTCCTTGTTCTATTGTAACTTTGAGTTGTTTGTAAACCGCTTTGACCCGGTGAAAAGTGGTATAGAAGCACAGCGAAATAAATAAATAAATAAATAAATAAAATTGTAATATCATCCTCCAAGGTCTACCAGCATACACAATACACCCAATATAGATGCTACAGAACACAGCTGCTAGAGTTCTTACAGGAGCATCCAAACAAGAACATATAATGCCAATACTTAAAATACTTCACTGGCTCCCCATTAATGCCCGAGCCAAACACAAAGCCTTCATTATCGTCTTCAAAGCCTACCACCAGCTATCATCTGAATACCTACAATCCCTACTCCAGAAAACAACAGCAGATAGGCCTAGAAGAGCTAGCATGCAATCCACACTTATCATTCCGCTAATAAACCGGAAAAGCACACAGGCATCATCAAATAGGGTATTCTCCCTATTTTCACTGAAGATCTGGAACAGTCTCCCAGACAACATCCAAAAAGCCCAAAACCAAAAACCTGGAAGACTTCCGCACAAAGACAAAGATATATCTATTTACTGAACATTTTGGAAATGTGCCTACCTAAATTATGTCCTCAGCTGTTATAAATACATAGAAATTAGTACCCTTCCTTACCCCCTCTTTACCCCTACTCTCTCCCAGGGCTGACTCAAGGGTTTTTGCTGTCTCAGGCAGAAACCCTGGCCATGTCGCGCCCCCCCCCTCCCCCTGCCCCCCAGCTGCCACCGCCACTGCAGATTCCGTTTCAGGAGGGAGAGGTGGGCAGCGTTTCTAAAAGCGGTGTCGAAAAGCAGCTGCTTTGGGAAATACCGCCGCTGCCTGTCTGCCCTTCCTGATATGGAATCAGCAGCAGCTGGGTGGGGGGCAGTGGCAGCAGCAGATGGGGGGCGGCGCATTCAGGTATGTGTGCCGCTGCTGCCCTACACCTGGGCTAGCCGCCCTAGGTGGCTGCCTAGCTTACCTTGTGGATGGGCTGGCCCTGCTCTCTCCACCAAGCTCTCTCCTCCCTCCCCCCCCCCCACCTATAGCATATAAGTCCCCCTATGCACCAATGTTATATCCTCTACAGGATTATGTATATAGGTTCTCTCTGATACCACTTCTAATTACCCAATTCATATGATTAATGTTATTTTAGAGTTATTGCAAATGTTTCATGTGCATTACTATTCGACTTGTTCCACGTAAAATGCCCTGACACTCTGAAAGGCGGTATAGAAAACTAGCTAAATAAATAAATAATAAATAAATGTCCCCTAGTCTTTCTACTTTTTGAAGGAGTAAACGACAAATCTATGTTTACCCGTTCCACTCCATTCATTATTTTATTGACCTCTATCATATCTCCCCTCAGCCATCTCTTTTCCAAGCTGAAGAGCCCTAACCTTTTAAGCCTCTCCTCATAGGGGTTTCCTTCCATCCCCTTTACCATTTTCGTGGTTCTTCTCTGTAACTTTTATAATTTTGTCATATCCTTTTAAAGATATGGTGACCAGAATTGCATACAATATTCAAGGTGCAGTTGCACCATGGAACGATACAGAGGTATTATAATATCCTTTGTTTTATTCTCCATTCCTTTCCTTATGATTCCTAACAATCTAATTGAAACATAAAAAACATGATGGCAGAAAAAGACCTATCTAGTCTGCCCTTCCATATCAACTACAATAGTGCCCTTTTTTCCTTTAGAGATCCTCTGTATTTGTTCCTTGCTTTTTTGAATTCAGATACTGTCCTCGTCTCTACTACCTCCACCTGGAGACTATTCTACAGTCTACCACTCTTTCCATAAAGAAATATTTTGGCATATTACTCCTGAGTCTATCCCCTTTCACCCTCATCCTATGTCCCCTCGTAGCACAGCTTGCCTTCAGTTGAAAGAGACCCTCCTGTGCATTTATGCCACGGAGGTACTTAAATGTCTCTAACATATCACCCCTATCCCGCCTTTCCTCTAAAGTGTACATATTAAGATCTTTAAGTCTGTCCTCATATGCTTCATAATGAAGACCATTAACCACTTTAGTAGCCACCCTCTGTACTGACTCCAGCCTGCTTATATCCTTTTGAAGGTGTGGTCTCCAGAATTGCACACAATACTCCAAATGAGGTCGCACCAGAGACTTATACAGAGACACATCACCTCCTTCTTCCTGCTAGCTATTCCTCTCCGTGGGCACCCAAGCATCCTTCTGTCTTTTGATATCACCTTTTCTACCTGTTTAGCCACTGTAAGATCTTCAGAAACAATCACACCCGGGTTGCATTCTTCTTTTGTGGACAGAAGTACTTCACCCCCTATACTGTACCACTCCCTTGCATTTTTGCAGTACCAAATACATGACCCTGCATTTTTTAGCATTAATTCCCAGCTGCCAAATTCTCAACCATTCATCAAGCTTAGCTAGATCCCTCCTTATGTTATCTACTCCTTCCTAGATGTCTACTTTATTGCATGTTTTGGTATCATTTGCAAAGAGGCAAACCTTACCTGACAGCCCTTCTGCAATATCACTACCAAAAATGTTAAAAAGAATCAGATCAAGGACAGATCCCTATGGCACACCACTGGTAACATCCTTCTCCCAAGACTGAGCTCCATTTATCTGTCCCCTTTGTCGCCTCCCACTCAACCAACTTCTAACCGAGTTAGTCACTTTAGGATCTATTCCTGGGATGTTCAATTTATTTATAAGTTTTCTGTTTGGAACAGTGTCAAAGGCTTTACTGAAATCTAAGTACGCCACATCTAGGGCTCTCCAGTCCAACTCTCTGGTCGCCCAGTCAAAAAAATTAATTATATTTCTTTGGCAAGTCCTGCCCCTAGTAAAACCATGCTACCTCAGATTGGGCATTCATTGGACACCAAAAACCTCACTATCCTCTGTTTTAGCAGCATTTCCATTAATTTATTTACCACAGAGTTCAGACTAATTAGGCCTATAGTTCTCAACCTCATCCTTACTTCCGCTATTCTATAAAGGGACCACATGCACCTTTCTCTGGTCCCCTGGGGCCACTCCTGACTCTAAAGAAGCATTGAAAAGGTCAGATAGTGGAGCTGCCAGAACTTTACCAAGTTCCTTCAATACTCTTGGATGTATCCCATCCGGCCCCATCACTTTGTCTACTTTTAGTTTAGCTAGTTCCTCACAAATACAATCTTCTGAAAATCATTCAAGATCCCCTTCACTACTGTTCCTATTTGTGGATGTTTTCTGAGGTCTTGCTCCTGGTTCTTCATCTGTGAACACATAACAAAAATATTTGTTAAGCAATTCTGCTTTATCCTCATCAGCTTCTACATATTCCTCCCCCTCACCTTTGAGTCTGACAATACCACTTTTGCACTTCCTCCTCTCACTAACATATCTGAAAAATATCTTGTTCCCCCTATCCTACTACATTTTGCAATTTCTTCTTCTATTTGCATCTTTGCTTTTCCTGACTACTTTCCTAGCTTCTCTAAATTTTTCCACATATTGATACTGGTCTTCCTCTTTCTGTGATCTCTTGTATTTTATGAAGGCCATCCTCTTTTTCTTCACCTTTTCAGCTACTTCTTTTGAGAACCATAGCGGCCTCCTTTTCCTTTTACATTTATTTATTTTCCTAACAAAAGGATTTGTTGCCCTCAAAAAATCCCTTTCCGTTTTGCCCATCACTGTTCTACATTCTCTAGCTGTTCTTATTCTGCTAACAGCTCCTTGAGGTATTGTCCCATCTTGGCAAAGTTAGTTTTCCTAAAGTTTAGGACCCTCACTTTTGAATGAACTTTATCTGCCCTAGTCCTAATACCGAAACACACTATCTGGTGATCACTAGATGCGAGATGATCTCCCACTATAACAGAAACATTTTCCCCATTGGTAAGGACCAGGTGCAGTATGGCCCCTTCTTGTGTAGGTTCTGTTACCAGTTGCTGGAATAATCCTCCCTGCAGAGAATCCAGGATCTCCTTACTTCTTGAGGATACTAAAACAGGGATGCGCCAATCAATATCCGGCATATTGAAATCACTTATCAGTAGCACTTCTCCATTCATGGCAATACTGTGAATGTCTTCAAATAAATCTCTGTCCACTTCTTCTGCCTGTGAAGGAAATCTGTATATCGCAACAAGGCAAATGGATTCCCCAGTCCCTCTTTCTAGTTTAATTCACAGTGCCTCTTCCTTCCCTTGTAAGCCTTGTACTTCTGTAACTTTAATATGATTCTTTACCTATAGTGCCACTTCTCCTCCCCTTCTTCCTACCCTGTCCTTCCTGAATAAAGTATAGCCCAGTATAATAACATCCCAGTCTTGGTATCCTTGAACCATGTCTCCATAACTGCCACTAAATCCAAGTCAGCCTCTTCCATTAAAAACCTCAACATCTGGGATCTTATTTCCCAACTATGGACCTTAATGCACAGCACTTTCCAGACATTGCCCCTTTTACCCATGTCTACAGAGATATTAAATGTTTCACTTACCTAAGGGCTTCTACTTACCTGAGGGCTTTCTTCATCCATCCCCAATGAATCTAGTTTAAAGCTTCTTTAGTAGCTTAGTAGGTCTGCTGTGGAAGACACTTTGACCCTTCTTGGATAGGTGGACACCATCACCACAGCCAGGTCTGCAATCTCATATTTTAATTCTTTTACCACCCTGAGATGTATACCATCCGGTCCAGGAGATTTACTACTCTTTATCAAATAACTGTAATATGTCTTCTCAGTTTTTTCGAGATTTGTCAATTCTTTCGATACGTCACCTTTAAATATAATTTCAGGCATGGGTAACTTCCATACATCACCTTCAGTAAAGACCAAAATAAATAATTCATTCATTCTCTCCGCTATGTCCTTGTCCTCTCTTAGCGCCCCTTTTGCCCCTCTATCATCTAATGGTCCAACTGATTGTCTCACAGTTTTTTTGCTATGAATGTACTTGAAAACATTTTTATTATGTGTTTTTGCTTTCACAGAAAGCTTCTTTTCAAATTCTCTCTTTACCTGCCTTATCATCTAACTTGACAGTGCTTATGTTGTTTTCTGTTTTCTTCATTTGGCCCCTTTTTCCATTTCCTGAAAGATGTTTTTTGGCTACAACAGCCTCTCTGACCTCACCTTTAAACCATTCTGGCAGTCGTTTGGCTTTCCTTGAACCTTTCTTAAAGCATGGAATACATCTGTTCTGGGCTTCCAAGAAAGTATTTTTAAACAATGCCCATGCTTGATGTAAGCCTTTAACCTCTGCAGCTGCTCCTTTTAGTTTTTCTTAACTATTTTCCTTATTTTATCATAGTCTCCCTTTTGAAAGTTAAAAGCCGTTATAATGTAGTTTGCATTTTGTTCCATGTAAACTGCCTTGACCCGGAGAAAGGCGGTATATAAATACAGCTAAATAAATAAATAAAAATAAATTTCCTTGCTGTCCCCCTTACATTCATTAAATCAAGTATGATCATGTTATGACCACTATAGCCAAGTGGCTCCAACACAGTTATCGCTTCCACCAGATCCTGTGTTCCACTAGGGGCCCGATATTCAAAAGGCATTTACACAGTTTACAGACCTGTAAACCATGTAAATACTGCTGAACAGGATATTCAACGGCACTAACATGGTTAGTGCTGCTGAATATCTCCAACTAATGCCACTATATGCCCCTATGCTAACTGCTTAGCATCAGAGCATGTTGTGGGCGTTCCAGGTTGGAGCAGAAATGGTGACAGTCGTTAACTGGATAGCAGCGATATTGCACCTCTACACAATTAGCGACCTGCGGGCAAAACTAGGCGAAGCAAAAGCTGGCCTAACCCATGGGAGTTAACTGGTTTCACCCACGGGATCTACTGGGCAGTGGTGCAAAATTGCCACTGCCCAGTTAGCTTCTGTGGCTCCGGAGCATGTGCGGTGATCCTGGATATTCAACGCCAGGGCCACATATGACCTTGACATTGATTATCTGGGGTTAGAGGTCAACGGGAAGGCTATGTGACATAGTGGCGCATAGCCATCTCAATTCAATATCAGGCTGTAGGTCTGAAATAACATCCCCTCATGTTGGTTAATAGAACATTAAAGATTAAGAAATTTAGAGATTACCATATGAGAGCAATATATCCTTGGATGCATAAGGAGAGAGAAAGATCCAAGGAGAATTGATGACTGATTAAATTTTGTGCATATTTTACAGAATATGCCTAAGTGCTGATCTTGCACCTAGTCTACCCGTTCTCCACCCCCGGAAATGTATACGCATAGATCATGTAGAAACTCCTGAGGTTTTACCAGTTCGCAAGGTCGAGACTTCTAGCAGTTCTACTAATTGTTGCATATGGAACTTTTATGCCACCCAGTACTTTCCAGAAATCAGAAGGTTTCTCCTTACCAATGTGGTAATGGGAGGAAGAGACCTCAGCTTAGAGGGGAAACTGAATGGAATAAATACCCAGCCCAAAAGCAGTTTCCTGTCTTTGGCTGACTAACAACCTGCTGTCCTTGGCTGGCCAGGTCAAGGTACCATTCTAATGAAATAAGTTGAGGAGCCAGGGGCAGAAGGAGGCCTGTGAGAGAAGGATTGTAAAAAGTTTCTTCTGATCCTGGAAGTAAAGAGGAATATTCAGAAGACAACCCCAGGGTGAGGAGGGTCAGAAAGAAGTGCCTGTCGCCATCGCTGAGTACAGGAATGGGATCCAGGAGGCCCTGAGACCTGCCTCAAAGGGAAAAGAAGTGCTGAGAAGGCAAGAAGGAGAAAAGATGAATTGTACATTTACTAATCTTATACTCCTCATCTTTATTGATACTGACATTGTTTTGATTGCTAAAGACTTTCAATAAATGTCTTTAATGGTTCAGAACAAAACCTGGATTGGACTTTGGTTTGTGGAAGTGGAAGTGGAGCAAGTGGCAGAGGGGTATGTTTACTAAACCGTCTTAACGTGCACCCGGCAGTGTGCAGGCTGCCATAAAAGGAGTGGGCGTTTCAGTCTTAAAGTAGCAAAATGGGATTATCGCGCGATAACGCGCACTGCTGCGCACATTATCGGGCGAAGCACCGCTAAGCACGTTAACGCGCAGTAATCTTAAGAAGGCGCACAGATATGCAAACGTAGAAACAGAGGTGTAGCACAATGGTTAATACACTGACTGATGGTACAGGGGTCATGAGTCCAATCCCCAAGTGTGCCTAATGCATAATGCTGGCTGAGGCATCACCCTTTACTTTTAGGTAGTGATTTTTGAGGCATTTTATTTTTATTTTAATTAGTGCTGCCAGCAAACACACCCTCATGGTGGCGTAACCTAAGGTGCTGCATAAGGCACCCCATAAGGCACTCCATAGGGCACATTATAAAGTGCACTGTCCGCCAAGGCACCCTATAATATCCCCTATAGGACACCTTATAAAGCAACCTTATAAGGCGCTTGATAGGGCGCCTTATAGGGCACCCTATAAGGTGCCTTATGGGGCGCCTTATGAGACACCTTAAGGTTACAGTACTCTGCGGGTGTTTTTGCTGGCAGCACTTATGTACATTAAAAATAGACAATGCCTCAGACAGCCCTATCAAATAACCCCACCATGGGTTTGAACCCATGACCTCTAGCTTCACAAGCAGTAAAGTAACCAGTGGGCTACAGCTGCCAACAAACCCCTGGTTGGCTGCAGAAGGACTGCATGTCACCATACAAACTGTCTGCTGTGGTTACCAGGATAGGGTTAACCCACCCGTACCCATGATGCACTGCACATGCCAATCAGCAGTCGACAGATGGGCACAAGATGGGGTATGCACCCCCACAGCACCTCGGCCTGGTAGGGGGAACTGACCGTGTGTGGTACTGGCACAGAGTAGCCATAGACCGTCACATTGTGCGGGTACTATACTCACCCTGAGGGTGAGGTGGGGCACCCAGCACCAGGTCCACAGCACCTTTCATGACTGAAATACGCCATGCTGCAGGTCCCCATCAGTGCCACTGTGTGTGATAGGCAGTTCCTGCAGACACATCTAGGTTACATCTGTGTCCTTTTGTATTTTTCAGTCATGTCTAGCCCTTATGGGCTATGATGCACCAAGAATAGTGCATATCCTGTGTTGGTGCCATGGTTACATGATGTAGGTGAAGGGGGGGGGATGTGTGTACCCATAGGCAGATTATGTACCACCACACAACCCAACCTCTGGGGCTCAGGGTGGGAAACAGGATCACCCACCAACAGATCCACATTCTACCTCCCTGCAATGGCAGCAGCAGAGGAGACCATCAACCCCAGTCCTGCTGGGGAAAAGACACCCTACAAGGCAGGCAATGCAGAGCTGTACACATCCATAAAGCAATAGCAGACAGACAGTAGGCCTGGAAATGCTCAGCTGCCCCCCACTACTATCTGATATTCTCCAGTAGCAAGCCTCCAGCCACTGCACCCTGCAAGGTGTTCCAGCAAGACACATACTAGCTGCAAACAGTCTGCTAGCTAGTCCATAGTGTATGGCCCTGGAGAAGATGCATGTACCCAGAAGCAGATAAGTCAGTGATTGGGTCCCAAAAGGAATCCATAAATATCACATGAGAGAAATACTATATAGCACTATGGGGGAACCTAGTTACTGTACACCGCTCTGGTCTTTTTGGATGAGCGGTATATCAAATTTTAATAAACATAAACATAAACATTTAATAAACATAGCCATGCCATGGTCACTGCTCAGTCAGGGTGAGAGTGACCTCACAGCAGGACATGCTGTGGCCACCCTGTCCGTGCAGGTGGTGGCCGGCCACTACAATGTCCGAGCCATTGCTCTATGCTATGTACAGATGGATCCAGGCCAGACCATCCTATCCTGGCTATTCCCACAGTACCTTGCTCCTCATTATGCACATTGGCAGGCCAATACTGGCAACAGTGCTAGCAGTGTGGGCTGTGGAGGGTGTTTGCAGCCACCACACACTGGATAGACAGACACACACTCCCCACACCTATGCCAGCATTGTGCAACTATAGAGGTGTTTGGCAGCTCTGGCCACCGCACCAGTCCTGGGCACAGTGCAGGCATGGCTATGGTACGCAATACTGTTGGGGTCACTCTGTCAGACACCAGACCTGAGGAACACTCCGCAGACATCGGAAAGGTTGCTATGATGCAGCTCAATCAGCCAATTGCGCTTAACATAGGAATTGCTATCTGACAGTTATCATAGCAATCTTTTGATAGCTGTGTACAGTTTTCCCATGTTTAGGGTGGCATTGCTAAGGTATGCAAGTGGGGAGATGCACGCAGGGCCCAACATCCTGCCTCTCCAGGAAGCTTGGGATAATGGAGCCTGTGGGTGCGGGTGTGTCTGCCCCTGTTGGCCGCTGCTCTAGGGCAGAGGTTCCCAACTCCAGTCCTGGAGGGCCAAACACTGTTCGGGTTTTCATGCTGTCCCTAATGAATATGCATGAATACATCTGCATACCATTGGAGCGGTGCATAGCAATGCAGCACAGCCACATTTATCAGAGGCAGCATGGAACCTGAATGGTGTTTGGCCCTCCAGGACTGCATTTGGGAGACTCTTCTCTAGGTAATGCACCTTTTTATGGTGTCTGTGCTCTGTAGGGTAAAATGTAGGTATTTTGGGCATGTTTACGTCATCTGCAATAAAGGTTCTGTCTGTATTAGCAGTGGGTAAAAAATGGGGGCTGGGTTGGTAGGAACCACAGCTGGGACTTGAACTTGTGACCTTCTGCCTCTGAACACACTGGCTGTGTGCACGGCACCACTGTGTTGCCACAGAGACAGTGCATTCCCTGGTGATACCCTGCCTGTTCGTCCAGCAGGGCCTGTCTGTTGCAGTGCATGGCACCCACCTACACAGGGCTAGGCCATGGTCTACTCTGGGCAGCTGCCACTGCCCCTCTCCACCACCAGTACCCCTCTGCCACCATGCTGACATGCCCTTCTGCTGGTGGTGCTCGTGATGTGCAGTCTCAGGCCATCCAGTGTGCAGGTAGGCGGCTGCCTATGGTGCATGTTCTGGGGTAGGGGTACCGGCATGGACGTCCACGCTTCCCCCCCAACACTGCCTGCCAATGTTCTGTGCCCTTGGAGGTACCTGCTGGGTACTATCCCCTGTGACACTCTGATAAACACACTTGTGCCCATGTTGGGCCCTCATCAGTTGCTGTCTGGCTGCTGTACAGTTTCAGCATTCCTAAATGCCACCTAGGCATCTGCCTAGTCTGCACTGTGCCCCAGCTGCACCACAGCATGTGCCGCCTGCAGCCCTCTGTATCCCATTTTCAAGCATCTGTCCAGTTGGCCGTTCCGACATGCCCGCCCTGCTGTTGCCGCACATGTGCACGCCATAGGAAACCTGTCCGATGGAGAGGAAAACCCTGCACAGCGCAGTTTCACTGTGGACTCATTCACCTTGTATGGGGACGGTGCATGGACCCTTCCAGAATTCATATCCTTGTTTTGGTGGTTTCTTGGGAGTGTTTTTTGATGTTTCCCATTGAGATCACTATTGCCCAGCTTGGTTATTTTATTTTTCCATTTTCTTTTGTTCATTTTCACTGTTTATTTGCCCTTTTGTTCCGTGCACATGTATCACACTTATCACTTTTTTGTGGGTTTCCCTGGTTCTGCTGTACATTGCTGACATAAATGGTTTCTCTTCCCTTTAAATCAGCTCTAACGCCAGGGTTTCACTGGCGTTAGTTTTCAGCCTCGGATTTCACAGTGTTAGTGTGCGGGGAGCCTCTCCCCTCCCACTCTCCACCCATTGACCCCTTCTCTCCGCCCTTGGGGAGCCTTCCTCCGCCCTCCGGGAGCCTTTTTCCACCTTCAGCTCTCGTTTACGCCGCTGCGTGCATTATCGCGTGCTAAGGTACCTCTGCGCCCGATAAAGCGCCATTATCGCACGATAAGGTACCTTATCACGCGATAACGTCACAAAGCGCACATTAAAACGGTTTAGTAAACATACCCCAGAGTGACGGATTCTGAGGTAGCTGCCTCCCCTGAAGTAGATGCCTCTGGGTTTTTTCGCAGAGTGAAGATTGCCTGATGAGGGCCCCCAGACCAGGAAGTTACAATCACATAAAAGAAGGCATTATGGGGGCTGGGGGGGGGGGGAGTGGATATTCAAAGCATTTTAGCTGATTAGCAGACCTGCTACGGGGTTAAAATGCACAAAGCCTTATATTCACTGGCACTCACTGGTCTGTGAGGCAATCTTCAGCCACTAACCAGATAGCTTAACTGGTTACAATTAAATAAACTGAATAGCTGTCTTGCCTTTAATGAGATTTCATTATCTGGTTTAGCAGCTGAACATCGCTGCGATGCTACTGTCCAACAAACCCGGATATTCAGCACTGTAACCCGGATAGGTTCCAGCGCTGACTATCTGCGTTTAAATAAAGTGACGGTGGCAGCTAGCTGCAACTGCTGCTGAATATATCACCCTATATTTTCTGAGCACCTAGGTTTACGTGCCTATATCCCTGAGCATTTTATGAACACCTGCTTGAGTGTGTAAAATTCAAGCTGCTTATAAAATCACCCTCAGGGCAATTTTGAAAACGATTTATCCATTTATATTGACTACTTGAAAATTGCCCACCCTCCCTGTGGGCGATCATGTGCACTGATGGTTCTTTGAGTTTGTGTGGCTCTCAGGACTTATGGGTTTGCTTAGATTGCAGATGTTCTTTGGCCCCCCCCCCCCCGCCCCGCCTCTCCCCCCTGAAACTGCTGCCCTAGGTGATCACCTTGTCTGCCTAGGAGTTAAACTGGCCCTGCCCTACTGAGAAATCTAGGTCTTCCTCTGGTCACACTTCTGAGTCACTATCATGAAAGAGAGACCCCTGGATGATCACAACTGTGTTTCCCAAAGGAAAAGTACAGGCCAGTGGAAAGACAGAGAGAAGCTTTAGAGAAGATGGTCAGAGAGGATATAAGAACATAAGAATTACCATATTGGGGTAGACTGATGGTCTGTCAACATTGGAAAGGTCACAAAAATCTGGTAGACTTCTCAAAACTAGCAAGACCCCCAAGCTGCCCGGTCCCAGAGAGAAGCAGTGATTTCCCCAGGTCTACCTTAATGATTTATGCAGGAACCTGTCTAAACATTTTTTAAATCCATGATTTTTAGGTAAGAAAGAAAAAGAAGAAAGATGGCAAAGATGGAAGTATGATGTTAGAGGGACCCGAAAGCACTGAATGCAGTAGACAGGAGGATCAATGTGGGCGTTATGGAGAAACAGAAAAGTAGGGAGGAAGACAGTGAATTGACCAAGAGCTACCAGCCCACATTTGTTCCAGTCTAAAGCAGGGCTAAAGGGCACAGTTTTTGCCAAAGCATTTAGGAGCTCTTTAACTAAACCCATTAACAAGTTCACGTGTGTTTTAATGCATGACAGCAGGCAACTAGGAAGGCTAATGTGCGGGCATAGCAGCGAGCATGCTTTAAAGTGCACGGTAATTGCTCATTGCATTGCCACGTGCTCAGTGGTAATGTGGCAAATAGCGCAAGTGCACCTGATGACACTTCTATGATTGCTGTCAGGTGCAAGTGCTAAATGCGCCACATGTACAGTAAGCATTCGCAATCATGTGTCAACAGCCAGGAACACGCCAGGCACACCCCTGACAGTGCACAAGAGGTGCACTTACCTCGTGATGGTATTGCCACTAATACTGCAGTACGTAAAAGGGCCCCTTAATCTCCTGCGTGTTCCAGAAAGTGTCACGCATGTCCCCATGTCTGTAAAAAGTACTGTGGATCTATTGCCCAGTTCTGTAATTTAGCCTTTTCAGGCATACTCCCAGAATAGTTTGTGCAAAAGGTTTTGCCTGCATAAATTGCTCTGTCGAATTTTCCCCCTTCCTCACATTACAGGAAATTAATTCCTTGGGCAAAAGCTCCGTTAACAAGCTGAACTGCTGTCTTTTTACACCTTTTTTATCCTACATGTGCCTGAAACTGAAATCTGGTCCTTAGGCTATAGGGAACCCTTTAGCTAGCAGATTTATGGTAAGAGTCTAGTTTATGTTGAAAGCATCAGATTCATAATTACAGGTTACAGACCAATATCCTTATTATAGGAAAAGTCACTGCCATATTTTTGGCATGGATTATGCAACATTATAAGCAGTTGAAAGACTTTGCTCTGTGCAAAAGCCAACAGCAGGCAGAAATCAAGGAAACCACAGGGAGAGAGCATCAAAAAGCCATTTGCTGCTATTTTGTTGTCTCCAAGAGCCTGTAGTGGGCAGCTCAGCGCCAGCAGTAGGGACAGATTCAGGGCCAGTCCTCCAAGCGAGGGTCCCCCTCCTGTCCACCTCTCCTGCTCCTTTGAAGGAGCTGGGTGGAGCTCTGGATCTATAAAACCACTGAGTATTCACTCAGCAGAGGCAAAAGCGAAACCTCCCAGTCAGCTGCATGTGCTGAGGGAGTGCTCCATCTGTCAGCCTGCTCCGAGCCAGGATCCTTACAGGAGGAACGGCAGCAGCATCCCACAGCAGAGGAGTAAAAACGTGATACCCTTGGCAAGACCAGGCTGTAAGCATGGGTGTTTCCACGTCCCAAACGCTGGGACCTTGGTTGCTGCTCTGGAATCTCATCGGGATTTGCACATCTTCCAAGGGCAATGTGCCTAGGCTCCGACTCTCTTATAAAGGTAAAATCCAAACAGGAACTTATTCAGCCTTTCACTATACTGCTGAGTGGCAGCCAGGTGCAAACACTATAAAATACAAACATTGACTGAACAAATATTTCTCACATTCGCAGGCTGTGTTAGCAGGGATTGGTATTAGAGTTTGTGTACATAAGGCAGTGTGCTGTGAAGTGGAATTCAATATGAGAGGCAGTCCTCGGAACGCTGTGCAGAAGGTTGTTAGTCCACTTGGGGGCACAGAAATAAAGGTGAATCAATTAAAACCAAAGAATATAAGGTGCTGGCTTTTTATTGGACTCAGAATATTGCTTGACTAGCTTTCGGGAGCTAACTCTCCCTTCCACAAATTAGAACTGGCACAGAAAATCTTTGGTATTCTCCAGTTTTTGGTACTGCTGCCAGTGATTTTAGCGCTTTTTTTTCTCTTAAAATGAAAACAATGACATTTTCTCATTAAACTGCTTTGCAATCCTTCTGTTGCCTGTGAATACGGTCTTTACAGTGCTGGTTAGCAATTGGTGAAAAGTATGTTTATGTGCACATCGGGTCTACTGAGCAATGGGGTGATGAGAGATGATACAGGGTAAGGTTTTGTTCACTTTCTCTTCCTTTTCTTTCTATTAATTTCAAGAGAAGTTTTAATCTTTTTATTCTTTGTATTTTCTTTATTCGAGCTAAATTCCATCCTCATTGCAAGAATGTGTGTTACAAGAAGCACAGTACAACACCAAAAATATATTTATCAGAGAGGACTTAATAATCGGAATTAAAAATAAACTCTTATTAATATTAACTGAACTTCACTGACCAAACTTTCCACTGAATTCAAATAAATGGACATCTTACATATAAACTGCTATCTCTACTTTTTGATTGGACCCACACCACTGAGGGGCAGTTTCAGTTTTGCCAATAACATGCAAAACTACAGTTTATTAAGACAAAAGCCCCTGCGTTACTTGTGGGGTGAACTGAGGCAGTGTTCCGTGCACCTGTGTTGATTGCAAGATACGCCATTAGTGCACCGTGTATACCCATGCGCTGATCTGCAGCACGTGCCACGCCCACTGTCAGCCCCTAACCCACCATTTCACCCTCCACCACATGACCCACGGTTAGCTAACTGTGATAGTCATGTGCTATCAATTACCGTGGACCGCAGCGCATGGTCAGCACCCATGCTAACTGCATAAGACACTTTAGTAAAAGGGCTCCAAGTCAATCTTGTAGTTCAGATTTATATGCAGCTATACTATAAGGTCCGATCCAAGGTCATTTCTTTCTCTTTAACACACACACAGTAAGTGCTATCTAGAGAAGTGAGAGCACTGAGCTATAAGTCTGGAGACCTGGCAAACAAGATCCTCTTCTCTCATTCAGGACACTTAACCATTAGGCAAGAGCAGGTGGTTGCCCAGGGAGGCAGTTTCTGTGGGGCGGCAAGGGGTGGCAATAGTCAAAGCAAAAGATCCTGACAGCCAGACAAACTCAAAGAGCCCTCAGCACATTCTTTTACCTGCAGGGAATGTGGACACACACATACAGATAAAGCATAAAACTATGATGTCCAGTAATGAGATTTTACAAGTTTGTTGTGGGTGGAGTGAGAGGATTATTATGATTGTTGAGTTTAATTAGCAAAATCTCAGGGAGAGGGTGACATGGAGCTAAGGGCCTAAAAGTTAACTGAAGGGGTCGTGTAAGACTGAAGGTTAACCTAGGACACACAATATCCTTGTACTACCCTACTCTCATTGACTTTCTGTGCAACTTTGGGTAAGTCACGTTACCTCCCTATGCCTTAGGTTAAGCAAGTAATTGGTTAAGAACAAAGCTGCATTGTTTCTTTGGCTCTAACCCCCTTTGAGATTTTTGGGGCATGTTTACTAAAGCCATGCTGGCAACATGCTCTTGGGCCGCATTCAGTATAAACCAAACGTCTGTGTCAAAGGGGGTGAAAGTGGGGCCACGCTAAGGAGACCATACCCCATAGCATGCGTCACATGATTTTGCGGGGTAGTTGCTTCAGTGATGATCTTTGGAGAGGATCTACAGTGGAGTAAGATTAGCCGAGGTGAAAGAAAAGAGGACTTTGCATAATTGAAGGTTTTTGAAAACCACAGTGGGAAAAGAAAGGCTTCCTTTCGATGTACGCCTCGTCTCCGATGTATTACCTTCTTATGAGGGTTGGCGACAGTTAAGTGATCCTCTCTCTCTTTTTTAATTTTTCAAGAGATTTAAGTACGAATATAACTGGTGTTGTTGACGCATGCTATGGGGTATGGTCTCCTTAGCGTGGCTTAAAGGTTTAATTACCTTTTTAAAAAATAACGAATAAAAAGGAACACCACACCACGAGAGGATATAATGTTAAATTGATCCTCATAGTGTGAGTTCCAACAAAAAATATGATAGATGAGTGTTACTCTTATTAGGAGTTATAGTAAATTTGTGGGGAACACTGTTAGGGATTAGGTTATGATAGTGAACCCTTTAGGTAAGCACCGTGTCGCGGGGTTTGAGGCACTACCGCTTCAGCATCTTCCGGAGAGCGGAAGAAGCAGCAGCAATAGAGACAGGGGGCTGTAGCGGGGAGTGGCAGGATTGAGGGCCCCCCTAAGCACCTCCATTCCTTGCACCGGCCTTGGCTATATGTACAGCAGCTCAATATTGACGCTACATGTGTCGCTTATGGTGACACGTGATGTCTGTATCTATTCAGCAAATGAAGAGGAAAAAGAAGGGAACAGAAGTCAGCAAATCCAAAGGGGAGGTAGTCTGAAGCCTGGCAATCTTGAGCCAATTTCTGGTTAAACCGTTTATTAAGTAGGAATCCAACAACCCGACACAGCCATAATTTGGCTAAATGCCTACGTCAAGGGTCACATAAAAACATAAACAAGCTTTTAAATACATAGATCTCAATAACTACAACAAATTAGTTAAAATACTTAGAAATAAATTGGTATAAAGACTTGTTCATTTAAATACATTATGACCCATTCACATTTCCAAATGAATTTAAAACATATATGGCTATAAATACATAAATATGGATAATATAGTATAAAAATGACCAAAGTAAACCAAAATCCAACTAAATTCTATTTAAGGATAAGCTTAACATTAATAGTACATGAAAGAGATCTAAAAATCATGGACAAGAATGATCCTTTTCTTCTTTGTTTAGTAGGCACTGGAGTGGAGAAGTAGCCTAGTGGTTAGACCATTGGCTTAGTGTCCAAGCGATCTGGGTTTGATTCTCAATAGTATGCCTTGGGCAAGTCACTTTATCCTCCATTGCCTTGGAAGAAAGGCCTGGCAATCTACTTCCAGTTATACTTTGCCAAGAAAACTCAGGAGCTGCTGGGTTGCCAGAAATCAGAACTGACTCAACAGTACTATTACTACTGAACATCTGCACAAACACATATAAAAGACAGTCCCTGCTCAGCAGAGCTTACAATCTAGTCGAGAAAGACAACATAGTAACTGTAGACATGGGATACAGCTAGGGGGAATGGTAAGGAAACACAAAAGAGAACAAGGGAGCCAAGATCCGAAAGCAGCAGCAAAGATGTGAGTTTTCAGCCTGGATTTGAAAAGGGTCAGAGAAGGCACCTGACGTACAGACTCAGGTAATTTGTTCCAGGTGTAAGGTACAGCAAGGTGAAAGAAGTGAAGTCTGGAGTTAGCAGTAGAAGAGAAGGGCACAGATAGAAGCAGTTTGCCAGAACAGCGGAGTTCCCGAGGGGGGTTGTAAGGAGAGATAAGAGAGGAAAGGTAGTGAGGAGCTGCAGAGTGAATGCACTTATAGGTCGGCAGGAGAAGTTTGAACTGGATGCGGAAATGGATAGGGAGCCAATGAAGTGACTTGAGAAGAGGGGTAATATGAGCATGACGAGGCTGGTGGAAAATTAGCCACGCAGCAGAGTGTTGAACAGATTGAGGGGGAGAGAGATGACTCGGAGGAAGACCAGCACACATTACATTCAGTAGACACCAAATATTAGAACGGAAAAAGGGGGATAAAAATGTGCAAAACTTTTTTTTCACTTGAAATATCTATAAGATCTTGTGTTAAAACCCAAGCCCTTTTACTAAAGGTTTTAACGGATGTTAATGAAGTTAACGTGCGTTAAGTGTCCAAAACCCTTTTATTTCTATGGGCACAATGGTACTAAATGTGCATTAGCTTCATTAACTTGTGTTAACCTTTAGTAAAAGGACCCTAGGGGATATTTTAATAAGTGCGCTATGCAGGTAGTATGGGTTTTGGTGCACGTTAAACACGTGTTGAGGCCTGTGGTATCTATTAGCACAGAGCCAACAAAGCTAGCCCGGGCCAATTTCTGTGCTGTGAATCACACACTGGAGTGGTACGGGGGGTGGGTTAGGGATGGAGAGTGGGCTTGATGAGCATGCACATTTAGCATGGGGTAAACATCACATGCTAACTGTGACCCTTGCAATTAGTGCAGATCCACCTAAGGGTCAGTTCAGTAGGTAGAGTTAAGTGCAGCCACGGTTATTCTTCATGCCGTCACAGCGCGTTAGAGTATCGTTCAGTTCGTTAATTGCCGGGAACATGTTGGACATTCCCCCCCCCCCCCCCCCCCGGTAGATAGTGCACAGCAATTGCAACTACCGTGCTTTATTTATTGCACTAAATGCGTGTTAGTTGCAAAACCCAATGCACTTTAGTAAAGGGCCCCTAAGAGACATTGGCATTAGCGCTGTGTGTAGGGACAGCAGCGGGAAGAAAATGCAATTGCCCTTTTCCTTCTATAATGAGCTTGGAGACAGCTGTTTTGTTAGTGTGCTTAAGTGCTTAGTCTTAACAAATGTATAATTAATGCTTTTCTGGTCTCTGGCCTTTTCTGGAGCATATTACTCACTTTCTTCCGTAGCTGTCCAAACACGATAAATGCCAGTGTATCTTAATATTAGTATCCAAAGCTTCTTTCTCACTTTATTGTAGGCTTTTAGCCATATTTATGTATTTATATTCATATATATTTTAAATTCATTAGCATTTTGGATATGTGAATGGCATAACGCATTTAAATGGACAAGTATTTAAACTAATTTATATTTGTAAGTATTTTAATGGATGTGTTGTAATTACTGATATTTATGTATTTAAAAACTTTTTTATGGTTTTGAAGATTCTAGTGGCCCTTGACGTAAGCACTCAGCCATGTCGCATCGTTGTATTCAGACTTCATAAATGGTTCAAGACTTCCTCGCTTCAGGCTACCTCTGCGTTTGTGTACCTTCAGCACAGTGCTAATTACAGTATATATATATTTTAAAATTCTCACTGTCGCCACTGACTATTGACCAGTTAGTTTAGAAATTCAAATTAGCATTACTTGATTGTCCATAATGAAACAATTGCATCTTAGTTTCCAGCTTCATTGATTCCCAGTGTGATCCTCTCCAGACCTTTCAATATCTCTAATCTAGCAGGGTCAATTTGAGCCATTCCTGATTTTTCTAAATCTGCCTTTGGAGCACTTCCAAAAGGTCAATGCAGGGACAACTCAAGACAATCTGCTGCTTGGGGCACATGATGACATGATGCCCCTCTCCCAGGCAGTTGGGGCCAGGGGGGTCCTGCACAGAGCTACCATCAGAGAGCAAGGAAGGAGGGGCATGGGGGGGACTGTGTTGGAATTGGGGAAAGAGGAAGATGAGGGATATGGTGTATAGGGCAGAGGGTACATGTGGGGTGGTGATGCATCTCTTATTGTGAGACTTGGCCCCAGGACTGTACCAAGCTAGAAATGCAACTTGGTGCCCTCTTCCTTATTTATTTACATTCTCTTATATACTGTGCTATTCTGCATCAGTGTGGTTTACATTGAACAAACTGAAATTACATTGAACAGGGCATTATAACTTGGAGATAACTATTTTACAGGGAACATGGGCTATGGAGGGTTAAGTGGTTTGCCCAAGACCACAAGGAGCACCTGTGGGACTAGAAACCCCAGTCCTTCCGGCCCAAGGTTGCTGTCCTCTAGTGGGATTTGAACCCCCGACCTTCTGGCCTGAAGTACCTTGCCTCAACCACTAGGCCACTCCTTAGCACCTCTTCCTCCCACCAATATGCAGGAACTCACAGTTTTTGGCCCTTCTGCACTTGTGCCCAATGCTCACATAGTCCTTCCTTGGTATGGCCCTGGTTGGTTGTGTAACAGTAGGAGGTAATGCATTTCAGAGCTGCCCCTCCTGCCAGGCTGGATGGGGCAACTGAAAACCAAAACCAGAAGGCAATGCAACAGCTGAATGCAGTGTGTGCCATGCTCCCGTCCTCTCAGTGCGCCGCCACGCTCCCTGAGGCCTAATGACAGAACATCCCTTTGCTAAGGAGTTGATTCACGTTGTTTTTTGCCCACAGACAGAATGGGAGAAAGGTTTTAGTGAATCAGGCCCTAAGGGAGAGATGTTTGAAAATGGATGTGTTTCCGATAAGAGATGATTCCCCTTTTGAAGAGTTCTCTCATTTGCCAGCTTTATTAATTCCCCCTTCCTGTCACTTTCATTTTAGGAGCAGTTCTCATGTTGTGTAGCATAGTATATTACCAATAGGCAATACCCGTATAATGAGCAGCTTTGCACAGAATGTGTGAGTATAGGATTCTGAATGTTAGCCTAAGGGATTGTCTGTGCATGTGTGGGAACAAGGGGCAGTTGGTAATGGCAAAATCAGATGCACGTTTTTCTTACAGTAGCTTCTCTTGTGAATTCATCCTTTCAGTAAATCTGTAAATCTCTATTTGTTCATGCTTCTATTAAATCCAAATTGCTCTGGTATTAGTGAGATAATTTTGACATTGTCTTAGTTTGACGAGGCTCATTTCATTATAAGACAAACATCAGTTTCTAAGAGGGTAAGGGGATGACTTGGTGAACTATAGCTATTGTTGGCCGGCTGTGGTCTTAAAGCACAATCTCAGAGCATCCTGGGATTTGTAATGCCGTTTTTTGCTATTAGGAATAAGGATAACAGAATTCCAGATATAGTATACTAACTGGGTTGCTTCATCAGTCTTAGCCAAGGTTTTGTCATTGAAATGAAAAAAGAAACAAGAGATCTGAACAACACTGTGACAGTCTTCTATCTAGCTATCTGGCTTTCCAAATTTATTTACTGGAAGAGGTGGGAAAGCGGAGAGGGACTAGGATGGATATTCCCTTGAAGGGGGTTCCTTGTCCTTTGAGGATTCACACTATTGGTTGAGACGCTACTATGCTACTATTGAATGAGCTTTGGGTTCTCATAGTGCAATTATACATGCCTTCAGGCCCTTGAAGATCCCCCCTACCTGGTTTGAGTCAGACTTTCCGTTGTTGAGGGTCGCCAATGTTTTCCAATATAATCTATCTGTTCTTCCTTCCCTGAAGTTTTTCTTAGTCACTACTGAAGAAAGATGCAATCCCAGCAAGAGTTCTTTCAGAAAATACAAGGGAGGAACCACAGCTCCCAATTAGTTCATGAAGGGTGGTTTGAACTCATAAACAAGAAGGGAAGGTATTCATGCAAATTCATCCACTAGTCTAAAAACATAGGAACGTTTATAACCTCGGTACCATAATAAGGGATGCAGGGGCAGCGAAATATCTTTTCGGTTGGAAGGGCCAAACAAACCAATTTTTATTTCTGCCCTCAAGATCTCTAGTTGCTGATGCTATATTGGGCATAATATTGGTGAGGCCATAGCTCCTGTGGTCACCCCATTCTGCTTCCTATGAAAGGAAAAGTGACTGCATGGAATTTCTCCTTTCTCTCTCCCCCTACAGACCTTCTTTCTTCCATTCTTCCTCTTTCTTCATTTCTCATCATTTGTTTAGAGCTCCCCTTGCCCTGGGGCAGTAGACAGGTGCCAGGTCACAGAACAATTTTATCCCAAGCTCTTTTGCACTCCGCTCAGTTAGCACATACTCTTATCGGCAGGGAGTAGGTTCTTCACATGAGAAAGATAAATCCCTTCAAGGCCCTAGGCACATAAATTAAAGAAGCTCTTGAATCCAAATTGGATGCTCCAAGTCTCTTTACTGCAACCAAATGTCCATTTCAGGCAATAGCAGTCTGTAATGTTCTGTGTCCCCTTGACGTTTTTGTGTCTGTGATCCCAGTTTAAATATATTTATCAGTTATGTTGCTGGGAGAAGAACCTTGGGTTAGGGTTTAGCAGATTACAGTGTCCTTTCTCACTCCTCAATGGGATCCTATTCCTCTAATCTTTTCTGTGCACCATTGCACCTATTCCAGTACACAACTCTTTTTCTGTATAGCAAACTCCTCTGTTAGACTTGGGTAGCAAGCCAGCTCCTTCAGTCTCTCTCCACGCTTAGGCGGACAGGTGAATAAAACCTCTGGCAGGCTCTCCAATCTTCACAAGCAGATACT
This sequence comes from Ichthyophis bannanicus, assembly GCA_033557465.1. Lineage (NCBI taxonomy): Eukaryota > Metazoa > Chordata > Amphibia > Gymnophiona > Ichthyophiidae > Ichthyophis > Ichthyophis bannanicus. The sequence goes on from CM066046.1 coordinate 52,437,460, forward strand.
TAAGGATCAAGGAGTGATTCCACACAGGATACAATTAAAATAAAAGAACAGGCCCAGAGCTAAGTCTCTGCCGACAAGACAGCACATCTTAACAATGAAAAAGAAATTCACAAACTACACCATACATCCAGTGCACTGGGGTTATATAGAGGGAAGGCAGAACCAAAACAGCTCTCCCAAGAGGGCATGTCACAGTAGAATGGCATGCACCTACTGCTAAAGCTAGAAATAAAATGGTCCTGCACACAAAATGGTCAGACAACTAGTGGTAGGGAGGGGAAGGAGTAATGCGGGAGAGATAAGTGCCTCCTGTTCTCCACCACAGTTGGTGTGCACAGCAGCACTATCTCATGCCAATAAAAGGGAACCCTACGAAGCATGAGCTCAGTGCCCTAGAGAACCCCAGAACTCTCCCAGAGACCTGCCGTGTCAAACTCAGGAGGTTCCCAGATATGCAAATAGTGGCATATGGTTATTATGTTTTCTAAACTTGAACAAATTGTCTTCTGCAGTTGTAGGACGAGCTGAAGATCTGCAGGATTTACGTTTACTCAGAAAGAGGTGTGCGAGCAAGATTTGCACTCACTTTGCATTGCAATGCAGTTTCGGAATCTATCTTCATGCAACAACATGTACAAATCAGAGAGTTCATGAGGTCAGGCAAACTAATTCATCTCTGAGCTCTTCACAATGGAGGCTTTCACAGAGGTACAAGACAGACTGGCTGCCAGTGGGAATACAGCGTCACCAGAGTTTCCGATGAGCATATGGTGTAGTCCAAGCAATCCACAGACCTTTGTGAGATCCTCCCTCCATTGTGAGGATGTCAGAAGGATTTGTAAGTGATCTGTACAGGTTGTGTGTGCCTAATGATTCTGAGTGGGAGCACACCACACCTTTTCCTGATAGAGGTCTGAAGCCCGTGAATAGATCCGGCTCTGTTCTAAGCAAACTCTGGGATATTTCAAACTGTGTAAAGAAAGGCTGGGAGAAGGTGAGATTTTTCTGCATATGATTTAAGCTATATATCATTCCCTGCACATAGTTTGGGGGGAGGGGGCAGGGGGGGAGTCCACGTGGAAGTTGGCACTCTCCCAAATGCTCCAGGTGCTGGGACTGAATTGGTTCCCCCACTCCCACTGCTAATATGACTTTCCTATCTTTTACCCTCCAAACTAAGCAGAGAAACTCTGCCTATCTCTAGGAATAAAAGTGAAATAGGAAGGACCCTCGATAAACTGAATGTCGGAAGGATTCAGGCGACTCCTGGGTTCTGTGCTTCATTTCGGGAACAACATAAAAATGATCAAAGGTACTGATGCACAGAAACTTGCTGTGACCACACTTGCAGAACGGACCTCTGTGATCTCATCATCTCATGTCCACTGACTCATATGCTGGTCCAATAACAGGTAACACAGCATGCCAAGAATCCAGTGTTCTGCAGAACCAATATGACTACTGATTTTTTGCACCGTGGCAGCCTCTGCATTGGGGTGTGAAGAGCAAGAGAGAAATAGTTTATATCTCTTTAGTGAATCTAAGGCAGAAGAAGATTAGTAACACGTTTCTAGTGGTGAAACAGTACAAAAATGAGGTAGCAAAATACCTGCTGGTTTAAAGAATGCTCAAACCAGCCAGCACCATAACAGGCAAAAACAGAGGAAAGATGGGATTAACACAGTGTCACAAGCAGAACAGAATGTTCATTTCTGAGAGGAATCTGACGTACAGAGCCCGAGTTCCCCAGAAATATTTTGTTTCACCAATGAACCTGCCCCGCTCTAATTAGAAAACTCAAAACCTGAAAATTACCTTTTCATTTTCCTGCCAAAAATGAAGAACAAAGATTTTCTTAGCTATCAAATAACATTAGAGGAACCGGCCTTCGGCAGAGTGCAAATGTTTGAAATATTTCCTGAGATACTGTTTGGAATGTAAATAAATGGTTTACCTTGGAAATTCTTTGTGGTTTCAACTTGACAATATTGGTTCTAAGAGGACTTTTGAAGGGGCTGGGTCTGTGAAGGCTCTTGTGCAGTTGTCTAAGAGTAGGGGAAGCACATCATGCTGCGCGCCACAGGTCTGATTAAAAGCAATTTCCAAACGCACCTCGATCGGTTACCTATACATATTACAGCCTATGAACTCCAGAAGGAAACTCGATTTGGCACAATGCGAATATTAAAGCGAGTATTAGCAGTAAATATGGAGAGACTGAGATCCTGGCTTAGAAGTGTAGGAGTGAGGTGCATTACTGTCATGGTATGTGCAAAATTAACCCATTTCGAGACCTCGCCCTAGAAATGATAGCATTGCACAAGTGTCCCTCTTTCAACCTCCTAACAATGTCCAAAGACTACAATAGCCTAATCTTCCAAAATATCTTTCACACGTCTTTCTTTTGCATGGATTTCATCGGCAGCACCTTCTTAAGTGACAAAATTAATCTTTCATCATTGTTGAAAACCACAAGAAATTGAACTTTAATGACTTTCACTTAATTTCCTGCCTATTTATTTATTTATTTATTTAGTTTACACTTATATACCGCTACTTCCAGCGATCAGCAGCGGTTTGATTGCAAATGTGGGATATGTCAAATCAAGACAGGAAAATTGGATCATATATACATAGATTTAGGGTTAGGCACAACATGCAGGGTTAGACACTTGAAAAATTAGGTTTACAATATTTACATAATTACAGTTCTCTATTAATTACATTTACACAGTATATGCAGCCAGTATATGATTCGGCCATTGAGATGTAATTGTAGCCTTGAGGCACCTTCTGAACAGGAGCCAGGTTCACTGTTTAGGAACAAGCACTCCACATCCCATCTCTCTAGGACAATGCTGGTCTACGCTTTTCAATGCCCTACCTCTGGGATTTTTTTCTCTCTTCCACTCCAGGCCTCCAGCAGTCAGCACAGTCACTTCCCAAAGAAACTATAGTTCAATCTGCCTGGCTATTTAAATAGATGCAATGACCCCTCTCTTGATGGAGTGAGGGTTTGCCACAAAGAGTACGGAAAAGTAGGAACCGAAACAACACCAATTTACGTGGTTCTTGTGGATAGAGGAAGGCAGATGCCCTAGGGCCTTCACTGGCTGACGACAAGAAAAATTTCCAATATATTGGAGGTGTGGGAAAATGGGATTTGTAAACAGAATCTTAGATTAATACATTTTCTCAAAATAAAGACCATATCTCCCCAAGACATGCTAAAGAAAGACATGTAAAATAAAGGCCATATCTCCCCAAGACATGCTAAAGAAAGACATGCAAAATAAAGACCATATCTCCCCAAGACATGCTAAAGAAAGACATGCAAAATAAAGGCCATATCTCCCCAAGACATGCTAAAGAAAGACATGCAAAATAAAGACCATATCTCCCCAAGACATGCTCAAGAAGTATATTCTGGAGGTTCTTAGAATACCTGAAAAGTAGTTCTATTATTTTGCTAAAATATGCTATCTTTCCCCCCTTAAAAAGAAAAAAGTGGGGAAGGGGCAATTGTTAGACACTCAGGAATCTATGGACTGTATTGGACTTTTGAAGACATCCAAGGAAGATAAGCCAGTTTCTGCTAACGTAACTGCAATCTTGTTGGTGGATTCAGAGAGAGATTTCTTCTTGAGATATTTTTTCCACAATAAAGATGTAAGCAATAATGATCCAGGAACAAAGCGGCATTCTGATATGTGCACCACTACTACAGAAAGGGAAGCGTGTCAAGATCCGGGTGCACAGTAGAACGTTCAAGCATGATATTATAGTACATATCGGATGGAGCACGTCATATATATTATACAATGCTCGAGTCATAAAGCATTTATAGGAAGGACAAAAAGGAATGTAAAAATTTGGTTACAGGAACATAGATCTCAACTTTATACAAGAAATACATCAGCTCTGAGAGTAGAACTCGGTCTCCAAAATAATCATGCATTTGAGGAAGTGAGTTGACAAATCATTGAGCATATTCCAGAAAGACACAAGTGAGGAGATAGAGGCAGTTTTGGCCTGCATGGAGAAATACTGGATCTTCTGTCTACAACTGCAGTAGGCGGAGGGCTTTAATGAAGAGAGAAACTGGCACTTTACTGTGAAGATCTGAAGGGTATCCCTTGAAATTAACTTGGAGTTTCTATTGATTACTGTACATAAAAGCAGAAAGACGACACAACCATTGTAAAATATAACAGCCACAAGAGAGGTCCCAGTGAAGAAAGAAGTGAAGACATTTTGAATGGGATTGGAATGAAAGACGTTCAGATAAGTAAAACTGAACTTCCCAGAAGCACAACAATTTAGACTCTAGCTTTTCTTCAAAACATGTTGTGTCGGGCAGATAACATGGCACACTGGAATTATCACTGACAGAGTTTTAATAAAATTAAAATGGACCTATGAAGGATCTAGCTGTTTCTCCTGTTACGCTCCAGAGTCCTACAGTTCATTTTTCCCGGTAAATGTGCTGTGGAGTACATATATTTTATGGCTCTTCTCGACTTCTTTCCGGAAGGATTGCTGGGACTTCTGGTGTTGCTTCTTTGTGCGCTACAGTTCTGGAGCCCCCTTAGCGTACACAGAAAATGAATACAAGAAGCTATACTTAGGTGATCTAATTTCGTGGTTTTGGACCAAACTATCCCACTAATGGGCTACAAAGCGCTGCCAAGATTCACCTTCATTCTGTTCTTGCTTTCCTGTTGAAATGCCGTTCTGTGACAAGTGATTGAAAGTGATTGCTTCTTGTTGAGAACTTACTGTAATTTGATATAGAAATACATTTAAAGAAAATTCCAACAAACTTGAAAAATCTCCAAAACAAATCATAGTCCACACCAGGAGATCATTTTAATAAAAGCACCTTTATTTGGTGAGAGCTCCAAAAATAAAGTTTGTAAATGGTAGCAAAAGGAAAAATAAGGAGAGAATCTGAATAAAGTCCAGTTTCTTTCTTTTTCTCCCTGATTTGGACCCGGGCAGTCTTTTCTCACTACCCTTCTCTTTAATCCTTTTCTGGAGTCCTGAGTGGACCCCCCCCCCTCCCTCCCCTCAATGCTTCTTTTCTTCAGGGTCCTAGACTCAGGACCTTAGACTCCTGAAAGATACTCTCACGGCCAAAAACATAGTAACATAGTATATAACGGCAGATAAAGACCAGTATGGTCCATCTAGTCTTCCCAGCAAAGTGGCAAGAGTAGGTGCACCTGCCGCTCTGTGCAGGTCACCCCTCCCCATGTCTTTGTTTAGAGGTGTATCCACCATTACGGGCAGGTCACCCCTATTTATTGAGATATAAGAGATAGTTACGTTTGTTTTGATTTTATCCTGTTGCTGTAAAGGGATCCACTGTGTCTGTCCCATGCCATTTTGAATTCCGTCACTGTATTTGCTCCCAACACTTCCATCGGGAGGACATTCCAAGCATCTACCACCCTTTCAATGGAAAAGTATTTTCTGACATTGCCTTTCAATTTACCCCCTTGCAGCTTCATGTTATGCCCTCTAGTTTCACAGCTTCCCCATCTATGAAAAAGGTTTGTTTGTTCATTAATATGCTTGAAGTCTTTAAAGGTCTGCATCATATCTCCCCTGTCCCTCCTCTCCTCTAGCGTATGCATATTTAGGTCTTTAAGTCTCTTCACATACATCTTCTGGCACAGGCTTCAAATCATTTTGGTCGCCTTTCTCTGAACTGTTTGCATTCTTTTTATATCCTTTGCGAAATATGGTCTCCAAAACTGAACACAATATTCCAAGTGAGGCCTCACCAGTGACTTGTACAGTGGCATTAGTACCTCTTCCTTTCTGCTGGTAATTCCTCTCTGTATGCAACCCAGCATCCTTCTGGCTTTTGTCACCACCTTATCAAACTGTTTCACCACCTTGAGATCCTGAGAAACAATCATTTTGAGGTCCTGCTCCCAGTCTGTGCACACCAACTTCTTGATCCCTATCACATTCAATTCCCTTGGATTTCTGCTTCCCAAATGCATGACACTGCACTTCTTCACATTAAATCTTAGCTGCCAAGCATTAGACCATTCTTCCAGGTTTGAAGATCTTTCCTCAAGTTATCCACTCCCTCAGGGGAGTCCCTCTGTTGCAAATTTTCATATCATCTGCAAAAAATCAGACTTTTCCATTCATTCCTTCAGCAATATCACTCACAAATACATTGAACAGTACCAGTCCCAGGAGTGAACCCTGGAGCACGCTGCTAATCACTTTCCTTTCATCCAAGTGAGTTCCTTTTACCATCACCTTCTGTCATCTGTCAGTCAACCAATTTCTGATCCAGTTCATCACCTTGGGACCCATCCCCAAGCTGTTGAGTTTATTGATAAGCCTCCTGTGAGGAATGGTATCAACTTTGCTGAAATCTAGGTAGATCACATCCATTGCATGCCCTTGATTTAGTTCTCTGATCACCCAGCAAAGAACTCAATCATATTTGTTTGGCATGATCGTCCTTTGGTAAAACCATGTTGCTTCGGATCATGCAACCAATTGGTTTTGAGAAAGTCCACTATTCTCTCTTTCAGGAGTGCCTCCATTACTTTTCCTGCCACCAAGGTAAGGTTTACTGGCCTATAGTTTCTCATTTTTTCCTATTACCACTTTTGTGAAGAGCTACCACATCAGCCCTTTTCCAGACCTGTGGAACTTCAAGGATCTATTAAAAACATCCTTTAACAGCCCTGCCAGAACCTCTCTGAGCTCTTTCAGTATCCTGGAGTGTATCCCATCTGGTCGCATGGCCTTGTCCACTTTCAGTTTTGCAAACTGTTCTAACATCATCCTCTGTGAATGGTGTGATATCTACTCCATTCCCATTTGTATATTTGTCAATCACAGGTTGTCCTTCTCCAGGATTTTCTTTAGTAAAAACAGAACAGAAGTATTTGTTTAGCATTTTTGCTTTTTCACTATCACGTTCCATGTGCCGTTCTTGGCACTTATGAGTCCTGCAATTCCACCTCTGATCTTCTTCCTAAAAAAAGTTTTGTCTCCGCGCTTCACATCTTTAGCCTTCTTTTCTTCTGCCTTTGATTTTGCTATTCTTATTTCTCTTTTTGTCTCTTTTAGCTTTATCCTGTGTTCTGTTCTGTGTTCTCCTGTTTGTGAACTTCTGAATTCTCTCCAAGAGACAAAGAGCACCAGCATTTATTAAAACACTCCCCCTCTGAGTGGTACGGATGCACCAGGGTTCGGACCCTCAAACACAGACGGGACTTTCCTGGGGTTAAGATTAGGGTTACCAACTTTTCCACAGACCATAACTGGACACCTTAGGCCTGTGTCTTTTCAACACTGTTACTCTGGCTAGGCCCAGCCAGTCTAGGGTAGCTCCTTTCTCTATACAAGACCTAGCCAGTTAAGAAAAGGGGCCACTCTCTCCTGCTGCACTCCAGCACACCCCTGTGCTGTTTCTGGCACCACTACTCCCAATATACAGTTCCTTAACTAGTTCCCAGCTTAACTAGTAGGGATTAAAGGATTTTCCTTATTTTAAACATGGAGGGATAACTCCTGGGATTCTGCTACACAGCAAAAAATTAACTGGTGAATCCCTCCAAAATAGGTACAATTGTAAGCAGATCTCCAACAAAATCGAATCTGTGATGGGTGGAGCCGGAAAAGCAGCTCTGTTCTGTAGACTCCACTCCCGCATTCTTCTGTAGATCCTTGTGCTTGCTCTTTGGGCTAGTAGTCACTCTCAGACTACAAGGGGGGGCTTATTGAATGGCGGCAGCCAACACTGTTAAAGTGGCTGGCAGTTGCCCCTTTAACCTGAGCCAAAATATTCAGTGCCATGACCATATCCGGCTAGTGACACTGAATATCCAATCTGGCCGGAGAGCGATTTAGCTAGCCAGTCAAAGGCAATATTCAGCCACTCTCTGGTCAGCTAAAATGGTTAAAGTTGGGCCAGCCTTTTTCCTGACCTAACGTTAGCCATATTGCTGCTGACCGGCTAATCTATGTCGCCCCCTTCTCTGCTTCTGGAATGTCCCCACGCTAAACGTTTAGCGCCGGGACATTCAGATAGCCTAGTTGTGGCACCAACCGCTGCATTTCTGGGCCAGCAGGATTAACATGGTTTACAGGTCTGCAAACCACATTGATGCTTTTGAATATGCTCCCCCCCCCCCCACGCCCAATCTTTTTTTCCTACAGCGTGCTCTTCTTTTTTTATTATCTGAATCTTTCTGACTTATGATTCCTTGAACCCTCACCTGGGATCTGTGGAAGACAAACCTCTACTTCAGTAGCAAAAGCACTGGACCTCCTTTCCCTAAACCAAGGCCTTTGTGGTCATTAGGACCCGCTCCCTAGAGCTCGGTTGCCGCTCTTGAGCTCCGGCACTCCCAAGGAAGAGGAGAAAGGAAGGACCCAGTCTCCTCCCGTACAAGGGGTTTTATACTCACTACTAGAAACCTCCCTGTATAGCAAGGTTCCCAGAATTTTGTCAGGCAAATCTGGGACACTTATTCCTGGAAGAGGGAGAAGGGACATCTTAGCTCCAGGTTCAAGCAGCAAGGCATGAGGAAGCGAAGAGAAATCATTACCCTGCCCTCCCCCCCACCCCATCCAACCCATGACAGCAACAATATCATTTCCAAGCAGAGAAATCAGCTGAGAAATAAAAACAGGGGTGGATTTCCCCTGTACTGAGCAAAATCTCAAGACAATGGATGTAAATTCTAAAAACTGGGATATTGAAATCACTAAATTGGAAACATTTTATTTTCTACCCCCTTTGTCCCCATTGCTGGAATCGGGGACAGAAGGCTGCCAAGCAGGTGGGAGTCAGGGACACAGCTCTAAAATTGGGGACAATCCTTGAAAATTAGGTGCATCTGGTAACCTTACTCTATGGACAGTGTCATTTGAATTCTTCTTCCACTACCAAGCATTGCTAGAAGACACTATTAGTAAGGATAATTTATTGCCCCCATCAGAGAGACTGTCACAAGCTGAAAATATTCCTGTAATTTTGGAGTTAAGGTGAGGTGTCACGCTGCTCTTTGTCTTGTGGCTCCAGCTAGAATAGTTGGCGTAGCAGATTGCTCCTTTACCAGTGGGAGATGAAATGCTGAGGATGAACATTTTCAAAGCTAGTTACCTAAGTAAATAGTGATTTACGTGGTTAAATTGACCATCTGAGAATTGCCCTGTCTTAATCCAGATAACAGTACGCAGTCTTTCACAGCACATCGGTGGCGTAAGTTCCAATGAGGGGCCCCAAGCAAAATTTTGCAGAGGGCCCCTCATTGTCATGACAGCACTGGTGTGCCCCCCCCTGCGATATGCTAGCCCCACCCTGCAAGGTGCCAGCTCCCCCCCCCCCCCCCCCCGTGATGCAGAAACCCACGCTGGACCTGAAGTGGAGGTAGCATAGCAAACAAAGTAAATTTGCTGTGCGTGTGTGTACACGCAGACAGATGTACACACATGCACAGCAAATCGGCATGTGCTCCCCCTTCCTGCCCAGGCCCCCCCCCCCCCACATTGTGGGGGCTGCTTGGGTGGAACTTACGCCAATGCAGCACATGTACCTTTATTTGAGCTGCAAGAAGGTGTTCCCAGAGGCATATTTTGGTGTAGACTATGGGGTTATTGTTGAAACCCTTTTTATCTTTTGGACATCTGAAAATGAGTACGCAGACATCCAGTTCACAAGGGCATCCAGGCAGTATTTTAGAAGCTGGGTATATGCGCATCCCTAGGGCAAAGATGTCCAAGTAGAATGGGGGCGGGCTGGTGGAGTGGCCTGGGCCGAGCAATCAAGATGCACGTCGCGGTGCGATTTCAGAAAGACACAAGCTCGTCTGGCCCTGGTTGTTGAGGCGTCCATGCCTATGCCTGCTCCTGACCACAAATAAGGAGCAAAAAAGTGCTTGTTTCATGGTGGCAATGCTACCAGAGGGAACAGCATAAGGCGCTGTCATCATCACTATTAGAAATCCCAAACAGATACCAGCTCACACATCCGAGTGTCTGAAATGTCACTGAACATGGATATCCCCCTTCTGGAAAATGCCGGTTGAGAAGTCCAGAAAGCCGTTTACACAGCCATTCATTTGGGGACATTCGAGTTTCTAAGATCAGGCTGACACCTAAATGTCCCCAATGTTTTCTCAGACATTTTGCCCTGGACATCCCAGATTGCTCCTGGGCGTCCTTTCTAAAATGCCACTTCATATTCTCAAATCTATCTGCATTATTTTCTATTTGAATTTTCGCCCACAAAAAGAGCAGGTGCAAAGTCCATGCATAGTTTTCATTTGAAAATTAGGCATAAGGGCCTCACAAACTGGGCAACCAGGCAGGGAGCTTAGAAATTGCTTCCTCTACTGAAAGGCGTTTATACCCCCAGCAATTCATAGAGCTGAAATTGCTATATATTCACTGAAGCATTTAGTCTCCACTCCATGGTCTTGTTAAATCACTGCTTAAACCCATTTTATGGAGATGTAATTATCGTGCACCCCAGATAAATGTTTGACAAACTTGTCAACCAAGAAACTGCTTTGGTTGCTACACTTCCTGTGAGTTTAGGATTCATTAATCTGGCCGTGAAAGGAACAGCCATATGTAGTAGTAAATCATTTTGGAAATGCAAAGACTTGGGAACAATTTAAATCTTTTACCACTCCGTGTTGTATCTCTGACGTTTCACTTCCTCTTTTTCGATGCTATCCAGATTAATGTTTCAGCAGTTATTGCACTTTTTTTTATTGGAAGGGTTAACCTTTTCCTCTCTCTCTGCTCTGTCATATTTTATGCATCGCTAATGCTATCTGAAGCATTTAAAGCTTGCCTCCAGCAGGAAAAGTCACTTTATAAAAATGAACTCTTAAGGCTGCTTATTTGCGGTTAATCTGACTCGCATCCGCTCTGTGTCTTGGTGCCTGTTCTGTTACACGTGCCAAAGCTGCAGTGTGAAAACGGACAAGGCTGCAGAAAAATCACATTTTCTGAGCTGTGGTCATCCAGCTGTCTGATTTCCACTCCTGGAAATCTTAAGCTCAGCTGTCCTCTGACAATTTGGAGGCGTGCCTCCTAATTTCTAAACATGCAGTATGCGGAGAAGTCTTTAGGCTGAAGCAGTCCCCGGTGCCGTAATGAAACATGGAAAGCATTGGACTCCATCATTGTAATTTGGAGAGTAGATTTATAAAATCTCACGTAGTTAACAAGCGTTTTTCTGCATGTATTTCACACCTATTTTATAAAGAACGTGCATACTTTATGATATGTGGGCGTAAGTGGTTGAAAATACGTGTTAATTCTACGGTATGACGGGTGTAAATGCCGGAACTTGGATTTCTCAAGAACTCATATAAATTATGGTATTGTACCATTTACTTGCATAGCTGTGTTCCACCGATGTGCAAGCTCACAATGAGGCCACGTGCCATCGGTCTTATACAGGTATTTATAGAACAGCAGCTGGCTAAATTACATTCACAAAGACTGATTTACATGTGTTAAGCACTCTGATTGACGCACATAGATGGTGCATGAGTTTCCATGCCTCCTTATACAATTAAGGGATCATTCCATGCAAAGGAGATGTGCGGGGAGCTCTGGGGGCAGTAGGAGTTGAGCCGGAGGAAGAGCGTGGATGGAGCAAAGGTGGGCCCATGACTCTGGATGTGCAGGACCAATTCCGGTCACTGCCCTGTACGTCTGGGGTGGCAATGATGGACGAGGGCCTTATTCCACTTCAGTGGTGGAATAAGTCTCCCCAACAAAGGACTAATGGACCCCCCCCTTATTGGTGAGTAGCACCAGGAGATTCCCTGAAGTTTGATCCTGGACTTGGCAGGCCCCATCAAGGGTCAGGCGAAAGGGAAAGGCAAGTTAATTCAATGGTAGCGAATTGAATATCCTGCATGGCGTCCCAGTGCCATGGTGATGGGATGCCACAGCACTGAGGCTCCATGCAGGAGCAATGGAAGGGTTAGATGGGGTGGGGCCAGGCCCTTTGCCCCAATTCTGCTCCCGTGGGAATGTCTAGTTCCCGCAGATGAGAATCAGGTGCAAATCCGGGCCATCCAGATTTTGGACATCTGGACAGCTCGGACGTGCCCCGATCAGAATGGGGCCCTTAGTGTCTATACGTTGAAACATAATTTTTCCTGAAATGGGAGAGTTCAAAGGCTATGAGTTAAATTTGAGGAAGGAGCTTCCATTCTCAAGAGAGGGACAGGCTGTGTCCTGAGTGCTATGATCAGAATAATGAGTGTGAACCAAGAAAGGGGTCATGGACCTCGGATAGCAGAGGGAGGTAGCCAGGAGGGCTGTGTTGTGCCCTCTGGTACGCCATGTGAGGGGACAAGATAAGTCTCTTCCTTTGTATCTGGAGGAGAGTGGAGCAGCATCCTGGAGGATGAAATGTAGGAGCCTGGTTTTGGAACTTTTTTGGCAAAACATGTTTTGAAGTGAATTTGGATTTGAAGAGGAATTTGGGAGCTTTTATCAGTCAACAAGTGCTGAAGAAACTTGAGTTTAGATTGTCTGTGAGCCAAATATTCAAAAGTTTTATGCTTCTAACTTTTACAGAGATGCTCCTAAATTGGCTTCTGAAAATTTATTAAGGATGAGTGCCTGACTAGATGTTCCGTGCCATGCCATATCCGGCAATTGGCACTGAATAGCTGCTTTACCTGGAGAGCATTTTATCCATGGAAATGCCTGTTGAAATTGTCCTCTTATTGATTAAAGGTGATTCCAAGGGCTCGGAACTGAGCCTGGTAGAGGACTGGAAACCACTATAGATTCAGAAGGACTGGGTTAATGCTTCTGCAACCTCCAGTGGATAGCCTCCATGCCACAGCATTCTTCACTAGTTATATTTGTATTTATTTATTTATTTAGCTACATTTATATACCACCTTTCGCTGGGTCAAAGCACTGTACAATGAATATTATAACAGGAAAAATTACATTGAACAATAGAAACAGTAAACTATATACAGTATGCATAAATTAGTTAATTAACAATGTACATATTTTCATTAACAGAGTTTGTTGGGTAGGGTTCATCTATAGGACATGTGAAACTTGTTTGTCCTTAGTGGGCTAAGTGGTTGGGCTGAAATGTTCGGTAAAGAGGTGGGTTGTTATAGACATTTTAGCAGTCTTTGTGGGAGACCTACATACAGTGTGGCAGGAAGCTAGGCGAGATAGGACAAAATGGCCACATCATCAGAGTGGAGGAGTAACCTAGTGGTTAGAACACTGGCTTGGTAACCAAGCAACCAGGGTTCAATTCCCACTAGCACTCCTTGTGGCCTTGGGCAAGTCACTTAACCTTCCATTGCCTTGGAAGAAAGGCCTGGCAGTCTACTTCCAGTGACACTGCCAAGAAAACCCAGGAGCTTCTGGGTCGCCAGGAGTCAGGACTGACTCGAAGGCACACACTGCATCCTTGTGCATGTATGCTTTTAATCTACTGCAGGAAGAAGCAGTGCTGGCACAAGGATATTCAGTGTCATAGGCAAACATTGTGGGTCCCCACGCTCAGGACTTGCATGGGGAAGCCTAGGCTGCTGCCTACAGTATCAGGTTCTAGGTGCTGTGCAAGAGCAGCTTCAGTCAAAATAATACAATATGTCCTTATGCCATTCTAACTCAAAGAACCATCGGTGCATACTTTTACGCATTTGAAGCGTGGGTAAACAGCTTATGCAGGTTGCCTTCATTGAGGGTAGTCTTGTAAGGAAGCACCTACTTTTCTTTATACAATAACTAGCATAAGTGGCAAAGATCACACCTTAAATTAAGGCACATTCCATGCCTATATTATCCAAATATGTATGTAAATTATTCTACTTTATAATCAACACACATACTTGCTTGCACTGCCCATACTCTACTGAAATTCCACCCATGGGCATGCCCACAGTGAAAGTAAACACCATGGGGGTTATTTTAGAAGCCCTATTCACATTTGAAACATCTGAAAACAGGCACAGAGAGGTCTAAAGCATGGAGACATCTCCAGAGCCAATTTAGAAGCTGGGTCTGCGGACATCCCCAGCATAAGGACGTCCAAGTCTGAACGGGAGCATAGTGGAGGCATAGTGGAGCATTCTCAATAACCTGGACATCATTGCCTGATCTCACAAATGTCCTGGATGTCCAAAGTCATGTTTAAGGTTACACGTGCTCCAGACACAAATAGGTGGCAGGAAAGTGTTCGTTTTGGCCATAAAACATCCAGAAGGTGTAGAGAAGATGGCAGTCCACCATCTGCTATACTCTGTACAATCACAATGATAGCAGCAGTGAGATTTGAAAGCTAGCTTCCCTAGTCCTACTCACTACTCTAACCATTAGGCTATTCATAAACGTCCACAGTCTGGGATACTGTTCTGAGGATATCTGTGTAGACACCTTTGCAGGTGTCCATATCAGGCATGTCCACATTTATGAAATACTGCCTGAGCTTGGACATATCTGCTTTTTTTCAGACGTTCTGGCTTGGAGGTCAAAGATTACACTTAGACGTCATTTGTAAAATTTCACTTCATGCAAACAATATGCATACATTTATGCACATATGTGACCACTTATGAATACCAACATTTAATGGCATTATAAGTACCTAATAATAGGTGTCTCCTTATAATATTACCCCCAAGATGTGTAGTGTTCTTGGCTATGATATACCTCAGTTTGGATTTCTGTAACTCTTTATTAGTGGGCCTAATGCACGTTACAACTTGTGCACAGTGAGATGGTGAGACTGGCAGCCAGATATAGGATACATGACCACATTACCCCTGGCATCATAGCACTACATTTGTTGCCCATTGGGTACTGTCTGAAATTTAAGAAATTGGGGAATGTATGCCAGATCTATAGGGGCTTATTACAGGCCAATTATTAACTCTGATTTGTCCATATCACCCAACACGGATATAGCAATCAAGCCTGCAAAATCTGCTGCCTGCCCCTCTTTATGAACTATACAGCGAAGTTTAACATAAGCTCAATTCTTCTGCTGAGGTACGGAACTGATTCCTAAGAAGCTGAGCGGGCGCTCCGGTAGACAGCGGTGAAGGCTGCACACGGAGGGCGACAGCAGCACAGCAGGATGTTCCCTCCATTCGTATATTCAGAAAATGATAAGCTGCTCACTGACGAAGCACATGCTGAAAAGGAAAGCAGTGTGCACCGTCATCGTTCACCAAAGCGCACTGGAGTGGAAATGGGTCAGTTCTTTTTCATGAAAATGAGTGAGGAGGGTGCAGCTTGGAAATGGACCCTGTGGTGCAGTCGCATGTCTGAAAACATGCTATATACATGTGTCTTCCATTAGAAGCCATGAGCACGCTGCTCTACCCCACTCAGTAGGTTTACGGCTCCCTACATTGGAAGACAGATGGAGTAAGACATTAGCTGCTCTCCCTAGACACTTCCTGACCACTTCGTCAGGAAAAAAACAACAGAGCACTTCATAAACTCATCCTGTAAAATCCACTTGCTTTCATCTTCCCCCCCCCCCCCCCCCCACCCCTCTCTACACAATTATCTAGGATAGCCTCAAAATATTCCCTACCATAACACCCCTGGATGATACCATATTCCTAATCCCAGTTATAACATTTCTCCTTCTGGCGGAGCCTCAGAGTAGTGTATCTTTGCCAGTTAATGTCAACTAAGAGTGAAAAAATTTCTCCTCCTAAAATCTGAGACAGTGCTAAAGTTTTCCTTTCTAGAGAAGTCACATATCAGGAGGAGATCTCTTGCTAGCTCATTCCGGGTTACTAATAAAATCCCTTCCTTCCTTTTAAAGGAGTCCAGCAGGTCAAGCTATCCTTTGAGAGGTTTCCAATAGAGATTGCTGAGTTACAATCTGGTAGATACATTATGCAGCTCGGAATCTCTCAGACACTATGGATTTGTGCAATGTCTCCATTTGCCGGTATTGCAACGGTTGTCTCCTACAAACTCTTTCCGTGGCATTTGTTTGCACAGCAGAGACAGAGGACATTAGTAACTTCTGCAGTTCTTTTTAATTGCTTGTGTAAGCAATTAAAACCTTGCTAGTTTGTCAGCAAATACAGTCTCCCCTAAGCAAGCAATTGCTATGTCATGGGAGAAAGAAGAAAGGATTAAGGCCTGACATGACATCCACACATAATAACAGTGAGCCGGAAGTCTGTACAATGTCAGCTTTCTGATGCCTTACTTTCATAGTCGGCCAAGTCGTTCATTCCATGAAAACCATTAGGCACGAAAAACCAATCCTGACTTCTACATGGACGGTAACGAACATTACAGCACACTAAATAAATCTGCCTTGTGTGTCTTTTATATTTTTCTACCTGACCATGTGGTGTGATGGTTAGAGCATACCTTGTGAAAGACAGAACCACTCTCAGCCACTCACAGTGAGATCTTGCAAAAGTCACTAACAGAGTGATAAATTAAGATGTGAAATCCTTTGGGGGAAAGAGAAAGCATGTAAATAAAATACTCTAAAACAATGCAGACATGTTAATACGTTGGCATTATGAGGGTAATTTTATAACCCAACGCCTAGTTTTAGGCACCCAGAACACGCTTATGTTAACTCTATTTTATAAAGAAAAACAGACGCTTACTTTTCTTTGTAATATAGGGGAATAAATGCTTGAAAACTTACATTGAATCTAGGCACTTGCACTGACCCTCGGGCTAGCATAAATGCCCACACCTAGATTTCTAAAGAACACGCATAGATTTGCGCTGTGCCTAGACTCCACCCAAGCTGCGCTCCTGTGCATGTCCATACTCAGAGGACGTGCCACTGGCCTGACACACGGTACTTACGAAATAGCAGCCAGCTAAAGGACACATGCAAAGACCTCTCCACGCGCAAGTCATTGACAATACATTACTTACGCACACTGATGGTAAGTAGCTTTACGCGGGTCCTTGTAAAATTACTGCTTATCTCTGTTTCTGCATTGCCTTGGTTTGTGGACAAATATCCAAAATTCTCCCTTTCTTGGTAGTTAGTTTTCACGTGTCGGCTGGTACGTGTGAAAATTCATTTAAATTGATCAATAATGAGCTGCACTGATGCAAAAAGATACAAAGCGACTCGAGTGGAACTAGGACAAGTACAGAGAATCTCTGAGAGACAGAAAAGTTCTTATGGTTGGGTAGACTGGATTGGCTGTATGTCTTTATCTGCCGTCATTCTCTGTGTTTCTATGAAATCACTTTGTATGCCACATTTTTCTTTCAAAAAATAGCTACGTATATCTCTAGAAGCGTAGTTATCTTATTTCCTGCAGTCCTGGGTGCAAATTTTCATGTGAGAGTTTGGTACCCTGCTCATTTACATGGGTGGCAAGCATTTGCACGATGAGGCCACTAGCCCAAGGGAAATCCCACCGGTTACTACATCAAACTCTTAAAGATCTGTTTACTGAGTTCTCTTTTCATTGATATAGAATATTATACTATCAATACTAATCAATTGTATAGTGCTACGAGGCGTACGCAGCGCTGTAGACATAGAATCAAGACACAGTCCCTGCTCATCAGAGCCTCTAATCTAATCAAGACAAAACACAAGCACAACTGCAGACTAGAGTATGGCAAGATGCACAGAAGTAGTGGACAAGAGAGTGAGGAGCACCAGCATCCAAAAGTGGCTTCAAAGAGGTGAGGTTTTAGCCTGGATTCGAATAGGGCTAGAGAAGGAGCCCGATGCACAGACTCAAGTAGTTTGTTCCAGCAAAACCTTAGGAAATCAGGCCTTAAGAGCACAATTTTCACACTAGTGCTGGAACTACGCAGCTTGTTGTCAGGGGCATAAAGAGCAGTGTGATGATGTTCTTCCCCTCCCCAGAGACCAGAGGTTGGCACCCCTGGAAATATGATGCACAGAGCAAAGCCCTGGATGTCCCGCCCTAGCTGCAGTCCTGTTTCACACCGCTTACTAACAAGCCTCGAAGGGAAGCTATTTGTGGGAAAACACAGGCTGGCAGGGGAATACAATCGCTTCTGCATGCACGTTCCTTTGGTATCCCAGGCGGTCAGTACTGCGTTAGTAGTGATGTCATGCCCGGAAGGAAAGAGCTGAATTTGCGCTTGCCCATAAAGTCTGTCCCTTCTCTTCCTTTACCATTTAGTCAAGGTAATATACCTCTCATAGCCAAAAACATTATGTAAAACAATCACATAATGCGACAAGACAAAAACAGTGGGGAAAAGTTGCAGATTTTAAAAGGAAGAACTTCTGAGACAAAAGAAAAGGGAAAAAACTGATGCACACCTGCCAACACTCGGCCGGAACCCCACTGAGATCCTTGATATCACCTGAACCCTAACCAAAAACCTTGGTAAGAAAACAAATTTTAAGTTCTTTCTTGAACCTCGATCATGAAAATTAATTCTAAATGTAGATGCCAACGACTTCCTATTCTAACACGGGTACCCCACACCCCTAAACCCAGATTGCTTACGTAACAAGATAGGATCCCGATACTAGCATGTCTGCCCATGCCACCAGATTCACAGAACGTACATAATGGAAAGTAATTTTATTTAGTTGGATTAGTTAATCACATTTTCAGATGAAATATGCTCAAAGCACCTTACACTGCATTTCCATAAAATAACAACATAAAAATAATATATGCAGTAGAAACTTAATGCAGACATACAATGCAATAATGTAAACTTAGAAAAAGAAAAATATTTTACATATATTACAAAGATATTTAACACTGCATCACAACAATTCACACTATATCATATCTAGGTAATGTGAATGTTCTACCATGCTGCCTACGATGGGGCATCATTCCTGTTCTGCTGATATCATATCGTTTTTCTGCTATATGAATGTTCTGCTGTTTTATGTGTATATTACTGGCACTGTTTCATCAAATTGTTATTACTCTGATTTAATTTTCCTATCTCCAAGTTACCACATTATTCTAATCGTATATTACGCTCACATTCAGTCATTTTACTATTGCTATGCCCTTTCTACAATGTAATCTACTCATGTCATGTTATACCTATTGTACATTACCTTGGCGAATCTCTTCATAAAGGTGGCTAATAAAGCGTAACAAGTAAATACATAAAATAAAATGCATTTCATATTAACATGTATTTAGTTTCCCCTATTTCGCCAAGTTATACTTCCTGTTAAATGTAACGACCAGACACGTGTAAACTGTCGGATGTTTTCTGTTCAATGTAAACCGCGCTGATGTCTAATAGTGCGGTATATAAGAATTGTTAATAAATAAATAAAATAATAACATGACTATAGATACGGCCTAAGACCAAATTGGACATAACAAGAGATTCCAGTTTGGAAGCCTTGCTACTCTGTTGGGCTCAATCCCTGGTGAACCTACTATAAGGCATGCACATTCAGCACAAGCATTAAGGGAAGTCTATTTACATTTCATTGGTTTCAGCAAGGTCTATTTTGAGATGATTTTGGAATGACTCAGTTCAAATCTTCGCTTCTGCCCCTAAGAGATTTACTTTGGAAATGAATTGTTCCTGGTGTAAACCTCCCATGTCCTCCTGCCCAAAAAAGAAAGAAATAGCAACTTCCTCTTGCAATTTCTCTTCCACCGAACAGATATATCCTGTTTGCTTTCTTAGCTTGAGGGGATTAGGAATGGCAGGTCCGCATGCTGGCAGGTGATGAACACGCGGGGACACCTGTGTTCTGGTCTCTTGTGTATTCTTGTGTGTGTGTGTGTGTGTGCTTGGTAAAGTGATCCCCCTATCCTCATCCCTGAAATCCCTCAGACGTAAGGGCTAATGGAGGAGGTGCAGGGAAAGCTATGGACATTGTGTGACGTGCTGGCTGTTATTGCTGTCTGTGCTTGTTGTGACTTCTCAAGGCTGAGTGCATTGCTAAGTGATGGATAGACTCAAGAAGACACTAAGTGGTGGGCAAACAAATTAGCTTTGGGTTCACTAAGAACTACCACAGATTCTCAGTGGTCTGAGAACTACAGGGGGCCACAGGCACAGGCATTAAGTCAAACACCACAAGGGGGTCATTTATACTAAATTTCAAGAGGAAACTGTGGTTCTTCGGCAAAAATGTCAGAAATAATTAAACATGTTGCAAAAATGAGGCACTGTCATGCAGCCTGCTTTATAAATATTGTTCCCATAGATACAAAGTAGAACTAAAGGCCCCTTTTACTAAAGCCCGAACGTATGTTAAGTGCAAAGCCCTTGTGCTAGCTGACAGGGCGTGACCAACATGTCCCCAGCAATTAATGGTCAAAAACGAACGCTCCAGTAAGGCAGGTTCACCTAATGACTCCCACAGAGGTGCCGTTGGGTGAACGAGTTAATAGCCACATTGTCACTGAGTGCGCAGCCATTGCCCTGGGGCTCTCCACGCCCACACTCCACCCATATCCTGCCCCATCCAGCAATGGCCAATTACCGTGAGTTTTAACGTGTGGTGGCTGGCATACCCGCACATTAACGTTTCCAGGGGCCAGTAAACAGGGCACTAAGGGGCTTGTTTACAAAGCCGCGGTAGCGGTTTGCGATCGTAATCGGAGCCGCAGCCCCATTGATTTCAATGGGGCCGCGGCTGCGATCGCGATCGCGAACCACTACCGCGGCTTTGTAAACAAGCCCCTAAGTCTTTAAGGAAAAAAAGTCATGACCTTTTAGGTAACAAGAAATCTAAAAACAATTTTGGGGTAATTTTGTAAAGCATTTGCTGTGGGCCTTATTCTGATCCTGACATACATCTCCTTTGTACGTCCAGGCTGACCCAAATGTACAAAGGAGATGGTGATTCTGATCCTGTGGGGCACGTCTCGCCCCGTGGGATCAGAATTGCAAACAGGCCTGTACGTACAGCCATAGCTCGGCTAACTCAGCCAGGGCTTTTAAATAGAGCCGCGGCGCCATTCTGTCCTGTTGCAATGGCACCGTGGCTCCATTTAAAAGCCGCGATGCCGGCCGCTGCTACAAAAGTTAATTCCCCGCAGCCCGACCCCCGATCTGGCTTCCTAATGCCAGGATCGGGCTGCAGAGAATTAACTCTGGCCCCCAGCCCCTTCCGCGCCCTGGCAAAAGGAAACATCTAGGGACGTTATTCCACCCCGGGAGTGGAATAACCTCCCCGGCCATTTCGCCAGCCCTGGATGTACAGGGCCAACATTAGAATCCCCCCTGTGTGATTAGCTTGTTTTACATGTGGAAGTGATTCTTAGGTCCATGTGCTGACAAGATCATTCATCCTTTCATCTGAACCACATGTAGGTGTTGCTGAGGCCATAGTTTGGGCAGAGGATCTACTTTATAAAATACGAGTATACATGCAGGAAGTGCTCACACACATTTGGTCTTTTTTGGAGTAAGTGTAAATGTGCTGACAAGTTTTCGATATTCAGGATTATAATTGGAGCCTATTTTCTAAAGATACTTAGATGCCTTTCCTCATCGTCCCTCCAGTCATGGCTTATGCCTCTCTACCAGCAGATGGAGACTGAGAGTCACTGAGTTTGATGATGCCATGGTATGAAGGTCCAGTGCAGCTCTCCGTTCACCAGTATTTCTCAGTCTCCAGCATATGGAAGTTGGCTAACCTGTGCAGGTGGAACTGATCTGAAGAGGAGGATTACTGGAAATTTAGGGGATATGTCAGCCATTGCTGACAGCAGGTCCCCGGGTTGCAGAACCTGATGGTGTCAGGTCCCTTCCCCTCACCCAGCCACCATGTTTCATTAATTTTAGGGAGCTTGTGTAGAGTAGCCAGGATGGAGGCAATTTCCCTTTTCCCTTCCAGTTTCTGGGAGAGGGCAGAGGAGAAATCCAGAGTGCATGGGGTCTTCCCTTCTTCCTCCCCAACCTTTGGGAGGGGGGCCAGGAGAGGTCGGTGACTGTGACAAGGAGAAAAGCCGCAGATTAAGAAAGCCTTGATGGGGCTGTAGCGCACTCTGGGCAGTCTGCTGAGTGAGTAAGCTCTGCAGGTGGGGTGAAGTCTGAGGTCTCAATGTGCTGCGTTGTGTGGGAGCCTTGGTGGCCGATGTCCCCTTTAGTGGGGAGAAGACTGTGGCTCTGGATATGTGTTCAGGTCTTGGCTGCGGTAGCTGCTGTATAAGGCCCAATGTTGCCATGGGTAGATGCTGGAACATGCAGTGATTTTTGTTTTGCACTGCATTGGAGGCTCCCTGACTCCAAAAATAGTATTTCTCTCAGCAGGGGCAGATGCAGCCATGACTGTGTGTGGCTGAGCTGCTCTGGTTTCGGCAGGAATGTTTGGCGCTTTGTCCCAGGACTCCGCTGTGAGTTTACATGACTGGCTAAAAAAAAGCCAATTGGCAATGCCCAAAATGCTTGAAGAGAGCAGCACTTGGTAAGAGACTACTGCAACAGAACAGACAGCAAAGCTGGAGGAATTTGGGCACGAACAGCCGCCATTTTAGTTGTCTCACGGCTGTCTGCTATTTTGGCGTTTTCAGAGGGAAGTTGATGAGAGTTCCCTGAAGGGTCCAACTGAAAGAGGTTAAAAATTTAAAAAAAAAAGAAAAAATAACATACAATCTCTCCAAGAGGTGAGCCATAGGAGTGAGGTGTGTCTTCAGTGTGCAAGGAAATTGGATTCCTGAAGGAGCACTCTCCCTTCATAGCCAGCTCGGAGGGCCTGTATGGATCCTAGCTGGGTTCTAGCTACTGTTTGTTCTTCTCAAAGAAAAAAAAAGAAAAAACAAATGATAACATATCATTTGGCTTATTTTTGTTTGCTAGCATTGTAGCTAGAGTTTTCAGCGTCAGCTTCTTAGGGGAGCAGGAGCTCTTTGGGGGAGGCTTTGTGGCACCTACTTCTTTGCTAGTATCTTCCTGAAGTTGGGAGCAGTAGTCTTTTGTTGGTCATTATGGCTTCCTTCAGGGTAGCAGCAGCAGCAGCAGTGTTTTGATTGTAAGAGGACATAGAGCATTCTAGTGTATGGGGACCACCAGGGTCCAGGTAGTCATTTAGCCATGCTGGGAGCTCTTCAAAGTTAGCATCTAGATGGTGCACCTCTGAGTATGGTATAGTGGGAGAGTTTGTGCATATTGTATGAATATCTAGGCATAGCTCCCGCCATCGACAGTTCCACTGATTTAATTAAAGATAAATTGCCTTCATATTGCCGAATGAATTCCAGGTGCATTTTTAGGTGATAAGTTTTCCTGTCTGGGCCAGTTCCTCCTTGGGGGGCATGCTTCTGACAGCACCTCAGTGAATTCTCAACAGGTATGCTGTAGAGTGAGCAATGAAAATCTAGAGAGTATAGCAGTGGCTTGGGGGCTAACCTGATCTTAGAGGGCCTTTATTCTGGTAGGAATCACTTCATCAGGCGTGGCCTGCTTGTGATACATGGCATTCTCCATACCTTTCTTTTTGTGTTCTAGACTGAAGGTCTAGTCAAAGCATGAGTTTAACATTTGCCAACCTCACGCTGTACATTGTAAGGCCTGCATAGTGTGCAACGATGACCCAGTGGTAGGCTTCTCAGTAGCTGGTTACAACTGAAAAACAAAAAAAGAAACCAAAAATGGTCCTGTAACGTCTCTGCTCTAGGTTTCTTACTGGGCTCTAGATAATTGCTTTCTGTTAGAAAGGATGGGTGTTGACTTTTCATGCAGGATGCTTGTTCATGGACAGCTAGTCGGTTTGTAGTGGAGAGTGACCAAGTGCAGTGCTTGGCAGTCAGCCTGTAGTTTCTGTGGTTGGTGTTCCTTGATCTTAAGTGGCCCCTCCTGGACCAATAGGGATGGTAAGACTTATACGCTGAAGGGCCGAACAACTTGTGATACTATGGAGGTTATCTACATGATCATCTGTCCATGTTCTGTTATCTATGTGGGGATGAACTATTCAGAAAATACGTGTGCAATTGAGAGAACATAGGATTCGTATTAATACGGATGGAGACTGCCCCATTAGTGGCTCATTGGATACATCAACAACATTCTTCCTCTGACATTCGCTGGCATATTCTTGAACATCTACCTTGTACATGGCGACGTGATAATCATTTGAGACAACTAGCACTTCGTGACCATATCTGGATGTTTCAGCTGTGATCAGTTGAGCCTAATGGTCTGAACTTGGCTGTTGATTGGTCTTCTCTGTTTTAATCTGATTGGCTGTCTTGATCATGTGTCAACCATTATGTGCTACTATTTTTTGGGACTTTGATGCATTATGTATCTGAACACTCAGCTGGCTGGAGTTTCACTCAAATACGCCAAGGGAAGTTTTGTTGTTATGCACTCTCCCCTGATGCAGATAAAGTTTTATCTTATCGAAACACAATATTGTGTCGGGTTTATTGGGTTTTTGAAACTTTTTTGAGTTAGCTTTATATGAATGCAGCTAGGTCAAAGGGGACTTCCTATTTCCCAGCGCTCAGCAGGCAGCGTTCTAAACTTCAGTACAGCTGCTGAAGAGAAGGAAAAAGACGCACTTCACTTCGGCAGCTGTTAGAGGTGAGCCTGCCTGCCTTGTCTGCCCTTCAATGCGGGATGTTGTTGGCATGAAGCCCCCTGAAGCGCGGGGCCCTGTGCGAACAACATTCTCGTACAATGGATGGGCCGGCCCTGTAGGCATGGAGGATGCCGCTTTCTTGGGTCACAGGCTTGGCAAGTCGGGCTCTTTGGTTTCCCGCCCATTGTTCAGTACTGCTTTGGTACATCCCATGCATAGGGACTGGACTGGAGGGATGATGAGAAAGGCGAAATCAGGCCTTATCTGCTAATTTTCTTTCCTTGAGTCCCTCCAGTCCAGTCTAGGACCCATCCAGTTTTGATGCTGGATTATGCCCGGCTTGGTGGATCAGTTATGCTAAGGATGAGCCAGACAGCGACTTGTTAGTCTGGCGCAGTCCAGTTATGGATTCTGCAATGGTGGTGCTAGGTTGTTAAAAAAAAGATAAAGATACAAAAGCATAATTCCAGGTGACATATGTGTATGGTACGGACTCTAGGTCAGTGGTTTCTATTCTCTGTTTCCAGATAAGTGGATACAGAGATACGTGGATAAGTTATCCGCTTCTCTGTACACAGTGGCTGGGCAGCTGAATATCATTCTCAAGATTATTTACAGACATTTGGAATTTAAAAATATACTAGAAAAGTGGGAAAATGCTCATTTTTAAATCAAATTATCTTGGAATTTGTTACTGTTTTTGTACAAAGTGGATGGAAGGTATCTAGGAATAGCAAAGGTTGCACATTATGGAAAAAGTAATTACATTTTCCTAAACTGGAAAGCAACCAGTTACATTGCCCTTAGAACATGTTATAGTTTTGCAGAAATAATACAATCCACTCCATTAATGAGTAACAATTGCCCCATTGTTTAATCAACGTGGATTACATTGTCACAACTCAGAATACAATGAGACATGTATCAACGAAGGAACAAGGACCTTTACCAGCATTATACTTGCTTTCACCCCATCAAACCAACAAACACCCCAAACTACTTCCAAGGCAACTGGGTACACAGCTCCCCTCTTCTTTTTAATTTAAGGGCCTGTGCTCACCCTATGATGAGGAAGAAAATTCTCTTGCTGTGAGACCACATTCAGCTGAAGAAGGATCACAGCTGCCCCCCACCCTCCAATCCATACTTCTTTACCTTCACCGTAACAAATGATGTCCTTGGGAAAAGTCTTGCTTCTTATGCCTTGTATTAAACCAGAAAATGTCCAATCAACATTTCAACAAATTATAATTCACTAAAAAGTGCTGCAATGTAGCCAGCTATCAACCGGGCTTATATGCAGGGAAGGTTTGCATGGCAATACACTGCAGTGATAGTTCCTGTGGTTATTAGCTTTGAGGGGAGCTTTAGAAGGGACGTCCAAGTGCAATCTGGGACATCTAAGCCAGAACATCTGAAAAAAAAAAAAAAAAGCACATCCAGATGCAGACACGATTTCACAAACATGGACGTGCCGGACACGGATGTCTGCAGGGCATCTACATAGACATCCCCAGAACCATATTTCAGAGGCTGGACATCTAGGATAGTCTAATGGTTAGAGTAATGGGCTAGGCACAGGAAAGCCAGGTTTTCAATCCCACTGTTGCTACCCTTGAAACTGTGCTGGGTACTGGGGATGATATAGTGCTTTCCTTTCTACATTCTCTGGATGTTTTTCAGCCAAAACAAGCCCTTTTCAGAACCCTGTTCATTTCTGGAGCAGGTCTAAACTTAGAGGCGATGAGGGATGTCCAGGTTCCTGGGAACGCACTGGCCACACCTCCACCGCGCCACTGTTCAGACTTGCACATCCCCAGAGCCGGTTCCTAAAACAGCTCCAAAGGCATCTCTGTGCTCTGGATGTCTTTATGCTTGTTTTCGGATATCTAAAGCATGAATAGGGTTTCCAAAATTACCCCCTTAGTAGCATTATCTGCATACCATATGCACTTTACAGAGTCACATAATGGATACTCCCTACCTTTTGGAGCTTGCAGTCAAGAGAGCTAGATAGACAAGACACACAGTTAAAAACAGTCAAGAGGATGCTGTGGTGCAAGGGATGATTTGGATTAAGTGTCATCGAATAGCTATTTATTTATTTCTAGCACTTGCTGGCATTTGAGTGGAGGAGTAGCCTTGTGGTTAGAGCAACAACAGCCTTGTACCCAAGTAACTAGGGTTTTATTCCCACTAACATGCTTTGTGACCTTAGGCAAGTCACTTTACTCTCCATTGCCTCAGAAGAACAGACCTGGCAATCTACTTCCAGTCATACCTTCCCAGGGGCTGCTGGGACACCAGGAGTCAGCATTGACTTGATGGCACTTGATATACAGGTACAAAGCACATATTAAAGCAGTTTGCAGACAGATAGAAAGCTATCAGCTTGAGCCAGCACACTTAACTTAAGTTTATTGCAGGTAAAGGTGTAGCTCTGTCTCAACAGCCTGTGGCTACTTCATCTACCCCCTCTATCTAGCAGCAGGGGTTTGGGGTTTTTTGACTAGTAATATTCTACATTAGTCTTGTGTCTTATTCCTGGAATTTTTCCTTTGATTATGTCTTGGCCTCTCACTTCATTTGTGGGCTAGTGAATGTAGTTCTTTATGTCTTGTGTAGGTTAGGGGAGGTTGTCCTTTTTCATTTGTTGCATTTTTTTCTGCAACAAGTTGTTGTACCTTGTGTAAACTAGAAATTGCATAACTAAAAAAAGAAAAAAAGAAAAAAAAAGGCTATCAGCTAGGGGAAAGGAAGGACAATTGAAAGCATCAAAGGCAGGGAGAGGGAAAAAACAGAAAAACTGTACTACAGATCCAGTGAATGCTGAGCTGTAGGTGGCCCAGCTAAGGGCCTATGATATTGGGACTGTGAGTATTTAAGGAGGGGTTTGGTTACTGATCAGTCAGTTGTTATTTAGTGCAGTAAGACATAGAATATGTAGCCCTATAAAATAGGTAGAGGGCATATTGAAAACAATTAACGTGAGTTATCAGGCCACTAAGCACGTTAATCATAGTAAATGGGATACTCAGCGGTATGTACTGTAGCTGTTTTGTGTCACTGAATATCTTCTCATAATGCTGTTGAGCACCTCAGTGCTAACTGCGTAGCTTCAGGGTGTTATGGGAGTGATCTGGGGGTGGAGCCTGTGTTAACTGCTGAGTTGCAATATTCAACTGCTGGCCGGTTAACGCAAACCGCTTAACGAGAGGTACATACAAGACTGGCTCAACTTTAGCCAGTTTAGCTAGCTAGGCCGCAGCTGAATATTGTCGCTGTTGATTTAGCTAAAACGCTATCCAGACCAATCGGATAATCAATACCAGTGGCCCGATATGACCCCAGCATTGAATGTCTGGCTCTAACTATAAAACAGCGATGGCCAGCCGCTTTATTCCGGCTGGATGCCACTGCTGAATATCAGCCCCAGAAATTTATATTATTATCATCAGTACCAGACACCTGGGCCAGATTTGGGTTAAAAATGGGTGGACCAGCATTAATTGAGGATTAACCAGGATTAATGGGGCAGGGGCCAGGAGGGCACCTGTATTGAATGTAGTTGTAAGGAATGTGTTTATCTAATTGGTAATTGGCCAAAAAATTAAGCCTTTCTTCAATCTACAGAGGAAAGTCAAGTCTCAGTTAAAGTTAAAAAATGGAGAGAGTAACAGATGAAGAGGTTGTGATTGTGAGCAGGTTTGTTGGAAGCGTAGCGGGCATTCCACAAGGAGCAGTAGCAGGAGAGGAGTGACAATGGGGAACAGAGGTAATGTCATGGAATGAAGTGTGTCGGATGGTTGGAGAATAGCTTTGATGGAAAATAAGAAGTGAGCTTTTGAGCAGAGAGGAGTGAGACGAAGAGGAAATGAAGAAAACTGGGCAAGAATTAACACCAAAAGGAGAGATGGGCAAAGCTATTGAGGTCAGAGATCTTGATCCTTCTAACCCAACGATAAGTACCCTTACATCACTCCCTGCTGCTTCCTTCCCAGAATAAATGGGTTACTGGGGCTAGAGGAGACAACCTGAAGAAAGACTAGGTGAAAGACAGGATAGCTGGACAGGGCAATGTGTTTCCCACATGTCTAAGATCATCCAGAAGAGATCTTAGTGCAATAATCCTGAAACATAAAAAACGATGGAAGATAAAGACCATACGGCCTATCGAATCTACCCATCTGGAGCAACTACTACTGTAGCTCTACAGTCCCTTCCTCTCCCTTAGAGATCCTCTGTGCATGTCCCATGCTTTCGACTGACTGAATTATACAGCTTTCTTATTGGTTGCTAGGTTTACTGTCAACTAATATCTATTGCCATGGGCGAGAGTAGATTAAGGCATTGGCAAGCTAGGAATACTACATATCTAGGGTCCAAAGCTTAAGGGGAGGGAGTTGCTGCCAGATATGCTCAGGATTTGGGAGATTAGGATTGACAACTGTCTGGTTTCAGGATTCTACTGACTTTTACTTTAATGTCCGGATGCTAGAAAGATGGCTAGCAACTGGTGATTATCTGCAGATCTCCAGTCCTCCCCCTTTGTGAGTGAGCCTGCTCCATCTGTTTCCAGTGTAACTAGCAGCAGAGACTGTGGGTAGGATCCAGCCAATGTGGATGCAGCACTGGAAGGCAGCTCTAGTCACAGAAAGGAAAGTTGGGAGCTAGAGGACATTCCTGTGATGTAGAAAGGACGTTTCTGCATGTGGTATGAGATTGAAGAGAAATGTCCCAATGCATTTCTATGGGAAAACCACTGCAGTATACAAACAACGATTCACAGTAATATTACTGCACCTTTCAAACAGTCCTCCCTTCTCACCTGATCAGAGATAAACAGAAAGCCAACATGTATGTAAATACACACACACACACACACACTCATAGGCATGCATACGCATACATACAAACATATACTGACGCACTAATGTACACACTCACATGCACACCACATACAGAAGTTGGAAAGAATTCCATTAGCTATGCTATGCATGCTTTCCCCACTTGTTAAGAATTTATGAAGAGAAACATGTTAAATTCTGAACGACCAATGCATTTATGCATATTATCACATAATGCAATGCCACAATGCGTAAAGTGAAATGGCAAACTCAAAGCTTCCTCACTGAAAATGTATTGTTTTTAATCACTGAGATCTAAAAATCCAAGACTATTCACAGCCTTGGTCACTCACTAGGACTACATTAGCAATCAATTGCATCTCAGTAAGCTGGACTTATATTACCTTCTTGTTATTGTAAAATGTAAGCATTTGGGTCATACTGATATGCAGTGTTGAAAAGGTTGTGTGCTGCACCTGTAACTGACAAGCCTTACTGAGATATCATGGTGTAGTGGTTCAAGACCTAGACTGCACTACAAAAGACAGGGACCAGGCTCAGACCAATCACAGAGGTGGTGGTAGAATAGGTGGCTACCACTGCTGCAATGATCCCTGCTAGCAGAAGTGTGGTGCTGAAGGAAATTAGTTTCAGAAGACTCAGTTGGGGAGGTAGGGAGGCTGAATTACTTGGGTATGTCATGTGGTTGGGGAAATAAAATGAAGGAAAAATTCGGTTGTGGAAGACTTGCATGCCTGGGGAATTTCTTTCTCGTATTTACATAGTAGCATAGTAAATGATAGCAGATAAAGACCAGCATGGTCCATCCAGTCTGTCCAGCAAATATACGCCAAGTAGGTGCACCCGTCGCTCCTTGCAGGCCATCCCTCCCCATGTCTTTGTTTAGCGGTGGACCCACCACTCCATGTAGGACACCCCTATTTGTTGAGAAGTTAGATGGTTGTTTATTTTGTTTTTATCCTGTTGCTGTAAAGGGATCTGCTGTGCTTGTCCCATGCTGTTTTGAATTCCGTCACCGTGTTTGCCCCCACCACTTCCATCGGGAGAGCATTCCAAGCATCCACCACCCTTTCAGTGAAAAAATATTTCCTGACATTGCCTTTCAATTTTCCACCTTGCAGCTTCATGTTATGCCCTCTAGTTTTGCAGCTTCTACGTCTTTGGAAGAGGTTTGTTTGTTCATCGTTCCTCTTTAAGTATTTAAAGGTCTGAATCATATCTCCCCTATCCCTCCTCTCCTCCAAAGTGTACATATTTAGGTCTTCAAGTCTCTTCTCATAAGGTTTCTTACGCAGGCTCCAAATCATTTTGGTCGCCTTCCTCTGAACAGTTTCCAGTCTTTTTACATCTTATATGGTCTCCAAAACTGAACACAGTATTCCAAGTGAGGCCTCGCCAGCGACCTGTACAGTGGTATAAGTACCTCTTCCTTTCTGCTGGTAATCCCTCTTTGTATGCAGCCCAACATCCTCCTGGCTTTTGCCACTGCCTTGTCGCACTGTTTTGCCACCTTGAGATCATCAGAGATAATCACACCAAGGTCTTTCTTCTGAACCATGCACACCAACCTCTTGCTCCCTATCGCGTACATTTCCCTTTGATTTCTGCTACCTAAGTGCATGACCCTGCACATTTTCGCCTTAAATCATAATTGCCAAGCATTAGACCATTCTTCCAGCTTTTGTAGATCTTTCCTCATCTTATCCACTCCCTCGGGGGAGTCCACTCTGTTGCAAATTTTTGTGTCATCTGCAAAAAGACAGACTTTTCCATTCAGTCTTTCAGCAATATCCCTCACAAATACATTGAACAGTGCCGGGCCCAGGACCGAACCCTGGGGCACCCCGCTAATCACCTTCCTTTCATTCGAGTAAGCTCCATGTGCCATCACCTTCTGTCGTCTGTCAGTCAACCAATTTCTAATCCAGTTCACCATCTTGTGACCCATCCCCAAGCTTCTGAGTTTGTTGACAAGCCTCCTATGAGGAACTGTATCAAAGGCTTTGCTGAAATCCAGGTAGATGAGATCCATCGCATGCCCCTGATCTAGTTCCTTGGTCACCCAGTCAAAGAACTCAATCAGATTTGTTTGGCAAGACTGTCCTTCAGTAAAATCATGTTGCCTCGGATCTTGCAACCTGTTGGTTTTGAGAAAGTTCACTATTCGCTCTTTCAGGAGCACCTCCATTACTTTTCCTGCCACCGAGGTAAGGCTCACGGGTCTGTAGTTTGACACTTCTTCCCTGTCACCACTTTTGTGTAGAGGTACGACAACAGCCATTCTCCAGTCCTGAGGAACCTTTCCTGTTTCCAAGGATCTGTTGAATACGTCCTTTAAAGGCCCTGCAAGAACCTCTCTGATCTCTTTCAGTATCCTGGGATGTATCCCATCCGGTCCCATGGCTTTGTCCACTTTCAATTTAGCAAGTTGTTTCAACACCTCATCTTCTGTGAATGGTGTGGTATCTACTTCATTCCCATTATTATATTTCGGAGTCACAGCTGGTCCATCTCCAGGATTTTCTTTAGTAAAAACAGAGCAGAAGTATTTGTTTAGCAATTTCGCTTTTTCTATGTCACTTTCCACGTGTCCTTTCCCAGCACTTCTGAGTCCTGCAATTACAACTCTGATCTTCTTCCTTTCCCGAATATACCTGAAGAAAGTTTTGTCGCCACCCTTAACATCTTTAGCCATCTTTTCCTCTGCCTTTGATTTTGCTATCCTTATTTCTCTTTTTGATTCTTTGAGTTTGATCCTGTATTCATTTCTGTGTTCTTCTGTTTGCAAGCTTTTGAATTTTGCGAAAGCTATGTTTTTTGCCTTTATTTGAGCAGCCACTTCTTTGGAAAACCAAATAGCTTTCCTTCTCCTCTTGTTTTTATTTACTTTTTTTACATATTTATCTGTTGCCCCTTTTATTGCCACCTTTAGTTTAGCCCATTGCAATTCCACTTCCCTTATCTCCTTCCACCCTGTCATCTCCTCCTTAAGGTACTCGGCCATTTTTTTTAAGTCAGTGTTTTTGAAGTTTAGGGCTTTGAGTTTGCTATGTTTGGCCTGTACCTTGGCTTTTATCTCAAACCACACCGCGTGATGATCGCTGTTGCTCACAGGGGCACTCACACAGACATTCGACATGCTATCACCGTTGGTGAGCACTAAATCCAGCGTTGAGCTTTCCCTGGTTGGTTCCATGACCATTTGTCTAAGTGATGCATCTTGGAGAGCATCTACAATTTTTTTGCTTCTTTCCAGATGTGCAGAAGGAGTAATCCAATCCACATCAGGTAGATTAAAGTCACCCAAAATGATCGCTTCCCCCTTTATGGCAATCTTGGCAATATCTATAATCAATTCGTTATCTATCTCTTCAATTTGAGTCGGAGGTCTGTAGACTACAGCAGTATGGATGACAGTGCCATCTCCTCTTTCCAACGCAATCCAGAGCACTTCTTCTTTTCCCCATGTGCCCTGCATTTCAGTAGCTTTAATCTTGCTTTTGACATACAAGGCTACTCCTCCTCCTTTTCCATTTTCTCTGTCTCTTCTGAATAGATTATAGCCAGCTATGGCTATATCCCAATCATGTGATTCATTAAACCATGTTTCTGTAATGCTTTGCTAAGGGAAGGACCTTTGCCTGGTGGATATCAGGAGAATGCTTCACCGGTATCTTAAGGTCACTAACTCCTTTTGCAAGTCAAATGGTCTATTTGTGCTGTTTGCAGGTCTGCATAAATGTGATGTGGCCACCAAGTCTCAGTCTATCTGTTTCAGAACCGGCCAGTTCCAGAGGGTTTGTTTGCGCACTCCACTCAGGAGCAGGCATCTTCATGGGCACAGCATAGCTCGGTCACCCCCTCAGACATATATTGTGTGGCAATGTGGGCATCACTTTCCACTTTCTTAAGCATTATCATTTGGATGTCCATGCTCGGCAGACACAGCCTTTGGCTCAGAGATCTTGAAAGCTGCTGTGTCTTCTCCCAACCAGTGGAGTCATAGCTTTGGTATGTCCCACTTGTCTGAACTAGTCCAGCAGGACGATATGGAAGGTGACATTTTACTTATCAGATAAGGTCCTTTCCTTGAGTCTTGCTAGACCAGTTCAGGACTTGTCCCTGGAACCTGTTATGATCTCCTGTGTTTCTCTGTGATTGACCCTGCAGACCCATATCTTCTTGACAGGCCTTCTGTCTGAAGGTGATCTTGTACATAGTTATGGTTCCTTGTTCTGTTGAATTTTGTTATCCTCACTGAGGCTGTGTGTGGTTAGGGATTCTTGACGACATGCTTGGGTATGAATATTAAGGTGTGCCCCTAGCTGCATTGGCTAGTACAGTAGGATGAGGTCTTAAGAAACCTCTGGAATATTTTCTCTGTCTCCACCTCTGCTGGTAGGGGGATACAGCCCACTTGTCTAGACTGGACTAGTAGGATTCAAAGAGAGGACATTATCTGATAAGTAAAATGTCACCTTGACTCATACCTTTCCAATAATAGTTCAAGGTCATTTACATCCTTGTCCCCAGAAGACTTATAACCTAAAGTTGTACCTGAGGCAATGTAGGGTTAAGTGACTTGCCTAAGGAATGCCATTGGAATTAGAAAGCTAAGCTCTTCGAATCCCAAGCTGCTCTAATCACTAGGCAAGTCCTCCACATACTGTAACACCCAAAATAAAGACCTGGGTGTGAGCAGAGGAATCACTGATCCTGGTGAGTTGGGATGGGGGAGGGTGAGAGAGGAAAGAGAGCCATAGACAATTTGAAATGTAGTGTTAGAAAAGGGATTTTTATTTATAAGAATTTATATACTGCCTATTTTGGACAAACTGGCGTTCAAAAATGTTTTCCTCCACCCTCCAAAATTACTCTTCACTTAACCCCCCCACCCCCACACCTGTTGGAAAGAATTCCATGAGCAGTGCTCCACATAATTCCCCACTTTTTATATCCTCAGAGGTTGAAAGAAAAAGCCTTTCCATATTTTCCTAACAAGGAAACTATTTAATTCCGAGGGAGATCACAAATATGGTCAGCTCTCTTTACAAAGTTGCTAAATCAAAGTGGCAAAAAGAGGAATATTTCATGTGTTTAATTTTTTGGACAAGCAAAGCCAGATTAAATCAAATTCCTTGTCTCAACTGGAGCTTCTCCCATTCCTATGAGAGAAAGGTTTAGTGCATCTGGCCCACTGTAATTTGTTTTAGTCGCACTGAGAGTCAGTGGCAAGTCTTAAATCATATTCCAGGACGCCTGCTGGATCTGACCCCAGCGCTCTAACCACAATTTACTTTTCTTAAAGTGCAAAATGAAATCCAGCCCATCAGACTCAAAACGTCTGCTGATGCATCCATGGAAAGAGGCTTGTTGCCGCAGTAAACCGAGTACATAATGAATATAATTCATGTCTTGGTAAGGACAAAGGGGCACAATTGGGTGCTACAGCCCAAAGGGTTCCTCGCAGAAAGAAACAGTAACTCCAGGGTGTGGGACACAAATGCCACACAGGAAACAAAATCACTGTGCTGACTCAGCTGTGGTGTTCCAGAAAATGAAACCATCTACTGATGTACAAAAAGTGAGATTACTTACCTGTAATAGGGTTTAACAACATAAGAACATAAGATATGCCATACTGGGTCAGACCAAGGTCCATCAAGCCCAGTATCCTGTTTCCAACAGTGGCCAATCTAGGTCATACGTACCTAGCAGTTTCCCCAAAAGACACAGGTTCCACAATGCCTATACTGCGTCAAGCATTGATATCCTGGGTCCCTTCTTAATAATGGTTTTTGGACCTTTCCTCCAGGAACTTGTCCAAACCTTTTTTAAACCCAGCTACACTAACAGCCGTTACTACATCTTCCGGTAACAAATTCCAGAGTTTGATTACACGTTGAGTGAAAAAATGTTTTCTTTTATTAGTCTTAAATAGATTACCCTGTAGCTTCATTGCATGTCCCCTAGTCTTTCTATATTCTGGTAACGTAAACAATCGATCTACGTGTACCCGTTCCACTCCGTTCATTAATTTATAGACTTCTATCATATCTCCCCTCAGCTGTCTCTTTTCCAGGTTAAAGAGCCCTAACCTTTTTAGCCTTTCTTCATAGGGGTATCCTTCCATCCCCTTAGCCATTTTGGTGGTTCTTCTCTGAACCTTTTCTAACAACGCTATATCCTTTTAAATATACAGCGACCAGAATTGCACACAATATTCAAGGTGCGGTCTCACCATGGAACGATATAGAGGCATTATAATATCCTTTCTTTTATTTTCCATTCCTTTCCTTATGATACCTAGCATTCTATTTGCTCTCTTGGCCGCTGCTGCACACTGGTCCTATGTTTTTTTAACATGTTATCCACAATGACGCCTAAATATTTTTCCTGGGTGGTGGTTCCTAATGTGGAACCTTGCATCATGTAACCATAATTTGGGTTGTTCTTCCCTAGGTGCATAACTTTGCACTTGTCCACATTAAATTTCATCTGCCATTTTGATGCCCAGTCTTCCAATTTATCAAGATCTTCTTGCAATTTTCCACAATCCTCTTGGGTTTTAACAACTTTAAATAGTTTTGTGTCATCTGCAAATTTGATAACCTCACTCGTTATTCCCTTTTCCAGGTCATTTATGAATATGTCAAAAAGCAGCGGACCCAGCACAGATCCCTGGGGTACACCACTATTTACCTTACTCCATTGGGAAAATTGGTCATTTAGCCCTACCCTCTGCTTTCTATCTTTTAACCAGTTCCTGATCCACAATAGTACACTGCCTCCTATCCCATGACTCTTTAGTTTTACCAAAAGTCTCTTTTGAGGGACCCTGTCAAAGGCTTTCTGAAAGTCCAAATACTGGCCCAATCAACTGACTCACCTTTGTCTACCTGTTTATTCACACCTTCAAAAAACATAACAGACTAGTAAGACAAGATCTTCCTTGTCTAAAGCCATGTTGGTTGTCTCCCATTAAGACATGACTATCTACTTGTTCAGCAATTTTGTTCTTTATGATGGTTTCTACGATTTTTCCCAGTACTCACATCAGGCTCACCGGTCTGTAGTTTCCCGGATCACCCCTGGAACCCTTTTTAAAAATTGGTTCTCGTGGACAGCAGGATAAGTCAGCCACACAAGATGGAAGTATTTCTCATATAGCCCAGAGGAACTTTTTGAGTCCCTCTAGCATGTGCCAGTCTCCCCCTCAAGTATTTCCCCTTCCTTCCTCAGTGAGTTCCCTAGCATTGGCAGGTTCATCTAGGAGGGGATAATGGGTGTGTTTTGTTTGGCTGGCTTATCCTGCTATCCATGGAGAACCTCTGTTATAGGTAAGTAACCTTGCTTTCTTCTAGGACAAGCAAGATGAGTCAGCCATGAGTGACTCCTGAGCAAAGGGGTGTAAAGGGTGCCATGGAAGAGTGTTAGTTAAGCGTGAGGCCACCCCTTTACAGTCCATATGGTGCTATAGCAGAAGGAAGTTGTGAGGAGAATGAATGGTTAATGAAGGGAAAGAGAGACATCAAGAGACAAAGGATGTGTCAAACCATCTAAGCATAAAACTTGTCTTACCAACATAAGCCTTTGCATCACAACATAGCTTCAAGAAAACAATTACTGCTAGTTAAACGACAATTCTGACAGTAACAAAAGGTAGAACCAGTCTTGACAGCATAAATAAAGCTACTCTAAAACAAACATTTCTGACTATAACAAAGGTGACAGCTGGCTACACAGTGGAGGCATGGAGCTTGATTCAGAAAGGGGAACATCCAGACCCCATGCTCGTCTCCAGATAGGACGTGCACGCAGAGACCCAATTCTACAACCCCGCATAGACGCGCACACGGGGTTGTAGAATCAGCATGAGGTCATGACCGGCGAAGCCCATCTAACTGGCAGCCTATCAGCCCATCTTGCGCCACGTGCATTTGTAGGCCATGCACACATTGCTTGTGTAGCCCCAGCCACCCCATGCACCTGTAACCCCAAAGATGTGCTCAACCTCATGTTCTGCAGACCACGTGCGACCAGATCCAGGAAGAAGGCCCCCCCCCCCCCCACCATAACACACACATCAACATGGCTACCAGGCAGCCAAACTTCAGTGAGATGGAGATGAGGCTGCTGGTGACCATGGACAATGAGCAGGAGGAGACTCTCCTCCCCACTGGGCAGAGGAGGCCAGCTCACACAGCAGCATGCAAGAGCTGGGAACATATCAGGACCATCCTCGCTCAGTAAGTATATCACAACACAGACAGACAAACCTGGAAGCAGAGAGAAGTGGGCAGGCTGGAGCAGCACCCAAGTTGGCACAGAGACAGGTATGCACCAAGGTGGAGAGGAAGGGCAGGGGAAGTCAGGATCTGCCCCAGACAGAAAGCACAATTATAAAAGAAAATCACTTCATTCAAACTTAGTAGCAACTTGGCATCATGCACCACACTTGTGGTTATTATTTATATAAATAGGGCGCAAAAGGTCTCAGACTCAATGACACCAAATTTTGAATAAAATATCCAACAGTGTCGGTAGCATCAATGACCCGAATGCCCTTATTTTTAGTTTTAGCCTTGCCACAAGTGAAATGCCCTCACAACATTTATCACAAAATTGTCCTTCATCAAAAAGTGGTTCACAAACTTTTACTTAGCTTTTGTTCTTTTATTTGAAAATTTCTTCCCACTGTTAACTCTTCCAACTACTTAGCTTTTTTTTGTTAAGTTATAAAGTGGCAACACAGCAGGAAGAGGACGCCTCACCCCCATCCCAAGATGGCGCCACCCCTGATAGCATGGAGGATGCTGGCATAGATACTCCCCCCAGCCCCAGCGGGAGCAGCAGCACGAACACCAATGGGGGCAGCAGCAGTATACTGCAAAGCCCCGTACTCCTGTCCAGTCCAACATCATCTATGGATAAAGAGGAGGATGATGAGGGGCTGGCAGAGAAGGCAGCATTCTCCCCTCCACATCTCCTGAAGGGGGCAGAGCCGATGGCAGTGCGCAGGGGGGGCCTATGTCCCACAGAACACCCAGGGATAATGTGCAGCAGGGCGGAGATCAGGTCCCACAGGTGCCATGCGCAGAAGCCCCAGAGACATGGGGTGACCTCTGGACCCTCATCTTCCAGCCCCTGGTGGAGAGGGCATGTGGCATGGCAGGGCAGGCAGCTCGGGAGGTCCCACGAAATATGTTGGGTGAGGTTGTAGTGACACAGGCCAAGGGATCAGGCAGGGATGGTGAAGGTGTGGTGGTTGAGTGCATGCAGGAGGGTGAGTGGTTGGAGGATAGTGGTGAGAGTGGCATGTCTGTGTGCATGCAGGGTGAGCATGTGCGGTGTGTGAGTGGCAGCAGAGGGGAGCAAGGGAGAGGGGGCTGATGAATGCAGGGCGAGCATATGGGGGTGTGTGAGTGGCAGGAGGGGGAGCAAGGGAGAGGGGCCAGAGTACATGCAGGGACAGCATGTGTGGGGACGGTGAGTTGCAGGAGGCAAGGAGCAAAGGAGAGGGGCCAGAGTGCTTGCAGGGGGAGCATGTTGGGGTGTGTAAATGGCAGGAGGAGGAGTGAGGGGGTGTAGATGGAGAGGAGGCAGGAGGGGGTGTGGGCGAGGGTGGGTGGGCAGATTGGATGGGGGATCTGAGTGGAGGTGCTGGGAGGGATGTGACAGTGCAGCTGGAGGGGGACACAGATGGCAAGGAGGCAGTGGGGGCCCCAGGTTATGGAAGCTGGGCAGTGCCAGGTCACAGCAGTGATGAGGTGGTGATACTGTGGTGGCCATATAGCCACGTAGACTGGCCACCACAGTAGTGGGAGACGGTGCAAACACCCAGGGAGAATGGCGAGGGGCCATGGGGCAGAGCCATGAACATGTGGCAGCAACACAGCCAGTGGCCCATGGGGGCAGTGCAGCCCAAGTCAGATAGACAGTGATATGCTGGAGGTACAATGTGTATGTGGGATACCATGCACCTGTCCCACGCCCCCTCATCAGCCCACAGGAGTACACCACCTGCAGCAAGCAATGGGTGGGTGATGGTCGGCTAAGGGACAGGTAGACCATGTGATGTGTGCATCACTGGTGCAGCAGCCGTGAGCACCATGGTATGGATGCCCATGTCCAGACATAGCAGCACTCATGCAGAGCAACAGTGATGAATGCCCCCAAACACAAGTCACACCATATGCGTATTTCAGGGGGCATGTTACATGGCTAGGCGGACACTGCACCCCTAGCACATGTCGGCAAAAATAGTAGCCAGGCAGGTCCCAAATCAAACACCCTTGGACCCAGAGGCAGCCCACATACCAGCATCCCACTGCTGTGAGCAATATCACTAGTAGGCAATGTGCATGATGCACAGGGGCATGGCCTGGACACACAGGCAATGTCTAATGGTGCAAACATATACAGGTCTGTGGTGGCTGTGGCACATAGCCTATCCCCTCCCTATTCACTGGCATGTGCTTTGGTTGTAATGGGTTGGGTACATATTTACCAGGCTGTCAGGCAAAGTGTGCCTAGACAAGGCTAGCACATGCCACCACACCCCATATGGACAGTGCACCCATGTGTGTATCTGCACTAGCATCAGGCTCATTTCTGTCACCCATGGTTAGCTCTGGCTCATCAGGCAGTGGCTGTTTGTGCCACAGGGCAAAGTTATGGAGCATGCCATGGCAACCTGGCACACCTTGCGAGGTCTGTAGAGCAGCTCCCCCCCCCCCCCCAGAATGGTCCAGGCAGCGGAACTGGCACTTCAGCTGGCTGAAGGTCCACACTATGAAACCCATGTGGTCTGGTGCACACGGTTGTACCAGTGCTGTGCTGGACTGCTAGGGTGGGGGTCATCAGCCAGTCATGAAGAGGGTAGCCCCAGTCACCTGCAGGGGGAGACAGACATAAAACTGTTATTCAGCTGGTGTGCCAGTGAGACGGTCATGTCTGCTAGACATGTAGTGGGCTGTGGACAGCTGAATGTGCATATCAAGACTGTGGACACCATCTGGAGGGTTTCGGGGGTGCCAGTGGGCCACTGTGTGTCCACAGCCCACCACATGTGCGTGGGCACCCCCAAAGGCAGAGGAGTCCCTGCTGGGGGTGTGTGCCTGGGTACCATGTGTATGTCTGGTGCCCCTGCCCTATGCCTGGCCCATGGCAGGCACACCCCTGTGCAGTAGTAGATGGGGCTGCATGACACACCACCACATGCAGGCCTGCTGCCACCACCCTGGTGACCTGCCTCCATCCCCCACTGCATGCATGGGGCCACTGTGCCTGCTGCAGGGGACTGAAGTGGGACGTGTGTGGAGGGTGTGTGTGGGGGGGTCTGGGAGCAACTCATACATGGACAGGGACAGGGCATACCATGCCCATTTATGTGAGGAGGTTCCCAGGGGGGTGCTCCACGCATACCTCCACTATGGTGGCAGAAGACAGCCCCCCCCCCCCCGTATGTGTTCAGTGGCCCCATATGGCCAGGGGACCATCACCACCTGCCCAGCAGACACACCACCATGCGGTGCACCCTGCCTCCCAGTCCCAGGGTGTCTGTGCATATGCCCACCTAATAGCCAGCCACCACTGATGTGGCACCCCTAGAAGCATGCATGGATCCCTGACTGGCTCAGGACATAGGCATCACGGCAGGAACCTGGGTACTTTGCACATACATCTGTAATCTCCCTATTCGCATTGCACATCACCTGCACGTTGACAAAGTGGAAGGCCTTGTCATTCCGGTACTCAGCCTCACTCTGTCGCGGTGGTTGGAGGGCGAAGTGTGTGCCATCCACCACACCGAGGACTGGTGGGAACCCTGCATGGTCATGTGTTGGTCCTGCTGCGTTGATGGGAAGCAGACGTGCTGCACCACCAGCTGATGACATCCATGTCTGGTTGACTTGTCCTGCTTGTCCTAGGAGAATGTAGAGGACTGAGAATCCCACAAGAGCTCCATTTCATTATATTACATTTGAGATTATACGTCACTGCCCTCCTAGAACAGGAATAGGTAACTATTTATTTATTTTATTTTATTTAAAAGCTTTTCTATACCGCGCTCTTTAAAATCAGTGCGGTTTACACTTAACTTATCCTTGTACAATGAGGAAGGACCTGCATTGTACTTACATTGAACGGGAGACATAACTTGGAATTGTAACTGGGGTAACTATAGACAGGATGAGCCCTTTGTCCCTACTATAAGCTTCAAGTGCCACAAGCCATACAGGTTTTCAAGATATCCACACTGACCCTACCTATTCTTCTAATTATTATTGACCTATCTCCCTTCTTCCCCTCATTTCCAAACTTCTTGCACATGCAGTTCGCCGGCATTGCCTTGAATTTCTCTGCTTTAATGCCCTCCTAGATCCCCTTCAATCTGGCTTTCGTCCCTTACATCTACTGAAATGGCTCTTTCCAAAGTCTCCAGCAACTTGTTCCTAGTTAAATCCAAGGGCCTTTACTCAATCCTCATTCTTCATGACCATTCTGTTGCTTTTAACACTATTGACCACCACGTTCTCCTTGACACATTGTCTTCACTTGGTTTTAGGGTCTCTGTGCTATCCTGGTTCTCTTCTTATCTCTCCTTCAATGTTTGTTCTGGTGATTCCTCCTCTACTGCTATCCCACTCTCAGTTGGTGTGCCCCAAGGATCTGTTCTGGGCCCTCTCCTTTTCTCTCTTTATACCCAATCCCTTGGAGCTCTCATCTCCTCCTATGGCTTTCAGTATCATTTTTATGCTGATGACTCTCAAATCTATCTATCTACACCTGATATTTCTCATATCTCTGCCTGCCTATCTGACATCGCTGCATCACCGCCATTTGAAATTGAACATGGCCATAACCAAACGTCTTATTTTCCCCTAAACCCTCCTCCCCCTTTCTCCTTTCTTTATCTCTATTGAAACACTCTTCTACTTCCTGTTTCCTCAGCCCGCAACCTTGGGATCATCTTTGACACCTCTCTCTCCTCCATACATATCCAACAGATAGCTAAAACCTGTCATTTCTTTCTCTATAACAGAAACAAAATTTGCCCCTTCCTTTCAGAACACACTACTTAAACACTTATTCACTCTTTAGTCATCTCCCCTCTGGACTATTGTAACCTCCTCCTTGCTGGTCTCCCTCTGAGTCATCTCTCTCCCCTTCAGAAATCTGCTGCGCGGCTATTCTTCCATCAGCCCCATTATACTCAAATAACCCCCTCTTCTCAAATCACTTCAATGGCTCCCCTTACATTTCCATATCCAGTTCAAACTTCTCCTTCTGACCTATAAATGCTTTCATTCTACTGTTCCTCTCTCCCTACACCCCTCCTCGTGAACTCCGCTCTTCCGCTAGCTTTCTTCTCTCTAAGCCCTTTTCTTCCACTGCCAACTCC
Source organism: Ichthyophis bannanicus (assembly GCA_033557465.1). Classification (NCBI taxonomy): domain Eukaryota; kingdom Metazoa; phylum Chordata; class Amphibia; order Gymnophiona; family Ichthyophiidae; genus Ichthyophis; species Ichthyophis bannanicus. The sequence goes on from CM066046.1 coordinate 52,480,253, forward strand.
AGACTTCAATCCTTTCACCTTGCTGCTCCTACCTGAATCTCGGCATCAGGTTTCATTCTAAGGGCTCACCTCTTTGAGGCTGCCTTTGGATCCTGATCACTGTTCCCTCTAAGCTGTGCGCGTGTGCGCGCGCACACATCTCGCCGAGCGAGCGCACATACTTTATAACAGAGCGCACAAAAATTATGGTTCTGATTCTGATAGAAAACAACACAAATGTCTTAAAATTTTAAAAGTTGTTGTGTATTTACGGTTTTCACAAGTTCTACAATATTTTCTAGTGCAATCAATGTGGTGTACATACTGTATTCTGACGGGTACTCAAATTTTAAAGCATATAACTCCGAGTGTCGTTATGTGGCGCACAAAAATTTAACCTTCCTTCAAAAGCTGCACAGCTGCTATTTTATGTGCACACAGCCTACAGAAAATTAGAGGGAACATTGATCCTGATCCCTTATTCTCCTTGTGTATCCTTACCTTTCCTTATTGTATGTTTGTTCATCAACAAATAGGGTTGACCTGCATGGAGCAGTGAGTATACCCCTAAACAGAGGTATGGGGAGGGGTGACCTGCATGGAGCAGTGAGTATACTCCTAAACAGAGGTATGAGGAGGGGTGACCTGCATGGAGCAGTGAGTATACCCCTAAACAGAGGTATGGGGAGGGGTGACCTGCATGGAGCAGTGAGTATACCCCTCAACAGAGGTATGGGGAGGAGTGACCTGCATGCAGCAGTGAGTATACCCCTAAACAGAGGTATGGGGAGGGGTGTCCTGCATGGAGCAGTGAGTATACCCCTAAACAGAGATATGGGGAGGGGTGACCTGCATGGAGCATTGAGTATACCCCTAAACAGAGGTATGGGGAGGGGTGACCTGCATGGAGCAGTGAGTATACCCCTAAACAGAGGTATGCGGAGCGGTGACCTGCATGGAGCAGTGAGTATACCCCTAAACAGAGGTATGCGGAGGGGTGACCTGCATGGAGCAGTGAGTATACCCCTAAACAGAGGTATGCGGAGGGGTGACCTGCATGGAGCAGTGAGTATACTCCTAAACAGAGGTATGAGGAGGGGTGACCTGCATGGAGCAGTGAGTATACCCCTAAACAGAGGTATGGGGAGGGGTGACCTGCATGGAGCAGTGAGTATACCCCTAAACAGAGGTATGGGGAGGGGTGACCTGCATGCAGCAGTGAGTATACCCCTAAACAGAGGTATGGGGAGGGGTGACCTGCATGGAGCAGTGAGTATACCCCTAACAGAGGTATGGGGAGGGGTGACCTGCATGGAGCATTGAGTATACCCCTAAACAGAGGTATGGGGAGGGGTGACCTGCATGGAGCAGTGAGTATACCCCTAAACAGAGGTATGCGGAGGGGTGACCTGCATGGAGCAGTGAGTATACCCCTAAACAGAGGTATGGGGAGGGGTGACCTGCATGGAGCAGTGAGTATACCCCTAAACAGAGGTATGGGGAGGGGTGACCTGCATGGAGCATTGAGTATACCCCTCAACAGAGGTATGGGGAGGAGTGACCTGCATGCAGCAGTGAGTATACCCCTAAACAGAGGTATGGGGAGGGGTGTCCTGCATGGAGCAGTGAGTATACCCCTAAACAGAGATATGGGGAGGGGTGACCTGCATGGAGCATTGAGTATACCCCTAAACAGAGGTATGGGGAGGGGTGACCTGCATGGAGCAGTGAGTATACCCCTAAACAGAGGTATGCGGAGCGGTGACCTGCATGGAGCAGTGAGTATACCCCTAAACAGAGGTATGCGGAGGGGTGACCTGCATGGAGCAGTGAGTATACCCCTAAACAGAGGTATGCGGAGGGGTGACCTGCATGGAGCAGTGAGTATACTCCTAAACAGAGGTATGAGGACGGGTGACCTGCATGGAGCAGTGAGTATACCCCTAAACAGAGGTATGGGGAGGGGTGACCTGCATGGAGCAGTGAGTATACCCCTAAACAGAGGTATGGGGAGGGGTGACCTGCATGCAGCAGTGAGTATACCCCTAAACAGAGGTATGGGGAGGGGTGAACTGCATGGAGCAGTGAGTATACCCCTAAACAGAGGTATGGGGAGGGGTGACCTGCATGGAGCATTGAGTATACCCCTAAACAGAGGTATGGGGAGGGGTGACCTGCATGGAGCAGTGAGTATACCCCTAAACAGAGGTATGCAGAGGGGTGACCTGCATGGAGCAGTGAGTATACCCCTAAACAGAGGTATGGGGAGGGGTGACCTGCATGGAGCAGTGAGTATACCCCTAAACAGAGGTATGGGGAGGGATGACCTGCATGGAGCAGTGAGTATACCCCTAAACAGAGGTATGGGGAGGAGTGACCTGCATGGAGCAGTGAGTATACCCCTAAACAGAGGTATGGGGAGGGGTGACCTGCATGGAGCAGTGAGTATACCCCTAAACAGAGGTATGGGGAGGGGTGACCTGCATGGAGCAGTGAGTATACCCCTAAACAGAGGTATGGGGAGGGGTGACCTGCATGGAGCAGTGAGTATACCCCTAAACAGAGGTATGGGGAGGGGTGACCTGCATGGAGCAGTGAGTATACCCCTAAACAGAGGTATGCAGAGGGGTGACCTGCATGGAGCAGTGAGTATACCCCTAAACAGAGGTATGGGGAGGGGTGACCTGCATGGAGCAGTGAGTATACCCCTAAACAGAGGTATGGGGAGGGGTGACCTGCATGGAGCAGTGAGTATACCCCTAAACAGAGGTATGGGGAGGGGTGACCTGCATGGAGCAGTGAGTATACCCCTAAACAGAGGTATGCGGAGGGGTGACCTGCATGGAGCAGTGAGTATACCCCTAAACAGAGGTATGGGGAGGGGTGACCTGCATGGAGCAGTGAGTATACCCCTAAACAGAGGTATGGGGAGGGATGACCTGCATGGAGCAGTGAGTATACCCCTAAACAGAGGTATGGGGAGGAGTGACCTGCATGGAGCAGTGAGTATACCCCTAAACAGAGGTATGGGGAGGGGTGACCTGCATGGAGCAGTGAGTATACCCCCAAACAGAGGTATGGGGAGGGGTGACCTGCATGGAGCAGTGAATATACCCCTAAACAGAGGTATGGGGAGGGGTGACCTGCATGGAGCAGTGAGTATACCCCTAAACAGAGGTATGCGGAGGGGTGACCGGCATGGAGCAGTGAGTATACCCCTAAACAGAGGTATGGGGAGGGGTGACCTGCATGGAGCAGTGAGTATACCCTTAAACAGAGGTATGGGGAGGGGTGATCTGCATGGAGCAGTGAGTATACCCCTAAACAGAGGTATGGGGAGCGGTGACCTGCATGGAGCAGTGAGTATACCCCTAAACAGAGGTATGGGGAGGGGTGACCTGCATGGAGCAGTGAGTATACCACTAAACAGAGGTATGGGGAGGGGTGACCTGCATGGAGCAGTGAGTATACCCCTAAACAGAGGTATGGGGAGGGGTGACCTGCATGGAGCAGTGAGTATACCCCTAAACAGAGGTATGGGGAGGGGTGACCTGCATGGAGCAGTGAGTATACCCCTAAACAGAGGTATGGGGAGGGGTGACCTGCATGGAGCAGTGAGTATACCCCTAAACAGAGGTATGGGGAGGGGTGACCTGCATGGAGCAGTGAGTATACCCCTAAACAGAGGTATGGGGAGGGGTGACCTGTATGGAGCAGTGAGTATACCCCTAAACAGAGGTATGGGGAGGGGTGACCTGCATGGAGCAGTGAGTATACCCCTAAACAGAGGTATGGGGAGGGGTGACCTGCATGGAGCAGTGAGTATATCCCTAAACAGAGGTATGGGGAGGGGTGACCTGCATGGAGCAGTGAGTATACCCCTAAACAGAGGTATGGGGAGGGGTGACCTGCATGGAGCAGTGAGTATATCCCTAAACAGAGGTATGGGGAGGGGTGACCTGCATGGAGCAGTGAGTATACCCCTAAACAGAGGTATGGGGAGGGGTGACCTGCATGGAGCAGTGAGTATATCCCTAAACAGAGGTATGTGGAGGGGTGACCTGCATGGGACAGTGAGTATACCCCTAAACAGAGGTATGGGGAGGGGTGACCTGCATGGAGCAGTGAGTATATCCCTAAACAGAGGTATGGGGAGGGGTGACCTGCATGGAGCAGTGAGTATATCCCTAAACAGAGGTATGCGGAGGGGTGACCTGCATGGAGCAGTGAGAATACCCCTAAACAGAGGTATGGGGAGGGGTGACCTGCATGGAGCAGTGAGTATACCCCTAAACAGAGGTATGGGGAGGGGTGACCTGCATGGAGCAGTGAGTATACCCCTAAACAGAGGTATGGGGAGGGGTGACCTGCATGGAGCAGTGAGTATACCCCTAAACAGAGGTATGCGGAGGGGTGACCTGCATGGAGCAGTGAGTATACCCCTGAACAGAGGTATGGGGAGGGGTGACCTGCATGGAGCAGTGAGTATACCCCTGAACAGAGGTATGGGGATGGGTGACCTGCATGGAGCAGTGAGTATACCCCTGAACAGAGGAATAGGGAGGGGTGACCTGCATGGAGCAGTGAGTATACCCCTAAACAGAGGTATGGGGAGGGGTGACCTGCATGGAGAAGTGAGTATACCCCTAAACAGAGGTATGCGGAGGGGTGACCTGCATGGAGCAGTGAGTATACCCCTAAACAGAGGTATGGGGAGGGGTGACCTGTATGGAGCAGTGAGTATATCCCTAAACAGAGGTATGGGGAGGGGTGACCTGCATGGAGCAGTGAGTATACCCCTAAACAGAGGTATGGGGAGGGGTGATCTGCATGGAGCAGTGAGTATATCCCTAAACAGAGGTATGGGGAGGGGTGACCTGCATGGAGCAGTGAGTATACCCCTAAACAGAGGTATGGGGAGGGGTGACCTGCATGGAGCAGTGAGTATATCCCTAAACAGAGGTATGGGGAGGGGTGACCTGCATGGAGCAGTGAGTATACCCCTAAACAGAGGTATGGGGAGGGGTGACCTGCATGGAGCAGTGAGTATATCCCTAAACAGAGGTATGGGGAGGGGTGACCTGCATGGAGCAGTGAGTATACCCCTAAACAGAGGTATGGGGAGGGGTGACCTGCATGGAGCAGTGAGTATATCCCTAAACAGAGGTATGGGGAGGGGTGACCTGCATGGAGCAGTGAGTATATCCCTAAACAGAGGTATGCGGAGGGGTGACCTGCATGGAGCAGTGAGTATACCCCTAAACAGAGGTATGGGGAGGGCTGACCTGCATGGAGCAGTGATTATACCCCTAAACAGAGGTATGGGGAGGGGTGACCTGCATGGAGCAGTGAGTATACCCCTAAACAGAGGTATGGGGAGGGGTGACCTGCATGGAGCAGTGAGTATACCCCTAAACAGAGGTATGCGGAGGAGTGACCTGCATGGAGCAGTGAGTATACCCCTGAACAGAGGTATGGGGAGGGGTGACCTGCATGGAGCAGTGAGTATACCCCTGAACAGAGTTATGGGGATGGGTGACCTGCATGGAGCAGTGAGTATACCCCTGAACAGAGGAATGGGGAGGGGTGACCTGCATGGAGCAGTGAGTATACCCCTAAACAGAGGTATTGGGAGGGGTGACCTGCATGGAGCAGTGAGTATACCCCTAAACAGAGGTATGGGGAGGGGTGACCTGCATGGAGCAGTGAGTATACCCCTAAACAGAGGTATGGGGAGGGGTGACCTGCATGGAGCAGTGAGTATACCCCTAAACAGAGGTATGGGGAGGGGTGACCTGCATGGAGCAGTGAGTATACCCTAAACAGAGGTATGGGGAGGGGTGACCTGCATGGAGCAGTGAGTATACCCCTAAACATAGGTATGGGGAGGGGTGACCTGCATGGAGCAGTGAGTATACCCCTAAACAGAGGTATGGGGAGGGGTGACCTGTATGGAGCAGTGAGTATACCCCTAAACAGAGGTATGGGGAGGGGTGACCTGCATGGAGCAGTGAGTATACCCCTAAACAGAGGTATGGGGAGGGGTGACCTGCATGGAGCAGTGAGTATATCCCTAAACAGAGGTATGGGGAGGGGTGACCTGCATGGAGCAGTGAGTATACCCCTAAACAGAGGTATGGGGAGGGGTGACCTGCATGGAGCAGTGAGTATATCCCTAAACAGAGGTATGGGGAGGGGTGACCTGCATGGAGCAGTGAGTATACCCCTAAACAGAGGTATGGGGAGGGGTGACCTGCATGGAGCAGTGAGTATATCCCTAAACAGAGGTATGTGGAGGGGTGATCTGCATGGAGCAGTGAGTATACCCCTAAACAGAGGTATGGGGAGGTGTGACCTGCATGGAGCAGTGAGTATATCCCTAAACAGAGGTATGGGGAGGGGTGACCTGCATGGAGCAGTGAGTATATCCCTAAACAGAGGTATGCGGAGGGGTGACCTGCATGGAGCAGTGAGTATACCCCTAAACAGAGGTATGGGGAGGGGTGACCTGCATGGAGCAGTGAGTATACCCCTAAACAGAGGTATGGGGAGGGGTGACCTGCATGGAGCAGTGAGTATACCCCTAAACAGAGGTATGGGGAGGGGTGACCTGCATGGAGCAGTGAGTATACCCCTAAACAGAGGTATGCAGAGGGGTGACCTGCATGGAGCAGTGAGTATACCCCTGAACAGAGGTATGGGGAGGGGTGACCTGCATGGAGCAGTGAGTATACCCCTGAACAGAGGTATGGGGATGGGTGACCTGCATGGAGCAGTGAGTATACCCCTGAACAGAGGAATGGGGAGGGGTGACCTGCATGGAGCAGTGAGTATACCCCTAAACAGAGGTATGGGGAGGGGTGACCTGCATGGAGAAGTGAGTATACCCCTAAACAGAGGTATGCGGAGGGGTGACCTGCATGGAGCAGTGAGTATACCCCTAAACAGAGGTATGGGGAGGGGTGACCTGTATGGAGCAGTGAGTATATCCCTAAACAGAGGTATGGGGAGGGGTGACCTGCATGGAGCAGTGAGTATACCCCTAAACAGAGGTATGGGGAGGGGTGACCTGCATGGAGCAGTGAGTATATCCCTAAACAGAGGTATGGGGAGGGGTGACCTGCATGGAGCAGTGAGTATACCCCTAAACAGAGGTATGGGGAGGGGTGACCTGCATGGAGCAGTGAGTATATCCCTAAACAGAGGTATGGGGAGGGGTGACCTGCATGGAGCAGTGAGTATACCCCTAAACAGAGGTATGGGGAGGGGTGACCTGCATGGAGCAGTGAGTATATCCCTAAACAGAGGTATGTGGAGGGGTGACCTGCATGGAGCAGTGAGTATACCCCTAAACAGAGGTATGGGGAGGGGTGACCTGCATGGAGCAGTGAGTATATCCCTAAACAGAGGTATGGGGAGGGGTGACCTGCATGGAGCAGTGAGTATATCCCTAAACAGAGGTATGCGGAGGGGTGACCTGCATGGAGCAGTGAGTATACCCCTAAACAGAGGTATGGGGAGGGGTGACCTGCATGGAGCAGTGAGTATACCCCTAAACAGAGGTATGGGGAGGGGTGACCTGCATGGAGCAGTGAGTATACCCCTAAACAGAGGTATGGGGAGGGGTGACCTGCATGGAGCAGTGAGTATACCCCTAAACAGAGGTATGCGGAGGGGTGACCTGCATGGAGCAGTGAGTATACCCCTGAACAGAGGTATGGGGAGGGGTGACCTGCATGGAGCAGTGAGTATACCCCTGAACAGAGTTATGGGGATGGGTGACCTGCATGGAGCAGTGAGTATACCCCTGAACAGAGGAATGGGGAGGGGTGACCTGCATGGAGCAGTGAGTATACCCCTGAACAGAGGAATGGGGAGGGGTGACCTGCATGGAGCAGTGAGTATACCCCTAAACAGAGGTATGGGGAGGGGTGACCTGCATGGAGAAGTGAGTATACCCCTAAACAGAGGTATGCGGAGGGGTGACCTGCATGGAGCAGTGAGTATACCCCTAAACAGAGGTATGGGGAGGGGTGACCTGCATGGAGCAGTGAGTATACCCCTAAACAGAGGTATGCGGAGGGGTGACCTGCATGGAGCAGTGAGTATACCCCTAAACAGAGGTATGGGGAGGGGTGACCTGCATGGAGCAGTGAATATACCCCTAAACGGAGGTATGGGGAGGGGTGACCTGCATGGAGCAGTGAGTATACCCCTAAACAGAGGTATGGGGAGGAGTGACCTGCATGGAGCAGTGAGTATACCCCTAAACAGAGGTATGGGGAGGGGTGACCTGCACGGAGCAGTGAGTATACCCCTAAACAGAGGTATGGGGAGGGGTGACCTGCACGGAGCAGTGAGTATACCCCTAAACAGAGGTATGGGGAGGGGTGACCTGCATGGAGCAGTGAGTATACCCCTAAACAGAGGTATGGGGAGGGGTGACCTGGATGGAGCAGTGAGTATACCCCTAAACAGAGGTATGGGGAGGGGTGACCTGCATGGAGCAGTGAGTATACCCCTAAACAGAGGTATGGGGAGGGGTGACCTGCATGGAGCAGTGAGTATACCCCTAAACAGAGGTATGGGGAGGGGTGACCTGCATGGAGCAGTGAGTATACCCCTAAACAGAGGTATGGGGAGGGGTGACCTGCATGGAGCAGTGAGTATACCCCTAAACAGAGGTGTGGGGAGGGGTGACCTGCATGGAGCAGTGAGTATACCCTAAACAGAGGTATGGGGAGGGGTGAACTGCATGGAGCAGTGAGTATACCCCTAAACAGAGGCATGGGGAGGGGTGACCTGCATGGAGCAGTGAGTATACCCCTAGAGGCATGGGGAGGGGTGACTTGCATGGAGCAGTGAGTATACCCCTAAACAGAGGCATGGGGAGGGGTGACCTGCATGGAGCGGCAGGTGCACCTACTCTTGCCGCCTTGCTGGGCAGACTGGATGGACCATGATGGTCTTTATCTGTCGTCATAGACTATGTTACTATATTATTATATCTATTGTACTGTCTGTCTTGATTAGATTGTAAACTCTGACGAATAGGCACCGTCTTTTCTATGTGTCTATAGCGCACTGCATAGGCTTTGTAGCACTAGATAAATGATTAATAGTAGTAGTAGTAATAGAATATGCAGGAGATGCACTTGGATGCATTGCCTCCATCGTATGCAAATACTTTTCATGTATATTCATTATGATTGTCCTGAAAGTACAATTGGCCTGCATCAATTGAAGACTGAAGGTACTTACTCCAGTCCTGGAAGGACTTAGGCTGGTTTACAACATAACAAAAATGACAATCAAAAATACTTTGATTTATCAAGATACACACAAAGAGGTAACTTTCCAACGGGATTTCTACTGCTCAAGAAATATTTAGTGCTCCATAAGTTGCTTTAAACCTTAACCAGACATTATATGGTGAGCTTGATGCCATGGGGTTTGGGTGGGGGGAATGGATGCTACAGAGGAGGTCCAGAGGGATTGGATCCTACAAGGAGGGGCTGAGGGGAGGGGAATCTGATGTCATTTGGGTTTCAGGGGGGAATAGAAGGTTGGGTGGCTTACCACGCCTTCTTGCTATCTAGATGAGCAAATGGCGGCTTTCTAAAGTTGCTCATAGGCAATCTACACGTGCAAAGATCGCTATTTACACATAGGGACGCTTCTCTAAATAACCTCCTTAGTCAATGGTGCTGAATATATGTGTTATACAGTCACTGCCCCCACAGCTATATGTTTAGTTTCGACCTGCTATGTAGCAAGCCAAAAATAAATGTATGAATTATTTGGATAGTGACTGAAAATTTGAGGTACAGGCCTCATTCTGTTCTTCCCCTGCCCCTTTGCTATACAGATAGTATCAGGCAGGGTTGTGCATTCCTTCAAAATGACATTTATTTATTTATTTACATACTCTTATATACCGCGCTATTCTGCATCAGTGCGGTTTACATTAAACAAACTGAAATTACATTGAACAGGGTATTATAACTTGGAGATAACTATTTTACAGGGAACATGGGCAAAGGCGGGTTAAGTGGCTTGCCCAAGACCACAAGGAGCACCTGTGGGACTAGAAACCCCAGTCCTTCCAGCCCAAGGTTGCTGTCCTCTAGTGGGATTTGAACCACCGACCTTCCGGCCTGAAGTACCTTGCCCCAACCACTAGGCTACTCCTCCACTCCATGGGAAATGTCAATGAACAGTCACGTCACAAGTGCCAAAAACTGTATTACACATACTGATTCCGGTTAGTGCATGTTAGCGATGTTGTGGCAAATACCAGTGAATACGTTAGAGAGCAATAGGATACTTTAGGGAGCATCTGTGACACTTTTGCCCACATGGCTACTCTTAAAAGCTCTGCGACGTTGAAGGGCAACTGGCTACTAAGGCATTCCCAAAGCAGCGCCTCCAGATGGAAGTCTGCAGCTGCGTGGGGCGGGAGTGCTCTTGCTTACAATGTTCATTTCTGAAATATTGTTCTGTGGGCAGAATTTTCTGTAATGTGCTGTCCAGCAGTGGCGCTGACAGCCCCCGCAGCTCCTGTGATTGTTTCTGAGAATTCGGTGGCATGATTAATGTGCCGGGGTCTCCCGGCGGTGGAAGGAGCTTAGCATCCCTAAGTGCAGGGGATTTACATACCATGTGCACGGGTGCTGAGCATCACATTCCTAGTTTCTCAATTCAGTCTCTCCGGCTCAGACCAGCAGATGCACTAATAAATCAGGTGTCCGTAGCAGCTGCTATAATTCTTTCTCTATTTTCCTTTTCTCTTTACCTTCCTGCCTTTCTCCTACAATTTCTCCATCTCCTGTCCATCTCCCACTTTTTCCTTCTTTCTGTTCCCCCTTTTTCAATGCCCCTCACTACTATTTCTTTTCATTTCTTTGGGTTTTTCCTTGGCAATTTTGGTTTCTGAGGTGGGAAGGAAGATGCGGCGGGAAGCTAAGAAATGTGCTGGAAAGATAATTGGTGCTACTGGAGATCTCTCTTGATTTATTTGTTCAGGTTTATTGACTGCATTTGTGAAGAGATTTTTCCCAAGGCGGTGTACAACAGATACAGTTTGACATAGACAACTTACATTGTAATAACAGCGTAAAAGTAAAACGAACACATGTCAGCCGAATACACAATTAGAACAGTGAGGAAAACTTGGAGATAAGCAAGGTAAATCCTAGTGACAGCAATAATATGATACAGTGTCAGTAAGCACTCGTTCATAAAAGAGAAATATGATACCATGTCAGCACAGTACAAATGAAAGATCTTAATAGACAGCACAATAGAACATTCATTGTGTAAGTTTGGGTAAGTGCATTATGCAGCCAAGTTATCTGCTGTTTTTCCCCTTCCTGAGGGACACGGCACAGAGGACACTATAGAACGCAGCCTTAGTAAATGGAGACAGTTTTCAGCAGTCCACCTAGGTAGGCATGTACCTTGTGGCAAATTTTCAAAGGAAAATTATCTGTTTGAAAGTGAGCTGCAAGCACGTGTGTGAAATGGTGCATGAGCTTTGCACCTGCTATTCTGCGAGTGGTTGTTCAAGGGTGAAGAAGCTCATGCAATCTGAAAATCAACTGAACGCGCTTTTTAGCTCCTTAACCCGTTTTGGACAGCTCGCATATTCTTTCTCTGTTCTGGATGATTTATTAGATTTGTTACACTCAAACAACTATGAAATACCGGCAATAATAAAAAAATATTAAAACATTGCAGAAAATAGAAGTTTCACATAGTGTATGTTTTTTCATACACTGTTCCAAAAATAGTATATTGTCTGTCTTCAGAAAAGATAGGATTCAGTTCCAATATTCATTGACATAAACATACTGTATAATACTATTGAAACTGCAGTTTTCATTTAAAACACTTTATTATGATATAATATAGCTTGTCAACAGTCCATTCTGATGGCGGAATATGATACACGTGAAAACACTTCTGATGCAGTGCATCGATATTGAAACACCTAAACAGAATGCTTGACAGCAATTAGTTTTGACAACATATTAGCCCAGCGTATGAAAAACATACAAGGCCGATATACGCACCAATAACTCTGACAATAAGTAACTTACAGTTATCTAAACCTATTTTCTAAAGTCTACAAATACTTTTATTTGCAAAATAGTAGCTATTAGAGCATTATAAGCTACTTACTATTTTTTGTGATCTTTTTATGTTGAGCCGCCGGTACCGTGAAAATCAGCAAACTTCGAATACCTATTAAACTAACTGGATCTCAGATAAAATATCTGTACATAATGCTTTTTGACATAACGATAATAGCTAAACATAGTTCCATTGAATTTATAACCATTAATTAGTAAACAGTTGAGTAGTAAGTATGGAAACCTTATGTATGTAAAACATACGCTGGTCCAAAACGGGTTAACATAAAAATGCTCCTGCCCTCCCCCACTGTGTGCCCCCCTTTTAATCCAAATAAATGTGCTATATGTACATTGTGAGAACCCATACAATCAGTCACTTTTGAGGGGGGCCCCATATTTATGCAAAGTCCTGCAAGCTAACTTCAAAGAGAGATTTCCCCATTGAGTTTCCCTTTCAAAACCAGCATCTGGTGAGCAGGACTGGTGCTAGCCATTAGGTCAACGAGGCAGTTGCTTCAAGGGTGAGTTTTGTAAATGCCCCATCGCCAGCTCTGCCGCCCCTCTCCAGGTGCTGCAGCAGCGGTAACAACATGAAACCTGCAGTGCAGCGCTTACCCAAAGCCCCAGCACCGCATTGCAGTTGGTGCTCACTTTGAGGGCAATTTTTAAAGCCGTTTATGCAGGGAAGTGTCAATTTGGAGAGCCTGGAAAGACCATCTTTATCTGACGATATATTCTGTAATTCTATGTCTTCCTGTTTCTATAAAAACACATGTGATTTCTCCTTGAAAATCAGCTGCCTTGTATGCAGGCAAAAATTGCTCCAAAATATTTCCCTTTTGAGGATAATTTTCAAAGTGATTTATGCAGATCAAAAGCTTTTTATTCATATTAATCGGCTGTCTGAAAATTGCCTTCCCCCAATGAGGCTAAACTTATAGCTACATTCAGTGGAAGTGCTTTGAAAGCCACACTTTAAGTTGTGGAAAGAAAAGTATTCCCCTAGACGGCATTTTCAAATCTTCATGTGCACCTTTCCAGTAAAGCTCTATCTGCAAAAATGCAGGTGCCCGTGGTCACATACACTTTGTACCTGCAACAAGTTTCAGAGTGAAAGTAGCCAAATACTTTTAAAATTGGCACAAGGCCCAGGGGTAGAAAGCATGCATGATCTTTTTGTTCCAAAGAGGACAGTCTAAAAATTGCTCCTTTATATATGGGCTTGGGCATTTGATGTGGTCAAAGATAATGTCTGCAAAGCTGCTTGGGAAGATAAATGCACCCTTTTCTGCATTCTCGGGGCTGTGGAAGTCCCTGTCTCTGACACTTCCTATGATCAGTACCATCACAGCAATCATGAGAATTCACACTATCCACATCTTCTCTACTGGCCTAATACAATGGCTGACTCTAGATTTAATGAAACTAAAAATAGTATGATGTTATGTCTTATTATGAACATCGCTCCTGTCCTGCGTACTCATATTTAACTAGGGACTCACTTAAGGGCGTGTTTACTAAACCGCATTAAGAATCGGCATCTTAGTGCACGTTTAGTGCCAAAAATGAGCACGGGAGGTGAGGCCAACCCACACTAACTATAGGGGACATTTCCCAGCAAGTCCCCATGCAATAAGCTTGATGGGAAGCACTTCCCTGTGCTAAACATGCAATCACAATAAGGGTGTGCTTACTGCCACCCAGAGTGGCGACAGTACGTGTACCTATACTAACCACAGTATTGATGATAATGCACACTAATTATGTCTGCAGGCAACACCCACCCTCTGCCCCTACCCTACCCAGTCCCCATCCAATCTCATGCTAAGCAGTTAGTGTGAGATTTTTACTGTGCTGGCATTTTTAACGAATGGTGACGATTGCCGTGGTCCCACACTAACCATGTGCTAAATCCCATGGGAACTGTCGGCGCACTTTAGTAAACATGCCTCTTAGTTCCTGGTCTCTATCCCACAGATAGCGCATTTTAGGAAACGTGCCTCTTTGCGTGTGGGATAGAGACCAGGAACTATCTGTTAGACCTTGAATGGATTCTCTGATGGATGGAAGGGATTCTTGACTTCATACTCCAAGGTGTTCTATTTCTAGTTCAAGAAGACATTTTAAACAAGGTTATGGTGTTCCACACTAAAGGTTTTTCAAAGTAAACAGTCAATGGCAATAGATTTCAGTGCAGCTTCATAGTTCATAGCTGTATCCAAGCAAAAGAAGAGCTAGATCCTTTCTTCCAAACACTTCTGGGATACCCTCCATCCCTTACTTTGGACGTTGGATTCCCTCTTGACCTTCACTTGGTTTCCAGACTCCCCAAGGACCCTTCTTGATACCTAATGCTCCAAAGCTTCAAGTTCTCCTTCTTTACTCTTCTACATTTCATGGACTCCCACAGACTACTGGAATAAGCACCAGCTGGGCAGCTCTCTTCTCTTCTTCCTTCCACTGTCACAGCTGGGAATCTTAAAAAAAAAAAAGTTCCAATAAATGCAAATTCAGAAGCACTACCACAGGGACTCTTGGGCCTCTACTTCTATTTTAACAGGATTCAGGACTAGTAACAGGTCTCCTCTTTCTCATGTTCATTTATCCTTCTTGCTGGTGAACCCTAGCAGCAGGCTAGTAGATTCCTGCCTCTCCCTTCCACCATTTGACAAAAGATAGATCTTTCTTTTCTCTCATTCCCCAAAAATGTACTTCCAGACTTACTGAATCTCCTTGTGAGGATATTAACCAATCCTCGGGCTGTACCATTGTAGTGACTCCCGGAGGTCAGTATCATTGAAAAATGGTTCAGTCCACACTCTACGCTCTATCCATATGATCTTTAGTGGGATAAGCACAGGCCTTAGTAAAGGGTGCAAAGGCCCCTTCATAAAATAAGGTACAAGATATAGCTTTATCTTCCAGGCATATCGCTCATTTCCTAGGGTGTTGACAGCTTCATTATCAACAGACTTAGCAGATGACTAATTGTGATTAAAAAGAAAAATGATTATGTATGTAACCCTTTTTTCCTGGGTAACACTTCCATATGTCCAATGGGTGTGCACAAAAACAATTTCTGTTCCCTAGCCCTCTCTCTCTGTCTTGCAGACTCTCACCTCCAGTGGTGGATTCCTTGATGGGATGAAGGGATTTTGCTTTAAAGCCCGAGTGTCTCTTCTAGACTCGCCAATAACACACATAGGGGTATGTTTACTAAACTGCGGTAACGTAGCAGCGGCTACATTAAGGCGCGTTATGTAACGTTAAGACGCCTTAACGTTACATAACGCGCCTTAACGTTCCTGGCCACGGCAAGTCCAGAAAAGGGTGTAGAGAGGGCGGAGAGAAGGGGTCAATGGACGGGGAGTGGGCGGGGAGATGCCCCTTTCACACTAATGCAGAGAAATTAAGGGCTGAATCCTAATGCAACTGAAAACCTGGCGTTAGCACACATTTGCAAGGAAGAGAAACCAGTTCTGTGTCAGCAATGTATAGCATAGCCAGGGAGCCCCAGAAAAGTGATAGTAGTGATACATTTGCACCAACAGCATAGTGCCCTGGTATGAAAGGCCACTATGGTGATGGCACAAATGGGGCATGGGGACTGCAGGCGGAACATGGAGTGGGGGCTACTGGGGCACAGGATGGACTAGGCAGTTGCAGAGGTGGCACATAGGAACGCAGAAAATGGAAACCAGCAAGACAGCAACTGACCAGGGTCAGACATGCCCATGAGTCTGTGGCCCACAGTGTCCCATCCAGGAGATATTACCCAGCAGGCACCCCAAGGGGCACATAACATTGACAGGCGGTGCCTGGCGAAGCATGGACATCTATGTAGGCACCCCTACCCCAGAACCCACACCTTAGGCAGTCACCTACCTGTCCCCTGGATGGCCTGGGATGGCGCACCACTGGCACCGACAGAATATGGTTATGGCGGCATGGCAGAGGGGGTGGGTGATTGTTCTGGAGGGAGCAGTGGCACCCGCCTGCAGTGGACCTAGGCCATGCCCTGTACCAGAATGTGGTGTGCAGTGCAACAGAAGAGGTCTGGCCGAGGAACGTAAAGATAGCCCCAGGGACCACTATGTTGCTGTGGCAACAGTGCGGTACAGTACACTCAGCCAGCATGTCCAAGAGTAGAGGGTCAGAGGTTCAGGTCCCATCTGTGGATCCTGCAGAGCATCTCCCCATAGTTTTAGCCCACAATGCAGCCACAACAACAACATGGGCAAACCCCAAAGCAGTGTTGCACAGGGGTACAGACACCCATTCACAAGGGCTCCACTATCCACAGCTTCATGGAGTTTCAGGCTGTTGGCCCCAGCACAGATCTGCAGTTATCACCAGAGCACTACTACTACCCCCTGCACAGATTAGCAATGTCGGCACTGTGATCAGGACCAGTGCAGCAGGTAGGGTTGTCAACCACCTCCATCTCTGCACAATGCTGAGATAGGTGTGGAAGTGTGCATATGTCTCTCCATTGTTTTGTGTCTGCCAACACCTCACTGAGCCCACATTGCTCATACTGCTTCCAGCGTTAGCCTGCAAATGTGCATAATGAGGAGCAAGGTATTGTGGGTATGGCCCAGACAAGTCGGATTGGCCAGGATGCATCTGCACAGGGTGTAGGATTCAGGGTGTAGTGCTCAACCACCACCTGCATGGACAGTGTGGCCACAGCATGTCACGCTGGGGGGGGGGGGGGTGTCACTCTCACTCTGACCGAGCAGTGACCATGGCATGTCTATGTTCCCCCATAGTGGAGGAGTGGCCTAGTGGTTAGGACAAGGTACTTCAGGCCGGAGGGCCGGGGGTTCAAGTCCCACCTGGGGACAGCAATCTCAGGCCGGAGGGACTGGGATTTCTAGTCCTATAGGTACTCCTTGTGGTCTTGGGCAAGCCACTTAACCCTCCATTGCCCATGTTCCCTGTAAGTATTAGCGTATGTGTGTCATATCCCCTCGTGTTAAATGTATCTCCCAATTGACCGCTTTGACCCGGTGAAAAGTGGGATATAAATACAGCTAAATAAATAAATAAATAAAATAAATAGTGTCACCTGTGTGTTCCTAGTTCTGGGGCCTAATCACAGGGATACCTGCTTGGTGTCTGTGCTGTGCATCCCATCTCTGGGTGTACAGGGTTCCCCTGTGAGCATGTACTATGGACTGATTAGTGGGCTGTCTGCAGTTCACCTGTGCATGGTGGGAGCACCTTGTAGGCTGCTGCAGGTGCAGTCTGACTGTGCTGTCTGTTGATGAATGGCAGACCATGGCATGGGGCAGTTGAGCCTTCCCCTGCCTACCTCAAGCACCAATGCTGGTCTGCAATGGTCACAGGTATGGCACTGACCCAGCAGCCCTGGAGGGCTGTCATCTGCCAGCAGGACCGTGGTTGCTGGTACTGCAGCCATGCTGTAGGGTGCAGGCACTTGTCCCACCCCACCCTCATCTACAAAAGGGGTGATTGAGGCCCCTTGGGGTATATAGCACATCCCACTTAGACCCATAGTGGCAGTGCTGCATTGCCCTCATGCGAGTCTAGACACCCCACTGCCCTGATAACAGGTACCCATGGCAGGCAGACCGTAACACCAGGTACACACTAAACTAGGTGGTTCTGGTCCCACAGGACCACATGTGACTGCAGAACACAGATGGAACAGATGTACTTTCAATTGCACTGCTGGGAACACCTGTCACACACTGGCAGTGCTGGGGATGTGAAGCAGGACCTATTTCTAGCACCACATATACTGTGGACTTAGTGCTGGGCACCCATCCTATCCCTCAGGGTGAACACAGAGCCTGCACAGTGGCATGGTCTGTAGCTACTCTATGCCAGTATCACGCACTGTCAGTCTGTCTTACCATGCTGCAGTACCGGAGAGGTGCAGACCCCATTTGGTGGTCAGCTGTAGGCTGCTGTTCTGCATGTGCAATGCATCATGGGTGCTGGTGGGGTTACCCTATCTTGGCACACAGAGCAGACAGTTTGTGCGTGACCTGCAGTCCTTCTGTACCCAGCCATTGCTGTGCAACAGGCCATAGATGTATAGCCTACTGGTTAGTACACTGACGTTCTAGGTGGAGGTCATGGGTTTAATTCCTTGTTGTTCTCTCCTGTCCTAGGCAGATATTTTGCTTGCTTGTGACAGTCATATCTTTGCAGATCCATGCTGCCAGCCCATAGTACCCTCACCACAGTTGCCAGCAATCCTTATAAGGCGTTATAAGGCTCCTAATTAGGCACGTTACAAGGCACCTTATTGGGCACAGAATAAGGCACGTTATAAGGCATGTTATAAGGCACCTTATTGGGCACAGTACAAGGCACATTAAGGCACGTGTCTTGTACTGTGCCTAATAACGTGCCTTATAACGCACCTTATAACGTGCGTTATCTGACATGCTTGCCATAATGATGCCCCGCCCATGCCTTTATATGGGCATCTGTACCTTGACCGCGGAACTTAACGCGAATGACATTACCGCAGTTTAGTAAACATACCCCATAGTCCTATCTGAGGGTGCTACACCATCAATTTTATTCTAAACTGGTGCAACTATACGGTTATTTTGAGGAACATATTTTTCTTAGTTGCCCAACATTATTTAAATATTAATATGTCCCTATAAGGAAGTATTGGATTATGGATAGTGAATCACAGATGAGATGGTTCACTGCGAGCTTAGAGAAAACCGGTCAGAGACATATGTAGATGCTGTAAGAAACAGCTGTGGTTGCAACATTTTGATGGCAGAAAACGTCTATGCAGAAAGTTACAAGGTGGCATGCCTCATCCATTGAACTTTGTAAGTACTACATTGGGATCATGATCCTAAGAGAATTATGGAGAATGAAGAAATTCTGATAACTTAGAACATTCCCATTCTGACGGATAAAAAGCTGAAGGCAAAGAAACCCTGTAAAATATCAGAACAGCATTGATAATTGAGCGATTATTTTGTGAATCATGTGGAGAGAAGATCTTGAAATACCAAGAATTCTTTAAATGACTCTGTCTTGACCAGTGGTGTGGGTTGGTAGATGCAGGCCATCTAATTTGCTGCCTGGCTGTATTAGGCAATAGAGATCAGGTGACTGGTCAAGTTCGAGCAGGGCTGGTTTCCCTTGGGAAATAATTATGTAGCCCCACACAAATAAGCCAAGAGTCACTGGAAATAAATGGAACCCTGAACAAAAACAAACATCAAGAAGGCAGTCTGGAAAACTAATCTTCATCAAAGCAGGATCGAGGAGATGAAGGGGGGAGGGGAAGAGAGAATGGGAAGGGCTGGTCTGGTTCTTCAGCTCTCTGTTGAAAACTAGATTATTACCACGGATGTGAGGTAACTAATTGCCAAAAAGAAAATAACAAACAAGAAGAAATAAACCGGGATGTCAGAAGTACATTTACTCCCCTGAGGTAGGAAAATCAACAAACTATATGTTAGGGTGGGAACCAGAATAAAGCTTTTAGTTTCCGGAGTTCGGGATCAAAGGGTCACTCAGAATGAATAAAAATGAAAATGCCAGCACCCTGGCATTAAACGGTCTTATAATGCTGTGGAGATTGCTTTACAAAATTAAAAGTATGAAGTGAGGAGAGTAATGGGGGACACTTGAGTAGATAACGAAGGGCTGCCTCGTCCTAGCTATTGAAGACTCTAACCTGTTGTAATGGGGGCTATTGAAGGGCTGGGCCAGTGCAAGGATATGAGACAGCCAAGCTCAACCTAATCCCTTGTGCTCCCCTACTCCCACTCCTGCCCCCTTCCCAACACCCATTGCTGCCACCGCCATGTCTTTCTGGGACTTGCAGTGGTGGCAATGGATTCAAACAGCCCCACAGCGCTTACCTGAACCTCTGGAGCTGTGATGCTGGCTTCCTTTGGCAGGGGGGCAGAAGCCACTGAATAATCACTTTGGCACCCATGCACAGGAAGTTGGCATCAGACATCAGAGGGGACGGAATTGCAAACAGCCCCACAACGCCAGAGGTTTAGGTAAGCGTCATGGAGCTGTATAAACCCATAGCCGCTGCCCCAGGTCCCAGAGAGAGGAAGACAGTGGCAGCAAAGGGCCACCCCTGGAACATTGGAGCTCTAGGCGGCTGTCTGGTTTACCTAATGGTCGCACTGCCCCTGTCAAAGGGACAAGTTGAACTATTCACTGATTCTATTTTCTTTAAGAAAAGAAGGACTACAGCTTTATAGATGCAATGGGACAAATCCATAACTAGCTCAGCCTGCTTCTGAAATAGAGCTGGAGGCTGAACGATAGACATGACCCTGACAGCTGGTACATTATCCCCTAGGGAAAGGAAGGAGGGACACTAGAAAATAGGGAGGTTCAGTCATTTTAAATACCAAAACAACATATTCTGTTTCAAGCAAGAATTCTCATAGGTTTTCTTAGCTAAAGTGGGCTATATGATAATATCCATCTGTAACTGCAAAGTTCCTATATATGTCAGGCTTTCTAAAATTAATCGTTACATTTTTCACATACTATATTGCACATAATCTAATGTATACAGGTAATATGGTATGTGAGTACATCTAATTTATGATTCCTTTCAGAGGGTCTGGCTGATTTATCTATGAATTAAATGTGAGCACAGACCACATGTCTAGCAAGAGTTAGCTGGGAAGAGGAGCTGGAGTTATTTATTTTATTTATTTATTTAACAATTTTTTCTATACCGCCTTTTCATTTCATCAAGGCGGTTTACAATAACTTAACTTTTACAAAGAACTTGCAAATTTAAACAATAAATGAGAACTTGTAAATTTAAACATTTAAACGTTAAAGGAGCCATATCCTTTTTACTGTCTAGGTACAGAGAGAAGTGGGAGGTTGACTTCCCAAGGTTCTGGGGGTGGGAGGGGGGGGGGTGTCTGGTGCCTTGCTTTTTGAAGAGATTATTACAATGGGTGTTGGGAGGCTTGGAGGAGTCATATTAACTAATAAAATCAAAAAGTATAATTTTAAGTTTATATAGGAAGTGTTTGAAGGCTGTGTGAGCGCTGAGCATGCTCAGTAGGGCAGTGCAGGGATCTACTGAGGTTTGTTTATTCCCTGTTTCTTGGGGAAACAGATTGTTTTAGGTGGCGTAGTTTATTTAATAGAGTTAAAAAAGACAATATCATCTGAAAGTAAAAGTGTTAAAAATATCTTCAAACTGCCATTAGATGTATTATGGGGCTCAAGTTCTGTAAAAACATCTGTAAAGTACTGAATTTAAGGTTCCATGGACTATTTTATACTAGTGTAGGAGCACTAATTTTTGTACTGAGCTTGAAATGCTCTTTTTCAGATTTTCTTTTTCAGTTAGAGAAGTTGGGCTCCATTGCTGAAGAAAGAGGTTGAGAACGAGAAAGAGGGGTACTGAGGGAAGTTTATTTGAAGAGATTTTAAGTGATTTTGGTAGGAAAAGAGAGAAAACAGGATGGGAAAAGGTGAGAGAAGCTACTGTACTGAAAAAAATTGATTGGTTTGATGTTTTTGGAGACACTCAGTAATCTGAATTTCCTTCAGGAAAACGTTTGAGAAGTTGGTTCAGTCTCAGAAGTTTGGGATTATTTTTCCCTTTAAAGGAAAAGAGATTCAGAGATTTTTACCACTGCTTGAAAAAGAGTCTGTCTTTAAGAAACTCTGCTAATAGGCAGATTTGGAGAGGAGAAGAAACCACTTTAAGACCGGTACCTCTCTAACTGGTGAAGAGCAGAAATTAACAGTAGCTAAAGGAAAAGGAATTCATGTCATCTTTTCCTGAGAAAAGGAATGGTCGTTGTGCCCCTGGTGTTTGAGAGGTGCTTTGAGGGAGGTGCAGAGGTGTAGTGCTACTGAGAACTGTTCTCAGTCAGAATTATTACTTTAAAGGAGTAAAGAAGAATATTTCCTGTTCTTTAAGGAAGGTTGGAACTTACTGGCTGAATCAGAGGGCAGCTGTGGCTATTTTGTTTTGAAAGAATAGTGGCTAAATGCCAAAGAAGCTAAAGAAGAAAATAATATTATTTTACATCTGAAGCCAGTCCTTAATTATTTAGTTTGGATTTTGGGGAACAATTTTAGTGTATGCATGAGGTGTGAATGCAGAGGGTGGGTTAGCTAGGGAGTATTTATTACCTTATTTCTTTAGTTAGGGACCAAGTGTAATGTTTAAAAGCCCCGCTGTCACCGACAGATCAGAAAGTTACCTCAACTGACAGAGAAGGTAGACTCTCTTATTGAGTTTCTAAAAATATAATTAGTAGGTACAGACCGGACCAGATCCAGAAGTTCTGGAGAAAGACCAGAGCCAGAGGACCGGTACAAGTAACCAGGGCCAGAACAAGGATTCATGGGAGCAAGAGAGCACCAGGAAGATAAGTAGCTACCAACATAGACACATCTAGAAACCATGTTTTATTTGTTTTGAGGTGCACTCATATTTTTATTTTTATTATTGAAAGTATAAGGTGGGCTTTCACAGCTTGCTGACCGTTCATAGTCTGACCTTAGGTGGGAAGTTTCCTGTAAAAGAAAAGAAATACAAAAATTAATGAGGAAAAGTTAAAGGAAAAGAACATTTCATAACAGAAAAGAAGTTTTGTAAACATTATTGTGGTTTTGTGTGAATTGTGAGTAAAACTGTTGAAAGTATGTTCTTGAAAAAGATATTTGAGAAGTTATTCTTAAGTGTATTTAAGCAATCTGTTAAAGGTAATAGAAAACAAGTTGTAAAGAATGGAAAGTACTTTGTAATGTACTTGGTACTGAACATATGTTTAATATTTTGTGCAATAACATCCCACGCACTTTAGTTATGGTAATTACTTATTTCCATTGGCTATTTTTAACTAGCCATATTTAAATTGAATATTTAACTTACTTAAACATTTTTTGCAATAAATATTTTAAACATGTAAACTTAAGTGCCTGACAAGAATTTATTTTGATAAAATTCAAAATGTACACGTTTAACATCTACACCTGTAACATCTTGGTGGGTTGCAGGCTCCTTTCTAGTTTAGTTTATTTCTCCTAGCTTTGGTCCCAAAGGAAGTAGCTGGGGGGTTGCAGTTTGTTTTCATTGATAGCCCTCTGTGAAGTGAAAGTCTGAGGTAACATCATTTAACTCTGGTCACGACTCCATTAGTAAAGGCCCAAAGCGGGGTTAAGTACAGCTAGCACTTCTCAGAAGAGGCTACACACGTGCAAGCAATTTGCACACGCTTTGAACTTATAGGCATCCAAACAAACCAAATGCGCACTCACAAATGCACACCCTCAATTACTAGACAGAAAATAATAGAGAACGAAGCGGTTATGATCACCTGGGACGTTCCCATTCCAACAGATAAGAAACTGGATGTCAGGAAACCTGACATAGTGGTAAAGGAGAAGAATACCGGAACGGCTTTGATAATAGAGGTGTTGGTATTGAGTGATTATTCTGTGAATCGCGTGGAGAGGCAGAAGATGCTGAGGTACCAAGAAATGTAGTCAGAGACCAAGGAAATGTGGCAGAAAGATATGGAAATATCTCCCACTGTACTGGGAGCCACAGGTCTGATAAAGAAGAACTTCCAAGCACATCTTGACAAACTACCCATATGAACTAATGCAGGAGGCTCTTTTTGGCACAATGCAAGTATTACGCTGAGCATTAGCAGTAAATTTAAGAGACTTGAGATCATACTCCACATACCCTGGCTTAGAAGTGAGGATCACGACTGCCATAGTATGAGCAAAACTAACCCATTTGGAGAAACTACCTCTAAACAAAGATAAGGACTAAATGGTTAGTTTTCTCAATGGACTAAGGTAAACGATGGAGCACTCCAGGGATATGTACTAGGGCTGGTGCTTTTTCACATTTCTAAATGACCTGGAAATGGAAGCAACAAGTGACAGAATCAAATTTGCAGATGATACAAAAGTATTCAACATAGTTAAAGCATAAATGGACTGTAAGGAACTGAAGAAGGACTTTGCCAGATGGGGGAACTGATCATCTAAATGCAGACTAAATGGCAGATGAAATTTAATGTGGACAAGGGCATGTGGGGGAAATAATCCTAAATACATACATACAGCACTGGGTTCCACTTTCGAGTGACATTGAGATCCTCAGCTCTGAGTGCACTATCTGGCAAAAGTGCAAATAAGGAGACTGATGTAATAAGCTGAGCATGAATAATGTGTGTGTAAAACCTGAATACTAGGAATTATTTGGACAGTAATAGAGAGCAAAATGTATTCAGTAAATTGATGATCCATCTACCCCTTGAGTTTTGTGTGCAGCTCTGGTTATCCTTCCTCAAAAAAGATACAGAGGAACCAAAAAAGGTTCATATAAGGACCAACAAAATGATAAAGGGAATGGAGACCTTTTATGTTTGACGCTTTCATTTTTAGACTGTTGGCATGCCTGGATGATCTTTGAATTATAAATCCAAGGTCAGGATTTAAGCCCCATCAAAAGTTTAAGAAATTTTACCATTTTCATGGTTTGTTGTACTTTCAGTTTTTGCAAGAGTTTTGCCAGGTTTCCCCCCAAAATTAGCCTGTGGGGTTTTTTATTGTTATTTTTGAAGCTTCTTACTAGTGGATGAGTCCCTGCTTTACCTGTTTCCTCTACAGCTGGATAAAAAACTAGGAAGCCCAATAGTGTGGCCCCTTCCAATTTTGAGCAGCTTGACAAGGTGATTGTAAGCCAAGAAATTCCAGAGAAATGTTGTTAAAATATCAGTCTAAATAAATGGCTACAAGCTTTATAAATATTTTCCTTCCAACTCAAGCTTTGGATGAGACCCATCCATCTTAACGAGATGCAGCATTGCCCCTCTGTCTAGTCTCCCAAATTCTCTCAGCACTGAACTTTATCCTCCTTCTGGAAGGGCTAAAGAGAAAGCAGCTTGAAATTGAGTTATCCCGCTGGGATATATAGTCCTATATCTGATTAACATCATACTCTCCTGTTATGCATTGTTTTCCAGACATTCACTTAAACTTCAGCTTAGACGATCCTTACCACCTGCTCTTGGAAGTTTATATATTTGATATGAGGAATTTATCCAGTAACAGATGGTGGATTAATACTACTGAGCCAGTGTGGGAACACTTTAGCAATGCTTTTCCTCTTTGGAAGAGACTCATGGGTTGAAACATGTCAGAATATGCACAAAGCGGCACATTCCAAATGGGGCATCCAAGTGCGATCTGGGACGTCAAAGCCAGAATGTCTGGAAAGAAAGGCAGGCACAATTCCAGAAACGTGGACGTACCCGATATGCACGTGTATTAAATGTCTATATAGATGTCCCCAGGAGAGTATTTCAGAACCAAAGAGTCTTAGCTGAGTAGTGGGTTAAGAGCTGGCTGGCAGGGTTCAAATCACAGTTTGTGACTTTGTAACCTAAAGCAAGTCACTTAATTCTCCATCTAAAGTGACTAACTTTAGATTACAAAGTCTCACACTGGGATTTAAACCCTGACCACCCATATCTTAAGTCACTACTTAGCCATTATGCTATTAGACATTTTGGTTCCGAAGTACTCTCCTGGGGCATCTATATAGACGTTTGATACCCGTGCATTTTGGGCACGTCCACAGTTCTGGAAATGTGCCTGAACTTGCACGTGCCCGTTTCCTTTTTCAGACATTCTGGCTTTGACGTCCCCAGATTGCCCTTGGACGTCCCATTTGGAACGTGCCTCCATGTAAGTGCTTTCCTTGTCTCTCATCTTTTAAGATTGGCTAAGTCCTCTTTAAGGAATATTTGGCTTCTTTTAGGGTTTACGATTAGTCACTTGAATTTATGATAGCAACCTGAAGAGCAGTAGCATTTTTGAAGTTAGCATTTATTTTTTTATTTATTTAACTAGGCTTATATACCACTTTTCTACGAGTCAAAGTAGTGTATATATATTTCCCTTGTCCCCGAAGGGCTCACAATCCCCAGCTCCTTATTGAATCCAGTCTCTAACTAATTATTCATTCAAGACAGTGTAGCTGATTAAAAGTGAGTTTTTATCTTTAACCTGTGTTTTGTGTTGCTTTTGGTGAAAAGGGATGCAGCTGTAGATGTGCCTCTCACTAAGGAGTACGAGTGACCCCAGAAGCACTACATCAGGAGTGCGCACATTCATTCATCAAGAGCTGCATACAAATCAGGTTTTCAGGATAGCCCTAATGAATATGCATGAGGCACATGTGCATACAACTGAGGCAGTATGCATGCAGATCTATTGCATGCATATTCATTAGGGCTATCCTGAAATCCTGACCTCTTTGCAGCTCTTGAGGACTGAACCTGTGCAGCTCTGATGTAGAGGCTCTGGGGCCACCCTTACTTCTTAGTGAGACGTGTAGCTACATCCATAACCTACATAAAATAAAGAAGATGTTGTTAGGCAGAAAATGAGGATATATATGATGATAATGATTGGTGCATTAAAAGTAGAGGGTCTAGGTGGATTAGGGATGGAAAAAGCTTCAAGACCTAAGCTGGAGTGAGGCACACAAATAAATACCCCATTTCAAATCCTGTATAAAAACAGGTGGTCACCAGGTGATCCCAAAACAATAAGTTCCAGGTCCTCATGCTAGAAGTGATATCTTCTTTGATAAATTCCCCTCCTCTCTCTTTCTCCTTTTTCTTCTGGGTCTCTGATCAAGTAACTCCAGAAGTCTTTCTCTAGGTCCTGAAAGATACTCACAAAACGTCTCTCATCGCAGCATAGTTTCTGGGCCAGTACTTGGTGCTGGCGGCGAATACTGTGTATACCATGGACTGCCCGAAGAACAAACCAGTCTGTACTAGAGGAGATCAAACCTAAGCTTTCTTTAGAAGCTCAGATGACAAGACTTCGACTTTCATACTTTGGACACATCATGCGGAGAGAGAGAGAGATCATTAGAGAAAGACATCATGCTTGGCAAGATAGAAGGTCAACGCAAAAGAGGAAGGCCAGCAATGAGATGGATCGATACAATAACAGCAGTTACGGGTACCAGTCTGTCAACAATAAGCCGCCTGACTGAAGACCGAACACAATTTAGGATAGCTATCCAGAGGGTCGCCATGAGTCGACTCCGACTCGACGGCACTTAACAACACAACAACACTTGAATTAAATACTCTCAGGGACTGATTTTATAGATGTGTGCCATTTAGGTTCCTAAGGGGGTCATTCTGTGCCACAGACAGCAGGGATATATGTCCGGGGCCTTCAATGTGGACAGAGGACTTATTCCACCTCAAAGCTGGAATAAGTCCCCCTGGACTTAAAACACTATCACCTAGGCACATATTTGACAATCTAGCTGACTATATGTACACCTGTTCTAGGACAGATGTAAAAGCAGATGCCTGGATTTGGGCACTGCTTACACCCCTATTTTTTAAGGAAGATAGGTGCCTACTTTTCTTTATAAAACAGGCTCAAGATAGCTGCATTCTTGCTTAAAATTAGGCATCTGGTTATTAAATTACCCTCTCAGTGCCCTACACCACCAAAATACTTACTCCAAAACATAAGAACATAAGATATGCCCTACCAGGTCAGACCAAGGTCCAACAGTGGCCAATCCAGGTCACAAATACCTGACAGTTTCCCAAAAGACACAGAGGTTCCACAATGCTTGTATGGGAGCAAGCAATGGATTTCCTGGGTCCTCTTTAATAATGCTTTATGGACCTTTCCTCCAGGAATTTGTCCAAATCCTTTTTAAACCCAGCTACATTAACAGCTTTTACTGCATCCTCCAGTAATACACTCGAGTTTGATTACACGTTGAGTGAAAAAATATTTTCTCTAATTAGCCTTAAACAGGTTACACTGTAGCTTCGTTGCATGTACCCTAGTCTTTCTACTTTTTGATGGTGTAAACAATTAATCTACGTTTACCAGTTCCACTCCGTTCATTAATTTATAGACATCTATCATACCTCCCCTCAGCTGTCTCTTTGCCAGGTTGAAGAGCCCTAACCTTTTAAACCTCTCCTTATAGGGGTATACTTCTATCCCTTACAAGATTCCAGGTGTGCTTGCACCATGGAACGATACAGAGACATTTTAATATCCTTTGTTTTATTTTCCATTCCTTTCCTTATGATACCTAGCATTCTATTTGCCTTCTTGGCCACCACTGCACATTGGGTGGAGGATTTCAACATGTTATCCACGATGATGCCTAAATCTTTTTCCTGGATGGGGGTTCCTAATTTGGAACCTTGCATCGTGTAACCATAGTTAGGGTTGTTCTTTCCTAGGTGCATAACTTTGCACTTGTCCACATTCAATTTCATCTGCCATTTGAATGTCCAGTTTTCTAACTTATCAAGAACCTTTTGCAGTTTTTCACAATCTTCTTGGGTTTTAACAGCTTCGAATAATTTTGTATCTTCTGCCAATTTGATTACCTCACTCATTATTCCCATTTCCAGGTCATTTACAAATATGTTAAAAAGCAACGGATCTAGCACAGATCCCTGGGGTTACACTATATCACCTGACTCACCTTTGTCTACCTGTTTATTACACCTTCAAAAAATATAACAGATTAGTAAGATAAGACCATCTTTGGCTAAAGCCATGTTGGCTTTCTCCCAACAAACTATGACTATCTACATATTCAGCAATTTTGTTTTTTTTAATGGTTTCTACTATTTTGCCCGGTACTGATGTAGGCTCACCAGTCTGTAGTTTCCTGGATCACCCCTGAACCCTTTTTAAAAATTGGTGTTACATCTGTTAATACCTCCTTTAGCCTAATACCCCCAACAGTGGGGACAGTTTCTCTCTTCCCCAAGAGAGCAACATTTAGATATTATTTTCCAGCAAAAAGCTCAAAATCAAAATCAATCCTGATCTGGATGTCTGGGATGCACAGTCCCCTGGCCCCTAGGATCCGGATCTCTCAGTGGTAGAGAGGAGTTGCACAGTAGTGATCAGTCCCAGGCCCTTTTAGTAGTAAAGCTGGGATGCCCCACTCACATTACGGAGGAAAAACATCTTTAGCACTCCTATGTTGAGTCTCTGTTAACTTCTGATCCTTGGATTTCCTCTCAGCTGCTCTTTTGGCCCAAATCTTTTATGGGTCTCTTCCATTCTTCCTTTCTTCCTGTCAAGCCTGGGCAGCTTATAACAAGAGTTCTCCCTGTGTTAGTTAGCCCAATTGGCCATCAGGAAGGCTTCTTCTTGAGCACCCTGGACTCCTGCAGCCCCTCTTCTGTCACAAAACCATCCTGTGGAGGAAGACAGGAAGACCCTGGACTACGTGAGAGAAGGCCTTTTATCCTTTCCTCCAAAAGTAATTCAGGAGATACCCCTCCTTGACCATTGATGAAGAAGCAGTATTATCCAGTAGTTTGTTTCGTTGTTGGGACTGGGGTTTGCCGTTGCCACTTCACTGTCAGTTTGACATTAACATATGAATTTGTTCTGACATTGCTGTGACGAGTGTTGTAGTTGGAGAGGCAGCTGGAGAGGTACAGTTTCTTTCCCATGCACATTCGTAAGCAATGCTAAATCTTATTTCGGTATTAGTCTGGTGTGGGGGGTGGGGGGGAGTCTACAACCTTGCAACCTGTTTTGCAATTGATGTTTGTGTAATTGTTTTCCTCCTGTCCTGCTGGTAACATGATGGATGAGGAACTAAGGAAGAGGTGTGTGCTGCAGGAATAAGGGAGGAGGGTGGGGAGTGAGAGTTGTGGGAGCCCTAGGGACTCTTGACAAACCATGAAACTTCTAGCCTTCAACTGAAATTAGAACGCAAAACTATAAAACGTGTTCCAGATGTTTAGAGAGAACATTCCCTGCAGCATGAAGAGAGCTCACAACTGGGCCATTCACTGAACGTGTCCTGAGCAGGAATGTTAATGGGACGAATTTCATCCAAGCACAATGTGAGTGGGAGCAACACAGTTCCCTCAGTGTCTGTTAAAGTTCAACAGGTTCTTTTGGCAAGACGGGAGGGGTGTTTGGTAGATCCTAGGAAGCGCATCTGCCTATTGTTCCTGCTTTTGAAGAAATGGTTCTAAATGCTGGATAAAACCATGAGTTTGTTGCCTTATGTTCTTTCTTTTTGCACACTTTACACCGCCCTTAATGACATCAGAGCAGTTTACAAGATCAAAATGCAAAAGGAAGGCCGACGGCCAGAGAAGGAAGGGAACTACATTGGTCGATAGGACAGAGGACAGTCATTCATATGGACAGAAAATGGTAGAACAGCAAAAAAGGTTACGAGGTGATAGATGGCAATATTTAGCCCCCTCCCCCCCCTCGAAAAATCATTCAAGCCAGTACATATCCGTGGCAGGTTAAGCTCAAAATGAGTTACTAGAGCTGGCCTGCCTATAAGTATCACTTTTGATCCTGTGACATTGAACTGCTTCGGATATCTCAAGTGTGTCTTTTTCAGACCTTTCCACCAGATATGGAGACGAGATGATTTGTAAGGTTGCATCGTCTAGGTCCCAGGAAGTGCTGTGTATGTAAACTATTATTATTATGTCGTAGTGTCTCCCAAAGAACCTATAATATTAAGTTATTGCATTTTCTCTATGCTTACAATTATGAGTAAAGCAAGGAATTTAGATAACATGGATAACATTAACTGGATAATATGAATATTCTATGCATCCCTTTCCTTTTGTTAACCTGGTTGTTTGTATTTGTGTACCCTGATGAATGTCTCTAGGGTGGATTATTTCCTATGTGGATGCTGGTATTGCTTGGAGTTGTTAGTCTCAGTTGGATATACATACGAGGTGTGACAAAAAAGAAACGAGACTGTCCCATAAATGTTTTATTACAAAATCGTATACATTGTTAACCGTCATGACATCATGCATGCACTTATGTAACTTCCTTTAGGAGCTAATGTTTACTGTTTATTCTGCTTCCTCTTATCTGGCAACCCTATGATGGCGGGAGACCTCTTTTCTTTATCAGCATTTTCCAAGTACTTTCCCCCGTGAGCGCTTTTTGGGAGGATCTTGGCCCTTGGAGAGAAGGCCTCTTGCCGGTGGGGTTGGCTGAATCCTGTGGCTTATTTACTTAAATCCTTGCTCAAGAGACATGTTCTTTTTCCAATCAGATGGAGCGAAGGATAGTAATTCATGGGACTACTGCCTGTGATATAAGAAGCAGAGAGAAGGGAAAGGTAGCTGCGTCTAGGGTCTTCAGTTATTTATTTATTATTTTATTTATTTGTTTGTTTGTTTTATTTAACTGCTTTTCTATGCCACTAAGTCAAGAAATCTAAGCAGTTTACATGGAACTAAAAACTTTAACTTTTACATGGAACAAGGAACTTACAATTACATTGTGCACATTATAATATTAAATAACATTCTTGTTGTAAACACTTGTATATACATTTATGTGTGGAATGTTTCGTTGATGCTGTGCGGATGGTGGAGTGTCAGGTCATGAAGTGGTTTTTGAATAGGTGAGTTTTAACTTCTTGCAAAAAGTCTACAAGTCTATGGTGTTTCTTAATTTTGTGTATTCCAGAGGTCTGGGACGGAGAATGAAAAAGCTCTCCTTCGTGTTTCTTGGTTGCATTTTGTTAACTCGGTTGGGAAGGCCAGTATGTTCTGCATGCATACTATTGTTTCTCTGTTCCTGGTGGCTGTGATGAATAAGGATCTCAGGCATGACGCTGATATGTTGTGGAGTGTTTTGAATATAATTATTATTGATTTGTATTTTATATGGATTGCTAGCAGTAGCCAGAATAGTTGCTTTAGCATAGGTGTGATGTGGTCTGACTTCTTTGCTCCGGTTATGATTCTTGCTGCTGTGTGTTGCACTAGTTGGAGTTGGTGAATTGTGTACTTGGATAGACCTTGGAGTATGTTTTTGCAAAAGTCCAGATGAGGAAAAATCATGGCTTGTTATAGTTCAGAAATCTTTTTCAATGAGGAGAGGACGGAGGTTTGTTAGGAATTTTATTTTGTTGTATATTGCTCTTGTGGTTTTGTTTATGTGTGATGTGAAGCATAAGTGACGGTCTAGTGTTATTCCTAGATATCGTACCTCGTTTTTGATTTCCAGTTCTGTGTTATAGTTTGTGGGGGAGTGAATGCTTTGTTTTTGCATATGTAAAGTGGACAAGTGCAAAGTTATGCACCTAGGAAAGAACAACCCAAACTATGGTTACACGATGCAAGGTTCCACATTAGGAACCACCACCCAGGAAAAAAATTTAGGCGTCATCATGGATAACATGTTAAAACCCTCCGCTCAGTGTGCAGCAGCGGCCAAGAGAACAAATAGAATGCTAGGTATCATAAGGAAAGGAATGGAAAATAAAACAAAGGATATTATAATGCCTCTGTATCGTTCCCTGGTGTGATCGCACCTTGAATATTGTGTGCAATTCTGGTCACAGTATCTTAAAAAGAATATAGTGTTATTAGAAAAGGTACAGAGAAGAGCCACCAAAATGGTTAAGGGGATGGAAAGATACCCCTATGAAGAGAGGCTAAAAAGGCTAGGGCTCTTCACAGGGCCGTACCGTCGGTGAAATGCGCCCTGTGCGAGTTGTACATCGGGCGCGCGCCCCCCCCCTCCCGCACCTCCATCTAGCCACTTTATGGGGCGGAAGAGAAGAGGCGCGCACCCGATGTGCAACTCGCCGGCACACTATGCAGGCCTGGACCCTCCCGGAGAGACCAAACCTGCTTAGTGGGCCGGCGAGAAGACTTAAGGGGCGCATTTCGGCTCTCTGCCACTGCCTGCCGCTGCTAAAGTGGTGGCAGCAGGCAGCGGCAGAGAGCCAAAATGCGCCCCTTAAGTCTTTGCGCCCTGTGCGACCGCACCGCTCGCACAGGGCTCAGTACGGTCCTGGCTCTTCAACCTGGAAAAGAGACAGTTGAGGGGAGATATGATAGGGGTCTATAAATTAATTAATGGAGTGGAATGGGTAAATGTAGATTGATTGTTTACGTCATCAGAATATAGAAAGACTAGGGAACATGCATTGAAGCTATTTAAGACTAATAAGAGAAAATATTTTTCACTCAATGTATAATCAAACTCTGGAATTTGTTACGGGAGGATGTAGTAAAAGCTGTTAGTGTAGCTGGATTTAGAAAAGGTTTGGATAAGTTCCTGGAGCAAAGATCCATAAACCATTATTAAAAAGGGACCCAGAATATCACTGCTTGACCCAATACAAGCATTGTAGAATCTGAGGGGTATGTTTACTAAACCGTCTTAATGTGCGCTCTGTGACATTATCACGCGATAAGAGTAAATTAGACTTACCTGCTAATTGTTGTTCCTTAAGGAACTCTAGTCCAGTCCTGGAGCATAGAGTTGTCAACCTCCACCAGCAGCTTTGGAGACTGAAAGATGTCATCGTTCTGATGTCACTGGTACAAATAGGCAAGATCCGCCCCCTTTCACCAGCACCTATTGACAAAGCAGACTCAGCAGAGCAACAAATAAGTAGTTATAGGCAAAAAACCAATGTATATTAAACTTATAGGCACTGAAAAGTGCCGCAGGGAAATAAACTAGAAGAAGTAACAGCAAATAACCGCCTGAAACAAGACGGATCTAGCTCATTCTCGCGCCCACCAGGGCTGCCGTAGCAACCCAAAATAGAGGTCCACTGAGACCTAGCTCATTCTATCTCCTCCCAACTTACTAAAATACATCTTCAAAATACTTTAGAATACTTCAGGATACTTCAGGCTACTTCAGGCTGAGCGGCACCTCAAAAAACTGGGAGGGATCCGGGACTGGACTAGAGTTCCTTAAGGAACAACAATTAGCAGGTAAGTCTAATTTACTCTTCCTTAGCGTCCCTCTAGTCCAGTCCCGGAGCATAGAGGATGTAACAGAGCAGTGAACCTCAACGGGCGGGACCCGCCAGCCCAGCCTGAAGCACGGCTGAACCAAAACGGCTATCCCCCCGCGCTTGAACATCTAGACGATAGTGCCTGGCAAAGGAATGCAACGAGGACCAGGTCGCCGCCCTACAAATATCCGCCACCGGCACCAAACTGACTTCTGCCCAAGACGCCGCCTGCGCTCTCGTGGAATGTGCCCGCAGGCCCACCGGAACCTCCTTGCCCCGCAAAAGGTAGGCAGAAGCAATAGCCTCCTTCAGCCATCTAGAAATGGAGGACTTCGCCACCGCCTCCCCCTTGCGCGGACCACCAAAAGAGATAAATAACCTGTCGGATTTCCGGAAAGACGCCGTCCTACGGAGATACTTCTTAAGCACCCTGCGCACATCCAGGCGATGCAATCGGCCACCCGACTGCACTTTCTGTTCCGCGGAAAACACCGGCAACGAAACTACCTGATTCACATGAAAAGCCGAAACCACTTTGGGCAAGAAGGCGGGAACCGTACGCAACACTACCCTGTCCGCCGGAAAGGACAAATAAGGTTCCTGACAAGATAACGCCTGTAACTCGGAAATTCGTCTGGCGGAGCAAATAGCCACGAGGAATACTGTTTTTAGGGTCAAGTCCTTCAGCGTCGCCCTAGCTAAGGGCTCGAATGGTTCTCCAACCAAGGCCGCCAACACCACATTGAGATCCCAGGACGGAACAACCGGCCGCCTCGGCGGTCGAAGCAACAACACTGCCCTCAGGAAACGCCGAACATCACTATGGGCCGCTAGCACCTGCCCCTGAACCTTCCCCGATAACAGGAAAGAGCCGCCAGCTGCACCCGCAAGGAACTGGCCGCAAGACCCTTCTCCACGCCAGCCTGCAAAAAGGACAGGATCGCCGAGACAGAGGACCGTAAGGGATCGAGATTCCGCTCGGAGCACCAACTTTCAAAAACTCGCCAGACGCGGATATACGCTAGCGACGTAGAAGGCCTACGCGCCCGAAGGAGGGTAGAGATGACGGACGCCGAGTACCCCCGGGCCGTCAACCTAGCCCTCTCAAGAGCCAGGCCGTAAGCGAGAACCGATCCACGTGAGGCATCCGCAGCGGCCCCTGCACCAACAAGTCCTCCCGCGGCGGGAGCCGCCACGGAACGTCCGCCACCAGACGAATCAAGTCGGCATACCACGGTCTTCTTGGCCAATCCGGCGCCACCAGCACCACCAGACCCCTGTGCCGCTCTATGCGCTGAACCACCCTGCCTATAAGCGCCCAGGGCGGAAACACGTAAAGAAGACCCTCCGTCGGCCACCGCTGCGTCAAGGCATCCAGGCCCTCCGACATCCATTCTCGTCTTCTGCTGAAGAACCGCTCCACCTTCGCCGATTCCAAGGTGGCCATGAGATCCATCACAGGGAGCCCCCAACGTTTCACCAGCAGCGCGAAAATCCGCGGGTGGAGAGCCCACTCCCCCGGATCCACCCTGCGGCGGCTGAGAAAATCCGCCTCGACATTGAGGACGCCGGCGACATGCTGGGCGGACAGTGCCGATAAGTTTTGTTCCGCCCAGGCCAAGAGGACGCTGGCCTCTTCCTCCAGGGCCACACTGCCCGTGCTGCCCTGCCGATTGATATAAGCCACCGTCGTGGCGTTGTCCGACAGCACGCGAACTGCTGCCCGATGCAACACCACCTGGAACTCCCGCAGCGCCCAATACACCGCTCGCATTTCCAACCTGTTGATGGACCACAGACTCTCCTCCTGCGTCCATGTCCCCTGAGCAAAGGCTCCGTTGTGATGCAACCCCCAGCCGGCCAGACTCGCATCGGTCGTGAGCAACCGCCAGGAGGGAGGTTCCAAAGGCACGCCTCTTTCCAGAGTTCCTGGCTGCAACCACCATAACAGGTCCTGCCTTACCGCTGGCGGACACGGAAGACGCTGCGACAGCGCGTCCCTCTGATGAGACCAACGCCGAAGCAGAGCACTCTGCAACGCCCGCATATGAGCCCGGGCCCACAGCACTACATCTATCGTAGCGGCCATGGTCCCCAGCAACTGCAAATACTGCCAGGCCGTCGGCGCCCTGCGCTTGAGAAACCGCTGCACCAGGTCCCTCAGCGCCCGAGCTCTCTTGCTGGGAAGAAACACTAGGCCCTGCTGTGTCTCAAAGCGCGCCCCTAAGTACTCTAGCGTCTGGGAAGGGACCAGCCGGCTCTTCGCCACGTTGACTACCCAACCGAGGCTTTCCAACAAACGGACCACCCGAGCCGTGGCCCGCAAGCTTTCCTCCTGCGATTTCACCCGAATCAACCAATCGTCCAAGTAGGGGTGCACTAGTATCCCCTCTTTGCGAAGAGCAGCGGCCACCACCACCATCACTTTGGTGAACGTCCGAAGGGCCGTCGCGAGACCGAAAGGCAACGCCTGAAACTGGAAATGTCCCATCGGCACGGCGAAAAGCAGGAAGCGTTGATGCTCCTGCCGGACGGGGATGTGTAGGTACGCCTCCGTAAGATCCAAAGACGTCAGAAATTCGCCGGAGCGAACCGCCGCGATGACGGACCGTAAGGTCTCCATCCGGAAGTGGGATACGCGGAGGCAGCGATTCACCCGCTTGAGATCCAGAATCGGGCGAAAGGTACCCTCTTTTAAGGGGACCACGAAATAAATGGAATAACGACCCGAACCGCACTGCTCGGATGGGACGGGCACCACCGCCCCGAGCTGCAACAGACGCTTCAGAGTGTCTGCTACCGCTCGGTGCCGCGTAGGGGCTCTGCACCGGGAAAGAACAAAGGAATCTAAGACGGAACGCTGGAACTCTAGAGCATAGCCTTCCCGAATGACCTCTAGCACCCACTGGTCCGAGGTAAGCTGGACCCAGGCAGGGTAGAACTCCCGCAACCTTCCTCCGACGGGAATCACCCCTACCGGGGCCCGGCTCATCTCATTGCGGCTTCTTGGCAGCCGAGGCCTGAAAGGAGCCAAAACCCCTGCCTGCCCCTCTGAAGCCGTGAAAGGACTGACCACGCATGGGAAACCGGCTCCGCAGAGATTGAGAGAAGCGGGAGGACCGAAACCGACGAGAATCCCTCGGGAAACCCCGGAATCCCGAAGCCCCACGCCCTGGCTTCGGCTTATCCTCCGGAAGACGACCCCCCTTGGACTCTCCCAGGTCTTTAACCAACTTCTCCAGATCTTCCCCAAAGAGGAGCTTCCCCCGAAAGGGGAGCTTATTGAGCCGCGCTTTGGAAGACCCATCTGCCGCCCAGTTACGGAGCCACAAATACCTGCGAGCCGCAACCACCGAGGACATACTTTTAGCTAGCCCCCGGATGAGATCATAGTGAATATAGGACAAATAAGCCGTGCCCGACTCCAGCCGGGTAACGTCCGCCGCCTGCTCCTCCACGAGGGAATCCTGAAGGTGCTGGGACCACCGTAAACAGCCCCTCGCCACCCACGCCCCTGCTATCGAAGCCTGTAGAGACAGGGCACACATATCAAAGACCTGCTTCAGCAAGGTATCCAACTTCCGATCTTGACCATCCTTCAAGGCCGCTGCGCCTTCCACTGGAATAGTAGTCTTCTTCGTGACCGCAGCTACCGCCGCATCCACCCGGGGCGAACGGAAAATCTCCTTATCCTGTTCAGAAAGCGGGTACAAACGAGCCAAAAGCTTAGTGCCCCGCAGCGCCGCTTCCGGCGAGTCCCATTCTTCCTGAATCATATTCCGAAAGACCCTATGCAGGGGAAACACCCGCTGAGAAGTTCGTACGGCCTGCAACAGCGGATCCTCCAGCGCCTCCTCCGCTGAGGCGGAACCCGCCGGCATGTTCAAGGTCTTGAGCGTCTCAGCAATTAATGCTGACAGCTCCTCCCTCCTAAATACGCGGACCACCCTGCTTTGTTGCTCCGCGTCCAGAAGCTCACCTTCCTCTAACTCCTCATCTGAGGTCTCTGCGATCTCTATATCGTGCGCAAGCCCTTCATCTAACCCAGCCTCTGAGCTTGGACCAACACTCTCTCTGCGCTGCTTAGGAGGGTCTAACTCCCCCTCCAGAAGACCCCCCAAACCTGGCCTTTTGCGGACCGGAGGGCTCTGAGACTGGCTCTGAGACTGAGTAGCAAGCCCAGGCTGGAGCAAGGCAAAAGCTTTTTGCATCAGCGCGAAGAAATCCGCCAGAATTCCAGACACACTGTCCCCCTGGGACCCCTCCCCCGCCCGAGGAGCGTGCCCAGCTGAGGACGGTCCGGCCACTGGCTCCGGCAAGGAGGGAGGACCGGACCTCCCGCCGTCAAAGGAAGCTGCCGTCTGCGCCGCAGCGCCCTCCCCCACGGCTTCATCTACACCGCCTGCCTCCAAGGAACAGGCCTTGCACACTCCAGCTCTCCACGCCTCACCCCACAGACAAGGCAGCGGGGCTTTGCAGGCATTGTACCTAGCGCTGTGGACCAGAAGCTGACACTGGCAGGAAGCACACCCGGGTTTTTTTTTTGTTTTTTGTTTTTTAAGGCAGTCCACTCAGCTATTCCCAACTAGCTGCCCTGGATCAATTTAAAGCAAAAACGAAGCTTCTAAGGGCTAGAAACAGCAAAGGAAAAAACGCTTTTAAAAATGGGATTCAAAATGGCCGCCGCAACGTTCGCGCCGGCAAAAAACACGCGGTAAGGCTTGCAGCTACTCTCCAGAGTGACAGAAAGGCTAGCCCAGTGCCCAACAGTGCTTCCCCAGCAAAACCCCGAAATCGGGGGTACTCACCACGCTGTCCCACAAGGCAGGAGGGAAGACAGCACCAAGTACCTCAGGAGCACAGCC
Source organism: Ichthyophis bannanicus (assembly GCA_033557465.1). NCBI lineage: Eukaryota > Metazoa > Chordata > Amphibia > Gymnophiona > Ichthyophiidae > Ichthyophis > Ichthyophis bannanicus. The sequence continues at coordinate 52,519,060 of CM066046.1, forward strand.
TTTCACACGGCATCAGCTCCCGGGACTGACTGACACCTCCAAAAAAGCAGCCCTGCTGCAGTCAGTCACTTCTGCCTACTACCTGCTCCTCACCCTTCTGACTCGGGTTCGGGAGCAGGGAGGCTCTTGCACAGCTCTGTGCTCGTCTCAAGCCTGGGGCACTCTGAAAGCATGCCAGAGAGGGGGGGGGGAAGGAGGAAGGGGGAGAGGAAGAGAGAAGGTCAGAGAGGAGATAAAATGCCCACAGCAGCACAAGGACTCTCACACCACAAAATAAATCAAAAAACTAAAAACCCCCAAGGGCTAAAGAAATTAACCAAGCTCTGCTTATTTGTTCCTCCTGAGCCCAGTCCCGGGCTCAGAACCTCCAAGCTGCATGGAGACTGAAAGTACTGGTGAAAGGGGGCGGATCTTGCCTATTTGTACCAGTGACATCAGAACGATGACATCTTTCAGTCTCCAAAGCTGCTGGTGGAGGTTGACAACTCTATGCTCCGGGACTGGACTAGAGGGACGCTAAGGAATGGCGCTTTATCGGGCGCAGAGGTACCTTAGCGTGCGATAACATGCATAGCGGTGCAAACGAGCGCTGAAGGCGGAGAAAGGCTCCCGGAGGGCAGAGGAAGGCTCCCCAGGGGCGGAGAGAAGGGGTCAATGGGTGGAGAGTGGGAGGGGAGAGGCTCCCCGCACACTAACGATGTGAAATCCGAGGCTCAAAACTAACGCCAGTGAAACCCTGGCGTTAGAGATGATATAAAGGGAAGAGAAACCATTTCTGTCGCCAATGTACAGCAAAACCAGGGAAACCTACAAAAAAGTGATAAGTGTGATACATGTGCTTGTGCACGGAACAAAAGGGCAAATAAACAGTGAAAATGAACAGAAGAAAATGGAAAAATAAAATAACCAAGCTGGGCAATAGTGATCTCAATGGGAAACATCAAAAAACACTCCCAAGAAAGCACCAAAAAAAGGATATTAATTCTGGAAGGGTCCATGCTCCGTCCCCATACAAGGTGAATGAGCCCACAGTGAAATTGCGCTGTGCAGGGTTTTCCTCTCCATCGGACAGGTTTCCTATGGCGTGCACATGTGTGGCAACAGCAGGGCGGGCATGTCGGAACAGCCAACTGGATAGATGCTTGAAAATGGGATACAGAGGGCTGCAGGCGGCACATGCTGTGGTGCAGCTGGAGCACAGTGCGGACTAGGCAGATGCCTAGGTGGCACTTAGGAATGCTGAAACTGTACAGCAGCCAGACAGCAACTGATGAGGGCCCAACTTGGGCACGAGTGTGTTTATCACAGTGTCATAGGGGATAGTACCCAGCAGGTACCTCCAAGAGCACAGAAAATTGGCAGGCGGTGTTGGGGGGGAAGCGTGGACGTCTATGCAGGCACCCCTACCCCAGAACACGCACCATAGGCAGCCGCCTACCTGCACGCTGGATAGCCTGAGACTGCACACCACCAGCACCACCAGCAGAAGGGCATGTCAGCATGGTGGCAGAGGGGTACTGGTGGTGGAGGGGGGCAGTGGCAGCTGCCCAGAGCAGACCATGGCCTAGCCCTGTGTAGGTGGGTGCCATGCACTGCAACAGACAGGCCCTGCCAGACGAACAGTCATGGTATCACCAGGGAATGCACTGTCCCTGTGGCAACACGGTGGTGCAGTGCACACAACCAGTGTGTTTGGAGGCAAAAGGTCACAGGTTCAAGTCCCAGCTGTGGTTCCTGCCAACCCAGCCCCCATATTTTACCCACTACTACAACGTGCTAATACAGACAGAACCTGTAGTGCAGATGACGTAGACATACCCAAAACACCTACATTTTACCCTACAGAGCGCAGACACCATAAACATGCGCATTACCTAGAGCAGAGTCTCCCAAATGCAGTCCTGGAGGGCCAAACACCATTCAGGTTCCATGCTGCCTCTAATAAATGTGGCTGTGCTGCATTGCTATGCACCGCCCCCATGGTATGCAGATGTATCTCATGCATATTCATTAGGGACAGCATGAAAACCCGAACAGTGTTTGGCCCTCCAGGACTGAAGTTGGGAACCTCTGCCCTAGAGCAGCGGCCAACAGGGGCAGACACACACGCACCCACAGGCTCCATTATCCAAAGCCTCCTGGAGAGGCAGGATTTTGGGCCCTGCGTGCATCTCCCCATACTAGCACTTGCATACCTTAGCAATGCCACCCTAAACATGGGAAAACTGTACACAGCTATCAAAAGGTTGCTATGATAACTGGCAGATAGCAATTCCTAAGTTAAGCACAATTGGCTGATTGAGCTGCATCATAGCAATCTTTCTGATGTCTGTGGAGTGTGCCTCAGGTCTGGTGTTTGACAGAGTGACCCCAACAGTATTGCGTACCATAGCCATGCCTGCACTGTGCCCAAGACTGGTGTGGTGGCTAGGGCTGCCAAACACCTCTATAGTTGCACAATGCTGGCATAGGTGTGTGGAGTGTGTGTCTGTCTATCCAGTGTGTGGTGGCTGCCAACACCCTCCACAGCCCACACTGCTAGCACTGTTGCCAGCATTGGCCTGCCAATGTGCATAATGAGGAGCAAGGTACTGTGGGAATAGCCTGAATAGTGTGGCCTGGCCTGGCCACATCTGCACTGGGCAAAGGGCAATGGCTTGGACATTGTAGTGCCCGGCCACCACCTGCATGGACAGCGTGGCCACAGCATGTCCTGCTGGGAGGTCACTCTCACCCTGACTGAGCAGTGACCACAGCATGGCTAGGTTCCCCCATAGTGCTATACAGTATTTCTCTCATGTGATATTTATGGGTTCTTTTTGGGGCCCAGTCATTGACTTATCTGCTTGGTGTATATGCTGACATCCCAGTTTTGGGTACACGCATCTCTTCCAGGACTATGGACTAGCTAGCAGAGTGTCTGCAGCTAGTATGTGTCTTGCTGGAACACCTTGCAGGGTGCAGCGGCTGGAGGCTTGCTGCTGGAGAATGTCAGATAGTGGTTGGGGGCAGTTGAGCATTTCCAGGCCTACTGTCTGTCTGCTATTGCTTTATGGATGTGTACAGCTCTGCATTGCCTGCCCTGTAGGGTGTCTGTTCCCCAGCAGGACTGGGGTTGATGGTCCCCTCTAATACTACCATTGCAGGGAGGTAGAATGTGGATCTATTGGTGGGTGATCCTATTTCCCAGCCTGAGCCCCAGAGGGTGGGTTTTGTGGTGGTACATAATCCGCCTATGGGTCCAAACACTCCCCTCCCCTCTCCCCATGTAACTATGGCACCAACACAGGATATGCACTATTCTGGGTGCATCACAGCCCACAAGGGCTAGACATGACTGAGAAATACAAAAGGACACAGATGTAAGCTAGGTGTGTCTGCAGGAACTACCTAACACACACAGTAGCACTGATGGGGACCTGCAGTATAGCGCATTTCAGCCATGAAAGGTGCTGTGGACCTGGTGCTGGGCACCCCACCTCACCCTCAGGGTGAGCACAGTACCCGCACAATGTGACAGTCTGTGGCTACTCTGTGCCAGTACCACACACGATCAGTTCCCCCTACCAGGCCGAGGTGCTGTGGGGGTGCATACCCCATCTTGTGCAGGTGGGTTAACCCTATCCTGGTAACAACAGCAGATAGTTTGTGTGGTGCCGTGCAGTCCTTCTGCAGCCAGCCAGGAGTTTGTTTGCAGCTGTAGCGCACTGGTTACTTCACTGCCTGTGAAACCAAAAGTCATGGGTTCAAACCCATGGTGGGGTTATTTGATAGGGCTGTCTGAGGCATTGTCTATTTTTAATGTACATTAGTGCTGCCAGCAAAAACACTCTCAGAGTACTGTAACCTTAAGGTGCCCCATAAGGTGCCTTATAAGGTGTCCTATAGGGGACATTATAGGGTGCCTTGGCAGATAGTGCACTTTATAATGTGCCCTATGGAGTGCGTTATGGGGTGCCTTATGCGGCACCTTAGGTTACGCCACCATGAGGGTGTGTTTGCTGGCAGCACTAATTAAAATAAAAGTAAAATGCCTCAAAAATCACTACCTAAAAGTAAAGGGTGATGCCTCAGCCAGCCTTATGCATTAGGCACACTGGGGGATCAAACCCAAGCCCCCTGTACCATCAGTCAGTGTATTAACCATTGTGCTACACCTCTGTTTCCATGTTTGCATCTCTGGGCGCCTACTTAAGATTACTGTGCGTTAACGTGCTTAGCGGCGCTTCACCCAATAATGTGCGCAGCAGCGCGCGTTATCACGCGATAATCCCATTTTGCTACTTTAAGACCGACACACCCACTCCTTTTATGGCAGCCTGCACACTATCGCCGGGTGCACGTTAAGACGGTTTAATAAACATACCCCTGTGTCTTATGGGGAAACTGCTAGGTACTTATGACCTAGATTGGCCACTGTTGGAAACAGGATATTTTATTTTATTTTATTTATATTCTCTTATATACCGCGCTATTCTGCATCAGTGCGGTTTACATTGAACAAACTGAAATTACATTGAACAGGGCATTATAACTTGGAGATAACTATTTTACAGGGAACATGGGCTATGGAGGGTTAAGTGGCTTGCCGAAGACCACAAGAAGCACCTGTGGGACTAGAAACCCCAGTCCTTCCGGCCCAAGGTTGCTGTCCTCTAGTGGGATTTGAACCCCTGACCTAGGATACTGGGCTTGATGGACCTTGGTCTGACCCAGTATGGCATATCTTATATTCTTATATTCAGTCTTATTGAGGTTGATTTTGAGCATGTGATTTGTTAGCCATTGAGTTGTTGAATTGAATTCTGAATTGGATAGGCTGAGTGGCGTGTATAGCATAATATCATCGGCGTAGATGTGGTAGCTTATGTTGTGCTTTTGGAATATGCTGCATAAGGTTTGTATGTAGATCTTAAATAATAGTGAGGATAATGATGATCCTTGTGGCACTCCTTGGTTTTGTCTCTATGGTGTGGACTTTTCTATGCCGACCTTCACTTGTCCATGATGGCTGGTCAAGTAGGACTGAAGCCATTTGAGAGTTGTTCCTCCAGTTCCAATGGCAGCGAGTCTGTTTAGGAGTAGATTGTGAGGAATGGATTTAAATGCTGATGATATATTGATGAATAGGAGGATGAATCCTTGACAGAGTGATGCTGTTCCTTTTATAACGGTGCCCTTGAGTGAGATTATTAGGGTTTTGACTTTGTGGTGTTGTTTGAATCCGTGTTGCTGGTTGTCTAGTGGGGCACGCTTGTCAATGTGATTCTGTAGTTGCTGTTGTACCATTTTCTCGAAGATATTTAATAGGAAAGGTAGGCTACTGATTGGTCTGTAGGAAGCCGGGTCTTTTTTGTTTGTAGCATTATTTTTTAGTATTGGGCATACAGTTAATTATATGAGGCTCTTTAGATCTTATAACTTTGCAAACTGGGCATTCTTAATCATTGTGGGTACACTATGGGACCTCTGACATTCAAATATACAGTAGGAGGTGCCAGACATAGTGTCTCCACAGAGTTTCAAAGTTTCTCTGTTCTAACTTCATAGCATAGTCTTAATTACTGTGCAGAGCAACTAATGCTTCTCAAGCTTACTAAAAACAAGACATGAACCAGTTAACCAGCTCGGGAATGTGCAAGACACTCCTGAGGAAGGCCGGCCCAACCATTAGGCAAACTAGACAGTAACCTAGGGCAGCAGTTTCTGGGGGACAGCATACAGCAGGACATTCAAAGCAAAACAATAGTTCTGACAGCCTGGGGGGCTTTAAGGTCTGTCTAGGGTGCCAACACCTTCAACCAACTCTGGGGCCGGCTCTGTTCCTGGGTGCCATTCTTATAGATGCTCCCTAAAGAGAAATACATGATATTGTAACTGTGTTTTGCTTTATTTTTATAACAATTTTTAGGTGACCAAGTTGTAAACATGTAATGTTTTGGGCTCTTTTTGTGTCTCACAAAAACATATGTGCACATGTAGAGGGTAGTTTTGTAAGGAGGCACCTACTTTTCTTTATAAAATACTAGCGTAAGTTTGGGGAGGGAGGGTATTACTATAAATGTTAAAAAAGGAAAAACGAATGTGTAAGGTCTTCACAGTTCTGGAGTGTGCAAGTGTTCACATATTCTGGTGTTTATACATTTTGCTCTTTTATAAATAGAATTTGCCCTAAAAAACTAGCACAAGTGGTCAAACATGCATAAATTTAAAGTGCGACTACTTACAGCGCCCTAGAGCTAGTGTAAATGCCCACACCTAGATTTCTAAAGAATGCATATACATTACAGTATTTTGTCATTTACATCCATGTTTTGCCCAAACTCTGACCCTGTAGATGCTCACAGAGAAAATACATGCCATTGCGTTTATGCACATGTTTACAGAATGGGGTGTAGCGTAAGCATGCTTATTTATGCACATAAGTGGCCACTTACACATTAAAATGATTAAAATACTCCCCCTTGTGTGCATTCTTGCTACCTAAATCTAAATAACACCAAACCCTGGCTTGGGGTTTGAAACTGACACTAATTCAACCCCTTTTTATATGTCTCTCAAAAAGAATTCTGCAGAGGGCACTGGGTTAAGTGGTCTCTCTTCAGATGTGTTTCTTCTGTACATACCATGACCACAACAAATCTCTTTCTTATGCTAGTGTACACTGGGTATGATCTCAATCACCAAAATGTATAGTTAGTTTACTTTGTAATATATGGATTGTGTGAAAGAGTCTGTTTTTGTAGTTTGCATGGTATAATATACATTTTGGGTGGGTGGTCCTCTGTATGTGCACAAATTTATTCTGCATGTGGATATCGTGCATGTCAACCTAACTCCAAATCGTCATGTGATGTTAATCTACTGTTGGTTTTCTAACTCCCAACTCAATGCCTTCAATAAAATAAACAGCATCCTGTAGAGGATTTGAGTCAGAAAGCTAGGTCTGAACTAAGGTCTCATGGGACCATTGGTGCAGTTCAGTGCAAGTGCAAGTGCAATCAAAATGTGCATCTGATGAAGAGCAGTCTATCCTTCGCCACCCTATCCCTGAAGAAACCTCTAGTTCATCCCTCTGGTGGTGAGCAATCCTTCTTTTCTTTGCTTGACTCCTTTTTGGGTAGTGCCACTTTGATTCTGTAGCATTCTTACAAACTTTTATGGGGAAAAGAAGACTATTTTTAGCCATAAAGGAGAGTCTTTCTCAGAGAACTGGAGATGATTCCCATATGGTGGTAGCCTAGGATTGGGTGTCTGATCTGAAGAACAGTCTTCCCTTGGAAACTGAAACATATTGAAAAAAAGAGTCACAATAAGGTGGCGTGTCTCATTCAATGGAAACTTGGGAAGCACTGCAATGTCGCTATTCTAGAAAAGCACTGGGAGGATGACCCTAAGAGAATTTAGAGAATGAAGAGGTTATGATCACCTGGGACATTCCTGATTCGATGGATAAGAAGCCTGGATGTGAGGAAACCCGACAGTGTTAGAGGAGAAAAACACCAGAACGGCATTTATATTAAAGGTGCCGATTCCAAGCAATTATTCTGTGAATCGTGTGGAGAGTGAGAAGATCCTCAAGTACCAAGAAATGCAGAGACCAAGAAAATGTGGCAAAAAGATACAAAAATATTACCCACTGTGTTGTGCGCCAAAGGCTTAATTAAGTGGAATTTCCAGGCACACCCTTGCTAAATTGTCTATGCACATGGGCATCTTATAAATGCCAGAAGGAGGCGTTCTTTGGCATGATGCAAATACCATGCTTAGCATTAGCAATAAATCTGAGAGACTGGATCATACTCCACATGCCATGGCTTAGGAGTGAGGTTCATTATTGCCATGGTATATGCAAAACTAACCCATTTGGAGAAATTGCCCATGAGAAGTAGACTAAATGAGTCTGTGATGTAAGAACTTCAGGACTAGTAAAATGAAGATCATATTCTTTTTGATGCTGGAGCACGTTTGGTTCTTTGGAGGTGGGAGTGGTGCCAGAGGACTGGAGAAAGGCGCATGTGGTCCCTTTACACAAAAGCAGACATAAAGATGGCATTGAAACTATGGGCCAGTTAGTTTAACCTCTGTGGTTAGTAAATTACTGGAAAGGCTACTAAAGGAGAGAGGATAATGAGGAGTCCAATGGATTATAGGATCCGAGGCAGCATGGATTCACCAGAGGCAGGCCTTGTCAAACAAATCTGATTGATTTCTTTGAATGGGTGACCAGGGAGTTGCACCAAGGGAGAGCCCTAGATGTGGTGTACTTAGATTTCAGTAAAGCCTTTGACACCGTTCCACACAGGTGACTTATAAACAAATTGAACACCCTAGAGATGGACCCTAAAGTTATTGATCGGGTTAGAAATTGGTTGTGTAGGAGGCAAAAAAGAGTATAAGTAAATGGAGCTCACTCTGAGGAGAAGGAGGTTACCAGTGGTGTGTCACATGGATCTGTCTTTGGTCCAATTCTTTTTAACATCTTTTTTAGTGATATTGCGGAAGGGCTGTCGGGTAAGGTTTGCTTGTTTGCAGATGATACCAAAATCTGCAATAGAGTAGACACCCAGGAAGGAGTAAATAATATGAGGAGAGATCTAGCTAAGCTTGAAGAATGGTCTAGAATTTGGCAGCTGAAAGTTAATGCTAAAAAATGCAGGGTCATGCATTTGGGCTGCAAAAATCCTAAGGAGTGGTACAGTGTAGAAGGTGAGGTACTTCTGGCCATGAAAGAAGAGCGAGACCTGGGTGTAATTGTGTCTGATGATCTTAAAGTAGCTAAACAGGTATAAAAAGCGACTGCAAAAGCCAGAAGGATGCTTGAGTGTATAGGGAAAGGAATAGCCAGCAGAAAAAAAGGAGGTGATAGTGCCTCTGTATAAGTCTCTGGTGCAACCTCATTTGGAGTATTGTTTGCAATTCTGGAGACCACACCTTCAAAAGGATATAAGCAGGTTGGAGTCAGTGCAGAAGGTGGCTACTAAAATTGTTAGTGATCTTTGTTATGAAGCATATGAGAACAGACCTAAAGATCTTAATATGTATACTTTAGAGGAAAGGTGGGATAGAGAAAATATGATAGACATGTTTAAATACCTCCATGGCATAAATGCACAGGAGGAGAGTCTCTTCCAATTGAAATCAAGATCTGCTATGAGGGGGCACAGAATGAGGATGAAAGGGGATAGACTCAGGAGTAATATGGGAAATATTTCTTTACGGAAAGAGTGATAGATGATTGGAATAATCTCCCTGTGCAGATGGTAGAGATGAGGACAGTATCTGAATTCAAAAAAAGCATGGGACAAATAGAGAGGATCTCTAAAGGAAAAAAGGGGACTGTTGTAGTTGATGGAAGGGCAGCCTAGATAGGTCATGTGGTCTTTTTCTGCCATCATGTTTCTATATTTGGGAGAAATCTCTGGCTGCTGTTCAGGTTATATCTGCTGTACAGTTGTCCCTTTGGAGCAGGGGGTTATATATTGTTCAGGGCAGATTGTGAAGAATGGTCAAGGAAGCCAAATATGTGGGAAAACCTATATGTAATGCTATATATACCAGGAGCAGAACTTTTTAACGAATCCTGAATTTTATGAGTAACCAATGATGCTGCAGCAGTAGTGGTGTCACATGATCAGGGCCGGATTTACGTATACGCCATGTACGCCATGGCGTAGGGCCCACAACCGGCAGGGGCCCACAAAAAATAGAACCAGTTTTTTTTTTTAACTCGATTAAAAAAAAAACCTGGTGGCTGCCGCCGCGGGGCCCCCTCTGCTGCCGCGGGGGCCCCGTCTACAAGATGGTCTGGTCTGGTCCGGTCGGGTCGGGTCGGGTCGGGTCTCGTCTCCCTCCCTCCCTCCCTCCCGGCTGCGAGAGACGCGAAGATAGAGCGTCTCCTCGCGTCTGTGTTAAGCCCGCAGGGGCTGATGGGAAATCCCATCAGCCCCTGCGGGCTTAACACAGATGCGAGGAGACGCTCTCCCTTCGCGTCTCTCGCAGCCTGCAGCGAGGGAGGGAGAGAGACCCGACCGGACCGGACCGGACCCGACCCGACCAGCTTGTAGACGGGGCCCCCGCGGCAGCAGAGGGGGCCCCGCGGCGGCAGCCACCAGGTTTTTTTTTTAAATTAAATTTTACTTTAGGCCGGGGGGGGTAGGACTGGTAATGGGCTATGGGCTATGGGGGGGGGGTAGGACTGGTAATGGGCTATGGGGGGGGTAGGACTGGTAATGGGCTATGGGGGGGGGCTGGGGCTGGAAATGGACTGGGGGGGGTAGGGCTGGTAATGGGCTATTGGGGGGCTGGGGCTGGAAATGGGCTGGGCTGGGGGGGTTAAGGCTAGAGGTGGGCTGATGGGGTTAGGACTGGTAATGGACTGTGGGCTGTTGGGGGGGGCTTAGAACTGGCAATGGGCTTTGGGGGGGGTTAAGACTGGTAATGGGCTGTGGGCTGATGGGGGCTGTCTGGTAATGGGCTATGGGGGGGCTAGGACTGGAAAAGTGCTGGGGGGTAAAGACTGGAGGTGGGCTGATGGGGTTAGGACTGGTAATGGGCTGTTGGGGGGGGGGTTAGGACTGGTAATGGGCTGTTGGGGGGGGTTAGGACTGGTAATGGGCTTTGGGGGGGTTAAGACTGGTAATGGGCTGTGGGCTGATGGGGGTTGTCTGGTAATGGGCTATGGGGGGCTAGGACTGGAAATGGGCTGGGGGGTTAAAACTGGAGGTGGGATGATGGGGTTAGGACTGGTAATGGGCTGTGGGCTGATGGGGGGGGGTAGGACTGGCAATGGGCTATGGGGGGCTGACTGGAAATGGGTTGATGGGGTTAGGACTGGAAGTGGGCTGATGGGGGGTTAGGACTGGTAATGGGTTATAGGGGGGGCTTAAACTGAAAATGGGGTGATGGGGGGTTAAGGACTGAAAATGGGGTGATGGGGGGTTAAGGACTGTAAGTGGGGTGATGGGGGGCTAGGACTGGAAATGGGCTGATGGATGGCTAGGACTGGAAATGGGCTGATGCAGGGACTAGAAGGGAATGGATGCTGGGTGAGGCTGGAACTAGAAGGGAGCTGATGTTGGGGGAGGATTAGAATGGGATGGGGCTGGAAGAGTAAAATGGAGAAGGGAAAAATATTTTGTGTGGGAGGGATAAAAAATCTACAATTGGCCGGGTATTGGGAGAGTAAGTGGGGATTGAGGATGGAGGGGTAATATTTGAGTGGATGAAATAGGAATGAGGAAAGAGCAAAAGGAGAAAGATTAGTATGTTAAAGCAGATGTAGAGAGAGAATGGAAAAAAATCTAGAAGAGAGAAGAAAGGACAAATGGACAGCAGACGATGGAGAGTTAGCAGAAGACACGAAGAAACCAGAAGAAAGTGGCTGGAGCAATTGCAGCTGAAAAAAAATGCACAAAAGGTAGAAAAATATCTCTTTATTTTGAATTTATTAATTGGAATATGTCAGCTCTGGTAAATGTGCATCATTAACGTCTGCGCTTTGTTTAGTACAAGAGCAAATTAATGTATTGTTTTATTTCTACAGTGTTGTACATTCCAAGTTTGGCTTTTGGGATTCCCAGTTTAATTATTGTCTTCCTATTTCTAAATTGTGATTACTTGTTTGGTGATGGTCTATGTTCTGCATGTGTAACTGAGCTGAGGTGTTCTGTTTATATAATTCCTATTTGACATTGCCACTTGTTCTCTTTCCCCAGTAGGTCATGTATTGTTGTTCTCTGAAATGTATTGGTTTAATATTTGCAGTGTTGCCTTTTGATTGGTAGAGTATGGTGCTTTGTGAGTCCTGGTAGTGCTGTTAGGATACGGCGGGTTTACTATGGGCAGTGTTTGTAGTAGTTCCTAATGTGTCTGGCAGTTGGCACTGGATTATAGTAATGTAGAAATCTTTTAGTCTTTCTTTATCCATACACTCATTAACAGGCACGTTTACTAAAAGTTAGTATATGGTAACATTATGCAAATATTTATGCAAATGAGGCCCCTTATGCAAATGAGGTCCGCACCCCCCTTGGGCCGCCCCTGCTGGGGGCCCACAATTTTTGTTGGCGTAGGGCCTCACTCAAGGTAAATCCGGCCCTGCACATGATCAAATCTTGAGGCCTGTGATAGGAGCCTGACTGTGGAATTTTGAATTAATTGCAGTCTGTTAGCTCATAATCTAGAATAGCTGCAAGTATAATAATCTATTTATTTATTTAGCTGTATTTATATCCCGCTTTTCACCGGGTCAAAGCGGTGGACCATTAAAAGGGGGAGGTGTACAATAATCAATTGCAAGGGTTTGGGGCCGTCACCTGATGGCCGACATTAATGATTTTAACAAATATTTGGGACATAGACATTGTGTTATAGTTACATAGAACATATGTTCGGGGGGATGAAATAGGGTGGTTGGAAGGGAGTCAGTGGTGGGTGCTTGTTTCTGGTCCGAGGTATTCCTGGCATAGTGCGGTTTTTAGTTGTTTCCTGAAAGATAAGGGGTCTTTGTTGCTTCTGATGTGATTTGGTAGAGAGTTCCAGAGGGATGGTGCATATAGTTCGAAGGCTCTGTTGCAGGTCCGTTGATTGCATTTCGTTCTTTTATGGGGGATGGTGAGGGAGTTGTTTGTGGTTTGTCTGGTTGTTCTGTTGTGGGCTGGTTGAGGCAGTAGTGTGCGGAGCTGGGAAGTTTGAGCTTGGTAGACAGCTTTGTGGGTGAGTAGGGTGGATTTGTATTTGATTCTTGCTTCTAGAGGGAGTATGTGTAGCTCCCTCAGGACTGGGGTGATGTGGTCTTGTTTTTTTGCATTCTGGATAATTCTTGCTGTGGTGTTTAAGGCAGTTCGAAGTGGGTTGGTATGAGTGGCTGGAAGTCCATGGTAGATTATATTGCAGTAGTCTAGGTGGGGGAGTGTCATGGCTTGCATCATTGTTCTGAGGTCCTGTGGTTCAAGGAGAGGTCTGAGGCGGTGGAAGATTGTTGCGGTGGTTTTTTTGATCTGTTGCTTGAGTGTGAGTGCTTGGTCTATGATGATTCCTAGGTATCTTATTTGTGGTTGTATTTGTGTGGTTCCAATGTTGAGGTGTGAAGGTGGTGTGAAGTCTGGATCCTTTGTTACTATGAGGGCTTCAGTTTTCTTTATGTTGATGGATAGGTTGTTCTTTTGTAGCCAGCTGGATACTTCGGTGAAGCATTCTGATAAGTGTTTATTGGTTGGGTTGGAGGTTGTGATTGGGGCATAGAGCATTATGTCATCCGCATAGATGTGATAGTTAATGTTGTGTGTGCGTATGATTGAGCAAAGTGGTTGCAGGTAGATGTTGAAGAACATGGCAGATAGTGTGGATCCTTGGGGTACTCCTTGGTGTTGCTGGAAGGGGGGTGAGGTTGATATGTTTGTGCGGATCAATTGTTGTCTATTGGTTAGGTAGGAACGGAACCATTGAAGTACGTTATCTCTGATGCCAATTGCTTGTAGTCTGTGTATGAGGATGTTGTGGGAGATGGTGTCGAAGGCTGCTGATATGTCTAGGAAGATCATGGCATATCCAGAGTGTTTGGCTTGAGTTCCTATGACAAGGGTGTTCATTAGTGATGTCATGAGGGTCTCGACTCCGTGGAGTGGACGAAAGCCATGTTGTTGCGGGTCCAGTATGTTGTTGGCATCTAAATGTTCTTGGAGCTGTCTATGAACTACCTTCTCAATGAGTTTGGCGGTGAACGGGAGGCTTGCTATAGGTCTGTAGGAGGCGGGTTCAAGGGATCCAGGTTGTGTTTTTTTTAGAGTTGGTCGGATGATTGAGGTTTTGAGGTGGTCTGGCATGCGTCCTTGGCTGAGGGATTCATTAACAATGCGGGTTAATGGTGTGCTCAGGTCATCTTTGGTTTTCTTTATCCATTCTGTAGGACAGGGGTCTAGCGGAGAGGTGATGGTATTTAGGCGAGAGATGGTGGATGATATTTCCTCTTTTGTGATTGTTTCGAATGTGTTCCAGTCTCTGTCTGTGGCGGTGGAGTGGTTTGTTGTTGTTGTCTCTGCGTTCAGTTGTGGATTTGTGGTTGTTGAAGCTGCTTGTATTGTCGTGCTAGTAGTTCAGGTGGGATGTTTGGTAGTTGGTCGGAGTGGTTGGGCGCTTTTGTCAGTTTTTTGACAATATTGAAGAGTTCTCGTGGTTTGTTTATTGATGTGTTTATGATCTTTGTATGGAAGGCCTTTTTTGCTTTGTCTGTTTCTGTGTGGTATGCATCTAGTTCGTACATGTAATTCATTTTGTCGTCCTCTTTTTTGGTTTTTCTCCATTTTCTTTCTGCTCTTCTGAGTTTGGTCTTTAGCTTCCGGAGGTTGGGGGTGAACCATCGGGCTTTTGCGGAGGTGTGTCTGGTTTTAGTCTTGTTTGTTGTTGCGCTGGATGCAGAGGAGATTGTGGTGTTCCAGTTGTGGACCAGGTCATCGATATTGTTGGAGCTTGTTTGGAGTTCAGGTAGGGTTTGTGCTAGGAAATCTTCTTTGATGAACGTTTTAAATCTTCTTATGTGTTGTTTGTTCTCCTTGCTGTTCATGTGGTGGTAGGTGTGGGATATGCTGATGAGGTAGTGGTCAGACCATGGTACATGTGTGATTTCTGGATTCTTGTATGAGATGGAGGTTTGGGAATTTATGAATATGAGGTCCAATGTATTTCCTTTTTCGTGCGTTGGTTCATGTATGATCTGTGATAGGTTCATTGCTTCCATAGCGTTGATGCAGGTTTCTGCTTGCTTGTCTTGGAGTGATGGGAGGTTAAAGTCTCCTAGGATTATTTGCTTTTTTGTGGAGATGGTGCTCTCAGATATGTGTTGAAGTATCCTTGTTAGGTCGGTGTTTGGGGTGGGTGCTCGGTAGACTAGGCAGAGTGAGAGGTGCTTATTGGTGAGGGTGAGTATGTCTGCTTCATTGGTCGTTTCTGATGCATGGTTCCTGAGGTGAAGGTTGGTTTTTGCTATGATGGCTACGCCTCCTCCTCTGGTGTGTGTTCGGGAGCAATGTTGAAGGCTGTATCCTGTTAGTGTTAGTTGGTTCATGAGCACCGTGTCTATGTCTGTTAGCCAAGTTTCTGTTATGCATAGGATGTCAATCTTTTGGGTTTCGATCAAGTCTTGTAGCATGTGGTATTTGTTTCTGACCGATCGAGCATTTATTAATGAAATGGATAGGGGGGTGCTGTTCGGGGGGTTGGGGATGTAGGTTGGTGTGCGTGGTGTTTGGGTGTTGTTCTGTGTGAGGGGGGGTTGTAGATGTTGGCGGTTTGGATGGTTGTGGTGTTTGGTCTGGGTAAGTTGGTGAGTGTGATTGCGGGGGGGGGGGTAGAGGGTCAGGAGGAGTGATAGGAAGTAAATAGGAGCTAGGAAGGGTGGCATGGTTTGCAGGCGTACCTTGGTGTTGTTTGTAGGAGTGCCTGGTTTCTTGATGTGTTGAGGGCCTTGAGGGCCTTTTCTCTGTGTTGATTTGTGTTCAGGTGGTTGTTGCTGTAGTTCCACGGTTGTGTTTTGTCGTGGTTTTTTTTGTTGTTTGTTGTGGTGGTTTCCGTATTTTTTGCAGGTTTTGTTGCTTTTTGTTGTTTCTGGAGTTGTTCTGTGGTTCCAGTGGGTTCTGTCGGAGGGTCTGTTCTTTTTTTATTTTGTTTCTGCTTGTGTGCGCCTCTGTGCTGCGCCTAAGGGCCACGCCAAAGGGCCCTCTGGCGAGGCCCGCCAGGCGCGGGCAAGCCCTGCTGGGGCGCTGCTTTAATACTGTCCTGGGCTTGAGGCTGTGTTGCTCCCACTGCCCCAATCGGGCAGGAGCTTCTGAGCGGGAGGACTTCCCGCTCAGGTGCTCTACCCCGATCATAACATAAGAACATAAGATATGCCATACTGGGTCAGACCAAGGTCCATCAAGCCCAGTATTCTGTTTCCAACAGTGGCCAATCTAGGTCATACGTACCTAGCAGTTTCCCCAAGGGACACAGGTTCCACAATGCTTGTATTGGTTCAAGCATTGATATCCTGGGTCCCTTCTTAATAATGGTTTATGGACCTTTCCTCCAGGAACTTGTCCAAACCTTTTTTAAACCCAGCTACACTAACAGCCTTTACTACATCCTCCGGTAACAAATTCCAGAGTTTGATTACACGTTGAGTGAAAAAATATTTTCTTTTATTAGTCTTAAATAGTTTACCCTGTAGCTTCATTGCATGTCCCCTAGTCTTTCTATATTCTGATAAGGTAAACAATCGATCTACGTTTACCCGTTCCACTCCGTTCATTAATTTATAGACTTCTATCATATCTCCCCTCAGCCGTCTCTTTTCCAGGTTAAAGAGCCCCAACCTTTTTAGCCTTTCTTCATAGGAGTAGCCTTCCATCCCCTTTACCATTTTGGTGGCTCTTCTCTGAACCTTTTCTAAAATTGCTATATCCTTTTTAAGATACGGCGACCAGAATTGCACACAATATTCAAGGTGCGGTCTCACCATGGAACGATATAGAGGCATTATAATATCTTTTGTTTTATTTTCCATTCCTTTCCTTATCATACCTAGCACTTATTAAAAAAGGGCTGCTACACAGTACCTTGTCCTGTGCTGCTGAGGAAAACTATATTCTGATTTGATTTAAATTATAGCTCTTTGCTGCTACTAGGCTCTAACCTATTATGAAATTTAAACTACAAGCTCTCTGCTGGATTCTAAATTTAACCAGAAAGCTCTCTTCTGTGTTTTAATTTGAAACTAAAAAGTACTTTGCTGATGCTAGGCCCTGAGTGACTATGAAATTTAAACTACAGCTGTCTACTGGGTATGAAAGGTAACCAGAAAGTTCTCTTCTGTGTTGTTAAATTGAATCTTAAACTGTTGCTACTAGGCCCTGACTGATTTAACAAAAAAAATAGTGGGTTCACAGATTAATTAGCTTTAAAAGAAAAACAATTCCTTTCAGAAAAATTCCCAGAAGTATATACTCACAATTTCAGATTTCTCTCCAGAAGTAACAGCCCCCCTTTCCAGTCCGTCAAGACAGGGTCACAGAGCTCTGGTTGAGCTATTTATGCTTGTGCTGATGATGTAAGCAGTGACCTACTTCCTGGGTAATTAACAGTCCTTGCTTGGATAGAAGGAGTCTTTCAAAATGGCCTTTTGAACTGCCAGCTGGTGTTAACACCTATTGAAAAAGCTTCACAGGTTGCTTGCCCACTAGGTAGAAGGCCTCTTTGTAAAGGTCTCTAGAAGACTTTATATGCTGCTCAAGGAGAATTGATCGGGGTAGCTGCTGAGCAATGTGGGCTGCTGGCGGGTTAAAGCGGCTCCCTTTGTGCTGGGGCGCCGCTTTAATACTGTCCTGTGCTTGAGGCTGTGTTGCTCCCATTGCCCCGATTGGGCAGGAGCTTCTGAGCGGGAGGACTTCCCGCTCAGGTGCTCTACCCCGATCGGGGGAGCGGCTGAACAATGCGGGTTGCTGGCAGGTTAAAGCGGCTCCCTTTGTGCTGGGCGCCGCTATACGGGAGACAACTAAACTAAGGAATAATGTGGTGAGAGCAGATGGAGAAAGGAAAGAGCTAATCAACCTGATCAGATAAAGTGAGTAATAAGAGCGTTTAATTACACAGGTACACTAAAAAAATTTTTTTTTAAACTGCCTCTAATGTTTCGATTGATTTTTACGTTTTTTGGTGCGCTGAATCCAAATCTGGTAACCAATTTGCTCCATCACGTACAGATTTTTTGCTACATTGGGTTAGCAGTTTGAGGTGAACGTTTCAGATTGAGTGCGATCGAGATAAAGGTTTCTTGGATGAATTCTTTATACTAATTGTTTAGTAGTTATTCAAATAAGAATAAAGAAAATTGTAACAAGGCAGCACATAAGAATAGAGTAATGTCAACAAAACACACTGTGATGGTAGCAAAATTGTCTGCACTTAAAACAGCCACATACATGTGCACAAACATTGAGCATATAAGAGCGAGGGACACAAAGCAAAGCAAAGAAATGTGCAAAAAATGTTGTACAGGTATGTATGTAAGAATAGAAAACGCAAACCGCACCATTGCAATACATGAAGACAAACACCCGATGGTGTGAAAATAAAATTCTAATAAATGAGATCCAACACTGTGGTAATAACTAGCAAATTTTTATTTCAAAGTTTAGTAAAAACACGATATTTGTCAACACAGTTTAGATTTTAAAGTCATTCTTGGGTCAATCAATCTCCTGGTGGGCCCCTTTCTTCTTCCCCCGAATGCTTCTCTTGGTGCGCTGCTTGGCGTATTTTTCATCTGGGGTTTCCCGCAGCAGCAACCAGCAGAAATCAGCCATCATAGTGGTGTTCCATCTTCCTTGGTACCTTCTCTCTGTGTCCTTGATGTCCTGGTGAAACCTTTCACCTTGTTCTTCACTGTACGCCCCCAAGTTTTCGGGAAAGTAGTTCACATGGGAGTGCAAGAAATGGACTTTCAGGCTCATGTTACAGCCTTGTTCTTTGAAGGCATTGAGCATCCTGGCAACAATATCCTTATAGTTCTCATCCCGCCTGTTCCCCAAGAATTTGAGAACAACATCCTTGAAGGAATCCCAGGCTTCTTTTTCCTTCTCAGACATCGTTTCAGCGAATGCTCCATCTGAAATGAGTTTCCTTATATCAGGGCCAACAAACACTCCTTCCTTTAGCTTTGCTTCAGAAAGTCGGGGGAACTTTGAGCAAAGGTACCGAAAGCACTCACCATCTTTTGGAAGGGACTTGATGAATTGCTTAATGAGACCCAACTTAATGTGGAGAGGTGGTAATAGAATTTTATCACGAGGTACCAAGCTCTCATGAAGAACATTTTTCTCACCGTGTCTCAAATACTCCCGAATTGGCCAGTCTTTTTTCCCCCAGTGTAGGTCGTGGGCCCGGCTATCCCACAAGCAAAGGAAGCAGGGATATTTGGTGAAACCGGATTGCTGCCCTAATAGCATGGATAGAATTTGAAAGTCTCCACAAATCATCCACTTATGCTCATCATAACGAATCTTCTGAAGAATCAGGGCCAAATTCTCGTATTTTTCTTGGAGAATAACAGAGTGAGCAATAGGAACTGAAGCGAATGTGTTGCCATTATGAAGAACACCTTTTATGCTGTCTTTTGACGAATCAATGAACAGCCGCCATTCAGCAGGATCATACTTGAGTTTAAACTTTTCCATCACTCCGTATATATCATTGCAAAATACCAAATCTTCCTCTTTGCTGAAATACTTCAAAAATTGTGTCTCGCGGTTGCGGTAACAAAAAAAAGTTGTTCCTGGTGACAATAGATTTTTCTGTTTAAGCCGAGAACCTAGCAGTTGGGCAGCATCTTTTGGGAGTCCTAAATCCCGGACTAAATCATTCAATTCAGCTTGAGAGAAAAGTTCAGGTTTCGGATCTGGTTCAGTTTCAAACTCGGAAGTACTGGACTCATCGGGAAAAGCCATCTGATGAGTCTCATCATGATCAGAACCGTCCACACAAATATGATCCAAAGATTTTGGTGGTTCAGGCACAGGTACTTCGTTGCTATGAGGCATAGGCCTAATTGCTGAGGGAAGGTTGGGGTAACTTATTACGTTCTTATTTTTTAAGTTGTATCCCTTCACAATGCAAGAGCAAAAATAGCAGTCACTGCTGTGGTCTCTTTGTTCACGCCACATCATAGGTATTCCGAAACGAAATGCTTGTTTTTTACCTTTCATCCATAAGCGTAGATCTTCCTCACATGTCTTGCACACTTTGTGAGGAGCCCACGGTTTGTCTTGATCGCCTAACTTCAAACCGAAATAGGCGAAATATACTTTTTTAATAAATGCAGAAATGTTCCTCTGCCGCTTTTTCACGGTATATTCCCCACAAATAAAACAAAAACTGTCCGGAGAGTTGACGCAACCTCTGGCTCTGTGAGCCATCACAAATACACAGCACTGCAAACTACAACTGTAGTGAACCACTTCGGAATAAAGCTGGATTACGACTGAGCAAACAAAAGGTAATAATGAACTTGCAAGAAACTGAAATTTGACAGGAACGTTCATGTCGCAACCACCGTGTTTGAGCGAGCGAGCGAGCGAGCGAACGAGGCGAGGCGAACAGGAAAGAACATGCGCCAGCGCGAGTACTGGATTTAGCCCCCCGCCTCCCAATTGTCCTGTTAATGTATAAAATGAATACAAAACACTCTAAAATATCATGAGGGAGTGTTTCTAGTTAGTTAACCATTACAACCTCTATTTTGGGCCAAGAAAATAAACTGCAGTCGGCTAAAAAGAAATTATGTGAACATTCCTTATATGGGTAAGAAATGTAATTTTGCAAGAAAACGTGACGTGATGGAACATTTTGGCTATTTTTCCTGGATTCAGCACCCCAAAATCTATAGGAATCAGTTGCAAAACTGGAGGCAGTTTTTTGGTAGTGTACCTGTGTTATTGAACTGATATGGCCTTGAAAAAACAGTAAGTATTTGAGTGAGGAGACCAGTGATATAGGAGAGTTATTAAGCTGTGGGGACAGAGAAAGAATCACCGGGAGACAGCCATATAGCTGCAGTCTTCTGGATATTAAGTTTGAGGTGGTTATCTGTTAACCAGGAGGCCATTGAGGAAAGACAGTTGGGATGAGTATGGAAAACCAGCAAGATGTCATCAGCATAATAATAGGCCGAAACACCAGAATGTTGTATCAAGAGGGCCAAGGGAGCAAGAAAAATATTGAAAAGAGGAGGTGAGAGAACAGACCCTTGGGGAACCCCACAAACCAAAGGATAGAGTGAGGATGAGGAAGAGCCAAATGTGATTGAGAATGAACGAAAAGAGTGGAACCAGATTGGGTGTATCTTGCAACCCAATATTAGTGAAGCGTGAAACCAGAAGAGATCGATCAATCAAGTCAAATGCAGAGGAGAGATCCAACGAGACTAGAAAAGAATTGTTACCTTGGTCAAAAGATTGGTGAACTTCACTGAGGACAGGAGGCAAAAATGGTTTCTGTGCTATGGCTGGATCAGAAACCCGATTGGTGTGGGTACAAAATGAGGGATTTGTTGAGATGATCATTGAGTTATATCAAGTATTTTGGATATAAATAAAGATGCAGAAATAACTCTCATCATATTGGGAGCCACAGGCTTGATAAGGAAGAATTTCCAAGCACATCTTGATAAACTAGCCATACATGTTACATCTTACAAACTCCAGAGGGAGGCTCTCTTTGGCATGATTCAAGTACTATGTCGAGCATTAGCAGTAAATTTGAGAGACTGAGATCATACTCCACATACCCTGGCTTAGAAGTGAGATTCATGACTGTTGTGGTATGCGGGAAAACTAATCCATTTGGAGAAATTGCCCCGAGACAAGAGATTATCTTGGAAAGACATGGAAGAGAAGGAAGGGTAAAGGAGCTCCATCTATGCGACAAGGTCACCAAGAATGGTGGAGGAAACTGACAGGAAATAGAAAGTCCTGGGGGGGAAGTCACAGGGAATTCCAAGCACAAAGCCGAGACTTTTTCTGCAAAAAAGTGAGGTAGGTCATCAGCTGTTAAGGAATTATCTATTATAGAGGGCATATGTGGATGAAGAACCCTAAAACCACAGAGTAAAGTTGTTTTGTCCGATTGGGCGAAGAGACAATAAAAATGGAGACATACGCTTTCTTAGCAGAGAGGATGGCCGACCGATAGTTCACATAGTGTTGCTGAATATCCGGTCAGCACAATTAACGTAGAAATGGATAATTCTTTTCCCCCCCATCAGAGAATACAGATGAGGTTTTCCTTTCTGTCTTGAGCTAGTGGATACACATAAAAAAAATCCTGGCAGGGATTAGCTTGCTTTAGGCATGGATCTTAGCACTAGGCCCTGTGAGAACAGCACCTGTCACTTGCCTTAAGGAACCCAGTTAACTTTCATGTTGTACATCAGTGCTTGAAAAATGGGAGTGAAGAACAGCAGAGGGGCACGTTTCTTATCCTCCTTTCATCATAGTCAGGAAAGAAATCTTCGTGCTGCCCTGAATCCCCAGTCTCAGTTCGTTTTTAGCACTGCTCCAGTCTGGGTGTTTAATGTGCCTTCATTTGTCCCTTCTCTCTCTCTGTCACATCTATTATAAGGTGATGATTTACTCTGCAAGGGTGTTGGGTGTGGGTCTAGGCGTGCTGCTTGGGGACAGGAAGGACTAGGAGATTTATAGGGATCTGCGGCGTCATTTCTGCTAACAGTGCTCTGGAATCCTGCCCTCTGCATTAAATCGCTCACTAACAAATAGGACTAAAGAAACCCAGAAACACAATAAGAATAAATAAAGGCTATTTTCTATAGCTTTTTTGCCTTTGCTTCTTAGCTGCAGTCAGGAGCCTGGCTGTCTCCATAGATGCGTACTGTTATTCCCCTGCCACTGGCAGATGGGTGGGCCGCCTGACCCTAAGACACAGGGGCTGCTTCCTCCCCAAACTCGGCAGGAGGTTCTGGCTTTGCAAAGTCCTGGCCTCCTCCCTGCCTCACTGTGGTTTGTTTGCAGAGGTTTTATCTGACAGCTCTGCTCTTCTTTCATTGGGCTACACCATTGTTTATTTGCTGCAGCAGTGTTGGGGGAAAAATAGTGCTATAAGGGTTAGTTGGAAGTTAACAAAATAACTTATCACATCTTTTCATTTGTGTTAAGACTCTTAATTTTTTTCAGGAGCTGCTAGTTTCCTCCTACCCCTTTCTGCTTCCAACTCAGTTGGAGCTAGAAGTAGCCAATATTGAAAAACACTTAGGGAATTTTTCCCCTTTTAAATCTGTTTCCAACTAAATTTTGCAGCGACAACCAATAGTTCTTTGCTGAGGGCTATGCACAATGATTTGGAGCCCTGCAATCTAGTCGCTGGGTGTCACTATGACTCCCTCACCTCCAGGAGCCTTCCTGCATCACCAGTTCTATCTTGCCTGAAGAAACATAAGACTTGAGCCGGGGCATGAATTTGGCTTTCTCTGTATTGTAGTACACAGCTCTGGCACTGAGCCGCTAGACCAGTCTTAGCTTCTTTATAGTTGAAGAGAAATCTCAAAATGCCCTACTCATCATCAGACTCATTCCAGGTATCACCTTATAGGACTAGTGTGAACAGCTGAAGAGTGGACCTGGGGAAGAATCAATTTCAAAGTGGCATTGTGGTCATGATAAAAGAGATAAGAGAGCAGATATTCACTGCTTGACCCAATACAAGCATTGTGGAACCTGTGTCTTTTGGGGAAACTGCTAGGTACTTCTGACCTAGATTGGCCACTGTTGGAAACAGGATACTGGGCTTGATGGACCTTGGTCTGACCCAGTATGGCATATCTTATGTTCTTACATTCTTAGAAAAGGTAGTGAAGAGCTGCAGAGTGAATGCACTTATAAGTCAGCAGTTTGAAATGGATGCAGAAATGGATAGGAAGCCAATGAAGAGACTTGAGAAGAAGAGTAATATGAGAATGACAATGTTGGTGGAAGATTAGCCATGCAGCAGAGTATTGAACAGATTGAAGGGGAGAGAGATGACTCAGAAGGAGACCAGCAAGGAGCAGGTTACAATGGTCTAGACAGGAGGTGACTAACAAGTGAATAAGTGTCTTAGTAGTGTGTTCAGAAAGGAATGGGCAAATTTTGTTGTTGTTGTAGAGAAAGAAACGGCAGGTTTTAGCTATCAGTTGGATGTGTGTAGAGAAGGAGAGAGATGAGTCAAAGACAACCCCAAGGTTGCGAGCTGAGGAGACAGAGGAGTAGAGAGTTATTGACAAAGACTAAAAAAGGAGGAAGGGGAGAGGAGGGTTTAGGGGGAAAAATAAGAAGCTCAGTTTTGGCCATGTTCAATTTCAAGTGGCAATGAGACATCCAAGCAGCAATGTCAGAGACACAGGCAGAGATCTGGGCCTGGATTGCCAGAGAGATTTCAGGTGTAGAGAGGTAGATCTGGGAGTCATCAGCATAAAGATGGTACTGAAAGTCATGGGAAGAGATGAGTGCACCAAGGGACTGGGTATAGAGAGAGAAAAGGAGTGGACCCAAGACAGATCCTTGGGGTATACCAACTGAGAGCGGGATAGCAGTAGAAGAGGATCCACTAGAACAAACACTGAAAGAGCGATGGGAGAGATAAGAAGAGAACCCGGATGGCACTGAGCCCTTAAAACCAAGTGAGGACAAGGTATCAAGGAGAAGGTTGTGGTCAACAGTATCAAAAGCAGCAGAAAGGTCAAGAAGGATGAGGATTGAGTAAAGACCCTTAGATTTTGCTACGAACAGGCCACTGAAGACTTTGGCAAGAGCTGTTTCAGTAGAATATAAAGGACAAATGCCAGATTTTAGAGGATCCAGAAGGGCTTGAGAGGAGAGAAACTTGAGGCAACAGCGGTGAATCGCACATTCAAGTAGTATAGAAATGAAGGGAAGGAGGGAGATGGGTCGATAGTGAGAAGGGCAGGTAGGGTCTAGTGAGGGTTTCTTGAGGAGAGGAGTGACCACAGCATGCTTGAAGGCTGCAGAGAAAGTTGCAGTGGAGTGCAATAGGTTGAGAATATGAGAGATGGAAGGGAATGCAGTGGAGGAGATGGAGCTCAGGAGACGGGTGGGATCAAAGAAGAAGGAAATGAGTTTGGATGAAGAGAGAAGGTAAATGGTTTCCTCCTCAGAGATCATAGAAAAGGAAGAAAGGGTAGCAGAGATGGGGGGGGGGAGGTTGGGAGTGAAGAGGGGGAGGAGGGGGAGGAGGGGAAGGAGGGGGAGTAGCTGGGGGAATTGGAGTGTGATCTTGTGGATTTTCTCATGGAAATAGTCAGCCAGGGTTTGGGCAGAAAAGGAGGGAGGGGTCAGAGGCGGAGGCACTTTGAGGAGAGAGCTGAGAGTAGTAACGAGACAGCGAGGGTCAGAGACAAGAGAGTTAGTCAGATGGACATAATAGTCTTGTTTGGCTAGTGCTATGGCTGACTGGAAAGAGACGAGCATGAATTTGAAGTGTAGAAAGCCCATGAGGGTGTGGGATTTGAGCCAAGCTCGCTCAGCTCAGCAGGTGCAGGAATGTAGATAGCGGGGAGTGGAAGACAGTCAGAGTTGAGGTACAGTATGCCTAGAGCATCCAGAGCAGAGGAGAGTGCAATGTAATATGAAGCTGCAACAGATTCATATGACATAGTGGAGAAAAGAGGTGACGAGACAGTGGAGGAGAGAACAAACGGGTCAATAGCATGAAGATTTCTAAAGAGGTTGGAGGAGACAGGGCAAGGTGGAGGCAGTGAGTGATGAAGAGTGAAGCTTAGCAGGTGATGGTCCGATAAGGGGAGAAGTGAGGTGCAGAAGTTTGAGGGTTGGCAATTAGAGAAGACTACAATGTCAAGGCAGTGGCCTTGCTGGTGAGTAGGGGCAGTAAGGCAAAGCTGGAGGTTGAATGATGAGGTAAGGGAGAGGAGCTTTAAAGCACCTTACAACAAATGACATAGATGAGTACCTACCCTAAAGAGCTTATAATCTAAGGTAAAGAGACAGAGAGTGGCTTGACTGAGATCATAGTGACAGAAACAGGATTTTACCCAGGTCTCCTCATTTCTCAGTCTGTTATTGTAACCACAAAACTATCTAGTGTCTACCTAAAGTAAATTTGGACAAAAAGGGAAGGAGAACTAGCAATAAGAACTAAAAAGCTAACAGCTGAGCTAAGAAATAAGCAAGTGGGTATTGTGAAGACTATTCTTCTGCTTTAACTCTTCAGTGGAACATGGGTCCGTATGCTGCTAAAAATGCCTTGCTACAGGTAACAGTGGGACGTTTTGTGGAGCCTGAGAGACTCCGGCAGCACACTCAAGTTAAAGTCCCTGGTCCTTCACCAGCTGCATGTGTCCAATGAGGAAGATTTCTTTCACACAGCAGGAGGTCACCTAAATCCATCCTTTGTGGGGGCAGACCGGGAACTCTGAGGCACTCCCACTGCACAAATATGAGCTACCACTAATCCACCCCCTGCTGAGTAGCTTGATGAGAATGTATCTTTTGTTAAATATTAAACCACAGAAACTACAAACATTCACATTCCAATAAAACAAGTATATTTCCTAGCAGTGATCACAGTAATGCATTTTATCACCGCTGGAGCAATTTAAGAAGAGAAGCATTTGAATGGAATTGCGGCTTCTGTCTCCTGCAGTGAGGTCTGGGATCAGTCCCTTAGAGGACAGGGACTTGAAATGGATTTCTGCCTACCACCTGGAATGACCTTAACATAAAACTTGAGAAAGAAGGAAATGGCTTGGACTCTGGGTGTACGCCTAGGAAGCCCACCATCTGTACGGATAGCATGACTTACCACCTCAGAGATTTCTAGCATGTCGCAACTCCTATCAAACAGAAAGTGATGCGCCGCCAGCTCTCAGACTAGGGAAGGGATTCAGATAACTCCTCGGCCTTTTAGCCCTTCCACACCTATATATGGCAATTTAAAATCTGCCGTGTTCCTTAGTGATGAGCACAAGGCCGACATGAGTAACTTGGGAAGTTTGAGTATTGCTGCTGGGAAAGCTCCATTGGTGAAATCTGATGAAACTTGGGTACTGGAGCAGTCAACATTGAGTGAGAGAAGTAATTTGGATAGTTTTGTGAAGCATTTTAAGTGCCATATTATTTCTAAATGTTATAAAAAATGGAGTAACACTGGTGCATAATATGGATTTTATGGGACCAATGAGCGGAAATAATATGGATTGGCAGTAAAAGTTTTCATAGCTTTTTCCTCATGACTGAGGTCCCTTTTGATTCAGATATTTGAATTATGCCTAATCATTGTTCCGGGCATGAGGAGGAGCGTTATATATTTTGTGAAGTACACTTCCTAGGAAGGCATCTCTATATTTAGGGACTGATTTCAGCTGTGGTGTTAAGTATCCGGTTTGGTCCGATTGCTGTTTTGCAATCCAGTAAGCGGCAATATTCATTCACTAACCGGATTGCAAAGCTGCATAACTTTATGCAGTTAGTGCCTGAATATCACCGCTAGCCGCATAGCATCGGATGCCACCCCTGCTCCCCCTACAGAGAGCGCTGGGGGAGCATTTATGCAGTTTGCAAGTCTGAAAACTGCATAAATGCTTGTGAATAGGCCCCTTTAGTGTCGTTCTTTAGTCAGGCAATGTAGACATAAAGAAGGGAAGAGTAACTCTGACTCCAAGTCCCTCAAATCCAACTTTTCTGCTTACTTAGGTCACCGTAGTTCTGACTATGGGTGGTCTGCTTTGATTTTCCATGAGTATTGTCTTAGGCTCAGATTTGCCCCATTCACCTAGTGGACAACAGACAGGAAGATTTCTCCTGAATTAAGCACCTCTTCCACCTCCCCATGATTAATTGCAAGGCTTAGCCTGTTTTAGGCATGAGGCTAACACTAGTCCAAACTCCCATGCCACGACACAAATGTGAATAAACGTCAAGCTGGGATGGTCTTGGAGCTCAGTGAAGGAGCTTTGATCTAGATCGTCTTGTCTGTGGCTGTGCTTGTGATAGGACAAAGTGCAGGCAGGGGCGGCTGTAGGCAAACCAAGAGCCTTTGCAAACACTGAAAGCGGCATTCCTATTCCCCTTCCACAGTAGCAGCTCCGGCACAGTGCCCCCTCCTTTCCTACTGATGATTGCTCCAATCCCATGTCCTCTTTTCTCCCTCTCCCCCTTTCCCTACATCCCCCTTTCACTATCTTCCTGGCCCTGTGCTCAACAGCATTCTCCCCCCAACTCCCTCTCTTTCCTCCTGTCCACATGATGTGGAAGGGTGCAGGAAGGAGCAGGTGCTGAGGTGGCAGTGCACCCTCATGCATGCTTGACTCCTGGGTCACAAACCCCCAAAGCTGCTCCTAGTTGCATGTGACTCCCTAGATTCTGCTGTAGCTTGGACTGCATTTGAATCAAACTGACACAGGCTTCTCTAGCATACTCCCTCTCCCTGGCATTTTGCCATGTGTTTTTCATTTCCCTCTTGTAACTGCAGATGCACAGTGCTGGCCTACCCTATGACAAACTGAATACTTCTATAGATAAACATAAACTTCCTTTAGTCCTGTCCAGAGCTGCCGGCAGTGTTGACGTAGGAACGGGATGCAGAACAAGAATAAAATATGGGGGAGAGATGGTTGAGATGTGCCTGCTCTGTCTGGGAACTCTGAGCAATTACTCTTGAAATGGGTCTGTACAAAGCTACCACTAGGAAAGATTTCCCATCCCTTCCCTTCCCTGACCATCAGTCTTCCTTTTCCTTTCTAAGGAAGAGCTCAGATTTTGCTCTCTCCTGAGTTCCCAGCATCAGACTGTCACCAGCACGCTGTCAGATATTCTCAGCTCGGCAGGAAAACCCTTGTTCCATTTTTCCTGTGCAACAGCTGAATGTGTAATGCAATAAATGTTCCAGGTTTTTTGATTATTGTTTATATCTTGATTTCTCTCCCCATCTTCCCAGAATAGTTGCCCAACAATACGAGCCTCTTTGCCAACTGGGAGTTTGTGAGAAAAGGAGAGGAAAGGCAATGGGATAGGACGCGTCTTGTCTCGCTGCAGGCCTTGGTGCCTTCTCTGCCAGCACACTGCAGAAATGGCCATTGTTTCATTCCCTCATAGAGTCTCCAGTGAAGCTGCTTCAGGGTGAAGGACTCTAAGTGGGAGTGAAACTGTCTACATCACTCCCCATCTGTTCCCATGAGGGTCACAGCTCTGGTGGAGGAGAAGTGGAAAGACAGATGGGAAGTCAGTGGCCACAGTAGACTAAGGGGTATGTTTACTAAACTGCGGTAACGTTCCCCGCGTTAGGTTACCTGGATTCCCATATAAGGGAATGGGCGGTGCATCATTATGGCAAGCTGTGTCAGTTAACGCGCGTTACAAGGTGCCTTAGGCTAAAGCGCGTTATAAGGCACGTTACAAGGCACGTCATAAGGCACAATACAAGGCACGTCATAAGGCACGTTATAAGGCACCTTAGTAGGCACAGTACAAGGCACGTGCCTTGTAATGTGCCCTGTAACATGCCTTATGACGTACCTTATAACGCTGTATAGGGAGTGATGGCAACTGTGGTGAGGGTATTATGGGCTGGCAGCATGGATCTGCAAAGATATGACTGTCACAGGCATGCAAAACATCAGACATGGACAGGAAGGAACAACGAAGAATCGAACCCCATGACCACTGCCTAGAACAAAAATGCAATGTGTGCCTTTGAGTCAGCCCTGACTCTTGGTGACCCAGAAGCTCCTGGGTTTTCTTGGCAGTGTCACTGGAAGTAGATTGCCAGGCCTTTCTTCTGAGACAATGGAGGGTTAAGTGACTTGGCCAAGGCCACAAGGAGTGCTAGTGGGAAGTGAACCCTGGTTGCTTGGTTACCAAGCTAGTGCTCTAACCACTAGGCTACTCCTCCACTCCATACTGCTTAGAACAGAGCTACTCAAATCCAGTTCTGGAGGTCCACAACCCTGCAGATTTTCAGAATATCCCTAATGAATCTGCATGAGATATATATGCATTAGAGATATCCTACCAACCTGACTGATTTGTGGCCCTCCAGGACTGGATTTGGAGACCCCTGCCTTACACCTTTGTCAGTTAAGATTGTGAGTGGGCAAGGTACAGGTGTCATAGACATCAAAAGGGTAGATAGAATGTGTCACATTCCTCCTCGATGCTCACCACCACCATAAAGGTGTCTAATACACAATATTTTGGTGGTGGTGAGAAGCAAGGAGGAATGTGACAAATTCTATCTAACCTTTTTGATGCTTGGACATCTGCACCTTGCCCACTCACAATTGTAAATGACAGAGGTGTAAGGCAGGGGTCTCCAAATCCAGCCCTGGAGGGCCACAAACCAGTCAGGTTGGCAGGATATCTCTAATGCATATATACCTCATGCATATTCATTAGGGATATCCCAAAAACCTGCAGGGTTATGGATCTCCAGGACTGGATGTTAGTAGCTCTGGCCTAGAACGTCAGTGTACTAATCAGTAGGCTATACCTTAGACCATAGGTGTCAAACCTGTCCTGGAGGGCCACAATCCTGCCAGGTTTTGGGATAGCCCTAATGAATATGCATGAGATATATATGCATTAGAGATAGCCTGCCAACCTGACTGGTTTGTGGCCCTCCAGGACTGGATTTGGAGACCACTGCTTTACACCTCTGTCATTTAAGATGGTGAATGGGCAAGGTACAGATGTCCTAGACATCAAAAGGGTAGCTAGAATGTGTCACATTCATCCTCGATTCTCACAACCACCAAAAAGATGTCTAATGGACAATATTTTGGTGGTGGTGAGAAGTGAGGAGGAATGTGACAAATTCTATCTAACCTTTTTGATGTCTTGGACATCTGCACCTTGCCCACTCACAATCTTAAATGACAGAGGTGTAAAGCAGGGGTCTCCAAATCCAGTCCTGGAGGGCCACAAACCAGTCAGGTTGGCAGGCTATCTCTAATGCATATATATCTCATGCATATTCATTAGGGCTATCCCAAAACCTGGCAGGATTGTGGCCCTCCAGGACAGGTTTGACACCTATGCATTAGACTTAGAGATATCCTGCCAACCCCCATAGGACTGGGTTGGGAAACACTGCTCTATGGCAGTGGTTCTTAACCAGTCCTCCTTGAACCCCTAGGCCAGTCGGGTGTTCAGGATAGCCCTAATGAATATGCATGAGATATATATGCATTAGAGCAGTGGTTCTTAACCAGTCCTCCTTGAACACCTAGGCCAGTCGGGTGTTCAGGATAACCCTAATGAATATGCATGAGATATATATGCATTAGAGCAGTGTTTCCCAACCCAGTCCTATGGGGCACACCGGCCAGTCAGGTTTTCGGGATATCCCTAATGACTATGCATAAGATATATATGCATTAGAGATATCCTGCCAACCTGACTGGTTTGTGGCCCTCCAGGGCTGGATTTGGAGACCCCTGCCTAACACCTCTGTCATCTAAGATTGTGAGTGGGCAAGGTGCAGATGTCCAAGACATCAAAAAGGTATATAGAATGTGTCACATTCCTCCTCACTTCTCACCACCACCAAAATATTGTCTATTAGACAACTTTTTGGTGGTGGTGAGCATCAAGGAGGAATGTGTCACATTCTATATACCCTTTCGATGTCTAGGACATCTGCACCTTGCCCACTCACAATCTTAAATGACAGAGGTGTAAGGCAGGGGTCTCCAAATCCAGCCCTGGAGGGCCACAAACCAGTCAGGTTGGCAGGATATCTCTAATGCATATATATCTCATGCATAGTCATTAGGGATATCCCGAAAACCTGACTGGCCGGTGTGCCCCATAGGACTGGGTTGGGAAACACTGCATTAGAGTCTAATGCAGTGGTTCTCAACCCTGTCCTCGGGACCCCACTAGCCAGTCGGGTTTTCAGGCTATCCACAATGAATATGAATGAGATATATATGCATTAGAAATAGCCTGCCAAACTGACTGGCTTGTGGCCCTCCAATGCTGGATTTGGGGACCCCGGCCTTACACCTCTGTCATTTAAGATTGTGAGTGGGCAAGGTACAGATGTCCAAGACATCAAAAAGATTAGATGGAATATGTCACATACCTCCTCGCCTCTCACCACCACCAAAATATTGTCTATTAGACAACTTTTTGGTGGTGGTGAGAAACTAGGAGGGATGTGACACATTCTATCTACCCTTTTGATGTCGAGGACATCTGTACCTTGCCCACTCACAATCGTACTTGACAGAGGTGTACGGCAGGGGTCCCCAAATCCAGCACTGGAGGGCCACAAACCAGTCAGTTTGGCAGGCCATTTCTAATGCATATATATCTCATTCATATTCATTGTGGATAGCCTGAAAACCCGACTGGCTAGTGGGCAATGTTCCCTCTAATTTTCTGTAGGCTGTGTGCACATAAAATATCAGCTGTGTGCAGCTTTTGAAGGAAGGTTAAATTTTTGTGCGCCACATAACGACACTCAGAGTTATATACTTTAAAATCTGACTACACGTCAGAATACAATATGTACACCACACTGATTTTAATCAAATTAAATGAAAATAGACGATTACTAAATGAAGCGGGAAATTTCTAGTAATTACAATCATAACTTTTAAATTTTAAGACGTCTGTGTTGTTTTCTATCAGAATCAGAGCCGTAATTTTTTGTGCGCTCTGTTGTAAAGTATGTGCGCTCTCTCGGCGAGGTGTGTGCGCGCGCACACGCGCACAGCTTAGAGGGAACAGTGCTAGTGGGGTCCCGAGAACAGGGTTGAGAACCCCTGGTCTAATGCATATATATCTCATGCATATTCATTAGGGCTATCCTGAACAGCCGACTGGCCTAGGGGTTCAAGGAGGACTGGTTAAGAACCACTGCTCTATGGCTTGTTGCACAGCACTGGCTGGGTACAGATGGACTGCAGGTCACCGCACAAACCGTCTGCTCTGTGTGCCAGGATAGGGTAACCCCACAAGCACCCATGATGCATTGCACATGCAGAACAGCGGCCTACAGCTGACCACCAAATGGGGTCTGCACCTCACCGGTACTGCAGCGTGGTAAGATGGACTGACAGTGCATGATACTGGTACAGAGTAGCTACAGACCATGCCATTGTTCAGGTTCCGTGTTCACCCTGAGGGATAGGATGGGTGCCCAGCACTAGGTCCACAGTACATGTGGTGCTAGAGATAGATCCTGCTGCACATCCCCATCACTACCAGTGTGTGACAGGTGCTCCTACCAGTGCAACTGAAAGTACTTCTGTTACCATCTGGGTTCTGCAATCACCACTCAGATTAGTGTGTATGTAGTGTTAAGGTCTGGCTGCCATGTGTACCTGTTATCAGGGCAGCAGGAGGGGGGAGGGTGCTAGACTCGCATGAGGTTTAGGTAACACTGCCTCTATGGGTCTAAGTGGTATGCACTATATACCCCAAACTCCACTATTGTAGATGAGGGTGTGGTGGAACAGGTGCCTGCACCCTGCAGAATGGCTGTAATACCAGCAACCACGGTCCTGCTAGCCAATGACAGCCCTCCAGGGCTAATGGGCCAGAGCCATACATGTGACCATGGCAGACTGGCAGTGCTGCTTGGGGTGGGCAGGGGAAGGCTCCACACCACAGTCTACCATCCAACAGCACAATCAGACTGCACCTGCAGCATCCTAGAGGGTGGGTCCCACCATGCACAGACTAACTACAGACAGCCCACTAGCCAGTCCATAGTGCATACTCATGGGGGAAACCCTGTGCACCCAGAGATGGGATGCACAGCACAAACATCAAGCAGGTATCTCCGTGATTGGGCCCCAGAACCAGGAACACACAGGCATCACTAGAGACAAATAATGTGTGGCACTAAATGGGAACATGGACATGCCATGGTCACTGCTCAGTCAGAGTGAGAGCGACTTACCAGCGTGACATGCTGTGGCCACCCTGCCCATGCAGGTGGTGGTCGAGCACTACAGTGTCCCAGCCATTGCCCTCCACCCTGTGCAGATGCATCCTGGCCAATCCGCCCTGTCTGGGCCATACCCACAATACCTTGCTCCTCATTATGCACATTTGCAGGCTAACGCTGGAAACAGTGTGAGCAATGTGGGCTCAGTGAGGTGTTGGCAGACACAAAACAATGGATAGACATACGCACACTCCCACACCTATCTCAGTATTCTGCAGATATAGAGGTGGTTGACAACCCTGCCCACCACACTGGTCCTGAGCACAGTGCCGACATTTCTAAACTGTGCAGGGGGTAGTAGTAGTGCTCCGGTGATAACTGCAGCTCCGTGCTGGGGCCAACAGCCTGACACTCCATGAGGCTGTGGATAGTGGAGCCCGTGTGAGTGGGTGTTTGTACCCCTGCGTACCGCTGCGTTGGGGTTTGCACATGTTGTTGTTGTGGCTGCATTGTGGGATAAAACTATGGGGTGATGCTCTGCAGGATCCACAGATGGGACTTGAACCTTTTGTCCTTGGACATACTGGCTGAGTGTACTGCACCACACTGTGGCCACAGCAGCATAGTGGTCCCTGGGGCTACCCTTACATTCCCCAGCCAGACCTCTTCTTTTGCACTGCACACCATGTACTGGTACAGGGCATGGGCTAGGTCCACTGCAGGTGGATGCCACTACTCCCTCCAGCAAAAACACCCCCTCCTGCCATGCCACCATGACCATATGCTGTCGGTGCCGGTGGTGTGCTGTCCTAGGCCATCCAGGGGGCAGGTAGGTTACTGCCTAAGGTGTGGGTTCTGGGGTATGGGTGCCTACATAGCTGTCCACACTTCCCCCGGCACTGCCTGTCAATGTTATGTGCCCCTTGGGGTTCCTGCTGGGTAATGTCCCATGGATGGGACACTGTGGGACACAGACTCATGGGCATGTTTGACCCTGGTCTGTTGCTGTCTTGCTGGTGTACATTTTCCGCGTTCCTTTGTGCCACCTAGGCAACCACCTAGTCCACTCCATGCCCCAGTTGCCCCCACTGCATGTCCCGCCTGCAGTCCCCCTATGCCCCATTTGCACCATCACCATAGTGGCCCTTCGTACATTGCCACTATGCTGTTGCTGCAGATGGAACACTACTATCACCTTCCTCGGGCTCCCTGCCTATGCCCTACATTGCTGACACTGAAATGGTTTCTCTCTCCTGCAAATGTGCATCTAACGGCAGGTTTTCATTTGCGGTAGGATTCAGCCCTTCAGTTCAGCGTGTTGGTGTGCAGGGAGCCTCTCCACGCCCACTCCCTGCCCACTGACCCCAGCTCTCTGCCCTCTCTCCTCCCTCTGCGGTGTCTACCACGCCGTGGAACGCTTCCGCACGGGGTGTAACATTACCGCGCATTAACGTTACCTACCGTGCAGTCTGTAATGTTACCGCAGTTTAGTAAACATACCCCTAAGTGTTTGTCTTTCACATCTGGATACCTCAGGCATGGAAGTGGAATGACCTTCTCCACTGTTGGGATGGAGTCCATCATGGTTGTACAAAAGTAGATCCATCCATTTGGAGAACACCTCTGGGAAGAAATTAGTGGAGGGCTAAAATATACTTTTATCCCTAGGGACCCAAGAGCCCCTCAGGCTGAGCTAAAGCAATCTGTCAAGATGGAGACAAGTTATACTGTAACTGCTAAAAAAGAGGGTAATTTTATAAACCTTTTTCACATGTAAAATACCTCTTATAAAAATGTAGGTCATGCTTAAAAGCGTATGTGCTGCAAATAGGCGCATATTTGTAGAGTAGGTGTGTGCTCAGAGGAGGAGTTTGTGCAGAACATGGATGCACCTGTGATTTTTCTTTG
Source organism: Ichthyophis bannanicus (assembly GCA_033557465.1). Classification (NCBI taxonomy): domain Eukaryota; kingdom Metazoa; phylum Chordata; class Amphibia; order Gymnophiona; family Ichthyophiidae; genus Ichthyophis; species Ichthyophis bannanicus. Next base: position 52,554,421 of record CM066046.1, read on the forward strand.
CAAAAGCGCAGGTCAAGTGCAAGGTTCCAGGATGCCCTAGCCCCTCCTGAGAGATTTTGATAATTAAACTCAACAATCCTGATCATTGAAACACCACCCCTCCCACAACAATCCTGTAAAAATGCATAATTGGGCATCATGGGGGTGAGGCACATTCAAAAGGATTAACGCAGTAGTTGGCATTAATCCCAGTGAGCAGGATATTCAGCATCACATACTTGTAGCTGTTTTGTGCTGCTGAATATCCTCTCATAATGCCGCTGCATGCCGCGTAGCACTGGGGCATTCCAGCGACGTTCCGAGGGCACGCTCCAGTTATCTGGGCAGTAGCGATATTCAGCCAGTGGTCAGTTAACTTAAACCGGCTAACATTAGGCACATAAAAGGCTGGCCTAACCTTAGCACGATAGTGCTGGATGATGAGACCCCCCAGGTCGGAAGGCACTCAACTGGCTACTGGGGATGAGCTTAAGACTTCACAGAGTAAAGCCAGCATTTTCGATGTGGTCGGAACAAAGCCCTCGAGAAGTCTGGCTGCTGATGTAGCTGTGCATGAAATGAGAGTCTGAAGTTGCAAAGATGTCTTACATATCGGGACATGGAATATACAAAGCATGAACTAAGGGAAATTGGAGGTGATCAAGAATGAAATGGAATGTGTACAACTCAATCTGTTGGGTGTCAACATACTGAAATGGACTGGCATCAGGTACTATGCATCTGATGATTACATGTTCTACACTGCTGGAAATGAAAGACAAAGAAGAAATGGTTGTTCTATATAGGGAAAACAACCCATCCATTTAAAGTATGGATGTGTGAACATAGGAGTAAGTTACAGCATGCCTACAGGGAGGCCGCCATGGTTCAACATTGTTTAGATATGGGTCATATGTTTTCTAGCCTACAATTCTTTTGTATCGATCAAGTGATGTCAGGGGGTGATGGGTTGAATTGTGATAGATTTCTCACAAAATGTGAACAAAAATGGATCTTTCGACTGAACACAGTAGTGCCGAATGGTCTGAATGCCCAGATTTATTGGAATTTTTGTAACTAACTGCTTCATTTATTGCAGTGATTTTTACATCTAGACTTTTGAATTTTTGTTTTTTCCTGATGGGTGGGTGGGAGGTTGTTTTTTATAAGAAATTTATATTGAATGCCCTTTTGAATAGTTTTCTTTTATAGGTATTTAGGAATCTAGGATAGGCTCTATCAGGTCTTCTGCCCGAATGGTTTGTTCTTTGATTGTGGTCATGCATGCTGTAAGAGATCAACAAATGTCATCTTTTAAGTTTTGTCTGTGAGCTCATTTATATATTGGATGGGATTCCTTGAAATTACTTCATTTTGGGTTTTCATTGTTAGGTGTTACATTGTTGCTGCTCTGCTTGAATCTTGACTCTTTAAAATTGTTTCTGGAGCTGAGGGTGGGTTGTTATAAAAACAGCGGCTCTGCGGCGTTCTTTTGAATCTGTTTTAGTCCCGCTGGTATGTAACACAGTGCTCACACCACAGCTCTATGGATGATTAACAGCTGAATATGGTGGTAGCCTTTATGGTGTCACATTGAAATTAGAGGTTTGGCGTGTTTGACCATTTTTTAATGTTCTATGAACACCAGTATGGTTGTTGTGAGCTGTGCTTTGTGTAGTGATTACTGAAGTTTTTGACGTGAGTGCGGTTGTGTATCTCAGACTTTACTGTTCAGGTTTTCATCTTTTGAATGTGAGTCTCTTGCTATTAAAGCATTGATTCATAGGAGGAAGTTAATGGATGTGTATAGTGCATGTTTCATGTGTAGTGATGCCTTTCTGTCCTTTGCAGCATCTTTTGCAAAGAAGAGGATGTTGTAGCCCCCTGAAGAAGCGTCAGCAAAATGTCTGAGTAGGCGTCACAGGTGGCATTGGGGAGTTGGATATCTGCAAGATAAGTGGTTTTGATGCCTTATATGGTATTTGCGATAACCCATATGGTTGGCAAAGTGATGATCCGCTGATCATTAGAGAATGGTAGTGTATGCTGTGTGGGACTGAAAAGCTGTCCCATTGAAATTTTCCAATATATATTGATTGGTTCATTATAATAACAGGACATTTAATGGCTAAAAAAAATATTATAAAAAATAATCAAAAATAACTGATAAGTATTATTTTCTTGAGCACGTTTTGTGTTAGAATGGAGCTGTTTGGGTCGTTGATGTCAAGAGTTTGGAAACTTTATACCTATGACACAGCTCAATGGCTTCTGAATCCTTTTCCTCCTAGAATGTACTGAGTAACAGTTTTTTGGAAACTGGTTCTCCTGCGTATGTATATTTTTTGAATGAAGCATTGTTTTTGTTTGGTGATGATCACTATCTCTTCATTCTATAACTGGGACGCTTTGTATGTCAGGTGAAATCTGGGGCATCCAGGGCAAAACGTCCAAAAAATGCCAGGGATATTTATAGTTTGGCCCAATTTTAGCATCTCGGGCATCCCCAAAATGGACAGTCATACAGGCGGCCTCATAAATGTCCCCACTACAAACACTTGGGGCAGGAAGGTCTATCCTATTTTGAATGTCTGTCCATACAAGCTATTTTGCATGCGCAGATATGCAACATCGTGCTGAATCGAAAACAAGTGTCCTCGTTTCCCTGCAGGTTTCATTATTATTATGGAAAGTCTAGTAGATATCAGAGGACCTTCCTCTCTCTATGTCTTGACGGCAGAAGAAGAGCTTTTCTGATATCTGTTCATGCTCTGGAGCAGGAATAGATATGGACTGTCCTACTAGTGGGGATGTTCTTGCCATTTCTGAAATCACGAGCGCACATCCAACTTGCTCTGAACGCCTCCAGTCATGTCCTCATCATGCCCTTTCGCGACTTGAACTCATTGCACTGGGGATGTCTATTGAACTGGCTTCTAAAATGGCTCAGGGGACATCTCTTTGATTTCGACGTCTGCGTGCCCATTTTCAGAAGTCCATAGCACGACTAGAGCTTCTGAAATAAGCCCCATAGTCACCTATGTGTCATCCTAAAATAAGCTAAAAATAGGCGCCTTCCTGCCCTATTAACCTAGGTGCCTGTTATATAATTATCCACATTTGGAATTATTCGATAAGGAGACACCTCCGTTATACCTGAAAGAAGGTGTCTACTTCGGCAATATTTGATAGAGAAACGTAGGCAACACCTGCCCTAAAGCTGTTGTAAATGATTGTGTCTAGATTTCTAAAAAATGCACGTAAATTATAGTATTTTATCTTTGCGCATGTAACCTTGTATCCCACCCATGTACTACCCAAACTCCACCCCTGTACATACCCACCGTGAAACTACATGCCATCACGTATATGCACATACTTAAAGAATGGGGCGCAGAACAACTGCGCTCATTTACGCCCTAAGTGGCCACTTAAGAACAGAAATGACTAAAATAGCCCCATTTGTGTGCATTCTTGCCACCTTATAAAATGACCCCCAAAGAGTCCAAACTGTGGATAGCAAGGAATCTTTCATGCCCATTCCCATTTCTTTTCCCTCCAAGCTTCCAGCGTTTTCATTCCCTCTAGTCCCTTTGCTCTCCTGTTTAACACCCATACAGTATGTATTGAAACTATCTCTTGTCCCCTGTTTGTGTCTATCTTGCAAAGACTGGAAGCTCTATGGAGCAGGGACTGTCTCTCATGTGTGCATGTGCAGCGCTGTCTACGCCTTGTAGCGCTATACACATGATAAGTAATAGGGGTAGTAATGTGTTCTGCACTTTGCTGCAGTCTCCACCATAAGCAACTCTGAAAAAGCTCAGTTAAGGTTTAATTCATCCCCAATATGGACATGGCAGCATTTCTGGAAAAACTGCCACATCACGTGAACAAATGTGTTACATTTGTTTACGGCAGTGGAAGACTTCCCCCTTTAAGGTTTTAGACCTGTGTGTTATGACACATTGTACGTTAAACTCATGCATTGGAATCTATGGAGCCTCCTTCATTTATGGGCACAAAGAGCTGCTCTGATTCCTCTCCTCCCTTGAAGAGAGAGGTCAACACACAGAGAATAGTCACAGTTTGGCATCTACTGGGCATTAGATACCTTAGCCTAGCTCTCTCCTTTAATTATTAGTTATCTTATCCCTCCCCCCACCACGATTTTCCTAATTAAACTCAACAATTCAACATGACTAATCCCAGAACAATCCCGCAAAATTGCATAGATGGACATCACACTTTTAAATTATTAAGCTTCCTTTATGAAATGAGGGCAACTTGCAAAAACTAGTCAAATGGGCTAGTTGAAAATTCCCCATCCTTTTTGGATTATCTGGCTGTCAGGAACTATTGTTTGCTTTAACAGCAACTGCTGCCACCAAAGATGACCATCTAGTTTTTCCTGGTGATTAAGCTGGCCCTGGACATCTGTGCATACTAAGCAAACAAAAAAGCTAAAAAACGATTACCCACAAAAGCCTCACTTACATACGATCTCAAACACTTCAACATCCCTGCTCCATAACGAACAATGGGGAAAATAAGAGAATTGTAAGTAGATAAATTGAAAAGCAAACATGTTGACTGGAAAATCAGTTGTAACCAACTTCAAACTAAGGTTCTACATCATTCTGAAATAGGCACCCCTTATGAAAAGTCCTTAGCCTGGGAGAGGTGACTGTCAAGTCACACACTTCATTTGTTATTCCATCTGTCCATGATCTCAAGGCAGGGGTGGGGGAAGGGGGTAAAGCCTTCAGACATTATACATGCTTCTTTATCATGTACTCATATCTAATCACTGTACCTGCAAATTCTCAGAGTTTGTCATGGAGACTCTGGGAATGTGCATAAATAACTGAGACCTGAAAGCTCGAAACAGCACATAACCAATCTGCTTACTGCCTCAGTCCTTTCCCTTCAGGCATTTTGCAGGGAACAATAGCAAGCGTCCAGAGCAGGGGATCTTAACCTTTCTTGACTACAGACCCCCAATGGATCGCCCAGTATGTCCCCATACACCCTTTGCTAGATTGTCAAAATCATATATATGTATATAGCTAGAAATAGAACAGTTTAAAGAAAATCTTAAGGATTTTATCATAGAAACATAGAAACATGATGTCAGAAAAAGACCACATGGCCTGTTTAGTCTGTCCTTTCATATCAACAACTACAACAGTCCACTTTTTACCTTTAGAGATCCTCTGTGTTGGTCCCATGCTTTTTTGAATTCAGTTACTATCCTCATCTCTACCACCTCCACTGGGAGACTATTCCATGGATCCACTACTCTTTCCGTAAAGAAATATTTCCGCATATCACTCCTGAATCTACCTCCCTTCACCCTCATCCCATGTCCCCTCGTAGCAGAACTTGCTTTCAATTGAAAGAGGCTCTCTCCCTGAACATTTATGCCACGGAGGTATTTAAACATCTCAATCATATCACCTCTATCCCGCCTTTCTTCTAAGGTGTACATATTAAGATCCTTAAGTCTATCCTCATATGCTTTAAAATGAAGCCCACTAATCATTTTAGTAGCCACCCTCTGCACTGACTCCATCCTGTTCACATCCTTTTGAAGGTGCAGTCTCCAGAATTGCACACTATACTCCAAATGAGGTCGCACCAAAGACTTATACAGAGGCATTATCACCTCCTTTTTTCTGCTAACCATTCCTCTCCGTATGCACCCAAGCATCCTTCTAGCTTTTGCCGTTGCCTTTTCTACCTGTTTAGCTACTTTAAGATCATCAGACACAACCACGCCTAGGTCCCGCTCTTCTTTAGTGGACAAAAGTACTTCACCTCCTATACTGTATTGCTCCCTTGGATTGCTGCAGCCCAAATGCATGACCTTACATTTTTTAACATTAAATCCCAGCTGCAAAATTCTAGACCATTCTTCAAGCTTAGCTAGATCCCTCCTCATGTTATCTACACCTTCCTGGGTGTCTACTCTATTGCAGATTTTGGTATCATCCGCAAAGAGGCAAACCTTACCCGACAGCACTTCTGCTATATCACTAACAAAGATGTTAAAAAGAATCGGACCAAGGACAGATCCCTGGGGCACACCACTGGTAACATCCTTCTCCTCAGAGTGAGCTCCATTTACTTGTACTCTTTGTCGCCTCCCACCCAACCAATTTCTAACCCAAGCAGTAACTTTAGGGTCCATCCCTAGGGTGCTCAGTTTGTTTATAAGTCGCCTGTGAGGAATAGAGTCAAAGGCTTTATTGAAATCTAAATACACGACATCTAGAGCTCTCCCGCGGTCCAACTCCCTGGTCACCCAGTCAAAGAAATCAATCAGATTTGTCTGACAAGACCTGCCTCTGGTAAATCCATGCTGCCTCGGATCCTGTAATCCGCTGGACTCCAGAAACCTCACTATTTTCTCTTTCAGCAGCGTTTCCAATAATTTACTCACCACCGAAGTTAAACTAACCAGCCTGTAGTTTTCAACCACATCCTTACTTCCGCTTTTGTGTCAAGGCACCACATGAGCCTCTCTCCAGTCCTTTGGCACCACTCCCGACTCCAATGAGGCATTGAAAAGGTCAGTCAGTGGAGTTGCTAGAACGTCCCCAAGTTCCCTCAGTATTCTTGGGTGTATCCCATCCGGTCCCATCGCTTTGTCTACTTTAAGTTGAGCTAGTTTCTCACGAACACAGTCTTCTGAAAATTGTTCAATATGTCCCTCGCTTCTGTTCCTATTTGTGGGTGTTTTCTGAGGTCCTGCTCCTGGTTCTTCATCTGTGAACACAGAACAAAAATATTTGTTAAGCAATTCCACTCTATCTTTATCAGCTTTTACATAATCCCCCCTGCACCCTTGAGTCTGACAATACCACTTTTGCCCTTCCTCTTCTCACTAATATATCTGAAATATATATTCAAATCACAAATACACAAGCTAACTACAACTAGTGAGATTTTTGCTGTTGTTTTTGTGCAATCAAAACAGGGAATCGAGGTACAGTAACTGACAAAGTTGTTCGCATGTCATCAACACATCAAGTCATAAGAACATAAAAAATGCCATACTCGGTCAGACCAAGGTACATCAAGCCCAGTATCCTGTTTCCAGCAGTGGCCAATTCAGGTCACAAGTAACTGACAGGTTCCCATGAAAGGCACACAGGTTCCACAATGCTCGTCCCAGGGCAAACAGTGGATTCCCCGTGTCCTCTTCAATAATGGTTTCTGGACCTTTCCTCCAGGAAATTGTCCAAACCTTTTTTAAACACAGCTAACCAAACAGCTTTTACTACATCCACCAGTAACAAATTCCAGAGTTTGATTACATAAGAACATAAAATATGCCATACTGGGTTAGACCAAGGTCCATCAAGCCTATCCTGTTTCCAACAGTGGCCAATGTAGGTCACAAGTACCTAGCAGTTTCCCCAAAAGACACAGGTTCCACAATGCTTGTAATAGGGCAAGCAGTGGATATCCCGGGTCCCCTTTAATAATGGTATATGGACATTTCCTCCAGGAACTTGTCCAAACCTTTATTAAACCCGGCTACACTAACAACTTTTACTACATCCTCCAGTAACGAATCCCAGAGTTTGATTACACGTTGAGTGAAAAAATATTTCTCTAATTAGTCTTAAATAGGTTACCCTGTAGCTTCATTGCATGTCCCCTAGTCTTTCTATATTTTGATGGTGTAAACAATCGATCTACGTTTACCTGCATTCATTAATTTGTAGACTTCTATCATATCTCCCCTCAGCCGTCTCTTTTCCAAGTTGAGCCCTAACTTTTAGCCTTTTCTGATAGAGGTAGCCTTCCATCCCCTTTACCATTTGGCGGCTCTTCTCTGTACCTTTTCTAATTCCATTATATCCTTTTTAAGATATGGCGACCAGAATTGCACACAATATTCAAGTTGTGGTCGAACCATGGAACGATACAGAAGCATTGCAATATCCTTAGTTTTTTTTCTCCATTCCTTTCCTTATGATTCCTAGCATTCTATTTGCTTTCTTGGCTGTCGCTGCACACTGGGCGGAGGGTTTCAATGTATTATTCACAATGACACCTAAATCCTTTTCCTTGGTGGTGGTTCCTAATGTGGAAACATCTATTGTGTAACCATAGTTTGAGTTGTTCTTCCCTAGGGCCAGCATTCCGAATCCTGAATAGTGGTGTTGGACGTCCAGGGTGGACATCCAACCTGCACTTAGCCCCCGATGCCGATTTCATCCCCAGGCACTCCTCACACATACAGTGTGTTTGTGTGGGGAGTGCAGGATGAGAGTGGGAGGGGGCAGTGCCGGGGTAGAGTGGGGGATTGGCCATGTGCCATGATGTACAGAGTCAATTCTGCTCATGCCTCTGTACATCCCCCGGCACCGTGATAGACGCCTGACTTATTCCATTACAAAGGTGGAATGAGTACCAGGCACTGTGGTAGGCGAGGCCTGCAGCCCCCCTTCCCCATTGCGATGCCGTGGGGGTGCTTCCGCTGCCCGATCCCAGCCTTGGGGGCTCCCGCCAAGGTTCAAACACGTGGAAACGGTGTTGCTCTGCGTCTTGACCTTCGGTGTCTCCAGCTACCACTGCACCTGAACACCAGCCAGAGCGCTCTGTGGTGGAGAAGGCAGATGCCAGGACATCTCCCAACTGGAAATCAGGTGTGTGCCAGGCCATCTAAATGCCTAATTCCACAATCACAGGAATATATAGCTCCCGTGGTTGTGGAATCAGGTACAGCTGGGCCCCATCCATGTTTCGGCACTCCAACAGCCTGGCTGTGCACCTTTCAAATTCGGCCTCTAGGTGCATAACTTTGCATTTCTCCGCATGAAATTCCATCTGCTATTTGGAAGTCCAATCTTCCAATTTAACAAAGGTCCTCATGAAATTATTCACAATCCTCTTGTGTTTTAACAACTTTGAATAATTTGTGTCATCTGCAAATTTGATCACCTCACTCATTATTCTTATTTCCAGGTCATTTATGAATATGTTAAAAGGTAGTGGATTCAGCACAGATCCTTGGGGTACTCCACTATTAGAAACATAGAAAAATGACAACAGAAAAAGACCACTTGGCCTATCTAGTCTGTCCTTCCATAACAAGAACTACAACCGTCCTCTTTTATCCTTTAGAGATTCTCTGTCCCATGCATTTTTGAATTCAGATACTGTCCTGATCTCTATCACTTCCCCTGGGAGACTATTCCACGCATCTACCATTCTTTCCGTAAAGAAATATTTCCACATATCACTCCTAAATCTATCCCCTTTCACCCTCATCCCATGTCCCCTCGTAGCAAAACTTGCTTTCAATCAAAAGAGGCTCTCCCCCTGTGCATTTATGCCACGGAGGTATTTAAACGTCTCAGTCATATCACCTCTATCCTGCCTTTCCTCTAAGGTGTACATATTAAGATCCTTAAGTCTGTCCTCATATGCTTTATAATGAAGACCACTAACCATTTTAGTAGCCACCCTCTGCACCGACTCCATCCTGTTTATATCCTTTTGAAGGTGCGGTCTCTAGAATTGCACACTATACTCCAAATGAGGTTGCACCAAAGACTTATACAGAGGCAATATCACCTCCTTTTTTCTGCTAGCCATTCCTCTCCGTATGCACCCAAGCATCTTTCTAGCTTTTGCTGTCGCCTTTTCTGTTTAGCTACTTTAAGATCATCAGATACAACCATGCCTCTTTGCGGATGACACCAAAACCTGCAATAGAGCAGACACCCAGGAAGGTGTAGATAACATGAGGAGGGATCTAGCTAAGCTTGAAGAATGGTCTAGAATTTGGCAGCTGGGATTTAATGTTAAAAAATGTAAGGTCATGCATTTGGGCTGCAGCAATCAAAGGGAGCAAAATAGTATAGGGGGGTGAAGTACTTTTGTCCACTAAAGAAGAGCAGGACCTAGGCATGGTTGTGTCTGATGATCTTAAAGTAGCTAAACAGGTAGAAAAGGTGACGGCAAAAGCTAGAAGGATGCTTGGGTGCATAAGGAGAGGAATGGCTAGCAGAAAAAAGGAGGTGATAATGCCTCTGTATAAGTCTTTGGTATGATCTCATTTGGGGTATAGTGTGCAATTCTGGAGACTGCACCTTCAAAAGGATGTGAACAGGATAGAGTCGGTGAAGAGGGTGGCTACTAAAATGGTTAGTGGTCTTCATTATAAAGCATATGAGGACAGACTTAAGGATCTTAATATGTACACCTTAGAGGAAAGGCGGGATAGAGATGATATGATTGAGATGTTTAAATACCTCCATGGCATACATGCACAAGGGGAGAGCCTCTTTCATTTGAAATCAAGTTCTGCTACAAGGAACATGGGATAAGGGTGAAGGGAGATAGATTCAGGAGTGATATGTGGAAATATTTCTTTACGGAAAGAGTAGTGGATCCGTGGAATAGTCTCCCAGTGGAGGTGGTGGAGATGAGGACAGTAACTGAATTCAAAAAAGCATGGGACCAACACAGAGGATCTCTAAAGGAAAAAGGGGACTGTTGTAGTGGTTGATATGGAAGGACAGACTAGATAGGCCATGTGGTCTTTTTCTGTCGTCATTTTTCTCTGTTTCTATGTACTACTTCTCTTTGTCTTGCCTTGCTGCACGTTGGAAATCTCTGTTAAGTTCAGTGATTATCTCTCTTTCTCCTCTGGCTTTAGCTTTACTGCTTTTCAGAGGGATTTTCAGAATTTCTTCAGTCATCCATTTTGGCCGTTTTTGCTTTTTCACCTGGCTAGTGGATCTATTCTCTACGAGCTGTGTTGACTGGGGCATAATATTTTGTACCAGGAAAGATCTGGTAAAAGGGGTGAGAGAGTTGTGATTATTTTTAAAGCCTGCTACGATTTTATTAATCTTTCACAGAGCTATCCTAAAGGATGTAACAGTTTGTTGATCAAATCCCCTAAGGTGAACACATCTGTACATTTGTTGTTGTACAGCCCCAGGGGGCTCTCACATATGGGATGGCTCTATCTTTTGACTTTGCAATGGAGGACAAAAGCTGGATGATATATTAGCAGGAGACTGGAATATTCACTTGAATGATGAGCTGCGTTCTTTAGCCCAAAGTATGCAAATTGATTTGGAAGCTTTGGACCTGACTTTGGTCTCTGAATCTGAAACTCATATCAAAAGTCCAGGGCCGGCCCAACCATTAAGCAACACCAGGCAGTTGCCTAGGATGGCAGCTTCTGGGGGGGGGGCGGGGGGCAGCAAAGATCAGCAGCAGTCAAAGCAAAGCAATAGATCCTGACAGCGAGACAAACTCAAAGAATCATCAGCGCATTCTTTCACTTGCAGGGAGAGTAGGTACGAATCAAAATTTAAAATTTAAAGGGTATGATTTCTTTACATACATCTGCTATTTGGTTTACCTTCGGTGCCCCAACTCCCCCTCTCGCCCCCATCTTGTCCTGTTCCCCCTTGCCGGTAGTTTCCTCCCTGCGCTACCTAGGAGTCATTCTGGACTCCACCTTGTCTTTTAAAGAACATATTTCCTCTGTCGTACAGCGGTGCTTTCACACCCTACGCCAACTACGTGCCGTTCACCCCTTCATATCAGTTTCCTCTCTGACCACTTTGATTCTGTCCTTGGTAGTATCCTGCTTGGACTACTGCAATGTTGCGCTGGCTGGCCTTCCGCAAACCCAATAGCGCAGGTTACAACTTGTCCACCACACAGCTGCACATGTTCTCACTCATACCTCCCTCTTCAATCACATCACCCCCATTCTGATTCATCTTCACTGGCTTCCCCTGGTCTACCGTATACAATCCAAAGTACTCATACACGTGCACAGAACCATCTACACTGGCACTCCCCTCTATCTCGCCAATTTAATACATCTTCACTTGTCCCACTGTTCCCTTAGGTCTGTTCACCTGAACCGTATGTCCCTTCCCTCCCCATCACAAGCCCACCTTGAGTCCACTCGTTCCTCAGCATTTTTCTTTCTGGGCCCCCGACTCTGGAACTCGCTCCCTCCCCCCCCGCCCTCCGTTTGGAACCCTCCTATAAAATCTTTAAGACCAACCTGAAGACTCACCTTTTCTGCACTGCCTTTCATCTTCCTCCTCCCTCCGTTCCCCTTTCTCCTCCACCTCGCTGAACCTAGACGTACCGATTCTTTTGTTGTCGTGTACTCTGTTTTGTTCTGTTTGTTGCTTTATTTTTCCTCTCCACTCTATCCTTTTTCTTAATTCTATATGGCGTTCCTTTTCCTTTTTCAGCAGCTCATATATTTTATTGTACACCGCTCTGGTGCCACTGGTAAAAAGCGGTATATTAAGTGAACTAATAAAGATAAAGATACAAATACCTGTGTACCACTGAAATTCCTAGTCCTGAGTAGTTCACAATAAAGCATCCATACTACATTAAACACTTTTAATACTAAATCCTTAACCATACATCTTAAAAAACATAAGAACATAAGATATGCCCAGTATCCTGTTTCCAGCAGTGGCCAATCTAGGTCATACGTACCTAGCAGTTTCCCCAAGGGGCACAGGTTCCGCAATGCTTGTACTGGGTCAAGCATTGATATCCTGGGTCCCTTCTTAATAATGGTTTATGGACCTTTCCTCCAGGAACTTGTCCAAACCTTTTTTAAACCCAGCTACACTAACAGCCTTTACTACATCCTCCGGTAACAAATTCGAGTTTGATTACACGTTGAGTTGAAAAATATTTTCTTTTATTAGTCTTAAATAGTTTACCCTGTAGCTTCATCGCATGTCCCCTAGTCTTTCTATATTCTGATAATGTAAACAATCGATCTACGTTTACCCGTTCCACTCCGTTCATTAATTTATAGACTTCTATCATATCTCCCCTCAGCCGTCTCTTTTCCAGGTTAAAGAGCCCTAACCTTTTTAGCCTTTCTTCATAAGAGTATCCTTCCATCCCCTTTACCATTTTGGTGGCTCTTCTCTGAACCTTTTCTAATAGCGCTATATCCTTTTTAAGATACGGCGACCAGAATTGCACACAGTATTCAAGGTGCAGTCTCACCATGGAACGATATAAAGGCATTATAATATCTTTTGTTTTATTTTCCATTCCTTTCCATATGATACCTAGCATTCTACACCTTTACATTGTTGGCATAGATGGGCAGACTGTACAGATTTTTCTTGCTGTATCAAGGGTTACTCAGAAGCGTAGGAAGGCCTTCCTGGAGCTGTGACCTCGGGTCCTAGCTCTGGGGGCCTCTTTTTATTTAAAGTTTCCCTGTAAATGTAATTTGGTTTATCAATGTGTGAGGTATGTCTTTTTTGAGCCTTCTCAATTGGAGATTTTTTTGCAGGGTAAGGGTTGAAATATTATCATTTAGTTTCTTTCTTTTGGATTTTATTTCCTTTGCTGCTCAGGATATGATAAAAGGGGTTAAGTACTTTGTTTCGGGGTGATTCTGGGTTTTTGGGGCTCACCGTTGATGTGGACTGTTTAATTTTTTTTCCTTCTTTTATTGTAAAAGCATAAAAATACAATTTAAAAAAAAAGACTTTAAAGCAATAATTTAAATAATACTTAGGGCGTCATTTTAGAAGCTTTTACAAAGACGTGTCTGGGACAGTCCGGGGACCTTAGCCATGCACACCTGACTTCAGAAATGGCCAAGATGTCTCTACCCCCGTCAAAGTCTATACCTGCTGCAAGGTACAGATACCATAGTACAACTATATTCAAAAAAATCCCCTCAAGGAGCCAAAAGACCAAAAACTATCAATAACTAACTCCAAACTGGGCAGAAAAATCTATGTTAAACTACAACAAAAAACCAAAACAAAACAAAGCAAAATCTGGGCATAAAACCATCAACACAGCCACACACCAGCCACAAAAAACCACCCGAGGCAGGAGGAAAAAAAGACCTCAGCAACCCCTCTCAAAACACAGGGGTAGAGTCAAAACAAACAGTATTCAGTGATACAAAAGAAAAGACTCAAGTTACATCAGCGGTCAAAAAACCTCCAGCCAACCAAGGTAACAAAAGGCTGGTACAGCCGGTCGACGGGTAGTGAAAAAACAGGTAGCAACGCTCCAACAAAACAGTGCTCCAAGACAAGAAAGAATCACTTATCTGGCAAAAATAGAAGACAAAAGTCAGCAGAGTAGACTGTTCAATAAGGCAAGAAAGAAGTGAAGATGATGAATCCAACGGAGGAGGCAGGGAGCCCCGACATCAGATGTTTCGCCTTGCGGCTTCCTCAGGGAGCTCAAGTCCACGTTCCACACGCTGACGATGGCCTCAACAAAAGACTACAGAAAGGAGCAGAACAGGAGCTGAAAAAAATACATTTTCATTAGAAAATCACATATGCCCAAAAAAAACAAAACAAAAAACTCAAAATGTATAATATAAAAAATATGATGTGAATAGCTAACCAGACAAGATGCCTAAAAAACTCCTTACCACTATGCAGAAATTAGAGCCAAGCACCGGCTGCACACATCGCGATCCCCAAAAACCATCAAACAAAAACGCCAGCGCAGGCGCACAAATAGTCTAACAATGACTTGGAAAGAATCGCCGGCAGCCGTCAAAATTGTGCTAATGAATAACGGCTCATCAGCCTGCACAGAAGCAGTCAGGCAAAAACAAACCCACCACCCACCACAAAAAACACAAGCACTAAAAAATGTATATTATAAAAATACGGCTGCCAAAACACAAAAAGAAAAAGAAAAAAGAAAGAGAAAGAAAGAAAAAGTCACTCGGAGCAGAAACTTCATAAGCAACGGGTCCATTCAATGGAGTCATTCAAACCAGCAGGGACAACAGTCTGCAATGAAAAAATCCAATGTTGCTCCAATTTCTGCATAGTGGTAAGGAGTTTTTTAGGCATCTTGTCTGGTTAGCTATTTTTCACATCATATTTTTTATATTATACATTTTGAGTTTTTTGTTTTGTTTTTTTTGGGCATATGTGATTTTCTAATGAAAATGTATTTTTTTCAGCTCCTGTTCTGCTCCTTTCTGTAGTCTTTTGTTGAGGCCATCGTCAGCGTGTGGAACGTGGACTTGAGCTCCCTGAGGAAGCCGCAAGGCGAAACATCTGATGTCGGGGCTCCCTGCCTCCTCCGTTGGATTCATCATCTTCACTTCTTTCTTGCCTTATTGAACAGTCTACTCTGCTGACTTTTGTCTTCTATTTTTGCCAGATAAGTGATTCTTTCTGGTCTTGGAGCACTGTTTTTTTGGAGCGTTGCTACCTGTTTTTTCACTACCCGTCGACCGGCTGTACCAGCCTTTTGTTACCTTGGTTGGCTGGAGGTTTTTTGACCACTGATGTAACTTGAGTCTTTTCTTTTGTATCACTGAATACTGTTTGATTTGACTCTACCCCTGTGTTTTGAGAGGGGTTGCTGTGGTCTTTTTTTCCTCCTGCCTCGGGTGGTTTTTTGTGGCTGGTGTGTGGCTGTGTTGATGGTTTTATGCCCAGATTTTGCTTTGTTTTGTTTGGTTTTGGTTTTTTGTTGTAGTTTAACATAGATTTTTCTGCCCAGTTTGGAGTTAGTTATTGATAGTTTTTGGTGCAAGGTACAGATAGGCATCTGAAAAGTGCTCATTTTCCCAGGAAAGTAGTTGGAGGGTGTAGAAGAGATGGAACTCTGCCATCCCACTTCAGTCTACTATAGTAAAAGGAATTGATTGCACTTGGGGATACCTGTAGTGTGATTGCCAAGTTGCAAAATGTCTCCACTACTTGTAGGACACAAAAAGAGCACTGACTCGCAGAAAGTCCAACCAAACAAACAAAGGCGAGTAGAAAGGGGTCACTTGCGCTTTTATTGAAAAATCGAAACCCTGACGCGTTTCGGCAGATGCCTTCATCAAGGGGACATTGATACTGGTTACATATTCTCATGCGCTCCATTTAATGTATTGAACTAATACAATGTCCCCTTGATGAAGGCATCTGCCGAAACGCGTCAGGGTTTTGGTTTTTCAATAAAAGCGCAAGTGACCCCTTTCTGCTCCACTACTTGTAGGACAGACTGGAGAATGTCTCCGGTCTGTGATACAGTTGTGGGGACATCTATCAAGACACCCATGATGATTTCCATATTGGGGACATCCCCATTTATAAAATCACCTCTGGACTTGAACGTGCCTGCCATTTTTGGGGACGTTTTGGCCTGGACACCCCTGATACCAGCTAGATGTCCTTTTTAAATGCCCCTTTAAATGCTGGAGTGAATAAATATATTTTCCGTTTTTACAAAAAGAAAGAGTCCATTATTCCTCTGATTTCAGAAGGCAAAGAATTCCACATCTGTGAAACAGCAACTGAAAACACTCTGGCCTCGTGGAACTTTCACATACAGATTTTACAGAGAAAACCACAAACGTATCTTGCAAACATGCCCTCACAGAGCACGCTGATAAAATTGCAACAAATATAATAAACATTGTGCAGATAACCTATTCTTAATCCCAAATAGCATCACCAATAGTTTGTATTTCACACAAGATTTGATAAGCAAACAATGCACCTCTTTCGACCCTGGTATGGTATAATCCCAAGGAGCACATCCTAGAAGCATCCTAGCTGCCATGTTTTGTACCATTTAAAGCACATTTAAAATTGAATTGGGTAAACCTAAAAATACCTAATTGCAAAATTCTAGAATTGTGAAAATCAATTGGCCACTGTTGGAAACAGGATACTGGGCTGGATGTCCCTTGGTCTGACCCACTATGGCATTTCTTATGTTCTTAATGACTGCAAAACAGTACAAAAATCAGTCTGTGACAAATAAGAATCAAGACACCATAAAATGTACATTTTATATAAAGAAGTCTGTATGATTTTTTTCAAGTGGGATTGAAAAGTTAATTGTGAATCTAAGCCCATGCCTAAATATCAAACCTCAGATTTAATAGTTGCACAAATATCACCTAATTCAGTTACGCTAACTATATTGTTGGAAACTGATCAATTGAGGAATCCTGTGACATAATCGAGGCCTGTCTTACATGCATTCACGGCTAATCCATGTTGAATTAACCATGCCTGCATTGCTTGAAAACATGGTGTAATCTTCAAACTGGATACGTCATCAGAGGTATTAAAAGGAACATAGATCATAATATCACCTGCATAAAAACATTAAGGGATCCCATATGATTTTATAACCTCTTGAGGGGCCTCATATATAGATTAAACCGTAATGCGGGCCGGGGCTGTGAATAAGGCTGACCCCAGAAGAACTCCATGCCTGATTTCTCTCCATGCCGAAGTATGGGATCCCATTTTAATTTGCTGATGATGACCCACAAGATAAGATTCGACTCAAGCTAGAACAGTGTCACCTATTCCCAATTCTTGAAGCTTAAATATCAAAGTATTATGATGAGCACAGTCAAAAGCAGATGAGATATCCATAAAAGTCAATAAAAACGCTGTTTTCCAGTGCCCCTGCACTGGCCCTGCAGAGGTCACACTCTTGATGTTGTTTTTCTTCCTTGACATCTTTGAGTAAAGTTGCCTGGTGTGTGACCTGTCCTTGACCCCACTGATATGGTCAGATCATCTTTAATGACTTTTGGCCTAGACTGTAAAATGGCCTCTGGTAATAAGGCCATTGGCAGGTATAGTGGAAAATCATCTTCAACTAAGATTAATTTGTACTCATAGGCATTCTAGCGGAAGGTCTATTTTATGGTTTGAAGATCGCTGCTGCCCAGTTAGCTTCCTGCAAATGCGGCAACCCAGGGCCAGATATGACATTGGCACTGAATATCCAGGTTTAATGTTCAGCGGTGGCGGCTAGCTGCGTTAAATCAGCTGGCCACCACTGTTGAATATCAGGCCCTGTGTTTCGGTAGTTAAGAAAGGAACATCTACTTCCGAAATTTATTTCAGGTGCTTGTGATTTAAACCCCTTCCTAGTAAGATTTTTGAAGCACCTAATGGATTTCCTGAGATGATTACTTTATCTTTTCAATACGGTGTTCTGCCACAGGCTTTAAAGAGAGCTCCGGTTTGGCCTCTTAAAGAAATATGATTTGAATGCATGCTTCCGGACATTATCGTCTGATTTCTAGTTCTGCTAAGGGCTTGGAGCAGGCAAATCCTAGATCTTGAAAAACCTGGTTTCTTGATTTTTCTTGATTTATCTGCAGCATTTGACACTGTACCACATGCTATTTTGCAGTAACAGGTAGGTAGGCAATTTATTTTCAGAGCCTCAAGCTTTTCAATACAGTGGTCTACAAGAATCACCACTTTTCCTTATTTTATTCAATATCTATTCTTGGCCTGTAGTGCTAATTATTCAATGATGTGCTTTAAGCCATATCGCTATGCAGATGATATCCAGTTCTTTGCTCTTTGTAAATACAAAACAATGAACTTGATGACATACTTTGTTGATTGCTTTTCTAAGCTGGATGAGTGGTTGTCTTGCTACTGTTGGCTACTCAGTATTGGATACATCTGAAGTTCTTTAGGTCTGTGATCTAAAAATGTTGGATGATGTTTATATTAAGGCCCAGCAGGTAGTAAAATGTTTGCGTACCTTAGTCGACTCTAAACTGACACTTGATGCTCATGTGAGGGACCTCATTATAAAACAAGATTCCAATCCTCTGAGCCTTCAGAGAGCTAGTACCAAACTTACCAGGTTCTGGAGTTTTCTTTCTCCGGTTGAAGAAAATCCAGAAACAGCAGCTGACAGACCCTAGACTGGATTTACTAAGAATATGCCAGTGGAACACACTGGAAGCTGCTTGACCTACTGTGCACCACCAGCAGTGACAGCGTTAACCTCTACATGCTATTAACTATGAGATGCCTCTTACCCAACTAGAGTGAGAAAAAGAGAGCAGAGCAGACACAGACTAGAGTGGGAAGATGGCCCTCAGCCATGACAGGAAGGAGTCCCTGATTCCCTGGGACTAAAGCACGCAGGAGGATTTCCAAAGGAAAAGAAGAGACACTGCCACGGAGCTTCAACAGAAGGAAAAGTATTTGCCCAAATAGCAGACAGAAGCTCCCCGAGGACAGGTCCAGTTGCTGCTGAGAGTCAGGACAGATACAGAGGGACACCTAAAGTTCTATCCGATCACTTCCTGCCCAGGGTTTCAGGCCGAAAAGTTTTATTTTGTTTAATTTTCCTTGCTTGTGGGATTTTTAATTTTGTTTTTGGGGAAAATGTCATTAATACATGCACTATCACTCAATAGTGTGCTCTATTTGCCCAAGGTGAGCATTATTGTTCAATAGTGCTCTATTGATATCGGGACGTGACAACATTTGGGGGGGTTCTTCCATTTCTGTTTGAAAACAGCATGAAACAATGTAGAAAATGTCATTTCAAATGACTGCAATGCTAATCCACTGAAGAGGACCTTAAACTAGATCCGTTGGGGATGGGTGAAGAAAGCCCCCAGATAAGTGAAAGCCCTCAAGTGAAACATTAAATACCTTTATGAAAATGGGTAACATATGGAAAGCAGTGTGTATAAATGCCCGTAGCATGGGAAATAAGATCCCTGATGTTGAAGCTTTGGTAGGAGTGGCCGACTTGGATTTAGTGGCAGTTACAGAAACATGGTTCACAGAAAACCATGACTGGGATGTAACTATATCAGGCTATACTTTATTCAGAAAGGACAGGGTAGGAAGAAAGGGAGGAGGAGTGGCACTATATGTAAACAATAATAGCAAAGCTTTGGAACTACAGAGCTTAAGAGGGAGAGAAGAGGCACTGTGGGTTAAACTAGAAAGAGGGAAAGAGAAATCTATTTGCATTGGCGTGATATACAGACATCCCTCACAGGAGGAAGAGGTGGACCGAGAGTTAATTGAAGACAAACGCAGCATTGCCATGAAAGGGGAAGTACTACTGATAGGGGATTTCAATATGCCAGATGTTGATTGGCACATTCCTCCTGCAGTATCATCTAGAAGTAAGGAGATCCTGGATTCTCTACTGGGAGAACTATTCAGGCAATTGGTAACAGACACCACACATGAAGGGGCCATACTGGACTTGGTGCTTACCAATGGTGAAAGTGTTTCTGATATTATAGTGGGAGATCATTTTGCATCCAGTGATCATTACATTGTGTGGTTCAGTATTAGGACTAGGACAGTTAAAATCCATTCAAAAGCGAGGGTCTTAGACTTTAGGAAAACTAACTTTGCCAAGATGGGCTAATACCACAAGAAGTCGTTAGCGGGATGGGAACAACTGGGGAATGTAGAAAAATAGTGGGCAAAACTGAAAGGGGATATTTTAAGGGCAATCGACCTTTTTATTAAAATGGTAAATAAATATAAAAGGAAAAGGAGACTGCTATGGTTTTCGAAAGAAGCAGCTAAAAAGGTGAAGAAAAAGAGGGAGGCCTTCATGAAATACAAGAGATCACAGAGAGAGGAAGACAGGCATCTATATTTGGAAAAACTTAGAGAAGCTAGCAAAGTAGTCAGGAAAGCAAAGATTCAAAAAGAGGAGGAAATAGCCAATGCAATAAAATGGGGGGATAAGACATTTTTCAGATATGCCTTCAGACTCTGCGCCCCAAGCCTCTGGAACTCCCTACCACCACATATCAGAGCAATCCCCAACTTGAGCCAGTTCAGGAAGGCCCTGAAACATTTTCTCTTTACCAAATATCTCACTGACTGCCCTGAACCCCAGCTACTCTAGAACAGTGCGTCCCCAAGTATGTACAACACCCAACAATACCCGTTCTCATTTCATCTGCATTTGTATATAGTTTACCCTGTGCAATTCATCTGCATATGTATATAGTTTACCCTATTCTCCAAGTTTTCCAACATTTCCTGTTCAATGTAATGACCAGACATTTGTTTATTGTCGGATTTTGTTTGTTCTTTGTAAACCGCGCTGATCGCAAATAGTGCGGTATATAAGAAACGTAAATAAATAAATGTTAGTTAGAAGAGGAAGGGCAAGAGTGGTATTGTCAGACTCAAGGGTGAAGGAGAGAAATATGCAGAAGCTGATGAGGATAAAGCGGAATTGCTTAAAAAACATTTCTGTTTGGTGCTCACAGATGAAGAACCAGAGCTGGACCTCAGAAAAACACTCACAAACAGGAACAAAAGTGAGGGGCATCTTGAACAATTTTCAGAAGACTGTGTTCATGAGAAACTAGCTAAACTTAAAGTAGACAAAGTGATGGGACCGGATGAGATACACCCTAGAATACTGTGGGAACTTGGGGATGTTCTAGCAGCTCCACTGACTGACCTTTTCAATGCCTCGTTGGAGTCGGGAGTGGTGCCAAAGGACTGGACAGAGACACACGTGGTCCTGTTTCACAGAAGCGGAAGTCAGGATGTGGTTGAAAACTACAGGCCGGTTAGTTCATAAGATCATAAGATATGCCATACTGGGTCAGACCAAGGTCCATCAAGCCCAGTATTCTGTTTCCAACAGTGGCCAATCTAGGTCATATGTACCTAGCAGTTTCCCCAAGGGACACAGGTTCCACAATGCTTGCATTGGTTCAAGCATTGATATCCTGGGTCCCTTCTTAATAATGGTTTATGGACCTTTCCTCCAGGAACTTGTCCAAACCTTTTTTAAACCCAGCTGCACTAACAGCCTTTACTACATCCTCCAGTAACAAATTCCAGAGTTTGATTACACGTTGAGTGAAAAAATAGTTTCTTTTATTAGTCTTAAATAGTTTACCCTGTAGCTTCATTGCATGTCCCCTAGTCTTTCTATATTCTGATAAGGTAAACAATCGATCTACGTTTACCCGTTCCACTCCGTTCATTAATTTATAGACTTCTATCATATCTCCCCTCAGCCGTCTCTTTTCCAGGTTAAAGAGCCCTAACCTTTTAGGCCTTTCTTCATAGGAGTATCCTTCCATCCACTTTACCATTTTGGTGGCTCTTCTCTGAACCTTTTCTAAAATCGCTATATCCTTTTTAAGATACGGCGACCAGAATTGCACACAATATTCAAGGTGCGGTCTTACCATGGAACGATACAGAGGCATTATAATATCTTTTGTTTTATTTTCCATTCCTTTCCTTATCATAC
Organism: Ichthyophis bannanicus; assembly: GCA_033557465.1. NCBI lineage: Eukaryota > Metazoa > Chordata > Amphibia > Gymnophiona > Ichthyophiidae > Ichthyophis > Ichthyophis bannanicus. The sequence goes on from CM066046.1 coordinate 52,576,462, forward strand.
CTAGCATTCTATTTGCTCTCTTGGCTGCCGCTGCACACTGGGCCGAGGGTTTTAACATGGTATCCACAATGACGCCTAAATCTTTTTCCTGGGTGGTGGTTCCTAATGTGGAACCTTGCATCGTGTAACCATAGTTTGGGTTGTTCTTCCCTAGGTGCATAACCTTGCACTTGTCCACATTAACTTTCATCTACCATTTTGATGCCCAGTCTTCCAATTTATCAAGATCCTCTTGCAATTTTCCACAATCCTCTTGGGTTTTAACAACTTTAGATAGTTTTGTGTCATATGCAAATTTGATAACCTCACTCGTTATTCCACTTTCCAGGTCATTTATGAATATGTCAAAAAGCAGCGGACCCAGCACAGATCCCTGGGGTACACCACTATTCACCTTTCTCCATTGGGAAAATTGGCCATTTTGCCCAACCCTCTGCTTTCTATCTTTTAACCAGTTCCTGATCCACAATAGTACACTGCCTCCTATCCCATGACTCTTTAGTTTTGCCAAAAGTCTCTGATGAGGGACCTTGTCAAAGGCTTTCTGAAAGTCCAGATACACAATATCAACCGACTCACCTTTGTCCACCTGATTATTACTCCTTCAAAAAAACATAAGAGATTAGTAAGACAAGATCTTCCTTGTCTAAAGCCATGTTGGCTGTCTCCCATTAGGTCATGACTATCTGCATGCTGAGTAATTTTATTCTTTATGATGGTTTCTACCATTTTTCCCGATACTGATGTCAGGCTCACCGGTCTGTAGTTTCCCGGATCACCCCTGGAACCCTTTTTAAAAATTGGTGTTACATTGGCGATCCTCCAATCTTCAGGTATTAGAGATGATTTTAATGATAGTTCACAGATTACTAATAGCAGGTCTCCAATCTCATATTTCAGTTCTTTCAACACCCTTGGATGTATACCATCCGGCCCAGGTGATTTGCTACTCTTCAGTTTATCTAATAGTTGTAATACATCTTCCCGATGTATTGATATTTCCTTCAATTCTTCCGCAACTTTAAATACCACTTCAGTCATGGGTAACATCCCTACATCTTCCTCAGTAAAGACCGAAGCAAAGAATTCATTCAGTCTCTCCGCTATCGCCTTGTCGCCTCTTAGTGCTCCTTTAACCCCTTTATCATCTAATGGACCAACTGACTCTCTCACAGGTTTTTTGCTACGAATGTACTTGAAAAGGTCTTTATTTCGCGTTTTTGCTTCCACAGCAAGCTTCTTCTCAAATTCTCCCTTTGCCTGCCTTATCAATGCCTTGCATTTGACTTGCCAGTGCTTGTGCTGTTTCCAGGTTTCGTCGTTTGGCTCTTTTTTCCATTTCCATTTCCATTTCCATTTAACTTCGGTGGTTAGTAAATTATTGGAAGCACTGCCGAAAGAGAAAATAGTGAGGTTTCTGGAGTCCAGTGGATTACAGGATCTGAGACAGCATGGATTCACCAGAGGCAGGTCAAGTTAGACAAATCGGATTGATTTCTTTGACTGGATGACCAGGGAGTTGGACCGAGGGAGAGCTCTAGATGTAGTATATTTAGATTTCAGTAAAGCCTTTGACACCCTTCCTCACAGGCGACTTATAAACAAACTGAGCACTCTAGGGATGGACCCTAAAGTTACTACTTGGGTTAGAAATAGGTTGAGTGGGAGGCAACAAAGAGTACAGGTAAATGGAACTCACTCTGAGGAGAAGGAGGTTACCAGTGGTGTGTGCCAGGGATCTGTCCTTTGTCCGATTCTTTTTAACATCTTTGTTAGTGATATAGCGTAAGGGCTGTCGGGTAAGGTCTGCCTCTTTGCGGATGATACCAAAATCTGCAATAGAGCAGACACCCAGGAAGGTATAGATAGCATGAGGAGGGATCTAGCTAAGCTTGAAAAATGGTCTAGAATTTGGCAGCTGAGATTTAATGTTAAAAAATGCAAGGTCATGCATTTGGGCTGCAGCAACCTAAGGGAGCAATATAGTATAGGGGTGAAGTACTTTTGTCCACTAAAGAAGAGCGGGACCGAGGCATGATTGGTTCTGATGATCTTAAAGTAACTAAACAGATAGAAAAGGCGATAACAAAAGCTAGAAGGATGCTTGGATGCATAGGGAGAGGAATGGCCAGCAGAAGAAAGGAGGTGATAGTGCCTCTATATAAGTCTTTAGTGCGACCTCATTTGGAGTATTGGGTACAATTCTGGAGACCGCACCTTCAAAAGGATATAAACAGGTTGGAGTCAGTACAGAGTGTGGCTACTAAAATGGTTAGTGGTCTTCATTATAAAGCGTATGAGGACAGACTTAAGGATCTTAATATGTACACCTTAGAGGAAAGGCGGGATAGAGGTAATATGATTGGGACATTTAAATACCTCTTTGGCATAAATGCATAGGAGGAGAGCCTCTTTCGATTGAAAGCAAGCTCTGCTATGAGTAGACATGGGATGAGGGGGAAAGCGGATAGATTCAGAAGTGATATGCGGAAATATTTCTTGAAAAGAGTGGTGGATCTGTGGAATAGAGGTGGTAGAGATGAGGACAGTATCTGAATTCAAAGAAGCATGGGACAAACACAGAGGATCTCTAAAGGAAAAAAGGGGACTGTTGTAATGGTTGATATGGAAGGGCAGACTAGATATCCATGTGGTCTTTTTCTGTTGTTGTGTTTCTATTTTTCTATGTTTCTATGTTGTTTATGTTAATGTTTGCCTAACAGTATAACCTGATATTTTATTTTCCTGTAAATACTGTTACATGCTACCTTTACAGTACAGTTAACAAGTAGATGCTAGTAAAGTTGATAGTTGTTGAACACTGTTGTCTGGTGAATTCTATGGATGGCAAGGGGGCATATTACAGGGCTCCTCTGATACAGACTATCCATATTTTAGCTGACACAAGTCTCAGAATCCTGATTCTGGGTCCTGGAAGGTTTAGTTTAAGAAAGCTTCAGAGCTCGGAGGTGTAAGGGGCCTATCTCCTGCAGGACGCAAGCTATAGCAAGGCAGACAGGGCAAGTCCCGGTTACACTTAGATATCAAATCTAGCTTCAAAGGCATGGCTTGGTCTGCAATCGGTCTGATATTTGTGGTCTTTGCTCTCAGAATTTTGGAACTGTTTTAAGCCACCTAGACTATTGTAATGCCCTTTATGTTGGCCTCCCCAAGAAACCTTTGATTAAGTATAAAGGGTGATGGCCAGGGTGATGGCATGAAGTGCTAAATGGGAACATGTCTCCCTATCTTGCTTGCCTTTGTTGGCTTCCAACGCATTCAAGGATTAGGTTTAAACTGGCTTAACTAGCTTTCAGAATTTTTCATAATTTAGGTCTATCTTATTTTGGGGGAAGACTGCTTAAGTATAAATGAGCAGCACTGAACAAGGAATCTCCCTCTTTCTCCTCCTCACCCCAGCGATCACATCAGGAGACCTCAGGGCAGCCCAAAGCCCCTCCAACAACCCAGGACTTCCAGCCACCTCAGCCTGCACATCGGGAAAAGCCCTGAAAACATGGTAAGCTCCACCTCTCCAGCTACGACACTCCACCGGCTCCCCATCGCATAAATGAGCAGCACTGCGGGCGCACAACTAAGGGCCATGCCAAAGGACCCTTAGACATGGCCCTTGGAGTGGACCGCAGGAAGGTATCAGAATCCCCTTCAACAGAAAGCAAAGGTAAGGAACCAACCAGCCTATCCAACCTCCCTAAATTCCTGCATAGCAACTAGCAACTGAGATAGCCCCACTCTCACAGAACCAAAGCACACAGGCTCCAACCATGAACAACAGGATACTCGCACTATGCATCCTAGCCGTAATACTAGTGCTTACTATACAACACACAAATGCAGCAGAGATAAGGGACTTCACAACCATCTACCCAATCCCTATAATAGGAGGAAGAAAAGCCCATATCCAAAGATACCTCAACTACCTTACTGACAACAGGAACTCACACAAGCTAATCCAAATAAATCCCACCACATCAAAATCAACTGACAATAAACTACCCACAGATGACACTCTCATGTGCCTTAATAAATGCACGTTCCATAAGGAAAAAAATTCCATACCATAACAGACTACATAAATGATCAAAAGATAGACATAATGTGCATCACAGAGACCTGGCTATATGACACAGACAACGTAATCCTAAATCAGATCACCCCCCAAACATTTATGGTACAAAGCTGCCCAAGGAATATTAGAAGGGGTGGGGAAGTCTTCATTATTGCAAGGAATTATTTAAATTTCACAACAAGCTCCTCATACAGCTCTGATGGAAGCAATGTCAACCTCAAAGACAGCATTCTCATTATATACACCACAATTATGGGACTCACTTCCAGAAGATTTAAGAGCCACCAAAGACCAAGTAGCATTCCGCAAGCAGTTAAAAACATATTTATTCAAAGAACACTTTCATGAATTCATTGTTATCCACCGATCGGTCACCTGACACCATAACAGCCGGACTTCCACCACATACTGTATGTACATAGGTTCTGTTGTAAATAAGTTATGTTTCAGAGCATCCCCCTGCATGACACCCCTCCCTGAGTTCCATAATAAGTTATCTGTAAGAGTGTGAGTTGTATTGTAAACCGCTTTGATTCAATGATAAGGCAGTATATTTAAAAAATTGTTAAATAAATAAACAAATAAAAAATAAAATAAATCACTATCGTGAACAGAAACCTAGCAATATGCTTAACTACTGCACACCAAACACCAAAGAAGATGAGCTTTCTGTGATCCTAGAAACAGTGTGTTCACACACCACACCAGTGAAGCCACTAATCTTATTAGGAGACCTAAACCTCTCATCTTTAACCGACAATGAAACCAGCACATTCCTGCAAGTCATGAATGACCTACACTACACAATAATATCAAACTCACCAACACATAAGAGAGGAGGAATCCTAGACTCATGAACCAAAACTTCGTAATCAACCCAACCACTACCACAGTTCCCTGGTCGGATCATTACATGATCAACTTCACGATACAGATACCTATAGTAATGAAGCCAACAGAAATCACACCAAACACAAGAAAATTTAAATAATTCAACGGGGAAGAATTCCTGACTCAAGTACTTCCACAACTACAGCACAACACACCTAGAAGAAAGCATAACCATCTGGAACAACTCAATACGAAAAGCTGCATCTGCACTTACAAAGAACACACAAAACAACAGAAGATATATTGCACCATGGTACTCTAGTGAAACCAATGAAAAGAGAACCCTGCGGAAGCTAGAGAGAAGATGGTGGCAAACAAAGAGCCAAAAACACCTCCTATAATACAATGCCATGCAACGCACCTGCAATGACTAAATAAATAATTGCAAAAGAGAATACTATACCAACACCATAAAGACTACACTCAACAGACCCAGAGAATTATTCAACATTGCACGCCCTAACCAAAGAACCTGCAAAGCATATGGCAGACCTCCCTCTAAACCCCCAGGAATTTGCAGACTTCTTACAAAACAAATACACCCAAAAAATGGCACACCCAAATCCTGAGGACCCCCTCCCAAACAACAACTACACAGACTGGTGGGAAACCTTCCATACCCCCACAGAGGAACACCTGGAAACCATCATAACAAACCTCAACACAACCACCTCCCCACAGGATACATGTCCGGTCTCATGGATTAAGCTTATAAGGAAAAAGCTAATCCCTGCACTGCTGAATATTACCCAACAATCGCTTACCCAAGGATATCTGCCCCCCCCCAATCTCAAGCAAGCCTGCATAAGACCAATACTGAAAGGTATTGATCTCAACAACAAGAACCCCAACTCATACAGACCAATCGCCCAGTCTGCCTTTTATAACGAAGAAAATTGAAAAAAAACAGTTCAGCAACACCTACAAGATCACTTAGACAACTATGCCCCATTCGATCCCCACCAACATGGCTTTAAACCTAAACACAGCGTAGAAACACTTTTCACATCGCTCCTCGACAGTTTAATAGCTGGCATAGACAATGTGAAAAGGGGTGTTATCATAATCTTTAATGATATTGCAGCAGCCTTCAACACAGATAACCACCTCACCCTACTAAGAAGACTGTAAGAAATAGGAATCTATGGCACAGTACTAAAATGGTTTACCTCATACCTAACACACTGAACACAACAGGTCAAAGTTGGAAAACATCACTCAAATCCATTCTCTCAAACACAAGGTATTCTACAAGGATCAGCACTCTCAGCAATGCTTTTTAACATTTATCTCCAACCTCTCTGTAATATAATGAAGAAACAACATCCACTACAAAATTCAGAAGCCCTACACATCACCTACACATACTATATTTACATCACCCAAAACTCTAAGAATCCTAACCCATGACTTGTCAGTCAAGCAGGAGGTGAAATACCTCGGAGTCACACTGGACAAAAGTCTCAGCTTCCAATCACACATAAAGAGAACTACAAAATCAGTTTATCATAAGCTAAGAACCATACAAAATCTTAAACCCTTACTCAATGAAAGTGAGTTCCGGACAATATGCCAAACCATGATAACGCCTATCATAGACTATTGCAACATAATATACCAAGGCCTCCCAAAGAAAACAACTCACCCCTACAACTATTACAGAACACCACAGCACGCATAATCGCTGGAACAAAACAGTCACATCACACCCCCACTCTACTTCAACTTCACTGGCTACCAGTCCAGACCTGATCCAAATACAAAACTCTGCTGATCATTTACATAACCATGCACAACCTATTGCCAGCAATCCTTCAACCATTAATCATCAAGAAATCTGAGAATAGACCAAAACAAACCCAAAATAAAACTTAATAGCCACACCAAAGGAAATGACAAAAGCCACAGACAACATGCAACAGGGCCATATCCCTGTATGCGCCATCTTTATGGAACATCTTGCCCGAAAACATAAGGTCAACCAAAGACATCTGGAACTTCAGGAAAGCATGAAAACATATCTCTTTAAGGAACACTATGGACCTGACAGTTGATTCCCCAATCTCTATCCCTTATACTCAAAGACACACCCCTCCACAATAGCCCAATGTGCTACCCAACCCTCTCCAGTTACCCTCACTCCATCCTAATCCCACCAACAATCCAGAAACCCTAACCTTCTGATACTAACTGTATGTAAATATTTTGTCTAAGTGCCCCATATGTGCTTCCAAGTTGTACAATCCCTGTTCAATGTATACTGCATGTTGGTTATACTGTAAACCACCTTGAATTTTATGAGATGTCGTTGTTCTGAGCTGACATGCCTAAGCGTAAAGGAAAACCCAGGGTCTTTCCCGCAGAGCCCTCGGTTGTGAGTGTGGGACCTATGGACCGCTACGTTCAGCTCTCAGAGAATCAAATTTGGGGGATCCGAGAGGGCTTGGAACTGGAAGCACCAGTAGAGGAACATTCAGTGTCTTCTGCCCTGGACGTCTCTCTCTCCCTGAATGGGTGTATCCCTCCGGTCTTACAGTCTCCGCGTTGTTCTCTCCGCTGAGTGGGGCTGTGAGCTCTCCCAAAGTGGGTGTCCTCCCGGCTCGGGTGCGGGACTTGTCGTCAGAACTTGTTGGAGCTGGGGATTTTCTGGCTGTTGTAACTGGAGAGACACAAGCACCAGGGCGAGGGATCATCAGCCAAGGAGTGAGTAGTGCTGTGGAGGTGAAAGAGACTACGGGTGAATCTGTAGTTATTCCACCTGCCTTTTCTTTGAAGATTGTACGTCCGGCCTCTGTTACCCTGGACAGTATCTGGGAAGCGATTACGCAGCTATCTACGGTAGTTGGTCAGCAGTTGGCTCTTTCATCTGATAACGTTTCCCATTGGAGGAATCGGTATGAAAGCTGCATAATGATACCTTGGAAGTGAGTACTAAACTAACCGTTTCTGATCAGAAGCTTAATCAGGTTTCTGATCTATTCATTCCTTAATGAAAGATAATATTGCCCTACGGGCAAAGATAGAGTCATTGGAAAATGTTGTTCGGTCTTCCAATATATGTTTATTAAATTTTCCATTGATTCCTGGTGTAACTCCCCTAGAATTGTTTAAGAAATATCTCCAGGAAGTGTTGGCAGTTCCTCTTGATTTAATGCCTCCTGTTGCAAGAGTTTATTATCTTCCATTGGGGAAAAAAAGAGGCTAAAACCTCTATTGGAACTCTGGAAATGGACATTCTCAATGTCTCTGATTTGTTACAAATATCTAAGGATGATGATTTGCCAGTTTCCACGTTATTAGTGTCATTGGCACTATCCTCTGATAGAGAATGGCTTCTTAAACTGTATTATAAGAAAAGAGTCAATTTGTTTCATGGGAAAAACATCTTAATGTTCCCGGATGTTGCTAGGGAAACGCAGAAGCGTCGGAAGTCTTTCCTATTACTTAGACCTGGTGTAATGCAATTAGGTGCTTCTTTTGTGTTACGTTTTCCATGTAAATGCATAGTGGTATATAAATCAGAGAAATATGTATTTTTTCAACCTGAGGACCTATCTTCCTTTATCAGCACTCATGTTTCTATCTCTCTTCCTCCTTGAGTTGGTTGTGTTTCCATTCATATATAAAGGGTTCTCGGCTTCCCGCCTCCACCTGTATTTGGTAAAAAGTTGTTATCCTAAGTATGCCAGGGGGTAGTTCCTCCCTTTGGCTATAGTTTCAGTGTCACTCCTCGTTGTTGGTGGGCTAATGATATTTCTTGCTATACTACTTTTTGTTTATCTTTTCTGTGGTAATTTTGTTGCATGTTATATCTTTCTGTACAAGTTATGCTTGATTTATTGTTGTAAAAACGCATAAATATATGAATAAAAAAAATTTATGAGATGGCGGTATAGAAAACTCATTAAATAAATAAAAAATAAATAAACCCTCATTTGTATTGCATTTCAATCTACCTGGGATCTTTGTGCCAGTGGGCTGTAAGGTTTTTTGTTTAATTAAAATACAATGCAAATGTTTTTCTGGAATGATCCCAGAATTATAGAATAACAAGGATGATTATTCACTGTTCTATCATGACCTGAAAACCTGGCTATTTACCAGCTTTGTAGTTAAGTCTGGGCACTTGTTTTGATATGCTTTCTCAGAGACTGAAGCCCTAAAAAGCTGACTGTCTAGGTATGTACTGAGGAATGGGTTGAAACCATTGGTCTATTACAAACACATTCTTGTATCAAGCGAGCATTCATTTCTCATTGATGAAATGGAGAGAAAGTCTCACCGCACATCCCTCCCTTCATTTTGGGGCCTGTTTACTAAAGTGCACTAAATACTTTGGGGTATGTTTACTAAACCGTCTTAATGTTCCCAGCGCTAGTTGCAGCAATAATGTGAAGGATGCCATATAAAGAGTGGGCGTTCCGGTCCTAAGGTAGCAATCGCAGGTTATCGTGCGATAAAGTGCACCGTGTCCATTATCGCGCGATAGAGGGAGCCGTGCACGTTACCGCGCGTTAACCTTAACTTCGCGTGCTGACCTGCAATCATAGCAATAGAGGTGTAGCACACTGGTTAATATAATGACTGCTGAAACAGGGGTCATGAGTTTGATCCCCCAGTGGGCTTGATGAGTAAGGCTGTCTGAGGCATTACCCTTTACTTTAAATCAGTGCTGTCTGAGGCATTTTCTTTTTTAATTTAAATTAGTGCTGCCAGCAAACACACCCTCACAGTGCCATAACCTAAGGTGCCGTATAAGGCGACCTATAAGGTACTCCAGAGGGCACATTATAAAGTACACTGTCCGCCAAGGCACCTTATAATGTTCCCTATAGGGTGCCTTATAGGGCACTTTATAGGGCGCCTTATGAGGCACCTTAAGGTTACAGCACTGTGAGAGTGTTTTTGCTGGCAGCACTAATTTAAATTAAAAAAGGAAATGCCTCAGACAGCCCTATCAAATAACACATTATGTTACATTATCGCGCGATAACATCACTTATCGCGCAATAATACCACCGCTGCGATGTTAAGACGGTTTAGTAAACATACCCCTTTGTGTGGCTTTTACTTTATGGTAACAATTAGAACAGGACCGCTCTAAAGCATACTGAGCAGTAAAAACACCACCTCAGTAAAAAACTCACATTAAGCAGGGTAAGGGTCAGAGGGAAGGATGGCCATTCAGGTGGAGCTTGGCGGCATGAAGGGAACTAGCAGATCCGGTAACTGGGAGGCTGTGTTGGCTGGGGGAGTCCAAGGTGGTTGGAGAAGTCAGCACTTAAGTTGTCTGCAGAGAAAGAGGCATAACTTCTACCAGAGGCAGAAAGTGTGGAGCTGGGCATGGGAGATAACTGGCATCGAGTGGGAGAGTGGTGACCGTTGCAGATGCGGAGCAGGGTGCTGACTATGTGCTTGTGATGGTGATACTGATAACTGCAAGTGGAAGTTCGGATATTCTATGAATTAGAATGGAAATAATATCAAAACAGAGCCTGTAGAGACTCCCTGGACCATTAGCCCACGTATGCAGCACAACCAGCGAGCCATCCTCCACTGCAGTTGCCCGATCGTGCCTGGAGCCACAGAAGCACTCAGCACCACTCCCAAGCAGACCTCACAGCTGCCAGTAAGATCCACCTTCACAGGAGGCATCACTCGCCGATGATCCTGTAGAGCCTCCTCAGATCATCAGATCACATGTGCAGCACAACCAGTGAACGGCCCTCCACTCCAGCTCCCTAGTCATGCCTGGAGCCCAGAATCATTCTGACTCCCAAGCAGACCCCACAGTTGCTGTGCTGCCAGTATGGGAGATTTAGGGAACCCTAATTCATGCCAGCAGTCAAAGGAGATGTGCTTTGTTAAGAAGGATTTGGTATAGGCTTTCTCAGTGCCAAAATCAATGATGACATTCTGCCTGTGGGAAGAAGTCGTCATTCAGGTGGGAATGTGAGACAGCAGAGCGCCCCCCCCCCCCCTACCGAGAAAGAGAGCGAGGCGAGGCCAGCAGGAATCCAAGACCGAGCACTCTGAGCAAGGCCCGAGCCATCACCACTGGCACCACAGCCTGCCCTGCCCTCATCCCCAACCCTTTCTGCTTGTTTTCACCATGCCACTCTAGCCTGCATGCTCACCATCGGCCAGTTCATGAATTATGTCTGCCACTAGCATTGACCCTCAGAGACCAAAAGGCTAAGATAATAAAGTCAGCTGATCATGCCAGGGCCTAATGATTTGAGGAACTGCTGCCTGGAAAGGCCCTGGGCCAGTGGATTTACAATACAACACTCAGATCTGGAGCAAGGGGAGTAAAGAGCGGACCACCTTCTTTCCTATGGGCCTTTGAAAATAGCCTTGTAGCAGTGTACCAGAACTGAGGAGCTGCGGAGCTGGATGCAGTCTAAGTGCAAGACTCATGAATTCTATATAGGCAACGTGTTCTGGAGGGAAACTAGTGCTTCCGAGGCAGGAATGCATAGCTGTTAACTACTGCAGAGCGGCCATGTTTCCAAGCCATGTTCTCTTGGCCTGCAGAAGCCTCGGGTGAGTGCCCTACCTCTGGAAGGTAATCTGTACAGAGTCCGCAGTAATGGCAGTTTCTATAGTTTGTGAAGTTCTGCTCATTTACTCATGGAACCAGAGGACTCTGCAACCAAAGAGCCGCCGAAAGTATCTTAACACCTGGTGACCATGAAGCCAGTGGACTGACCCTGTGATTCAGCGACCGAAGACTCACCAGACTCAGTGAACAAGGAACTGCCTGAGAGACCCCACAACTCAGCAAACAAAGAATCAGCAAACAAGAGACCCAGCAACTTGGTGAAACCAGCAGTCTAACAGCTGAGCTAGCAAGACTAAGGACAGGGCAGCAGCTTGGGTCCAAAACCTCCGTGATGACTCTAACGCCTTGCAAGATGGCGGTTTGAAATAGACAGAATCCTTCCTGGTTTATTCAATTATCAAGTGAATTTTAGATAAGATATTTTACAGATCACCTTAACTTTTGCTGCACAGCCATGTCATAAAAGGTGGATTTAGACCACTATTACTCCCAGGTGCTCCTTAATCTCCTGTATCTTTCTCCTGCCTATCCTTCATTTATTTCTTCTGACTCCTACTCTCCTCGCCATCTCTTTCTTATCCTCCACATCATTTTCTCTTCCATTTGTTGACACTCCCTGATCTTCTCCCTCATGCCAACAACTTCAACCCCCCTCTTTACCATCCTCACTTCTCCCACCATCTTGTCATCTACCCTATCATCAGCTCTTGAGCTTCACCTTTTTCTTCCTCTCATTCATTTATATCCTCTCTCTGAACCACCTCATCCTCATTATCACTGTGTTGTCTCCTTTCTGCCCCACACTCTTCTGTTCTTTTTCCTTCTATCATCTGGAGATATCAACCCCCAACCCTGGCCCACTAGATTTTTCTCACATTCCCAGGACAAATCCTCACACAACTCCTCAAATCTTATTCCTATCCCTCTCCTTTCCCCTCCTCTCTCCCTTTCTCATGCACCTTGTGGAACGCACACTCCATTTCAAGCAAGTTTGCCTTTATTCATGATCTGTTTATCTCTAATACTCTCCATCTTCTTGATCTAACCGAGACCTGGATCCTCCCAGAAGACTCAGCTTCAGTCGCTGATCTCTGTCATGGTGGCTACCAATTCTCTCACACCCCTCATCCCACTGGTGTGGTAGTGGTGTTGGGCTTCTGCTCTCTCATTTATGCCAATTTCAACCTCTCCTTCTACTTCAGTCTCACTCTTTTCCCTCCTTTAAAGTCCACTCTTTCTGCCTTTTTATTCCATTACCTCTTCGGATAGCTGATATTTATCAATCCCCCTGACAAGTGTACCTCTACCTTTCAAATTGACTTTGACTCGTAGCTTTTCTTCTTTCTGGATTCATCTTCCCCCTCCCTTATTCTCAGTGATTTTAACTTTCATGTTGATAACCCCTCTGACCCTTATGCACAGGCATAAGGTCTACGAATAAAGTTTTTTGGATATACCTAACTGTTTGGCTGTGGTTTTTGGCTTCCGCTCCCTCCTCCTATTGTACCTCTGCGGAAGACCTCCTTCTCCTGCTGTTTGGCTCCTTATGCCTGGAACAAACTACCTGAGTCTGTCAGGCTTCATTTCTAGTCCTTTTCAAATCCATGCTGAAAACTCACCTCTTCGAGGCTGCTTTTGGATCCTGATCCACTTAGTCTCCTAGGTATTTCCTTACCACACCCCTAGATGTATCCTTGTCCTCAACTGTTGTGTTGCCTATCTTAACTAGATTGTAAGCTCTGATGAGGAGGGACTGTCTTTTGCATGTGCCTGTGCAGCACTGCTTACGCCTTGTAATGCTTTACAAATGATCAGTAGTACTAGTAATAGTATTAGTAGCACCAGCCAAGCATCTGGATTGGGACACCATCAAACTCGCTTCCTACTCAACCTCACCTCCCCAGACCCCAAGAGGCGCACCAGCACTAGCAAGCATAGGGGGCTGTCCCTCTCCACAGCACACGTGGTGGTAAAACTCAACCCCCACCCTGACGTCATTGATCACTGCCGGCAGTACCTTTAAAAATTCCTCAGTTCTGCAGGCATGCCTGCACCTAATGGCCCGCCAAAGGGCCCTCAGAGTAGATCTTTGAGTGATTCAACCAAGCACAAGAAAGAGTTTGATGCACCATGAACCTGTGATCTTACACCCATATTCAAACCTTCAAGGAACATCTAGGACCCCTCCTCCTTAAAAACTCGGACAGATGAGATAAGAAAATCTGGTGCTATTTGAACATATCAGTACCATACAGGGCCATCCCATCCACTAGGTGAACTAGGCAGTTGCCCAGGGTTGCAGGCTCCCATTGGCCGACATTGGTCCCCACTTCTCACAGCAAAGTAACAGTTCACCACTGCCCGGCCCGCCTTCCACCCCCTCCCTTCCAGTATCCATCTTCTCACATGGAGGAGGGGGACAGTGCAGTAATGCCTCTGTGGCATTGGACTTTAAAGTGCCTGTGCTAAGGTGCTCACGGCCTGCCACTCCTGCCCCCCTCTGATGCAACTTCATGTTGGTGGGGCAGAAGCAGCAGGAAGTTGTGTCAAAGGGCAGAAAGAGTGTCAGACCATGAGTGCACTAGCGTGGACACTTTAAAACAGAGACATTGCTGTGCCGCCCCCCTTCCCCAGGTGAGAAGATGGATACCTGGGGGGGATGGCATGGTGGGCCAGGTGGCTCCACAATCATTGGTGGGGGAGGGCAGCATGATGGGTCTGCCTAGGGTGTCAGAAATCCTTGGGCTGGCCTGGTACCATAGCAATCTTGCCTGGTAACTTAGATCTAGCAATATTAATACAAACAGCCCCATCTTATTGGACAACTTAAATGTAAATATAACTCTGCGCCCTTTACCAGAATAATAATTAAAGATTTGTTACATCAGTCATGACCTCAACAACACTCCTACTACTCATTACAGGCCCAATATTGTATTGGGCAGGCTATGCGCCGCTAGGCTGTCAACCCTTAACACCAGCGATGGCCTTGAATATCCGGCACTGCCACACATGCCCCAGAACCACTGAGACTAACTGAGTAGCGCTGATATTGCACCACTACCTGGTTAGCATCTGCAGCTAAAACTAGGCGAGCCAAAAACTGACCTAGATTTAGCCACGGATCGCTAACCGGGTAGCAGTGCAATATCGCCGCTATCCAGTTAGCGGTAGTCTCTGCCTCCACTCTGCCCCAAAACGCCCCAACACTCCTCGATGATAATCACAGAGCATCGGGACATGTAGCAGGCTTTGAAGGGGATATTCAACAGCACTAATTGTATAAGTGCTGTTGAATATCCCGATTTAGGGCATTTACATGGTTTACCGGGCTATAAACCATGTAAATGCCTTTCGAATATTGGGCCCTACATACATTTCATTACTAATTATGCATACGGAATTCCTTACCTCTTGTGTCAGTGTCATTCTAATTATACATCATAACTCCCATTATGATATTTCCTATACCATGGCTAGAACAAGGAACAGAGGACCCTGTCCCCTCATTAGACTTAAGTCTCACAAATTCATAGGAGCACCTTCCTATGGTCCTTTGATCCACTATCATAATACAAAGTGTGTACTCCTCAACGCTCATTCTGCCCGCAACAAGGTTTCCTTATTATCGATTATCTCAATGACCACAACATTGATATTATGTGTGTTACTCTGTCTTGGTTCATCGACACTAACAGTGTTCTAATGAATCAGCTGTTAGCACCCACTACAACCTTTTCAGCTGTTCAGAGTCCAACTGCAGTGATGGAGGTTTCATTATCCTAGCTAGAGACCACCTGGAATTCCACAATATTACCTCTAACACAGGACGTGGCATAGACATGTTCATAATCTGAAATAAATATATCATGCTTTACTTAGCTTATAGATCCTCAACTGCACCTGCTGATGAACTATCAACCTTCCTACAGACAGTCTGTAATCAACCTACAAACAAACAATTCCTACTATTAGGTGACTTAAATCTCCCTCACTCCCCCCCCCCCCCCCAAGCTCTCCAAGTCCTTTATGGAAGCCATAGATGCATTAGAATACACCCAGATCATCAAAGAAATTGCTCACAAGAAGGAAGGCATACTAGACCTCATTTTCATTGCTAAACACATGCTCAGAAACAATCTCCTTCCATCCCCCATTATTTCACTGGTCCCTTGGTCTGACCATAGAAAAATCACTTTCCATCTTCCCCAAGGCCCGCATTCAGCAACAAACACCCAACCACAACCTATCACCAGAATATTCCAGCATCTGGAGAAGAAAGAGTTTCTGGATAAAATTATCCTTCAGCTAGACCAGGAATTTCAAAACCTTGACATCCTGGTCCAGAACTGGAATCAGGTAATAAGCAGAGTGGCAATTGCACCACAGACAAAGAGAACATCTAGGAAACATCAGTCCGCTATCTGGTATTCTGCAGACCTAAGAAATGCCAAGCGTAAATGACAACTTGAGAGAAGATGGTGCCGATCCAGGTCCATACAGGACTGTGATGACTACATGTCTAAGCTACAAGAATACCAATATATGATGTTGAGCTCCTTAAACCATCCCAGAGAATTATTCAAAATAGTAAAATCATTAGTCAAGAATCCTATATAAGAGAGCAGGCACAGTGCCTTGTCCCCACAAGCTTTAGCTGTTTCCAAACCACAACCCGCAAGAAAAGCAACACACCAACCTCAACCGTAATACTGCCTACCAACAGCTCTGTCCCCATCTCATGACATACCTTCAACCAGATCTCTCTGGAGCACCTAGAGAATATTATCACCAACCTTAACACCACTACCTTCCCCTTAGATCCATGCCCAGTAAAGTGGATCAAAATTACTCATACTGAACTTACCCCCATATTATTCAAAATCACAGAGCTCTTTCTCACACAAGGATATATGCCCGCCAACCCCAAGCACAACTCCATATGGCCAATAATCAAAGGCACCATACTGGATCCAGACATCCCCCATTTCATGTTTACCCATCTCCAGTCTACCCTTCCTTGCAAAGATCATTAAAAAAGTTGTACAACTGCAGCTTCAAGATCACATCAACTCACATGCACCCCTAGATCCACAGCAGCATAGATTCAGGCCAAGGGCATAATTACAGGGGGACTTCAGCCCAGGCCCCCTCACCTCTGGTCTCCTCAAAAAAAATTCTGAGGGTAGGCTTTAAATTTACTTACTGCACTGGGACTTCACCCACATAGCTTTGCCGTCTGCTGACTCTGCTCTTCCCCAGGCCAGTCAGGAGTCTGAGGTAGTGAAAAACTTGCGGCATTGGCAGGGCAGGTGCAGCCGCTTGAACCAGCCATACTGTGCATGACTTCATGTGCAGAAGCTGTGTGGTGCGGTGTGACAGTGGCTGCTCATCAAGATGCAGAAACCTACGTCTATGCAACCGGCCTGGGGGCCCTGGTGGAAAGCGCACGAGTCAAATGGACAGAGCTGCCATACTACCCATTTCCAGGAGGGAGATCTAAGGCCAGTGCTGTATTTCTTATAACCTTATCCTGATGTACTGTTTTCAATGGGCCAAATTTGGGACCACATTGCTTTGGGATGTAAGCTGAAAACCAGTATTGGCCAACGTTCCCTCCTGGAACACAGTATATCGCGCAGTTCTGGGTGAGATGACTGAGCTTCAATCATTTTTGTGGGGGCATGTTGAAGCTTCAGAGCCCTACGCATTAGTAACATAACAGCCCCCCAGTCCTCCTCAAGAACAATGGCTAGGGCTTGGCTTAGCATGGAAGGAAATGCATTGCTGTTTCTTGTTCTCAGGTTTTGCACTGCCTACAGAGTGGCTTCTTGAGGTTTCATTTCAGTTTTTCTTCTGTATCTGGTGGCAGTCTGCTTTTGTTCTGTGCATAACTGAAGTGAGGTATTCCGCACGTGCAGGGTTGGGGAACCTCCAGCCCTCTGTTAGACCCTTCCTGCACTCCACCAATTCCCGGCAGCTCATGGGAGGTCTCCCTTCTGCACTCATCCCTCTGTTTTCCCCAAGATTATACAGTTTTCTTTTCTGCTTATTCCTTTGTGGGAGATCTTTGATTTTTCTTTCTCAGTTTTTGGAAACGTGCATCTCTGAAATCTTTCAGATTTTGTACAGTACAGAAGGAAGTGCCTTTCTGTTTTCCTCTTTCTTTGGATGCACTTGAGATTTTGACTTTAGCCCTTGTTGACATATTTCTATTTTTAATCTGCGTTCCTTTATTCTGTACTTGGTAAAAGTATGCAACCGAGCAGTCTGCTAGTTTGTAGTCTGTGGGGGATCTGCTGCACTTCAGCTCATGTTTTCCCAGTAGAAAGCATATTAGTGTTACCGAAGATGGTGTAATATTTGTATTCCTACCGTTTGCTAGGTAGAGTTCTTGCAGTGAGTCCTGGGACTTGCTTTGTTTTGGAATGGCGGATTACCTCATGGGTGCTGAGTGTTTTTTAAAGTTGTGTGTCACTTCAAGGTGAGGAGTTTTCATTGAACTGCGATGACACCAAAATTTCAATATTCTTTATTCATTGTTGGTAATAATGGAAGCATCCTAGCAGCGCATGATGTGCCATGCTGGGGTCAGACCAAATGTTTATTGAGCCAAAACAAATTGGTGTATTAAGTGGTTCCCAACCTAGTCCTTGAGTACCCCCTCCCCCCCCAGGCCATCCAGGTTTTCAGGATATCCACAATGAATATGCATGAGATAGATCTACATACAATGGAAGCAGTGCATGCAGATCTATCTCATGCATATTCATTGTGGATACCCTGAAAACGTGACTGGCCTGGGGGTACCGAGGACTGGGTTGGGAACCACTGGTATTATAACTTGACATTTTTCAGTATTACCCCTGGTCCCATTCCTATTCAGTGCAGGTGAAAGCACATGTGCTGTCGGAAAGCAGACATACTCTTATCCTCCTTTCCTGCAGAAAATGAAGCATGCTTAGCTGAGGATAATGGAGACGATGGACATGTGCAAGGTTTTATAAGCATGAGTGTCAGGACCAAGCAGCGGAAAGTGTCACTACTCCATGAACGGCAGTTGTGCCGTGGGAAAAGGAAGCCATTGTTTTTACACAGCAAAAGGGTTTTACAGATTTCCTTCTGATGGCATGTGATAAAGTAAGACAACAGTTTTCTCAGCTTTCCCTTGAGAGCAATGAACAAAGCACCCCCAAAACATGATAATCTCTCCTATCAACTATATTGGGAGCTACACGGCTGTGTAGTGCTCCGGCCCAAGATTCTTTTTAAACTTTTTATTTACTTAGGGGGATATTCAATATGGCTGACATGGTTAGCAGCCCTGCGAATAGCGTGAATCACAGTCCAAGATATTCTGCGGCCCTAATGCAGTTACCCAGCTAGCAATGAGGCGTTCCAGGTGCGGCGTGAAGGCGGCACTCCTGGATAACCGGGCAGCGACAATATTGAGCCACTGCCCAGTTATTGCTAAGCGGCGAAAGATAGGCACCTGAAAGGGTGGCCTAACTCTCGCCACAGACGCTAAGTGTGCTGCGGCTGAATATCATCGCTATCTGGTTAGTTTCTCTGTTATCCAGCCGATCTGGATATTCAATGTCATTGACCAGATATGACCACAGCATTGAATATCTAGGTCTTTAGTTTAGCAGCAATGGCTAGCTGCTTTAGCAGTGCCAGCGACCGCTGCTGAATATCGGGCTTTTAGTATTTAGCTTGTATTTCCAGTAGCTTTTCAAGGCAAGTTACAATAAGGTAAAGTAGTTATTTCCCTACTCCCAAAGGGTTTACAACCTAAGTTTATATCTGAGGCAATGGAGTGTTAAGTGACTAGCTCAAGATCCCAAGGAGTACCAATGTGATTTGAACCCTGGTCTCTCTGGTCACTGGGCCACTTCAACCTGAGGTCAAAGTAAATATATATATGGATGTAATGGTTCCAAAAGGCAAATAAAAGTCACCTGTGTGTGGGGAATAACCCTTTATAGACAGTGTAGAAGATATTGATGGTGCATTCTCCTATATGCCCGAAATACCCACTTTTGAGCTTTGATGAATGTGTTTTAAACCACCCTGGTTATCTCCCAACTAGTTTCTTTTATGCCAGTTGCTGATTAACAAAGTTCAAATAGCTGGATCTGCAGATTCCAAACTGCCAGGAGATGAAGAGAGCCCATCATATAATTGCATTTTCAGCAACAGTCTTGGAGAACTGCTACAGCGCGTTGAGTGTATTGAGAAGCTAATACATGTCTTGCACCTTCCCAAAGAGGAGCCGCCACTTTCAAGAGGGAAGACTGCCGGGGTGGAGTTAGGAGGTGTGGGAGGAGGGGAGGGACGCAGCCCCCTTGCTGTCAGCAGGCGATGAGTGTCAGGAGAGCACTTCCCCGAGGGGGTCACTCCTAACCCGCTGTGGTATTTCAGCAATGCTTACTGTTTGCTTATGTGCACTCAGGGTGAGGAGAGGCTCTGACAAGCTGCCCGCTGATCCAAGAGCAGCACTCGGTGAACAAAATCCCCCGGCAACATACACAAACAGCAGCTGGGAGAAGGGAAGGTGCTGCTGGCTGATCCGTTTTCATCAAGGCATCATTTGCTGCTGAGGAGACTTTCTCAAACTCTCCACCAGCCCGTCTTTCATCGCTTTTGCTGGTGGACAGGGCAACTAAAGGGAATTTGATTTCATTGGGTTCATTGAGCGGTAGAGGCAGTAAGAGAAGTACTTCACAAAACTAAGATATTTTGAAGTTTAGGAGACTTACAGGGACAGATTTTGAAACTATTTCACCAGGAGCATTAGCCTATATGAAAATTGCTTCTCTCAGAGTATCTGAAATGACACACGGGCTTTCAAATCATGTGGTGGGGATGCGCATTGGTTTGTTAGCACGACTTAAAAATGTTAGCATAAGCAAATCGATGTGCATGATCCTATACCATTATTAAAGGGGACCCAGAATATCCACTGCTTGACCCAATACAAGCATTGTGGGACCTGTGTCCTTTGGGGAAACTGCTAGGTACTTATGACCTGGATTGGCCACTGTTGGAAACAGGATACTGGGCTTGATGGACCTTAGTCTGACCCAGTATGGCATATCTTATGTTCTTAACATGTACAGCCAATTTATACCTGTTAAAATGTTCTGATGAACCTTAAAAAGGTTTCTTTTTTATTGAAAAACAAATATTTGAAACAAAATAAAAACCTGAAAATGTGAAATTAACATAAAATCTTTTGCCTGTGCATATCCCTATTCCATGCTCTTTGAGCCACAGTAAAAAAAAAAAAGACACTTCTGGGGCAGGAGGGGGGGGGAGGAGGGACACTGTTTAAGTGGGAGAGTAAAACAGTTCATATATATGTATGTATATATACACTATTTTGCCCAGATCATTTACTCGCACAAATAGGAAATAGGAGATGACGATGTATATGGGCACTTCTAGCATACAGACATGTAGGTAGGTAGTATTCAAGAACAAACTACTTGAGTCATGCAACTCTCATATGCTTAAGGTCTATGTACATTGGCAACACTGTGAGGTATTCAGACTTACCCCATAACCTTCCCACTGGAGTGATCAGCTGTCCTGCATTTACAGAGAAAGTCCCTCATTTTTGTTAAAGATTATTTTGTTCACACTGCCCCTCTTTTTTATTGCACCTTTCTTCAATCAATTTAACATGTGACACAGTAAATGGCAGCAGCTAAAAACCAAAATGGCCGATCTAGTCTGCACAACAGCAGTTTCTATAATTTAGTTAGATGTGCAAAGCAACCCCCATATGGAACCCCAAACCCCCTCCTCTTCCCACCATGTCTCTCGCCCAGTCTTTCAAAGCAATGCCGCTGCCCTTTAGAGCTCTACCTGTCCTTCTGTACAGCTTAGCTCCAGTTCTGTCTTCCTGTTTGCATTGTAATTGGATTATAACTGCTGCTCCCTCCTATGCTGCCCCAGTTCTTCATTTCCACCCTCTCGCCACTAGGAATCTTCTGTGTTTATCTCTCAGAATAAGTCTTGACAGCTGACCACTCTCCATCCCGCTCCCTTGCAGTGCACATAGTTTAATTTTGACACCTCCTCCCTGAGCCCCATGGACATGCCGACCTAGAATTCATAAACCACTAATTTCACAACTGCAGTCGATGACTCACAAAATATGGCTTTTGATTCATGGGTCACTGTTCACGATTGGCAAATCCTTTTTAATGAGTCTGAATTATGTCAAAGTATTGAATAGTTGGCAAGCTATGATGCCATCCGTTGATATAGATATCAAAGATCATGGCTTGCAGATTATAGCAGAGAGGGAGATGGAGAAATCAGATTTCTTGCTGGGAAGGGAAGGTATCCATTTGCAACTTCATAGCCCTGCAGAATTCTGGGGTCAGGACAGGGGTTCCATCATTTGACGTGAAATGCAGTAATGGTAAAGTGTGGATCAGGAAGAGTGCGTTGCCCCAATTTTTGTGAGACACAGCAACAGACAACAAGGTGCAGTTGAAAATTAGCAATGGGAAGACCCTACTATTACTCCTACGACTACTTATTTGTATAGTGTTACAAGGCATATGCAGTACTATACATATAGATGCAAGACACATCCCTGCTCATCACAGCTTACAATCTAATCAAGACAAACAACATCACAAAACCGGGGGCTTGAGTATGGTAAGATACACATAGGTGGTGAAGAAGAGAGTGAGGAGCATCAGGATTCAAAGCCGCCTAGAAGAGGTGGGTTTTTAGACTCAGGTAGTTTGTTCCAGGCATATGGAGCAGCGGGGTGGAATGAACGAAGTCTGGAGGTGGCAGTGGCAGAGTAGGGCACCGGTAAAAGGGAACTGCAGAACTAATGGGGAAGGGTAACTGGTGAACAGCAATCACAGATATAGAGCATTTCCACTCAAAGCAAAATTTCAATGACTTTCGCATTACAAAAAAGCATGGAGGGCTGTAGCCCAGACCCGGCGCTAGCCATTAGGCAGACTAGGTGCTTGCCTAGAGCACCAGTGTTTGCAAGTTGGGTCATTACCACTGCTGCTGCCTTTCTCCGCACCCTGCAGCGGGGCAATGCCTTTAAACGGCACCACAGCCGCTAAAAGTCTCCGGTGCTGTTGGAGCTTCGCTTCTGCCCCCCTCTGATGCAGATTTCCTGTTTGCATGGGGGCGGCAGGAAGGAGGTTCAATTAAGGCACCTCATACCCTTGCACTAGCCCTGCACGGAGTGCCAATTACTACCTCAGTCAGACTGGTTGGCCACAATTTGATCTATTTTGTAAGTTGCAGTATTTCTCATGACAAAGGTGGGGCACAAAACTCACATGGAAACAGAAAGCAGGCTGAAAACGGGCAGCTTTTCTTTTTTTTCAATTTTAATTTTATATTTATCAGGTTTTAACAAAATATAAACAAGCATCCACTTGCATCAGTACCATAAGCTGAGAATAAAGAAAAAAAATATTCCAAAATAACCATCATCATAAACAACCCACAGCTGCTTTTATTTCACATCTCGATTATTGTAATCCTATCTATTCCAGTCTTTACCGATCAGAGCTGAAACATCTCCAATCCATTCAGAACACTGCCGCCCTGATTCTATGTCAGGCCAAGAGGGTCGACCACATCACCTCTCTCCTATTCCAACACCACTGGCTCCCCGTTTTCTACTGCATCCATTATAAGATACTTAAACTGACCCGTAAAGCCCTTTACACCGACATACCTTCCTACTTAGCCTCCTCGATCTCCCTTCCTGCCCCAACTAGAGCCGTACGTCTCTCCACGGAAAGCGCCTAAACATTCCTCCAATCTCTCGGACAAAGCTAGAAAAAACAAGACATTCAACCTTTTTCTTTGCCTTGCCAATTCTATGGCATGCGCTCTCACCAAACGTATGCACTGAATCTTCCTTCAGTACTTTCAAAGCGGGCCTAAAAACCCATCTATTTACACTAGCTTTCAGAAACAGGTGAGGGGTATGATTTGATGGTCGGGCTGGCAATGGGGGGGAGGGGGAGTCGCCTGCACATACCAATTACTTTCCTGTCTTTTCTCTCATAACAGTAGTGTCGTTTTTCTTTCCCTGTTTTAAATTTGTATACGAGTTGTCTTTTGATTGTGAACCATCTCATTGGAAACCCGAGAGACGGTATAGTAAACAAAAAATAAACCATAAACCATACACCGCAAAATACGAGGAGGAAGGAAATAAGCAGAAAAAAAGGCATAAGCGTTCATCGCCCTGATGGATGAACAGTTTGACCATCATCTCAAGCTCCTCTAACCTGAAGACAGGTAGAAACTCCCAGCTTCTTAACATCCAGAAAGGATCTCAATTGTTCTGGAATAAAGAAAATGGCCGATATTCAAAGGCATTAACATGGTTAGCAGACCCGCTAACCATGTTAATCCCCTTTTCCGGGATATTCAGCGGCACTAACACGGTTAGTGCCGCTGAATATCTGTGGGTACTGTCACTGCATGCCCCTGTGCTAACTGGTTAGCACCGGGGCCTTCCGGAGGCAGAGTGAGACAGCACCTGGCTGTAACTGGGCAATGGCGATACTGAGTCACTGCCTGCTTATCACAAAGGTCGGCCTAACTTTCGCTGCTCAATATCACTGCTGCCTGCTTAGCTTCATTGCTATCCAGGCAACCCAGATATTCAATGCAAGGACCTGGATAAGGCCCCGGCCTTGACTATCCGTGACTAATGTTCAGCGGCAGCAGCTAGCCGCCATCGCTGAATATCGGGCCCATGGTATTTTACCCCTGCTAACCAGATAACTGACACTGACTAGTGCCAGCCACTGTGCTTCAGTGCTATTATCACAGACTACCCAGCTTATCCCGATAGCAGCAGTTTTCAGCTTTGCTATCCAGATAACTGTCTGCATAATCAGGACAGCAAAATAGTTGTCATAAGTTACATGACTGCTATCCAGATAGCAACTCTGAATATCACTGTTGTCTGCATACCAGTGGTGGGCGATGCCATACCCGAATATTCAGTGCTGGTATCCAGATAGAAGCTGGCACCAATTATCTGGGTGTAACTTTAAACACTGTGACCAATGTTTAAAAGAAACATTGACTGCAAAGTTTAAAAATTGACCTGATGGTCCACAGAATTGTAGCCTCACGGAGTGGTTAAGCCATGGTGCTTTCTTCCACTTATACCAGTAGGTTTGGTTTACCTGGCGTCTGAATCTAGACTGCAGGTTTAGCTACTCATCTTTCCAAATCTAAGCTCAAGGCGCATTACAGCCAGGGACAGAAATGGCCTTTCCGTGCTCAGTGTTTTGAATGGAACAGGAGATGCTCTGGATAGGGGTATAAGAGAACTAAATCCAAGCTGGAGAAACATCATGGTATTTCCATTCATTCACAACAAAGTTTACGTATTTATTGATGAAACAGACACCACTTTCCGCATTACAGATATCGGGTTACATAGGGATGATGACACCATTTGGCTGTATCTGTTTCTTTGTATGTTTATGTTGTAAGCTCTGTTCATAAGCAGCCTTGTGATAGTCACCTAGGCAGATTTTAGATAGGATATGGAAAGGGGAAGTTAGATGTTCAGGCTAGTACGTGAAAAATTCCCATCGTTTTTAACAAGAGGCACTGACAAAATACAGAACCTCTTATAAAACAGGTGCAGGACTGCATTTTGATGCACATAGGTATACAAAATATGTTTCTGCTCTCCACATGTGCACAGGAGCAGCTGTTTAAAATTGCTACTTCCTGAACTAAATACACATGGATCCCTCCCGGATGATCACCCTACCTCAACATTGATCCCTCCTCAGACCCTGCCAGTCCTTCCCCCAAGGTATCCTATTCCCCCTAAACCTCCCCCTAAGTCAACAGATGCCCCCAGACATCTGATCCCCCTACCCAGCCTAAACATAGAAACATGATCTTCTATGTTAGTCCCGTGCTTTCTTGAATTCAGATACAGTCCTTCTCTACTACCTCTAATGGGAGACTATTCCATGCATCTACCACTCTTTCCATAAAGAAATATTTCTGCATATTACTCCTGAGTCTATCCCCTTTCACCTTCATCCTATGCCCCTCATTGCAGAGTTCTCTTTCAATTGAAAGATGCTGTCCCCCCACCTCCATCATGAAGACCTATCTACCCAATACCATCCAAACCCCTCCAACCCCTAATCTCTTGCTTGGTTCTTACCAGGGTCTCTGGTTTCTAGTGGGAGCAGCGTGATTCCCTCTCGCTCCTGGGCTTCCAGCTCTTAGTTCCCAATTGGTCATCATGACCTCCAGCAGTAATGTTGCCCTTATTTAGCAGCCTTACCTCAAGCGGTAATACTGCAAGATTACCTGTAAAGGTCAAGGCAGCCATTTTGGTACCCAGAGCAGAAGGAACTCCGGTAATGCCCAGAGAAGGAATCGGGGGTGGGAGCTGAAGGGTCTTGCAAGGGGGGGTGTTTTTATTGTTGTGGGAGAGTCAAGTGGGGGAATCTTCATATTGAGGGGGAGGAGTCAAGTGGGGAGATCAGATGGATAGCGGGGGCATCTATTCACTTGGGGAGTTTGGGGGGAAGAAGGCCTTGGGAGTGATCTGAAGGGTCAGGGAGGAAAGACCTTGACTTTTCAGGCAGGCATTGATTCATGGCTGAGGGCAGGTGTAAATGCTGTCTAAACCTTTTAACATCAATGTGGATTCTCTTTGTCAAATGATCCTGCCCAAACCACTCCTTCCCTCCATACCTCCTGCCATAGTAAACATGGTGTGCATCACCACATGTAAAGAGTTTCTTTTTAAAATGGCATTTACATGTGTCTGCCTAACTACATCTATAAATGCTGCTATTTACACATGGGCAATGCTTTGAAAATAACCACCACCATCTTTTCTCCATCTAGATGCAGTACTAAAACTCTTGCTGCTTGCTTTATGTTGCAGATCTTTTAGCCACCAACCGTTCGAGTCTTTTCATTGGTCAT
Organism: Ichthyophis bannanicus; assembly: GCA_033557465.1. NCBI lineage: Eukaryota > Metazoa > Chordata > Amphibia > Gymnophiona > Ichthyophiidae > Ichthyophis > Ichthyophis bannanicus. The sequence continues at coordinate 52,602,999 of CM066046.1, forward strand.
CGGGGGTTTCTGGACTTCCGCTCCTTGTATGTGGATGAGTACCGTGACCGCCTTTTCATTGGGGGAAAAGATACCTTGTACTCTCTGCGGCTGGACCAGACCAACACAGATGCCAAGGAGGTAATGCTACAAACTTCCTTCCCTTATTGTGTATCAATGAACTTAGAAGATAAAACTTTGACATAAGAAGGACCAGGTTCAATTCATTTTGCTCACATTAATAAGCAGATGCTGAGGTAAAATGGGGGAAGGGGCTGAACACTGCCCCCTGCCTTTACAGGTAAAAGTGTTGGCATCGCATAGGGTTTCAGAATTGCCCCTGAGAACATGTGTGCTTACATCAGGGCTTCCCAAACTTTTTTTTGGTGTGACTCCATTCTAGCTGAGGAAAATTCACACCACCCCAGATACTAATAAAATAAAATGATCACTCAAACAACATAAATATAAACATATAAATATGTAAATCTGTGCTTCTTAAAGTAATCTGATGTACCAAACATGCCTGGCACATATGGGCTTCAAAGTACTGGCACAGCTTCTTGAACATTTGCAATATGGGTACTGAGCATCTGGGGGCCGTGTGTATGTGTGTGGGAGCTAAGCGTCTGGGAGGTGATGTGAGTATGTGTGTATGTGTGTGGGAGCTAAGTGTCTGGGAGGTGATGTGAGTGTGTGTGTGTGTGTGTGAGCTAAGCGTCTGGGAGGTGATGTGAGTGTGTGTGTGTGTGTGTGTGTGTGTGAGCTAAGCGTCTGGGAGGTGATGTGAGTGTGTGTGTGTGTGTGTGTGAGCTAAGCGTCTGGGAGGTGATGTGAGTGTGTGTGTGTGTGTGTGTGTGAGCTAAGCGTCTGGGAGGTGATGTGAGTGTGTGTGTGTGTGTGTGAGCTAAGAGTCTGGGAGGTGATGTGAGTGTGTGTGTGAGCTAAGAGTCTGGGAGGTGATGTGAGTGTGTGTGTGTGTGAGCTAAGCGTCTGGGAGGTGATGTGAGTGTGTGTGTGTGTGTGAGCTAAGCGTCTGGGAGGTGATGTGAGTGTGTGTGTGAGCTAAGCGTCTGGGAGGTGATGTGAGTGTGTGTGTGTGTGTGTGAGCTAAGCGTCTGGGAGGTGATGTGAGTATGTGTGTGTGTGGGAGCTAAGCGTCTGGGAGGTGATGTGAGTATGTGTGTGTGTGGGAGCTAAGCGTCTGGGAGGTGATGTGAGTATGTGTGTGTGTGGGAGCTAAGCGTCTGGGAGGTGATGTGAGTATGTGTGTGTGTGGGAGCTAAGTGTCTGGGAGGTGATGTGAGTATGTGTGTGTGTGCACGCTGTCACACCTCATCCGCCCCAGCCGTGACTGCTGGTATTGTTGGGCTATTATGAGGGTGGTAGTTGTGCCTTGCTTCTATATATAAATTACACAGAAGAACTTTCTTTTCTTTTAGGGTTTTATTCCCCGTCCCTTGAGGTTTCTTCTTTTTCAAACAACAGAAATTAACAGCTCACTTGGCTTCAAACAAAAGATAACTATGTAACAAAAGTAGCTTCCTTCAGCTGATAACTTTAAACCAAAAGTAAATAATAAACAGCCTAACTGACTGCTTGGCTTGGAGAGAGGGAGAGAGTTGCAGCTCTGCCACTTGTATACTGGAATTTAAGGTTACACAAATCACATTTACCTTAATGATATCTCTGGCTCTATCACAGAGAAAGAACAGTCCATCAATTCTGTATTTGTTAATACTTCAGAATTCTCATATTCCATTATTTCCTGCTCATTGGTATCTCCACTATCCACTTCCAACGTGGAATAAAAATATGGAAGGCTTGCCTCGTCAGTCAAGAAGTTTCTCTTCCTGTGAGCAGCACTGCTTCTCTGGGGAGTATCACCAAACTCTGAGTGATGTCTTTCAGAGCCCTGCCCCCGCTGGTGCCTCAATGCATAGCTCAGGTCCTTGTTTGACCTGCTAGCTGGGTAATTTTGATAGGGTCCCTGCCGGGTCTGCCCTAGCTTTCCAGGCCCAACTGTGCCTGATTGCAACCGGTGTAACGGTGTTTCCCTAGAAGCTGGGAACTCACCGTGAGAAGGGATTTCTTCAGCTTTTCTAAGTAAGTGAAGCCCTCTTCTTTTAACACTTCTATAATCAGGAGAAAAGCTATTATTAGCCTCTGAATATCTGGGCTTTATATGGCTATTTCTAAGCCTCCAGGGCCCTTCCCTTTCAAATGGCAAATAGCCCTTGTATCTACTCTTTGCCCCTGTACCTGCTGTTGCAGTCTTCCTGTATTCTTCTTGCTTTCCAAACACATTCACGCTGTCAGGGTGTTGCCTTCTCCCAGAACCACACAGGTCTCTGGACTCTTTCCAACATTCACACCGGCTCCCCTGTTACCTTTCAGCTCGTGACCTCTGCTGCTTTAATTCCTCTCTCAGGGATTTTCTCCTCGGCTCATCTCTCCAGGATTCCCTCCTTGACTCCTTTCTCCAGGATTCCCTCCTTGGCTCCTCTCTCCAGGATTCCCTCAGCTCATCTCTAAATGTTTGGTAGTCTGTTTTATCTGTGTATTTCCTGACTCCACCTTCCCTCAGGTGCACTCTATTAGGTAAAGCAGACTCCCTTGCTTTGCTCTCTGGGTGTGTCTTTCTGGGCTCTGTGCACGTGTGCTTAGGTTGTCCTTGGCAACCAATAAACATTCTCCTGTTTATTCTGTCACTTTCACCGTGATCATTCACACTGCTCTGCACCTTCTCAGGCTGCCCTATGTCCACCCTGTGACAACGCACATATGCACGGTGATCAAGTGTTTGGGAGCAGCGTGTCTGTGCAGATGTGAGGACTAAGTGACTAGAGACAGCATGTGTATGTCTGAAGCTGGAGAAAGCTAGTGGGCTTTGAGGTCTCTTCCCAGGATTTTGCCCAGCGATATCTATCACCAGTCCTGGCAGATGTACATTTCAAAAGCACACATATTCCAACCACTAAATAGAAAATACAATTATTTTTTTCTACCTTGTTTTCTGTCTATTTTATTTTTCTAATCGTGTGACTCTGGTTTCTGCTTTCCTCCTTTTTCTCTTAATACTTGTTTCCAGGGTCACCTGTCTATTTGCAATTTCTTCTTTCTCCTCCTGTCTTCAGTGTAACAGATTGATGTAGGTGATGACGTGATCTCTTCTTTTCCGTTTTCTTTCTTCTCCTTTTACTATTTATTTTTCATCTCCTGCTATTTATTGCATTTACCCACAGTTTTCCATCACTTTCCCTCATCCAGCCCTCCCTTTTCCCATCTTTCTCTCCTTCCCAAGCCTCTTATTACTCAGTCTTTCACTAACTCTCCCCCTCTCTCCAACCTTCTCTGTCCAGCATCTTCACTTTTTCCTCTCTAACCTTCCGCATCCAGATCTCTCTCCTCGCTATCCCATATTTAGTAACTACTTTCTGTCTCCCTAGCCCTGTCCTCATGTCCAGCATCTCTTCTCCCTGGGCCACCCCCCCCCCCCCCATTCCCAGTATCTCTTGTCCCCCTAGCCCCACCCTTAATTTTCAGTCTCACCAGCATTGCATCTCAATGTCTAGCATCTCTTCTCTTTCGCCTCCCCAGTAATCCCCCAATGTCAAACATCCCGTCTATCTCTTCCTTCCCTATCCAGCATTTCCTCTATTTCCAGTTCCCCCTCATAACTGTTATCTCATCTGTTTCCCTACTTGCCCCCTAAAGTATCATTTTCTCTGTATCTCACCAGTCATTTTCCCACCCATGTCCAGCATCTCCTGTCTCCCTGCCCAGTACCCCCATATGTCAAGAGTCTCCTGTCTATCTTCTTCCCTCCCCAGTCCAGCATTTCCTCTGTCTCCCTCGTTTCCCTTCTTCCATGTCCAGCATCTCCTGTCTCCCTCGTTTCCCTTCTTCCATGTCCAGCATATCCTCTGTCTCCCTCGTTTCCCTTCTTCCATGTCCAGCATTTCCTCTGTCTCCCTCGTTTCCCTTCTTTCATGTCCAGCATTTCCTCTGACTCCCTCGTTTCCCTTCTTTCATGTCCAGCATTTCCTCTGTCTCCCTCGTTTCCCTTCTTCCATGTCCAGCATCTCCTGTCTCCCTCGTTTCCCTTCTTCCATGTCCAGCATTTCCTCTGTCTCCCTCGTTTCCCTTCTTCCATGTCCAGCATTTCCTCTATCTCCCTCGTTTCCCTTCTTCCATGTCCAGCATCTCCTGTCTCCCTCGTTTCCCTTCTTCCATGTCCAGCATCTCCTGTCTCCCTCGTTCCCTTCTTCCATGTCCAGCATATCCTCTGTCTCCCTCGTTTCCCTTCTTCCATGTCCAGCATTTCCTCTGTCTCCCTCGTTTCCCTTCTTCCATGTCTAGCATTTCCTCTGTCTCCCTCGTTTCCCTTCTTTCATGTCCAGCATTTCCTCTGTCTCTCTCGTTTCCCTTCTTTCATGTCCAGCATTTCCTCTGTCTCTCTCGTTTCCCTTCTTCCATGTCCAGCATATCCTCTGTCTCCCTGGCCTGCGCCACCCCCACGTCAGGCATCTCCCTGCCATACAACCTGTTCTATCCCACATCATGTCCAGCGTCCTCCTCATTTTCCCTTCCCTGTGGTCTAGCATCCATCCTTCCTTCCCCCTCCTCGTTGATCTAACATCTTCCCTCAGTCCTGCACCATCTCATAGACAAATATTAAATTGAAACCCCAAGAAGTCAGGCTCTGCATGCATCGCAACACCAGAGAAATAAACGAATGCAGCTCCCTCTACACTTTGAAAAATATAAAGATGGCACATATCAAATCCAAAAGCTGAAAATAAGTTCTTTACTTTTGCGGCTGGCTATTTTAATATTTCTAATTGCTTTGGTCCCAGTATCCGGTTTATGCGTCCTCTGTCTTCTCTTAACTGCATTTTCCAGAGTCTGCAGTCCATCTGCCATTTCTCTCCCCTCCTGTCTTCTTCACTTGCTCTCCTACATCCATCTTTGGACACTGATCTTTTCCTTTCAGCTTTCTTCCATTTATAATTTCTCACTCTGTCCACTCAGATTTCACTCCTCTTCCTCCTTACCCTCCAGTCCCTAATTTCTCACTTTTTCTGCATCCATCATAGCTCTCCAACCCTCATCCCCAGGACCGTACCTAGCCCTGTGCGAGCAGTGCAGCCACACAGGTCGCAAAGGCTTAGGGGGCGCATTTCAGCTGTCTGCCGCCACCACTTTTTCTTCTCTCAGTGGTGGCAGGCAATGGCAGACAGCTGAAATGTGCCTCTTAAGCCTTCTTGCGGCACGCTAAGCAGATCTGTCCCTCCCTGCTCTAACACGGTATCAGAGTAGGAAGGGATAGATCTGCTTAGCGCGCTGGCGACTTGCACATCGGACGCACCTCTTCTCTCCTGCCCCCATCCGGAAAGTGGCTAGATGGAGGTGTGGGGGAAGGAGGTGCGCGCCTGATGTGCAAGTTGCACAGGGTGCGATTCACACTTGGTATGGCCCTGCTCATCCTATCTTGTCATTCTCCACCTCTCTTTCCACAATCTCTTATTTCCTAGTCTTTCCCCTTCTGTCTCTCTCCCTCACTCTCCCTATTCCTCCACATCTAGCATCTCTCTAGCTTCAGCATCTCTATGTCCTTTGGCCCTTCCTCCCTGCATCTGGCATCACTCCTCTGTCTCCCTATGTCTCCCCTGATGTGTCTCCTTATATCCCTCCCTATGTCCGGCATCACCACTGTCACCCAATGTCTCCACCCCCCTCCCCCCACCACCACCATCCAGCATCATCATTCTGTCATCCAGTGTCTCCCTCCACTCCCATATTGCGGATTTCCCATTTCTCTTTCTTCTCCTTGCACTGCATTGATCCACCAACCCTCCAACATGCGTACCAGACATTTATGTTCAATTCCAGCCCTTGTCCCCGCTGCCACTGGTGAAAATCAAAGATAGCACAAGCACGGGGCATTTCTGATGCAGGCACATGTGCACATCTAAGGCCTTACAAGCCATCCCTGTCCTACCCTCTTTGAGCCAGAAAGTGAATGAATAAATTACTCAAATGGCAGAACAAATAATGCCAGATCCAGCTATAGCTGGATCTGGCATTATTTGTTCTGCCATTTGAGTGATTTATTCATTCACTTTCTGGCTCAACTGTTGAATTACTCGCAAGTCTAAAGACCATATAAGATTGTCTACCCTCTTTGACACATCCTTGTTGCATCAGAGGCGATGGGACAGGAATGGTCAGCAGGGGCTTAGAGGTGCATGTGCCTCTGTTGGAAAGTCCCTGCGCCTATGCTGTCTTTGATTGCCACTGGCGGCGGTGGAGATGAGGGCTGGAATTGAAGTGAGGCAGCATCCTATGTTGACAGTGATTACCTTACTTTGTGCTGCCACTGCCCTGCCTGAACACCCGATAGGGTAATCGCCCCTCTCCCAAGCACAATATGCGATCATGACCCCAAATAAGGAATTTGTGACTCCATATGGGGTCACGACCCACAGTTTGGGAACCGCTGCATTAAAGGCATCTCCCAGCTGCCAGCCATATAAACTTGACTGCCTACAAGAGGTCACTTCTTTCTATATTTTTTGCTTTTTGCTGGGGAGTGGTAGGCAATGTGTCACTTCTCCTGCTTCCATCTGGGAGTATTCCAAGTCCCTCTCACTATTCCATGCTAAAGGAAAGTAGAGAATTAGCCTAGTAGCTAAAGAAGCAGCCTAGGAGCCAAAATGACCAGCATTCAACTTCCACGGTCATGCCTCTTTGCCTTGGGCAAGTCATTTAACCTTCCATTGCCGCAGGTCCATGCTTAGATTGTAAGCCCTCTGGGGACAGGGAAATACCTATGTACCTGAATGTATCTTACCTTGAACCTCTACTGAAAAGCCCTGAAATAAATACTAAATGCAATAAAATAAATAATTGACCCTGACACTTCTTCCTGGGAGCTAAAAGAAGCCACATCAGCTCCTTTGTACAACCTGGCTTTACAACCTCTCCATTTTGGCACTCTGCCATTCTTGGTAGATGTACACAGAGTGTTTTTTGAGGCAGTACACACCAGCACAGAATATCGGCACCTTTTCACGGCTTGCCTGCATTGCTTATGGTACCCAAGTGAAGCATTGTCCAGAGATGTCTTCCAAGGTGAATCCAAGGTGCTTTCATAGATTCGAGCAACAGCCACAGCTCTCTGATCCCCTATTTGCCTTCCAGCTGAACGTAGCTCATGAATAGCAGCAGCGGCAGCATGCCTCTGGGTCTGAGCGATGTAGTGTTGTCTGCCCCTGCCAGGAACATCCCCTTTAAAGGGAGTGGGCCATCAGGGACAGACAGAGCTCAAACCCTGTAGCCTATGCTGCTGCCGCTGCCGCTCTTTGCGAGCTCTAATGGAGCCAGAAAGCAGGCTGGCAGGGCAGCAGGAAGGGGTGGCCATGGCATTAACCCACGAGAGGGCTTGGGACCTGCATTTTGTGGGAGATAGCTCAGGAAAATCATTGGGGGCGGAGAAGAAAGTGACCAGAGAAGGATGTAAAGGAGGGGTGCAGAATTAAGAAGGAGAAGGTTTGAATGAGAAAGAGATGAGCTAAACAAGGATGGAGAAAAGATAAAGGATGGAGGGGAGAAATGGAGAAGATGTGATGCGATGCTGGAAAATAAGGGAGAGATAAATAGAGAAGAAAGCAGAGGAGGGAGGGATAGAGGAGAAAAAAGATGAGAGAAGGATGAGGGTGGAGGATGTGAGCAGTGTGCGGAAGTAGATGGGAGTAAGCTGTGTGTGTGAGAGAGGGGATGAGTCTGATAGCGAGAGGTGTGTGAGAAGGGACACGGACCAAATACTAAGGTACTGCAAAGAGAAGCAAAAATTAAAATAGAAATTATATGACATATAAGAAATAGAACCAGGGAAGGGGATGAGCAAGAGAAGAAGGGGCAGCAGGAAGGAAACATGGAAAAGAAAATCTGAGAGAGGGCAGGAAGAGAAGGTACAGAAATCAGAGGGGAGAGAAAATGTAGCAAAATGACAATGAATAAAGAAAAGGGAATAAAAGAAAATATGACCTAAAAATAAAAGAATAAAGAAAACATGAAAGCGTGTTCTGGAGCAGAGTTCAGGCAGAACATGGGTGGAGTCATGATTTATGCACTTGTTTTACAAAATCTATTTATTTAAAAGCAGGAATAAGTCAACATGCGTAGTCCCCATATACACGGGAAGGTACATTTCAGAAAGGCCGTTTATTCGGTTGCAGTGACGCCCAAGAGAAAAAGTCAGCATATATATGTCAGTGTAAGTCTGATGTAAAATCGACATATCTCTGCCCCTCACCGTGGATGTCCATTTCAAATCAAAGAAGGAAACACAGTAACGCACGGGGGCGGGTAGCCACGTAGAGTGGGAAGAGTCATTTTACAAAGATACACCTAGGAAAACTCAATGGCAGAAACCCAGCAACTTAAATGTTGGCACGGACACGTGTATCTTTGCCATTTTGCAGATCTAGAAATGTAGATGCCACTAATAAACTACCGAGGCCTCATTGTGCTTTGGAGTGAGAAGTAAACATTGGATGAAAAGGATTTTCCCCCTTAATCCCTCCTGTAAAGGGAGAGGCAAAGGGAGCGCTTTTCTCTCCCTGGTTTTGTCAGGGAGCAAGTGTAAATCCCGACTTGGACAATTTAATCTCACACATGCATCCTCTAGGAGTGGCCTAGTGGTTAGGACACAGTACCTCAGGCTGGAGAACCAGGGGTTTAAGTCCTGCCTGGGGACAGCAATCTCAGGCCAGAGGGACTGGGGCTTCTAGTCCTATAGGCACTCCTTGTGGCCTTGAGCAAGCCACCCTCCGTTGCCTCAGGTACACATAGATTGCAAGCCTTTTGGGAACAAGGGAATATATCCAGGACCTATTTGTAGTAATATAAACCACTTTGATTGAAGGATAAGGTGGTATAAAAAACTGGTTGAATAAACTGGGGATACTTATTTATTTATAGACGGTCGCCTTCTCAAACGTTCAAGGTGAGTTACATTCAGGAACAGTAGGCGGATACAATCTAACAGGCTGATGCAGAAATCCTTAGCACAGCATTTTTTTTGGAGATTTTCCCACGCTAGACTCATTCTCCAATGCAGAAAGCAAGCTAATGCCGGAAAAATGCCAGAAATACAATCAATCTAAATTGCAGCACAGTGGGCATGCAAATTGCATGCAAATATTTACATACTTAATTGTGCCTGATGTAAAAAACTGCAGGTGTAAAGATTCATCCGGGAGCCAACCATCATCTGAGGTGAAGTTCCACATGTCACTTCAAATGATCCAGGCATTAGGGAAAGCCCCCGATGCTATCAGCACATTCTCAGGGGGCCAGTGCCCCCCTCCAGACACCAACCTCCCCCTGACAGAAACAAAAAGACACGGTGGCCCAGTGACCTTGCACTTCCACCCCCCCCCATCCTCCTTGAAACAGAGATCTGGTGACCCAGAAGCTCAGATCCCCCCCTCCCCAAAACACAGACCTGGTGGCCCAGCAGACCTGATCTCCACACAACCAAAACAATGATCTGGTGGTCCAGTGGCCCCAATTCCCCCCACCTACACTCCCGAAACAGGCCTGGTGATCTAGTGGCTTCAAACTCCTCTACCCCCCCCCCCCCCCCAAGTATCTTAAAATATTGCAAATGTGAGTGTTGCCCACATGCTCTGACGCCTGGCCCCGTGCAATGCATCTTGGGATACACCAGGTTTGATCAAACTGCCATATAAGAACATAAGATATTCCATACTGGGTTAGACCAAGGTCCATCAAGCCCAGTATCCTGTTTCCAACAGTGGCCAATCTAGGTCACAAGTACCTAGCAGTTTCCTCAAAAGACACAGGTTCCATAATGCTTGTATTGGGTCAAGCATTGATATCCTGGGTCCCTTTTTAATAATGGTTTATGGATCTTTCCTCCAGGAACTTGTCCAGACCTTTTTTAAACCCAGCTACACTAACAGCCTTTACTACATCCTCTGGTAACAAATTCCAGAGTTTGATTACATGTTGAGTGAAAAAATATTTTCTCTTATTAGTCTTAAATAGATTACCCTGTAGCTTCATTGCATGTCCCCTAGTCTTTCTATATTCTAATGATGTAAACAATCGATCTACGTTTACCCGTTCCACTCCATTCATTAATTTATAGACCTCTATCATACTTCCCCTCAGCCGTCTCTTTTCCAGGTTGAAGAGCCCTAACCTTTGCAGCCTCTCCTCATAGGAGTAGCCTTCCATCCCCTTTACCATTTTGGTGGCTCTTCTCTGTGCCTTTTCTAATAACACTATATCCTTTTTAGGATACGACGACCAGAATAAGGCAAAAAATGGCAAAGTGACCTCATACCCTGTGTTGCATCCTAGAACAGCACTTTGTTTTGGTTGGGTGAATGGGGGGATCTGGGCCTCTGGGCCACCAGATTCTTTCATTTCTGTTGGGGATCGGAGTCTGGAGGGGGGCACCAGCCCCTTGACAGTGACCAATGACATTGGGGGCTTTCCCCAATGCCTGGATCATATGAGGTAAAGTGTCAAACTTCACCTCAGGTGACCCTGTTTGTCAGGAACAGCATGCCAAACCTGCGCCAACTTCTGTACGCATATGTTTGACTTGTTCTCCCACTTTAACGTTGACTTTTTGTGCACTGGCTAATTGCATATTGCATCCTAGTGCAAAGGTCAGCGTTAAACTCACGCTATGAAACCCTGCACTAGATCTTTAAGTACTGGGCTCTAGCATGGAGTTTGTGCATCAGCCTAAAATTTGTACCTGAGGCAATGGAGGCTTTAAGTGACTTGCCCAAGATCACAATGAGCTGCAATGAAATCCAAATCCTGGCTTCCCTCGTTCTAGCCCATGGCTTTAAGCATTAGGATACTCCTAATGCAGACTGCATAGGCCATGGGTTCTTTTTCTGCCATCATGTTTCTATGTTTCCTCCATATTAAAAATTACAAAAGTTAAATAACAGTAAAATTAAAACAATAAAACTAAACAATAATAAATAAACTTGACTGATACCAACCCCACACTAACATCCTCAAAAATATTATGCACAACTCATCACCCCTTCAAAATGACAACTGGTAAACAGATAGTTTTCATCTTCTGTCAAAATGACAGCAGTGAACCCTCCACCCACAGCCACTCAGGCAAGTGGTTCCATAGACTCAGGACCACCACTGAGAACACTCGCTTCCGAAAGCTAACCCTTTTCATATTTTTCATCGAAGAAAAAAAGGCCCATCAGCCTGCTACTAGAGCTCAACGAATGTCTGGGAACATACAATTCCAACTACTCCAAAAAATAAACAAAGGCTGAGAATTAGACAAAACCTTAAAAGCTACAGTCAACAACTTAAAATGAATGCATTTTCTTATCAGAAGCCAATGGAGGGCACGTTTTCTCAGCAAGGAATGTCCAATAAAACTTGCACAGCCATATTTTGGATAACCCTGCAACCTGTGGGTAGTCCTAGCAGGCAACCCAATATACAAGTTATTACAATCGTCCAGAGTACTCTCCACAATTGCCTTTATACTGTAGCGATCCATGGAGCAGATTCATCCAAATAAGGCTTCAACTGCTTAATCAACCCCAATTTATAAAATACCAATTACACTATTTTACTAATCTGTGGATACAAAGTACAGACCTCATTCAATAACACCCCTAAACCCTAACATCCTCCTTCGGGGGAATAACCACTCCCCCAATCTGTGACTTCTGTAACAAATCATCCAAATACACTTCCCCAAAACAGACCATTTCAGATTTCTCGGTATTCAATTTCAGGCTGTTGACATGCAACCAGTTTACCATCTGTTCTAGGCACTCATTCAACCATTTGAATGACCCGGTCGGGGGCATCCTCCAAACCTGCAACTGGATGTTATCCGCATACATAAAGGACCAACACATTCTAGTCCTGGATCAACTGACCCAAAGGCTGCAAAAAGGTATTAAACAAAAGGGGCGATAAAGAGAAGCCCTGTGAACCCCCCCCCCCCCCATGCCAACTCCTTTGGGGAGAACCAATTTGTCCCTATCCAAAGTGAAATATTTGATCTTTCAGAAATGAATCAAACCAGTGAAAACCTTTAGCCATCACACCCAAGTATTTACAGTGTACCAAGAGCAATTTGAGATCCGCCAAATCAAAAACAGCATTAAGATCCAGCGTAATAAGTAGAAGTGGGCAATTCTGATTCAGATGGGAATTCATCATATCCAATACAGCATTCAATAATACCTTCATTCCACAACCCACCTGAAATCCTGCCTGTCCAATATTAAATGCCCAAGTCTCCTCCAGATATGAACTGAGCTGGCAAACCACCTTTTTTCCACCAATTTAGCCAAAAAAGCCAAATTTGAAATCGGCTTATAACATCTGTCTGTCACATGATCCCCCGTGACTGTTTTCAAGATGGGGTCACCACTCTTCTTCAACCTCGAAGAATAAATGCCCGATGATAACGAAGCATTCCTCAGACCACACCTTCACGCCATCGTGTCACCCCAACATTCCTTCATCATAGCAGCTGGCATAGGATCAGAATGCCTTCGCTGATTTAAACAATTGCTGCCGCCCATCTGGAGATTTTTATTGAGACTCTACTAAAGAATCCATCCCAGCATGACACATTGAATCCTGCTCCTTTTCAGCCTGACATATTACTAACTCCTCCTCCTGACATGTCCCATCACCCAATGAATGACTCGTGCAACTGGGTGACTTTCGTAACAAAAAACTCTGCCAAATCCTCGGTAGCAAAACCTCCTGGCTGTTATGATTGCCCAACACTCCCTTCCCCTAACAACTGTTTAACAATCCCATACATCTCTTCGACCTCAGTAACCACCCTTCCAGTCATTATGGAAAATAAGATCTTTCTTTCAGCCTGCACCTTTTTAAATATTGATTGGCTTTCTGCTTCCAATTCTTTCTCTCTGTAGGGTCCAGGCTTCTGCCACACACGTTCTAGACAACGCACTTCTGCTTTCATCTGTCTCAGTTCACTGGTAAACCATTTATGACTCATACTATCATGAACTCATACCGCTCACACCAGTGCCACCACCGCAACCCAATCTGTCACCCATAATCCTCAGACGATGTGGCCTGTAAAGTCACAGCCTTCTGCTCTAACTCCGGCAGCTCAAATCACCTATGAATATGCTTAGCATCTGCAACCGTGTAAATGCCACTCACCAGGATATTTAGCAGCACTAACTTGGTTACTGCCACTGAATATCCCTGGTTTGTGTCGCTAATTGCCCTAATGCTAAGCGGTTAGCATTGGGGCATTCTGGGACACAGTGGGAGTGTCACCATGGGTTAATGAGGAAGTGGCGATATTCAACCGCTGCCCATTTAACCCTAACTGACTAAAGTTAGGACAGCTGAATGACTGTCCTAACATTAGCTGGTTTTGGATTCCGGCCAATGACTGAATATTGCCGCTCTCCGGATTGCAAAATCAGAATCCTGGCAACCCAGATATTCAATGTATGTGTCTCCTGTTTGTTCTTTGTTTAAGCATTATGGCATTATTCATCATGTTTAGGCTGATGATATTATGTTGTATATGCCTATTTCTATTTCTGTGGAGGCCAATTCCGTGCATCGCATGTCCAGGTCATCTGAACGTCCAAAATCTGGACAGCCCGGATATGCACTTGATTCTGCACCCGCGAGAGCAGAATCATGGCACAGGGTCTGGACGTCCCAGATGTGCCCTGATTCAGGCTTGCTGTATGTGCCCCTACTTCCCTGGCTAGCCCAGCCTAGGCTCCTGCATGGGTCTGTGGTGCCATGGTGCCCTGTTGCCATGGCACTGGGACGCCATGCAGGAGCCCCAATCGGCCGCAATTTTTTAAAGTTCTTCTTCCCCACTGCTCGACCCAAGAATATTAGGAACCACCTTGAAATGGTTCTCCTCCTACATAACGAACAGAAAACCGCAGGTCCAATACAACAGCGAAAAAGCTGAAGCCTTCACTCAAACTCAAGGCATACCGCAGGGTTCGGCACTCTCAGCACTACTTTTTAACATTTACATGCAACCCCTCAGTGGAATTTTCAGGAAGCATGGCATTAACTATCACATATACGCAGATGATATTATGCTATACACACAATTAGAGGCCGCAGACCCTAATTACACTCAGCTTGAAACCTGCATGGGAGAGATGTTGGGATGGCTAAAACAAAACAATATGTCGATCAACCACAAAAAGACTGAAGTAATGTTTATATCCAGTAAACCTGACTTCGAACCGCCTCCCACAATCACATTGTGCAACAACATTTACACCACTAAAAATGAAATCAAATATCTGGGAGTCACAATCGACAGCAAATTGAAGATGGAAAAACACCTCAGCAACACCAACAAGGCCATCTTTCACAAGCTTAGAGTACTACGACCCCTGCAGAATATACTCGATCCATGTGACTTCCGGTTGGTTGCGCAAGCTCTCATCATGCCCCACCTAGACTACTGTAACGCCATCTTACAGGGTCTACCAAAGAAAACGACCAATATATTACAGTTGGCACAAAACGTGGCGGCAAGGATCATCATGCGCTCAAGCATCACTGAGCATATCACACCTGTATTGATTAAGCTGCACTGGCTACCAATCGTTGCCAGAATTCAATACAAAACATTGGTAACTACGTTCAAACTAATACATAACCTAGCCCCATCGTTCCTCTCCACCCTTATCTCCACGCAACCAACCACCAGAAACAGGAGAACTATCAACTCAGACACACTACAAGTTCCAAACCGCATCAGACATGTAAAAGTCAGTACTAGCCGCAGAGCGTTCTCCTTCTCTGCCCCCACCTTATGGAACCACCTACCACAGGAGCTCAGAGCAATTAAAGACATAACTGACTTCAGGAAGAAATTGAAAACGCATCTGTTCAATTCTCACTACAATCAGATGTAAATTCAGGAGGATAAAAGAGGAAGTGAATGGCTGTATGTAAATATGTAAATTGGCGTTAATTTATGTTTGTACGTTTAGGTCTATATTCAGACCCCACTATGTGTGCTGTGTATTACCTCTATACTTTTTATCTATGCCCCAACATTTCGTCTTGATTTATGACAACTCCCAATGATATAATCAAACCGCTTCTGATCGCTGGAAGTAGCGGTATATAAGTGATTGCTAAATAAATAAATAAATAAGATCGGGTCTTCCGAGGCTGGAATTGGGCTGCAGGGAACCCCCTGCCCTGCTCACCTCTTCGTGGGGGTCCGGGCTGTATGTCCATTGACGTCAGGGGGGCTTATTCCACCTCCAAGGTGGAATACATCCCCCGTCTAAATCACCAAGCCCACACGTACAGAACCATCACCGGAATCAGCCCTGTATATCCAGGGTCAGGGTCCTGCCTCCACTTTGCCCTGTCTCCTCCCCCGGTCCGACCCCTCCCTCCTCTGTCCAGAGCTCCCCATACATCTCCGCTGTACGTGCAGGGAGCTTTGGCTTGGGATTGGCCCCAGGCATTTAGCAGGGGATATATGTCCAGGTCAGACGTATATCCCCACTAAACGCAATGCAGAATGACCCCAATAGGCTGTGAGTCATTGCCTATTGTTGACTGTATTTGTGCTGTTGTGCATTGGTTTCTGGAACATGGGTTAAAAGTTAATTATAAGAAAATCAAAGTCTTGTTTGTGACATGTGACAAATCATTTGTTCTACTTCAGTCAGTTGTGCTAAATAATCATAAGGTAGTAGTGAGTAATGACGTGGTGAACTTAGGTATCACGCTAAATCGAACTTCGAGTATGCATGTGCCTATAAGGAAGATCGTGCAGCACTCGTTTTTCTAAACGAGACTCTTAAAGCATCTTCGTCCATTTTTCTCTGATTATGATCTTCATACTGTATTTCGGGATATTTTGTTTCCAATTCTGGATTATGCTAACATTGTATTGGTAGGTCTTCCTGATTCAAATATGCAGGCATGTCACTTAGTACAGAATGCAGCCGCTTGGGTTTTGTTACGTAGAACTTGTTACTTATTTATTTAGACATACTTGTATACCACCTTATCCTACAATCAAAGTGGTTGCATCACATCACAATTGGGTTACATTTAACATGTGGGTGCTTTACAACATTTAACATGAGGGTATTTAACAACATTAAGACAACACAATTTGAGGGTTATATTTATCATGAAGGAGTCGTGAGTCTAGCTGGGTTGGTTAAGTATTGAGTTTGCAGTGGAGTTTACGTTGCAATCCCTCTCGGGTGAGGAGCTGTTGTGTATCTGGTGGGGACTGTTGTCTATCTGCTCATAGGTTTCTGTGAAGAGCAGGGTTTTAAGGGCCTTGCGGAAGTCTGTGATGTCCTCTAATTCCCTTAGGCTCGTTGGGAGGGAGTTACATAGTGTGGATGCCATTAGTGATGGAGCTCTTCTTGACGTGTTTTGTTTAGTCTTGTGATATCCTGAAGGTGTGCTGATCATGTTGTCGTAATTGTTCCTTCTTGGTCTATTACTGATGTTCCTTGTTACAATTTCTTGTAGTACTTCTGCTGAAAGATGGTGGATGATTTTGAAGATGATCAAGATTATTTTAAATTTTGCTCTGGCTACCATTGGGAGCCAGTGTAGTTTCTGTAAGATAGGGGTGATGTGTTCTGATCTTGGGGTGTCAGTGATGGTGCATGCTGTAGTGTTTTGCACCATTTGGAGTGGGTGTAAGGTCTGCTGGGGGAGGCCTTGATATAAAGAATTTCCGTAATCAAGCAGTGGTGTGATGAGTGCTTGGCATACTGTGCGGAAGTGGTCCTGGCGGAGTAGTGGTTTTATCTTTCTTATGATCCTCAAACATTGATAGGCCTTGTTTGCGGTTTTGGCGATATGAGATTTCATGTTCAGAGTTCTGTCCATTGTGATGCCCAAGTACCTAACTTCATCTTTGACTATTATAAGTTTGTTTAGAATGCTGATATTCTGTGGTGGAATGAAGCTAGGGTTCCTGGTGACGAACATTGCCGCAATTTTATCGTAGTTGACCGTCAGGTTATTGTCTGCAAGCCAGATATTCATGTCTTCAAGGAATTCAGTCATTGTTGTGGTGTTAAGTGCTAGTAGATTGATTGGAGCATACACCATGATGTCGTCAGCATATATGTGATAGTGGAGTTTGTTGTCGTTTGATGACGTTGCATATGGGTTGGATGTAAATATTGAAGAGCACTGACAGGGCAGATCCCTGAGGTATTCCTTGCGTTGCGGGGAACTGCAATGATTTCTTTTGGATGCATTTGACTTGCTGTGTTCAATTTTCCAGGTACGATGTGAACCATTTCAGAGTGTTCTTGCATAATCCTATCTGTTGCAGGCGCTGTAGTAGTCTAGTGTGGGACACTGTGTCAAAGGCTGCCAAAATGTCTATGAATACTAGCAGGAATCCATTCTTTATATTATCTATACCTCTTATGAGGTTGTCAAAGAATGATGTGAGTAGCGTTTCCACACCGTGCCAGGGTTTAAATCCATGCTGATAAATGTCCAGCGGGGCATTCATGTCAATGTGGTCCTGAAGTTATTTTTGCACTGTCTTTTCAACTATTTTCGCAAGGAATGGTAAACTGTAGATGGGACGGTATGATTTTGGTTCAGATGGGCTTAGGTTATTGCCTTTCAGTATTGGTTGTATCATGGCATGATCGAGGGACTGCAGCATGTATCCTTGTTGGAGTGAATCTTTAACAATTTTATGAATGTGCTGTGATAGCTGGCTTCTTGTGACTTTTATCCAAGCCACTGGGAAAGGGTCTGATGGTGAGGTTGTTGTGTTGAGTCCATGTATTATGTCCTCTACTTGATGTTCTGATGGTATGCTGAAATCCTTCCAGGTATGATGTTACTCTTTCATTTCATAGTCATCTATTTGTCTTGTGCTGGAGCATGTCTGGGTATGGATTTTCACTCTCATGTAGTCAGCAATTCCTGTGGGTCAAGATGATGGGTACATTGCTGTGTGGTATCCCTAGTGAGCTTTTGGACAATGCTGAATAGTTCTCTTGGTTTTTTGACAGACTTCATGATTAGATTGGTGTGGTGCTGTGGTTTGCGCTCATTTATCAGATTATTATATTCCAGTAGTTTAGCTCTATATAGAGTCAGGGAGTTATGCAATTTGTCGCGCCTCCATTTTCTCTTCAGTTTTCGGAGAGTGTGCTTTACATCTCTGATATCATTTGAGTACCATGGGGCGTTGAGTCTCCTACGTGCTTGTACCTTTATGCTCGCAAGGGCTGATGCTGCATTAGATATTATGGAGTTCCATTTCTCTATGCTTAGGTCCAGGGTGTCGCATTCTTGCTGGAGTTGTGGGATGATTTCATCTATGAATGAGTCTTTATTGAAGGCTCTATATCGTCTGGTGATACTCTCATCTTCTATGTGTTGGGTGGAATTGTTTAGGGCCAGTGTGAATTCTATCACGTAATGATCTGACCAAGGGACTGGTGTGATTGCTGGTGTTGTGGTTTTGCCCTGTTCCACCAAGTGCATTGGAATGAAGACCATATCCAGTACTGTACCATGCTGGTTCGTTGGGGCGTTGATTGTTTGGCTATATTTTAATGACTCCATGGCTTTTAAGAATGTTGCAGCTTCTTTGGTGGGCGCAGAGGTCAGGTTTTAGTCTCCTAGTACAATGAGGGGTTTATGTTTTGTGTTATGTGCACATATTGCTTCAAGTACCGTGGAGAGATGTTCAGTTGTGGCTCCAGGAAGCCTGTAGGTGAGGGAGAAGCTTAAATACTTGTTAGCTATGGTGATTGTGTTGGATTCAGTTGTATTAGTGCTGGAGATTGTTTTAAATCTGTATTCCTTTCTGGCCAGTATTAGCACCCCTCCTCCTCTCTTATGTTCTCTGATGCAGTTGAAGGCAGAGTAGTCTGAAGGGGTTACTTGGTTTAATATTACCTAAGTCAGAGTCATCCAACCAAGTCTTGGTGATGCAGATTATATCCAGTTTTTTTATTGCGGATGAGGTCTAGGATAGTTTTTGGTTTATTCCTAATTGATCTCGCGTTTATTAAGGCACACTTAATTTTATCTGTTAAGATTGGGTTGGTATGTACCTTGTTTGTGGGGTTATTGGGTGTAGTATGTGCAGCATTATGCGGTCTGTGAGCTGTAGGCTTAGTATGCTTGTGCTCTTTATGGCTGGAGGAGCCTGGTGCCCATGCAGTTTGGTTGGTATATAGGTGGGGCAAGGGGAATTGCTGATTGGGTCCGATGCCCTGTGAGCAGGTTATGAATACGTGGAGGAATGTAAAATAGGCAATTAGGTAGTAAGGAGTGGAGTGCATTTTTGTGAATTACTGATGTGGGATCTGCTTGAATTCTGTCAAGGTAGGGTTAGGTGTTTGCTCCTTATCTTGTATCTTTAACTTGCCTGTTTTCTTTGGTCAGTATCTCCTCCCTCCATGAGACTCAAGTCTGATGATAAGTCCTGTTAGCTGTGCAATATGTCATTATACAAGTAGTGAGGTAGTAAACACGCATACAATCAACGGATTAGGGTAGTAATGGAGTTAAAAGACTAAGGGGTATGTTTACTAAACCGGGCTAACGGTTAACCCGGGCTATCTGCCACGAGGTCCCATATTATTCAATGGGACCTAGTTGCACACAGCCCGGGTTAACCGTTAGCCCGGTTTAGTAAACATACCCCTAAGGGGCTTGTTTACAAAGCCGCGGTAGTGGGTCGCGATCGCGATCGCAGCCGCGGCCCCATTGAAATCAATGGGGCCGCGGCTCCGATTACGATCGCAAACCGCTACCGCGGCTTTGTAAACAAGCCCCTAAGTAGCACATGTTATCTACAGTGGCTAAGCAGTATTTGTTAACTACAGCATGTGTTATATAGCCATATTATTCCCTGTTTGCAAGAGCTACATTGGCTGCCTATCTGCCAGCGCATTTATTGTAAAGTGTATACCTCATATGTGATTATGAAAATCCATTTAGGTCTTTCAGTGGCATGCCTTACTAGTTTGCTACACCCTTTTCTTCCAAACAGACAATTCGTACTGGTATGCAGAGTTCATTAGTTGTACCTTCATCTTCTAGTTGTTTATGTACGACCTATGTTCGTGCTTTCAAATATTCCAAGATTATGGAACTGTTTATCTGACCACTTGCGGTCCCGTTATGATTTAATGAGTTTTCAGAAATTGCTTGAAAATTGATATGTTTTCTTGTTATGATTTTATTGTGCATGTTTTTTTAACACCTTGGACTATGCAAGTAGGCAGTATATAAATATTTTTAAAGAAATAAAATTAAAGCGGCTACAACCAGCTGCTTTAAATGTGTTGGCCGCTGCAACTGAAAATCCCCCCCTCCCCCCACCGTATGTTTAGTAGCAAAATTCAGCTGCTGAATATATAAGTTATACATACAAGTGCCGACACGCAAATAACTGGAATAATTTTATCACTATAACTTACACATATAAAACTATTTCAGTACAACATTTATACATGTAACCTCCATTGAAAATCACCCCACTGTAATTTTCAAAATGGTTTAACTGCAGCTAATTAGAATGCTAATACTGAGGACCATCATGTGGACTTTTGATTAGGATTTCATGAATTGTTCATTTTTTGATGAGTTTTATGGACCTCTAATTAAGATTTTTGGAACTATTTATCATATGATATAATCTCAATTAAATAATGTATATGTTATTTCTTTGGTTCATTGTTTTTTTTTATTCCATCATAAAACAGAATTAACTTGGCAATCACACGGCTTTATCATAAACCAGGACATCGAGCTAGCATGCGCTGTCCAATCTTACTCAAGCCAGCCCTGGTGACCTGACACTGAGCTTTCAAGATGTTGACATGAATGTTCTTAAGATATATTTGCCCACAGTGGAAACCTAACATATGCAAATGTATCTCATACATATTATGTTTAGCCTGAAAATCGGACTGGCTATGGGGACACAAGGATAGGTTAAGGATGTTGCAAAGAGCATCCTAGTTCAGCATTTTGTGAGCATTTGTACCATTCGACTCCGTGAGGTGCTGGAAATGCTCTGATGGAGGGTCCTGAAGAGCTAGAGACACATACATTTACACATACATTTGTATTTATGCAGTATGTCTGTGAATATTTCACTTCATATATGGGTTCCTATGGGCGCAGGGCACGTGCAGCCACCAATCGTTGCTATGGTGTAACAGATCCGAATCTCAGGAAACAAAACTCAGCTACAGCCCTTGAAACACATTGAAATAAAGGATCTTTTCAAGAAGACAGATTTTCTTTTTGCCTACTTAAGAGATGCCCCCTAATCACAGATAACTGTCAACTCTCTCTTAGTATCAGTCCCCGTGGGACTTACTTTAAGATCTGTGACCAAATAACAGTGCTAGCAAAAGTCCTTTCCTGACTGAACCATATATTAAAGACCTGCTGACAGAGAAGTCAAGAGGGTGATCGGCCGCTTGGTTTGTCTCAGTAAGGCAAGCTTCCCTATCAAAGCTGTTGACTGAGAAATCTTAGGGTCATCATAAAAAATGGGAAATAACGGCAACTACGCTTGGTGTCAGGTGGGGGTGTGGGGGGGGGGGGGGAAGAACCATGCTGCATTTTTGAGCCAGTCTGCACACATGCAGTTCTGAAAGGAAAGGAAGAGACGAAAGCAATCCTTGCACAGAGCGCTGTTTTCTCCAGTGGTAGGCCCTGTGTAGCAAGATCCCATTCCTTCAAGCGACAGTCCTCTGAAATTCTTAAATATTGTAGTGCTATCAATTGACCCACATCCTAATCCTAGCTGTTTTTAAATACTGTAATACCAACTGACCCTTCCTATAAATCAAATCCTAATCCTTCTCAAATACTGTCCCTCTTGTTATAAGTTCAGCATTAATGCTTATAGGGAAGTCTGTTACAACATCATTTCCTAGTCTTCATGCATGTCCCGGTTCTCTGTGGGTAGCTGATGTAGAAGGACTTGTTGGATACTGCCATTAATCTCTCAGCTATACCTTAAAGCTTGAGTCTATCGATTAATGAAAACAGTATCTTCCTTCTTATGCTAGCCCAAGTGAAAAAGAGGAGGGACTGTTGGGCAGATGGAAATAGAGTTGCTTTGACAACCCTGTGACCATTGACCTTGCCGATGAACAATATGGAAATGACTGACTGAGGCCTGTCAGTAGGGATCTATTGTGTCATCACCTAGATTAAGGGCCAGACTTACTAAGCTTTTTCCCATGGACGCAAAATGGGGGAAAAAGCCTTAGTAAAGCAGCCCTTAAGTGAGGAGAGACAGAAGGTCTAATAACATGTTTATTCAGGAGCTAAGGCTTGCATTGTTGCAAAGATCAAGAGACGTACTGCAACATAGCAGGCAAATGTGCTATTAACTAAAACAGACTTGGTACCACCTCTACGCTGGAGTTAGTATTGATACTAAGGGGTATGTTTAGAAAGCAGCAGTAGCAGCCTCCGTGCAATATCGGAGCCATAGCCCCATTGAATGCAAAAAAAAAAAATATGCAATGTGTACTTTCAAGTCAGTGCTGAATCATAGCAACCCAGCAGCTCCTAGGTTTTCTTGGCTGTGTGACCAGACATAGATTGCGAGGCCAAGGCTAGTGGGAACCAAACCCTGAATTTTCAGTTACCAAGCCAGTGCTCTAACCACTAGGCTACTCCTCCAAGCTTAACATTATTGCCTTTCAAAGTCAGATATGCTGTCTCATGTATGTGTCATGCACAGAGGGAGGTTACTGAGGGAGGAAGTGACATCACCATCCTCAATGGCGGTCAGAATCATAAAGTTCACTAAAACCTTAGCAAACAAAGGCATATTATGAGGCAAGCTGCAGATTTTGACTTTGAAAACTGAAGGTAAGATCCTTCAAAAATCTCTGGATGGCCACAAACATGGATTGAAAACCTACTTCAGTGGATTGGGCTATGGGGGAGATAAGTTAAGGGCACAGTCACTCTCCTCAGAGGTAATGCAGGAGGGGTAGGAGCAACCCCTGTCTAGACAGGAACTCATCAAATAATTAGGCAATTTAATTTATTTATTTATTTATTTGGTTTACATTTGTAAGCCGCCACTTCCAGCGATCAGCAGCGGACCAATGGTGTAAAATACAAGGGAGTAAAGTATGGAATCAGAAATAAAGATACATTATGATTTGAGGGAGGGGTACACCACAATCACATAGAAATTACAAATATACATTTTGATCATCCAGGTTTGAGCAAAAAATAAATATACATTTGATTGATCAGATTATAAATATACATTTGACTGATCACAATAATTTACAATTTTATCACCCAGTTTGAGCAACCAGATAAAATTACAGGTTTATCAAGAACATAGATTACAGTTGTATAATACATTGGCAGATATGCACTCTTATTAAAATTGACATCTGATCTAATTTTGCCTCCTAAGCTTCAGGAGTTAGGCAACTTGTGTAAGGAGAGGGTGATGAAATTGTCTAGGTGATACCGTAATGTATTTGGAATAGATGGGTTTTAAGCTTTTTTCTGAAGTCCTGTATATTGTTGATTAGTCGTATCTCATAAGGTAGTTTGTTCCAAAGTATGGGTGCAGTGTACGTGTATGCCCAGTTGCTCGTTCCCTCTATAACATCTCTTATACTGCTGGGAACGCAGAGTGTATTCAGGTTAGTAGTCCTTCGGCATCTGTTGGGGGGCTGTGTGGTTATAAGGTTATCGAGGAATGATGTGGCTATCCTGTGAATGATTTTGTAAGTTGTTACCAGTATTTTGTATACTGCTCGTGCAGAGATTGGGAACCAGTGAAGCTCAATCAGTACTGGAGTAATGTGGACCCTCAGTTTCTTATTCAAAATGATCCTGGCTGATACATTTTGCGCCAATTGTAAGATGTTTGTGGGTTTTTTTGGTAGACCTTGCAAGATGGCATTACAGTAGTCAAAGTGAGGGATGATGAGCGCTTGAGCTACTGTTCTGAAGTCTGTTTGTTCGATTATGTTGCGTAGGGGTTGGAGGACTCTCAGCTTGTGAAAAATTGCTCTGTTGATCAGCCGGAGATGTTTGTCCATTTTTAGGTTAGCATCAATTTAAGAACTGAAAAAGAGTTAAAATGGATATTGTCCATTTAAAAGCCGCTTTGCCAGCCGCTGGATAAAAGTGTTTATTCCCCGCAGTCTGACCCCCGATCTGGCCTCCTAAGGCCAGGGTCGGGCTGCGGGGAATGTTCTCCAGCCCCGCCCCATCCGTGCCCTGGCATTGAAAAAATAACATGTGTGGGGAAGTTATTCCACCTCGAAGGTGGAATAACTTCCCCACACATGTCACCATCCCTGGACATACAGGGCTGGCGACCACCCGGACTCCGCCCCCGAGCCGCCCCTTCCCCACCCCCGTCTAACTTCCCCGCACATCCAGCAGGGAAGTTAAATGTGGCCAGAGAAGGCACAAATAACGGGCCCAGTCTGTTTACATCTTTTATAACCAGAAAGTTTTATCCTTTTAGAACATGACATCAGAAAAGCAAACAAATGAATCCTTATACACTTTCTCTTCTAATACAAACAACTTATGTTTTTCTTTTCACATGTACCATTGTCTCCCACCATGTAAGGATGACCCACTCAGGACTAGCGTGCAGTCCCTCTAAATCACTGACTGCCATTTCATATCTCAAACATCAAAGCTTCTCTGAAAAAGTCCCCCCTAAAGAAAACAGCAATACTTCACCACTAGTCATTGAATACCGTCGTGCTTCAGGGTTTTGCAATATCACCATGTTTACACAATACAATAAGATGGCCTGGCTCTCTTAAACGCCAAAGCCCGTGATTAAGGCTGAGTCTCTCTGTACTTAATACTCGCAATCCTCCGTACTTCCTTCCCTTGAATGCAGAGAAAAGGAGATCCTGTCATGGCACCAACTGTTTACCATGACAGGATCTTCTAGTAAGGAATGAAATGAAAATACATATACTCAGATAATTATATCAATAACCTAAGGCCTAAAGTGAGGGATTTACAGGAGACTGCTCAAGTTAGGAGGCCTGTGAATCTCTCACTTAAGGACTTCAGTACTGTTATTGGTATAATTCTCTCTGCATATGTGTTTTCATTTCATTCCTTACTTGAATTTAGAAAATTAGAGCCAAAGAGCTGAGGATGGATTTTGCTACTTGGTGAGCCTGGTCAGGATTAGCGCACACAAACACATAGAGCAAAGCAGTCTTTTGTTGATTTATTTTAAGAAGATACTCCTGATGACTTGCAGTCTCTTTGTGGAGGATATTGGTATAAAGCCTTCAACATCCATGGTTGCTAAGATGGTATTCTCTGAGAGAAGGTCAATAGAATGAAGTTTCCTCAAGAAGCCAGTGGTGTCACATAATGAGCTAGGAATGCTGGTGGCAGAAGGTCTAGGGATGGAGTTCATGTAGCCAGATCCTCCAACTGTGATGATGCTGATGGTGATGCTGGAAACAAGGAAGTGTCCCGGGTTCACTGGTTTGTATATTTTGAATAATAGGTAGAAAGTACCTGGTTGAAGTTCTTGGAATGTGTCCAGATAGATCTGCACCCTTCAATGGGGGATTCCTTCAGGAGGTTGCATAATTCCTCTGGTATTCTCCAGTAGATTGTAAGAGCAGGGTCATGTAAAGGACTGTGTTGGAGGTTTGCCTCTCTGCTTCTACTACTACTGGGGTTTCTAGTCCCACAGGTGCTCCTTGTGGTCTTGGGCAAGCCACTTAACCCTCCATAGCCCATGTTCCCTGTAAAATAGTTATCTCCAAGTTATAATGCCCTGTTCAATGTAATTTCAGTTTGTTCAATGTAAACCGCACTGATGCAGAATAGCGCGGTATATAAGAGAATGTCAATAAATAAATAATAAATAAATACTACTTATTAGCACACATACATCTAAGAGACAGTCCCTGCTATATATGGCTTACAATCTATTCAAGGCAGACAAACATTATAAATAAGAGAATTAGGGAATTTCATTATGGGAAAATGGTTAAAAACATGAATATGTGCATGAGTATAAGTTAAAAATTAAAAGCCATCTGAAAAAAGTTGGGCTCTTGGGCTGAATTTGAATAAGCCTGAAGAAGGGACATGAGAGGTCTATTCCAGGCTTATGGTGCAGCATGATGGAAAAGAATGGAGTCTGGAGTTGGTGGTGGAAAAGAAGGGTACAAGCAAGTGGAGTTCCTGAAGAGAGATAAGTGAAAAGAGGTTATAGAGAAGCTACGGGATAAATCCATTTGTAGGTGAAGAAGAGTAGCTTGAATGTGAACTCTTTACCCTCTGTTATACAGCATCCTAAGTCTTTGGAGGCTACAGACTTGCAGGTAGTCAAAGCGGAAGATATTACTTTGTTAGATATTTTAAAAGCGGTTACACAAACGAATTGTATGTTAACTGGTTTCATTGATCAAACTGTGAGGTTCTCGGAAAAGTCGGTCCAGAGGTTTCAGGACTATGACACTTCCTTTGTATCAGCGGCATCCAAGTTAGAGAAATGTTCTGCAGAACATGACTTCCTGCAAGCTACAGGCATTCCCTTTTTTAAGGACAGCTTGAGTCTGCATACTGAGATGGACGTACTGGAGAATCTCCATCATAGTAAAAATGTGCAATTCTTAAATTTTCCCGAGACTCATTTGTTATCTCCTGTTATTTTGCTTCAGAAGTAATTAAAAGAGGTTGGGCTTTAACAAACCAGAGTCTGTTTCTGTTTCTAATTTGTATTATTTATCCTCTTGGCCTTTGGTACTAGTGAAGGTGATGAGGCTCAAGTTGTGGTAGACTCTGGTCAGTTAGGCTTAACTGAGTTTCTTGAATCATCTATAGATGAAATTGCTTCAAGGGCTACTTTGGTTGTAACTTTTCATTAGCGTTGGATAAGGACCGAATTCTTAAGGCTTATTTTCCAAAGAAATCTGGATTGTTTTATGGCCAAAAGATTATGATTTTTCCTGACGTTTCTAAAGCTACTCAATTGAGGAGGAGAACTTTTGGCACTGGGAGCCTCCTTCTTAAGATTTCCCTGCAAATGTCAGGTTATCTATTAGGGAACTAAATACACTTTTGTGGATTTTGTTCACGAAGAGTTTCTGATGGGTAAAGAATGAGATTCCTCTTGCCCCTTAGGTCTAGTCACTTTATCTTTTATCTTTATCTTTATTCAACTATTACTTTTTTAGGGTTGGTATCATTCCTGGAGATTATATATACATTTTTCCCATGGGTAGTTTCTCCAAATGGGTTAATTTTGCGCATACCATGAAAGTCATAAACCTCACTTCTAAACCAGGGTATATGGAATATGATCTCAGTCTCTCAAATTTACTGCTAACGCTCGACATAGTACTTGCATCGTGCCAATGAGAGCTTCTTTCTGGAATTTGTACGATGTAACAGGTATGGCTAATTTGTCAAGATTATCAAAGTCTCTTTCTCTCCATGATGTGGACTATTGTATACATTTATGTGTTTTATTATTTTTACTCTTTATTAATTGGCCTTGTATTTTCTTGGTATTTGCTTTTCTAAAATGAGCAAAATCTAATAAAGAGAAAAGAAATCTGTATATGGGAATAGACAGGAATGAAATGAAATAATGTGAG
Source organism: Ichthyophis bannanicus (assembly GCA_033557465.1). NCBI lineage: Eukaryota > Metazoa > Chordata > Amphibia > Gymnophiona > Ichthyophiidae > Ichthyophis > Ichthyophis bannanicus. The sequence goes on from CM066046.1 coordinate 52,630,706, forward strand.
AAGAGGGGTGATGTGAATATAATGACACTGACTGAATATGGCATGGATTAAAGGGGAGAGAGATGGTTCAGTGGGAAACCTGTGAGGAGTAGATTGCAGTAGTTTCAGCAGGAGGTAATGTGAGCATGGAGAAGGGTTTTGGTGGTATGTTCAGAAATGAAGGGTTGGATTTTGGTGGTGTTATGGAGAAAGAAATAGCAAATCTTAGCAATGTGTTAGATATGGGTAGAGAAAGAAAGAGAGGAGTCAGATTTGACCCCAAGGAAACTGGGAGGATGTGTTTTCCAATCTGTTCATGACAACCACAATACCTCCTTTGTCAGCTTCTTTGATAACAATATCAGAATTGTGAATTTCATGTAGCTTAGGTTATAGGTCAAATGGTACTGTTTGTTGATTATCTCAGATTGGACATAACATTGAAAAGATTCTTTGTAAAAATTAAGTTCAGTGTCATGACCATCTGTTACTTGGAAGTTCCCTGTTTTGTGGTTCTGAGTATGTGATTGCGCGTTCATGTCTTCATACATATATAGCAGAATTAGCAGTGGTGGCTGGTTGGTACAAAAGTATTCCTTCAGTTGTAGATGGCAAAAGTAGGCTTCCAGATCACTGCAGAATTGTATCATCTGTGTAAATGTGCTGGGGCAGAAGGAGAGTTTACATGCACACATGATTGTGAGGATGAACCAGCTGAAAATGTTGGTACAATTTGGAATGTCTGTTGTGTTGCCCAACATGGCCCATAGCAGGAAGCTTCTTTTGAAGCAATAAGAACCATGAGTCATTTAGGAAGTGTCCACCAACTTCACACTGAAATAAGAGCATAAGAAATGCCATACTGGGTCAGACCACTATGGAATAGTTGCATTCTCCTCCTCCTCCTCCCCATTCCAGCAACTCCACCGAAGAGCAGACCTGAGCAGAGGCATCGGAACCACATCACCATGTAAGCATCCTCTAAATGTAACCCTTGATGTAATGTAATGTACACCATGAAGCCCCAGCCTGCCTGTAATGTAACCCCTGATGTGATGTAATGTACCCTTGTTGTAAATGGAATGTATGTATGTATTTATTTAAACTGTATGTGTAGTAAATGCGCAGTAGTACTAGTAGTAGTAATGGGAGACAGCCAACCTGGTTTTGCCCTAACTGGATTGTTACTCTGTGTGTATTTCCGTTGTCTTAATTAGACTGTAAGCTCTGATGAGCAGGGACTGTCACTCTTTATATGTCTGTACAGCGCTGCATATGAGGTAGCGCTTTATAAATGTTAAATAGTAGTAGTAGCTTCCCAAAAAGACACACAGGTATAGTTTTTGTCCATCCTTCTTGTCAGAAGCTCAAACTCCTTTAAGTTGGCCGAGGATCTGTCAGGTATTTGATACAAGCTTCCATGTCACTTCAATTTGCTGTCTTACTCAAGGAAATCCTTATGAAATAAGAAAAGTCTTGAAACGGTTCCACCCACCTCTTTGCAAGTGTTGCAGAGATTTTGTATTCTGTCTTAGAATATGTCACACTCTGCATCCTTCCCCTCTTTGCACTTTTGGTTAGCATTCCTTTGACTTTCAAGGGCATGAAGTGCTGTAGGGATGTGCAAAGGCAAGACAAATTTAGTTAGGTTTTCGGTTTTTTCACAAATTTTCTTCTGATTTCATGTATTTTTTCAGTTTCGCACATTCTTTTTAGTAACTCATTTTTAGTGCATGCTAAATTGATTTAAAATGCATTGATAAATTAAGGCATGCTGTCAATTAATGCACATTAAATCAACACAGTGCACGCATGACGTGGGATTTTAGAAGGGGTGTCTAGGAAGCATCTGGAACGACCAGAGCAGAACGTTCAAAAACCCTGGGGAGTGGCAGCAGTGAAGGGAGGCACGTACAAGTGTCTTCTGAAATCACTATGGCTCCCTTCTGAAAAATGAACCTCCCAGAAACTGAAGATGGCCCCACGTAAAAAGCAAGATTGGGTATGTGCACATGTGTAGGCCAATTTACAAATGTGGACATCCCCAAATTGCATGGCCTCAGAACCAGGTACTTGAACTTGCTGGCAGGGGTATTTCCAAAGGAGGGTGATTATGCTATGAGACTTGCATGTCCTGGCCTGCAGATGTGTGGCAGCAAGCCAATAATATATTTGGAGTATGTATTTATGTGCAAGTTTCTTCAGGCAGGAAATACTACTTGTGGCAATGAAAGTGCATTATCCACTTCTCCCTGGAAGAGTTACATCCACAAAACGAGAACTTTTGTTCACGTTATTCATGGTCAGGAGCAGGTATAGGCATGGATGGCTCAGCAACCAGGGCCAGACATGCTTGTGTTGTTCTGAAATTGCACCATGATGTGCATCTCCCTTTCTCCTACCAGGCCATGCCTCCACCAAGCCCCAGTGCTACATGGACATTCTCGTGCTGTGGATGTCTACATACCCGGCTTCTAAAATAGCTTTGTGCATCTAAGTGCCCATTTTCAGATGTCCATCTCATGAATAGGGCTTCTAAAATAACCCCCTACATTATTTTCAGGTGCCTTAACGAACTGAGTGCACACTAATCAATACAGACCCCTAAAATACTGGATCTTGCAATCTGGAGGACATTGTCCACCAAATTCATCGTAACCCTCCTCATTGTCGAGAGACAGTATATTATGTGCAAATAAACCATAACCATAAACTATATTTATTAATCGGCGGTTAAACTATGCATTTATTACAGAGGTTGTTTTGTTTGTTGGGTTTTTTTTTTGCATTGCTGCAGCTAGGAATGTCGATGGTTCTTTGAGTTTCTGAGGACCTATTGCTTTTCTTTGACTATGGCTATTCTGTTGCCCTTGGGAAGAACTATTAGACACCAGAACATCCTAATTCTATCCGATGTTGTGAGTTTCTTGTTTATCTTTTATGTTTGGAATACTGTTTTTCTCTTCTTCCCTCTTCTAATCTCAATCGCTATCTAATGCAACCATGCATCTTTCTTCATCTAGAGCAGCTCGGCACCACTCATGTTTCTTGGATTCCCACCTTAGGATCCATAGTTTTCTTTTACTGAAAAATGTGTGACTAAAAAGTCTCAGAAAGTTTTGCAATGGGAGCTGTGAAAATAATGGTGGACAGCCATGTCCATAAAACCATAATGGAGGTGATTTGATCACAGTAACATATAGCCTTTTCTTCTCTAAAATGTTAGATGCTTGCCCCAGTGCTTGGTATCAGTTCACTGTTTGTTTGACTAACCACTGACTGCCTTTGGTGTGGCTTTGCAGAAAACCATTTTAGAAGAGGGTAAGTCCACTGAAGTGAAGGTTCAGTTGGGGGTAAGACAAAGGGCATATGAGAGTGAAGGACTAATAATTTAGAATTATGTATTGGCCATGCTGCTACTTACAAAATCTTGCACATATATACATGTTGGAACTTGTAGATGTATCAACTGCAGCTGTCCGGTAACCGTACCTCTACCAGTAAAGAACATTGGGGGGGGGGGGGAGGGGGGGTAAGTGGATTCATGTTCTCTTAAAACAAGCTGTGAACTCTACTGCAGTTGGGATGGCTAACTGATAGATGCATATCCTATACTGTGCATGCAAGCACATTTCCCCCATCCCTCAGACATAGACGGGCCTAGATTTCCTGAAGGTTTATCCTGAAGAGTCTGAAGGATTAATAAACTGAGCTGCTGCTCTTAATCCAACACATGGAGACGAGGGAATCTGTGTTTTGCTTTCTCTCATGTTCTGTCTCCTATTGTCTTTCTTCCTCGTCTGTTTCTTAACATTTAGTTTGCCTCTTTTCTCTTGGCCTCTCTCTCTTTTGCAAGAGCTGGCATAGATCACAATGCCGTTGACGAAGTTGGCAACTCTTCCTCTTGCTTAACGATTTATAGTACCCTTTTCTACACTTTCATCCTCCTAAAATTCCAACTTTTGTAGTGCATTCAAAGGAGAAATTGACACCTTCTCTCTTTTCTCCTCCTAATGCCCATCTGAAGAACTTTCAATAGTTGGTGTGTTCAGGTTAATCAACTTATGCTCTCATCTCACCTCATTCCTTCTCTAGACCCTGCAGAACATATTGAATGAAAAAAGTATAAGCCTGAAGACTGATGACAGTTTTACTCAGATGGGAAGGGCAGGTTAGAAGCAAACATAGTACCAAATCTTGTATGGATTGCAGTCAATAGAGAAAACAAAGAAAATCAACATGTTCTGGAAACACTGGGTAGCATAAAAAGGTCACAATGCTATATTTTAGTAGAGCCACTAGACATATCTGCCACTCAAATAAGGCAGAACCTTGAAGGTCTCTACAGTTGCCAACAGAGCACACTATTAATGCAATAGCATGCACTGTTGATGAACAGGACCAGTGCAAGAAGATAAGGCACCCTAGATGAACTCATACCTTGCGCCCCCAATGCCTCTCTCAACCACCCCTCATTGCCACCGCTGTCACCCCTGACTGGTACCTACAATGGCAGCAATGATTTGAAACAGCCCCACGATGCTTACCTTCAAACTTTGGTGCCACGAGGCTGTCTGCTTCTACCCTTATCGATGCCCAACTTCCTCTTTGTATGGTGATTATAGGTTAGAAATGACATATGAAACATTGATGCTATTTCCCATTGTTTTCAAACAAATGCACATCTCTATTCTGCATCCCTGTGGTCTCTGATGATGAAACAGCACTCCTTCTTTCTTCCTCCAAACCCACCACCTGCTCCTCCAACCCCATCCCCACCCATCTCTTATGTCTCATCTCATCCTCTATTGTCCCTTCCATTTCTCATATCCTCAACCTATCCCTCTCCACTGCTACCTTCCCTACTGACTTCAAGCATGCCATAGTCACACCCCTCCTCAAGAAACCCTCCCTCGATCCTACCTGTCTGTCTAACTATCGACCCATCTTTCTCCTTCCCTTTATCTCTAAACTACTTGAGCGTGCTGTCCACCTTCGCTGTCTCGATTTCCTTTCGTCTCATGCCCTTCTTGATCCTTTACAGTCTGGCTTCCGTCCCTTGCACTCCACTGAAACAGCTCTCACTAAAGTATCAAATGACTTGTTCCTAGCAAAATCCAAAGGTCTTTATTCTGTTCTCATCCTTCTTGATCTTTCTGCTGCTTTTGACACTGTTGACCACAACCTTCTTCTTATCACCCTGTCATCACTCGGCTTTAGAGGCTCTGTACTGTCTTGGTTCTCCTCTTATCTTTCCCATCACTCTTTTAGTGTGTGTTCTGGTGGCTCCTCCTCCTCTGCCACCCCGCTCCCAGTTGGTGTTCCCCAGGGCTCTGTCCTGGGACCGCTCCTCTTCTCTCTCTATACCCAATCTCTTGGTGCTCTTATCTCTTCCCATGGCTTTCATTACCATCTCTATGCTGATGACTCTCAAATCTACCTCTCTTCGCCTGATATCTCTCCAGCAATCCATGACAAGATCACTGTTTGCCTTTCAGACATTGCTACTTGGATGTCTCACCGCTGCTTGAAATTAAATATGGCTAAGACTGAACCCCTTATCTTTCCCCCCAATGCCTCCCCTCCTCTACTCCCTTTCTCAGTCTCTATGGATAACTCTTTAATCCTTCCTGTCTCTTCGGCCTGTAGCATGGGTGTTATCTTTGACTCCTCTCTCTCTTTCTCTACTCATATCCAACTCGTAGCTAAGACATGCCGTTTCTTCCTTTATAACATTAACAAAATTTGCCCCTTCCTTTCTGATGACCCTACTAAAATGATTGTTCACTCCTTGATCACCTCCCATCTTGAGTACTGCAATATTCTCCTTGCTGGCCTTCCCGAAAACCATCTCTTTCCCCTTCAATCTATTCAACATTCTGCTGCTCGACTAATTTTCCATCAGCATCGCTTTTCCCATGTCACTCCTCTTCTCAAGTCCCTTCATTGGCTTCCCATCCGCTTCCGGATCCAATTCAAACTCCTCCTCTTGACCTATAAATGCATTCACTCTTCATCCCCCCACTACCTATCATCTCTTATCTCTCCTTACATCCCCTCTCGCATTCTTCGCTCTTTGAACAGCCTTCGTCTATCTATGCCCTCCAAGCGTACTGCTAATTTAGACTTCACTCCTTTCACCTGGCTGCACCCTTTGCTGGAACAATCTACCTCTGTCTGTGCGCAATGCGCCTTCTCTGGACCTCTTCAAGTCCAGATTGAAAACCCATCTCTTCTCTATTGCTTTTTGTTCTTGATTCTTGTTTTTGCTCTTCTTGTTTATTGTATACTTTGTCTTACTTGATTGTATTTATATTTTGTGATCTTCTTGACTAGATTGTGAGCTCTGATGAGCAGGGACTGTCTTTTCTTCATGAATGTACAGCGCTTCGTACGTTTGAAGCGCTTTATAAATATTAAATAGATAAATAGATAGATAGATAGTGCTGCATCTGAGTCCTGGGACAAGCATGTTAAAGCCCTCCTCTTCCCTCCACTATTTATTCCTCATAATGAGCTCATGATAATGTACAATAGACAAGATTTGCCTCAAAGGACCTTCTAGCCAGATGTCTATGTATTAGAACACATTCAGCTTTTGTATATTTTTGCCATAATCCCCATGGTTCTGTTTCTTCTAGTCAATCCACAGAAACAAATTCTAAAAGCATTTTCTAGATTAGATGAATTTATATTAGTTTAACTAGTTATTCACACTGGTCCAGTGGTAAGATAAAAGCTCTCCTCTACTCTCTGCCCAGGCTTGAGACCACCCATCTTGTGGACATATGACCGGGAAGTCCTGAAGTCCCCCAAATTCATTGATTTGATATTTAGACAGATTTGCACTCCCTACTGTGGTACCAGAAAAGGTCCCATAAAACAAGCTTACAAATCACTCATTGGCCAGAGTAAATACACAGTAGGTTTTCAGGGGGTAGGAATTTGCTGTTGGTTCTGCTTAATGCAGAGAGAGAGGGCAAAGAGAAAACCCAAACATAAGGACAAGAAAAACGCATCAGTACTAGAAGGATTCCTCACAAGAGCTTCCTCTGTTATTCTGCCGCTAGCTTTGATCTTATTCATAGACCTCATTTTCTTTTTGCTCCAGTACTTTTAACTTGTTATTCATTTACACCTTTAGACCTAAAAGATGTGCATCTTTAATTAGTCACACCCTCTTAAAGAAGGCCAGCAATGAGATGGATCGATACAATAACAGCGGCTACGGGTACCAGTCTATCAACAATGAGCTGCCTGACTGAAGACCGAACACAATTTAGCACAACTATCCAGTGGGTCGCCATGAGTTGACACCAACTCGACGGCACTTAACAACAAACAACAACAACCTCTTAAAGGGCCAGTGCAAGGGTATTGGGTGCCATCCAGCAAATAGTCAGCCTTATGCCTCCGCTCCTCTCAGATTAAACTCAAGAATCATGATCATCCCAACATCACCCCTCCCACAACAATCTTGTAAAAATGCATAAGTGAGCATTATACTTTTAAATATTTAACTTTGCTTTGTATGTATGTAGCAGCCTGGCTGTGTATAACCTTTCTGGTGTCTGCACTTGTTTTTTGGTAGACAGTGGTTACAGCCATCCAAGAGTAATTCAGTCATTCAGTCTCTACTTTTGGGCAATAATTTAGTGGGTTCTTTGAAAGGGACCAGTATACACTGGGAGGTCTTTGGCACTTAAAACTCCACTCACTCCTTCTCCCTTCTCAAAATAACTGAGTCCAGGCCAGAATGTGTGTTCTGAACCAATTTACTACTACTATAACTACTACTACACATTTATATAGTGCTACAAGGCTGAGGCAATAATGTAACTATATTACAAGCAGGTTAATTTCTCTCTCCTTTTCTAGATATATACAAACAATTTACTTTTTCTCTTCTCCACTGATTATATGTCATAATTAACTCCTATTATTCCTTGTTTTGGGTGCTGTTCTGCAGGTTCTCCTGACGTTGAGGGTACTGGGATGCTGGATGTTCTTCCAGTTACTTCTCTCCTTCCTCTCTGGAGTGGCTGTAACTACTGCTACTACTATGATGTATAGACAGATATTGGTGTTCTTGGGTATCTAGTAGTGCCATTTGTGCTGATGCATGCCCTCAATCTGAAGGTCCTTATTTAATGTCAGGAATATGCTCTGACATTTAGCTGTAGAGGACCATTTCTGATTTCTTCTGGCTCATACATAGCATTGTACAGACTGTTGTCAGAGATGACCAATGCAAGCACAACTAAAATGTTCACCTACTGCCATGTACATTGTGCTGCAGGGTATGTCAGGACAATCATATCACTCTGTACTTGCTGTTGTAACATCTCTGAGTGCACAGTGATCACTTTGCAGTGTCCCGATCATGCAAATGACCAGTTGGTATGGTCTGTTTTGCATCAGCACAGCTGTATCATCCATTTTCATGGGTATTTGGCATGGGCACCACACTGTCAGTGTGAAGAGCAGCTTCAGGGATGCACGCTTTAGCTGAGGAGGTGTGGCCGCACAGAGCAGCAGTGGAGCCATACTTTTTTTGGAATTCGCCGAGGGCATGGACGTCCCCGCCATTTGCTACGTATGCCCATGTCTCAGAGTTTGTGCGTGTCACACTGAACACATCTATGTCCCCGATTCCAGACCCGCGGGCACATCCAGACCCGTGCACGAGGCTTGTTTTTCATTTAGACGTGTCCGCGGGCTGGATGTGCACATTATGGAATCACACTCATATTGTATATATGAGGTCCCACTCTCCTGCAGGTAAAGGAATGTCCTGAAGGCTCCTTGTCTGGCTGTCAGGATTATTGTTTTGCTTTGATTGCTACTGCTCTTTGTTGCCCCTCAGAAGCTGCTGCTCTAAACAACCGCTTATTCTTGCCTAATGGTAAGGTAAACTTACCCCCTTATTGAAAGATCAGCTTCTTTAAATCTACAATTCTGGAGCCCACATCTTCTAAAGGACATAATCAGGATACAGTTGGTGCAGAGGATGGCTACCAAAATCGTCGGTGGGCTTCATCATAAGACATATGGGTACAGACTTAAAGATCACAGTATGTATACTTTGGAGAAAAGGCGGGAGAAGGGAGATATGATAGAGACATTTAAATACCTCCGTGGCATAAATGCACAAGAAGAGAGGCTCTTGCAATTAAAAGAAAGCTCTGCAATGAGGAGGCATAGGATGAAGGTGAAAAGGGATAGACTCAGGAGTAATATGCAGAAATATTTCTTTACGAAAAGAGTGATAGATGTATGGAATAATCTCCCAGTGGAGATGGTAGAGATGAGGACAGTATCTGAATTCAAGAAAGCATGGGACAAACACAGAAGATCTCTAAAAGAAAATAAAGGGACTGTAGTAGTTGGTATGGAAGGGCAGACAGGATAGACCATATGGTCTTTATCTGCCATCATGTTTCTATGTAAGCAATTACATTTAACATTTATAGTCTCCTTTTCTGATTTGTAATCAGTTCAGGGCAGATTACAGTAGTAATAGAGTAAATGGTGGTAGATAAAGACCAAAATTATTAATTCAGTCTGCTTAGCAGATGAGTGGAACCTAGCATCCAGCCCCATTTCTCCAGTGTTCCTCATCGAACCCTCAGAGTGGTGTCATTGCCTTTTAAGGTTGTAACTGCTGCTCCATGCAGCTTACACCCAATGATTTCCTGCAGCTGGTTTAAAGGGTTTAATTGCCATGCTTTGCAGGCTACCCTTAGTGCTTTCTTAAAGATCCAGTGGTTTTGGAGTGGTAATTGCTGGTTACTTCCAGAGCTTTCTTGTAGATCTGATGGTATTAGCGCTCCTCCTTACCAGTGCTTCATTCCCATCATCTTGCCTCCAAGGATCCATGTTTATCCCACCTGTTTTTTTAACTCCGGTACAGTTTTTATTTCTACCACCTTCTCCAGGAGGGCATTCCATGCATCCATCACCCTTTCCTTGCAAAAATAATTTCAGATCATTGGAGTGATTATTTCTGAAGATCTCAAGTTGGCAAAACAGTGTGACAAGGCGGTGGCAAAAGCCAGGAGGATGTTGGGCAGCATACGAAGAGGTATTACCAGCAGAAAGGAAGAAGTACTTATGCCACTGTACAAGTCACTGATGAGGCCTCACTTGGAATACTGTGTTCAGTTTTGGAGATCATATTTTGCAAAGGATGTAAAAAGACTGGAAACGGTTCAGAGGAAGGCGACCAAAATGATTTGGAGCCTGCGTCAGAAGCCTTATGAGAAGAGACTTGAAGACCTAAACATGTGCACTTTGGAGGAGAGGAGGGACAGGGGAGATATGATTCAGACCTTTAAATACTTAAAGAGAAATAATGAACAAACAAACCTCTTCCAATGACGGGGAAGCTATAAAGCTAGAGGGTATAACATGAAGCTACAAGGTGGTAAATTGAAAGGCAATGTCAGGAAATACTTGGAATGCCCTCCTGATGGAAATGGTGGGGGCAAACACGGTGACGGAGTTCAAAAGGGCATGGGACAGACACAGTGGATCCCTTTACAGCAACAAGAAAATATCAAAATAATCTGAACCTTCTAATTCCTTAATAAATAGGGGTATCCTACATGGAGTGGTGGGATCACCCCTGGACAAAGACATGGGGAGGGGTGGCCTGCACGGAGCAGCAGGTGTACCTACTCTTGGCATCGTACTGGGCAGACTAGATGGACCATACTGGTCTTTATCTGCCGTCATTTATTATGTTACTATGATCATTACACCTAGCTCTAGAACTCCCTTTTCCACTTATTTCAGCAGGCTTTTTTTCTCCTCACATAGAAATAGTAGATGTTTTTTTGTTGTTGTTGCTGTCGTGTGTGTGAGACTGTTTGCTATCATTCCTTTAAACTTATGGCATTCCTTTCTAACTATTCTTTGATTATTTTAAATTGTAAACTACCCTGTTGATCTCGAAGGGTGGTATATCAGATTTTAAATAAACTAAACTAAAAAGTCTTGCTTCTTAGGGAAGCACTAGAGTCTCACTTTGAATGGCTGCCTGAGCATGTTGTTCTTCAGACAACCTGGCAAAAATCATATTTTATACTGGCAGACAGTTGTTTGGTTGCTGCAAAGCATGCCAGAACAGGTCAGGAGTACGGCTTCAGCTAAACCTAAAATACTGGATTTCTCAGGCAGTGGAAACCAAGCCATTAAGAGATCGAAATGTGAACTCCTTCTCCGCTCAAATAATGCTTAACATAGGGAAAAACTCCCTTTACGTACATAGACTTTAAGCTTGATGAGGCCACTCCCTCACCCGAAAGGAAGGAAAGTGTCCCCAAAGTAAATGCCATTCTGTAGGTAAACCCCCATCCCAGGACACCGAAGCCCCGTAATTGAAGACACCTCTTACCTGTGATCCATATAGACACTTCAGGCTTCTATTCACATAAGAATACTGGGGAGGGATACGGGACTAGACTGGCTACACTCCAGGAACAACAATTAGCAGGTAAGTCAAATTTCACCTTCCTGATCGTGCATCCAGTCTAGTCCCGAACCTCTGGGACTGTACCAGAGTAGTGAAAACATCATCCACGGGAGGGACCCGGCAGGCCAGTCTGAAGTACTGCTGCTCCAAAATAGGTCTCCTCCACCATTTGAACATCCAGCCGGTAGTGCTTAACAAATGAATTCAAAGACGACCAAGCCGCTGCCTTACAAATCTCCACTGGCGACACCAACCGAACCTCTGCCCAGGATGCCGCTTGTGCTCTAGTGGAATGGGCCCTAAGCCCCTCCGGCACCGGCCTACCTTTCAGCACATACGCCGACGCAATGGCCTCCTTAATCCACCTTGCAATGGAAGCCTTTGACGCCACTTCTCTCTTTCTTGGCCCCGCGAAGAGCACAAAAAGTCTGTCCGACCTGCGGAAACTCGCAGTCCGACGAAGATACTTCTTTAACGCTCGACGGACATCCAAGAGATGCAACTTCCTCGCCGCCGAACTTCCTGCGCCCTCTCCTGATTTCCTGATTCACATGAAACGCCGAGACCACCTTCAGCAGAAAAGCCGGCACAGGCCTCAAGACTACTTTTGCCTCAAAGAACGAAAGATAAGGTTCCTTACAGGATAGCGCTTGCAGCTCCGAGACTCTTCTCACCGAACAGACAGCCACCAGAAAAACCACTTTTAGAGTGAGGTCCTTGAACGACGCCTGAGACAACGGTTCGAAGGGCTCCTGTTCCAGCGCATCTAGCATGAACGGCAGGTGCCATTTAGGAATGATCTGTCTACACGGCGGCCTCAGTAGAGACACCGACCTTAAAAACCGTTTAACATCCCACTGACTCCCGAGCGTCTGACCCCCTATCTTACCTCTGTAACATGACAACGCTGCTACCTGCACCCTTAGCGACGCGGCAACTAGCTCTTTGTCGAACCCATCCTGCAGGAACTCTAAGATCTGAGGGATGGTGGATCTTAATGCCTCGCACTTCTTGTCTACGCACCAAGCTTCGAATACCCTCCAGATTTGAACATATGCTAGCGATGTTGATCTCTTTCTGGCCTTCAGCAAAGTAGCCGCTGAGTACTCCCAAGACTTCAACCGAGCCCTCTCAATAGCCAAGCCATAAGCGAGAACCGATCCATGTGAGGCATACGCAGGGGCCCCTGCGAAAACAGATCTGCTCAAGGGGGAAGACGCCAGGGCTTTGCAACTAATAACCTCATCAGGTCCCCGTACCAGGGCCGGCGTGGCCAATCTGGAGCTATTAGAATTACCTGACCTCTGTACCACTCTACCTGTTGCACTACTCTGCCTATCAAGACCCACGGCAGGAAGACATACAGTAGCTGCCCCACCGGCCAGTTTTGAATGAGAGCATCCAAGCCCTCTGACATCCTTTCTCTTCGTCCACTGTAGAAGCAACTGACCTTTGCTGAGTCGAAAGTCGCCATGAGATCCATGACCGGCGTACCAGCATCTCGAACACCTCCTGGTGCAGGACCCATTCCCCTGGATCCACTCTTACCCGACTGAGGAAATTGGCCTCCACATTGTCCACCCCTGCTACTTGCGCTGCCGATAGATCCAGAAGGTTTGCTTCAGCCCATTCGCATAGGGCTTCGGCCTCAGACTCTAGCGCGATGCTGCTGGTTCCCCCTTGCCTGTTGACATCGGCCACCGCCGTCGCGTTGTCGGAAAACACTTGGACTGCCCTCCCTCTGAGAAATGCCCGAAAATTCTGTAGAGCCAGAACCACTGCCTTTAATTCCAACCTGTTGATTGCCCATGTTTTTTCTTGAGAATTCCACTGTCCCTGCGTGAACCTGCCTTGACAATGAGCTCCCCAGCCCAGAAGGCTGGCATCTGTCATCAAGGGCACCCAGTCCAGCGACTTCAATGCCTTCCTGCTCTCCAGTGATTCAGGAAGCAACCACCATCGCAGGGCCTGACGCGTCTCCGCCGGACAAGGCAGCTTCCGGGACAGCGGATCCTGCTGATGCGACCAGCACCGAAGCAACGCCCTCTGCAAAGGCCTCATGTGAGCCCTTGCCCAGGGCACCGTCTCTATTGTTGCTGCTATTGTGCCCAGCAGTTGGAAGTAATGCCACGCCGAGGGCGCCTTGTAACTTAAGAACCTCATGACTAGCTTCCGCAAAACCTGCGCTCGCTGTTGTGTTAGAAAAACCTTTCCAACTACTGTGTTGAACCGAGCCCCCAGGTATTCCAGGCTCTGAGAGGGGACCAACTGACTTTTTGACATATTGTCTACCCAACCGAGACTTTCCAGAAAGGACACCACCCTGGCTGTTTCACGCTCGCTCTTGGTCCTTGACTTTGCCCAGATCAACCAATCGTCTAGATAAGGGTGTACGAGAATTCCTTCCTTCCTCAAGGCTGCTGCCACCACCACCATGACCTTGGTGAAGGTTCGCGGTGCAGTCGCTAGGCCAAAGGGTAACGCTCGGAACTGAAAGTGCCCGAAAGGAACTGCGAATCTGAGAAACTTGTGATGATCCGGTCTTATGGGAATGTGAAGGTACGCCTCTGACAAATCCAGGGATGTCAGGAATTCTCCTTTTTGTACCGCTACTATTACCGATCGCAGCATTTCCATGTGAAAATGCAACATTCGAAGACAACAATTCACTCCCTTGAGATCTAGAATCGGCCGAAAGCCTCCGTCCTTCTTTGGTACCACGAAGTAAATGGAGTATCGATCGTAGCCGCATTGGTCTGGCGGCACTGGCACTATCGCCTTGAGGTCTAGCAGCCTTCGTACAGTCCCCTGCATGGCCTCGCACTTGGAGGCCGATTTGCCGGGGGATCTCACGAAGGCATCTCGTACTGGACTTAGCAATTCCAGCGCATAGCCCTCTCAGATGACTTCCAGCACCCACTGATCTGACGTGACTCGGACCCAGGCAGAATAAAACTCCTGCAACCGCCCCCTACAGGAAGTAAGGGCGCCTGGGTCCCCCTCATCTCATTGTGGCTTTCTGGAGCTGAGGGAAGATGAAGAGGAAGGCCCAAAGCCCCTTCCCGCTCCTCGAAACCCCCGGAACCCCTGATTCCTATTGGAGAACCATCCTCTTTGACCTGAATTAAATCTCTGGAAATGGAACCGGTGAAAATCCCACTGTAGCTCCCTGCCCGCAGATGTCGCCCGACCTGGCTTAGGCTTGTCTTCTGGTAATCTACCTCCTTTAGACTCCCCTAGATCCTTGACCAACTTCTCTAAATCTTCCCCAATCAAGAGACGTCCTTTAAAGGGAAGTTTGCTTAACCTAGCTTTAGAGGAGCTATCTGCCGCCCAATTGCACAGCCACAGGTAACGCCGCGCTGTTACGGCCAACGCCATGCTCTTCAACAATCCACACATGAGGTCATAGGCTGCTCCCGATTCTAACCTGAATGCCTCTCCAGTCAACTCACTCTCCTGCCCACCTTGTACCCGCTGCGACCAGCGAAGACAGGCTCTAGCCACCCACGCTCCGCAAATAGCCGCCTGGAGCGACACAGCATTCACTTCAAAGACCTGTTTTAACAAAGCGTCCAGCTTCCTGTCCTGGGTATCCTTGAGGGCCGCACTAACCTCTATGGGTATGGTGGTCTTCTTTGTCACCGCTGAGACGGCCGCATCCACCTTGGGCGATTAAACAACTCCCTATCCTGGTCCACCAACGGATACAGACGGCTCATAACTCTGGATCCCTTCAGAGGCGCCTCTGGAATGTTCCACTCCTCCTGAATCACCTCCTGAAACACCCTGTGCACCGGGAACGCTCTTTGATTCTTTTGGAAGACTTGCAATAACGGATCCTCTAGTGTCTCATCTTCCGCCAACCCCGGAACCAGCATATTCAGCACCTTTAGCATCTCTATGATGAGCGCCGGCAGCTTCTCTCTCCTGAAGACTCGTACCACTCTTGCCTGGTCCTCTTTCTCTGAGAGTTCACCTTCCTCTAACTCCTCTTCTAAGTCCATGCTGCGGCCTTCCTCATCCGACAGCGGACCCTCTGAAATCACTGATTGCTCTCTAGGCTCCCCCTCGACTCGTAGTCTCTTAACCCCGCATGGGAGCTCCTCAGCCTGCAGGGGAGTCGCGAGCCTCTTCACTCCGCCAGTGTCCGTGGTACCTTTCCACTGTTAAGCGTTGCCAAACACAGCTTGCTGCAGGAGAGTTACAAACTCCTGCGAAAAAATGGACGCCAGCCCCTTGGGCAACGACGCCTGAGAGAAGGGAGTGTCTGGGGCAGAAGATGGCCCTGCCATCGGCTCCACTAGAGACACCTCCGATAACTGCGAGGCCGATCCCCCCGCTTCGGCCCCCAGGACCCCCTCCTTATCTTCCAGTGTGTGCTCCATAGTAGATGCTTCTTTTACACAGGCCTTACAAACTCCTGAGCCTGTACCCTTTCTAGCCCCACACACCACACACTGTGGTTTAGAAGGCATCCCAGCTCAGAGAACAGCTGACATGTCCCCTGCACACCAAGACTGTTCCCCCCCCCCCCAGCTGGGAACCGGCCCTGCAACCACGCTGCTGGACTTGACAAAAAGTACTCCTCTGTACTCTTCTTTTTTTTTTTTTTTTTTACTAACCTAAACCACTAGAGGCTTACCGCCAAAATGCGACAGCTAGGACTCCAAAGGAAGGCTTCCCCATCTTACAAGAACCCCCCCCTCCTGAAAAATTCTCTTCGCTGGCGCGGCACTTCCCGCGCCAGCGCCACACGGCTGGGCCTATTGATCGCTTCGCGCCAAAACGCACTGCTAAGAGAAGTGCTCCGGAACGGGCCCCCTTACCTCCACCGGCTTCAGAGCGAAGCAGCAGCAATTCTCAGTCATGCTGTGCTTGCCGCCGGCCCCGGGGCAAAGCCGTTGAGCAGGAGCAGCCTGCGATCGACGTCCAGCTTGAACCCCCCGCCTCCGTACGATCATGAAGAGCCGCCAGAGCGCGCTGACAGGCAAAGCTTCTGTGAAGCGCTGGCTAAGCTCTGCTCCGGTTTCTCACCGTCTCTGTGCCTGTGAACCAGAGCTGCCCCCCTCCACGTACCTGCTGATCATCCCGTGCTCACAGCAGCAACCAACGGAAGAAGAGGAGGGAAGGGGGGGGGGGCAAAGGATGAAGGAAGGCCTCCTGCAAACTTAAAGGCACAATCCTTTAATATAAAGGCTCTTGCCCTTCCATTTTATTTTTAAAAAAAATGTTTAGCAACTAATTTAACCTATTCTCAATTGTTCCTCCAGTGAGCCCGGACCTCTGGGTTCACCATCCATCTAGTTGCTTGGAGACTGAGGTAACTGGTGACAGGAGGCAGCTCCCAAGAGGATATACCAGTGACATCACAAAAGGAGGAGTTTCTCAGTCTCCAAGCTGCTGGATGAGATGGGCAACCCAGAAGTTCGGGACTAGACTGGATGCACGATCAGGAACACGGGTTTCACAAAGGCCTTCAGTATGATACCTGTAACTGGGATGGCTCTTGTACTGTTTGATTTCTAAGCTAAGGTTACCAGGTGTCCCCAGTTTTCAGGGATTGTCCCTGATTTTAGAGCTGTGTCCCAGACTCCCACCTGTTTGTCAGCCTCTTGTCTCTGATTTCAGTAATGGAGATAGAGGCATTAGAGATTTTTTTTCAAGTTAGTGATTGGAATATGTCCGTTTTCAGTATTTGCATCTATTATCTTTATATTTCGCACAGTACTGGGGAGATGCATCACTGTTTCTATTTTTCTTATTGGTTTGTCTGCTTGGAAGTGATATTGTTGCTGTCATAGGATGGATGTGGGGGAGGGGGGCAGGATAATGACTCCTCTTCTATATTCCATGCTTTGCTGCTTAAACCTGAAACTAAGGTCTCTTTCCTCCCCCTTCCCCCTCCCCCCCCCCTTCTCATAAGTATCCCAGATTTGCCTGCAAAACATCGGGACCCCTAATCTAAGGGTCTGTGCCGCTCTTTGTCGACCTTCCTGAGGACAGCTTAGTATGCATTGCAGATTGATAACACCAGAATTGAACTTGTGAGTTCTTCTTTCCAGTCATAACACTGGTAGCTGGAATTTAATGTCCTCCACATTCTGATGGGATTATGGACTGTTTGTGTAATATGTTATAAATTTGTAATTCACATATTTTCTTTTTCTTGGCTTCCTTTCTATTTTCATTTTTTTTTTGGTCATTAGCTTTGATAGACATTATGCAGCACTGTGGTTTCTTTGTCAAGGAAATACTTAACAAGATATAATGGATAAGAATTGTTTTAATATAATGATAGGTATATCCAAGTTCTGCCAACTGTTTAGACTAGCAGCGGTCTTCTGACAAGCCTCGGCAGGGCCGGTGTTAGATATGCAGGGGCCCAAGACAGAAACTGAGGAGGGGTCCCCGAAGCCCCCTACAGGCTATGCCTTCTTCAGCTTGAGGCAAACTTGGGGCCCTCTGTGGGCACGGGGACCCAGGGCAACTGCCCTGTTTGCTACCCCCTAACACCAGCCTTGCCACAGAACACAAAGATAAGGGTACCCGATATTCAGCCTACAGAGATTTAAAGTGCCTAGCTGGCATAGGCAAAACTAACACTGGATATTCAGCACCAGAATCCAGATATCCTCTGGCAGCGAATATCTGATTTCAGCACTGACCAGTGCAGCTAGCCAGACAACAGCAATATTCAGCCAATCTCCAGGTAGCCAAACCACCTAAAAAGTTAGGACAACTCTTTTTCTGACCTAACTTTATGCAGCCACTTATCCAATTAGAGGATAGAAAATCGCCACTAACCAGATAGGTGTTGAGACCACCTTCGGCCTGCCCACAGGTCATCCCAGAGCTCTCTGGACAGTGCCAGGGCAGAAAGAGGGCATATTTAGTGGCACTGTATGATTGGCGCTATTGAATATCCCTCTTGGTGAGGTTTATCCAAATTAGCAGGTCCTGCTAACCGGATAAACCCTTTTGAATATCGGCCCATAGTTTTTTTTGTTTTGGCTGTCTATTGCAGCCTTTTTTTTTTTTTTTACTGTGCATTCAGATATAATTTGCTGTTACTGTAAGTGCCAACAGGACCATTTTATGCACATGCTGCCTGCTCACTAGTGCATCTCAGAAGCTTCCTAGTGTGGCGACTATGCTCTCTTTCATAAAATACATTACGCTCTTAAACTGTGACATGGTTACTCAAGACCAACACGCATAGCACATGGAAAGCTGTTTAACTAAATGTCAAAAGCCTTAATAACTCCTTCAGAAAGAACACCCAGATATTCTTCTTCTCCAGGAGACCCATTTCTCACTTAAAGAAACCCTTAAGATCACTAATATGGGCTATGAAAGTAAAGTGCTCTCCCCTGCTTTAGAGAAGAAAAACAGTGGCCATCTTAGTTCATTCAGCAGATTCTCGCTTTTGTGAACCTGCTGACTGGGACACTGCTACCTGACGACCCTGCTAGATACTTTTTCTTGTACCTCCCTGGTGCTATAGGTAAGGTTCGATGGCTGTGAAGTGTGAAATGGCTAACCTTAGGCAGCATCAATGACGCACTTTTATGACCAACTTGGGACTCTCCATCTTCTGAGCAAAATGACTGCGATGAGAAGAGGAAGGATGGAAAGTTAGGAGAATTTGGGACCCATATGTTGAATAGAAGCAAAAATATGATAATCCATAGTAGTCAGCCGCTTAATGCTTCCTGTGTGAGTTTTGCACCGGCCTCCTGAGGGAGAAGGGGAGGAAGGCAGAGGAGGTAGGATTTTATGTGAATAATTGATTATATTGATTTGAGAAGTTGGTGTTTATTAGTACCATTAGAAAACTGTAAAATCTTTTTGAACAAATGGACATGGTTGTTTCATCTTATTGAACTACGACTGCTACTGCTATTACTAATTATTTGCCTAGCACTGCAAGGCGTACGCAATGCTATCCAGATACTCGTAAGAGACAGTCTCTTATCAACAGAGCTTACAATCTAATCACAATGAGCCCACTTCTGGAAAAATGGGGGGGGGGGGCTTTATATGTTAAACTATAGGAATAAACTATTGTGGTACATCCCGCGGGGAGTGATTTAGCAGATGGTTTAGTCCACCTACCTACTCTGCCACTCACAGTGGGCCTAATTTTATAACAGACTACCTATGTGAGAAATCCAAAAAGGTGCTGAGGTTAAGCTTATTTTATAAAGGCAAGACAGGCACCTATGTGTCTTTGCAAAATAAGCTCCTGGATCCAGTCCAAATAGTGCACATGTGCTGATGCATACATATTTACACAAGTATTTGCATATTTTATAAAATATGTGCATACCTTATAACTCCACCCCTGCTCTTCTCAAAGTATGACCCTGGAAATGTCTACACACGGCACACATATGAGTATGCATTATCTTAAACATGCGTATACCACTGCACAATTTTATAAAAACTTTCCTGAGTGTAAAATAGGCTTTACATGACAAATAACCTCAAATTGCTCCCAATATATCATGTGTGCAAAGGACACATTGAACTGGTAAGGTTCCCAGGGGGGTCTTATATAATAATTTGTATTTCTATTGCATGTCTATTCCTAACAGAATTCCAGCCTGCTGTTAAGTCAGAAATATAAACTATCGGGCCGATATTCAAAACCTATATCCGGAGGCCAAAGGGAGGCTACCAGATAATGATGCTGAGCAAGATATTCAGGGACACAGAATATCTCTAAAGATGGCCCTGGTACTGTCCGATTAGTGCAGGGGTGGTTCATGAGCAGAACGAGGGTGGTACCACTGCTATCCAGATTAATGCTGGCCTCTATCTGGAGAGCCTAATTTTCAGCCAACACTTATCCATTTAACATAGGCCAGATGAAAAGCAGGCCTAAGTTGTCTGGAGAAGCGGCTGGCTGAAATTTCAGCTGGCACTTATCAGGACAGCAGCGCTCAACTCGGATCTGCAGCAACAGCTCCTATCTAGATACTGCTGCTAAATATCCTGCTGAAATTTAAGCGCCATGACAGTTTGAATATCGGCCCTTTTGAAAATTGGGCCCTGTATAAATTCAGCTGCTTTTGTGAATGAATAACCTAGCTGCACGTATGTGGCACCTATACTGCATATCGTAAGAAACCTTTTTGGTATATCTGGTGCAGGCATGGTGGATGAATTCATTTCTAATATGTTAATATTCAGCGGTAGTGGTGATCATATTATTTAAGCACCGCTGTCCAGCTCTAAACATATGTAGAAGATGCTCACCATCATTGGCTATACATTTAGGAGGTAGTTTTATTTTTTTAAAAAACACCTAGCTTTACATGTGAACACCATGCGTAAATCTAGGTGGGCTTTTACATGTGCATTTGACGTGGAGTACATATATCGGGTCAATGGTGCGTACTTTCACTATGGGTGTGTACATGAGTGGAATTTGAGTGGACCATGAGCAGAAGTATGTGTGTAAATTATATATTACTATAGATTTTGCATGTTCTTTACAAATCTAGACACGGGCATTTACAGTATACTAGATGTAGATCTGGCAAAAGTAATCACACCTTAGATTAATATGTATATTTGGAATTTAAGCTCAGATTATATAAAGAAACGTAGGTGTCTACTTTCCTTTATAAAATAGGCTTGACATAGACACATGAAAATGCATGTTAACTAGGTGGCAGCAGATAGAAGCGAGGGTGCATAATGAACCCCAATAGCAGGGAGATCAGTCCAGAGCTGGTTTATTGACACACTTGCGGTACTACAGTTACTCTTCACTCCATAGGCATCAGAACGGGGTGGGCCACACAAGCCCTGGCCTCAACAAAATTTTGCCCACCATCCATGATTGCGGCAGACTCCTGTCTGCCCGCGGAAGATCAGATGCCCACGGGCAGTGTGGAAGGCCACCACGATCATGGCAAAGACTCCTGTCTACCCATGGGAAATCCCCGCAGGCAGACAGAAAGAGTCTTTGTGAGGATCATGGTAGCCTTCCCCTCCTGGCTGCAGGGATCTGATCTCCCGCAGGCAGACAGGAGTCCACCGTGATCACAGCCATTCTCTTCTGCCTGCGAGCAGAACAGGAGGGGAAGGCCACAGGGGACTAAGGATAGAGCTTGAGCAGAGTCATGACGGAGCTTGCTCCCTTCCCTGCAGTTGGAAAGGTGTTCCACAGCCCCTGCTTCACTCTACATGGCCATGTTCTTAACATGTCTTCATCAGGGGTCTCTGTAAGGAAGAGTAACCAATTAAATGGTTGAATGTAGATTAGTACAGAGGACTACAGTCCAGTCACATTCAACTACTTAGTTGTTTACTCTTCCTTGCTGAGACACCGTATAGGGTCCCTATGAAGATTGACGGTGGTCAGGGCTGGCTCCAGAGTTGATTCAAGGTGTCGGCCCCCTAGGCAAACCTTAAGCCTTATGCCTCCCCCCCCCCCCCTTGGTAGTCAGAATCTATCGTTTAGCTTTGAATGCCCTGCTCTTTGCCACCGCCACTGCTCTCCCCTCCCCCCCCAGAAGCTGCTGCCCTAGGTGACCGCCTAGTTTACGTAATTGTTAGCCCAGCCCTAGCTGTGGTATTGATCTCCCCGCTATTTGTAGCTCTTTAGTCACCCTCACTTCTATCTGCTGCTTGGTATCCCGTGAGTGCAAGTGTCTACTTCTGTTCACCATTAACTAGATGAGACTTTATAAAATTACCCTCACAGCTGCTGTGCTTTAATTTAGGACAGCTTTTTTTCTGGGCTCAGCTATATGGACAGTAGCTAAATATTGTCACTATGCACGATCCGCCCTTGCTCTGCCCCAATTTCCCCCAGCGCTATCCTTATAGTGTTGCAGCAGTTAGAGAAACTTTCAGCAAAAAGTGCTAGTGAAAATTCATGGATAGGGGACTTAGATGTTTAGCAGCAGCTACTAAACGGGTAAATCTCTTTGAATATTATTGACCCTTAAGTGACTAGCTATATCTAAGCAGTTTGTAAAGGGTGAGGAACTGCATGTGTGTGTTTGCATTGTAGTATATTTGTGCAAAGGGGCCATGATGAAGATATCACAGCCAGGGCTGGCACTTCCATTAAGTGAGCTAGGTAGTTACCTAGAGCATGAAAGTTGTGGGGGTGGCAAAAGGGCAGCGGCAGGTCAGCAGCTCAGTCTGCAGGAGGAAAGGCATTTAAGAACACATTCCTTTCTGCTGCAGTGCAGAGTCCATATTGTGGATCATCTTGTGAAACTGACCCCATGCTACAGAAGGGCCTGACACGCTCTTCTCATGTCAGCCACAGGGTGGGATATTGCTGTAGAGGAAACTGATGCTGACCAAGGTGCAGGAGCTGAGCTGCATCTCACTGGGGTCAGTAGGTAGTTGGAAGGGTGACCAGAAGGAAGGTTCTCCTGGTGCACCTGATAACCCTGCACCGGCCCTGATCATAGCACCTACCTTCTGTGTGTTTTGTACTGATTTTCACATGTTATCAAGCATCTTTTTCAGCTTAGAAGGTGTCATGAAGATGATCTGGGAAACGGTTTCATACATGGGGTAAATTTACAAAGTGCCTAACTAGCAATGAGCACGCAAACCTTTCAGTCCACACATTAAAACCTAAAATCTCTAAACCAGGGATGGGCAACCTTTTTTCCAATGTAGCCACACAGGGGGTGAATGAGAAGTAAAATTCACTCCACCATGCACTGCGGACTCTGGAAGAGAGTATCAGCTGGTAGCTTTGCATCAATGAGTGGGTCAGTGGGGTGGAATGGAAAGAGTGAGTGACCACGTGATCATCATGGTGCTCTCTCATTGGTTGACCCTACGCTGTCAGAAAAGGGCTCATTACATTTTATTGTTAGAGCCAA
The DNA here is from genome assembly GCA_033557465.1 of Ichthyophis bannanicus. Taxonomy (NCBI): domain Eukaryota; kingdom Metazoa; phylum Chordata; class Amphibia; order Gymnophiona; family Ichthyophiidae; genus Ichthyophis; species Ichthyophis bannanicus. The sequence continues at coordinate 52,654,028 of CM066046.1, forward strand.
AATATAGCCAAATCAAATTCACCACTTGGGGTGACTGGTGACAAGGTTGCCCACCGTGGCTCTTAGAAATGAAAAATGTGAAGACGGGGGGGGGGGGGTCACACATAATCTATGAAAGCAGCAATTTTATGGCTGCCTGCTCTGTGCCCCTAACCCCTTTAATCCCTTCTCTTAGCTACTTTGCTTATTTCAACCCACCTTGACTTACCTTCATCTTTTTGGCTTTTATTTCAGATTTATTGGCCGCCGGCACCCGGGCAAAGGGATGAATGTTTCCTCAACGGGAAGGACCCAACAGTAAGTCTTAGCAAAGCACTGACTGAATAAGCTCCACCCTTAACCCCAGCACAGGGATGGAGAGTCCTTTAACTGTTATATGGTATGAAGATATGGATATGCAAGCTATAGGCCCTCTTTGTATAATGTGCTATTCTCGTTCTGCTCACTTTAGCATTGTAGGTATGTTTCCATTTATGGAGCTACTGACCTTTCACCCCTGAACTCTGTCCATTTGGTACTACTCTTATTATTAATGTGCTGGGGCTGATGGTCAATAGATGTTTCTGGTTAAATTCAGGAATTAACAAAATTCCACTTTTGAATTCCATACCTCGGCCACTGCTTAAACATTATCTTCAAACACCCTGCACTGTTGTAAGGTACGCAAGCATATTTAGCACATTACTGTGTGTTAATTTTCCAAGAGAAAGCACCTGGCCTATGTTTTTTGAATTTTTTTATTTAGAGATTGAGAAACAAATGCAAATGGAAAGAAAAAACAGAGATGTATTAAAAAAAAGGAAATATATCAAAAAATCTAAAAAGGACCCCTAAAAAAGGGAGAAAAAAACACTGAAAAACTAGTCCCTCCAAGAGAGGTCCATGTATGAGTTCAGGCATTTCCTTCCTCTGTATATATATATGCGGGACATGAACACCGGAGCGTGATTGGGTTGGTATTATGCTTTCAGGATAGGCCATTTAGACCAAACCTTTCACCACATTTTGTCATACTTGGCATTAATGTAAAGTACTGCTCTTAAATCACTATATTAGGGGGTGATCAAGGGGTAAAACGGTATATGCACCACAGGAATGATTGAAAGTCTGTGCTCAGAAACTGGGTCACTTGCCAATGCAGACATTCTCTATCTCTAGTTCAGCTTTATCGGGCTTTTTTTCAAATGAACTTTGATATTTCTCCCATCACATGACTCATATCGGAACATTGTGCCAAGTCGGTACAGAACGTGTCCCGTCCCACGTTCATTTTATCTTTGTAATGTTTTCCAGCACCAATACCTATTTTGTCAAAAAGAAAGAAAACCTCTCAATTTAAAACAAGCACCGGGCTGTGGAAATAAGCCTCTCGTCCTGCCTCCTCGTCTGTGGCAGCCCCTGAAGGACTAATTACTCCCTGGAGCTTGTGTCAGTCAGTTAGGCCTACAAATGTTTGCTTTGCAATCTTTGGCCAAAGGCTCCCAGCTTTGTGCAGCTTTTTCCTATCCTGACTGCTTGTTATTCTAGAGATTTTTCGGAGAGACTTTGACCAAATAAAAATAAACTGCAAAAAGCTATTAGAAGCAAAGGTTTGACTGCAGGGTGACAGACTTCTCAGTCGCCTGAGTTAGCGGGTCAATCTCTTCTGAGAAAGAGAAGGAGCAGGGTGCCTTTCCTGAAGAACAGCTGTTGGGTTATTTTTTGCTTTTGTTACATAATCAAAAATCCGTGTTTTCTATCCTGTTTGCAGTTAATTTGTCCTGTGAAAAAGAAGAAAAAATTAACTTATCATGTGTGATTATGATAGAGTTAAACCAGTCTACTCTGGATTATACATTTAGGTAGATTTCTATCTCCAGGAACAAGCAGGAATGAGTCTTCACATATGGGTACGTCGGTACCGACGGAGCCTGCACGGGAATGCTCCCCAGCATCCAATCAGAAAGCTTTTGGGAGCATCCCTCGCGCCTGCGCACTGCCTTCCCGCCTTTTCCACTGCCTCTCTTCAGTTTTCGTTTTTCCGCGGAGCCGGCAGGACGTCCTCCTGTCACCGCAGAAACTTTTTTCTTCAAATTCTTTATTTCTTGTTTTCTTGTGGTCGCGGCTGTTTTTCCCGCCGCCACCGGTACCGCCGGTGGATTTTTCTTTTCTTTTTCTTAAACTCAGGGAGACTTTTCCCTCAGTTTCTGTCTTTAAATTTTTTGGGCCTACAAGGCCTCTCCACCATGGAGCCTTCGTCTCCTAAGAAGTGTCTTCACTGTAGAAGCACAGTTTTCTTTTTAGACTCCAATTCCTGGTGTCTAAACTGTTTGGGTCCTGACCCTTTTTCCCCTGAACACTCAGGCTGCAAAACTGTGAGAAGAACTTCCCTCTTTTGAGTTTCCCTCGATACCGTTTTCCCTTCCGAAGTGCGGGCACCGTTTTTTTCTTCTCTACAGGATCAGGTAACCCACAAACAGTCTGTTAAGACTAGTCAATTCTTGAGTGGTAGGTCTCATGCCAAGCATGATGACGGCTCCGGCCTTGCCCTCAAGACCTCATTGGCATTAAAACCCCGGCGGGAGTCTTCGGGCTCCAAAGCATTTCAGGGGTTTCAGGTTGTTCCTTGGGCTCACCCCTCACAGAACATATCTAAGCCATGCTCGGTGGTGGCATCCGCTTCGAGCGGTACCGATACCCCGGCATCGGCACCGGTGTTGAGTGATCCACTCTTCACCAGGGATCGTCATCGGGCGTCGTCGGTACCTTCGGGACCGATCGATACGACTCAGATTGACTTTCCTGTATCTGAGCCATGCTCGGTGGTGGCATCCGCTTCGAGCGGTACCGATACCCCGGCATCGGCTCCGGTGTTGAGTGATCTACTCTTCACCAGGAATCGTCAACTGGCGTCCTCGGTACCTTCGGGACCGAATGATACGACCCAGATTGACTTTCCTGTATCGGCAAAATCGCCGATACCATCACCGATGTCGATACCCTCGAGACATGCATCGATAGGCTCCCTCCCTTCGATGCCGAGTCTGGAATCGCTATCTAGTCTAGATGACTGGGTACCGACACGTCTCGGAACCGATGTTTACCGATTCCGCATACACGGTACCGAGGATAATCACCAAAGGGTTTTACTTACCTCGGTACCGCTTGAGCTGTCTCTGATGTCTGCTTTGGCGCCTTCGCTACCGGTATCGGTATCGATGCCGGTACCTACAGCATCATCGGAACCAGCTCCTTCCATGCTTTTGTCACCTGGATCGCTCCTCTCTATGCCTAGTTTAGAGTCGATTCCTGGCATGGATGATGCACTACTGACTGTCTCAACTCATAATTGCCAGTTCCAGTATCCATCCATTGCAAATCCTGTTCTGCACCGGACAGGTATATCCACCGGTGCCCAGGCTTCCATTTCAGGTTTAAACCCGTCCAGGGATGGTTCCCATCGGAGATCCTTCTTTTCAGAAGTTTCTCCTTGACATGGCAACCTTCCTTAATATTCCTATCCCTGGCTATGAGTCTTCTCAGGGTTTTTCTGCAGGAAAGGAAAATGTAATGCTTCCTTTACATCACTCTTTGCAGAATCTTCTTCTGAAGGTATGGGAAAAACCTTTAAGGGTTTCTTCACCTCCTACAGCAACTGATCTTCTGTATCAGGTGCCCCCCTCTCCAGGATTTCAAAAGCCTCAACTTCCCCATCATTCCATTGTAGTGGAATCAGCAATGAGGAAGGTAAAAAGCAAGAAAAAACATTCGTCTTTCCCGCCAGGGCGTGCATCTAGATTACTGGATGCCTTTGGACGTCAAACCTTCCAAACATCTATGCTGGCAAAAAGGATTCTCTCATATATTTTCTATATGAGTCTATCCCTTCAGGAGGTCACAAAGAAATTATCTCTTTTGACTCCTTTTCTATCAGAGCCCAAGGCTGCAGACTATTCCTTACTTCTTAGTCATAGCCAACATATCTCTTGGTTTCTTTCTCGTGCTCCCCTAGACTCTTTTGAGTCTGTTAGCAGAACTTCTGCTATAGCCATAGGAGCACGTCGTAAAGCCTGGCTCCAAGCATCAGACTTGAATAGATGGGCACAACAAAGACTGGGTAATACTCCTTGTACTGGAGAAAATCTCTTCAATAAGGAGTCCTTACGTCAGGTTGCTCATTGCTCCACTGACTTTCCTGTTTCTGAGGGCCATCCTAAGCCTTCTCCCTCCTCAGCAGGTAGAAAATGCCCTACCAGACCTTCTTTCCCTAAAAGAAAGAGGTTTTCCTCTTCACCTGCCCATCATTCGGATGTTCCCAAGCAGGGGAAGTCTCGCCCTGATCTGAAGAATCCAAACTCTAGCCAGGCTGAATAAACACAGTAACCATAGGTTTCTGATTAATCTTTTTATAACTACAGTTAACTTCTTTTCAGCAGAAGTTTTTCACTGTTTTTCCATTCAAAACTCTGCTCAAGGATTCCTATTCTCAGAAAATCCATTTACTCTTCAGCTGAACTGTCAGGTTATTCATGTCTATAAGTTACAGAGTTTTCCACCTCTTCCTGACTAGAAGAGAGGTTTAGCAACTATCATATGATAGTTTCTCTGTACCAGCATGAATTTTTTCCTTCCATGGACTTACCATTTGGTAAGTCTTTCTTCAGCTTCTCTCTCTACCCTCTTCGCCAGGGTTTCCCCTGTACGAGTGGTACCTTACCATTGAAAGACTTTTCTTGTCTTTCTTTTCACTGTAGAGTTTCTTCTCCTGAATAAACTCATTTCTTTATCTGGGCAGCTCTGCAGACAGAGGCAGCTTGCTCTCTTTGTTCAGTCTGTTCTCCCTGTTTGACACAGACCGACTCTCTCTGTTGTCCTTTTCAGTAGCTGCCCATGCAGGAGTTCCAGTGCTTGCCTACTGGTACTTTTCCACAAGTCCCAGTCTTATCTTCCACCACTCCTGTCTGGCCTTAATAGTGATTCCAAGACAGTTTTCTACATCTTTCTTGGATATTCTCTTTCACTACAGGCTTCTTACACTATGCCATCTCCAATCCCTGCGTTTGGCACGTAATGGCTGTCAGTTTTCTCCATCAGCCAGTTCTACATCCCAGTTCTCCTGCATAATGCTCTCTGCAATCCTGCTGAGAAGCTTTCCACTATGGGCCCTTGCTAGAGAGCATAGAGTTTCTCGAATGACTATCCATCATGGTTGAAAAACTGCTTCCTCAGTCATCCCCTATGACTGTGAGGGTTCTTCATGTCCTGCTATCTTCTTTATAAAAAAAAAAAAAGAGGGAGAAGGACATGAGCCTTCTCCACATGAAAGTCTGAGAGTTATCCCATTCCTTAAGGAACATACTCTTTTTTTCTTGCAGCTTGTCCTCATGGTATCCTAATACTTCAAGGACAGCACATATTACTCTGAAAAACGCCTGATACCTCCTTTGTCCCTCATGTGGGTCAACCTGGTATCTCATTCTATGCATTTGTCCTTTTACCATGCTGGAGTTCCACAGGACTCCGGACTTGCTGTTTACAGACTAATATTATCCTCTGTTTTTTCTCATAACCATCATGGTCATTCACTGGATAGCATTCCTTTATCATCATTCCTGGGGGAATAGATTCTCTATTTTCTCAAGTAGGTTTTGCCTCCTTGTTCTTGGATGAATCTTTTCCCTTCACATCTCCATGTGATTGTCCTGATATGCATAGCTCTGTCTGCTTACTGCAGGCATCTATCTTTAGACATATATATTCAGGTATATATATCTATATACATATATATATATATACCTATATACATCTCTGTAGATGTATCTGTCTGTCAGCTAAGTGTGCATATGCTATGCCCTTTAGATCTTTTTATAAATCTATATATATATATCTATATACTTATATATATATATATATATATATATATATATATTGTGATGGGGAAAAGATATCCTGTGATAGGAAAGCAGAGGAACCTAGGACTAATAGGGCTGTTTCTAGCAGGAAGGAAGATATCAGGACACCCAGTTGCCAAGAGCAACACAAACATTCCCAGCCACGAGGGAGAGAACCCTGCACAGCTGATAGGCATTCCCCAGCTCTTAGCTCTGATAACCTTCACCTGGGAGGGGGAGGGGCTGGAGTAGAGCCTCAGCAAACGTATAAGGGGCGTTCATTAGAGAATAGAGGGAGTAGTGGAAGCAGCAACGAGAGAGGTGGAAGCAGCAACAGTTGTAGCTGGAGAAGGAGATCTAATGTGGGCATTGGCAGCGTTGATAACTTCAGAGAAAGCAGTTTTAAGGATACAGTGAGACCAGCAGTTGAAAGCAGGAGAGACGTGTTGGATCAAGACCAGCTGAATAATGAGTGCAAGCTGAGGTCTGAACCTGGGAAACAACGTCTGCTTTGGGCTGGTAGGAAAACTGATATAACTGACTTTGATTCTAATTGTGAGAAAGGCTGGCAGAGAACAGCTGATAGTGGTAATTGGAGGAGAAAGGAAAAGAAAGCTTTTAACCAAACCTCCAAACGTATACCTTATGCTGAAGATAGTTATAAGGGGAAATTACCAGTCAGGACAGCTGGAGAGCCAGTACAAGCCTCAAGAAAGAAAGGATACACAGTGTCAGACATCTGCATGTGGGAAGAGGGTGACAAACAGCTAAAATCTAGAGAAAAGCCTCTGAGATTTAAACCCTTGCTGGAAGAAGCAGTGCCTAGCTTTTCTCCTGACTCAAACCCAAGAGATAGGCTGTTTTACAAGGGTAAAGCTGTGCCCAAGTCTTTTCCTCATAGAGGTTATAAAGGACATAAAGCCCACTGGAATTATATACCAGTATATGCTGACAGTGACCCTTATCTGCTGGAGGAACTAATAGGGAAGTCCAGGAAGCTGGCAGAGGAGAATAATCTGCCAACATCATATAAGCAGCAATGTATTACAGATGATAGTCAGGTTGAAGCAATGATCATTGATCCTCCTGAACCGGACGTGTCTGACTATCAAATGGATTGTACATTGGCTGTGTTTAATGAGGAAATTTCATTGTGCTGAAGAGATACAGTGTTAGAAGTGAGTTAACTGCCTGTTATAAAGCACAAGACTTTATTTTTGTCCTTATTCTTTTGGCCAGAACATGGCTTATGTTCTTTTGTGATTTGTGTTACAATCCAAACCCCGGGAGGGGAAATAAAACCCTGATTTAAGCTTTACCACTCGAGCTTCAACTACCTTATTGAAAAGGAATCCTTTCAGTAAAAGGTCCCCCTGTAGCCCAACCAGCCTGCCACGCTGCTGGTGGACCAGGGTGTGACAATATATATATATATATATATATATATATATATATATATACACACACATATCTCTACATATATGTGTGTATCTGTCCAGATACTTATTATAGGTAGATATGTATTTCCATACTTATCTCCTGACTGTCTATGCTCATAAAGGTTTTTACCTTCCTGTATATTTCTGACAGTGGGCTTGCACAGTTTCATACTGTTCCACAGTATGTTTCAGATATTTTGCACACAACCACTGCTGTGGAACTGACAGCCCTACCGTATCCTAGGTTTACGTATCCCTGAAGCTCCATGCCCCAATGTCTTCCTACCTCTCACCAGTTAGGAAAGACATGGTGGATCTTCAGTGGATTTCAGATTCAATTCCTCAAACATCTGTCCTTTCTTGGGAGTATGGGGTTCTTCTCATACCCTTTCCTCCCTCAAGGACTAGGTCTGTTTGTCCAAATCAGTCAGTCTTCCTCTTTTGCTCCTACCTCTGAATACTTCTGTAGCCAAAAGAGTTTTCAGCTTTCCATGAAGCTTCCCACTGAAGACCTGCCGTGTTTGTGTTACCCCAATTAAATCCTGGGGTCACCTCTCACTTCCAGATGTGGACCTCCACCTTCACTCCAGTGAGGTCACCTTGAACATTATTCTACTGGATCCCCAGTAGACTCCATCAGCCTCTCTACTTCCTGCAATCCAGTAGGTGAGCATCATATGGTGTTTGTTCATTCCAATATTATGGTGATTGTTCATTTCAATATATCTTTTGATAATGATCTTACATACAAGGACTCCTTCCGGGTAGTCCTTTCTTAGCTTAGCTGTTTTTTCAGCAGCTCCTCTCTTTTCAACTCCTGCCCTCCATCCTCAGGATGCCTGGCCATATGAGGTGTAGCATGTTTTCAATCTTCAACATGTTAGGGCTCCAGGCATCTTAGCTTGGGAGTCCCCATATGTGAAGACTCATTCCTGTTTGTTCCTGGAGATAGCACAGTTACTTACCTGTAACAGGTGATCTCTGGGAACAGCAGGAATAAGTCTTCACAACCCACCCACCTCCCCTAGGAGTTGTATTTATCTTTCTATCTTCCTTTCCTCTTTCTCTCCTTTTGTCTCAGCTATGAAACTCAACTGAGGAGAGGCAGTGGAAAAGGCGGGAAGGCAGTGCGCAGGCGCGAGGGATGCTCCCAAAAGCTTTCTGATTGGATGCTGGGGAGCATTCCCGTGCAGGCTCCGTCGGTACCGACGTACCCATATGTGAAAACTTATTCCTGCTGTTCCCAGAGATCACCTGTTACAGGTAAGTAACTGTGCTTTATCAAATGTTGCTCTGGAGAAAAACGTTGCAGTGCAAAACTGAAATCTTCAGGTTGTGTGGGTGCAGGGGTATACGCGCTCTATAGGGTTGCCAACTTTTTGAAAGAGAAAAACCCGCCACCTGTGGCTAGCCATGCTCCGTCCATGCTCTGCTCATGCTACGCCCATGTTACGCCCATGCCTCCCCACTGCCCCAGCCATGCCTCACCCATAAAAAAACTACAGAGAGGGCAACGGTGCAGGCTTTAGCGTCTGCAGGCTATATCAAGGGGGATGGGGTACAAGTAGGGTTGCCAACTGGCCGGTTTTCAGCCGGCCTGGCCGGTTTTTCCACGGCCAGGCCGGCTGCCGGCGCAGAGGCAAAACCGGCCCTTTAAAAGCCGGTTTTTTTGCTCTGGCCGCAAAATCGGGAGCGGCCTGAGCAAAAAAAACCGGCTTTTCTCCGCTTCAGAGGGAGCCGGGGAAGCCCGCGCGAGGCCCCGGCTCCCTCTGAACAGCCACCAGCGTGAAGAGCCTTTACCTTCACGCTGGCGTCTGTTCCTGTGAAGCCGCGAATGCTGGGAAAGGTTAAAGGGCAACCTTTAACCTTTCCCAGCATTCGCGGCTTCACAGGAACAGCCGCCAGCGTGAAGGTAAAGGCTCTTCACGCTGGTGGCTGTTCAGAGGGAGCCGGGGTCTCGCGCGGGCTTCCCCGGCTCCCTCTGAAGCCTCAGACAGCCGCGATGCTGGTCCGGGGGGGGGGGCAAGGACTGCATGGGCTGTGATGGGGGGACCTGGACTGGAAAAGGGCGAAGGGGGGGGGGGGGACTGGGAAGGGAAAAGGGCTAAGGGGGGGGGGACTTGGACTTGGACTGGAAAAGGGCTAAGGGGGGGGACTTGGACTGGAAAAGGGCTAAACGGGGGGACTAGGTCGGGAAAAGGGCTCAGGGGGGGCACTTGGACTGGAAAAGGGCGAAAGGGGGGGACTGGGAGGGGAAGAGGGCTAAGGGGGGGGGACTTGGACTGGAAAAGGGCTCTAAAGGGGGGGACTTGGACTGGAAAAGGGCTAAGGGGGGGGGACTTGGACTGGAAAAGGGCTAAAGGGGGGGACTTGGACTGGAAAAGGGCGAAGGGGGGGGGGACGTGGACTGGAAATAGGCTGTGATGGGGGGGACCTGGACTGTAAAAGGGATATGGGGGGGGACAGGGACTGCAAATGGGTTGTGATGGGGGTGGAGGGGACCTGGACCAGAAAAGGTCTATGGGGGGGGGGACAATTGGACTGGAAATAGGCTGTGATGGAGGGGGGGGGACCTGGACTGTAAAAGGGTTATGGGGGGGGGGGGGACATGGACTGGAAATGGGTTGTGATGGGGGTGGAGGGGACCTGGACTGGAAAAGGGCTATGGAGGGGGGGGGGACCTTGGACTGGAAATGGGCTATGGTGGAGGAAGGGGGATCTTGGACTGGAAATAGGCTGTGATTAGGGGGGCTAGGACTGCAAATGGGCTGTGATGGTGCGGGGGGACTCGGACTGCAAATGGGCTGTGATGGTGCGGGGGGACTCGGACTGCAAATGGGATGTGATGGTGGGGGGCCTAGGACTGTAAATAGGCTGTGATGGGGACTTGGACTGGAAATGGGCTGTGATTGGGGGGGGGAGCTAGGACTGGAAATGGCCTGTGATGTGAGGGCTAGCACTGGAAATGGGCTGATGAAGAGCTGGAATAGGACTGGAAATGGGCTGATGTGGGGCATGGGAGAATGGGACTAGAAGGGAGTGGATGCTGGGTGGGTCTAGAACTATAAGGGAACTGATTTGGGGGGAGGACTAGAATGGATGGGGAATGAGAATAGAGAGGGGAAAAAATATTTTGTGTGGAAGAAAAGTCTATGATGGGCCGGTATTGGGAGAGTAAGAGGGGCTTGAGAATGGAAGGGTGAAATTTAAACGGATGATAAAGGAATAAGGAAAGAATTGGGGGAAAGAGCAAAAGGGAAACAATCAGTATGTTAAAGCAGAAATAGAGAGAGAATGGAAAACATCTGAAAGAGAAGAAAGGACAAATGGATAGCTCGCAGAAGACACGAAGAAACCAGAAGAAAGTGACTGGAGCAATTGCAACTGAAAAAATAAAACGCCCAAACAGAAGGTAGAAAAATACTTTTTATTTTGAATTTATTAACTGGAATATGTCTGGTCTGGGAAGTGTGTATTGCTAACATCTTTGCGTTTTTGTTTAGTGCAAGAGGAAATTACTTTATAGTTTTATTTCTCCAGTGTTGTACATTTCATGTTTGGATTTTGGGGTTCCCAGTTTAATTATTATCTGACCAAGGAAGTTAGCCTACACGTATCCTCGGTAATTTTGTGGGTGGGGCTGGGGGCGGGGCAGGGGTGGGACTAGGGGCGGAGAATGGGTGGAGCATGGCGAGCCACAGGTGTCGGGTTTTTCTCGGTGAAAAAGTTGGCAACCCTAGGTACAAGGGGTTGGATTTTTCAGCACCATTTCAGCCACAATCCCCTTCTCAGGCCCCTCCAACACATGTATGCTCTCCAATATGGCATTAAATCCAAACATATATTCTGCATCCACCAAACTCTGCCCCCGGCCCCTTCCCCAACAATCTGTGCAAAGCAGAGCTAGAGCCTTCTCCATAAAACTTACCATATGAGGAAAAAATCCCTCTCGGTACCAAGAATATTATGAATTAATCAGGGCCAGACCCAGAGTTGATTCAAAGTGTTGGCACCCTAAGCTGAACCCTAGGTCACAGTGCATGACCCCTCCTCAAAAAGGTGTATGACGGTTAGTAAATCAGGCCCTAAAGCCTAAAAAAGTAAGACTGTTTTACCATTTTCCATGGTAAAAAGCTTAATAAATCATGCTTTTAAATGGGCACTGCACAGTACCAACAAAAGGCTCCCCTCTCCCACCACCCCCACAAGCTACACCTGTGTATGTGTGTGGTGCGGAGATGGGGTGCCTGCATATATGAAGCAGGGCAGGGGTATGCACATTGTGTCTTTTTCTTACTTCCCATGCATTCGTCCTTTTCCCCTCCACTTCAACCCCTCTCCTGCTGTCTCTCCCCCCACCCCAGACTCTCCCCTTCAACCTCCCCCACCCCTGCACTCACCCTTATCTTCCATTCCTAGAAGTGCTGAGGCAACCGGGACAGCCAGTGACTGCACAGTCTGCCAAAAAACAGACAGCTGAATAAATTAACCTACTGCCCCTTTAATAACTCAGCCGTCTGTGCAGAAACTTAGTAACTTTTTTTTTTTAGGCCGACTGTACAGTCACTGATCGCGGTCGGGAGAGCTGGTGGCTGCCCATGGTGATCCCAATGGCTCTCCTGGCCGCAATCGCAGCCCTCTCAGTACTTCTGCCAGTGGAGGATGGGTACCCCGCGGGCAGACACTGAATAGGAGCAATTGGCAGTCAGCAGAAAACCAGCCCTTCATTGACCACTTTTACTGTCCTGCCAGCTGTCGGCCTCCAGCATGTAAAACCAGCCGGGCAGGCCTCAAACCAATCGGTTGGCAACTCTAGTTATAAACCAAAAGAGACATCTCTCACAGTGCCCCTAACTTCTGATATACCCTCTAAGAGATGTACTTTACAGCTCCTATTACACATCATAAGGGATATCAGCATTGCCTACTACAAATTCTATAAACGGCCTCTCCCTATCCCTTTAAACTCTGGGATTGTATCCCTGCTGTTCCACTGCTCTAACACCGTAGCCAAAAAGAGAAGGCCAAGAGCCACTTCAGTGAGATATCTGTTACTCTGTAAGAGGGCTTCCTACATTCTTCCTGGGGAATTCCTCTCCTGGAAGTCACTGCCAGTGACTCTCTAAACAGTCTCAGCCTCTACTAGGGGCTCACAGAGGCCACATCTCCTTCCTATTCAAAGGCAACAGGAAGACGTGTACTACAGAAGAAAGTGGGCTGTGTCATGCTGACTGTGTCTGTATGCAGGTTTGAATAATTAAACCCATTTAGGTCTATTTGTATGGACCGTACAGGGCTCAACCCAGTTAAAAATAACACTGGTGATTTTTCTTAGAAAGAAGGCAGAAGAAAAACTACAGAAGCAAAGAAAGCAAGCCCAGGCATGGGGCTGAACTGGTGGGACTGATCCCAAGATTTTCTGCTCCCTGGTTGACTGGGGCTGGGGATGTTGGTCCGACTCAGTGATCCAAAAGGAACTCTGGTGGGTGGCATCCCCAGCCAATGACCGTCACTGAAGTTGCTAGGCTAAATTAATTTTCAGAGGGTTATAAGACAGACATCTAATGAAGGCTCGTAGAACCAAAGTCCAGAAGGAGTTGGTTCTGACTCAGCTGCAAACCCAACAAGGGAGGAAAATACCAGGCTAGAAAATAAGACAGAGGGGCCAAGATTATAAATCAGAGCACAGCAATAGCAAATGCCCAGAGATGTACCTACAATCACTACCCCCCTCACCCAACACACCCACCCACACAACAAGACAATCAGCAACAGCACAAAATTCAGACACACGCTACTCTACCACAGGACGTACACCACAGCTTAGTCATAGGGGAGACATACTCACACACTGGGCAGCAGCAGCGCAAAATTCAGACACACACTCAAACACTGCTCCATTGGAGGACAAACACACTGCTACATGAGGCGGCCGAGAGAGCCGGTGACTGCCAGCCTGACAAAAACAAAAAAGGATACAAGTCTGCTGCACAGGCGGTTGACTAAAACCTACTGCCCCTTTAATTTATTCAGCTGTCTGTGCAGCAAACCTGGTAGCCTTTTTTTTGTTTTTGACCAGGAGAGCCAGTGACTGCCTGCAGGGAACCCATTCCACAGGCAGGCACCGGCTCTCCCAGCTGCGATGGCGGCTGTTTCAGCACTTCTGAACATGTAAAACCAGCCATGCCGTCCTAAAACCAGTCAGTTGACGCTCTATCTATAACGCCCATTCCAGTAATGCTCGATAAAGAGAGAAGCTTGAGATAAAGGACTTCACGTTACTAGTGGCAGATTCAAAGCAGTTTGTTAAAACATTCTATTTATAAGCATTTAAACATATTTCAAGAGTATCTGAAAATGACATAATCACATTGCCACAGAAATAAGTCAGTGACGTTAACCAAGGACATCAAGAAGGGAATTTTAGAAAGAACATCTAAGTGCAATCTGGGATGTCTAAGCCAGAACATCCGAAAAGAAAGCAGCAGGTGCAGACGTGCTTCCCAAAAGTGGACATGCTCGTACGGACGTCTGCAGAAGCATCTGCTTAGACATCCCCAGAGTAGTATTTCCAGAACCTGGATCTCTAGGAGAGCCTACTGCTAAGCCAGGATTCAACCCCACTACTGCTGTCACTGAAACTGTGCTGAGTGTTCTTTCCTCTGGATGTTTCTCAGCCACAACAAGCACATTTCAAATGCCAGTTTGTGCCTGGAGCAGGTGAAAACTTAGACACGATGCCAGATGTCCAGGACCCCGCTGAGGTCAGGTGGGAATGTCCAGCTTTCTGGGAACGCCCAGCCATACCTCCACCATGCCATGTTCAGACTTGGATGTCCACACACCCGCTTCTAAAATGACTCTGGAAACATCTCTGTGCCTATTTTCAGACATCCAAAGCACGAATAGGGCCTCCGAAATGACCCCCTAAATTAATAATGCAACACCTATTAGGAAAGAAATAAAAGGAAGGGGGCAAGTCAGGGAGTGGAGGAGTAGCCTAGTGATTAGAACACCAGCTTGATAACCAACCAACCAAGGTTCAAGTCCCACTAGCACTCCTTGTGGCCTTGGGCAAGTCACTTAACCCTCCATTGCTTCGGAAGAAAGAACTGGCAATCTACTTCTGATGACACTGCCAAGAAAACCCAGGAGCTTCTGGGTCACCAGGAGTCAGGACTGACTCAAAGGCACGCATTGCATTGCAGGCCATCCTTTGAGGCAAAAAGGCAATCACTTAACCTTAATTACATCAGACAGATAATATAAATAGCAACTAATCACTTAAACTGGTGGTTCACCTCCTATTGCTGGAGGAGGATTCCTAGCCTCAATGAAATCATAACTGCTTTGGAGCCAAAAATACCCCTTAATTTAGCTAAACATCTACATGGAAATTGTAAGAAAAACATTGCCCCTAAAGCCAAAACCTGCTGGCACTTAGCCAAAAAGGCCTTACACCTAGTCTGTGTGGCTTGAGAAAAATCAGGAACTATATAGTAGGATACAAAATCACTATCAAGGTAATTTGGAAAGATATAACCAATTGCAAGTTCTCCAAGAACTGCAATAAATCCAAGCTAACAGCCAATATTTCCTCTCCTAGAACACCTTCATTCCCTCCTACTCCAGGTGCAACATAGCAGGCACAAGAGAGAGGTGAGAGTACTTCTTTAGGTATATGCAGTGCTTCTAAAAAATATTTCTTAACCATGTCCATAGCAGTTATCAAAGAGGACTTTGGAAATTTTTCCAGTTGTAGGTCTAAATGACGGTTTTGATTCTCTAGCGTTTCCTATCAATGCTGAACCACTTCAACACAGCCTCCAGTGTTGCTCTGAGCTCACCAGGCACAGATCTACTTCTGGATCTGCGAGGGGTCTTGTGATCCTCTAAGCTGGAAGATCAGAAAAAGGATTGAGGCAGGAGAGAAAACTGAGACAGGAGAGCCAGGTATCGAAGGAGAGAAAAAAAAAAAAGGAAGTAGAAAGAGGCTGAGCATGAAAAGCGAGAATGGAAGTGGGTTGCAGAGCAATGCAGCCATAAGAAAGAAGGAGAATGCTAAATGCCAGTGTGTGGGCGTTTCCCTTACGATAGCCATAGTGTAGAAATCCTTGTGCGGCTGAATGCTGTGTTAGCGAAGGGATAGTGGTCATTCTTGCAGTCAGATCTAGCTGTACCGAGGAAGAGAAAGTCGAGTTTGGTTAAGTTCTTCCGTGCAGCTCATCTGTCAGAGTCTTGCTTTGGGGCTAGGGGATATGGAGCGGGAGATTGTTTGTCATCCTGGACAGCAGTAGATATGATCTTACCCTAAAAGGACAAATTACTCCCAATAGAGCTTGTCTCTGCTCACCCTTCAGAGCCTTTGTCTGATACACTTCCTGCCCTTGTTCTGCTCTTCCAGCTCAGGATATTACTTTACAGGCCTAGAATAGCAAAGTCCACTGGGTGTATACAAACCGATGTACCCCTGCCATTGTGCATATAGCATATATGGACACAGATTAGGGATCATTTTCGAACAGGGCACCAATGTCAAAGTTTAAAAAAAAGCTCCTATTTTATGCCTTATTTATAAAGGCAAATAGAAATATGTGGCAGGTATGCCCTTACTTGGCTTTATAAAATAGGCTTGTGGAAATAGAGGAGAATTTTCAAAGTGATTTCCGTGGTTAAAGTGTTTTACCTGCTTAAATCTGTGGTCTGAAAACTGCCCATCCTCAATGCATCTAGAGCAGTGGCTCTCAAAGCTGTCCTGGGGGGGGGGGGGGGGCCACCAGCCAGTCGGGTTTTCAATGAATATACATGAGAGAGCTCTGCATATAGTGGAGGGAGTATGCGTGCAGATTTCTCTCATGCATCGTCATTGTGGCTATCCTGAAAATCCAACTGGCTGGTGATCCCCCAGGATGGGTTTGAGGACCACTGATCTAGAGGTATGCAAGTTGCTCCACAACACCTGTACTTTCATGCAGTAATGAGATGAGCTATTCTACGAGGGGAATTAGGACAGAGGAAGTTAAAGTACACATGTAAATTGCATTCTCAAATATCCATGTGCACTTTTCCAGCAAAATTCTGTCTGTGCAAAAAGCAGACAGAATTCACTGCATGCACTTTGCATTTGCGGCGGTTTTTGACATGAAAGCCCTCACATAATTCGCAAATGAAAAGTATGCGCAGACTTTATGTCAGCGCAGGAAGTTTGAATACTGCCCATTTATTTCAGCACCCCAGCCATGATCAACCTATGTGAATACACAGATTGAAAAGGTCATTTTAAAGCCCTGTTCATGAGTTGGACATTGAAAATGGTCATTCAGACATGTTTATGTTTATTCATTTGATAAAAAACCGCCTTTCTCTGACAATCAAGGTGGTGTACAATTAAAAACAATTAAAAGGAGGCCAATGGCCAACGAAATAGAAAGAAAAGTTTACAATGTTCTGATAGGAGAATAGAAGAGATAGAGAGACAAGACAGGACATTAGTAGGTAGCAAATTCTGGGGGGAGATAAGAAGAAGAGGGAGGGAGGATATCACACAAAGGGGGAAGGGAGGTCAAAGGCCAGGGAGAAGAGATGAGTCTTTAGATTTAGTTTGAAAGTGGTATACTGGAGTTCTAAACGGTGGGAAGTGGGGAGGGCATTCCACAGAGCGGGGCCGGCAAAAAAGAAGGCAGAGGACCGGGTGGATTGGAGGTGAGCACGGGAGGGAGAGGGAAGGGAAAGGCGATTAAGATGGAAAGAGCGAGGAGTGTGCCTGGGGGAGTGGAAGGAAAGGAGATCCGTTAAGTTTTGTGGGGTACTGGTGTGGAGAGCTTTATGAACTAAAGTGAGCAGTTTGAATTGAGTGCGAAAGGGGATAGGTAACCAGTGGAGGCGGAACAGCAGAGGGGTGATGTGATCCCGGAGAGTGGAGTGAGTAACAAGACGAGCTGCAGTGTTTTGAATCCACTGAAGCCGCAGCAATTGGGATTTGGGGAGACCAGTGAAAACCGAATTGGAGAAGTCCACACGTGACATGACTAAAGATATCAGTAGAGTAGTGAGGGCTGATGGGGAAAGGAAAGGACAGATTGCCCGAATTTGACGGAGAAAGAAAAAAAAGAGGTCTTAGTAATGTGCGAGATATGTGCATGAAATGATAGATCAGAATCGAAATGTACACCAAGGTATCGGAAGGTAGTGACTAAAGGGATGGGGGTGCTGGAGAAAGAGGGGGCCACCGAAGGAGATGGGCTACCATGAGAAAACCAAATGGTGATTGTCTTGGCTAAGTTCAGGTGGAGACAATTATGTGTTAGCCAATTGGCTACATCAGAAAGACAGGAGTTCAATACAGAAAGATCTGGACAAGAGGGGGAAGTATGGTGGAGCAGAACTATGTCATCCGCGTAAAAAAAGGCAGATATTCCAGACTGATGTATTAGAAGAGCAAGGGGGGCCAGGAAAAGATTGAAGAGAAGGGGAGCCAAGACAGAACCCTGCGGAACCCCACATGGGAGGTGCAGAGAGTCTGAGGAGGGGGTGGATGAGGAAGAGGAGAGAACGGTGCAAGAACGAGAGGAGAGAAAAGAGTGAAACCAGCGATAGACAACACTGCAGAGACCCACTTCCCGTAAGCGAAGAAGAAGAAGGGAGTGGTCAACTAGATCAAAAGCAGCTGAGAGATCAAGAGCAACCACCACCGAGATGTCACCACGATCGTGAGCTACATGCAGTGCATTAGTGAAGGCAAGCAGGACCGTTTCAACACTGTGACCCTGACGGAACCCAGATTGACGGGGGTGAAGAAAGTTAGTAGAGTCAAGATGATGTGAAAGTTGTGCAAAGACAAATTTTTCCAGCAGTTTAGAAAGAAAAGGGAGGTTGGACACCTGGCGGTAATGGGCAGGGACCGAAGGATCAAGTGAAGGATTTTTGAGGAGAGGGCGGATCAAAGCGTGTTTCCAAGAGCGAGGAAAGGTCCCTGTGGAAAGGCTAGAGTTAAACATAGTAAGAATATAGGGAAGAAGCCCTAGAGGAGGGGCAAGAAGCCAGGAAGAGGGAATGGGATCAAGAGGACAGGAGGTTTTACTAGAGGAAGAAATGAGTCGATGAAGCTCAGGGGCAGTGATCAAGGAGAAAGAGGCCCAATAATGAGAGAGTTGAGAAAACGGGAGAGGGAGAGGCGACTGGAGGGGGAGAGTGAATAGGAGCAGGACAAGAAGGTAGAGACGCTCTAAGAGAGGAAATCAAGTCACTGAAGAAGGTGGCCAGAAGTGAAGGAGGGGCAGAGGGGTGGGCTGAAGCAACTGGAGCTGAGGTGTGAAGGGAAGTGAGAGACTTGAGGGTGGAATAGAGATGCCTTGTCTGGTTTGGGGCATTAGAAATAGCATTGGAGAAATAAGTGCGCTTAGCAGATGTACGCTAGAGGGATAATAGGAATAGTTTGACTTAAAGAATGCTAACGTGGTTGGAGAAGGAGCCTTGCGCCACAACCGCTCGGCTCTGCGAAGGTGGGAACGCAAGAGGCAAAGGCCGCTATGATACCAAGGATGTGTGGGCCGGCGACGTGATGAACGAGGACGCAGGGGAGCTATGCGATCGAGGGCAGCGGAGAGGGTGGATGACCAGAGGGCAGATTGGGAATTAGGTGAAAGAGAGGGAAAATCAGTGGGAAGGAGCTCGGACGCCGCGGGAAATTGTTGGATTGTGAGTGGAGTGATGGTGCGAGAGAGCTGGGGAGAGGAGGGTGAAGTGGAGGAAGAAAGAGAAGAGGGAGAGGACGCTCCGGAGTGCGAGCAGGAGACAGAGAGGCAAACGTGGTCTGTCCATGGGAGAGGTGTAGAGCAAAGATTGTGAAGTGTAAGTGAAGAGGAAGAGGACGTTAAGAGTAGGTGAAGAGTGTGGCCAGCATGATGGGTGGGGAAGGTAACATGCTGGGAAAGAGATAAATCATGTAGAAAAGAAATGAAAGAATGATCCCTGGACGATGTAGGAGAATCCACATGCAGGTTAAAATCACCCGTGATAAGTAGGTGGGGGAAAGCTAGGGCAAGATCAGTAATAGTTAAAAGGAGAGCGTCCCAAAAAGGTCAGAGCGGAGAGCGGGGGGGGGAATAGACAAGAAGAATGTGTGTGGGAGGAGAGGTATGGAGATGAAGTAGAAGGGATTCGGGATAGTGCAGTAGTGGAGAAAAGACCTGAGTGTAGGAGAGAGATGGACATAGCAGAGCGGCCACACCGCCACCAGTCCGGCCAAGACGCCGAACAGAAACTGCAGAGAAGCCGGGGGGGAGACAGCGGGCAAGGAGGGCATCCTCACCGTCTCTGAGCCACGTTTCAGTGAGGAGAGTGAGATCAAATGATGACCGAAGAACGAGATCCTGAATAAGAAGGGTTTTGCAGACCATGAAGACGTCTTTGTGGCCATTTTAGAAAGCTGGGTATATAGACATCCCCGGTGTGAGAATGTCCATGTAGCACGGGGGCATGGTGGAGGCAGGACCTGGGAGGAGAAAGGGAGATGCATGTCGCGGTGCGATTTCAGAACGGCACAAGCTCGTCTGGCCCTGGTTGCCGAGGCGTCCACGCCTATACCTGCTCCTAACCACAAACAAGGTGCAAAAAAGTGCTTGTTTCATGACTGCAATGCTTCCAGGGGGAAGAGCAAAATGTGCTTACATCGCAGTGGTTAATATTTCTTGGCTGAAGAAATCTGTTCGTAAATACTTACTCCAAACATAGAGGTCTGCCGCTGCACGTCTGATTATCTGAAATGGCAGGGTAGGACATGTTAGTCTCATAACATAATTGCCCCCTTCTGAATTACCATGGCAAGGATGTCCAAGTACCTGGTTCAGCGGGTGTGCAATTTGGAGACGTCCACTTTTGTGAAATGGCCTACAGCCGTGCACATACCCGGCCTTGCTATCTATCACTGCTGCTACTTCTCCAGATTTTTGGATGTCCCAGATTTCTTCCTTAGATGTTCCTTCTAAAATGCTACTACACGGCACCTCAACTATAATGCAGTCTACTGAGACATACTATCTTAGAATCCATTTGCCATTATCACAAGGCTTATGCTAGAATTTCCAGTAGAAAGGTTAATGCGTGCTCTCTTCGAAAACCAGCAAGCGCAAGCCACACACACTAAGGGGATAACTTTACAAACATTTTCTGCACATAAAACACCTCTTAGAAACTTCGGTCACTAAGATCAAAGTAGGTACAGTGCAAGACGGCACCCCTATGTAGAGTGAGCATGCTCCGGAGAGGGGTTAGGGTGGAGCCTGGGAGGAGCTGCGATTTACACTGACAAGGATGGGACATTGTAGTATTTTATAAAGGCACATGTATCTTTATAAAATAGGTATAAAATAGACACCTTCTCCACCTACAAACCTTAGTGCCCTGCCATAAAATCACCTTCCAACTTGCAGCATAGGGCTGTGGGTAGGCATGAAAGATGCAAACTATCACATACACATTTGAAGATATACACATGCACATGAATGTTTCTGATGTGGTTAAAATTTCACAGTACCTGGGTCAATGCCTTTGAACAGTGCCCTTTCAGTTCCGGAGCCCAGTGAATTGTTCATGGCATGTGAGAACAGCTTCCCACCACCCCAGTAAGAGACTGAGTTACGGGGCCTGCTTCAGCCTAGCACTGTTAGTGGTGGTTCATGGGCGACAGTGCCTCTATTCCATGTGTCAGGTTTACCAGCAAATCCATTCCATGCCAGCAGAACTGCCAAGTGACCCTGTCTCCAGCGGGAAACTTTAGGCCCTGCTTCTTTAGCGTTTATGTCAAGTGAAACAAGAAGTTCCTCAAGAACTAAAGGAGCCTACCTACCTTCTGGCCTGCATACTTGCCTCCATGGCCGACATATATGTGTAGATCTGAACAGACCCCGCCCCTGTCCAAGTCTTCATGTATCTCCTGGCACTGTGCTAAAAATTTGGGGTGGTTAAGATGCTAAACAAAAAATGGATTAAGGACACACACTCACATCCATACAGAATAATCTTGTCATCCGTGTTTTCTTTTGGAAAGCAGGTTAATAAGAAGTATGACTGCAAATACCACAGTGCACTCTGAGGCAAATTAGGAAAAAAAACAGGAATGGTCCAAGGGATTCTCCAGAAACTGGGCCCCTTGGTGGTAGCTCTCTATTCTTTAGGTCTTTCAAAGCTGCACAAGTGTGTGGAAAGCAATAGGTGAAGGAAATCACTTGCCACTCTAAACAAGGATGCAAAAGCAGCCCTAGAGCCTTTTCCTCCAACAGCATGTTTTCACAAGCAACGTTCAGCCTCAGCAGCAGTGTCCCATCAGATCTCTGTCCTTATAGATGGAGTGGAGGGCCAGATTGATATTATGGTGCTCCAAATGCTTCCATCGCTTAGAAACATAGAAACATGACGGCAGAAAAAGACCACATGGCCTATCTAGTCTGTCCTTCCGTATCAAGTACTACAATAGGGCCCTTTTTTCTTTTAGAGATCCTCTTGAGTACAGAGCTGACAGAGCTTAAAGATTCCAAATTACCCCAAATTAGTCTCTAAAATGCTGGTATGCAAATGCTAGAACTCTAAAATATAAGATGGGAGAGTTAGAATATATAGCACGAAATGAGAAGTTAGATATGATTGGTATCTCAGAGACATGGTGGAAGGAGGACAACCAGTGGGACACTGTGATACCTGGGTACAAAATATATCATAATGATAGAGCTGATCAAATTGGTGGAGGGGTTGCGCTCTATGTTAGAGAGAGCATTGAGTCACAAAGAATTAAAGTTCTACAGGAAACAAAATTCTCCATAGAATATGGATTGAAATTCCATGTAAAAAGGGGAAGGTGATGGCAGTGGGGGAGTACTATCGACCGCCTGGCCAGAATGAACAAATGGATGATGAAATGCTCAAAGAAATAAGGGAACCTAACAAAAGTTATAGAATGGTAATAATGATGGGTGATTTCAATTACCATGGTATTGACTGGGTCAGTGTCACGGCAGGACATGCTAGGAAGATAACGTTTCTAGATGAAATAAACGACTGCTTTTTGGAGCAGCTGGTTCATGAACCAACCAGAGGCCAGAGGAGTGGCCTAGTGGTTGGGGGCAAGGTACTTCAGGCCAGAAGGTTGGGGGTTCAAATCCCACTAGAGGACAGCAACCTTGGGCCAGAAGGACTGGGGTTTCTAGTCCCACAGGTGCTCCTTGTGGTCTTGGGCAACCCACTTAACCCTCCATTGTCCATGTTCCCTGTATGTATTAGTGTATGTGTCTCACATCCCCTCATGTTAAATGTATCCCCTATTGTGTTGTGACCACTTTGATTGAAGGATAAGGTGGTATACAAAACTGTCTAAATAAATTTTGGACTTAGTCCTTAGTGGAACACCAGATCTGGTGCAAGAGGGGTGTTGGGGCCACTTGGCAATAGTGATCATAGCATGATCGCATTTGATTTAATTAATGGAGGAGGGATGGTAACAAAATCCACAGTACTACCTTTTAACTTTTGAAAGGGAGACCATGATAAGATGAGGATAATAGTTAAGAAAAAACTAAACGGAGCAGTTGCTAAGGTTAAAGACTTACATCAAGCTTGGGTATTGTTTAAAAATAATATCTTGGAAGCCCAGACCAGCTGTATTCCATGCTTTAAGAAAAGTGGAAGGAAGTCCAAAAAACTGCCAGTATGGTTTAAAGGTGAGGTCAGAGAGGCTGTTGTTGCCAAAAAAGCATCTTTCAGGAAATAGAAAAAAGAGCCAAATGACGAAAACTGGAAACAGCACAAGCACTGGCAAGTTAAATGCAAGGCATTGATAAGGCAGGCAAAGAGAGAATTTGAGAAGAAACTTGCTGTGGAAGCAAAAACGCATAATAAAGACTTTTTCAAGTACATTCGTAGCAAAAAACCTGTGAGTCAGTTGGACCATTAGATTTAAGAGGGGTAAAAGGGGCAGTAAGAGGGGACAAGGCTATAGCAAAGAGACTGAATGAATTCTTTGCTTTGATCTTTACTGAGGAAGATGTAGGAATGTTACCCATGACTGAAGTGGTATTTAAAGGTGATGCTGCAGAAGAATTGAAAGAAGTATTGATAAACCGGGACGATGTATTACAACTATTTGATAAACTGAAGAGTAGCAAATCACCTGGACCGGATGATATACATCCAAGGGTGTTGAAAGAACTGAAATATGAGATTGCAGACCTGCTATTAGTAATCTGTGAACTATCATTAAAATCAACTGTAATACCTGAAGATTGGAGGATCGCCAATAAGATATGCCATACTGGGTCAGACCAAGGTCCATCAAACCCAGTATCCTGTTTCCAACAGTGGCCAATCCAGGTCACAAGAACCTAGCAGTTTCCCCAAAAGCCACAAGTTCCTCAATGCTTGTATTGGGGCAAGCAGTGATATCCCGGATCCCTTTTAATAATGGTCTATGGACCTTTCCTCCAGGAACTTGTCCAAACCTTTTTTAAACACAGCTACACTAACAGCTCTTACTACATCCTCTGGTAACAAATTCCAGAGTTTGATTACATGTGAAGTAAAAAAATATTTTCTTTTATTAGTTTTAAATAGGTTACCCTGTAGCTTCATTGCATGTCCCCTAGCCTTTTTATATTCTGATGACGTAAACAATCAATCTACCTTTACCCATTCCATTCCATTCATTAATTTATATACCTCTATCATATTTCCCCCCTCAGCTGTCTCTTTTCCAGGTTGTAGAGCCCTAACCTTTTTAGCCTCTCTTCATAGGAATAGCCTTCCATCCCCTTTACCATTTGGTGGCTCTTCTCTATACCTTTTCTAATAATGCTATATCTTTTTTAAGATACGGCGACCAGAATTGCACTCAATATTCAAGGGGCAGTCGCACCATGGAACGATACAGAGGCATTATAATATCCTTTGTTTTATTTTCCATTCCTTTCCTTATGATACCTAGCATTCTATTTGCTCTCTTGGCCGCCGCTGCACACTGGACGGAGGGTTTTAACATGTCCACGATGACGCGTAAATCCTTTTCCTGAGTTGTGATCCTCTTGCAATTTTCCACAATCCTCTTTGGTTTTAACAGCTTTAAATAGTTATGTGTCATCTGCAAATTTAATAACCTCACTTGTTATTCCCTTTTCCAGGTCATTTATGAATATGTCAAAAAGCACTGGGCCTAGCACAGACCCCTTGAGTACTCCAATATTCACCTTTCTCCATTGAGAAAACTGGCCATTTAGCCCTACCCTCTGCTTTGTATCTTTTACGAAGTTCCTGATCCACAATAGCACACTGTCTCCTATCCCATGACTTTTTAGTTTTGCCAAAAGTCTCTGATGAGGGACCTTGTCAAGGGCTTTGTGAAAGTTCAAATAAGCTATATCAACTGACTCACCTTTGTCTACCTGTTTAATCACACCTTCAAAAAAACAAGAGATTAGTAAGACAAGATCTGCCCTCAAAAGGGTAGATAGAATGTGTCACATTCCTCCTTGCTTCTCACCACCACCAAAATATTGTCTCTTAGCCAACTTTTTGGTGGTGGTGAGAATCGAGGAGGAATGTGACACATTCTATCTACCCTTTTGATGTCTAGGACAACTGTACCTTGCCCACTCACAATCTTAAATGACAGAGGTGTAAGGCAGGGGTCTCCAAATCCAGCCCTAGAGGGCCACAAACCAGTCAGGTTGGCAGACTCTCTCTAATGCATATATATCTCATGCATATTCATTAGGGATATCCCGAAAACCTGCAGGGTTGTGGACCTCCTGAACCGGATTTGAGTAGCTCTGCACTATACCATATCTCTCCCTTGGATTGCTGCAGCCCAAATGCATGACCTTGCATTTTTTAACATTAAATCTCAGCTGCCAAAATTCTAGACCATTCTTTAAGCTTAGCTAGATCCCTCCTCATGTTATCTACACCTTCCTGGGTGTCTTCTCTATTGCAGATTTTGGTATCATCCGCAAAGAGGCAAACCTTACCCGACAGCCCTTTCGCATTATCACTAAGAAAGATGTTAAAAAGAAATCGGACCAAGGACAGATCCCTGGGACACACTACTTGAACCCTTGCCTCTTTATGGGAGGGGATCCAATGGGATGTAGCTGCTCGAGCTGAGCAACACTTGTGAGCAAGTATCATCCGCCAGATGGAGGAAGAGACGTCTTTCTCAGTCCAGTACACTTAGACAACTGTCTGAGCCCATTAGTGGGAAATCCGGGCCTAAGTGTACATGGAAGTGTCTGTTTATGGGAGCAACTTAGAATAGATGCTGGACTCCCGCTGGTAATTCATCAGTAATAAAGTGACTGAAATGAACTAGCAGTTGGCCTCTAGAGACAATACAGGAAGTTGCAGCACAAAGCAATATGGAGACCTCTTTTCCTGCTGAGAGATAATAGAATGGCTTGGGATCACATGACTGCATCACTCTCCAGTGTCACAAGATCTGGGAATGTGCAGCGAGAAAAATCATGGGTTGTGCATTACTCTGAATATAATAGAAAAACACTGTGGGTTGCCAGTTGTACAGATGAGTGAGATGCAGGAAACTAGCACATTGCCCAGAGCAAGAAGGTAGAAGTATTTAGGCCAAGAAAGAAAGAGCTTTTCACGCAGGTGAGCAAGTCTTGTCGGATACACTCGGTAAATCGACTGACACGTATACACTACCCCCGGGTCACCCCTGACCCATATGTAGAAATATGGTAAAACATCTACTTTTGTTTGTAAAACATGGTTAAATTGTGAAGAAAAAGACATACTTTTATTTATTTTTTATAATACTTGTTATTAATTCACCCTTTCAAGTGAATAATGTGCAATGCTAGCCAAGATCAGGCAGGACAAGTTGTACAAGGTCAGATATATGCTGCATAATGTCAATACCTGTTAACTATTCAGTTGCAAGCTTAAAAATGGTGTGCAGCACTGCACGCTTTGCAAACTACAATAGTTCTATATTTATTCGCTAGGTGGACAGCAGCAGTCAAAGTATGGTGTCATTATGTCAAGTAATGGCATGATGCAAATTGTGACAAAAAAATTACCGTGTTATAACAAATTGACAACGGTGCATTGTAAACAACAGAAAACTAGTAAGCAATACATGAAGTACATTGACTGTTTTTTTCAACAACAGTTTATGCACAATGTGCTAGTAGTTGTTCTTGAATGTTCAGGACACACTCACTTCAGACAGATTTCACATTCGGTAAATACTTTTCGATCTCTGTCACTTGGACAAAAGGAGCATCTTTTTCTTTTCTTTTCTGATGCCCGTGTGGTCAACGGTCTTGGTGGCTTAGGCATTTCAAGGCAAGGATAGCCAACATTGGCCATGGATTGACGTGTATGGCTTGTCAGACCTTCTGGATGGCTTTGACGATTTTGTAGCTGAGGCTTCATGAGATTCAAAGCGAGTTCCTCCAGAAAAAACCTTCTCTTGCAGTTTTCCTTGTGATGAAACATAGGATTGTTGTACATAAATATTATGAATGAATTTACAGCTGCGATATCAAGCAGTCCATAAAGCACGCAAAGTGGCCATCGACGAGTTGATCTTTTCACACTGTATGTGTGGCACAACTGATCTACTGTGTCAACACCCCCTTTCGTTCTGTTGTAGTCAAGTATTATTTCTGGCTTCTTTGATGTTTCATCAATTTTATTATCATGGTGAAGTGTTGACAGCAGCATAACTGATTTGTTTCGTTTTGGGACGAATGACACCAAAGTCTTGTCTCCACTGAAGCCAAATATTGAGGATCCCACAATTCTTGAGCGATTTGCCTGGAATTCTGAAGGTATGTCACGGTTGCAACGTCTTACAGTGCCCAGTAGTGTCAAATTCTTGCTAAGAAGAACATCAGCCAGTTGTACGTTAGTAAAGAAATTGTCGCAAGTAATGTTCCTGCCAGACCGTTCCAGAGGTTCAATAAGCTTCAAAACAACATCAGCTCCTAGAGATACTGTTTTGTCACGAGTAACTGACTCTTCACGCCCTAGGTATGGCTTCATGTTGAATACATAATACGTTTCGGCATCTGCACACACCCATAACTTTATACCGTATCGGTCTGGTTTAGACTTGATGTATTGACGAAACGGACACTTGCTTCTGAAACCCAACAATTGTTCATCAACAGTCAAGTATGCAGATGGTGTGTACATTTTCATGCACTGAGAAATGAATAAATTCCAAACATCTCTGACTGGAGTAAATTTGTCATTGGCCCTTCGTGATTCACGGGTTTGTTTGTCATCAAATCGAAGTAAACTCAATATTTCTGCAAACCTTTTACCTGACATAACAGCTGGAAATATAGGATTCTGGATAGGACTTTTAGCCCAGGTTCTGCGTACAGATACTTTGTTCAACCTGAAAACACCACTCATGTACAGAAGACCCAATGTTGCTTGGAGCTCTTCCATTGTTACCTGCTTCCAGTCAGTACATGGTGGCTGCATTGCTTCAGCTCTACGTATGCCTTCAGAATTTGTGAAATCTAACACTGCTGACAATATATCTGGAGTTACAAACATGTCAAAAATATCCTTAGCATTAGTTATACCTCTGATCAGAGCAATTGGTCCAGAAGATTCTCTGACTATATTTGCTTCCCTTGTTCTTGATGTTGGCGGTACAGTTTTATTCCAATGCATGCCAGAACGAGCTGTGTAATGACTGTCAGTTAACTTCCTCATTTTCAGAATGTGATTCAGAAGTTTCAGAATTGCTGTATGAACTGCTATCGTCATCACTTGTTTTATTTTCTTCGACAGCATCTTCCGCTTCACTGCCGCTATCATCAAGATCAAGCTGATCGGACTGGGCGGGAACGACTGCACTATCCGTATCAGCACCTTCAGTATCATTACTCAAACTATCATTACTGTCACTTTCTTCATTCAACCAACGTCTAATTTTTTCAGTTGCTGCACAGCTGCTGAAGCGTTTCGGGAGTGGCATTGTTTACCTTTGTCGTAAAAAATTTTAATCCACAGAAACAAACAAGGAACTGACGTCAGGTGACGTCATAAATGTAAGCAAGACATTAGAACACACAGGATTGTAATGTGGACTTGGAGTGGTGACTTTCTTTGCTGCTATAAAACAAAGGAGAGTGTTATTGTGCGAGTGTCGAAAATCACCCCTTGTTTGTTCAGCAGCATGCAGTACTGTATAAAAACATTATTTTTGCAAACCATATGTATGAAAATACTTAAAAATGGTTCGTTGAGGAATACCTAGAGTACCAAAATACAATTCCTTACCATTTTGAAGAACAAACACAAAAACCGACACCCGGGTCACCCCTGACCCGGGGGTAGTGTATCCGAGGGTTAATTGCCACTGGTCTCAAAGCATTCAGAACTAAAATGATCTGATTTCCTAAAAGCAGAGCTTGTCACTATTAATAAAAAAATAAATTCCTCACTTGTATTAATTTCTTGAATGAGCAGGAAAGGGCGGCATCACAGGGTATAAGCAAGACAGAAGAGCTGGAATGACAGTGTGCACACTTCATCATCCATCTTTTACTAACCTGCATTTTGGTATTGCACTTATTGCACTGTGGGGCATGTTTACTAAAATGCAGCAGTGCACTGAGCATTAAGCACCAAAACCTAGTGCAGGAGTGGCACGGGACCTGCACAATAAATGAAGGCATGTCCGGCATGTTCCTGTGTAGTCAGCGCGGGTTCCATATCACCCCTATGCCAAACAGTTTGCCTCTATTACAATGGGTACACTTAACCCCACCTATTGAGGTGGCACTAAGTGCAGCCATGCTAAATGCAACATTAATGGTTCGCGTGTGTTAAAGGCATCTGCGCTAACCACAATGTGTGCTCTGTGCCCCAACCCACTCGAAGCAGATAGGACAGGAGTCTTAGTACAGCTGCATTATTGGTGTACGGTAAAGGCTACCGCAGCACACTTGGCGTGGGCTAAACCCTGTGCTGACCATTGCTGTAGTTTAGTAACGATGCCCCTGTGAGGGATTGCTTGAGGACCTTTAGCAGTCCTATTTGCCTGCCCTCTGTATATTCCCGTAGCACAGGAGGTAGAAACATAGAAACATAGAAATATGATGACAGAAAAAGACCACATGGCCTATCTAGTCTGTCCTTCCATATCAACAACTACAACAGTCCCCTTTTTTCCTTTAGAGATCCTCTGTGTTTGTCCCATGCTTTTTTGAATTCAGATACTGTCCTCATCTCTACCACCTCCACTGGGAGACTATTCCACGGATCCACCACTCTTTCCGTAAAGAAATATTTCCGCATATCACTCCTGAATCTATCCTCCTTCACCCTCATCTCATGTCACCTCGTAGCAGAACTTGCTTTCAAATGAAAGAGGCTCTCTCCCTGAACATTAATGCCACGGAGGTATTTAAACATCTCAATCATATCACCTCTATCCCGCCTTTCCTCTAAGGTGTACATATTAAGATCCTTAACTCTGTCCTCATATGCTTTATAATGAAGACCACTAACCATTTTAGTAGCCACCCTCTGTACTAACTCCATCCTGTTTATATCCTTTTGAAGGTGCGGTCTCCAGAAATGCACACAGTACTTCAAATGAGGTTGCACCATAGACCTATACAGAGGCACTATCACCTCCATTTTTCTGCTAGCCATTCCTCACCATATGCACCCAAGCATCCTTCTAGCTTTTGCCCTCGCCTTTTCTACCTGTTTAGCTACTTTAAGATCATCAGACACAACCACGCCTAGGTCCCACTCTTCTTTAGTGGACAAAAGTACTTCACCCCCTATACTATATTGCTCCCTTGGATTGCTGCAGCCCAAATGCATGACCTTACATTTTTTAACATTAAATCCCAGCTGCCAAATTCTAGACCATTCTTCAAGCTTAGCTAGATACCTCCTCATGTTAGCTACACCTTCCTGGGTGTCTACTCTATTGCAGATTTTGGTATCATCTGCAAAGAGGCAAACCTTACCCGACAGCCCTTCCGCTATATCACTAACAAAGATGTTAAAAAGAATCGGACCAAGGACAGATCTCTGGGGCACACCACTGGTAACATCCTTCTCCTCAGAGTGAGCTCCATTTACCTGTACTCTTTTGTCGCCTCCCACCCAACCAATTTCTAACCCAAGCAGTAACTTTAGGGTCCATCCCTAGGGTGCTCAGTTTGTTTATAAGTCGCCCATGAGGAGTGTCAAAGGCTTTACTGAAATCCAAATACACCATATCTAGGGCTCTCCCTCGGTCCAACTCCCTGGTCACCCAGTTAAAGAAATCAATCAGATTTGTCTGACAAGACCTGCCTCTGGTGAATCCATGCTGCCTCGGATCCTGTAATCTGCTGGACTCCAGAAACCTCACTATTTTCTCTTTCAGCAGCGTTTCTAATAATTTACTCACCACCGAAGTTAAACTAACCGGCCTGTAGTTTTCAATCACATCCTTACTTCCACTTTTGTGTAAAAGCACCACATGAGCCTCTCTCCAGTGCTTTGGCACCACTCCCGACTCCGAGGCATTGAAAAGGTCAGTCAGTGGAGCTGCTAGAATGTCCCCAAGTTCCCTCAGTATTCTAGGGTGTATCCCATCCGGTCCCATCGCTTTGTCTACTTTAAGTTGAGCTAGTTTCTCACGAACACAGTCTTCTGAAAATTGTTCACGATGTCCCTCGCTTCTGTTCCTGTTTGGGGGTGTTTTCTGAGGTCCTGCTCCTGGTTCTTCATCTGTGAACACAGAACAGAAATATTTGTTAAGCAATTCCGCTTTATCCGCATCAGCTTCTATATATTCCTCCCCTTCATCCTTGAGTCTGACAAAACCACTCTTGCCCTTCCTCTTCTAACTAACATATCTGAAAAATGTCTTATCCCCCCATTTTATTGCATTGGCTATTTCCTCCTCTTTTTGAATGTTTGCTTTCCTGACTACTTTGCTAGTTTCTCTAAGTTTTTCCAAATATAGATGCCTGTCTTCCTCTCTCTGTGATCTCTTGTATTTCATGAAGGCCTCCCTCTTTTTCTTCACTTTTTCAGCTACTTCTTTCGAAAGCCATAGCGGTCTCCTTTTCCTTTTCCTTTTATTTACCATTTTAACAAAAAGGTTGGTTGCCCTTAAAATATCCCCTTTCAGTTTTGCCCACTGTTTTTCTATATCCCCAGCTGTTCCCATCCCGCTAACAACTCCCTGAGGTATTGGCCCATCTTGGCAAAGTTAGTCTTCCTAAAGTCTAAGACCCTCACCTTTGAATGGATTCTAACAGCCCTTGTCCTAATACTGAACCACACCATCTGGTGATCACTGGATAAGAACATAAGATATGCCATACTGGGTCAGACAAAGGTCCATCAAGCCCAGTATCATGTTTCCAACAGTGGCCAATCTAGGTCATACGTACCTAGCAGTTTCCCCAAAAGACACAGGTTCCGCAATGCTTGTACTGGGTCAAGCATTGATATCCTGGGTCCCTTCTTAATAATGGTTTATGGACCTTTCCTCCAGGAACTTGTCCAAATCTTTTTTAAACCCAGTTACACTAACAGCCTTTACTACATCCTCTGGTAACAAATTCCAGAGTTTGATTACATGTTGAGTGAAAAAATATTTTCTTTTATTAGTCTTAAATAGTTTACCCTGTAGCTTCATTGCATGTCCCCTAGTCTTTCTTTATTCTGATAACGTAAACAATCGATCTACGTTTAACTGTTCCACTCCGTTCATTAATTTATAGACTTCTATCATATCTCCCCTCAGCCGTCTCTTTTCCAGTTTAAAGAGCCCTAACCTTTTTAGCCTTTCTTCATAGGAGTATCCTTCCATCCCCTTTACCATTTTGGTGGCTCTTCTCTGAACCTTTTCTAATAACTCTATATCCTTTTTAAGATACGGCGACCAGAATTGCACACAATATTCAAGGTGCGGTCTCACCATGGAACGATATAGAGGCATTATAATATCTTTTGTTTTATTTTCCATTCCTTTCCTTATGATACCTAGCATTCTATTTGCTCTCTTGGCTGCCACTGCACACTGGGCCGAGGGTTTTAACATGTTATCCACGATGACGCCTAAATCTTTTTCCTGGGTGGTGGTTCCTAATGTGGAACCTTGCGTTGTGTAACCATAGTTTGGGTTGTTCTTCCCTAGGTGCATAACTTTGCACTTGTCCACATTAAATTTAATCTGCCATTTTGATGCCCAGTCTTCTAATTTATCAAGATCCTCTTGCAATTTTCCACAATCCTCTTGGGTTTTAACAACTTTAAATAGTTTTGTGTCATCTGCAAATTTGATACCCTCACTCGTTATTCCACTTTCCAGGTCATTTATGAATATGTCAAAAAGCAGCGGACCCAGCACAGATCCCTGGGGTACACCACTATTCACCTTTCTCCATTGGAAAAATTGGTCATTTAGCCCAACCCTCTGCTTTCTATCTTTTAACCAGTTCTTGATCCACAGTAGTACACTGCCTCCTATCCCATGACTCTTTAGTTTTGTCAAAAGTCTCTGATGAGGGACCTTGTCAAAGGCTTTCTGAAAGTCCAGATACACTATATCAACTGACTCACCTTTGTCCACCTGTTTATTCACACTTTCAAAAAAACATAACAGATTAGTAAGACAAGATCTTCCTTGTCTATAGCCATGTTGGCTGTCTCCCATTAGGCCATGTCTATCTACATGCTGAGTAATTTTATTCTTTATGATGGTTTCTACCATTTTTCCCGGTACTGACGTGAGGCTCACCGGTCTGTAGTTTCCCGGATCACCCCTGGAACCCTTTTTAAAAATTGGTGTTATATTGGCGATCCTCCAATCTTCAGGTATTAGAGATGATTTTAATGATAGTTCACAGATTACTAATAGCAGGTCTGCAATCTCATATTTCAGTTCTTTCAACACCCTTGGATGTATACCATCCGGCCCAGGTGATTTGCTACTCTTCAGTTTATCTAATAGTTGTAATACATCTTCCCGATGTATCGATATTTCCTTCAATTCTTCCGCACCTTTAAATACCACTTCAGTCATGGGTAACATCCCTACTGGTTGTCCTCCTTCCACCATGTCTCTGATATTCCAATCATATCTATCCTCTCATTCCTTTCAGAAAATTCCCAGAAGTATATACTCACAATTGCAGATCTCTCTCCAGAAGTAACAGTCCCCTTTTCTAGTCTTTCAATTTGATCTCCCACTATAACATCAGAAACACTTTCACCATTGGTAAGCACCAAGTCCAGTATGGCCCCTTCATGTATGGAGTCTGTTACCAATTGCTTGAATAGTTCTCCCTGTAGAGAATCTAGGATCTCTTTACTTTTAGATGATACTGCAGCAGGCATGTGCCAATCAACATCTGGCATATTGAAATCCCCTATCAGTAGCAATTCCCCTTTCCTAGCAATGCTGCGTATGTCTTTAATTAACTCTCTGTCCACCTCTTCCTCTTGTGAGGGAGGTCTGTATATCACACCAATGCAAATAGATTTCTCTTTCCCTCTTTCTAGGTAAGGTGTGGTTTCCTTGTAGTTTTTTCCACTGAGGTGCTTTGTTTCAGTTTGGTGTACTTGAGTGTGCAGAAGCTCAGTGCTGGACCTTTTCAAATTTTATTTTGTGTCCTGTGTGGAGTCAGTTCTTGTTTCTGAACATGTCTGCTTGTGAAGACTGGAAAGCTTGTCAGAGGTTTTACCCAGCCCTCTGCCTGAGCGTGGAGAGAGACTGAAGGAGCTAATGAAAGGATACGAGGCGCCCTAGATGAACCTCATTCCTGATGTCCCCCTTCTCCAGCCTTGCCCCCATTGCCACCCCTCTCCAGGGCCTGCAGAGGCACCAATGCCTTTAAAACAGCACCGCAGCATTTACCATATCCTCCAGCTTCTGCCCCCTCTGATGCCACTACCTTTTGCATGG
The DNA here is from genome assembly GCA_033557465.1 of Ichthyophis bannanicus. Classification (NCBI taxonomy): domain Eukaryota; kingdom Metazoa; phylum Chordata; class Amphibia; order Gymnophiona; family Ichthyophiidae; genus Ichthyophis; species Ichthyophis bannanicus. Next base: position 52,688,287 of record CM066046.1, read on the forward strand.
GAGTGAAAGCGGCTGGTCCAATTGCTTCTGCCCCCATGCAAACAGCAAGGAACAGAAGGGGGTTGCCTCTCTCCCATCGCACAATGCACGTTCATGGGGCACCCGGTGCTAAATCATTCATAGATGACCTGATTCCGGGTCAGGGTTTCGTACATAGCAGAGCAATGCTGCGATCTATTGAAAAGGGGGCACAAGCACAAACAGCGCCACAGTGCCAGAGGTTTCAGTAAACACTGCCGTGCTGTTTAAAGGGATTGCCACCATTGCAGCTACCAGAGATGGGCTCTACTGGCGGCAATGGGCCATCCTTGGACCATTGTCGCTCTAACTAATGGTAGCACTGGTCCTGTATCCAACCCTAACCAAAGGAGTTGACTTACATAAGAACATAAGATAAGAACATAAGATATGCCATACTGGGTCAGACCAAGGTCCATCAAGCCCAGTATTCTGTTTCCAACAGTGGCCAATCTAGGTCATATGTACCTAGCAGTTTCCCCAAGAGACACAAGTTCCACAATGCTTGTACTGGGTCAAGCATTGATATCTTCGGTCACTTCTTAATAATGGTTTATGGACCTTGTTAACTATGCACAACTGAAGAGTTGCCTGTTAGAAGAAGTACAGTTGGGTGACTGCTTAGAAAAGATTAGAGGAGCAGGATCCTAGTGAGGAGGGAGAAAAGACATTGCAATCTACTAAGTGCATAGGAGCCCTAAACCAGAGTTGCCAAGATACCGAGTTCCAGGAGAGGAATTTACCAGTTCAGGCTGTAAATTTGCGTGGTGCAGTATGGTATTCGTAGTCCCTGATTTTACCCATTGGAATCAGTGCTGCAGGACCTATAATGCATCATAATGAGATTGCCAGAAATCCAGGACTGGCTTAAACTCTCACTCCTGGAAATTGGTAATTTGGCAATTCAGCCTAACCCAGGATCCTCCTACCAGCAGCAGAATTAATAAATATTTAAACTGGGATCACAGACACGAATATTCAAAGGAATGCAACTCGTGTTACCAAATACTGTGTATTTGTTGTGCAGAGCTCATTTGCTTGTTACTGTTTGGAATGAACATTTTGTTTGCAGTAAAAACAATCCGTGAAAAAGGAGAAAGCCCAGCATAAAACTGTTCTGTGACCTGGCCCCTAAAGGACCAGCCTGTCACCCTAGGGCTGAGGAGGGGGGGACAGGATACACCCTTTTAGCTGCACAGCTTAACCAGTAGTAAGTACAGGCAGCGCCGTTTTACCTGAGGGCAAAAGGGGCAGCTGCCCCGGGCCCCTGCACAATGGGGGCCCAGCTGCCCATAAGTAAAACCATCCCTGCTCCCACTCCTGTACCCATTGCCACTGCTGTTGCCCCTATCCAGGACGCGCAGGGGTGGCAATACATTACACATGCACTGTGGCACCAGAGTTACTTTCTTTTCCGTGCCTGCGGTGCTGTTCATGCTTTCACTCCCTCCAATGAATTGGAGGGGGGCGGAATTGGAAGCGCCACGGTGCATTTTTAATATATTGCCGTCACTACACATCCCGGAGAGGGCAGCAGCGGCAAACGGCAGACGGGAGCCATGGATGGAGGGCCCTGCAAATGAAGGGGCGGGACCCACAGATGGGGGAGGGCCCCGCCGGAAATGTTTGCCCCCAGCCCAAGTAGGGGTTGATGCGGGCTAATGATCGCTACTGCGTGTTAATGGCACAGCTACGAATATACAATGCCATGATAGCAGTTACACATGTTGGGGACACTCATGTTAACTTGAAGGCACCTCCCCACCCTCTAACTTAAAATCAGTGTTAGGTGTTTAACGTGGAAGCTAATATGTACCATTCAATGGCACTTTAACTGTTTTTGGAGCTCTGCCTTAAAACACACATTAAATCCCTAACATGGTTTAGTAAATAGCTTTATTGTTTGTTAGGCATTTGATAGACCACCTGTAGCAATAGCATCAAAGCCGTTTACAACATAAAACTTGCGTATTAAAATAAACTAAAAAGTACAAAGAAAAATTAAATCACAAATAAAAACTGGGAGGGTAAACAAAGGTTAGGTAAAAAAAAACAACAACAATAAGACTAAGCCTGTACAAACTAGTAAGCTGAGGACAACCCCAGAAGTCTAAGTGACATTGAATACCTGTTCAAAGAAATAAGTTAGACTGGAAGCCCTCTGGGCACCTACTGTACCTGAATGTGAACTCACGGAGAGATGAGTTATTAAATCCAAAATTTAAATCCAAAAGGAAAGAAGTTGCTGCGTGGGCTTAGTGCAGGGCTATTAGTAAAGAGGAAAGTGATGGAGCAATAGGAGGTGTTCAGTGCAGAGGATATGAGTGTGGAGGAAGTGGATGGGGTGACAGGGAGGCCTCAGGCCAGAGGTATGAGTTTGGAGAAGGGACGCGGAGCGTTCAGTGCATGGGTGCGAGTGAAGCAGATGGGGAGTGGGTGACAGGGATGGCTCAGTGCAGGGAGTGAGTGTGGATGAAGGGGATGGAGTCAAGGGGCTCAAGGCCAACCTATTCACTAGGCGGATTCGGTGTCTGTCTATGGCAGCAGACCTTAGGGGGGGAGGGCGGCAGCACAGCACCAGCATCAGAACAGCCAGCACAGAAAAGAAAAATGGTGTGGCAGTCATCTTTGAGCACCCACACGTGCATGAGTTCATGGCCCGATGCCCCCACCCCCTTCAACAGGAAGTTTATGTCAGAGGAGGCAGGCGTCCACACAGTGCTTGAAAGCCCACTGCAATGCTGCTTTTCGGTGAAGGATTGGGTGGAGTCAACAATGTAGGCAGTAGTGGCGGGGGGAAGGGAAAGAGTGGGAGAGGTTGAACACCGGGAGGGGGAGAGAAGCTGGACTGTGGGAGTGAGAAGGAAGGGCATTAAGCTACTCTGGGGGGCGAGGCACATGGCTGAACAGTCACCTAGGGCAGCAGCTTCTCTTGGGCCGGCCCTGATGGGAAGGACTCAGTGCAAGAGTGTGAGTAAAGTGGAAGGGGACTGGGTGATGGGGAGATCTCAGTTCAAAGATGTAGGATAGAGGAAGGGGAAGGAATGATGGAGAGGGTTCAGTGCAGAGATGTGAGTGTGGAGGAAGGGGATGGGGCGAGCTCGGTGCAGAGATGTGAGTGTGGAGGAAGGGGATGGGGTGAGCTCGGTGCAGAGATGCGAGTGTGGAGGAAGGGGATGGGGCGAGCTCGGTGCAGAGATGTGAGTGTGGAGGAAGGGGATGGGGTGAGCTCGGTGCAGAGATGTGCGTGTGGAGGAAGGGGATGGGGTGAGCTCGGTGCAGAGATGTGAGTGTGGAGGAAGGGGATGGGGTGAGCTCGGTGCAGAGATGTGAGTGTGGAGGAAGGGGATGGGGTGAGCTCGGTGCAGAGATGTGAGTGTGGAGGAAGGGGATGGGGCGAGCTCGGTGCAGAGATGTGAGTGTGGAGGAAGGGGATGGGGTGAGCTCGGTGCAGAGACGTGAGTGTGGAGGAAGGGGATGGGGCGAGCTCGGTGCAGAGACGTGAGTGTGGAGGAAGGGGATGGGGCGAGCTCGGTGCAGAGATGTGAGTGTGGAGGAAGGGGATGGGGCGAGCTCGGTGCAGAGATGTGAGTGTGGAGGAAGGGGATGGGGCGAGCTCGGTGCAGAGATGTGAGTGTGGAGGAAGGGGATGGGGCGAGCTCGGTGCAGAGATGTGAGTGTGGAGGAAGGGGATGGGGCAAACGGTGTAGAGACGTGAGTGTGGAGGAAGGGGATGGGGCGAGCTCGATGCAGAGATGTGAATGTGCAGGAAGGGGATGGGGCAAACGGTGCAGAGATGTGAGTGTGGAGGAAGGGGATGGGGTGAGCTCGGTGCAGAGATGTGAGTGTGGAGGAAGGGGATGGGGTGAGCTCGGTGCAGAGATGTGAGTGTGGAGGAAGGGGATGGGGCAAATGGTGCAGAGATGTGAGTGTGGAGGAAGGGGATGGGGTGAGCTCGGTGCAGAGATGTGAGTGTGGAGGAAGGGGATGGGGCAAACGGTGCAGAGATGTGAGTGTGGAGGAAGGGGATGGGGCAAACGGTGCAGAGATGTGAGTGTGCAGGAAGGGGATGGGGCAAACGGTGCAGAGATGTGAGTGTGCAGGAAGGGGATGGGGCAAACGGTGCAGAGATGTGAGTGTGGAGGAAGGGGATGGGGCAAACGGTGCAGAGATGTGAGTGTGCAGGAAGGGGATGGGGCAAACGGTGCAGAGATGTGAGTGTGCAGGAAGGGGATGGGGCAAACGGTGCAGAGATGTGAGTGTGCAGGAAGGGGATGGGGTGAGCTCGGTGCAGAGATGTGAGTGTGGAGGAAGGGGATGGGGTGAGCTCGGTGCAGAGATGTGAGTGTGCAGGAAGGGGATGGGGCAAACGGTGCAGAGATGTGAGTGTGGAGGAAGGGGATGGGGCAAACGGTGCAGAGATGTGAGTGTGCAGGAAGGGGATGGGGCAAACGGTGCAGAGATGTGAGTGTGGAGGAAGGGGATGGGGTGAGCTCGGTGCAGAGATGTGAGTGTGGAGGAAGGGGATGGGGTGAGCTCGGTGCAGAGATGTGAGTGTGCAGGAAGGGGATGGGGCAAACGGTGCAGAGATGTGAGTGTGCAGGAAGTGGATGGGGCAAACGGTGCAGAGATGTGAGTGTGGAGGAAGGGGATGGGGCAAACGGTGCAGAGATGTGAGTGTGGAGGAAGGGGATGGGGCGAGCTCGATGCAGAGATGTGAGTGTGCAGGAAGGGGATGGGGCGAGCTCGATGCAGAGATGTGAGTGTGCAGGAAGGGGATGGGGCAAACGGTGCAGAGATGTGAGTGTGGAGGAAGGGGATGGGGCAAACGGTGCAGAGATGTGAGTGTGGAGGAAGGGGATGGTGCAAACGGTGCAGAGATGTGAGTGTGGAGGAAGGAGATGGGGCAAACGGTGCAGAGATGTGAGTGTGCAGGAAGGGGATGGGGCAAACGGTGCAGAGATGTGAGTGTGGAGGAAGGGGATGGGGTGAGCTCGGTGCAGAGATGTGAGTGTGCAGGAAGGGGATGGGGTGAGCTCGGTGCAGAGATGTGAGTGTGGAGGAAGGGGATGGGGCATACGGTGCAGAGATGTGAGTGTGGAGGAAGGGGATGGGGCAAACGGTGCAGAGATGTGAGTGTGGAGGAAGGGGATGGTGCAAACGGTGCAGAGATGTGAGTGTGGAGGAAGGGGATGGGGCAAACGGTGCAGAGATGTGAGTGTGGAGGAAGGGGATGGTGCAAACGGTGCAGAGATGTGAGTGTGGAGGAAGGAGATGGGGCAAACGGTGCAGAGATGTGAGTGTGCAGGAAGGGATGGGGCAAACGGTGCAGAGATGTGAGTGTGGAGGAAGGGGATGGGGTGAGCTCGGTGCAGAGATGTGAGTGTGCAGGAAGGGGATGGGGTGAGCTCGGTGCAGAGATGTGAGTGTGCAGGAAGCGGATGGGGCAAACGGTGCAGAGATGTGAGTGTGGAGGAAGGGGATGGGGCAAACGGTGCAGAGATGTGAGTGTGGAGGAAGAGGATGGGGCAAACGGTGCAGAGATGTGAGTGTGGAGAAAGGGGATGGGGCGAGCTCGATGCAGAGATGTGAGTGTGCAGGAAGGGGATGGGGCAAACGGTGCAGAGATGTGAGTGTGGAGGAAGGGGATGGGGCAAACGGTGCAGAGATGTGAGTGTGGAGGAAGGGGATGGTGCAAACGGTGCAGAGATGTGAGTGTGGAGGAAGGAGATGGGGCAAACGGTGCAGAGATGTGAGTGTGCAGGAAGGGGATGGGGCAAACGGTGCAGAGATGTGAGTGTGGAGGAAGGGGATGGGGTGAGCTCGGTGCAGAGATGTGAGTGTGCAGGAAGGGGATGGGGTGAGCTCGGTGCAGAGATGTGAGTGTGCAGGAAGGGGATGGGGCAAACGGTGCAGAGATGTGAGTGTGGAGGAAGGGGATGGGGCAAACGGTGCAGAGATGTGAGTGTGGAGGAAGGGGATGGGGCAAACGGTGCAGAGATGTGAGTGTGGAGAAAGGGGATGGGGCGAGCTCGATGCAGAGATGTGAGTGTGGAGGAAGGGGATGGGGTGAGCTCGGTGCAGAGACGTGAGTGTGCAGGAAGGGGATGGGGCAAACGGTGCAGAGATGTGAGTGTGGAGAAAGGGGATGGGGCAAACGGTGCAGAGACGTGAGTGTGCAGGAAGGGGATGGGGCAAACGGTGCAGAGATGTGAGTGTGGAGGAAGGGGATGGGGTGAGCTCGGTGCAGAGATGTGAGTGTGCAGGAAGGGGATGGGGCAAACGGTGCAGAGATGTGAGTGTGGAGGAAGGGGATGGGGCAAACGTTGCAGAGATGTGAGTGTGGAGGAAGGGGATGGGGCAAACGGTGCAGAGATGTGAGTGTGGAGGAAGGGGATGGGGCAAACGGTGCAGAGATGTGAGTGTGGAGGAAGGGGATGGGGTGAGCTCGGTGCAGAGATGTGAGTGTGGAGGAAGGGGATGGGGTGAGCTCGGTGCAGAGATGTGAGTGTGGAGGAAGGGGATGGGGTGAGCTCGGTGCAGAGATGTGAGTGTGCAGGAAGGGGATGGGGTGAGCTCGGTGGCAGAGATTTGAGTGTGGAGGAAGGGGATGGGGTTAGATCGGTTCAGAGATGTGAGTGTGCTGTAAGGGGATGGGGTGAGCTCGGTGCAGAGATGTGAGTGTGGAGGAAGGGGATGGGGTGAGCTCGGTGCAGAGATGTGAGTGTGCAGGAAGGGGATGGGGTGAGCTCGATGCAGAGATGTGAGTGTGGAGGAAGGGGATGGGGCAAACGGTGCAGAGATGTGAGTGTGCAGGAAGGGGATGGGGCAAACGGTGCAGAGATGTGAGTGTGCAGGAAGGGGATGGGGTGAGCTCGGTGCAGAGATGTGAGTGTGCAGGAAGGGGATGGGGCAAACGGTGCAGAGATGTGAGTGTGCAGGAAGGGGATGGGGCAAACGGTGCAGAGATGTGAGTGTGGAGGAAGGGGATGGGGCAAACGGTGCAGAGATGTGAGTGTGGAGGAAGGGGATGGGGCGAGCTCGATGCAGAGATGTGAGTGTGCAGGAAGGGGATGGGGCGAGCTCGATGCAGAGATGTGAGTGTGCAGGAAGGGGATGGGGCGAGCTCGATGCAGAGATGTGAGTGTGCAGGAAGGGGATGGGGCAAACGGTGCAGAGATGTGAGTGTGGAGGAAGGGGATGGGGCAAACGGTGCAGAGATGTGAGTGTGGAGGAAGGGGATGGTGCAAACGGTGCAGAGATGTGAGTGTGGAGGAAGGGGATGGGGCAAACGGTGCAGAGATGTGAGTGTGCAGGAAGGGGATGGGGTGAGCTCGGTGCAGAGATGTGAGTGTGGAGGAAGGGGATGGGGAGAACGGTGCTGAGATTTGAGTGTGGAGGAAGGGGATGGGGTGAGCTGCAGAGATGTGAGTGTGCAGGAAGGGGATGGGGCAAACGGTGCAGAGATGTGAGTGTGGAGGAAGGGGATGGGGCCAAACGGTGCAGAGATGTGAGTGTGGAGTAAGGGGATGGGGTGAGCTCGGTGCAGAGATGTGAGTGTGGAGGAAGGGGATGGGGCAAACGGTGCAGAGATGTGAAGTGTGGAGAAAGGGGATGGGGGCTGAGCTCGGTGCAGTGATGTGTGTGTGCAGGAAGGGGATGGGGTGAGCTCGGTGCAGAGATGTGAGTGTGGAGGAAGGGGATGGGGCAAACGGGTCAGAGATGTGAGTGTGCAGGAAGGGGATGTGCAAACGGTGCAGAGATGTGAGTGTGGAGGAAGGGGATGGGGTGAGCTCGGTGCAGAGATGTGAGTGTGGAGGAAGGGGATGGGGTGCAAACGGTGCAGAGATGTGAGTGTGGAGGAAGGGGATGGGGCAAACGGTGCAGAGATGTGAGTGTGCAGGAAGGGATGGGGCAAACGGTGCAGAGATGTGAGTGTGCAGGAAGGGGATGGGGTGAGCTCGGTGCAGAGATGTGAGTGTGCAGGAAGGGGATGGGGTGAACGGTGCAGAGATGTGAGTGTGCAGGAAGGGGATGGGGCAAACGGTGCAGAGATGTGAGTGTGGAGGAAGGGGATGGGGCAAACGGTGCAGAGATGTGAGTGTGGAGGAAGGGGATGGGGCGAGCGCGGTGCAGAGATGAGAGTGTGAGGAAGGGATGGGGCGAGCTCGATGCAGAGATGTGAGTGAGGAAGGGGTTTGGGCGAGCTCGCTGCAGAGATGTGAGTGTGCAGGAAGGGGATGGGGCAAACGGTGCAGAGATGTGAGTGTGGAGGAAGGGGATGGGGCAAACGGTGCAGAGATGTGAGTGTGGAGGAAGGGGATGGTGCAAACGGTGCAGAGATGAGTGTGGAGGAAGGAGATGGGGCAAACGGTGCAGAGATGTGAGTGTGCAGGAAGGGGATGGGGCAAACGGTGCAGAGATGTGAGTGTGGAGGAAGGGGATGGGGTGAGCTCGGTGCAGAGATGTGAGTGTGCAGGAAGGGGATGGGGAGAGCTCTGATCAGAGAGGAGAGTGTGCAGGAGGGGGATGGGGCAAACGTTGCAGAGATGTGAGTGTGGAGGAAGGGGATGGGGCAACGGTGCAGAGATGTGAGTGTGGAGGAAGGGGATGGGGCAAACGGTGCAGAGATGTGAGTGTGGAGAAAGGGGATGGGGCGAGCTCGATGCAGAGATGTGAGTGTGCAGGAAGGGGATGGGGCAAACGGTGCAGAGATGTGAGTGTGGAGGAAGGGGATGGGGCAAACGGTGCAGAGATGTGAGTGTGGAGGAAGGGGATGGTGCAAACGGTGCAGAGATGTGAGTGTGGAGGAAGGGGATGGGGCAAACGGTGCAGAGATGTGAGTGTGGAGGAAGGGGATGGTGCAAACGGTGCAGAGATGTGAGTGTGGAGGAAGGAGATGGGGCAAACGGTGCAGAGATGTGAGTGTGCAGGAAGGGGATGGGGCAAACGGTGCAGAGATGTGAGTGTGGAGGAAGGGGATGGGGTGAGCTCGGTGCAGAGATGTGAGTGTGCAGGAAGGGGATGGGGTGAGCTCGGTGCAGAGATGTGAGTGGGCAGGATGGGGATGGGGCAAACGGTGCAGAGATGTGAGTGTGGAGGAAGGGGATGGGGCAACGGTGCAGAGATGTGAGTGTGGAGGAAGGGGATGGGGCAAACGGTGCAGAGATGTGAGTGTGGAGAAAGGGGATGGGGCGAGCTCGATGCAGAGATGTGAGTGTGCAGGAAGGGGATGGGGCAAACGGTGCAGAGATGTGAGTGTGGAGGAAGGGGATGGGGCAAACGGTGCAGAGATGTGAGTGTGGAGGAAGGGGATGGTGCAAACGGTGCAGAGATGTGAGTGTGGAGGAAGGAGATGGGGCAAACGGTGCCGAGATGTGAGTGTGCAGGACGGGGATGGGGAAAACGGTGCAGAGATGTGAGTGTGGAGGAAGGGGATGGGGTGAGCTCGGTGCAGAGATGTGAGTGTGCAGGAAGGGGATGGGGTGAGCTCGGTGCAGAGATGTGAGTGTGCAGGAAGGGGATGGGGCAAACGGTGCAGAGATGTGAGTGTGGAGGAAGGGGATGGGGCAAACGGTGCAGAGATGTGAGTGTGGAGGAAGGGGATGGGGCAAACGGTGCAGAGATGTGAGTGTGGAGAAAGGGGATGGGGCGAGCTCGATGCAGAGATGTGAGTGTGGAGGAAGGGGATGGGGTGAGCTCGGTGCAGAGACGTGAGTGTGCAGGAAGGGGATGGGGCAAACGGTGCAGAGATGTGAGTGTGGAGAAAGGGGATGGGGCAAACGGTGCAGAGACGTGAGTGTGCAGGAAGGGGATGGGGCAAACGGTGCAGAGATGTGAGTGTGGAGGAAGGGGATGGGGTGAGCTCGGTGCAGAGATGTGAGTGTGCAGGAAGGGGATGGGGCAAACGGTGCAGAGATGTGAGTGTGGAGGAAGGGGATGGGGCAAACGGTGCAGAGATGTGAGTGTGGAGGAAGGGGATGGGGCAAACGGTGCAGAGATGTGAGTGTGGAGGAAGGGGATGGGGCAAACGGTGCAGAGATGTGAGTGTGGAGGAAGGGGATGGGGTGAGCTCGGTGCAGAGATGTGAGTGTGGAGGAAGGGGATGGGGAGATCTCGGTGCAGAGATGAGAGTGTGCAGGAAGGGGATGGGGTGAGCTCGGTGCAGAGTTGTGAGTGTGCAGGAAGGGGAGGGGGTGTGATCTGTGCAGAGATGTGAGTGTGGAGGAAGGGGATGGGGTGAGCTCGGTGCAGAGATGTGAGTGTGCAGGAAGGGGATGGGGTGAGCTCGGTGCAGAGATGTGAGTGTGGAGGAAGGGGATGGGGTGAGCTCGGTGCAGAGATGTGAGTGTGCAGGAAGGGGATGGGGTGAGCTCGGTGCAGAGATGTGAGTGTGCAGGAAGGGGATGGGGAGAGCTCGGTGCAGAGATGTGAGTGTGGAGGAAGGGGATGGGGCAAACGGTGCAGAGATGTGAGTGTGCAGGAAGGGGATGGGGCAAACGGTGCAGAGATGTGAGTGTGCAGGAAGGGGATGGGGTGAGCTCGATGCAGAGATGTGAGTGTGGAGGAAGGGGATGGGGCAAACGGTGCAGAGATGTGAGTGTGCAGGAAGGGGATGGGGCAAACGGTGCAGAGATGTGAGTGTGCAGGACGGGGATGGGGCGAGCTCGATGCAGAGATGTGAGTGTGGAGGAAGGGGATGGGGCAAACGGTGCAGAGATGTGAGTGTGCAGGAAGGGGATGGGGCAAACGGTGCAGAGATGTGAGTGTGCAGGAAGGGGATGGGGCGAGCTCGGTGTAGAGATGTGAGTGTGCAGGAAGGGGATGGGGCGAGCTCGATGCAGAGATGTGAGTGTGGAGGAAGGGGATGGGGCAAACGGTGCAGAGATGTGAGTGTGCAGGAAGGGGATGGGGTGAGCTCGGTGCAGAGATGTGAGTGTGCAGGAAGGGGATGGGGTGAGCTCGGTGCAGAGATGTGAGTGTGGAGGAAGGGGATGGGGTGAGCTCGGTGCAGAGATGTGAGTGTGCAGGAAGGGGATGGGGCAAACGGTGCAGAGATGTGAGTGTGGAGGAAGGGGATGGGGTGATAGGTAGTGGTCAGTGCAGAGGGGTAGGTGAAGAGGAAGGGGATGAGATAATGGGAAGTCTCGATGTAGCAGTATGAGTATGGAGGAAGGGGATGGTGGTTCTAATAGATTTGCACCCAGCCTACAAATAACATCTTTTCTTCAGTCAATTCCACATGTAATCACATGCATAAATGTAGCATATATTTCAAATATTTTGTGCATGAGTCATGGAGAAGTTATTTGGAAAATGTGTAACAAGCAGTTGTCCTCAGATTTCACTTTTGCTGGTCCTCAGGGTTGGGCTGAATTTATCTGATGGTCTGTCTTTCAGTCCAGCAATTTGTACAATAGCAGATCTTTTGATTTCCCATCTCTGTCTCTCTTTTACAGACAGAATGTGCCAACTATATCCGTCTGCTGCACCCATACAACCGCACACACCTGCTGGCCTGTGGCACTGGAGCCTTCCATCCTGTCTGCACCTTTATCTATGTGGGACACCGAGGCGAGGTGAGTGAGTGTGTTCACAGCATGTTGAACATAAGAAATGCCATACCGGGTCAGACCAAGGTCCATGAAGCCCAGTATCCTATTTCCAACAGTGACCAATCCAGATCAAATGCCTGGCAGGTACCCAAAAAGGTAAGGTAAATCGGTTCCTAAGCAGTGGACCTCTTGGGTCCTCTTTAATAATGGTTTATGGACCATTCCTCCAGGAAATTGTCCAAACCTTTTTTAAACCCATTACACTAACAGCTTTTACTACATCCTCTGGTAACGAATTCCAGAGTTTGATTACACACTGAGTAAAGAAATATTCTTTTATTAGTCTTAAATGGGTAACACTGTAGCTTCATTGTGTGTCCCCCTAGTCTTTCTATTTTTTGATGGCGTAAACAACCAATGTATGTTTAGCCATTCTACTTCAGTCATTAATTTATAGACCTCTATCATATCCCCCTTCAGCCATCTCTTTTCTAAGCTGAAGAACTCTAAACTTTTAAGCCTTTTTTTCATAGGGCTATCTTTCCATCTTCTTTACCATTTTGGTGGCTCTTCTCTGTATCTTTTCTAATTCTGCTATATCCTTTTTAAGATATGGCAACCAGAATCGCACACAATATTCAAGGTGTGGTTGCACCATGGAACGATACAGAGGCATTATAATATCCTTTGTTTTATTCTCCATTCCTTTCCTTATGATTCCTAGCATTCTATTAGCTTTTTTGGCCGCTGCTGCATACTGGGTGGAGGGTTTCAATATTTTATCCAAGATGACACCTACTGTAAATCCTTTTCCTGAATGGTGGTTCCTAATATGGAACCTTGCATCGTGTAACTGTAGTTTGGGTAGTTCTTTCCTGTAGGCTTCAGGTCTACATAATAGTGTTGAAATATGAAAGGAAAAGTCCAGAATCAGTCTCCATCATTAAACTTGGACATGAATGCCAACGAGTAAAAGGCATGGGTGAGAATCCACCAATTTGAAAACAAAGAAAAAACGTTTTAAATAATTTTATATATTCAAACAAGGAAAAACAAGTAGCAAATGCACAAATACAGTGGGAAATACAGTGTTACTCCAGGAACCATTTGTCAATCAAAACCAAACAGTAGGTGAGGTGAAGTGAAACCTAAGGATGAGAGATTGATAGTTGCAGCCTAGGGCAGTGGTTTACAGATGAGATGGTTCACAGGTACAGAAAAAAAAAATGGGAAACTTGACATACATAAATTCTGTAAGGAAGAGCTGGAAACAGTTACTCATCCTGTCGCTGGCAGGTAAAGTTATAATGACAGAAAATTTCTATACAGAAAGACACAATACGATGGTGCACCTCATTTACTGGAAACTTTATAAACATTACAACATCGCTGTACCGAAAAAGCATTGGGATCATGACCCTCAGAAAATTATGGAAAATGATCACCTGGGACATGCCAAATGATAAAAAGCTGGATGTGAGGAAACTGGGCATTGTTATGAAGGAGAAAATACGAGAATGGCATTGATAATAGAGGTTTCAATGTCAATGATTATTCTGTGCATCAAGTGGAGAAAGAGAAGATCTTTGCGTGCCAAGCAATACAGTCAGAGACTAAGAAAATATGGCAGAAAGGTCCAAAATATTTCCCATCGTATTGAGTACCACAGGCTTGATTAAAAGGAATTTTCAGGTACACCTTGATAAGTTGTGTATACTGTGATGGAGAAGGTCCCTCTGACCCCTTAGAGAGAGATAAAACACAGGATCCAGCTTCAGGCTGGGAAAGAAAACAAAAGCACATGGCTCCTGGTTCCCCAGGCAACCATAAACAGAGCAGGTCAGAAGAAGGGAAAACACGCCCCTGCTGTAGTTCAGTGCAGCAGTCACGAGTTAAGCCAGAACACCTGTTGGTGGGAGGAGCCAGGGTAAACCCAGGAAACCAGAGATTTAAGGGAAGCTCATTAGGAGGAGAAGGGAGGCAGCTGGGAGGAAGGCAGCTGGAAAGGAGGCAGCTGGGAGGAAGGCAGCTGGAAAGGACGCAGCTGGGAAGAACACAGCTGGGAGGAGCACAGCCGGGAGGAGCACAGTCGGTAGCTCAGAGGAGAGCTCAGCCAAGAGCATGGCTGAAGACACAGCTCTTAGAACCGTCACGAGAAACAGAGGATTGCCTTGGGAATGAAGACTCAGAGGAATCTATGGTAATTGAGGATTCTCTGACCTTTGACTCAGAAGAGGAATTCAGCAGAGGAAACAAGCAGGGAGTTGGTACCAAGGAGCCAGGTACAAGTAACCCGGGTTTGGTGCTGGGAATAAAAGGCAACCAAAAGGGAAACGTACTGGGAAGGCAGACTTGTATGCACAGAGAAACTCCAAGGCTCACGTTTGCAGCTGACCCTAGAGGACAAAGGAAACTCTCATAAGGAAGCCAAGAGGTAGGATAAGTGACCGGTATAAACAGAAAGCTGTCTTTAAGTGCTCTGATATTAACCCAGAAGGGTGGGGCTCCACATGCTGGGAATACTGTGGCAACTCACAACCGTGTATATCAAAAGGCTGTGAGGAAAAGTGCAATGTTGAAAAGATAGATGTGTGTTTGGAAACACCCTGTAGCAACTTGCAAACATTTCCAGCTGGGGTTCAGGTTGAACCAATGGACACTGAACCACCTTTAGAATGTCAGCATAGTGAACCAATGGATTGTACGATATCTGTATCTGAGAAGATAAGTCCTGTGAAATAGAATTAAGCTGTGCAGAGAAAGAGAGAGTGCTGCAGGTAGCAGCTGACCAGAAAAGCACAAAAGGGTTTGAAAGAGAAAAGTGTTTTTCATTTGGAATTACAGTGATGCTGAGATAAGAAGCTTGAATTTCTCTCTTATATAATTTAGTGCCAGAAGTGTATGGCCAATGTTCCTTTTGTTCTACATGTGAAACCACTTGGGAAGGGGAATTAAAAATCCTGTTTTGCCTGAAACACTCGAGTCCACAACTCTCTTTATTTGGGATAGTGAAAACTTCAAATCCCAGAAGGCAGTGCTTTCCCCAAGCACCAGTAACTTCCTGAATAGAGAATCAGGCTGTCCATCTCCACAAGCTCAGGCTGTGGAGGTGACAGCGACATCACAATACATTTTCATCTTATGAACTCTACTACTATTAATCATCATTGGTATAGTGCTATAAAGCATACACAACTCGATACACCTATATGCTCCAGGAGGAAGCTCTCTTTGGCACGACACAGGTACTATGGAAAGCATTAGCAGTGAATCTAAGACCGAGATCAAACTCCACATGTCCTGGCTTCAGAGTGAGGTTTATTACAGTCGTGGTATGCGCAGAACTAAACCATTTGGAGACATTGCCCCTGGAAAAGCCATGGAAACTTCCCTCTGCATGTCTACAGAAGCTCCTCTGACATTGTGTGTGGAACAGAAGAAGGATGTTTCCCTTACTATCCACTATATTCAAAAAAGTTCAGATTTTGGTGTCACCACAATAAGAGACACAAATTTTCTCCACTATCAGGCACATTGTGAAGTAACACAAGATCTTTCAGATAGCATATTCAATATCTACGTAGCAAACCTGTCATACCAAAACAGCACAAACTCGCAGGACTGAAACAGCAATAACTCTACTTAGAAAATGTCAGTTACTATTACGCCATGATCTAGAACACCAGTCACCTCCAACTGGGAGGTACAGATTGGAAAACCAGAAGAAATCAGACTGCTATAAATCCCTACACACTACCAGAATTTCTCACCTCGATACAGAGTGACCCTCAGCAAAAGCAGAACAGAACAAATGACCACAAATTAGAAACAGAAACTTGTAGAGAAAAACGAAAATGGAAAACCCTTAAGAACTGTACTGGAGAAAAAGATGTGCATTTCCTCCTAAACTGTGCAAAATATAAATGGACTGATCTTCAGCGGGGCTTTGCTGTCCATGATATTCACTGGTATCAGGAATTTGAATTCAGAATTGCCCCACCCTAAACCCAGTAATAGAGCTCAGTTACCCTCAGCACTAGTGAGTATGTGTGAATGCATGTACAGTCTCACCACTGGTAGTCTAGGATCCCTCATGCTCTGATCTCCTGGATACTGAAGGGTTTCCAGGAACTAGGGGTCCTATGTAGGGTTGCCAACTTTTTCACCGAGAAAAACCCGACACCTGTGGCTCGCCATGCTCCACCCATTCTCCGCCCCTAGTCCCACCCCTGCCCCGCCCCCAGCCCCACCCACAAAAATTACCGAGGATACGTGTAGGCTAACTTCCTTGGTCAGATAATAATTAAACTGGGAACCCCAAAATCCAAACATGAAATGTACAACACTGGAGAAATAAAACTATAAAGTAATTTCCTCTTGCACTAAACAAAAACGCAAAGATGTTAGCAATACACACTTCCCAGACCAGACATATTCCAGTTAATAAATTCAAAATAAAAAGTATTTTTCTACCTTCTGTTTGGGCGTTTTATTTTTCAGTTGCAATTGCTCCAGTCACTTTCTTCTGGTTTCTTCGTGTCTTCTGCAAGCTATCCATTTGTCCTTTCTTCTCTTTTAGATGTTTCCATTCTCTCTCTATTTCTGCTTTAACATGCTGATTGTTTCCCTTTTGCTCTTTCCCCCAATTCTTTCCTTATTCCTTTATCATCCGTTTAAATTTCACCCTTCCATTCTCAAGCCCCTCTTACTCTCCCAATACCGGCCCATCATAGACTTTTCTTCCACACAAAATTATTTTTTCCCCTCTCCATTCTCATTCCCCATCCATTCTAGTCCTCCCCCCAAATCAATTCCCTTATAGTTCTAGGCCCACCCAGCATCCACTCCCTTCTAGTCCCATTCTCCCATGCCCCCCATCAGCCCATTTCCAGTCCTATTCCAGCTCTTCATCAGCCCATTTCCAGTGCTAGCCCTCACATCACAGGCCATTTCCAGTCCTAGCTCCCCCCCCCAATCACAGCCCATTTCCAGTCCAAGTCCCCCATCACAGCCTATTTCCAGTCCTAGGCCCCCCCCACCCCACCATCACAGCCCATTTGCAATCCGAGTCCCCCCGCACCATCACAGCCCATTTGCAGTCCGAGTCCCCCCGCACCATCACAGCCCATTTGCAGTCCTAGCCCCCCTAATCACAGCCTATTTCCTGTCCAATTTCCCCCTTCCTCCACCATAGCCCATTTCCAGTCCAAGTTCCCCCCCCCCCCCATAGCCCTTTTCCAGTCCAGGTCCCCTCCACCCACATCACAACCCATTTCCAGTCCATGTCCCCCCCCCCATCACAGCCTATTTCCAGTCCAAGTTTCCCTCCCCCCCCCCCCCCCCATAGCCCTTTTCTGGTCCAGGTCCCCTCCACCCCCAACACCACCCATTTCCAGTCCATGTCCCCCCCCCCATAACCCTTTTACAGTCCTGGTCCCCCCCCCATCTCAGCCGATTTGCTGTCACAGGCCCCCCCTTAGCCATTTTCCCGTCCAAGTCCCCCCCCCTTAGCCCTTTTCCAGTCCAAATCCCCCCCTTTAGCCCTTTTCCAGTCCAAGTCCCCCCCCCCCCCCTTAGCCCTTTTCCAGTCCAAGTCCCCCCCTTTAGCCCTTTTCCAGTCCAAGTCCCCCCCCCCCCCTTAGCCCTTTTCCAGTACAGGTCCCACCCAACACAGCCAATGCTGTCCTTGCCCCCCCCCCCCCCCGACCAGCATCGCGGCTGTCTGAGGCTTCAGAGGGAGCCGGGGAAGCCGCGCGAGGCCCCGGCTCCTTCTGAACAGCCACCAGCGTGAAAAGCCTTTTCCTTCACGCTGGCGGCTGTTCCTGTGAAGCCGCGAATGCTGGGAAAGGTTAAAGGGCAACCTTTAACCTTTCCCAGCATTCGCGGCTTCACAGGAACAGCCGCCAGCGTGAAGGTAAAGGCTCTTCACGCTGGTGGCTGTTCAGAGGGAGCCGGGGCCTCGCGCGGGCTTCCCCGGCTCCCTCTGAAGCGGAGAAAAGCCGGTTGTTTTGCTCTGGCCGCTCCCGATCTTCCGGCCAGAGCAAAAAAACCGGCTTTTAAAGGGCCGGTTTTGCCTCTGCGCCGGCAGCCGGCCTGGCCGTGGAAAAACCGGCCAGGCCGGCTGAAAACCGGCCAGTTGGCAACCCTAGTCCTATGGTATAGGCCACTGGACCCTCTTGTACCATGTCACATCTGTCTAGTGTGTGCACTGCTATAATAATGGAACTAAACTAGTGGAGTGGAGGAGTGGCCTAGTGGTTGGGGCAAGGTACTTCACGCCGGGGGTTCAAATCCCACTAGAGGACAGCAACCTTGAGCCGGAAGGACTGGGATTTCTAGTCCCACAGGTGCTCCTTGTGGTCTTGGGCAAGCCACTTAACCCTCCATAGCCCATGTTCCCTGTAAAATAGTTATCTCCAAGTTATAATGCCCTGTTCAATGTAATTTCAGTTTGTTCAATGCAAACTGCACTGATGCAGAATAGTGTGGTATATAAGAGAATATAAATAAAAATAAATTTAAAAAAAAATAAACTAGAAATCCAAATAAAATTCCATTATCTACTGTAACTAATTAGCAACTATCACATACTTCCTTAGCCAGGTCACTTCAGAGATCTGTTCTGATTCCACAGTCCCTCAGGAGCAGGTTTTCTCTCCCTCAAATCAGCAGCTTTCCTTCTGCTATTCACATTTCCTACTCGCTCTCTCTTTGTAGTTGATAGGCAGTTCCCGGGCAATGTCTTTTTACCACTTTTCCTATCTGTGTTACTCACACACAGCAGGTTACCTTCAGCTCTTTTGCTCCCCTTTAGTTTTGCGGCCCTGGGACACTGGCAGCTCTGAGGACTCCCTTGACTGTCTTCCTGGCTTTCACAGCTCTTTGCCAGCCTGAGTCTCTTTCCAGAGACACTCTGCAGGGCTCAGCCTTTCTTGCTGCTTCACCTTAGCCTCTGGGCTCCACTCTGAGTGTCCCCTTCCCAATGCTTTTTCATTACCTGTGAAGCTGCTTTGATTTTCCCAAGCAAGATCTGTGCTTGCAGTACGTGCCCACACATGCTTTCCCTTTATATGGGCAGTGCTTCCTTCTCTGGGAGGGGAAGTGTCACCTCTTTCCTGATGTCACTTCCTGTAATGGCGGCAGCTGGGGCTGATGGCAATCTGCATTCGTCTTCCTGCTTCCTATTAACTGATGTCACTTCCTGGAGCTTGAGGAGCACAAGGCTCTTCCTGCTTGGGACTGTCTAGTGTCCTAGAGCTCCACTTCCTCCCCTCAGAGGTAATTTAAAACTTTTTTCTATACTGTTTAGACCGCCTTTTTCCAAGAGATGTACTGCCCCAGAAAAGAGACTGTGATTGCAAATGCAATGTGTGCCTTTCAAGTCAATGCTGACTCCAGGCAACCCAGCAGCTCCTGGGTTTAATTGTATAGAATTCATTTCAGTAGGCACTGTATTGTCAAAGACATATTTGGCAATCCTAATACAAAAAATTGCTCCACTCACTCACATTACCAAAAAACACTATGTTGATCAGGGAACAGGTCTCAGACTGAATCGGGGAGGAATCATATGAGGCAAAACCTCTAAACGCCAAACCCCATCATTGCATCAAGGACCTGAAATTTCCCTTCTTAATAAATTACTCTCTTGATGTCTTTCAATGGTGCAGATATTCATGACTCTTGTTAACTGTTTAAATAATAGCAAAATACGCTTATCTGAAGAGATAGTGGAGTCAGAACTTGGGGAAATTTCAGGTCCTTGATGCAATGATGGGGTTTGGCGTTTAGAGGTTTTGCCTCATATGATTCCTCCCCGATTCAGTCTGAGACCTGTTCCCTGATCAACATAGTGTTTTTTGGTAATGTGAGTGAGTGGAGCAATTTTTTGTATTAGGATTGGCATTTCAGTTGCTCCAACAAACCCGATTGTTGTTACGTTGTTTGATACAATAAAAGACATATTTGGGACAAGCGGCATATGTGTGTGCCAGAGGAGCAGTGGGAGAACAAAAGTAAAAATTAAAGGAGGACCATCCTCAAAAGTTTGCCCAAGACCCAATAAGTGGTAAAAGCAGCCCTAGACAATACTGAACATTATCAGAATCTTTTTATTTCATCCTCTGTTCCATCAGTCTGAGCACACTCTCAAAATAAATTTCATTCATGCAGGACCAGTGCAAGAGTACTGGGCCCCCAAAGCGAACCTTTAGCCTTATGCCCCCTCTCCAGATTATAACAACATGAGCCCTCCCACAACAATCCTGTAAAAATGTATAATTGGGAATCATCCTTTTCAGTATTAAACTCTGTATGTATGTGTGTGCCCGCTCTCCCTGCAGGTAAATGAATGTGCCAATGACTCCTTAAACGTTTGTGCTGTTAGAATCCTGCTACTCATTTCTGCCCCTGAGAAGTGACTGCCCTGGGTGAACACCTGTTTGCCTAATGATTGTGCCGCCCCTACATTTAGGAAGCAAAACTGTCTTCTTTCTCTTTTGTACTTTGTGACACTTTCCCTTTAGTATTGTGTTACATGTACAACTTGCCATGCTAATAAAGTCTTAACAGGGGACTTGCACTCTGAAAATCTCAGGTGATGTGTGTCTGGATATGTTGCCCTTAGACGCGACTTTGTCACATGCAGCTGAAGTGTGGGGCTGGGTTTCTCTGAGAGTGAGGTGAGGTGTAGATGTAGGTGGATGTGATACCCTCAGATACCGACTCCGACACAGGCAGCTGAAGTGTGGGGCATTGCTCTTTGCCCTTTGTCTACCCGCTGGGCATTCTCACCCATAAATTAAAGCAGATGTAAGGACAACTGTGTCTATGTCTGTCCCTTTGAGAATCTCTCTGAAAATTTATTGTAAGGCAGAGGGAACCTTTGTGCTAAATTGTTTATAGTAAAAAAAAATGGGGATATTTCTACACCACTCCCCTAGCTCTCCTCAAACAGAGGTACAGAAAACAAGACAAAGACACATAGAGGAAGTAGACAGAGGGACGAAATGCACACACATAAAGACAACAGAAATGCGTTGAGACAGAAACACACACACACAGTATGACAGGAGTCGCCGTCTCTTGCTTGGTGTCTGGTGACAATGACCTGTCTGTCCTGCACTGTAGGACAGGGTAGTGGAGTGTGCTGGAAACAGACTTCGTGCAGCCCCTGCCTGAAAGGCTGCTTTGTGTCAGGAAGCGAGGAGGTGACAGAGGCCTGGGGCATGTCAGAAGTCACATGAGGAGAGTGCAAAGAGAAGAAAAGACAAGAGTGTCCATCCTTCAGCCCTCCCTGCTGATGTGCCACAGCTGGCTGCCAGTGACCTCTGCCATTCTCTGGGATCCAGTTTTACAAATAAACTCCACCATTATGAAATGGGGACCTTCCCAGCCGAGGCTCCAGCCTCACCCCCACATCCTGTTTAAATTGTCTGTAGGAAATTTCACATTCTCCCAGTGAAAGAAGCTTTCGGGGCCGGAGCATCAGCATTTTGAGTCACAGACGGAAGGGCCAGAAAATTAGTAATTTTTTGCTTTATATTTCACAATGAACTGAGGGCTGGAATATCCATAATTTAAATTATACGTGGAACTCAGGGCTGGAGTATCAGTGATTTACGTTAATAGAACTCAGGGTTGGAGAATATCAGTGCTTATGTGATACAGTGAGCCCAAGGCAGGAGGATCAATGGCTTAACACAATGAGCTTTGGGCTGGAGAGTATCAGTGCTTATGTGACACAGTGAGCCCCAGGCAGGAGGATCAGTAACTTACGTTACTTACACAGTGAGCTCAGGGCCCGAGTATCAGTGATTAAAGTTACAGAACACCAGAAGTGGAGTATCAGTGATTTACGTTAACACAGTGAACTCAGGGCTGCAGTATCAGTGTTTATGTTATACAGTAAGCCCAAGACTGGAGGATCAGTAACTTACGTTAACACAGTGAGCTCAGGGCCCAAACATCAGTGATTAATGTTACAGAACACCAGGAGTGGAGTATCAGTGATTTACACAGTGAACTCAGGGCTGCCGTATCAGTAACTTACATTAACACAGTGAACTGAGGGCTGGGGTATCAGTGATTTACGTTAACACAGTGAGCCCAAGGCTGGAGCATCAGTGCTTATGTGATACAGTGAGCCCAAGAGGAGTATCAGTGATTTATGTTAGCACAGTGAGCTCAGGGCTGGAGTATCAGTGCTTATGTGATACAGTGAGGCCAAGGCAGGAGTATCAGTGATTTATGTTTACACAGTGAGCTTGGGGCTGGAGTATCAGTGTTTATGTAATACAGTGAGCTCAGGGCTGGAGTATCAGTAACTTACGTTAACACAGTGAGCTCGGGGCTGGAGTATCAGTATTTATGTAATACAGTGAGCTCAGGGCTGGAGTATCAGTAACTTACGTTAACACAGTGAGCTCGGGGCTGGAGTATCAGTGCTTATGTGATACAGTGAGCTCAGGGCTGGAGTATCAGTAACTTACATTAACACAGTGAGCTTGGGGCTGGAGTATCAGTGTTTATGTAATACAGTGAGCTCAGGGCTGGAGTATCAGTAACTTACGTTAACACAGTGAGCTCGGGGCTGGAGTATCAGTGCTTATGTGATACAGTGAGGCCAAGGCAGGAGTTTCAGTGATTTATGTTAACACGGTGAGCTTGGGGCTGGAGTATCAGTGTTTATGTAATTCAGTGAGCTCAGGGTTGGAGTATCAGTGGTTTACATTACACAAGACCAGGGCTGGAGTATCAATGATTTATGTTAACACAATGAGATCAGGGCCGGAGTATCAGTGCTTTAGAATATATCAGGAACTCGGTGCTTTATATTTGTTTATTTCTTTATTTGGAACATTTGCTATAGGTTCAGCGATGTCATGGCAGTTTACAAGCTTGGCTTTAAGAGAAGGCAAGTATGGTACATAAACAAGGGTCTTTGTCAGTACAAAGAAAGGAAAGGGATGCGTAGCACAATGATTTCAATCAGGACAGTATGGTGTTTAACACAGGGCTCGACCCAGGCACCAGGTCACCATGGTGACTAAAAAAATCAGACCCAGCATCTGGGGTTCAGAACATCTGCAACAACACGAATATTCCACGCGGCAGGGACTGGATCATCTGCCCATGGGGATCCCATCTAGAGTTGCCAACTGGCTCCAGATGCACCCAAGAGTCGTTGCATGCAGCAACTTGTTTTTTTATGGAGTGCAGTAGAGAAATCAGAACTACCTCTCCCTACATGCAATGAATTAAACCCAGGACTGGATCAAGCTTGTTGGACGCATCTGGAGCCAGTTGGCAACCCTAATCCCATCTCCCGTGGGCAGAAGAGAAGGGGAGAGCCATGATCGTGGCACAGGTGCAAGCTGTCTTTCTGCAGGAGATCGGATCCCTGCAGGCAGAACAGGAAGGGAGGGCCTTGATCGCTGCCTGGAAGGCAGCAGGATGCTCGCAGGGATCACATCTCCTGCGGACAGATAAGGAGATCCAGAGCTTGCAATTTTAAAAAAAAAGATGGGAGGATGGGAGGCTATAGCTGTTGTTATCTAAAGATGACGCATGGTGAGGGAACTCTGGCGCTCTCTCACGATATTTGAGAACATGAGACCAGTGCTAGAGAACCGGGGGTGGGGGGAGCACAAGGAGGTCACGGGCGCTGGTTCCTAAGATTTTGGTCTGGCTCCTAAATCTGCACAAAATTTGTCAAGACCTGACATATTCTATATTTCAGTAGGGATTTCTATTCATTTGAAATGGCATGGGAAATATCAACAAAATGTTTTATAAATTTTTTTTTAATTTTTGCAATTTTCAAATCATTGCACAAGAAAACAACTTGTTACAGAAAAGGAAAATCATACAAAGCAAAATAGGGGAGGAGGCAACCCTCCAACCCAACAAAATCAAATACAAGAAAAATATATCATTTTTAATCCAAAAAGAACACTGAAAAATCTGAAATTTGTTTCGTCAAAGGCTGGAAGACAAGCATCTTGCAGAAGAGCCATCACATCTCCATGGGGGCTGGTTCTAGCATGCCTGTTCTTAACTCTGCTGATGATCTTTCTTCTTGTTACCTAATTGTCCCACAGTTTGTTTGGTATGGAGCTCTATGAAAAAAGGCTAACTGGATTTTTTGCTCTGTGAATCTATTGACTCCTACTGTAGAGATTTACTCCAAAAACCTTTCTTTTGCCATGTTCTTGTGTCACAAATTCTGTGAAACCATGCCTAAGTATACTATCAAAGACGTTTACCAAGCCTAATCCAGATCCTGTTTGAGCATCAATTAGTATTTTCTATAGAGCTGCAGACCAGGTAAACTTTGGGCCAGTCAGGAAATGGGAAAGAATGCCATTAGCAATACATGAGTTAAGAGCAGGTTGGCTAGACCAGCCCCCGTGGACACTTGATGGCTTTCCTGCAAGTTGTTTGCCTTCTGGTTTGAGACCAGTGAGAAAAAGCAAGCTAGTTAGGTTTTTTTATTTGCCTGAAACCTCTAGTAACCTTCCAGCTATGCTTTTTGTTTGGGCAGGAACTATAGCTACCTCTTTAATTAACACAATTGCCCTCAAATGAAAACTTATAAAAACTAAATGAAACAAAATGAAAAAGTATTAAAACAAAACAAATTGCCAACAAAACCAAACACAATTTTTTTTCTGCATACCCCTAGTTTTCAGTGATGTATTTCTAGAGTTGATATGACCCCAACACCCTCCTAACTGAAAATTGAAGCAAAGCTGTTATTACCATGACCTTCCTGACCACGCCTTTTCCTCTTGGTCATCTAATGATACTCCCCAACTGCCTCCCCTCTTACCACCACCCTCATTCCTCCCCCCCCCCCATTCCCCCTCTTCCTTCCTCACCTCTCCCTCCATCCTGACCTCTAACCTAGCATCTGCTCTTGAGCTTCATCAAACCCTCCCCCGCATTCAACCAGTCCCTCTCTCTTTAAGACAACCTCACCCTCGTTTCCGCCGTACAGCCTCCTCTTTACCCCGCTCTCTACTACTCCTTCTTCTTCTTTCATCAGGTAATATCCACCCCAACCCTGCCTCCCCTCGTTTTCTTTCTCACTCTAAGAAATGTTCCTCACGTAACTTTTCTAATCTCACCCATATCCCTCTCCTTTCCCCTTCCACTCTCCCTCCCTCATGCACCACTCACTCATCCAAAGACATCATCCCTAATCCTAGCCCCTTTAGAATTCTGTCTCTCTCTAAGAAGAGATCCCCTTCTACTCCCCCTTCCTCATGTGCCTCACGGAAGGCACACTCATCCATAGATACGCACCCTTACCCTTGCCCCTCAAGATCTCTATCTTACTTCGGAAAGAAATCCTCACGTAACTTGTCCAACCTCATCCATATCCCCCTCCTTTCTCCTTCTACTCTCACATTCTCATGTGCCTTATGGAACACACAATCAGTCTCTAATGAACTTGCTTTTGCCCATGATCTTTTTATCTCTAATGCTCTACATCTTCTTGCCCTAACTGAAACCTGGCTCCTCCCAGATGATACCGCATCTACTGCTGCTCTCTGTCACGGGGGCTACCAGTTCTCCCATATGCCTCGTTCCACTGGCCATGGTGGTGTGTTGGGCTTCTACTTTCTCCCTCTTGCCAATTCCAACCCCTCATGCTGCCTCAGTCTCACTCCTTTCTCTCTTTTGAAGTCCACTCCATTTGCCTCTCCACTCCTCTTCCTCTCCGAGTAGCTGTTATCTATCGTTCACCCAACAAATCCGTATCTACCTTCCTTACCGACTTCGACTCCTTTGTCTTTCTGGATCCCTCTTCCCCCTCTCTTATTCTTGGCGATTTCAACATTCATGTCGATAACCCCTCTGATCCCCACGCTTTAAAGCTCCTCGCCCTCACCTCCTCATTTGACCTCCAACTTTGTTCCACTGCCCCCACCCACCAGCATGGCCACTGCCTTGACCTGATACTCTTCTCTAATTCCTCTCCCTCGAACTTCCGTAACTCATTCCTTCCCTCATCTGACCATCACCTTTTAAGCTTTAATCTTCAGCGTCCACCATCTCAACCTCGCCCTGTCACCTCCAACCTATTTAGAAACCTTCATAATATTGATTCCTTGACTTTCTCCTCCACTTTCTCCATCTCTTCCCTCCATTATGTCCTCCAAGTCCGTTGACGAGGCAATAACCTCCTATAATGCTGCACTATCCTTGGCTCTGGACACCTTTGCCCCACCTACCCCATATCCTGTCAGACATTCTGCACCCCAGCCCTGGCTTTCATTCACAACCCACTATTTACGCACCTGTGCCCGTTCTGCTGAACGTGCATGGAGAAAATCCCTCTCCCCGGAAGACCTTATACACTTCAAATTCATCCTTGGCTCCTTCCAGTCAGCCATAGCACTTGCAAAACAAGAATACTACATCCACCTGACCAACTCTCTTGCCTCCGATCCTCACTGCCTCTTTAATACCCTCAGTTCTCTCCTCAAGGTGCCCCCGCCTCTCGTCCCGCCCTCCCTGTCTGCCCAAACCCTGGCTGATTACTTCCATGACAAAATACACAAGATTACCCTCCAATTCCCTACTTCCTCATCTACCTCGCCTCCTCCCCAGTTCTCCCCCCCCCCCCCCCACATCCATACTTCCTCTGCTACCCTCTCCTCCTTCCCTACGATCCCTGATGAGGAAACCACACTTCTTCTTTCTTCCTCCAAACCCACCACTTGTTCCTCTGATCCTATCCCCACCCATCTCCTAAACCCCATCTCCCCCACCATTGTCCCTTCCATCTCTCTTATTCTCAACCTTTCACTCTCCACTGCAACTGTCCCTGCAGACTTCAAGCACACCGTGGTCACACCTCAACTCAAGAAACCCTCACTCGATCCCACCTGTCCCTCTAACTACCGACCCATCTCCCTCCTTCCCTTCATATCTAAACTACTTGAACGAGCAGTCCACCACCGCTGCCTTGACTTCCTCACCTCTCAGGCCCTCCTGGACCCTCTGCAATCCGGCTTCAGTCCCTTACACTCCACTGAAACGGCTCTTACAAAAGTCTCAAGTGATTTGTTCCTGGCTAAATCTAAGAGCCTCTACTCCGTCCTCATCCTTCTTGACCTCTCTGCTGCCTTTGACACTGTTGACCACAATTTTCTCCTCGCCACCCTCTCCTTGCTTGGTTTCAAGGGCTCTGTACTTTCCTGGTTCTCTTCCTACCTCTCCCATCACTCCTTTAGTGTATGCTCTGGTGGTTGCTCCTCCTCTCCCACCCCACTCCATGTTGGTGTATCCCAGGGATCCGTCCTGGGTCCGCTCCTTTTCTCTCTATACCCATTCCCTTTGTACGCTTATCTCCTCCCATGACTTTCAATACCATCTCTATGCTGATGACTCCCAAATCTACCTCTCTATGCCTAATATCTCTCCAGCAATCCAGACCAAGATGTCTGCCTGCCTTTCTGACATCGCTGCCTGGATGTCTCACCGTCGCTTGAAACTGAACATGGCCAATACTGAACTCCTTGTCTTTCCCCCCAATTCCTCCCCTCCTCTCTTTCCCTTCTCAGTTTCTGTGGATGGCTCTACAATCCTTCCAGTTTCCTCAGCCCTCAACCTTGGGAGTTATCTTTGACTCCTCTCTCTCCTTCTCCACACATATCCAACATGTAGCTAAGACCTGCCGCTTCTTTCTCTACAACATTAGCAAAATCCGCCCCTTCCTTTCTGAACACACTACTAAAACCCTTGTCCACTCCTTAATCTCCTCTCACCTCGACTACTGCAACCTTCTCCTTACTGGTCTCTCTATGAGCCATCTCTTTCCCCTTCAATCTATTCAAAATTATGCTGCTCGACTAATCTTTAGCCAGCCTCGCCATGCCCACATTACTCCTCTTCTCAAGTCGCTTCACTGGCTCCCTATCCAATTCCGCATCCAATTCAAACTTCTCCTCCTGACCTATAAATGCATTCACTCTATAGCCCCTCATTACCTTTCATCTCTCATCTCTCTCTACAACCCCTCTCGGGAACTTCACTCTTCTAACAAATTACTTCTATCTAGACCCTCCACTCGTACCACTAACTCCCGACTTCGCTCCTTTCACCTTGCTGCACCGTATGCCTGGAACAACCTACCTGTGTCTATACGCCAGGCCCCCTCCCTGGCCCTCTTCAAGTCCAGGTTGAAAACCCACCTCTTCACTGTCGCTTTCAGATCCTGACTTCTACCCTTTGTCCTAACCTGACTCCCGTCCTTTGTCATGTCTAAAACTGTAAATGCCATACTTTGTTTTTGTAAATGCCATACTTGTTTTGCCCGAATTGCAATTGCCATACTTTGTTTTACCCCATACTTTGCTTTATCCCGAATTAACTATTGCTCCATGTCACCATAATTGTTTTCCCGATCTGTCTATTGTTCTGTGTTGTCTTGACTAGATTGTAAGTTCTGACCAGCAGGGACTGTCTTTTTGCTTATATTTCTGTACAGCGTTGCGTGCGTAGCGCTATATAAATGCTAAATAGTAGTAGTAGTAGTAGTAATCAGCTGACATCCTCATGGACCTTTTGCTTTGAATGCAAAGGAATCAGTTGGACTATTATTTGATTATTTAAATTTGTTTGCAGAATAAAGCCTTCTGAGAAAACCATTTTCTATGAATCCTGGGGAAGCTGGAAGTGAGAGAATTGCAAGAATTATGTAGCTAGAGGAACAGAAGCTCATAGTTTGTGATTTTTGCATGTGTTTATTTATTCCTATGACTGCCTTTTCGAGAAATAGTGAGAGTGCTGTAATCTTAAGCGCCATCTGGAAATATTTTAATTCCAAAGGTGTGAACAAGCCTCCAGAAAACAAAATGGAGTGGAGGAGTGGCCTAGTGGTTGGGGCAAGGTACTTCAGGCCAGAAGGTCAGGGGTTCAAATCCCACTAGAGGACAGCAACCTTGAGCCAGAAGGACTGGGGTTTCTAGTCCCACAGGTGCTCCTTGTGGTCTTGGGCAAGCCACAACCCTCCATTGCCCATGTTCCCTGTAAAATAGTTATCTCCAAGTTATAATGCCCTGTTCAATGTAATTTCAGTTTGTTCAATGTAAACCGCACTGATGCAGAATAGCACGGTATATAAGAGAATGAAAATAAAAATGGAGAATAAACTATTGACTTCTAAGAGCAGTAATATTTTCTTGTTAAGAAAATAAGGTGGGGGGGTTTTGATGTGCCATCAAGTCAATGCTGACTCCTGGCAACCCGGCAGCCTCTGGGTTTTCTTCACAAGGTATGACCAGAAGTAGATTGCCAGGGCTTTTCTTCCAAGACAAGGAAAGGTAAAGTGACTTGCCCAAGGTGTACCAGTGGGAATCAAGTCCCAATCTCCTGGGTGTTAGGGTGGTGCTCTAACCACTAGGCTACTCCTCCACTCCAAGTAAATAAGAATGAGCATGTAATTGCTAAAACAGAATTGACATGATATGGCAGGGTAGACTAGATAGGCCATGTGGTCTTTTTCTGCCGTTATGTTTCTGTTTCTATGACATTTGTCCTGCAGGCATGCAAACTTGTGTAACAGATAGATGAACATTTGGCAATGAAAAAACAAGTAAGCGAAGTAGTGAGTACAGTTTTCTTTAACAGTGGTTGAGATATAGCTGACTCCTCCAGGAATTTTAGACAGTTTTGCAGATAGTGGTATTATGCCGTGTAAATTATTGTAACTTTTTATACTTGCATTTGCCAGTCTCTTCTGTGCATGCATTCCAAGTTGTGCAGAATTCAGCAACTAGGCTGTAGGTTGTGACAAAAGGGAGCATATCACACTGATTCTGAAACCGTTACGTTGGGTAACTTTGGTAAAAAGAGTGAAATCCAATGTCGGCTTACTGGTTTATGAAATGTACAATGATCCTGAAATTGTGCCTGATTATTTGTGTAGGTTGCTTGCACCTTATTGGCTAGTGAGATCCTTACATTTTGGGGATGCTCATCAGTTGGTGGTTCCTTCTGTGAAGGTAGCAAAATTGACATCTACTAGGGCAATAGTGTTTTCTTTAGTGTGTCTAAGGTTGTGGAATCTGTTTCCAAGAGCACTGCGTGCAGAGACCAATTTAATGATATTTTGAGAACAGTTAAAGGCTTTTTTTATTTAATGAAGCTCTTATGAGTTATTGATATGTTCTACTGATTTAAGGAGCATGTTTATTAAATGTTACCATGTGATAACAGATGTTGTTGTGTGTCCAATGCCACCATGGCCTACTTTATACCTGTGGCCATGGTGACACTTAAAAGCATGGTAATGTCCGTTATCTCACGGTATTGCTTAGCAAACATGCCCCCTAAATGTTTTAATTGTATGAGTTTGTGTAGCTGTGATGAAGTGCGATTTATATATGTTTTTATGTACACCACACTAAATAGTCATCAATCAGTTTTGCGGCATATAAACACATTTTAAATAATATAAACGCATATGGGATTTCTTCATTTTCCCAACTTAAAATTAAACTGACCTGAGATGGCTTTTTCAATATTTAGATTACGGATTTTGATAATGCTCCTACAATGGAAGTAAGTTCATGGCGTTTTTCTCAGGCTGCGAAAAACTGAGATCTGGCATATTACTTACAGTATAAGACCAGGTGGTTGCTCCATAAGAGCAGCGTAAGTGCAAGTTGACCGAAGGTTTATGGATGAGGATCAGGAAATAGGGTGACTTGATTCTGAGGCTCTGTGGCCAGACAGAGCCAATGTTAAATCTGCTGGGGCCTAGGGCATAAATTGGGGAGAAGACCCCAAAGGCCACCTGCAGGCTGTATTTTCAGTATCAGAGAGGCTTTAGCCCCCTTTAGCATGGGGCCCAGGGCAATTGCCTTGTTTGCACTCCTCTAACTCCATCCCTGGTGCTAGGTGGCTTTATGTAGTTTTAATTAATTTCTCTCTTGCTTACAGCATGTCTTCGGCATGGATCCTTGGAATGTGGAGAATGGGCGTGGCAAGTGTCCACATGATCCCAACAAACCATTTGCCAGTACTTTCATTGGTGAGTTCTCTACTTGTTCATCGAATCCCAGGCATCTGCAACGTGAGACTAGGGTGATTACATTCCTAGCCCCAGTTCATAAGGAGCAGGCCAGCTATTCCTGTCTTTTCAGTTCATACTGCAAACAATACTTATAAATCCGAGGGCGTAGGGGGAGGGTGTCAATATTCATCATGTGCTGACCACCTAAATGGATATATTTTGGATGTATAAAGCGTCCAAAATTAAATTTATCTGAGAGTCCCTGGTCCAGGGACAGGGCATAACATTCTGGCAAAATATGCAGCTGCTATCTGTATAACTTAAAACATATAAGTGAACTACATAGATAGCAGTTCTAACTTTATATGGATAGCTTATTTGTATAAATTTAGAACAGAATATTCATTGGCCCAACTTGCACATTTAAGTTGGCTGAATATATGCATAAAATTCCAATGATACTTTTACTATACGCGTTTGCCATTCTGTCAAATATTGGCCTCAGGAATGTGAAAACCAGGCGTAGCACTAACAAAAAGCATACATTTGTGACCCCATTCAGGTCAACCCAAACAAAAGCACCTTTCTAGCCTCCTTCTCTTTCACCCTCATCCCCATCCTGCAGCCATGTCTCTTTCACACACACACACACAAGCAGCCCCCACGCCTGTCTTTCCCAGCCTGCAGGCCAGTCCCCTAGTCAGCCATCCCTTAACCTGCAAACATGCCCCCCACAGGCAGCCTGTCCCATCTACTGAGCCTGCAAACCAGTCCCCCACCAGTTAATAAGTTTGCCCCCAAACAGCCAGCCTTCTCCCCCTCCCCCACCCCATTGATCATTCATACCTCAATGTGCCAGTCTCCCACACCGTTGTGCATTTTATTTATTTTATTTATTTACATTCTCTTATATACCGTGCTATTCTGCACCAGTGCGGTTTACATTGAACAAACTGAAATTACATTGAACAGGGCATTATAACTTGGAGATAACTATTTTACAGGGAACATGGGCTATGGAGGGTTAAGTGGCTTGCCCAAGACCACAAGGAGCACCTGTGGGACTAGAAACCCCAGTCCTTCCGGCCCAAGGTTGCTGTCCTCTAGTGGGATTTGAACCCCCGACCTTTCTCTGACCTGCACTGTCCCAGGCTAATAAAATTATCTGAATGCTAAAATTATCCTGAATTATGTAGTAATGATTTCAGGATACTTTTTGAATGATGCTGTAAATAATGTAAATACTATAGATATGTTAATAGGCTCTTGTCTGCAAATAAACTAGAATTGCCCAGGAGAGCTGATGCCGGCACTGTGCAGCTCGCTATAAACTTGAGCCGTCAGTGCCTGTGCTCTTGCAGTCCGAGTCACACAAGACCAGCAGGAGCGCACAGTACTGCATGGCCCAAACTCACAGAGAGACACACACACCGGCTGTTCTGGGGCAACGCGGAAGATTGATTACACAGCGGCAGAAGGACTGGCATGCCACACAGAAGCCTGTTAGCTGAATTCTGGCCTGTGCTCCATGAGCGTAGAGAAGTAATTGGGCAGAAGCTGCAATGGCAGTGGTGAAGGAGACAGGATAAGAAACTGTAGGTGGATGATGTAGGATGAGGCTGGAAGGGAGAGGGACACGTCAGGATATTGGTGCACAAAGAGAAAAATAATAATAAGCTGGTTAGACAGACAAATAATGAAGAAACGACAAAGCAGTAAGGAGGGAGTAAAAAAGAGAGGGGATGGAGGCAGAGAATAAATTGGAGAGAGACCCGCTAAGATCAGAATGATTTCATTTTCTGATGAGAATAATTTCTCTGGGTTTATGGAAATGTTTTACAAGGCTTAGGATGTTCTCAGAGATCATATATCACAATCTAAATTGCAGGAAACTCTATATTTTGAGGTTATGCTGTACAATATTTTTGCTATATAAAATCTTGAATAGCTGAAATTTAATTTTAATAATTGCATCTTGATATGCAGCGATGGAAAATCCTTCTTTGTAATATCTACATGCTACAAGGTTAATAGCTTGTATTACATGTGCCCATGAAACACTGCCCTTCCAAGTAGTATGACAGTTATTAAATCACTGTTAACTTATTCGCATATAAAATCTGTTAATAAAATCCTACTAGACTTTTACTTTACATTCCCTACCCTGCTCCGTTAATTTCCCTAGTGAAAAGTGCATTGGGAGGGCAGCTTGGAGCCTGGGAATCTAATTGGGTAATGTCTTAATTACCACACAGATACCCAGTCACATGCATAAGGATCTCACACAAGCACACAAAGACCTCTCCTCTCATGCATTCTAAAGGCCAGAGGGGTTCCCCAGGTCCCGCAATCAAAGAATTTAGGCAGGAATGGGAGCAGCAGAATGCAGGAGGGTGTCCAGAGCGGTGGTGTTGAGGGCAGATCATGGAGTTCCCCTGGCTCCATCCACCCAGACATGAAAGCGGGCCTGGACATGCAGCTGGAACGTCATAGGGAAAATGAGGGGCAAGGGTAATGGCTGCGAAAGAGGCAATGACTAAGGCCAAAGAGGAAATTTGCTGAGGAGTAAACGAGTCAAGAGGAAAGGATGTTTGCTGGGAGGAGGTGGTGACTGACTGCGGAGAAGAGGTTTGCTGGAGTGGCAAGGGACATTAGAGTTCAAGGGAGGTTTTCGGGGGGGGGGGAGACTGGTGTAATTGAGGTCAAAGGGAGATGCTGGAAGATGGAACTTGATTGACGGAGGCCAAAATGGAGGAATTGCTTGGGAGAAGGGGGGGGTGTGCATAAATTTATACTCTCAAAACACCACTGGAAAAATCTCAGTTATTTGCCTTCAGTTTCACTCATTGGAGCACTCTTTAGGACAGGCTACCTCGGCATATTTGTTACCAGGGCAAATTCTTTATCAATTATAAAGCTATTATGCCAATAAAGTTTTCTTTTGAATTTTTGAAGCTTGAGAAGGGAGAGCAGAGATGAGCATGACTACTATGAACTACAATGAATCCAAGCCACTTTCACTCAACTTTGGGCTTTTAGTTTCTCTTTTTTTAAATATTTGTATTGATGAAACCAGGAGAAATCCCTGAATGCTCAACAAGAGGAGATTAAATAAAGAAGTCTAGTTCATTGTGTTATGACCATCAAAAGACAGAGAGTTGGTTGTTTTATAGGTGGAGAGCTCTACACAGGCTTGACCGCAGACTTCCTGGGTCGTGATCCTGTGATCTTCCGCAGCTTTGGTTCCCGTTCTTCCCTGAGAACAGAGACTGACCAGCGCCTTCTCAATGGTACCAGCCTTTGTTTGTTTTATCTAGAGTGAATGACACTTTGATTATAGGTAGGGTCACAGGTCCATATCTCTACCTGTAGCTGAAAATACAAACCATGCTGCATATTGCTGATGACTGCTCGCTAACCAAATTCAGGACTGGGTTAGCAGAACGTGTGGCAACTGAGGATATCACATTAAGGTGTTTCAGATATAAAATCTTTGTAACAGGAGCTTAGATATCTAATATCGTCTTTGAGCTGATTGGTCAAGAAAAAGAAATTTGTGTCCCACCTCTGGAAAAAAAATGCTTCTCTCTCATTGTAAAGGAGAAAGATAATCAAAATCCAAAAATAGAAGTGATGGAAAGTGAACAAAGACAACAAACACTACACAGAAAAATTATAAAGGGCCAATCCAATAGATAGTAAAATAAAGTCAACTTATACAACACATCAGAAAATTAACAATAATAAAGATAATGAACAACAAATAATCAGTTCTAACAAATGGCTATCTATGTGACCACAAATGCATGTAATATATAAAAACTGAAAACAGAAAATCCCAGCACGGCCAAATTCTGATTTTATTAACTAGACTCTCATAGTGCTCATTGCTTTCCAGATATTTCTCCTGCTCTCTATATACTTTCATTCTACCTTCTTTGTAGGGCATACATTTACCTCTATTTTTTCACTTAACTCTGTTGGGATAACAGCCTAATGCAACCATCATCCATCTATTCAATCTGATCTATTCACCCTGCACTCTGTTACCACTGTAGCTCTTCTTGAGTCTACTGGCCATCCTTTCACCATTTCATCACGAGTGCCAAGCCTAGGGAGAAAATGAATGACTGCAGGTGGTTGTATAGGCATGTGAGCAGGTTTTCATTGGACTTTGTATGTGTGATGGGATGCATATGCTTGATTGTGTGCTTATCTGCGTGGGCATATGTTTCCCATTCAAGTCAGATTCAGTGTCTTTCCTGCACAGATCCCAAGTTTCTCGCAGCATATCTCATCCCTGACAACGACGACCGGGACAATGACAAAGTCTACTTCTTCTTCACCGAGAAGGCTGCGGAATCAGAGGGCAAAGGTCGTGCCATTTACAGCCGAGTTGGGAGGATCTGTGTGGTCAGTAAAGTTCTCTGGTGCTTCATCTGGGGTGGGGATAGGGGGCAAGGTGAGCACAGCAGGGATCTAGGTTTGAGAAGCCAAGCCGCCAGCAATGTGGGGTTTTGCTTGTCCTACACGCTTTAACACAGCACCTGACAGGGGAAGGATTCATTTTTTACAGGAAATAAAATGTGTTACACAGACTTACGTGGGACACTGTTTGGAAGGAGCAGAATCAATGTGGTTTTGGATTTCCTGCTTGTTTTGTCCTGTTTGACAGACCCGGTGAGAGAGAATTCCCAGCACATGGGATGGGCAAGGAGATGGCATTGACAGAGCTCCTTCCCACTCTATCTCCTTTCCCGAAAATTAGCAGTCGTTATTTCCTGTCACCATTGTGATTAAAGTTCATCATTTCATATGCAGGCAAGACCTAGTTATCCCCCCCCCCCCCCCCCAGTGGCATAAGTCCACCAGGAAGAGGCGGGTAAGGCAAACACTTTACTTACCTTTTATCAGTGTTGCTGTAGGACCTTCTGACATAATTAAATCAGCCGATTCTCTCCAGCAGCTGCAGAAGCACTTAAGTGTAGCGTGTATTACCTCTTGCGACCATGGCCGAGTCTCATCAAAAGAGCTGAAAAATCCCCATGACCTTTATCTCAAGACTTGAGCCAGGCAGCAGGAGATGATACACATAAACGCTTCTCCAGCTGCTTGGGAGAGAGGGTTAAATCAGATCACTTAATTGAATAAAGGTGTTGGGAAGTCATGCAACAACACTGTTAAGAGTAAGTACAGTATTGCCATTCTATGTTTCCATCCTTACACAGGGCCAGCATTAGAGAGGGGCAAACAGGGCAACTGCCTTGGTCCCCCATGCCACAGGGGGCCCTAACTCTGCCTCAAACTGAAGGAATTATAGCCTGCTTTGGGGCTCCTTCACCAGTTTCTGCCCTGGACCCTTGGATATCCAACACCGGCCCTGTCCTCACAGTGCAGGGGTTGCTGCGCCCCCTTTATTGCGCTCCCCCCTTCCCCCCCCCCAACTACTTGAGCCGTGTTTACACCACTGTCTCTCCCACTTCCAGTGTCTGTATAGCACATAATCCTGGATATGATTTCTTCCCCTATCTTAGGCTGTGCTGAAGCGGCTGCACAGGGCAAACCTGGCGCCAATGATAAGATGATAATAGGATGCAGAACAGACTCAGGAGGGGTGATGGTGCAGCGACGGGAGGTAGCAATGAGGGGCTGTTGACATCCAGACCTTTTTTTCTTCTCTTTTTCTCCCATACCTGTTAAGTAATTTGGGTTCATGTTTTCAATAAGGGGACTGAAATACCATCAAAGGGCCTATTGACTAAAACCTGCAGTAGGTTTGCAAGTTGCTTTAGGTAACCATTCAGAATGAATGTCTTCACTCTGTCATTCACGAAGACTGGGAAATCACATATCCCACGCGTTCTCCAGTCCTTTTCCTTTAGGACAGTTAGTACAGGGGAACAATTCCTCCCCATCCTTCCTCCACATTTTTCCTTAACCCTCTCCCAACTGCCAAGCAGAGCACCCACAAGCCCTCTCTTCTCCTGCCCCACCCCCCAACTTGACAATCAAAATGCCCCCATTCAAGACTCCTCCCCATTAGGAAGATCAGCCTCCCTGCCCTCCTCTCCATAGCCTGACAGACTGCTCTTTTACCACCCCATCTGTGACGCAGTAAATCCACGTGTGGCTCATAGTGTGGCAGTATGCTTAGTGGTGCCAATCTAGGAGCAAGAAGCGAATGACAAGCTTTCTGCGGGCGACGTGATGGGGGAGGGAAGCATGAATGGGTTTAATGGGGCAGAAGGTTGATCTTGCCACCCAAAGGGGTCTGTTAAGGAGAAACATTGATTACTGAAATTGGGGGAGAAGAATGCCCTGAGGGTCATTTGGGGAATGGTAGATAAGGTTGCCACATCCCTTGTTCTGACCTGGGATTTGGATTTTTAGATTTAATCTCTCGCCTTTCCAAACTCGAGGAAAGTTACAGCTAAAGTACATTAGGGATTTCTCTGCCTCTAAGGCCCTCATTTAGTATCATGCGTTCACAAGTTAGTGGACATTAATGGACATTGGTGCATGCTAAGTCAGGTTAAGCTCATTTGGGCCTATTTAATAACTTGTGGTGAGGTTTGGAGTGGAGGAGTAGCCTAGTGGTTAGAACACTGGCTTGGTAACCAAGCAACCAGGGTTCAATTCCCACTAGCACTCCTTGTGGCCTTGGGCAAGTCACTTAACCCTCCATTGCCTTGGAAGAAAGGCCTGGCAATCTACTTCCGGCAACACTGCCAAGAAAACCCAGGAGCTTCTGTGTCACCAGGAGTCAGGGCTGACTCAAAGGCACACATTGGTGAGGTTTTACACTTTCTGAAAGTCAACAGCCAAATTTATTGTGCAGTAACTGCAAAAGCTCTGCGTTAATTGTTGGGAATGTTCCCAACACTTTGCCTTTCACTTAACGCAGAGAAAAATTCTTTGCCATCCATGAACTAAATAACAGGTAACACAATGCAGATAGCTACCCCTGAACTTCCTAATGTGGAAGGGGTGGGGGATGGACAGGGAATGTGCCTTACCGTTAAGGGGGGAAGTAGTTGCCATATCATCTCCTGATTAAGGTATAGCTAACTGCCTCCCACTATCCATCATTCAGTCAACAGACAGTAAAGAACTTTACCCTGTGTTAACTGACTGGCAAATTGTTTGGAATGCCCCCAACAGTTACAACGTGTTAAACTAGGCTCTTAACCTATGGCAACTGTAAACTCTTGCAAGTTAGTAAATGAGACCCTAAGTTTGTACCTTAATATAGTACAAGTACAATTATGGGTGCCATCTGGAGTGTGCAAAATTCTGCTGCAGCCTACGCTTTTTTGTGAGTATGGGGAAAGGAACTTGTAAGATCATTATCCCTTAGTTGCACAATTTAAATACATGGCCGCAAACCTTTTTTTGGGGGGGGAGGGGGGGGCTGCAATGTGTTGGTTTAGCACAGGAGTTTCACCAGTGTTAAAACCTTTGCGAATAGTATGTTTCCCAGCACAAATGCCCGCATTGTTCAATGATTCAACTCCGAGGTCTCCCTCCCACCAAAGATGTCCCTTTCTGTGTTGCAATTGATTGCGTTAATGCAGAATCAAGGACATGCCACTGGTGAATATTCCAACCATGTGAGGGAGAGGCAGGAACAAGAGGCAATAACAGAGAAGAGAATCATACAGCAGTCAGGAACCAATAATGTGGGCAGGAAAAGAGCTACCTCAGGCTGGGATTGCCAGTACAGCACTTTGAGAACACCATCAGTGGTGTGGAGGGGATCCTAGCACAGGTCACCCCCTGCCCTGCAGCAGTTTCAAGCTGAGTCTTGGCTCTGCTGAATGTTAGGATGGGATGGTAAAACATCCCAATCATTTGTACTCAGTTTATTCTTCTTCTGGTCTGTTAGTGATTAGGGGGCTGATATGGCAGATAGAGGAATGACATCATTACAGGGCTTCAACTGGGGGAGGGGGGCCATCATGGAACTGGAAGAATGCCTGAAAGATGACCACCAAATTCCCAGCCCTGTCACTGCAATGAATGCGCTAGCACACCCTGGTGACCTCAGGGGGAAGTCAGGGGTGAAACATCTGTTCGCTGATTCAGCAGCTGTTTGTAATCCACTCTAAGCAGTGGTCACCCTGTAATGCTGTGTGGCATGAGTCAAGACTCCGCCTACCACTATCATTCCTCAAGAGCGAGCAAAAGGATTCACCACTGCATTCCTCCCTCAAGGATGAAGAAACTGCACTTCACAGAGGGAGGAGGGTCTGAAGCGCTCTGTGAACTCATTGCTGCCTCTGTATACTGATGGACAGTGCTAATATTCTAGGTAGGAAGAGGAGTTTTATGTTATGAAACCTGGGACATGCAGGTAAAGTTGCCCTCTCCTGCACTCTTTTCCCCTCTGTCAAACCTAGTCTGGAAGATTTGGACATGTTATAAATTGTATTATTCTGCGTAGACCTAAAATGGGTCTTTTCTAATTCAGACCCTGAACAACAACAGCAGGACCACTGGTAGTGATAATCTGATTGTTTCTGTTTCCTGGGGTAGATCCCTATGCAGGGGGACTGGAGTTCAACTCTTGCACCAGGATTTTGCTTCCCAGGGCTGGAAACATAGTAACATAGAACATGACAGTAGATAAAGATGGACAATCCCTTCCTCTCCATTCATCCGCTTCTCCTACTTACCTTTACAATCCCGTCCTTTCCCTCTAAGATCTTCTGTGCATTACAGAGACCGTGTTCACAGCCCTAGAGGAGGGAGTCCAAGCCATTGCGCAACTGTGATACCTAGTGGTAGACCCAGCATCAACTCTGGTGGCCTCTGTGCAGGGAGTGGAGGGGGTTGTGCCCTAGGTAGATGGGAGCCCCTTTGATTTTTCAGAGGTCAAGACATGCACTGGAGCACTGTGGCAACTATGTGACCCCCTAACAAAGAACATTTGATTTGATGACTGGCCTAAATGAAGAAGGATATTGTATAACATAGAGGTATAATATTCTGCATCGTTGCAAATGAAGACTTATGTTGGCCTGCAGCCCAGTTCCAGTTAAGCAGGAGAAGGGGAAGACTAGCAGGCCAAAAGCCAAAACCCCTCAATTTCCCTCCAGTCATATCTCAGTAGACAAGTACCACTGTTCTACTCTTACTGAGAACCATAGAAAGAGTAGGTAATGCACTCGCATGGTTTAGGAGTGTCTTAGCTTTCCATTTAGAACTACATTGGTGTTATGGTTGGCTTCTTGTAAGAGTGCAGTACAGCAATCTCCATCTCCAACATGAGACAGTGAACATGTCTTCACCTGCATCATCCTTGTTTTTCTCCTTGCAGAATGATGCTGGAGGTCAGAGAGTTCTGGTGAATAAATGGAGCACCTTCAATAAGGCACGGCTGATCTGCTCTGTGCCCGGGCCCGGTGGAATTGATACACATTTTGATGAGCTAGGTAAGACCCATGGAAAGGATAAGGAGAGAGACAGCAGTGTAGATGTCTCTCCAATATCTGTTTCCTACCCCACTTGGTGCTCAGCTGTGTATCATTGTTAAGTGCCATTAAGTTGATGCTGACTCCTGGCAACCATGTGGATAGTTGTCCATGTTGTGACTATTCCCTGGGTTTTCTTGGCAAAGTGCAACTGGAAGTAAATTGCCAGGCCTTTTTTCTGTGTAGTTAGCCTGGAATATCTGGTATTCCAAAGTGTCTCTCATCCAAGTGCTAACCAGTACCTGCATGTAACTCGCCTTGATCTACTGGAAAGGCATGAGCTAAATACTAATATATAAATAAACAAAATAAACACAAATAACCAGGCCCAACCCTGTTTAGTTTCCAGGATCAGACAAGATCAGGCACAAGCAGCATAACATGACCATAATGAACTTTGTGTTTGACCCAAGGCCGGCCTGTCCATTGTGTGGGAATGTTGCCCACACATGGCCCCATGTCTGACCGGCTACAGAGGGAGCCGGGGAGGCCCAAAGCCCTGGCCCACCTCTGAACAGTTGCAGGAGTAAAGAGCGGCGTTTGCCTTCTCTCCCATGGCTGCGATAAAAAGGAACCTGTCGGCGCACTGAGTGCCAGGAGGTCAAAAAAGGGGACACGTCCAACGAGCCGTGACCTCCCAGCACTCAGCGCACTGGCATCCTGCTTTTTATCACATCTGCAGGAGAGAAGGCAAATGCCACTCTTTACTCCCACGACTGTTTAGAGGTCAGTCAGGGCTTCGGGCCTCCCCGGCTCCCTCTGTAGCCAGTCAGACACAGGACCCCTTCTGGTCTGTGGTGGGGGGAAGACTGTGGGCTAGAATGGAACGCAGTGGGAACTAGAGGCTAGGATGGGAATGGGGGTCCAGGACTGGAAATGGGCTGATGTTGGGAGATGGAGGACTGGGACTGAAAGTGAGCGGATGCTGGGAGGGGCTGGAAGAAATCTGATACTGGGGGGTTAGGACTGGAAATGGCCTGGGGATGGGGGACTGGGACTGGAAGGGAACTAATGCTGGGAGGGACTGAAAGAGGACTGATACTGGGGGGTTAGGACTGGAAATGGCCTGGGGATGGGGGACTGGGACTGGAAGGGAACTAATGCTGGGAGGGACTGAAAGAGGACTGATACTGGAGGGTTAAGACTGTAAATGGGCTGATGCAGGGGGATGGGCGAATGGGACTGGAAGGGAGTGGATGCTGGGAGAGACTGGAACTAGAAGGGAGTAATGCTGGGGGAGGAATAGAAAGGGGTGGGGGTGGGACTGGCAGAATAAAAAAAGAACCAGGGAGAGTGAGGATGGAGAGGGGAAAAGATATTTTGTGTGGAAGGGAAGAAAAGTCTATGACTGGCTGAGTACTGGGAGAGTAAGTGGGGATTGAGGATGGAAGGGTGAAATTTGAGTGGATGAAAAAGGAATAAAGAAAGAAATAGAAGAAAGAACAAAAAGGAAAAGATCAGTATGTTAGAGGCAGATATAGAGAGAATGGAAAAAACTAGAAGAGAAAAAAGGGCAAATGGACAGCAGATAATGCAGAGTTAGCAGAAGACATGAAGAAAGCAGAAGAAAGTAACTGGGGCAATATTGTGAATTTATTAAATGGAATATGTCAGCTCTGGGGAATGTGCATTGCTAATGATTTGCATTTTGTTTAGTACAAGAGAAAATTAATTTATAGTTTTATTTCTTCAGTGTTGCTGTACATTCCAAGTTTGGTTTTTGGTGTTCCCAGTTTAATTATTATCTTCATATTTCAAAATTGTGATCCCTTGTTCTTTGTTTGGTGATGGTCTATGTTTTGCATGAGTAACCCAGCTGCAATATTCTGTTCATGTAGTTTCTATGTGACAGTCCCACTTGTTCTCTTTCCCCAGTAGGAGATGTATTGGTTTAATACGGAGAGGAATGGCTAGCAGAAAAAAGGAGGTGATAATGCCTCTCTATAAGTCTTTTGTGCGACCTCATTTGGAGTATAGTGTGCAATTCTGGAGACCGCACCTTCAAAAGGATGTGAACAGGATGGAGTCGGTGCAGAGGGTGGCTACTAAAATGATCAGTGGTCTTCATTATAAAGCATATGAGGACAGACTGAAGGATCTTAATATGTATACCTTAGAGGAAAGGCGGGATAGAGGTGATATGATTGAGATGTTTAAATACCTCCGTGGCATAAATGTTCAGGGAGAGAGCCTCTTTCAATTGAAAGCAAGTTCTGCTACAAGGGGACATGGGATGAGGGTGAAGGGAGATAGATTCAGGAGTGATATGTGGAAATATTTCTTTACGGAAAGAGTAGTGGATCCATGGAATAGTCTCCCAGTGAAGGTGGTAGAGATGAGGACAGTAACTGAATTCAAAAAAGCATGGGACAAACACAGAGGATCTCTAAAGGTAAAAAGGGGCCTGTTTTAGTTGTTATGGAAGGACAGACTAGATAGGCCATGTGGTATTTTTCTGTCGTCATATTTCTATGTTTCTATTTCTAATATTTGCAGTGTTACTTTTTGATAGGTAGGTTTGGTGCTTAGTGAGTCCTGGAGTGCTGTTATGATATGGTGGATCTGCTATGGATTCTAAATGAGCAGGTGTATAGTACTTTCTAATGTACCTGGCAGTTGACACTGGAGCATAGCAATGTAGAAATCTGGCATTCTCCATGGACAAGCAGGATAAGTCAGCCACACATGGGTGATGTCATCCGATGGCGCCATAAACAGAATAGTTCTCCAGTAGTTCAGAAGAATCTGAGACTCTTCTGAGCATGTGCTAGGCACCCCACCACAGTGCCCACTGTCTTTCCACCTCAGTCTATTCTATCCATGCGGCCATGCGGACAGATTCTTCTGCTCTCCTTTACTTACCTATGTATCTGTATGAATTTTACTTACAGACAGTATGTATATATATGAATTTAAAATGTCATTTAATTTTTCATTGCTTCCAAATCATTTCCAGTGGCGTTCGGCAGCTTCTGCCCCACAAGGTCTGAGGCTCAGAGCCCCAAAGCCTACCAGCCATGTGCTCACAGCCTGCGGTAGGGCCTTCGATTTTCAAGTGAGAGATCCCCCCCACAACAGATGCCGCTTCTCAAACAACCAGCTGGAGAGGTACAGTGGCAACCAGAAACAACCCTCATCGCCCCTTCTGTGCAGCTCAGGTTTGGGAAGCAGCCCAATAGGGCATTGACAGAGATGAGATCCACCACTGCTCCGCTTCCAACCCCGGACCTTGCTGGCATCATGCAAGGAACAAGCCGGGCACAGGATGTGCCGGAAAAAGGCCTCCATCTCCAGCCTGGCTTATCGGGAGGACCCACAACTGGACTGCTGTGCCCAGCCACTGATGTCCCACAGCACCAAGCCCGAAATTGCTCCTTCTGCCAGTGCCGCCCTCTCAACAAAGCGGAGGCTGCAAGAAGATGTTGGGATGTGGCGTGGACTGAGCAAGCTAACATTGTGGCAGCTCAAGACTGCTGCGATGCTGCCGGTTCCTATGGGGCTGTCAATTATTTAGGAGTCTCCCTCTCTTTCAGT
Source organism: Ichthyophis bannanicus (assembly GCA_033557465.1). Taxonomy (NCBI): domain Eukaryota; kingdom Metazoa; phylum Chordata; class Amphibia; order Gymnophiona; family Ichthyophiidae; genus Ichthyophis; species Ichthyophis bannanicus. The sequence continues at coordinate 52,731,897 of CM066046.1, forward strand.
GGCCAAGCCTGTGGATCCCTGACAGTGCTACCCTGTGCAGATGGTGCCGAGCCACCCCATTGCTTGCCTCTGCCCCTGCCCACTGCCACTGGATGGCAGCATGGCAGTGGGGAGGGCTCATCGGCGCATCATCATGCTGAGGGCGGGGAAGATCAAGTGCTCTCGATCCGCTGGCGCAGCACAACCGTTGCCAATGCAGAGACCCTTCCAGCACTAAGCTACCCTTGACTCCCTGCCCGGACAAAGGATCTGTAGCACTGTTGGAACTCGCCCCATGCAGCATTGCTCACCAGCCCATTAGCATGGATCTTTGGCGACACCATGAGGGAGGAGGTATGGGAACCCCTTACCCCTGCCTGGAGTCAGGGAGCCACAACTACGCATCACTCGCAGCCAGTGCCAGTTCCCTTCTACTCTCTTTTTCTTGGGCAAATGCTAATGGTTCGAGGAGAGGGCTAAGAACCACAGAGGCCAGGGTTCAAATCCCACTGTTCTTCCATCTGATCCTGGCATATTCTTCAAAACCCAGGAAGGGGGTGCCGTTGAGCTCCAGAGCATGTAGAGAAAAGCACAGATTATAGCACCCTTCTGGTACCCTGCAACAGAGGATTGCTCAGTGGCCCTATTCGCGCCAACAGCCTAGTGGGGTCCAGCAAGGCAGCTCGGCGCCAAGAACAGCACTGCATGGGCTGCTCCCCAATGGTGCTGCACAGATGTAGGCCCCCCTCTGTTCCTTCCCATTCCCAGAGCAGAATGTAGCATGATCCAGGCAGTCTGTGGCCCCTCATAAACTCTTCCTATTCCCCTGTGGTCAGCAGGCCACAGCTGGCCTCCATCTGGAAGCTTTCAGGCCTGATGGTCTCTGTGCAATCTGAGAGCACTGCCCGCACCAACAAAGGTCAAGGCACATAGAACTCCAGTCAGAGGGAAGCCTCTACCATGTATGGTCCAGAAGCCGGTCAGGATCAGCCTCCTTAGAAAGGCCTGGGCAACCTACTCCCAGCCAAGAATACCTAGGTGCTGCGGGGTCACCAGCAGTCGACACCAACCCATAGTCACAGGGTTGCTGGCATCTGCGCTGGCCAAGTGAAGGATAGACGAGGGTTTGATGCCCACTTGTCACATCCTTGGGCAAGTCACTCAACCCTCCATTGCCTCCAAAGAAAGGCCTGGCCACCTGCTTTGGCTTCCAGTCATATTGATTCCTGCCAAGGAGCCACCAGGCACTTCTCCCCAACATGAGGCTGGAGAGGTGAGGGTAGCTCCAGAACCCCTTTCCACCTCCCGGGTGAGAGGGGCACAGAGAGAGCTGGGTTTTCAATTCTCATCCCTCAGAGGCCCACCCCATGTAATCAACAACCAAGCAGCCTGGAGTTCCTTGCCCAGCTCACTGGCCTATCATATCCTGAATACGGCACAAGCAGGAACCTGCTAGCCTCCACTCCCAGGTGTCCACAACTACGAGGTCTCAAGTCAGGACGCACTTCACTCGGGGCACTCAGAGCCACTGAACAGTCCACACATGGATAACCAAAGCAGATGCCTAGCGGAAGGTCAGCACACCGTGCGGGTCCACACCGATAGGCAACCAGTGCTCGGTGTTGCTGCACCCAATGAGCAACCTGGATTATGAAAGTTCCCAGGGCTGCCTATCCACTTTGTGGAACACCAGTTTTCCCATCATAAGGTGCTGTTTCCTTATTCTAGCCAAGGAAAGTTCACGCGTAGTGATGCCCATCTGTTGCCCACGTCATGTGGCCACCACACCAAGGACAACTCCCTTAGCATCCAATACGTATAAACCACCTGTTAAGGTGTAATAGGAGATTCTGCCTTACCAAGCTTGATCCATTCGCACCCTTCACTCGAGACACTCCCTCAGAACCCTTACCCCTAGGTCTAACCCCTAGAACACAACTCTGGATGCATGGCCTAAGCTGTGACACCAAGCAAGGGCAGGACTACATAGAAGTCACAGCACCCTCCTCCAAGAGTCCCAGGAACTGCAGCAAGCTCTGGCTCTGTGGTCAGATCTCAACCAGGAATCCCTGGGATCTAATTTTTCCTCCCGGCATGAGTGTTCTATACCTTGTGCACTATTGACCCAACGCACAGGGGTATTGTCGCAGCCAAGAGGCCCATCCAAGCAGTCCATGCTTGGAACAGCCAAACTCAGAAACCAGTCAGGGTGGAAGCAACCTCATAGAGCAACAAGTCAAGAACCATCCATGCAAAGTCCACAATCTCTCTATCGCTCCCTTCACCGCAAATGCCTACAATTCCCTGGCGGGGGATTTGATAAAGAATCAGTTCGGAGCTACACCTACCTTGTTGCTTGTGCCAAGAAACCCAACCCCAGTTCCGCCTGGAAGGGCAGGGATGCAGTGACTCTAGTTAGTCCTTTCAGCATCATAGATGGAGTGTCCTGATGCAGCATGGTAGAGTGACTCGGTCCCAGCAGCTCTGTGATACAACAGTCTCCAGGAGCTTGGCACAAGTTTGTGCCTACAGAATGATCTTGGCAACCCCACGATGCCGCAGCGCTAGAAATGCAACAAAACAAGCCCACTGTTGTGATCATTCAGATGAACCTATGCATAAGGAACATTCTCCTTGTCACCATACTGACTGTGTAATACTCCTAACTGCAGTAACACAACCCTCTTGTTCTCCTACTGCAACTGCCAGAGGACTTACCGATGTAAGTGAACCTCCTCCATCACTTATGACCTGCAAGTCCACATCCCCACCAGGTGCTTGCATCCCTCCTGAACCTTCCTCCTCTCCCCCCTCCCCCCCCCCCCACCCGGCTCTCTGAGCTCCAGGGAGTGCAAAAAAAATAAATAAAATGCATGAATAAATAAATAACATAAAAGGGAAAACCAAATAGATCAGATGGGGAAACAGAGAAGAATATCCAACCGGGATGTGGCACCCATGTTCCAGACCAATAATGGCTAGGGTACGAAGCTCCCCACAGCCACACAGATGATGGCTGATGACACTCTGCCACTCAACAGAACTGGCTGAGGTTTCCAACCTTCCCCCAGGCTCTCGATCTGCTCAACAGGTGCTCACACACACCACAGGGCACGGACTGTGGTCTAAGGCTACAACCCAGTGCTTCAGAGGACCCAGACCATGGTCCCCAGGACCTCAAGAGAAACGCATTCCTTAAATGGTAAATCTTGCTTCGGGGCCTGGGGATTCTGATTGGTCTGCTCCCTTTTTTGGGTGCGCCCCAGACGTCTGCTTTCTGGGAATCTCAACTGCTCTCTGCGTAGTACACTGTATATGCAGAAAAACAACAGTGCAGACAAACAGCCTTAGAGTTGACCAACGATGTAAGAGTGCCCCCCCCCCTGCCCACATGCAGGGATGACCACTGGGGCAGTCCTACATTATATCAACCATCTTGCCATCCAGATCCTCACAAAAGGGACAGGACAACACAGCCCACTCCAGGGAGCGACCAACCTGTATTACATACATCTAAAGTCCCCTGCAGAACTGAAACCCATCTGTGGTCATCCCCACCCTTTGTTATTCACTAAAAAGGGAATTTTCCACAAGGGGAGTGGCAGAGGGTGAAGAGACAAGGCTCCCCTGGGGCCAAAGCCTGACACTCCATCACTGGGACCCACCCAATAGACCACTACATGACAAATGAGACCAGGCCAGGACACAGGCATTAGTGGCAAGTACTGCAACTCGCTGGTTAGGGAAGAGCTTACTTGGAAACCCCACAGTCAGCTTTTCAAGCCAGTCCCAGGTAGTCTTTTTGCCAAGTACATCTACCTGATCTCAGGAAGACCACATAGCCCACAAAATGCAAGGTGGTTCCTCCTTTGCGGGTGAATTTTCAACCAGTATCAACACAATGACCGGCTGTCTGGGTGTAAAAAAAAAAAAACCACTCAACACAAGCCATTCCCAAGTCATTCCCTTGCTTCTGGCACCCAGAATGTTGTCACCCCGACTATTGAAGCATAGTCTTCAGGTTATCCAAAATACGCAACGTCCCTTGGACCTTCGGGACACAGTCACCTGCTTATCTAGGAACAAAGCTATTACCATTGCTGCTACTTATCATTACCGTACATAGCGCTGCAAGGCATACGCAGTGCAGAACAGAGACACGTAAGAGACAGGACATACCATCTAGCCATCCGTCTACTCAGGTGAAGCAACTTTGGCATCCAACCACCGCCAGGGATGCTCAAAGCGCATTACCACTCTCCCATGAAGTCGGGGCAGTCTTACCCACTGCTCACCAGCTTGCTGTAGTCCAGTCAAAAGAAGTCTAATACGTTTGCAACACATGGGTGTTTACTCTAGTTACCTGGTCCAACTTCTACCACAGCACCACACAGGCTGTGAAGGGCAAAAAAAAAAAAAAAAACCTCATCCACAGCCCTCGGCTAGGGAGTCACCCATGTGTGGCTGACTCATCCTGCTTGTCTATGGAGAAAGTGAGGTTACTTACTTGTAACAGGGGTTCTCTGTGGACAGCAGGATAAGTCAGCCACACAAACCCACCCGCCTCCCCTCTAGGATGAACCTGTCTGCTAGGATGATCCTGTCCTCTAGAATAAATCTGCCTACAGCTGTAGAACAGACTGAGGTGGAAAGGGGGTGGACACTGTGGTGGAGTGGCTGGCACATGCTCAGAGGAGTCTCAGACTCTTCTGAACTATTGGAGAGCTATTCCATCTATGGCGCTGTCGGATGACGTCACCCATGTGTGGCTGACTTATCCTGCTGTCCAAAGAGAACTCCAGTTGCAGGTTAAGTAATCTCACTTTCTCTTTATCCTCACTGCCCATGCAAATGGTATTGAGACACTCATTAAGGGGCATGTTTACTAAAAGTTAATGCGCATTCACAAATGTTTATGTGCTCTAAGTGCAGCAACACCCATTTATTTCTATTGGCACAGTGGCACGTAACGCACATTAATATTTAGTAAACATGCCACTGTCATTGCCAGGACAAAAATGAGGCTTGTGAAGGGCTCCTTTCAAAGCCGCCTAAAATTTTAGATGGGCAACATATATATTTTAAAATAAAATAAATTACATTGATGCAAATGAGGCCCCGCATCACCCTTGGGCCGCTCCTGGTTGGACCCATGTAAATATTTTCACAAAAGAGAACAAGGATAACATAAGAAGTTTTTAAGAAGAACAGGAGCAGTAGCCTGATAGCACAATGGCCTGATAAAGCAGGGAATCCAAGGTTCAAATCTCACATCCTTCTTTAAACCCTTTGAAGGCCTACTTTAAATTTTTAATCCACATTCTGCAGCCGGGTTAATTTTTGCATATTTCAGGAAAATTGTACCCGTCTTATTCAATATGTTCTAATAGTGATTTTCCTTCTGCTATGATCATGTATTATATACCATTTGATAGGTATATTTAGTCAGAATTTTAGATCCCAAGAGTTTTGGGCTCGGCCTGGAAAGGGTTATTAAGGACCTTGGGCCAGTTATGTTGCCTCTGGTACCCACCTAACTTTGGAATGTGGACTTATTGTGGCTGAGCTTTCATAATTCTGACAGTCATCTTAAACATTATTTGGAAAGGCAAGAGAAACCTCCAGAAATTATTATAGCACTTTCTTAAGTTGATCTAGTAAAAGGGATCATAGCCGTGTCCAGGACCATTACAGCCACTGGAAATCTGCAAACTGCATTTTAAAGAGGAGCCTCCCTGTGAATATTTGGCAGAATCCACCTGCAAAAATTTTACACAGAATAAAAGTATTTGCCAAATATTTGTCAAGTTGTGTTAATACTCCCAGTTCAGCAAGATTCAAACCTACAAAGAAATAAATCAGGAAGACCAAACCATGAGCAGAAGAAAAGATAATGGTGGGTATGCACATAGGACACACCAATTTCCAAAGGGAAGATATGCATGTATTTTCTTTATTAATATTTAGCTCATGGCTTTCCAGTAGTAGTTCAAGGTAAGTTGCAATCAGGTACAGTATGCATGTCTCGGTCCTTAGAGGGCTTACAATCTAACTTTATACCAGAGGCAGTGGAGGATTAAGTGACTTGCCCAAAGCCCCAAGGAGTGTCAGTGCAATCTGAACCCTGATCTTAGGCTGCTGCCCTAACCGTTAGGCTACTCCTTTCCCTAAGGAAACTACATACACACATTTCTATTTGCTTTTCGGCATGCACAGATTTCTTGATTTATTTTCCGAACATATGTGCATAAATATAGAAACATGGAAACAGAGAAAATGACGGCAGATAAAGAGCATATGACCCATCCATAAGAACTATTACGTTCTACAATCCCTTCTTCTCCTCAGCGATCCTCTGACGTGTCCTATACTTTCTTCAATTCAGTCTGAGTTTTGTCTCCACCACCTCCATTGGGAGGCTGTTCCACACATCCACCACTCTTTCTGAGATTACTCTTAAGAACATAAGATATGCCATACTGGGTCAGACCAAGGTCCATCAAGCCCAGTATCCTGTTTCCAACAGTGGCCAATCTAAGTCATACGTACCTAGCAGTTTCCCCAAAAGACACAGGTTCCACAATGCTTGTACTGGGTCAAGCATTGATATCCTGGGTCCCTTCTTAATAATGGTTTATGGATCTTTCCTCCAGGAACTTGTCCAAACCTTTTTTAAACCTAGCTACACTAACAGCCTTTCCTTTCCATTTCTCCGGGCCAGTCCAGGGAAGGTTAGGTTGTCAATCCCCTTCAGCAGCTGAGGATATGAAGACATCAAGTTTTCTTGAGCCGTGAAGCCCCTCCCCCTGGTGTCAACTGTCAGTCTTTCATTCCTCAGCAGCTGAAAGGGATCGTTGTTAGCTCTCTCCTTCAGGTTTTGTTTATTTATGTTAATTTAATTGGCTCTAGCAGAGCTGATTTGTTCCATAGTCCTGCTTTAAAAAAATTTCTATTCTAATGTATTCTTCCTAGCAGGGAGATTTACATTTTTATTGATCAATGTTCTCTTCCTAGCAGGGAGACAGGCATTGCACTAAATCAATGTGTTCTTCCTAGCAGGGAGATAGACATTGCTTTTTAATACGGACTTTGGCAGAGCCTACCTGAAGTGTTCCGTTTATTTTTAAGAAAGGTGCAGTCAAGCTGGGAGCCCCAGCTCTTTCTCTGCATTGAAAATTGATTACATTCTAACTGTCCCGCTAGCAGCGGGTCAAGCTGAGGAAAAATTTATGCAGGTTTGCAGTGTCCCCGATGTTCACAGGCTTTCTGGATCATCGCGGTTTTTATAAGGGTACTTGTTTTTTCCATTTGTGCTCTGCCGCGGCAGTCAAAGGAGACAAGATTTGAAGTGTGCAGTTCGGCGGTTTTCATTTCAGCGCGGTGCTGATCTTTGCCGCGAAAGATAAAAGTTTAATTTTTACTATTTTTAAGTCAGATCTATTTTTAAAATCGGCGTTTTTATCTTACAGATCAGTGTGCTTTCTGATCTATTGGGCTTACTGTTAACTTTAGTTTTGGCAGTTTAAGTGTTTGCAATGGCAGAGAAGGTTGCCATAGAGACAGATAAACAATTGTTTAACGTTGAGAAAGCCGGAATGTCGGCCATTTTGAATTCTCCCGTGATTTTACAATCGGATAAGCAACGACCTGCTAAGAAAAAGGGTAAGTCTTCTAAGTCTGTTATAAGGCAGGAGAAGACTGAGGAACCTATTTCAGAGGCAAAGGAAAATATATTATCTTTCTTTTCTCCGGATTTTATTTTAGCTATGCACAAAGCTTTTTTAGCAAGATCTGATGGTTCTGTTTCTATAGAGGGATGTAAAGGCTCTGCTTCACTTCCAGCAGATCTTCCTATTTCTGAGGACCCTGGAGAGGGTACTTCTCAAATTAAAGAGATTATTAAGGATCCTTTGGATCTTTTTGCTTCTCAGCTCCCTGTGGCTGCAGCTCAAGTGGAAACAGAAGCTTTTTCTGTTTCAGGATTAGATGTGCCTTATGAAGAGCTGGAAGACAGGGAAATTGCTCCTGGTGAGGACCCCAATATGTTTCGGGTTTTTCGCAAGGAGGAGCTTTCAGCTCTCATTTCTCATTCTTTATCTACATTAAACCTGTTGCTTCCTGATACATCTCAGGATACTTTAGAGGATCCTTTATTGCAGGGATTTAAAGCGGAACAGCGCTCCTTCCCAATGCACAGGGTCATAAGGCAGATGATTGAATCCGAATGGGAATGTCCGGAAGCTTCCCTTCGTGGCAGCCGTGCTTTATCCCGCCTTTATCCTTTGCCGCAGGAAGAAAAAGAGTTGTTAAAGATGCCTAAGGTGGATGCGATAGTGGCAGCAGTGACAAAGAAAACTACTATTCCAATTGAAGGAACAGCTGCTCTTAAAGATTTACAGGACAGAAAGTTAGAAGTCTTTCTTAAGCAATCGTTTGATTCTTCTGCGTTAGCCCTACAAGCCGCGGTTTGTGGGGCATACGTGTCTAGAGCATCCATTCGGTGGCTTCAGGGAGATATATCTGGAGCAGAAATTGCTAAGTTAGAATCGGCGGCTGCTTATATGGCAGATGCCTTTTATGATCTGCTGCGGATGGCTGCTAAGTCAATGTCATCATTGATTGCGGCTAGACGTTTCTTGTGGTTGCGTAACTGGGCAGCAGATGTGTCTTCTAAATCGCGTCTTAGCAAATTACCATATAAGGGGAAATTGCTTTTTGGAGAGGCTCTGGATAAAATTATTAAAGATTTAAGTGTTTCTAAGGGAGGTCGTTTGCCTGAGGATAGACAAAGGCCTGTTCGTGCCTTAGGAGTTTTTCGAGGTGCTGGACGAGATTTTAGGAGATTTCGGGGAGCGCGATTTGTTCCTTATTCCAGAGGTCGTTCGGGATTTCGCGGACAGTCCTTTCGTGGAGCAAGAGGCTACGGTAGATCTTACTTCCCGTCTTCTCAAAATGCATCCAAAAAGCCACAATGAAGGTCTCCTGGTCCAGGCATTTGTTCCTGTAGGAGGCCGTCTACAGAGATTTTCAAAGGCCTGGACCGAGATCACCACAGACAAATGGGTGTTGGAGATAGTTCAAAAAGGGTATGCACTAGATTTCGCTTTCCCCTTGTCTCCAGCTTTCGTCCTGTCTCCCTGTCCTCCAGGGTTAAAGGAAAAAGCGATAGTGGGGACGATTTTTCATCTATTACACCTACAGGCTATTGTTCCGGTGCCGCGAGACCAGTACGGTCAAGGTCGATACTCGATTTATTTCGTCGTTCCGAAGAAAAAGGATTCTTTTCGTCCAGTACTCGATCTCAGGGGCGTCAACCGTGCTTTGCGGGTGCCTCATTTTCGCATGGAGACACTGCGTACGGTAATTCGAGCAGTGCGTCCAGGGGAATTCCTCTCGTCAATAGATCTTACGGAGGCTTATCTTCACATTCCAATAAGGCTTTCCCATCAAAAGTTTTTACGTTTTGCACTTCCAATGGGTCATTTCCAGTTTCAAGCTCTGCCCTTTGGCCTTGCAACGGCTCCGCGGATTTTCACAAAACTCATGGTAGTGGTAGCGGCGGCTCTAAGAAAAGAGGGCATCAGAGTCCATCCTTACCTCGACGATTGGTTGATCAGCGCAGATTCTCATTTGGCTTCGGAAGTAGCAACAGCTCGAGTTGTTCAACTTTTAGAACAACTAGGTTGGGTCATAAATCAGGCCAAGAGTCAATTACAGCCAGTTCAGCAACTGACTTATCTAGGGGCATTATTCGACACTGTTCGAGGAACAGCTTTCTTAACGGAGGTCAGAATAAACAAGATATTACAGCAGGTGAAGGCGTTTTTAAAAGTCCAGGCTCCATCAGCATGGATGTACTTGCAACTTTTGGGATCCATGGCTGCAGCTTTGGATCTGGTTCCATGGGCCAGAGCTCACATGAGACCGTTGCAACAGGCTCTGCTTTCCCGTTGGTCTCCGCAGCTTCACCCCCTGTCTCAAGGTCTGATTTGCCCGGAGATAGTAAGAAAGAGTCTGAACTGGTGGTTGGACCCTGTACATCTGTTAGCAGGCATTCCTTTACAGGAGCCCACATGGGTTTTAGTCACCACGGATGCCAGTTTAACGGGCTGGGGAGCACATTGTCAGACTCAAGTGGTTCAAGGTTTGTGGTCTCAGGAGGAGACCTTATGGTCGATCAACATGTTGGAGTTGCGTGCAGCTCGGTTGGCTCTTCTGCACTTCGAACATCTTCTCGAGGGAAAGGCGGTCCGTTTGTTCTCGGACAATCTTGTCACAGTAGCATATATCAATCGGCAAGGGGGGACGAAAAGTTCTTCTCTTCTAAGCGAATGTCAGGAGTTAATGGCTTGGGCGGAGAGCCATCTTCTAGCTCTGTCAGCGACTCATGTAGCTGGCAAAGAGAATGTTCAGGCAGATTATCTCAGTCGCAACATTTTAGACCCAGGGGAATGGGAATTAAATGTGGCGATTTTTCGCGAGTTGACCTTAAAATGGGGTCAACCAGTTATGGATCTGATGGCGACTTTCAGCAATGCCAAAGCAAGTCGATTTTTCAGCAGACGAAGGGAACGCATGTCAGAGGGTCTCGATGCTCTAGTTCAACCTTGGCCGGAGAACGTACTTTTGTATGTTTTTCCTCCGTGGCCAATGGTGAATCGTGTTCTTCAACGCATAGCGGGACACCGAGGCTCCGTGATTCTGATTGCACCAGATTGGCCTCGCCGTCCTTGGTATGCGGATCTGAAGCGGCTTTTAATAGCGCCTCCTTGGCGTCTGCCGGTCAGGATCAATCTATTATTTCAAGGTCCCGTTCTCATGCCACAAGTAGATCGCTTCTTGCTTACGGCTTGGCTCTTGAGAGGGCTCGTTTAGCACGCAAAGGTTATGCAAGTTCTGTAATAGCTACGTTGCTTAATTCTAGGAGGCAGAGAACATCTCTTGCTTATGTCAGAGTATGGAGGTTATTCGAACATTGGTGTAAACAAAAGAATGTTCTTCCACGGGTAGCATCTTTGCCACAGTTGCTCTTGTTTCTTCAAGAAGGTTTAGATAAAGGTTTAGCGGTTAATACCCTTAAGGTTCAAGTGGCCGCATTATCATGTTTTAGAGGTTTGGTTCAAAATCGTAGATTGTCGTTTCATCCAGATGTTCAAAGATTTTTTAAGGCGGCAAAAATTCTTCGGCCTCCATTGCGTAAGATTGTGCCTCCGTGGGATCTGAATATTGTTCTAGAGGCTTTATCTTCGCCATTGGCGGCTATTTCTTCACAATCTCCAAGAGAATGTTCATGGAAAACAGCGTTTTTAGTAGCTTTGTGTTCAGCTAGGAGAATTTCGGATTTGCAGGCTTTGTCTTGTCAAGAGCCTTATTTGCAATTTCTGCCTGAACGAGTGGTGTGCTTCGCACAGTCCCAAGTTTTTTACCAAAAGTAATTTATGTTTTTCATGTTAATCAGTCGGTGGTGTTACCTACTTTTTCAAATTTATCTAGTTCTCCGATCGATAGAGCTCTCAAGAAATTAGATCTAGGTCGGGTGTTAAAGAATTACCTTAAAATTTCCAAACCTTTTCGTAAAACGGATAGATTATTTGTTCAGTATGCTGGGTCCAGGAAAGGGCTTCCAGCTTCAAAGTCAACAATTGCTCGTTGGGTACGATGTGCTATTTCAGCGGCTTACCAAGCTGGGGGACGGTCTCCACCGGTTGGTTTAAAAGCGCATTCTACTAGGGCTCAAGCAACCTCCTGGGCGGAATTTGCTTTTGTGCCTCCGGTAGATATTTGTAGAGCAGCGACGTGGTCTTCGCTGCATACGTTTTCAAAACATTACCGCTTGGATGTTCATGCCAGGGAAGATGCCAGAGTGGGCGCGTCAGCTCTTATTGCAGGATTGGCTGGTCCCTCCCGAGTTTAGGAACTGCTCTGGTATTGCCCTAACCTTCCCTGGACTGGCCCGGAGAAATGGAAAGGAAAATGAAATTAGTTCTTACCTGCTAATTATCTTTCCTTGAATATTCTCCGGGCCAGTCCAGGGTCCCTCCCGATTATGCTTTTACTATTGTGCTATTATTTATTGAAAAAAAAAAAAAAAAAAATAACATTAAAAAGAGGAAAATATTTAATTATAAAGTTTATGAAACGGAAAATTATACATTCCTCTGTTTCTATAGGACTATGGAACATATTCAGTTTATAGGAGTTGATGTTATGTTTTATTTCAGTTTAATATTAGTATGCTGCTTTGTCATAAAGAAGACTGACAGTTGACACCAGGGGGAGGGGCTTCACGGCTCAAGAAAACTTGATGTCTTCATATCCTCAGCTGCTGAAGGGGATTGACAACCTAACCTTCCCTGGACTGGCCCGGAGAATATTCAAGGAAAGATAATTAGCAGGTAAGAACTAATTTCATTTTATTACATCCTCCGGTAACAAATTCCAGAGTTTGATTACATGTTGAGTGAAAAAATATTTTCTTTTATTAGTCTTAAATAGTTTACCCTGTAGCTTAATTGCATGTCCCCTAGTCTTTCTATATTCTGATAATGTAAACAATTGATCTACGTTTACCCGTTCCACTCCGTTCATTAATTTATAGACTTCTATCATATCTCCCCTCAGCCGTCTCTTTTCCAGGTTAAAGAGCCCTAACCTTTTTAGCCTTTCTTCATAGGGGTATCCTTCCATCCCCTTTACCATTTTGGTGGCTCTTCTCTGAACCTTTTCTAATACCTCTATATCCTTTTTAAGATATGGCGACCAGAATTGCACACAATATTCAAGGTGCGGTCTCACCATGGAACGATATAGAGGCATTATAATATCCTTTGTTTTATTTTCCATTCCTTTCCTTATGATACCTAGCATCCTATTTGCTCTCTTGGCCACCGCTGCACACTGGGCCGATGGTTTTAACATGTTATCCACAATGACGCCTAAATCTTTTTCCTGGGTGGTGGTTCCTAATGTGGAACCTTGCATCGTGTAACTATAGTTTGGGTTGTTCTTGCCTAGGTGCATAACTTTGCACTTGTCCACATTAAATTTCATCTGCCATTTTGATGCCCAGTCTTCGAATTTATCAAGATCCTCTTGCAATTTTCCACAATCCTCTTGGGTTTTAACAACTTTAGTTTTGTGTCATCTGCAAATTTGATAACCTCGCTCATTATTCCCTTTTCCAGGTCATTTATGAATATGTCAAAAAGCAGCGGACCCAGCACAGATCCCTGGGGTACATCACTATTCACCTTTCTCCATTGGGGAAATTGGCCATTTATCCCTACCCTCTGCTTTCTATCTTTTAACCAGTTTCTGATCCACAATAGTACACTGCCTCCTATCCCATGACTCTTTAGTTTTGCCAAAAGTCTCTGATGAGGGACCTTGTCAAAGGCTTTCTGAAAGTCCAAATACACTATATCAACCGACTCACCTTTGTCTACCTGTTTATTCACACCTTCAAGAAAACATAACAGATTAGTAAGACAAGATCTTCCTTGTCTAAAGCCATGTTGGCTGTCTCCCATTAAGCCATGACTATCTACATGTTCAGCAATTTTGTTCTTTATAATGGTTTCTACCATTTTTCCTGGTACTGATGTCAGGCTCACCGGTCTGTAGTTTCCCAGATCACCCCTGGAACCCTTTTTAAAAATTGGTGTTACGTTCGCCATCCTCCAATCTTCAGGTATTACAGATGATTTTAATGATAGTTCACCTTCATTTTATTAACCATCGTTCCAGAGCTTCCTTTCAACTTAAAGATGGTCATCTCCTGTGCATTTATACCACATAGGTCAACCTCTCCTACCTTTCCTTCAAAAGTATACATATTGAGATCTTTACGTCCATGCTGTTTATATCGTTTTGAAAGTGTGGTCTCCAGAATTGTACAGAGACTTATACAAAGGCACTAACACCTCTTTTTTCCTGCTGGTTGTTCATCTCCCTATGTACCTAAGCATCCTTCTGGTTTTTGCTGTCACCTTTTCTACCTGTTTGGCCACTTTAAGATCATCCAACATAGTCATTCCTGCTCTCCTTTTTCTTTTCCTTTCCCCCTTGTTTTATCCCTGCCTACGCCTTCTGTGTTGTCTGTCTTGACTAGACTGTAAGCTCTGATGGGCAGGGACTGTCTCTTACATGTCTGTGCAGCGCTGCGTACGACTGGTAGCGCTATACAAATGCTCGGTAGTAGTAGTAGTAGTCCTGCTCTCCTTTCATTCACTGAAATACTTCATCCCCTATACTATACCCTCCCTTGCATTTTGCAGCTCAAATGCATGACCTCGCATGTTTTAGCATTAAATCTTTGCTGCCAAATTCTCAAACATTCTTAAAGGTTTGCTAGGTCCCTCGTACGTTATCCACGCCTTCTTGTGTGTCTACCCTATTGCAGATTTTGATATCATCTGTAAAGAGCATACCTTTCCCTACCGACCTTCCATAATATCACTTACAAAAATGTTAAAAAGAACAGGACCAAGGACTGATCCCTGAGCATGTCACTGGTAACACCCCTATCTTCAGTGTGGGACGGGGGGAGGGGCCCTCTGTGGGTGGATGGCTGTTAGTAGCTATTAGATCACAGGGGTGGGTGTTTTCTATATGGTGAGCTAGAGGAGTGCTGCTTGATGCTATGGCCCTCATGTGCAGGCTGCCCTGAGCAAGTTTGCCAATTATGTTTGGTCTCCAGATCCTCCTGGCCCTTGCACCCCTTTCCCTCAACATTCGGGAACTCGCTCCACAATGGCTAAGGTGCTCTCCAATCCGTAATTAGAGGAGGGGAATGAGCTATGGAGCACGAGTACCCCCACCCACCACCCTTGCAGCCTGGCATCTTTCCTCTCTCTCTCCTCCCCACCCACACCACCCTTGTAACTGGCATCTCCCCTCCCTCTCTCTCGTGCACCTGCCTTTGTAGTCCATTTCCCCTCTCTCTCATTCAGTCCCTTCCTCTCCACCACCTAAACATCAGCTTCTGATGGCAGCAAAGAGCAAGTTATTCAAACCTAAAGAACAGATTCTGAGAGCCAGGGTGGGCATACAGCTTTCCAAGGATGCCAACACCTTGAATCAACTCTGGGGCCAGCCCTGGCTAACGGAGCTGCAATAATTCCCTAAGTTCTTTCAATATGCTCAGATGAATCCTGTCTGGCCCCATCACTTTGTCCACTTTTAGTTTGATAGCTCCTCATGACAATTTCTTCTGAAAATAATTTGAGTTATACCTCACATTGATTCCTATTTGTGTTTGTTTTCTGAGGTCCTATTCCTGGGCCGTCATCTGTGAACGCAACACAGAAATATTTGCTAAGCAATTTTTTATCCTCATCAGCCCAGGGCTGGCACTTCCATTAGGAGAACTGGGCAGTCACCCAGAGCACCAACGTTCTAAGGGCAAGAAATGAGCAGTGGCAGGCCAGCAACTCAGCCCCCAGCACCACGGCCGACATAACAAAAGGCGCTTAAGAGCAACTTAGTTTCCTCCGCAGCATGGGGTCAATCTCGCAGATCATCTCTCGAGACTGACCCGCACCACAGAGGAATCTGAGATGCTCTTAAGCACCTTTTTCCATGCATGCCAGCCGCAGGGAAACTGATGCGCTCTTCTTAAGTGCTTTTCCTGCTGCAGGCCATGGAGCGGAAGGCTGAGCTGTAGCTGTTCAGTAAGCATGTGATGGGGGAGGCATCAGACGGATGGCTGGGTGGGTGGAAGCACCAGAAGCTTTGTGAAGGGAGGGGGTGCCTGAAGGAAGTTTGGAGCAGTGGGGGAGGGGGCAGAAGGACGTTTTGTCTAGGGTGCCTGATGTCCTTGCACCAGCCCTGCATCAGCCTCCACATATTCCTCCCCTTCACCCTTGAGCCTCACAATGCCACCTTTGCGCTTCATCCTGTCACTAACATACCTAAAAAAGGTCTTCTCCCCAGGGCTGGCCCGCCCACTAGGCAAACTAGGCGGTTCCTAGTGGGTGGCACGGTGACCTCTAACCCCCCAAATTTTTTAAACGGTGGCTGCTTCAGCAGCGCAGCAAATGTTAAAGTGTCACGTGTACATGCCCTCTCTGAGGGGGTAGGATGTTGTGCTGGAAGGACCAGGGTCAGGAGCGGCAGACTGTGAGGGCACGTGAACGTGGAACTTTAAAGCCTGCCATGTTGATGAAGCGGCCACTGATTTTAAAAAATGGATGGGAGGTCGGGGTCACCATGCCGCCCACTGGGACCTGCCACCAATGGGCGCGGGGGCACTTTTAAGGCCTGCTGCAGTGCTTCTGCACCAAGGGATCAGTATGCCGCTTCCTCTCCCAGGTGAGATGAGAGGGTGGTGGATGGTGCAGCACAGCACAGGGTGGCACAGTAGGCCTGCCCAGGGTAGCAAGAGCCTTTGGACTGGCCCTGCTTGTCCCCATGTATTAGGGTATTTTTCTTCCATTTTGCTTTCCTGACTACTTTACCAGCTTCCCTTAGCTTCTCCAGATATTGCTATTTGTCTTTCTCTTTCTTGTAAGTTAGGAATATTAATCTCTTTTTCCTTACCCATAGCAGCCTCCTTTTCCTCTTACTTTTATTTACTTTCTTAACAAAAAGGTTTATTGCTCTTAAAATATTTCCTTTCAGCTTTATTCACTTTTTCTGCTTCCCCATCCAGCTAATGATTCCTCGAGGTATTTCCCCATCCTTGCAAAGTTAATTTTCCTGAAGTCTAGGACCCTCACTTTGGAATGAACCATCTCAACCTGTGTCCTAATACTGAAGCTCACCACACGGTGATCATGACGGATGATCACCCACTAAAACATCAGAAACTCTCACCTCATCTGTAAGCACCAAGTCCAGTATTGCCCCTTCCCGTGTGGATGGATGTAGAAGAGGTAATGGAAACAACAACTTTGGCACCACAATGTTTCCCAGCTATATTTCTGCTTAGGAGCTTTGTTATCTGTTGGAAAAAAATGATAAAAAAGACCTGCCAAAGTTCCCTACCCTATCCTAAGAGATGAGGCTAGATGAATGGGAAAATCTGACGTCACTGAACAACTATTCCAGGAAAAAACTCTCACACCTTCCCACAGAAAACACAATCCTCTTATTCAAAACTTTGTATTTGGTAAAAATAACATGAGTATATAATATCCCTGTGCAAACATTATTCACCCACAATAAATTCTATCAATCCTCTGAGGAAACTAGTCAGGGGCTCTAAGGTCCATCTGCAGAAAAGGTCTCCTTTAGCCTGAGGCAGACTTTGGGGCCCTGTGGCATGGGGGCCCAGGGTAATTGCCCTATTTGACTCCCCCTAATGCTGGCCCTGTCTCAGGATCCCAGGAGCTGCAGTTTTGAGCCATGGACTCTTTCAGAACTGGAAGAGGACAGAAACTTCTGGATTCTGCCCTTTTTTATTCAGGCACCGCCTACTGGAGAGGTTTCGAAAGATCAGTACACCTGCTCTCTGACGCCACGACTGCATCTGTGATGATGTGTGATATGCCTCACTGGTAAGGAGCAGGAATAGGTAGGATCATCTTACATAGGTTCTGAGGCGCAGAAAACTGAGATTTGTCTCCTCATTCACAGTTATCTCTCACATTCACATCTAAGTCAGACTGAAGCAGGAAGACCTCCATCAGTCTTAGGGTAGGAGGAGGAGGGAGGATGAATGAAGTAGGGGCAGTACTAACTTTGCTTATGTTCTCTTTTGTTTTACAGAAGATGTTTTCTTACTGAGAACCAAAGATGAAGCAAATCCTGAGGTGTATGCCCTTTTTAGCACTATCAGGTAAGAACTCTTTTCCTGGTCTCACCTGCCCTCTTTTTCTTTACTCCAACATCACATTGATTCACAAATGCTTCTCGAGATTTGAACTGTAAACTGTGGGCCCCTATTCATATTAGACACTTACAAAGGAACTAAAACCTTGTGATGTGAACAGCATAAATTGTTAGAAAATATTTGGGTCAATATTTCCACCGTAGCGTTTAAATAAAACTCACATATTTAGCGCCGTTATCTGGATTGTGAGTGGCGTAAATATACAGCGAGGTCAACGCCACTCGCTATCTGGAAAGCAGCAATATTCAGCTTTTTTGCAGTCTTAAATCGATTCAGATAGTTATCCGGATATTAGGCTGAATATCGCCACTTTCTGGTTAACTAATTAGTATGCCCATGTTCCACTCTAGCACCATGCAGATAGTACCGAGGGGGGGGGGGGGGTGTAATGACTTTCATCTGGGCTGAAAATCCACCGATCGTGCCAGCTAGGGCAATTAACAAGTAATAGCAGCCATTGTCTTTGTGGCTTTGAAATCAGGCCGATTGGTTCTAATTTGCTTTATTCTCTCTCTGTCCCTTCTCGCTCTCACCCTGTTCCCAGAGCCGGTTCCAGAGTTCGTTCAAGGTGTTGGCATCCTAGGCAGACCTTAAGCTTTATACTTCCCACCCACCTCGCCAGCTGTCAAAATCAATTATTTAGCTTTGACTGCTCTGCTCTTTGCTTCCCCCTCCCCCCCCAAGATGTTGCCACTCTAGGCAACCACCTAGTTTGTCTAATAGTTGGGCCAGCCCTGCCTGTTCCTCTGATTTTTGTCTCTGTACTCACCACTCCCCTTTTTTTCTCTCTGCTCTCTGTGCATTTCCTGAGATTTTATTTTCCATCAGCATCTGAGGAACACTCCATGGATTTTGCAATGTAGGAAAAACAACAAATGACAAGGTGGGGTTTTAAACTCTGGCAATAGAAATGTGACCACTCTACTGAAAGCATAGTTCAAATCCTGCTGGGCTGATCATTTAATCCCCCATTGCCTCAGCTACAAAGCTTAACAGGCCGATGCAGAAAGCTAGCAGAGCCTTTAAGCACACGTATTGCCATATTAAAGCACACTTTACAACTTTTTGAATGCAGAAAACAGACGTAAACCCCTGCAGAAAAGCTAATGCCTAATTAACGCCACACGTATTTAAATGCATTTTAATCAGCTGCATGGTGTGCAAATCATGGTACGCCCGATGCAGAGACAGGCGTAGATGATTTTGTAATCAACCATAGCCCCAAAATGTTTACTTCAGGGTCTGAGGTGACTTAAATCTCTAACACGTGCCCCCAGTAGTATTTTGATGGCACCGGGTGCTTTCTCCAATACCTAGATCATCTTCTCCTCAGATGATCAGGCATCAGGCAAAGCCCCCAATGTCATCAAAACACTGTCGGGGACCATGCCCCACACAAAAGAAACCCTGCGGGCCCAGCGGCTCTGTTCCGCCCCCCCCCCCCCTCCCAACAGTGTTTTGATGGCATCAGGAAAAGCCCCCGATGCCATCAAAACACTGTCGGGGCCAGTGCCCTGACAATAAAAGAATCTCCGGTGGTCCCGCGGGCCTGATCCCCCCCCCCCCCCATAGTATTTTCATGGCATCGGGGATGATCGCAGCATCGGGAAAGCCCCTTGATGCCATAAAAATACTGTCGGGGGCCGATCCCCCAACAGTAAAAGAATCCCTGGTGGTCTAGTGACCCCCGTAACCCCCCCCCCCCATTAAATAAAAAAAGTAACCCAGTGGTCTAGCAGCTCCTGTACCCCCCCCCCCATCCCCCATTAAATAAAAATATGTAACCTGGTGGTCTAGAGGCCCCTTTACCTACTCCGCTCCCACTGCATTAACTACAAAAAAAGATAGCAGACCCTAAATTCAGCCCCTCCCACCCAGTACTTTAAAATAAGCGAGAGCACTGCCTATGCGCTCCTGCTCTGCGTCCACCATCATGAAAAATGGTGGGGTCTGGCCCCACGTGATGCATCCTGGGATGCACCGGGTGGGTCAGACTGCCATATAAGGTAGACTATATCTTACATGGCAGTCTGACCTCACCCGGTGCATTCCAGGATGCACCTCATGGGGCCAGACGCCACCATTTTTCAAGATGGCGGATGCAGAGCGGGAGCGCATAGACAGCGCTCCCGCTTTTTTTAAGGTACTGGGTAGGAGGGGCTGAATTTAGGGGCTGCTAGACCACCAGGTTATTTTTTTTTTGTATTTAATGGTGCGGGTACAGGGGCCGCTAGACCATCAGGTTACTTTTTTTATCTAGTGGGGGAGGGTACAGGGGCCGCTAGACTACCAGGTTGGGTTTTTTTATGTATTTAATAGGGGGGGGGGGTACAGGGCTGCTAGACCACCAGGGATTCTTTTTTTGTCTGTGCTCCAGCCCTCGACAGTATTTTGATGCCATCAAAATACTATTGGGGATCAGGGCTGCTGGACACCAGAGATCCTTTTATTGTCGGGGCAGCGACCCCTGACAGTATTTTGATGGCATCGGGGGCTTCTCCAGGACCAAGCAGGAAGTCAGTCCTCACTTATGGGTGACGTCGGCGCCGACGGAGCCCTCGCGGAGCAATTTCCCCAGCTTTCGAAGAAAGCCTTTGGGATTGCAGCGCGCATGCGCGGTCCTCTTCCCGCCCAAGGATGCCATCTTGCTCAGTCTTCTTTTTTCCGCGGAGCCCTACAGACGTAGTTTGTTACCACCGCTGAAAAAGTTGATTAATTCTTTGTTGTTTTCTCGGTTCGCGTGTCCTTTTCCTGCCCGGCCTCGATTTTTCCTTATCGAGTCCGTTCACATTTCTTTTTTTGTTTTCAGTTTTTAACTGGCGTTCCCGCCACTTATTTTCCACCCCTGGCGGCTCGGTCTTTCGACCTCGTGGGGGCCCTTTTTCCCCCTATGGCTGCCAGCGGGTTCAAAAAATGTGATCATTGTTCTAAATTAATGTCTCTTACAGACACGCATAATTTCTGCCTCCGTTGCCTCGGACACAACCATGACTCTGGGAGCTGTGGTCCGTGTGGCAAGATGTCCTCCAAGTCGCTGAGGAGTCGGCAATCGCAAAAGGACAGAATCTTCTCTGACCCCGAGTCCGGTCCGGCCCGGACCTCGTCGGAGGCTTCGATGTCTCGTGAATCCGACCACGAGCTCCGTCGGAGTTCCTCTGAGCAGGGGTCCCCTGGACAGGAGTATCGTCAGCAGAGGAAACTCGCGCGGGCGGCGTCAGAGGACGCACCTGGTCCCTCGCGGGCCGGGTCGCATAGCCCCGCCAGCCGCCCCGAGTCCTCTGAGGCGGAGAGACCTTCTAAACTTCCTTGACTCGAGGTGGAGTCGCACGTGAGTACTATTGTCCTCCTGGACTCCCCTACGGAACCGTCGTCGGGCTGCCGGGTCTTCTGGGCTTGACCTCAGATTGACATCCTTGGAGCGCAGTATCTCTGTCTTCTTGGACCAGCAGCAGGTTTGGATGACCGGCATCGCCAGTGCATCCGCCCAGACCACCGGGATGTCGACGCCCAAGTCGACCCCGGCGGCCGAGTCGATCCTCGAGTCGATGCATGCTCGAGTCGATCCTTGGTCGAGGTCTCCCTCGGCCTCCCACTCGGGACCGAGGTCGTCGACGCCGGCGTTGGCGTCGGGACGAACCCTCGCCCGCACGGAGCCCCTCGATTCCTCCACGGAGGCGTCGGACTGGGACTCGGAAGGGGACGAGTCGCCCGGCTCTTTTCAGACCCGGTGCGTCCCCTCCGAATCGCCCGAGTCGTAGCCTCGAAGGCGATCCCCTCCGGAGGATACGCGCTTCTCTGATTTTGTGCGGGATATGGCCAAGGCTTAGGCTTTCCCCGCGGATCCCGAGGAGGAGCCTCGCGCGGAAGAGCTCGAGGCACTCCAGTACGACTCTCCCCCGAAGAGGCCTTTACTGTGCCGGTCCCTCCGATGCTGGAGCGGCTGCTCTTCCGCATGTCGGAGAGCCCGGCCTCAACACCGGTGTTAAGCAAGCGGATCGATTCGATTTATCGAGTCCGCAAGAGCCCCGGGTTCCAGAAGGCGCAACTGCCACACCACTCCATGGTTGTGGAATCGGCAATGCATCGGCTTAAGAGTCAAAAGATGCACTCCTCGGTGCCCCCGGGTAGGGAGGCCCGTAACCTGGATGCCCTCGGTAGGAAGTCCTTCCAGGGTTCCATGCTTGCCTGCAGGGTCCAGACATACCAGCTGTATATGGGCATGTTCCTCCGAGACTTGGCGAAGGAGCTCGCCGGGTTCTCGGCTGGTCTCTCCGACGAACCTTTGCAGAGGTTCCTGGCCTTGTCCGATAGTATTCGAGAGTGCTCGAAGTTCCTTTCTCGGGCGGCCTACGACGGCTTCAAGGCGTCGGCCCGAGTAGCCGGAGCCGGCATCGGTGCCCCCCGACAGGCCTGGCTCCAGTCATCCGACCTCGAGCCGTGGGTACAGGACAAGTTAGTCGATGTCCCCTGCCGAGGTGACAACCTTTTCGGCAAGCCCATGTCCAATAAGGCTGCGGAACTCGAGTCCGAGACTCTCACTCGGACTCGATTGTCCCGAAAGACCTCCGCTCCCACGCAGAAGAGGAAGGGTCCGGGGAAGAAGCCTTTTTACCCGAGGAAAGTGCTTGCCTATAAGCAATCCCACCTCCAATACCAAGTACCGGCGGCTTCCACTCAGTGCCCACAGACTAAGGGTCAGGGGAATGGCCCCCGCAGGCCGTGGGCCCCCAAGCCCGCTGCACAGCCCCCTGCCACGCAGGGTGGGGGTTTTTGACTATGCCAGCATAGCCTCTCCCCTTCCGCGCCCGTCGCTCAGCACGGGGGGCAGGCTGATCCACTTCGCTCACAGGTGGCCAGCCATAACATCCAATTCCTGGGTGCTGCAGGTGGTTCAAAGGGGCTACCTCTTGCATTTTCACCAGGTGCCTCCCCCCTACTTTCCGGGGGAGCCTCCGAGGCCCCCTCTGCACAGAGACTTACTCCTTCAGAGCTGCAGGGTCTACTGGAGGAGCAGGCTGTGGAGCCAGTGCCCCAACCTCAGTGGGGTCAGGGGTTCTACTCCAGATACTTCCTGGTCCCAAAGAGGACGGGAGGCCTCAGACCCATTCTGGACTTGCGCAACCTCAACATGTTCCTGCAGCGGGAAAAGTTCAGGATGCTTACCCTTGGAATCTTGCTGCCCTACCTCCAGCAGGGAGATTGGCTATGCTCCTTGGATCTAAAGGATGCCTATACTCACATCCTGATTCATCCGGACCACCGACAATATCTCAGATTTGTAGTGGCTGGGAAACACTATCAGTACCGCGTGCTGCCTTTCGGCTTGTGCTCCGCCCCCAGGGTGTTCACAAAATGCCTGGCGGTGGTCGCGGCCTTCCTGAGGCTTCAGGGCCTGTTCGTTTTTCCTTACCTGGACGACTGGCTCGTACGAGCGCAGTCGGCCCGGGGGTCGCGCAGGCCACACAGCGTACGGTGGCTCTGCTTCAGCACTTGGGCTTTGTCATAAACGTCGGGAAGTCCACGTTGCGCCCCTCTCAGGATCTCGAGTTCATAGGGGTTCGGCTCGACACTCTGCGAGCTCGTGCCTTCTTGCCTCGAGAGCGAGCCGACAGGCTCATGGCTTTGGCCTGCAGGTTCCACAGTGCGTCTCCGGTTCCGGCCCGGAGGTTCCTGCAGCTGCTCGGTCATATGGCCTCCATGGTCCATGTCACGCCGAACGCCCGACTGCATATGAGGCCTGTCCAGTGGTGTCTCCGCACTCAATGGCATCAGGCCACAGGAGGTCTGGTGGACCTTCTACAGATCTCCGACCGCCTGGTCTCCTCTCTGCAGTGGTGGCTCCACCTGCCCAACCTGGTACGGGGTATGCCCTTTCAGTCTCCCGCACCCTCCCAGGTGCTGACGACCGATGCCTCTCTCTTGGGATGGGGAGCACATTGCCAGGGAGCGCGCACTCAAGGCCTTTGGACTCCTTGGGAGGCGGCTCAACAAATCAACTTCCTGGAGCTGCGGGCGATCCGCCTAGCTCTGCGGACCTTCTCTCACCTCACCTCTCGCCAGTTCGTACTGGTGCAGACGGACAATCAGGTGGCCATGTTCTACGTGAACAAACAGGGGGGCACGGGCTCCCTCCTGCTCTGTCAGGAGGCCCGGCGACTGTGCTCCTGGGCTGTCGCCCACAACATCCTCCTCAAGGCTGTTTACCTGCCCGGGCAGGAGAATTGCCTGGCCGACAGGCTGAGCCGGGTCTTGCAGCCCCACGAGTGGAGGTTGAACCCCGGCGTTGCCCAGCAAATCTTCCGCCGATGGGGCACCCCCACCATGGACCTCTTTGCCAGTCCCCTGAACCGGCAGCTTCCCCGGTTCTGCTCTCGGCATCCGCATCCCCTCAGAGTGGCCCCGGATGCTTTCCTCATTTCGTGGTCCACAGGCCTACTGTATGCCTTTCCTCCCACGCCGCTGGTGTCCCGGACGCTCTTCAAGGTTGCCCGGGACGAGGCCTACGTGATCCTGATAGCGCCCCGATGGCCGAGGCAACCCTGGTTTCCTCTGCTCCTGCAGTTAGCGGTGGACACCCCTCTCCCTCTGGGGTTTCAGCCCGATCTTCTGACCCAAGATCAGGGTACTCTTCTGCACCCCAACCTCCGGGCCCTTCACCTGATGGCCTGACTGCTGAGAGGGTAGTCCTGGCCCCGCTCTCGCTCCCCCCGGAGGTGGAAGCTGTCGTCCTGGCGTCTCGGCGACCTTCTACCCGGAAGTCTTACGTACTCAAATGGCGTCGCTTCTCCGCCTGGTGTTCTCAGCGTTCTGAGGACCCCTTCGCCTGCCTAGTGTCAGTGGTTCTGCAATACTTGCTGCACCGCTCCGATCTAGGCCTCAAGTCCAACTCTGTCAGAGTCCACCTCAGTGCTCTCTCTGCACATCATTCGCCGGTGGAGGGCCAGCCCCTTTCCTCGCATCCCTTGGTGGCGCGTTTCCTCAGGGGCCTGCTTCTGCTTCAGCCCCCGTTGCGCCCTCCGGCTCCTGACTGGGACCTCAATGTGGTTTTACAAAGGCTTACTTGCCCGCCTTTCGAACCCATGGCTACCTGCCCCCTCCGCTTCCTCTCATGGAAAGCTCTCTTCTTGGTAGCCCTCACCTCCACTAGGCGCGTTAGTGAACTACAGGCCCTAGTGTTGGAGCCCCCTTACACTAGGTTCTACAAGAATAGGGTTGTCTTACGGACTCACCCTAAGTTTCTTCCTAAGGTGGTTTCCTCTTTCCACATCAATCAAGAGGTGGTTCTTCCGACCTTCTTTCCCAGGCCACATACCAGCAGAGCTGAGACTGTTCTGCATACCCTGGACTGTCGAAGAGCCTTGTCCTTCTACCTTGACCGTACGCGTGAGCATAGGAAAGCTGCCCAGCTTTTCGTTTCCTTTGACCCCAATCGGTTGGGGTTATCTGTATCGAAGCGTACTCTGTCCATCTGGGTAGCTGACTGCATCGCCTGGGCGTATGGGGCAGCCGGCCTCTCTTTGGAGAGTCGAGTCACGGCGCACCGTGTCAGGGCGAAGGCGGCGTCTGTCGCACACCTCCGCTCTGTTCCGTTGGCAGACATCTGCCGGGCCGCTACTTGGTCTTCTAGCCAGACTTTTGCGGCTCATTACTGCCTGGAGAGGGAGTCCCGCAGGGATAGTGCTTTCGGACAGGCAGTCCTCCACAATCTCTTTGAGGTTTAGGAAACTCCTACCCGCCGGCCCCGATGTTGGCTACCGGCCGGATTCGTATTCAGAGAAGATTCCTTCCTTCTGTGCGGTTGAGCTGGAGGGAGCTCTCTTTTCCAGCTTGAGGTCTCCGGTAGCCTTAAGCTAGGGAATCCCATAAGTGAGGACTGACTTCCTGCTTGGTCCTGGAGAAAGAGTAGTTACTCACCTGTAACAGGTGTTCTCCAGGAGCAGCAGGAATCAGTCCTCACTACCCTCCCTCCTCCCCTGGAGTTGCAGTCATTCTTATGGTTGCTGTCTTCCGCTATGTCATTCGACTGAGCAAGATGGCATCCTTGGGCGGGAAGAGGACCGCGCATGCGCGCTGCAATCCCAAAGGCTTTCTTCGAAAGCTGGGGAAATTGCTCCGCGAGGGCTCCGTCGGCACCGACGTCACCCATAAGTGAGGACTGATTCCTGCTGCTCCTGGAGAACACCTGTTACAGGTGAGTAACTACTCTTTCTCCCGATTCCGTGATCATCCCCGATGCCATCAAAATACTGTCAGGGCTAATAAGTAAGTTACCCATGTGGTGCCCGGAGAGCAAACTAAACTAGCTCAGGCTTCTTGTGCGCATGTGTTTGGCTTGCTCTCCCAGCTTAACCCTGCAGTGGCTCATTTGCATGCACACAGTTAATGCAGGGGTTATTTGCATACCCTATCCTTCCTGCATCACATGTTAAAAAGTGTGCATTGTCAGGAATGTAAAAAAATCGCTTCAGCGTGTGTCTAGCACCAGCTTTCTGCATCGGCCTGTTAGATTTTAAGCCCTCCAGGGACAGGGAAATACTTACTGTACCTGAATGTAATGTGATTTGAAATACTCTGGAAAGGTGGGCGCTAAATGCAAATAAATAAAATAAATGCCATCTTGTTCTCCATAACATGAATAAATAGCGGTATGAGAGACCCTTCCCCTGTCATAGCCTGGGCCACTGGAAATGAAAGCAGAAAGTGCATGTGCCAAGAAACTTAAAATTAATGACAAGCTTGCTGTCTGCATGCCCTAACCTGCTGCCATATCTTCCTCTGTCCCTGCTGTCTTCTAGTAATGTGTTCCAGGGATTTGCAGTGTGCGTGTACCGCATGGCTGACATCTGGGAGGTCTTCAATGGACCTTTTGCCCACAAGGAAGGACCGGAACACCAATGGAATGCCTACGAGGGAAAGGTACCCTACCCCAGACCTGGTGGGGTAAGTGTAATGCAGGGCTGTCACTTGTGTTTCTGTCTGGAAGGAGGACAGGATGTAGATGGGTCAAGAGGACATAGAAGCATAACTGGGGCATGCTGAATCTTCTCCGGGCTCCTCCCTCACCCCCCTTTCCCCCGTCCCCGACAGATCACAAGGATTCCACCTTTTCCATAAACAACTTTATTGTGGAAAATACAGGCCCGAGCTTCCAACCCTTTCGCAGTTACAACAGTGTCAATGCAACAGCACTCAACAATAATACCCTAATTACAGCACCCTAACATTAATAGTTACAACAATTCCAATAATACTGCTGGAACCCTCCGTGGAGGAGTACCATAGCACCGTATCAGCATCCCAACACCAGGGCCCGCTCCATGGCCTGTGGGTGCCTTCCCTGGCCACTCCATGTCAGCACCTGGGGTTACCGTATGCTTGCCCCAATCCATTGCACCGAGCTCAGGCACCCCTGTTTCTGGTACCTGACCTCCCAATCCCGGGCCTGGATACCCCGCCCCAGTGCCCGGGTCCCCCTTCCCCTTTTATACAGTGGTACTCTCCTAAGTTGGTGAGGTTCTCGCCAGCTGACATAGAGGAGGAGGGGGCTCCTTTGTCCCCCTCTTAGATCCCGGGCTCGCCCAGCCCTCCTCCTCGCAGCCACCAATCCCTCCCTCGGGAACCCTTGCCCATCAAAGGCCGGGTTATGGGCTCTCCTTCCGTGTCGGGGCTCGCATTATTTTCACAAGAAGACGGCGCCTGCATGAGTTCTTACTGCTTGAACATTTTATTATAGCAAGAACTGATTATTTTAGCAAATAGTTTCAGCTATCTTGCATCCCATAATGGACAAATGAGCAGCCTGGCTTTATGAGCTACTCTGTTTGACCTCAGCCAGATCATCTTGCCTTCTTGCTTCTTCAAACTCAAATGAAAATGAGTAACACCTTAATTCTCTCTCCTGTTCCTTTCTACTTTCATGCTAGTAATAACAGCATTGTTAGTCCAGCAAACAGATATCACCTAAAAATCTATTTCTGGAATTTTCAAAAAACTCAAACATGACCAAGTTCCGTTCTAGACTAAAAGGTTGGACTCTTCCTGAGAACGCAGTGCCTTTGTGTTTTGCAGTGCACACTGCATTGTACCATACACCCAATGGTAAAACAGCGGCAGTTGCTTGAGTGAGCTTCTCTCTCCTTTCTCCACAGTGTCCCAGCAAAATTACCAACCAGCCCAGACGACAGTACGGAGGCACCAAGGACTACCCTGATGAGGTGCTTCACTTTGCCCGCACTCACCCGTTAATGTACAGATCTGTGTACCCAATGCATGGCCAGCCAGTGTTAGTGAAAACCAATCTGCCCTACCGACTGCAGCAAATCGTGGTGGACCGTGTGGAGGCCGAAGATGGACAGTATGATGTCATGTTTATTGGAACTGGTATGTAGAAACAAAAATGAAAATTACCCGGCCCGGTCCTTCTATGTGGCCTGTCTCTACCCAGCATTTTTCATATGGCCTAATTGTGACTGCAGATGAACTCTAACCCACAGATCCTCTCTGCCTAGATTCAAAGCGATCATTTTCCTGCACCTTACCTTTGACATACAATCCTCATTCAGCCCTCTTGCCTATAGGTCCCCTATAGTCTGGATGTGATTCCCCCTTCTCCTACTGCCTAGTTCTAACATGTAGAGCCCGATTTGCAAAGGAATCTTTTCACTAATGTTCTTCTCCCATTATAGGCCTTTGGGAAGCCAGCTTGGTAAATAGGGCTCAATTACTCTTCTTTCATTCTGGGGTAGATGTAATGAATTGTGGGAGGCTTAGCACATTATGCAGAAAGGATTTTAGTGCACCAGAAAACTGTGCACAAAGACTCATGTAGATGTCGGAACACTGCTTATTTAGATCCAGTAGTAATGAAGGTATTAGCTATTAAACCCAGTATTAGCCATTAAGACCTGAAGGCAGAGCATGCGGTTTCCTAATTCTGGGGCTTTATCACATGGTCTGAGGAGGAGTAAAAGTTGGCTCATTCTTCTACAGCTAGTGTTAGCGAGGGTTTCATGGGTGCTTCTTCCCTTGAGTGGAGGACTAATCTAAGAGATAGAGCAGCAAACTGAGGGGTAGTGAAACCAGGTTCAAATTTCACTGCTGGTCCTTGTGATGTCGGCAAATCACTTAACCTTCCATTTCCTCAAGTACAAAGCTACAGACCAATCCATTAAAGTGCACTAGGCTTTGCACACAGGTTAGCTTGGCTTGTGTGTCCAGTACAGAAACATGATGGCAGAAAAAGACCATACAGTCTATCCAGTCTGACCTTCCATATTAACTACTACAGTGCCTTTTTCCCCTTTAGAGATCTTCTGTGTTTGTCCCATGCTTTCTTGAATTCAGATACAGTCCTCGTCTCTACTACCTCCACTGGGAGACTATTCCACGCATCTACCACTCTTTCCGTAAATAAATATTTCCACATTACTCCTGAGTCTATCCCCTTCACCTTCATCCTATGCCCCCTCACTTTAGAGTTTTCTTTTAATTGAAAGAAGCTCTCCTCCTGTGCATTTATGCCACAGAGGTATTTAAATAAATGTCTCTATCATATCTCCCCTCTCTCACCTTTCCTCCAAACTATTCATATTGAGATCTTTAAGTCTGTCCCCATATGCCTTATGACAAAGTCCACTGACCATTCTGGTAGCCACCCTCTGCACCGACTCCATCCTATTTATATCCTTTTGAAGATGTGGTCTCCAAAATTGCACACAATACTCCAAAATGAGGTCGCACCAATGACCTATACAGAGGCACTATCACCTCCTTCTTCTTGCTGGCCATTCCTCTCCCTATGCACCCAAGCAGCTGTCTGGCTTTAGCCATTGAATTTTTCTACCTGTTTAGCCACCTTAAGATCACCAGAAAAAATCACGCCCATGAGCTAAATGTGCACAAAACCTTGGGTACACATTAGTGCACAGCTAATTTAAGTCCATGGTAATCAATATATTTGCTTTTCCATGCATAGGCAGAGAAGACAGGGAGGCAGAGCACAGTGCCGGAGATTTAACGCAAGGTCTGAGGAAGAGTAAAGGGTTAGCTTGTTCTTCTGTGGTAGCATTCGTGAAGATTTCATACCTATTTCTTCGCTTTACTGTGAGCATGATGTACCCACAACCTTTTCTGATTTTGTTCAGGGGTAAGGGTGAAAAACAGCAGAGGATGAGGAGCTGAGGGGAGGTGTGCTGGAATGCTGTTTGCACATAAACCTCAGTATTATCGTTCTGCACAGAAATATCACTGGAGCAGTCCAAAGTTCTGGACTGCTGATATAATACAGCACAATGATTTTTCTTTGCAGAATAATATTGATGTTTATGCCTGAAATGACATGCACATAATGTATGTACATTAAAACCCTGTGCACAGCTATAATTTTCTTTGATACTAACAATACTTATGCACTGAATAGCATTGCAGCAAATGCACATAAATGCCAATGGGTTCTTTTCATGTGCAAAATATGACCACTGTTAGTGCAGACTCTTGTGCACATGCAGTGTTGACTCCTTGCTTAGCGCCACCTTTTTTGCTCAGCTTATTTGTATGCTATTCGGTTACTGCATTGGAAGGCAAAATTTGTGCATTATGATTGCACTAGGCAACTGTGTGCTGAGATTTAACACACAGCCCTAGCCTTGCACTACAGCCAATTTGAAAGACCTTTAGGCACAGGAAAGTACCTACTGTTCTATTGATGAGAATGAGTCAATTTAAAAATATGGTGGGGGGATAAGGAACTGAGATGATTGCATCACTGAATACAAGATTAAGGGGGAAATGCCATGGTTGTGAAACCACAGACAAAGTGCTCAACTGTAGAAGTTTACATGTGCATGGAAATTTCTACAGTTCGCTTGCACATCCTGCAGAAATTGACATTCTTGCATACTCCTCAAGCTCCCAGTACAATCTCGGCACAAATTGATTCTGCTGCTAAACCTATGGTGTGTAGAGGAGAGCAGGGTCCATCTTGCTGGCAAGGCGGAAGGAAAAAGACTGGCCGGCTAGGGGGCAGGCCGGTGAGGTGGGCTACCTAGACATGCTCAGAAAGGTTCACCTTTCTGAGCTCTGGAGAGCACTTCCGTATCTATGGCGCCGCCCGGAGGACGTCACCAGGTGTGGCTGACGCAATCCTGCTAGTCCATGGAGAATGTTTGTGTGCTCTTCCATATCGTCCTGCTAGACCAGTCCAGACAAGTGGATTGTGTTCCTCTACCAGCAGATTGATGGAGACAAAGAACCAATGAAAAGCCTAGGTTTCAATGACATCCCTCCCATGCCTCTATCCACCTTAGCCACCAGAGGTCTCTTCAGTATTTCTTTGTCTCCAACAGATGATAGATGGATTTTTCCCTTTCTGAAGAAAATCTGAAAATTTGAGAGGAAAAGATTGATTTAAACGCTCTTGAATGATCACCTTGAGGATGGCTCTCCCACTTGAGCGTGACGTGGAAGGCTCCACTAGACTGCAGTCTTTTCGGTAGCCATAGTCTTTTACCCTGATAAGAGCCTGTTGAGCAGCCAAAAAAATTGTAAGAATCTGGAAGGATTTGAAGATTTCAGCAGCCTTACACAGCCTCAACACCCACCTCCCCCCTCCTTTGTTCCCTCCACCCCGTTCTCTCCCAAAGATTGCAGATGGCTCTCAGGGGGATTTGCCTACCAGCCACATTAAACTCAGTGTTACACAGCCAGTGAAACAGTTTTAGAGGAGTAGAGCTGAGCCTGGCACGGATTCTCTGCCTAGGCTCAGAGGGTGAGTACCATGGCTTGACCTTGTCACTGTCCTTGTTGAATTCTATCCGTCTGGGGTGCAATTCAGAGTAGACCGCTGGTGCAGTGTGGGGGTTTACTGCCCTTTCCTGTACACGTAGGTAGCGTTTTTACTACTGTGCACCTGGCAGTTGTGCAGTCCTTGTGCGTGTCCGCCCGTGCAGTTCCAACACATGTTTCTACCCAAGTGCCCATAACATGTATTGCTATTTAAGTGCTGTTAAAGCATGCTTTCCAGGCCGCCACGGCCTTAGTGTGCACTGTTGTAATACTTGCCTTAACTCTCTATATCTTCTTCTAGGAAATGTTGATTGGCCTGTGGCAAAGTGCCTCATCTCCAGCTTCTGGACTCTGCTCTTCTTGTATGGCAGTTTCTGAGTTGTCCCTGGAGGGATTGCTCTCCCTCTCTATGTTGGGGGATGCAGTTAGTCCAGCCTTGGCTACCTTAGGGCAGGAGGTTGGGGATGGCACTGTAGGTAAGGATAACCAGTCACCAGAGGTTCCAGCAACCGTGCTGTGTGCTGCTCTCTGACCTCTAGGGGATCGACAGCGACTATGTCCCCTGCTGTAGGGGGGGCCATTCCCATGAGATAGCTTCTAGAGTCTGGATTGTCCTTAACAACAGGTCTGTTCATTCTGGCATGGAAGTTCAGAGGCTGTGACCCCTGGGTTCCTCCGAGCGCAGTCTAATGAGGGGCAGGCTGAGAGTGGTAGCCCGGTTTGATTGTCTATGACTAAACATCCCAAGCAAAGAGCACCCCTTGGAAATGGGAATCAGCCAAAATTTGGATTGTGGCTTGGATTCACATGTCTGATGTGGATGAAGAAGTACTCTCATCTTCAGAGATTGTGAGGAGGCAATGTTATCCAACTGTTCTGGGAGGAGGAACTGGAGGCATTGATTCCCAGGATTGAGGTTGGCGGATGCTCCAGGCACACAACAGGAACTAAAGATGCATCCAGTGACCAGTCAAAAGAATGCATCACAAAATGAGTGTTTCGGCAATGCAGCGTGTAAGAAAATGGCACCAATTAAATGGTGGAAATCAGAGCAGACAAAACAGTGGTAGTAGACAGAACAGTGGAAGTTGTCAGAACAGCGGAATTTGACAGCGCTGGCATTGAATGATTCACTGTGAAGAAGCATATTCATGAAGGTAAGTTTAAATGTCGGAATCATGGCTCAAGTTCATTCTGGAATATTGGATGGAGACAATTCACAAAGAGAAAAAACAATGATAGTTCATGAAGATTACTGCTATAGAAAAGACTGAGTTAACAAAGATGGAAGCAGCACATGGAGATGTGCACGAAGAGGTTGCAAGGAATGAGTCAGAGTTACAAATCTACTCACAGCCATTAAAACAGAGCACGACCATGCTCCAAATCCTGGGGAGATTGAAGCTTTACGAGCTGTGGATTTAATGCATCAAAGAGCAAAGTATCAACTGAAAACCTGCGGCAAATAATACAGTGTACTACTAATGGAATTTCACTAGAGGCAGCAACTTATCTTCCAGAATATGCGTCTTCACAGCGAATCATCCAAAGGCAACGGAAATGACACCAGTTTCCATACACAAATCCTCAACGACTTGAAGAAACTGAAATTACAGACACTCTTAGGACAACAGCAAGAGGCGAGAATTTCATTCTGTTGGATTCTGGAGTAACGATCCAAAGAGAATATTTCTATTTGGTACAAATGAAAATTTACAGTTGTTAGTGGAAAACTAACTGGTTTGTTGACAGAACATTTAAAGTCTCTCCTGAACTATTTTTACGAAGTATGTACCATACATGTTCTCATCAACAATACGATGGGGGCGATGGATCCAAGATGGGGTTTTTCACTTGACACAGGACCTCCATAGGTCCGAAACATGCATGTCGTGTAAGCAGCTTTCCCGTCACGGAGAATCATGTCTCGCCATCATTGAGATAAGTGATTTTTCACTACCTAATATTTGGTTTTTGTGACCTTTTTAATAAAAAGGGACTTCCCGGAGCGGAGAGAAAAGGCTCTCCCCCTTCTCTCTCTTGCCGGGGATGCCCGACAAAAAAAATACAAAAAAATATATATAAGATATTCAAGGTTTTGTACTTCACGTATCATATGGATTAAGTAGACGCTGTGATTATAAGCATAGAACTCAACGTTCTATAATCAATGACTTTTTGCATTCAAAGTACCTGGTATGGTCATTGATTTTTTTGAGGTTTTCATTTGGGACTCATCAACAATACGGCTGTCCTGTCATTTATGCCTTGTTATGTGACAAAACAGAGCAAACATACACCAGATTGTTCACAATGCTTATTGAACTGCACCCCTTGTTAAATCCGAATACTCTTATGGCCGACTTTGAAAAGGCGACTCTTAATGCATTGACTTCTACCTTTCCAAGAGCACAGATTAAAGGCTGTTTATTTCTTCTTGGGCAATGTTTGTGGTGCAAAATTCTACAGTGTGATCTAGCTAGCTGATATGATGAAGAATAGTTTTGCATTCACTTGAAAATGATTTTGGCGCTGTGTTTCATGTCCGTTGCTGATGTTGTTCAATGTTTTGAAGAGCCGGTAGACTATCTTTCCAAGGATTTGGCACCTCTTACTGATGATGCTGACGCCCGATATAGTTGTCCTCCCAGTAGTCACCATCGCGGTACACTGCTTTTCCCAATAGCAATGTGGAATGTACATGGTCTGGTCACGGAACATTTATCATGCACCAACAATTCTGTGGAAGCATGGCGCCATGTTTTTCAAAGAACTATTGATTGCTACCATCCTTCATTCTTTCATCTTCTTAAGCAGTTTTGAAATGAACAAGATCACTATGAAATCCTTATACAGCGTTTTCGTTCTGGTTATCGTAGAAAAGAAGCATCAAAGGATAAATATATACAGTGCAATAGGTGCTTTGAAATAATGATCAAAGATTATGAAAATATATCCTAAACAGAATTTTTACATGGAGTAGCCCATAATATTGATATTTAGTTATACTGCCTTTAATTGACCAGGATCATGCTGCAATTCTTGTACAGTGTTTTTACATGGTAATGTCAATAATATTGATATATGGCTATATTGCCTATAAATGACCATGATCATGCTGCATTTCTTGGCAAAATGTCTATAATATTGATATGTCGTCATACTGCTTTCAATGAAAGACAATAAAGATTACTTGGTTTTAACATACGCTTATTTTACATTGCACCATAATGTTGTGCATGTATTTGATGGCTTGCTGTTTCGTTGGCGCTTTTTTGTTGTGCGCTTTTTTTGTTATGGTGCTGATGCATCCACTCCTACAAGGGGTGTGTAAATTCACTACTTCTTCCCATTACCAGAGGTGTTCAAGGGTCTGTTCCGGTTGGAGTGGGATTCCCCTGACTTCCTTCCTAAGGGGCTAAGGGTGTATAAGAAGATGCATGCTCCCCCAGAGAAGGAGTGCATTGTGTGGTTTGATATTTCCAAGGCGGATGCGTAGGTCGCGGTGGTTGCCAGACAGACCACCATTCTTGTGGAAGGCGGATTAGCCTTAAAGGATACTCTGGACCAAAAGGTAGATTCATGTCGAAGAACCAGTTTGCTGCGGTGGCTGCTATTCTTCATTTGGCGGTATATGCAGGCCTGACGTCTTGATCCCTGCTCCAGTAGATTCAGTCTCTTCTGCCAGATGATTCTACCCCTCTTTTGGAGTCGGCTATGGCCTTCCTTTTTGATGCTATGTACAGCCTGTTACTTCTCGTGGCCAGGAGTTGTGCCCTGACAATGGTGACATGGAGTTGGCTTGGCTCTGACACAGGACAGTGGACTCATCTTCCAAAGCTTGTTTGCCCATCTGGCCTTATAGGGAAGCTTCTGTTGGGTCTGGTTTGGAGAAGCTGGTGAAGGACATGGGTGAGATGAAATCTTACCACCTTCCAGAGGATAGGTCCAAGGAACCTTTGAAGTGGACAGGAGCCCCTTTTTTCAGTCAACCTCCACCCACTCCTCGCAGGTGCACTGCTTAGATTTCCGGGGGTCTCGAGACTCTTGTTGCTACCAACCTGGAAAGCCTTTCTTCCTCTCTGCTTATGGACTTCAGGCTCATTCTAAGTCCTTTGGTGGAGCGCTTGGGCCCAGGGACTCAGTCCCATCCAAAAGGGTACCCTCCTAGGCTGTGCAATGAAGGTTTGGGGCAGGCTCCGCCTCTTCTTTCAAGAATGGGCCTGGGTCATCGAGGATCATTGGGCACTAGTCCCCATTCAGTACGACTATGTCCTGGAATGCAAAGAGCCGATCCCAGACACTTTTGTCTCCTTGTGGGTCTGCGAATAGCAGGGCTGCTATGTGGATTGCTTTGGACATGTTGCTTCTCCTGAAAGCAGTGGTGCCCATTCCCCCAGACAAATCAGGTCAAAGGCAGGTATTCCATCTGTTCCATGGTGCCCTCATGAAAGGAACAATCTCTCCCATTCTGGATCACATGCTTTGGGATGGAAACTTTGCGATCCATGATTCAAGCCAAGCACCGAGGGGAGTTCCTGGCATCTCTAGATTTGGCAGAGGCAAATTTTCATATCGCAGTCTGGGGGATCAGCACAGTATCTGTTTTGCCATGCTTGGCTCTCACCTTCAATTTTCCGCTCTCCCATTTGGACTCCCACTTCCCCAAGGATATTCTCTAAGGTCATGGTGGTGGTGGCTGCAGCACTACGGCACCAAGGGATATGTGTGCATCCATATTTGGACTACTGGCTCATCTGAGCCCATTTTCTTTCAGAGGCATCTCGAATAGCTCCCCAAGTGGTGTAATTTCTGATAAGCCTTGACTAGGTGATCAATTGGGGAAAGAGCCAGTTGTTCCATTCCCAGTCTGTGGATTTCCTATGAGTGCATTTTGATACTCGAGTGTTTCGAGTCTTCCTGCCAGACGAAGAGAAATCAAAGGTTGTTGGATTGCTTAGCACTGTTCACAGCAGACTCCCAGAGTTCGGTTTGATCTTCAGCTCCTCAAATTGATGGCAGCGACAATCGAGATGGTACCGTGATCACATGCTCATATGCGACCACTACAACAGTTCTTATTGACTCTGTTTTCCCTGAGTTCTTAGCAGTTTGAGCTCATGCTTCTGCTCCCAATTATGGTGATGGCCAGTCTGTGGTGGTGGCAGCAGCCCAGTCTTCTAAGGAAGGACATGCCGCTGGATGATGGCTCATAGATTTTTCTGACAATGGATGCCATTCTCTTGGGCTGGGAAGCCGATTGCCAAGACCAAATGGCCCATGGTCATTTGAACCACAGGGAGGTAGTATGGAACATCAACTTCCTTGAGGTGAGGGTCATCAGACTGGCTATTCTGTGTTTATGGCCCCAGTTGAGGGCGGGCAGCTAAGAGTGTTCTTGGACAAAGCCAAGGTAGTGGCTTATGTCAATTGGCAGGGCAGCAAGAGGAGTGCCAGGGTGGGAGTTGAGTTAGGATGTGTTTCAGTTGTTTCTGTGCTGCTGGGATCGCCCTGAGAGGGATCTGATGGTGACCCGCTCCAATGCCAAAGTGTGCCACTACTGTCACCAAATGGAGACAGAGTCCGAGGGCATCGGTGCCCTGGCTGAACCTTGATCAAGTCAACACCTGAGGTATTTGTTTTCTCTGTGGCCCCTTGTAGGAACGCTACCTGGGAAGGATTATTCTGGTGGTGCCGGGTTGGCTGAGGAGAACATGATTCGGAGATCTGATGTGGCTCCTGCATGTGCCTCCTCTTTGTTTGCCTCTGTCTCGGGGCCTACTGTGTCGGGGGCCTCTTGTCAGAGAGGACCGGGCTCCCTTCTTGCTTATGGCTTGGCTCCTGAAAGTACTCTGGCAATGCTTTCTGTTCAGAGCCCTGAGAAAGTTTGCCAACCTGGCATAAGTGCAAGTCTAGTGCTTTGAGTGCTGATGCGACACACTGCAGCAAGCTCCTGAGGTGGCCAAGATGCCGTTTCTGTTGGCCTTTTCTGTAGGACAGCCTGGAGAAGGGCCTTTCTCTTAGCTCTCTGAAAGTTCAGGTGGTAGCTTTGGCCTTTTTCAGAGGTCCATTGTCTGGTAAGTCTCTAGGCTTACATCCAAATGTTTTGCACTTTCTTCAGGGGGTTCGGCATCTGCGTCCCCCCTCCCCTGGGCTGTGGTCCCCTTCCTGGGATTTGTGTATGGTGCTGGAGGTCCTGGTGTCAGAACCCTTTGAGCCGATGAAGTGTGCTACTCTGAAGGATTTGACAGTCAAGACAGTTTTCTTGGTTGCGATTTGTTCCACAAGGAGGATTCTGAACTGCCAGCTCTGTCATGCCAAGATCCTTGCCTATATTTTTCTGAGGAGGCCATTTCTATTTGGCCTGTGCCTTCCTTCTTCCAGGAGGTGATTCTCTCTTTCATGTGAACTGGGTGGTTTGCCTGCCTTCCTCTAAGGAACAGTGTCGGGGGAATGGTAAGGATTTTCGCCTTGTGGATGTCCGGAAGGTGCTTCTCTGATTCTTGGAGGTTACGAATTCTTTCAAAAGTCAGTCCATCTATTTGTGTTTGCTGGTCCATGTAAGGCAACACGTTGGCTAAATCTGCATTGGGGTGCTGGATTAAGGAGGTCATTGCCTCAGAGGATCTGTTGCGGAACTAACCGATTCCAGAGGATTTGTGCGCCCATTCTATCCAAGCGCAAGCATCCTCATGGATGTAGAGGAGCTCAGTAGTATCTGCAGACGTTTGTTGGGTGCCAACGTGGGCATCACTTTCCATTTTTGTCAAGCATTTCCGTTTGGATGTACATGCTCGAGCAGACACAGTCTTGACTCTAAGGTTTTGCAAGCTGCTGTGCCTTCTTCCCACCCACTGGAGGCATAGCTTTGATATGTCCCATTTGTTTGGACTGGTCTAGCAATATGCAAGGTGACATTTTACTTACCAGATAATGTCCTTTCCTTGAGTCCTGCTAGAGCAGTCCAGGGCCCACCCCCTGGAATTGTGTTTGCTCTGTTCTTATGCGGCAGTATCCTTGGGTCTGCTATGATTTATATGCTTGGCTCTGCAGATCCATCTTCTACAAACGGCCTTCTGTTTATGCTTTCCTATGCATAGTTCTCTACTGTTGGACTACTCATTTGCCCACATTGAGGCTGTGTAAGTCTTGCAATCAGGGCCGGCCCTAGACTTATTTCAAAGTGTTGGTGCCCTAGGCGAACCTCAAGCTTTATACCTTATACCTCCTCTGGCTGTCAGAATCTATTAGCTTTGAATACTCATTTTTGCTCCAAATGTTGCTGCCCTAGGCAATCGCCTAGTGGTTGGGCCAGCCCTGCTTGCCTTGTTCTTCCATATGCTTTGGGACGAATACTAGAGACCTCTGGTGGCTAAGGCAGATAGAGGCATAGGAGTGATGTCATTGAAACCTCGGCTTTTCATTGGTTCTCTGTCTCCACCAATCTGCTGGTAGGGGAAAACAATTAACTTGCCTGGACTGGTTTAGCAGGACTCAAGGAAAGGACAATATCTGGTAAGTAAAATGTGACCTTCCCTGCTTGCACAAAAATTACTTGCATATCATTTGTTTATACATGTGTTAGGGAGCTGTTTGCGGAGCTTCAGTGCATAGCTTTAATGAGTAGCCTGTTACATTGGTTTCTCTTTGTCTATGGCAAACAAGCTTGGTAAATCAGACCCATACTTCCCACCAGTTGAGACTCAGACTTCCCTTATGGTCTAATCCTCACATCAGGGGCTGCAGAATGCGTATTTGTTTGGTGGGGCAGGGGGGAGGGATACTAAGCTCTGCCCCAAGCTCCTCCCTAAGTCTTCCTTAACACAGCCCCCAACTCTATCCTTAGCCCCCATGAGCAGAGTGCCCATTTCAAGACTACATTTCCTCTCTTTTTTTGTCCATGGAGATCTGATCTCCCATGGGTAGACAGAAGGGGCCTTTACTGCGATCGTGGTCATCCCCTTCTCTTCTGCCTGTGAGAGATAGGATCCCCACAGCAGTCAACTTGCTTCCGGGCAGGGAAATTTTGGTAGGGCCAGGGCCCATATAGTCTATCCCATTCCAATGCCTATGCCTTACATATAGACAGGTATAGAGCAATTTCTCTTTGCCTGTCTTTCCCCTTCAGATCTGTTTCTTTCTGCTATGGCTTGATGAGGAGGTGAATTTCCTTCCTCTGTAACACCTTCCTTTTCTTGTCCCCATCATTGTCTATCCTTTTCTTTGGCCTCATAATGAAAAGACGTTACGTTTTTATTATATACCTGTTCAGCAGATAACGGTTAAGGGCAGGGGGCACCTCTCTCCCTTCAGATAAAACCAAGTCTCACCTCTCTTGCTTTTGCTCAGATACTGGTTTAGTGCTGAAAGTCATCTCCCTGCAGAAAGGAAATTTCATAGAGGCTGAGGAAGTCACCCTGGAGGAGCTGCAGATCTTTAAGGTGAAATAAATAGCTAAATATGTGTTAACATAGCTCATAGCTCATAAATGCATAGAATATGCAGGAATAATGCAGTGCAGAACATGCAATATGCATAGGAATATATGTGTTACAATGTGTGCATGCAGTATGTTTGACGTATATGGGGTCAATATTTACCATGGCGGTCAGCAGGTTTTTGTAAATGCTGGCTGTGCTGTTTAAAAACATGTATAGCCAGCAGCACTGAATATGTGTATAGTCAACACTGCTATCTGGATAGCCAACAGCATTGACTATGGGGATTATTTTAGAACCCTATTCGTGCTTTGGACATCTGAAAATGGGTATGCAGATGTCCAAATCACAGAGAAGTCCCCGGAGCCATTTTAGAAGCTGCTTTGGTAGATGTCCCCAGTGCAAGGACGTCCAAGCTGTGAAGTGACATGATGGAGGCATGACTGGAGGTGTTCCAGGCAATTTGGATGTAAGCTATCGATTTCAGAAACGGCAAGCACAGCCACATCCATTAGTGGGACTGTTCATGTCTGTTCCTGCTCCAGGGAAAAATAAAACAAATAATATACAATGTCCCAAAACCAGTGACCAAAAATGACATACCATAGGAAAAAAGGTCCCAGTCAAAAACAGCTACCAGAGCAACCATGGAAAATATGTGTATGTCGGAGCTTCAAACCAAAAGAGGGTAGAGAAAACCATCAATCCCTTCACTGTAGCAGCTCCCTTTTAATTTTTTAATTTTATCTTCTGAAATGAAAACAACATAAACAAGCATTTAAAATAAATCTCAAATCCACTTAGCTCCAAAGCTGTGCTATAACGCTGCCCAACACCAACAATGTGTCACGTTTCGGGCCAATAACCTTGGCCCTGCTTCAGGTTGAAGGGAAGATTAAACCTAACAGACTTGCAAGCACAAACATGAAATCCACATTGTCATCAGTCCGGTAAGCTTAAAAGAATGGCATCTGACGTCAACACTGGTCATAAGAACAGACCGGCCAATGGAACACCAGCTTCAATGCCAATAACCAATAGAAAGGGGAAATCCCCTAGGAAAGAGGGAATCTCTTCACTTAATAGGTCAAAGCATAACAGCCAATAAACACTAAGGCTGGTTTCATAAAAACCAATACGAAGAGAGCACTGTGATCGATAACTATAGTTCACCAGAAATGATCACAGCTTGCACTTCGGGCGCGTGCCTTGCCCCCCCCCCCCCTGCGGCGGGAGAGAAGAGGCGCACCCGATGTGCAAGTCGCCAGCATGCTAAGCAGGGAGGGACAGATCTGCTTAGCATGCCAGCAAGAAGGCTTAAGGGGCACATTTTAGCTGTCTGTCATTGCCTGCGCCATTGAGAGAAGAAAAAGTGGCAGCGGCAGGTAACGGCAGACAGCTAAAATGCGCCCTTTAAGCCTTTGCGCCCTGTGCCACCACACCACTCGCACAGGGCTAGGTATGGTCCTGCTTGTATGCAGCTTTGGTGTAGAAATGTTCGGCGTCGAAGTAGCGTCATGATTTATGCATGTACTTTATAAAGTACACTTGATGAGCACATATTGTGATCATGTGCACTTACAAACCATTGACTGCCTATTCATGCAAGTCCTTTAGAATAGGGACTTATGTGCGTAACTAACGCATAACTTTCCATACACCCTTTATAGGATCACCCAGTATGGGTGTCATTTTTAGTAGTGGCGGCCAGTGTTAATTTAAATGCTGGTGCCAGTGTTTAAAATGAATAGGTGTATACATAATTGCAGTTGGTGCCCCAATCACTATCAGTTTAACTTAGATCTGCAGATGACCAGGCCTAAACGTACAGATTAACCAAATAGCAGCTGAATATCGCCACCATCGAGATAACGGCATGACTCCTCCCTTGCTCCACTCTCCCTCCACCCCTTCACTCTACAGATAATGCCAGGCCAGTTAGAAGGATTTTCAGCCCCATACCGTCCTTTTGAAGGAATATTTTAGAGAGGCCATTTATGTGGTGAGAGGAATGTGGAAGTGAAAACATTTGCCAATCTATGTACAGAAGAGAAGGTGTGCATGTGTGTGGCCAATGTAAAGTCTGTCCCTTCAAAATGGACATGAGTGTGGGGCCCTCATAAGTGGCTGAGCTCGACGGACGTGGGCCCATGGAACTCCCGCCATTGCCCTTATTTTACCCTTATATTTTTCAATTAAACAATTTGATCCTGATATTCAGTGGCGGCGGTAGCTAGTACTGCTAAAGTGGAGTGGAGTAGCCTAATGGTTGGAGCATTGGCTTGGGACTCAAGAGACCAGGGTTTGATTCCCACCAGCACTCTTTGTGGCCTTGGGCAAGTTGCTTAACCCTCCAATGCCTCAGAAAATTCCAAGTTATCAATGTCCCTGTTTAATGTACATTACCAAGTTTAAGTTACAGCATAAACCACTTTGACTGAAATGATAAAGTGCTATAAATAACCTGTTAAATAAAATAGTTGCTGCCACTTAGACCTGGATATTCAATGCCAGGACCATAGCTGTGTCCTGGCATGGAATCCAGGTTGCCCAGATAGCAACAAACCTAACCAGGCAGCAGCAATATTCAACTGCTGCCCAATTAGCTTTAGTGGTGAAAGTTAGGGCAGCCTTTACTGCACCTGATGTTTGCCATTTAGCGATAATTGAGCAATGGCTCAATATTGCGGCTGCCCTGTTATCACTGGTGGCACCCCTGCTGTGCCCCCGCAATGCCTCGATGCTAGCCAGTTAGCATCGGGGCACGCAGAAGCAGAACCCATGAATATTCAACAGCACGAACCATGTTAATACCACTGAATTATTTATTTATTTAATCCGTTTTCTATACCGCCTTATCCTTCAATCAAAGCGGTTTACATTATGTAATCACTACAAACAGGTACTGGATACATTCCCTTGTCCCCAAAGGGCTCACAGTCTATGTGTACCTGAGGCAATGGAGGGTTAAGTGGCTTGCCCAAGGCTACAAGGAATGCTAATAGGACTAGAAACCCCAGTCCAATGTTCCCTCTAATTTTCTGTAGGCTGTGTGCGCATAAAATATCAGCTGTGCAGCTTTTGAAGGAAGGTTAAATTTTTGTGCGCCACATAACGACACTCGGAGTTATATACTTTAAAATTTGACTACACATCAGAATACAGTATGTACACCACATTGATTTTAATCAAATTAAATGAAACTAGACGATTATTAATGAAGCGGAAAATTTCTAGTAATTACAATCACAACTTTTAAATTTTAAGACATCTGTGTTGTTTTCTATTAGAATCAGAACCATAATTTTTGTGCGCTCTGTTGTAAAGTATGTGCGCTCACTTGGCGAGGTGTGTGCGCGCACACACGCGCACAGCTTAGAGGGAACAGTGCCCCAGTCCCTCCTGCCTGAGATTGCTGTCCCCTAGGTGGGAATTGAACCCCTGGCCTTCCAGCCTGAGGTACCATGTCCTAAATCTCGGACAAGGGAATTAACATGGTTAGCAGCTCTGCCATCCATGTTAATCCCTTTGAAGAATCGGGCCCTTCTTTTTTATCCTGTGATTATGGCTCGAGAGGGGGGCAAGCACTCCTCACCAGACTTGCGAGGAGATTCGACTGCAAAACCTAAATGGAGCAGTAAGTAAAGTAAGTAAGTAAAGAGATCTGCCAAAGAAGGCCCCTCTAGGGGGAGAGGGGGGACTCAAGTGAGGAGGACAAGACAGCCTTGTTCCAGAGTTGATTGCGATGATAAAGGGGAATGATGAACTGGCTGGAAAACCACATGCACAGCACACTGGAAGTGGTGTGGATAAAGTGGCCCAGCTGGTCTCTTTGGCAGGGGAGACCATGGCATGTGTCAACACTGTGGAGAAGTACATAGAGGAGATAGAGGCCTTCTTGACAGAAGTGTGGCAGAAGATCGAGGTGGGTAAATGTAGATCGGTCGTTTCATAAAGTAGAAAGACTAGGACGTGCAATGAAGCTACAATGTAGCACATTTAAGACTAATCAAAGAAAATATATTTTTTCACTCAATACGTAATCAAACTCTGGAATTCGTTACTAGAGGATGTAGTAAAAGTGTAGCTGGATTTAAAAGAGGTTTGGACGAGTTCCTGGAGGAAAAGTCCATAAACCATTATTAAAGAGGACCCGGGAAATCCACTGTTTACCCATGGGACAAGCAGCATGGAATCTGTCTACCTTTTGGGAACCTGACAGGTACTTGTGGTCTGGATTGGCCGCTGTTGGAAACAGGATACTGGGCTTGATGGTCCCTTGGTCTGATCCAGAATGCATATCTTATATTCTTATGTAAAGGAATGAGGACAAAAACAACTGCTTGAAAAGAATGATGACCTAGAGAGCCAGAGCCAGAGAAACAACAATAGGCTGGTGGGGATGCCCAAGAACATTGAGGGTGTGAATTCCATGGCCGCTTTTACACGATGGATGTCGGAGTTGTTACAAATGGACACAGTGCACGGTGGATCAGGCACATCGGGCCCTTATTCCTGCTTCTGCTGTGAGAGGAGCCTTGGTCAGTGATTGTTCGTGTTCATCATTTTCCTGATCAGCAGAAGATTTTAGAGGTGGCACACAAGGCTGGGGACCTATGATATC
This sequence comes from Ichthyophis bannanicus, assembly GCA_033557465.1. Classification (NCBI taxonomy): domain Eukaryota; kingdom Metazoa; phylum Chordata; class Amphibia; order Gymnophiona; family Ichthyophiidae; genus Ichthyophis; species Ichthyophis bannanicus. Next base: position 52,776,553 of record CM066046.1, read on the forward strand.
AGAACCAGTGGATTTATATCTTCCAGGATTTCTCCACTGATTTTCACTGCAAGAGGCAGGAGTTTCAAGCAGTGAGAAAGGCCATACAAGAGTGAGAGTTCCTTTATGCTATGTTCTACCTGGCACAACTTTGGGTCCAGCATGACAGAAAGGCACAGATCTTTTCCATGGTTTCGGTGGCAGTACAGTTTGTGAAAGAGCTGGGGGATGCTCCTCCATAACAGGCTTGGACTATGTGCTCTTCTGGGTCTATCTCTTTAGTCACTATGGACTTGCAATGGCTCCATTTTTGACAGATCATTTCCCCCCTCCCCCTTTTTTATTTTCTTTTTGGGTCCTTGCAGCCTGGAGGGGGAGGGGCTCACTGACCTGGAATAGATGCTGTTTTATTGCAGTTATTGTTAATCCTGCTCTGTTTTACATTAGTACTGCATTTATTGTTGGTTTGCACCTGTTGCTTTTCGCTAGTGGGAGCAGTGGTGAGGAGAGGACTTCTAAGAATGTGGGGTTCTGATTGGTTATGGCTGGGGATACTGGTATAAGCGGTGGGTCATCTGTCTCAGGGAATGAGTGGTCTTTACATTGTGTGTGCTATTGGGCTGTATGATAACAAGGAGTTAATGGGACAGTGTGCATGGTGTGTGATGGGCCGAGTGAGAGGCAAGTGAGTTGTGTACGGTTTGTGGTTGATGTATTGGTGATGCATATATGTTGGGGGGGAGATTATGAGCGGGAAGTGTGTTAGTGAGGAGGTTCTTGTGGATCGGGGAAGCAGGGTAGGTGTGGGAGCTGGTTTGAGATGGGGGTTGAGTAGGTGGTGGTGTTTTTGGGAGAGGGGTGAGATGTTCGCTTGCAGTCAAAGGGTCCCGATTCGGTCCCCTCCTGTGGAACCAGTATGTGGAGAGTTTGTTTGCCACTGTGGTTTTCCCATATGTTTGCAGAGTCAGGGGAGACTGCTTGTGGTGAGTATGGGATGGGGGTGGAGGTGAAGTGATGGGCAGATGTTAGATGGGTAAAGGTGGGCATAGGTGTTTTAGGAGTTGGTTAAGTTATCTTTTGTGACCAGGTGTGCATTCCATGAAGGGAGTTGTTTCTTTTGTTTGTTTTCTTTATTTATATTTTTTCTTGACTTTCCTTAGAGATTGCCCTATATGTATTTTAAATGCAAGTTTTACACCCGGTGTGCTAATCTCTTAATACTCACATTGCCTGTCCTTGACTTCTGTTATTTCTAGCTCAGAAGGGTGCTCCTTTGTGCATAGTTTTGCTTAATATTTGGGGTATTTTGAACCCTGATAAGGGCACATGGCAGTTGCTATATTTGAAAAAAGAAAAGGAGCAAATTGTCCTTTTACAGGAGACCCATTTAACCAAAAGCAAGTATGACATTCTGCAGCAGGATGGGGTGGGTCAAGTCTTCTCTGCATTGTCTGACTCCTAGTATGGGGTAGACTGTGTGTTAATTCACCATTTCCTGCCCCTGGAGGTCATGCGATTGAAGGTGGATGCAGGAGGTAGATTTCTTATTTTGCAATGTTGAGAGATTTTCAGGTGGTATATAATCCCAGGAGTATGATCCAGTATTATGCTGGAAGACATTTAAGGCAGTCCTTCTTGGGCATATTATTAGCTATGCTAGTTATTTGGCTTGCTGTTCCAGGAGGACCAGGTTCAACGAGAACAACAGACAGCTGTGTTAGAATAACAGCATAAGCATACTTGCTGTTCAAGTTTATCGTCAGCTGTGCTTGCTTAGAGATCGTTTGCATAGATTTGATGTGGATAAGATTGAACTGCCTTATCGCTTCTCTAAATTGCAATACTATAAGCATGGCTGTAAAACAGGGGCTTTTTTGCACTGGCCATTGGTCATAGGGTTGTGGTTACAATGATTGGTCAGTTACACAAATGTATGAGGAGAGTCTGGATGACTGCTGAGGACATCATGGGCTTTCCTGTCGACTCACTTTCGGACCTTGTACGCGGTAGATGGGGACCTTACTTTGGAGCCTGTAGCATGTTTTTAGACCGGGTTTCATTGCCCAGGCTTCCCCAAATCAATGTGAGGAGTTGCCCTGCCCCATCTCAGTGCTGGAAGTTCAGCGTGCCATTGGCAGCTTCCAATCTAGTAAGCAGGTCAGTCCGGATGGTTATCCTATTGAATTTTATAAGGCATTTTGGAAGGAGTTTGCCCCTTTTTAGAGAAAGTGTTTGTGCATATGTAAACAACTTTGGGCGGAGTAGATGAACTCCTTGCAGCTGCAGTGGTCCTGATTCCCAAGAAGACTCAAGATTGTGAGGACATTGAGACATACCAGTTTATTTTGTTACTTAATGTTGACATAAAGATCTTGGCCAAGATCTTGCAATTGCACTTAGAAAATCTGCTGCCTGCCTGCCCTAGTGCAGCTTGACCAGACCAGGTTTCTTCAGGGGCACTCATCCACAGATAATACTCACCAGTTGTTCCATTTGCTTCAGCTGGCAGAGTGTGTGTGTTTGGGGCAGAGCTGTCTCTTGATGCTAACAAGGTTTTTGCTGTGTTGCACCATTTTGAGTTCCCAGAACCTATTTTGGGCTGAGTGATGGCTCTTTACTCAGATCTTAGCACCTGTTTTCTTATCAATGGAGTTTAAACGGCCTCTTTTTCAATTTGGAATACTACGCAACAGGGCTGCCATCTATCTCTGATGCTATTTGATCTGGCTCTGGAGCCTCTAGCACGTTTCATTCATGCCTTGTACAAGATCACTGGGCTCCAAGTGGATAGGGTTGAACACAAACTCTCCCTTTATGTATGACGTGCTATTGTTTTTCAGAGGTTTGGACTCCTCTAGTCTAGTGTTGCAGCACCTCTTGGTGAATTTTGGGGCAGTGGCAGGCTACCGGGTTAATTGGATGAAGTCTGAACTTGTGGAGGAGTCTTTAGGTGAGTTTCTAGTTTTAAATATTTGGAATTGAGATTCCTTCACATTTACGCAATTTGTATAATGCTAATTACATGACTTTACTTGTTCAGATTGAACAGGACTTGCGCCCATGGGCTGACTTAACCATTTTGTGGGATAGTGGTATTAACCTGGTAAAGATGAATATACTTCCTCGCCTATTCTATCTTTTTCAGCAGTTGCCTTGTATGATTTCAGAGGCAGTTTTTCATAGGTTGAATGGATGGCTTTGTAGCTTTATTTGGAATAATGACAGTTAGCATATTGCTTTTTCTGCTTTATGCTGACCCAAAGGGGAGGGAGTATTGGAGGCATATTACTAAGCTTCAAGGTTGGTTAGAGTTGAGCACTAGCTTTGGGTGATCTTCAGGACCCTAGTTTGCTTCAGCTGGAGAAAGCACAGATAGAGGGCTTCTCCCTGTCTCTTCTGCTCATGATAGATAGGACAAGCTTGGTGGTTCATTGAATTATTCTTCTTCAAAACTTTATCCTTGCACACATGATGCAGATTTGGATCAGGTTTGTAGACTCATGCATATCCCAGTGGAAAGTGTGGCTCCTCTCAGCAAGAACCCTCAATTGTCATACTCTACCTATTTTTTTCTGTAGAGCAGTCACTGGAGTCCAAGGTCTCTGGTTCTTGTGGCAACTTGGTATCGATGAGGTGCAGCATGATTTTGCTACATTGGCCAAGGAATTCTCCCTTGAGTCATGTACTCACTATCTTTTCTTCTAGGTGCGGGAAAGCTTGAGGGGCAAGGGCTGGCATTGTCGTGCTCTGAGACATTTTTATACACTGTGGACAGCAGCAGGAAGCGGCCATCAGTGCTGTATCATTTTCTTATCAGTGTAGATTCTCCTTCTCTGCAGACGCCATTCACAAATGAAAGACATGGGAAAAACTGACAGGGGAAACTCAGCAGCTGACACACGCAAGTGCAGCCATTTCACAATATATGCAGGGCAGCAGATCTTTATGGGCAGCAGTCCATGTGCTTCAACACATATGGCCTGCTGCTGCCCCCTCTCTACCCCCCCCCCCCCGCATGTGCCAAGCCACATCACCATTCCCCCCCCCCCCCCATTGAGCAGTGCCACGCTGCCGCTGATTCTGGTGGCGGGGGTAGGCTAGTTTCAGCAGCAGGCCATGTGCTTTGGCACACATGGCTTGCCGCCTTTGACCTCCATAAATTCAGGGGGTCAGAAGCGACAGGCCAGGTGTGCCAAAGCACATGGCCTGCTGCTGAGCCACGCCTCCCCCCTGATCCCGCCGCCAGAATCAGCATTGCAGCAACTCAGCATGGGGGGGTGGCATGACTCAACGGGGGGTAGCACAGCTGGGGCTTCTGCCTAGGACAGCAGAAACCCTTGGGCCGGCCCTGCATGAAAGTATTGATATATTATCACACAGCCCAGCTCTTCCACTCCAATAGTTCTCAGCCAGAAGTAAAACAGTCCATTAGACAAGAGAAACACAAAGCAAAACCGGTGCACTTTGAGGCTTTGCCTGTTACTACAGAGACTGCTCATACAGTAACAGGCAAAGCTTCAAAGTGCGCAAGTCCAGATGTTCCTCCCAGTTCATTACCTGGAATTAGCTGGACACACCGTCTGGGATACTACACAAGGTGGCAAGGCCCTCACTGGCTCAGCCCTGTCAAGAGGGCTTCTCACTGATATCTCTTCAGCTATTAACAATTCATAACATCAAAAGCAGTTCAATAGTTCAGTCTATTCCACTGTTTTAAACCACTGCTGCAAACCTGGGCAAACCGTTACTCCTCAATGGATTGGAGTAGATTGGGGAAGCTTTCCACTCAACCTCCCCTAGGCATTCCCAAGCCCAGTCCAAATCCACTATAAGGTAATTCAGGAAATTCACACACTTGAAGGTCCAGCTCCCTGGTATTCCATATCCTTAAAGATACAATCCCAGGATTCTGCTTGTCCCAGCTCCATAGGCTCTGGCATCTCAGGAACTGTGGTAAGCTCACATAGGGGCTGACTCCAGGATGGAGGAGCCTCATGGTGCTTGGGGAGCTGCCTTATATCTTCCTCGTTCGATCAGGGAGGAGTATCAGCTCCGAGAAACCACTCAGTCCCTGGCTCCATCCCTCTGACCTAGATCTCTCCAGAGTGCAGGGTGATCCCTAAATGCCTGGTTGGCTCCAGCCCAGCTCTGTCTCCTCTGACTTACCGTGGACTCTTTCTCCTCTTCCCTACATGGGTGTCTCTGACTGTAGGGGATTTCCGGGGCTGGGTACTGTGGGGGTTTTCTCCTCCCAGGACTCTGAGGCAGGCTAATCCTGTCACAATATATGCATGTATCTGATCATTTTGTCTTTATCTCATGTTCATTTGTTGGGGAAATAACATTGTGAGGCTTAGGGAGAATATCCCCTTAATACATCCTGTAAAGGAATGACCAGAATGAGCACTCTGCAAATCCTATTAGTGCCAGGGAGCAGGTGTAAATCCGGATGTAGACAATTCTGGGCTTACATATGCCTACCCTATATGAAAGGGGAATATATGAGTGTAGATTTTTGTTCCACTCAGGTCATGCCCCCCTGCACTTTCTACATGGTACGGTCATCCACATGTAAATTGGACCCCTTCTAAAATGGCCATTTGCAAGTGGATGTGGTGTACACATGTACTATATATGGTTGCTTATACACATTTAAATTGCAAATAGAGCTTCTAAAATAATCCCCATAGGGTTTGCAAATCTATGGATAACAGTTATGAACATGCAACTCTGCTTGAAATTGAACCTTTTGTTTTCTGAGTATCTAGTTTTATGTGCATATAACCCTGGACAATTTGATAAGACCTACATGAGTGTATAAAACACTGTTCTACCCCATAATGTGTGTGGGAAAACTTCCATGGTACAGTCCATCCACTGTGTGGAAATCCTTGCAGCTTCTCAAAAAGGAATGGCTGGAGGGGTGTTTCTGGGAGTTATACTATTCTGTTTTCCCTGAATTGACTGCAGTCTTTGGAGGCTGTGTGAGCAACAGTAATAGTATCCAAAGAAGTTATATGTCAGCTTTTGAGCCCATACAAGTCTCCTGTGAGATCCACAAAGCTCATATAAATCAACGACTCTGGATAGCTCTTGGTCCAATGAAAGATATCACAGCCCGCATACAATGTTGTTTTCTCCAGCTACTGGCCTTCAGACTGAAACATTTGTCTTTTCTTTTCTCAGGCTCCCACGCCCATCACTGCCATGGAAATCTCCGTGAAACGAGTGAGTATATCCCAAGCTTCCTTGCAGTAAATTCTGAGTGCATATAATGGTACCAGAAGTAGCTCATGTTGGCAAATCAAAGAATCAATAACAGAGTGAATGTTGCATAGAAGTCAACTTTTCAAAACGATTGAGTGTGCTGAACTCCTCAAATTATTCTTCTCTAGACACACTAAAGGAATTTACTCAATAGTGGAGATGCTGAAGCGCCCACTGTACCCAGAGAGCTGGCACCTCTGGCATACAGCCAAGTATGACACATATTAAGTAAGAAGCACCCTTTAACCCACACCAGACTGCCCTTGTGAGCAAGAAGCTGAAGGTGTAGGAATATTCACCTTGCCTAGTAACACTAGGGGTGAGTACTGTGGGAATATCAGCCCTGCAAAAGCAGGACCAGAAGTCCCAGAATGCATACAGCAAGTTCCACTAGTAGGGCTCCCTTTTCCTTGATGGCCTTGAGCAGTCTGCTGGCCTTTCCCTGCAAGCTGCCTTTTGATTGGATGGGCGAGAGTGACACTGCTGAAAGCAGTAACTGGAGCAAATCAAAGCGACAGTGTACACTCCTTGTTTGCTTGTTTCTCATGTGTGATGCATGTTCTGAGGGCCTGAGATGAGGTCTGTGGGTTCTCTAAGTTAAAAGGTCCTACTAGATTTCTGAAAGGCAGATTCATACTTTGTAGAATCTATGCTTAGGATGGAGTCACTGAGCTCTTGATATGTCTACACAAATCCTGGGAGAAAAAAATCAGTCTCAAAAGCATATTCCTACAGAGCTTGAAGTGGGAGTGGGGGGAGAAGGTTAGGGAGAGCAGGAGGACAGCATACTTGCCTTTGACTTGTTGAGTTTAGGGAGAAAATGTGAAGAACTCCTGTCTTTTATATTCCTGCAGACCTGGGGATTGAGGAGTATAGGTATTGATGCCTCTGAATTTGTGCAACGCTCATAGCTGAGTGTTGCGTCCTTTGGCTGACCGTCTTGTCCTTGCACTGTTTTCCTCTCACCCAGCAAATGCTGTACATAGGATCTCGTGTAGGAGTGGCTCAGGTGAAGCTGCACCACTGTGAGACCTATGGAACCGCCTGTGCTGAATGTTGCCTGGCCCGAGACCCTTACTGCGCCTGGGATGGTACCTCATGCACCAGGTACCAGTCATCTAGCAAACGCCGCTTCCGCCGGCAGGATATCCGTAACGGGAACCCAGTGCACCAGTGTCTAGATCAGAACCTAAGCGGTAAGTGAGTCATGGTAGCTCTTTGTTCCAGGCCAGTGCCTGATGTGGCTTGATGTGGAATGGTCTAATTGTTCATTTACTCTGTCAACAAGATTTAGAGACAAGAGATTACATATCAGTCAGTCGAGCATATGATTAGATGAAGAAGCTGTGTGCTTTAATGCTACAACACATTTTACATCATTTCTTTTCCTGTGAATTATCTGTGACAGGCTTCCCTTTAAAGAGGAAACTTTTCAAACAGCCTGTGCAACTGCAAAGTCCCTGTGTTCAGAGCTAATTCTCAAAGGAAAACAACACAGATAGAAAATTGTGTACAAGGTCCCATACATTTTGCCCCTGCACTTTCTGCAGACCAAAATTTACTGGAAAACATGCATAGATTGGAAAATCAAATCAACATGTTACTTCCCTATCCTCCTTCCAGGAACCTGGCTAAAAGTGCATGTGTTGTGTATGTGACATTTCAATTTTCTGTCAAAGCCAATTTACTTGGATAAATGACATGCAATGCAAAGGAGTAAGTGTACTCCTTGGCCCTCCAGATTTGGCTGCATGTGCATTCCTGCTGCAGTCGTATTTGAAGGGAAGGCACCATATGGTAATCCATGTTGTTAGTTCACTGGTACAAGATAAGTTTCCAGCCACTTGCCTCTAGGTTGTTTCTAGCACAAAATGGGCAGCCTTGCACAGCACCTCCTATAAATGGAAGCAAAGTAGCCTCTGGATAGACCCTGCAAATTGTCCACTGAAGAAGAGCGGGACCTGGGCGTGGTTGTATCTGACGATCTTAAACTAGCTAAACAGGTAGAAAAGGCACCGGCAAAAGTTAGAAGGATGCTTGGGTGCATACGGAGAGGAATGGCTAGCAGAAAAAAGGAGGAGATAATGCCTCTGTATAAGTCTTTGGTGCGACCTGATTTGGAGTATTGTGTGCAATTCTGGAGACCGCACCTTCAAAAGGATATAAACAGGCTGGAGTCGGTACAGAGGGTGGCTACTAAAATGGTTAGTGGTCTTCATTATAAAGCATATGAGGACAGACTGAAGGATCTTAATATGTACACCTTAGAGGAAAGGCGGGATAAAGGTGATATGATTGAGACGTTTAAATACCTCCGTGGCATAAATGCACAGGAGGAGAGCCTCGTTCAAATGAAAGCAAGCTCTGCTACAAGGGGACATGGGATGAGCGTGAAAAGGGATAGACTCAGGAGTAATATGTGGAAATATTATGGAAGGAGTGGTAGATGCATGGAATAGTCTTCCAGTGGAGGTGGTAGAGATGAGGACAGTATCTGAAGTCAAAAAAGCATGGGACCAACACAGAGGATCTCTAAAGGAAAAGAAAGAACTACTGTAGCAGTCAATATGGAAGGGCAAACTAGATAGGCCATGTGATCTTTTTCTGCTGTCATGTTTCTGTTTCTATACTTTTCAGATCATACACTTGTGTTTGCCTTGGATCTATTGTGTATTGTATTTTACTGATCTTTTTCCTAAGTTTCTTTTCATTTTTATCCAAATGCAACTTTATTTCTTAAAACACTATACATCGTCATGTCTTACTTGATACTAAATGCACATTCTGTTTGGGTTACTACATAATAACCGTGTCTTGTGTTACTGCATTATTTCATCTGTGTATCCCTTCATCAATGTCAGCTGCATATGTGCAAATATCCTGTCATATCTACTGCACACTCCATACATGTTCTCCCTTCCTCAGTGTCAGCTGCATACATACACACACCCTGTCATATGAAGTGCATGTCCAATGCACCATCCTTTCCTAGAAGAATCATTTGAGTGCATAAATGCACCCAGTATCACTTGCCGCTTAGTTCCATGAAGGATTTAAAGCAGTGGATGTCAACTATTGTTCTCAAGACTTACTCCCCCCTCCATCCCCCCAGTAATTCAGGCTTTTGGGATGAACCAGATCTACAAAGTAACCAGATTCATAGACACAGTGTGGGTATATATACAGTACCATGGACCTTAGTTCAGAGCCACTGGTTTAAGTTCACATCCTGCAGGTGTACAGTAGTAGGTCTCAATCTGGTCTCTGAGGCCTGCTTAACAAGTCAGGTTCTCAGGCTACCTAGAATGAATATATATGCGGCAAATATGCATACACAGATTCCAAGAATAGAGTTGAATCCCATATTTTACCAAATTGAAAAGCAGTGCATTGGAAGAGTCCTTGGACATGGAAGAAGATCACAGATGGAAGACAGGTTTTCAGTAGGAGTGAGATCATTCAAGGACCGAGTTTCACTTTTGATGGACTCCTGCAAAGCTGGCCCTTCCTGCAGGAGCTGTTTGAAAGCGTTGCCCCCCTCCCCCACTTGAAACACAACCTTTATCAGACCCATTTTGAGAATTCCCATGGACCTAAATCTCTCCATCCCGAGTCATGGGATGTCAGCTGGACTCTTGGCACTAAATCTCTTGTATGTGTATGTTTGTTAGTGGAAGACGTGGACAGTGCGGAGGAGAAGATTCTTTATGGGATGGAGCAGAACAGCACATTCCTGGAGTGTATCCCTAAGTCTCCCCAGGCTATGGTGCAGTGGTACGTGCAAAGACCCCATGGTGACCGAAGGGATGAGGTGAGACTTTAGTTTCCACTGCATTCCCTTTACAGAGTATTATCATCTTTTCTTATGCTTAGCCATGCTCCCTAAACCCATCCTCTCCACCAAAGATTTCCATGCATGCAGAACTAATACATACAAACATAGATGATGATGCCATAAGAACCACATTGTTTACCAGCTGCTCATCTGTGGTCATCTTCTTCCTTTCCAGTGTCACAAAGATCCCTTTGGGAATAATTTTATAAGCAACTTCAGCATGTACTGTAGAACAATGTTTTACACACTCCAGTAGGTGCTTTATAAAATCACCCTGGTACAGTATATAGTCGCATAAAAGCAGACGCTCAGAAAGCACAGAATCTGACATTTCAGCTGGCCCACCCAGTACATAAAGTTATGCATATATTCAGCGGTGTTATCTGTATAACTAGTGCCACTGAATATATGTCCAACCAGCAACCAAACTCACGACTGTCCATTTAAAGTCATTTTACATGCAAAACCTTAGCAGCTGGATATTGCCACTAAACAAATAAATGTTGGTGCTGCCTTTGCCCTTCCCTGCATCTTAACAAATTAAATGGCCCAGTTTCATCCATATAGGAGCTGCAGATACATGCATATGTGAGTTATGTGTACACTACCTGCTGGTAAAAGCATCACTCACCTTAAGAATCAGGCTCATAGGCCCTATGTTCATACAATAGGTTTTCCAAGGGATGGAGAATAGGGCAGGACCGGTATTTAGGCATGGGCCGTATAAAATACATGCAGAAGAGTAGATTCTTGCCAGTATATAGACACACAAAGTTATTCCTCCTTCTGAGCAGGTGTAGCTTTGTGTGGGAGCTTTCTGGAAGGCTGTTTTATAAAGGCACATGGAGGATAATTTTATAAAGGTTGCCTAGGTTAGCAGATGTTTTAACACACACAAATTGCATCTATTATATAAAGAAAAGTGAATGCCTACTTTTCTTTATAAAACTGAGCGTAAATCATAAGATACGTCCGTCAAACCTAGGCGCGAGCCCTTATCCCAGCCCTAGACTTGGTGTAAATGTGCATGCCCAGATTTGTAAAGAACGTGCGAACGTTATAGTATTTTATAATTTCTGTGCGTAAATTTGCATTCTGCCTACAGTCACGCCCATGCCCACTACGTGCATACTTATAAAATAGTGCCCAACTAAAGTACGCTGGTAAAGGCCCACTGCTGCATGTAAGTCATGGTAAATACGTGATTTCTGCATGTAACATTACACAGCTTGCTATAAAATTACCTCCATAGCGCATATGTTGTCTTTATAAAATAAATAATAGTAAGAGAGTATGTGTGTCACCAAAGATAACAAAATGTAATAACAGTTTTCCAGGAACAAGCAGGAAGTCAGTCATCACATATGAGTGACGTCGGCACCAATGGAGCCCGTGCCGAGCATTTTTCCAGCTTTCAAAGAAAGCCTTTGGGTATGCCACCATGCATGTGTGGTCTCCTTCCCGCCCAAGAGTGCCATCTTAACTCAGTCTACCTTTTTCCATGGAGCTCTTCAGATGTGTGTCTCGCCCCCGGAAAAAATGTTTTCTTCCTACTAATACAATTTTTGTCTTTTCCAGCTAGAGCCAGTTCTATTCCAGCCATCTCGGGCATCTCTGCCTCGGCCGTCAGTCTTGGGATCCATTTTTCCCTTCTTTTGCCTTTTTGCGCTTTTGTGCCCTTTTTAACTGCTGGCCGCATCAAGGGTCTTTGACCTCGCAGGGGTTTTTTTTGTCCCGATGGCCTCCGGTTTCAAAAAATGCGATCGGTGTTCTAAGAACATGTCTCTCACAGACTCTCATGACTGTTGTCTCAGGTGTCTGGAAGCTGACCACAATCTGAAGCAATGCTGCCTCTGCAAAAAGATGTCTTTTAAAGCCTTCCAGAATCACCAGCAGAAGCTAGGTGATATCTTCCATAAGGCAAACTCGACCCCGGTATCCCTGGTAGCCTCGCGCTCCATGGCCCCGCAACCCTTGGAGTCTCCCAAGGCCCCTCCGTGGGCCTTCAGGCACTCTGACCAAGGGTCCCCCAAGCGTGAGCGAAAGAAAAAGAAGAAGACCACGAGGATACAGTCCGGGGGGTCAGACAAGCATGAGAAGTCACGCACACAGTCTCTCAGCCCCCTACGGCAGTCCGAAGAGTCGAAGAGGGAGCGGTCGAGAAAGGTACCTCGAACCGAAGCAGAGGCCTCTGGCAATGGTGCCCGGTCTCCAGAGGGTCATCCCGGTGAGGACCCCCTCTCCTCCTTGACGCCTGACCCCGTCACCCCGGTGTTGCAGGACCCCATTCCCGAGTGGGCGGCCCGAATGCTGGCCTTGGAGCGCAACGTTTCTGTGTTCCTCGCTGTCCAGCAGGCATGTTCCATGAGACTGCAGGGACCTTGACCTCGAGGACTCCCCAGGCCACTGCAGTGACCCCTGAGAGTCAGATGCCTCATAAGAGTCCTCAGCGAGGGTCTGGATCTCCATCCTATTCTTCGGGCACAAAATCATCTAAGGCAAGCGCCTCCGGCTCTGAACAGGCTCTGGCCTCGGGATCCCGGAGCAGGTTGCCGACCCCTCTGGAATTGCCTGACCCTGAGGCCTTCACAGACTATTTGGACTGGGAATCCAATAGGAAAACCTCACCAGAGACTCAGTCTCACCGAGACCTTCCCTTGAATCCATTCCCGCCGTCCCAGAGGCAACAATTTTCTCCCGAGGAAACTTCTTTTCTTGAGTTTGTCCAGGATATGGCACAGGCCCTTGTGCTTACCACTTAATTGGAGGAGGAGCCTCAAGTGGAGGAGCTCGATATCCTCCAATATGAGGCACCACCCAAGGAAACCCTTATGGTTCCGGTCCCTTCCATCCTTAACCGGATCCTTCTCTTTATGTGGGAGACCCCGGCTTCCTTTCCCATCGTCAGCAAACACCTGGACTCTATGTATAGGGTCCAGCAGGGACCGGGGTTCCGGAAGTCACAGCTTCCCCACACTTCCATGGACATCGAATCGGCCATGCGTAAACAGAAGAACCCGAAGACTCACTCTTTGGTCCCCCCAGGCAGAGAGTCCCGCGCTCTTGATGCCCTTGGGCGGAAAGCTTACCAAGGCTCCATGCTAGCATGTTGCATCCAGGTCTACCAACTGTATATTGGTATGTTCCTCCAAGACCTCACTAAGGAGCTCAGAGGATTCGTGCCGGGTCTCAATGTGGACCACCTCTGGTACTTCCAGGCGCTCTCAAGGTCCATGGGGGAGTGCTCTAAGTACCTCTCACAAGCAACTTACGACTGCTTTGAGTCCTCCACCCGAGTAGCAGCGGCCGGTATCAGTGCCCACTGGCAGGCTTGGCTCCGATCATCCATCCTGGAGCAGTGGGTCCAGGAGAAGCTCCTCAATGTCCCTTGCCTTAGGGAGCAGCTCTTTGGTAAACCAATGGAGGATAAAGCGGCCGAGATTGAGACTGAGTACATCATCCATACTCGGCTCTTTCAGAAGATCTCCTCCCTCTCCAGGAAGAAACCGCAGGGCAAGGAACCCTTTTTCACCAGAAAGGGGCACCCATACAGGGGCTACCCTCTGTACCTGCCTACACCGACCCCAACCCAGGGCAGTCAAGGTAAGAGCACAGCCCATGGACCCTGCAAGACCCAGCCATTGGCTCTAATGCAGCATGCAGCTGGATTCAGGGTTTTGATGCCATCGGCACAGCCTCTCGACTGCTGGACGACCAGTTGTCAGTAGGGGGAAGGCTGATCCACTTTGCCCTCAGGTGAGAATCCATCACCACCAAAGCCCTCCCGGATGACCTGGAGGACCCGGGCTATCTCCTCCATCTGGACCAGTTGCCACCCCCTTACTTCCCCAGAGAGCCCTGGTGGCTTCTCCTGCACCAGGCCGTACTAACTCAGGAGCTCGGAGGCCTCCTCAAAGATAGGGCAGTGGAAACTGTCCCACCACATCACAGAGGAAGGAGATTTTACTCCCGGGACTTCCTCATCCTGAAGAGAACAGGAGGACTCTGACCCATCCTCGACCTGAGGAACCTGAACAGATTCCTGGTGCAGGAGAAGTTGAAAATGCTCTCCCTTGAAACACTGCTGCCCTACCTCCAGCAGAGCGATTGGCTATGCTCCTGGGATTAAAGGATGTTTATACCCACATCCTCGTCCATCCCAAGCACAGACAGTACCTGCACTTTGTCATAGCAGGGAACCACTACCAGTACAGGGTGCTTTCCTTCGGACTTGCCTCTGCCCCATGGGTCTTCACCAAGTGTCTTGCGGTGACAGCAGCCTACCTCCATCTACAAGGCACCTTCATCTACCCCTATCTGGACAATTGGCTCATAAAAGGGGACACGGCCTCGGAGGCCCTGCAGGCCACGGGCCGCACAATTCAGCTTCTTCAGCACTTGGCCTTCATGGTCAACTACTCAAAATCCCACCTTACTCTGGTTCAATCCCTGGAGTTCATAGGGGCTCACCTGGATACTTTTCAGGCCTTGGCATTCCTTCCCCCAGACAGGGAAGACCACTTCAAAACCCTGGCATCTGATGTGCAGAGCTGCCGCATGGTCTTGACATGGTCGATGCTTCGCCTTCTCAGCCACATGGTCTCCACTGTCCACATCGTGCCCAATGCCTGCCTCAACATGCGGGCGGCACAGTGGTGCCTCCATGTGCCGTGGACTCAGGTGACCGGCCAACTCTGGGACTCCATCTCGGTCACACCTCACTTCAGGGAGACCCTGACCTGGTGGCAGGACACACAAAACCTGCTTTGAGGCATGCTGTTCCAGACTCCGACCCACCAGGCAGTCCTAACTACGGATGCCTCCCTCTCGGGCTGGGGGGCCCATTGCGAGGAGCTGGGCAGCCAAGAAACTTGTTCCCAAGAGGAGAGTTAGCAGCAGATCAATCTTCTGGAGCTCTGAGCCATCCTCCTTGCGCTGAAGGCCTTCCAGCACCGCCTGCGGCATCAAGTGGTGTTTGTTCAGACGGACAACCAGGTCACAATGTTCTACTTGAACAAACAGGGGAGGTACTGGCTCTTACATCCTCTGCCAGGAGGCAGTGGCCTTGTGCTCATTTGCAGTAAGCCAGGGCATAATCCTCCGAGCCGTCTATCTCCTGGGCCAGGACAACGCCTTGGCGGACTGACTGAGCAAAGTCCTCCAGCCGCACGAGTAGGGCCTGTGCCCTGAGATGGCACAGCGGCTCTTCCAGTGCTTGGGTACCCCAGACCTGGATCTCTTTGCCAGTCCCATGAACACACAGCTTCCCCGTTTTTGGGGCCCCCTCCTGTACCCGGGCAGGGTTGTTCTGGACACTTTCCTCCTCTCGTGGGTGATGGGCCTGCTGTATGCCTTCCCCCCTACGCTGCTCATAGTTCAAATCTTCTTCAAGGTCCAGCGAGTCAAGGCCTCTGTGATCCTCGTGGCCCTGAGGTGGCCCAGACAGCAGTGGTTCCCTCTGCTACTCCGTCTCTCGATGGAGCCCCCCAGGTCCTCTCAGGAACTCACCGGGGCTCCTTCACCCCAATTTGGGATCTCTGTCCCTTACAGTTTGGCTGCTGAGCGGGTCGCCTTAGCTCCTCTTCATCTCCCTATGGAGGTCAAGGACATCCTATTGGTCTCCCGGAAGGAATCAACCAGGCGGGCGTATGCCTTCAAGTGGTTCTGGTTCTCAATGTGGTGCTCAGAGAACCGAGTGAACCCGTTCTCCTGCCCTATGCATTTGGTCCTGCAATACCTGCTTCATCTCTCGCAGGCCATTCTAAAGTCTAACTCGGTCAGGGTTCATCTGAGTGCCATCTCAGCGAACCACCATCCCATCGAGGACAAACCCCTCTCAGAGCAACCCCTCATCTGTCACTTTATGTAGAGCTTGCTCCTCTCCAAGCCCCCTATCCGTCCCCCCACTGGCAGAATGGGACCTCAACGTGGTCCTTATGCAGCTGACCATGCCGCCCTTTGAGCCCATGCCTACTTGCTCCCTGTGGCACCTGTCCTGGAATGTGACCTTCCTGGTGGCTCTCGCCTCCACCCGTGGAGTCTGTGAACTCCAGGCACTGATGGCCGAGGTGCCATACACAAGGTTCTACAGAAACAGGGTGATTCTTCGTACTCACTCCAAGTTCCTCCCAAAGGTTGTTTCGGATTTCTACCTCAACTAGGAGGTGGTGCTGCCCACCTTCTTCCCGAGGCCCCACGCCAACCAGGCATCGGCAGTTCTCCATACCCTGGTCTGCAAGAGGGCCCTTTTCTTCTACCTGCAGCAGACTTGGGACCACCGCAGGACTGGGCAGCTTTTTGCCTCCTATGACCCCAGCTGCCTGGGACTGGTGGTCATCAAGCGAACTTTGTCCATTTGGGTGGCGGACTGCATTGCTTTTGCCCAGGCCCAGGCAGGGCTACCTCTGGACCGCTGAGTCACGGCTCACAATGTCCAGGCAATGACAACGTCGGTCGCTAGCCTACGTTCAATGCCACTGATGGACATCTGCCGGGCCGCCACCTGGTCTTCTGCTCATACCTTTCAGGACATTACTGCCTGGAGAGGGAGTCCTGTTGGGACTTGGCCTTAGGCCAGACGGTACTCCGTAATTTGTTCGGGGTTTAAGCAACTCCTGCACTCTGACCCTTCTTGTTCAGGCTACCGGAAACGTGGCTCTCCATAGACGCAAGGTCATCGGGCTTGCCTTTAGATTCACTGACTGCTCACGGCTCTGCCGTGATTTTTCCTACAGGTCCTCGGTAGCTTGTAGCTAGGGAGCCCCATATGTGTGGACTGACATCCTGCTTGTTCCTTGAGAAAGCGTAGTTACTTACCTGTAACAGATGTTCTCCAGGGACAGCAGGAATCAGTCCTCCCAACCCTCCCTATTCCCCTTGGAATTGTTGTCCATTTTTGCCATCTTCTTGGTAGGGCTCTAGCTACGGCAGCTGACTAAGATGCCACCATTGGGCGCGAAGGGAACCATGTACGTGGTGGCATTCCCAAATGCTTTCTTTGAAAGCTGGGGAAATGCTCTGCATGGGCTCCGTTGGTGCTGACGTCACCCAGATGTGAGAACAGATTCCTGCTGTCCCTGGAGAACACCTGTTACATGTGAGTAACTACGCTTACACCAGGACGTCAAAAACAGAAAGCCAAAAAGCAAAAATACAAAACATTTAATACATTTAAAGATAACCTCAAGGCAACATCAAAGGGCTTTTTTTTGTTGTAAACACATGACACTAATTCATCACTTGTAAGTTTTATTTGTATTCATTTCTGATAAAGTTCATAAATGTGCTTCCCCCAAAACAACTCTTATAAACTCAAAAACTATTGTCACTAGCATGAAGAGAAGTTTTTTTGCTTTGAGCAACATTGAGTTTAAATATTATTAAGGACAGTCTATGTCAAGCAAGCTCAAGATAAGTAGTGTTTCATTCATCCTTTTGAATTTATAAGAGTTGTTCAGGTGGAACACATTTATCAACTTTATTATGTGTCATGTGTTTACAGCAAAAAAAAAGAGAAATGTTTGATGTTGCCTTGAGGTTATCTTTAAATTTATTTGTCAGACAAATCTCAATAATTTCTTTTGGTGACCATTGAGTTGGAACAAGGGAGAGCTCGAGATTTGGTGTACTTAGATTTCAGTAAAGCCTTTGACACTGTTCCATGTAGGAGACTTATATATAAATTGAGCGCCCTAGGCATGGACTCTGAAGTGACTAACTGGATTAGAAATTGGCTGAGTGGAAGGCAACAAAGGGTACAGGTAAATGGAGCTCTCTTTGAGGAGAAGGAGGTTACCAGTGGTGTGCCGTAGGACTCTGTCCTTGGTCTGATTCTTTTAACATTTTTATAAGTAATAATGTGGAAGGGCTGTCGGTTAGTTTTGCCTCTTTGTGGATGATACCAAAATCTGCAATAGAGTAGACATACAAGAAGGTGTAGATAACATGAGGAGGGATCTAGCAAAGCTTGAAGAATGGTCAAGAATTTGGCAGCTGAGATTTAATACTAAAAAATGCAGGGTGATGCAATTGGGCTGCAAAAATCCAAGGGAGCATACAGTATAGGGGTGAAGTAGTTCTGTCCATGAAAGAAGAGCGGGATCTATTGTAGGGGTGATTGTTTCAGATGATCTCAAGATGACTAAACAGGTAGAAAAGGCGATGGTGAAAGCCAGAAGGATGTTTGGGGGTGTAGGGAGAGGAATGGCCAGCAGGAAGAAGGAGGTGATAGTGGCCCTATACAAGTCTTTGGTGAAACCTAATTTAAAGTATTGTGTGCAGTTCTGGAGACTGCACCTTCTAAAGGATATAAACAGATTTAAAGATCTCAATATGTATACTTTGGAAGAAAGAGGGGAGACGTCTAAATATCTCCATGGCATAAATGCACAGGAGGAGAGTCTCTTTCAATTGAAAGAAAGCTCTGCAATGAGGAGGCATAGGATGAAGGTGAAAGGGGATAGACTCAGGAGTAATATGAGGAAAAATTTAGTTATGGAAAGAGAGATAGATGCATGGAATAGTCTCCCAGTGGAGGTAGCAGAGACCAGGACAGTATATGAATTCAAGAAAGCATGGGACAATCAAAGATGATCTCTAAAGGAAAAAAAGAGACCGTAGACCTTAGTAGTCGATATGGCAGGGTAGACTGAATAGGCCATATGGTCTTTATCTGCCAATTCTATTAAATTTTGCTTTTTTGTTTTTCTGTTTTTGGTGTCATGGTGGGCCTTTATAAAAAGAGGCACAACATGTGGGCCAATATGCCTTCCCAGCCTAAGTGCTTTGTGATTAAATTACATCCTTTGAGGTATGTTTACTACAGTGCGCTAGGGTTTTGCAGGTATCACGTGATTAGGGTAGATATCAACATGCAGTACATGCAAAATCATACACTACCTGTAGGGGGTGCGTATAGCATGGACCCAGCAGATACTGTACTGATTCAGACCATAATGCGCCAGCGTCATTGAGGCGGCGTTAAGTGCAACCACGCCACCTGCAACATTGACAGCGACCGCGCACCAATACCCACGCAAGTCATGCTGTGCAGACATACGAAGGCTCCATCCTTACTCTGCCTATTGCTCTCCCTGTTGCATGCTAAGCAGATAGTGCGGAATTAATCCCACAGCTTAGTTAATATGCCCCTTTGTATCTTTCCAAAGAATGCTTGAAATCTGTCACTGCTTTGGCTGGTATGACCTTAGCTGGACTTCTGTTCCAAGTGTTTGCCACCTTCGCAGTGTTTCCCACATTCTGTTTCAGTCTCCATCTATCCCTTGAGCTTCCCATGGGGGAAAAGTCTTACCATGATAGTAATCAACCTCACCCCTAAGCCAGGGTATGTGGAGTATGATCTCTCAATGTCTCAAATTTATTGCTAACACTTGCTGTACTACTTGCATCATTCTCTAAGACAACTTCTTTCTGGAGTTCGTAAGATGTAATATTGTATAAACAATTTATCATGAAATTATTTTTCACCAGACCTGTCATGCTCAGCATGCTGGGGAATATTTCTGGATCTTTCTGCTACATTTTCTTTGTCTCTGACTGCATTTCTTGGTACTTGAGGATCTTTTCTCTTTCCACACATGTACAATAATCATTTGGAACAGACACCTCTCTTATCAATGCTATTCTCTTATTTATTGCATAGGGAATATTATCTTCTGATACTTTATTGAAGGTTACTAGATATTAGGATATTGATATCATTGCTCCATTTTTCATTTTTTTCTGCTACGGAGTATATCTTTACCGCATTCAGTCCCTCTATGCATGGCTTATAGTGCAGGCCATATACTATCTAGGTGATCCCTCTTTTGGTTCCACATTATCAATGATCTCTAGTAGACATGGACTCCAAAACTGCACACAGTCCTCAAAATGCAATTCCGGAGCCCACATCTCTGCAGTTTCATCAGAGACTTGAACACACATAAAAACATCTTCCCCAGAACGATTCTTAAATCTAATGTTACTTCTCTCTTTCTGCTAGCAATGCCAGTCTTTGTGTCCATTTGCTTTCCCAGTTGCTTTGTCACCGACTGCTATTTTGACATCAGAGAGAAGATCCCACAGGTCTTTTTCCTGTTTGGTGCTTAATAGTCCTTTCCCTATAAAATGGTATGCGATCCTTGGATTTTTGCACCCAAAAGCATGATTCAGCACTTTTTAAAGTCAGGTTTCAATGTAACTATCTAGCATATCTTCTCTGTTTTATATTTCCACATCACACCCAGACAGTCCAGCTAAACCACTAGAGTGGCAGATTCTGAGGGAATGGCAAAAACCCGTTACAGGTAGAGCAAAATGATAGGTCATGACAGCCGCACAAACCTGTACTCTCTGAAAGGGGTGGTGTATTTGAATTATCAAAATTTCAGGAGGGATTTCACCATTAACTGGAGGGTAATTTTGTAAAGTCGTGACTATTTTATATAGTCAAGCGCACGTGTACTTAACTTTATAAAACAGAGGCACAAGTGGTGGGATGCATGTGGAAAACAGAGGCGCGATCGCTTACGCCATTCTTAGGGCTGCAGATTTATAAAGGACATGCATAAATTATAGTATTTATAATACATGCATATACATTTGCACTCTGAGCATGCTCAGAGTGTGTGCACACCCACGATGAAAACATGCACCATCGGCCTGATGCATTCAGAGAATAATGACCAGCTAAAGTATGTGTGTAAAAGAACCATTCACATGCATAAATCACCGAAAATAGGCGATTTACATGCATTGATGATGCATATTTTTATGTGGCTCTTTATAAAACTGTTCCCTTAGGGGGTCATTCTGAAACGCAAATAGGCTGCCTGGACGTGTGGGATAG
Organism: Ichthyophis bannanicus; assembly: GCA_033557465.1. Lineage (NCBI taxonomy): Eukaryota > Metazoa > Chordata > Amphibia > Gymnophiona > Ichthyophiidae > Ichthyophis > Ichthyophis bannanicus. The sequence goes on from CM066046.1 coordinate 52,797,483, forward strand.
ACGTTTACTCGCAAAAACATCTAGAACTGTATTCTGAAAGCACGCGGCTCTGCATGTACACAGCACTAAAACAGAGATCTCGGAACGTGGGCGGGAGGGGGCAGAACAGGAGTATAGCAAGCCACGGAGACATATAAGGCGTATTCAGGAAAGGCCCGTGTACGTCCTGAGTGTATCCCGTGGATGCCTCTGTTACACCAGTGGCTGGCACTTAGAAGACTTTCTGCTCTGATTTGCACCGCATCCCATAGAGATGAATGGCTTTGAGAAGTCTATTGAACTGGTGTGTCTGCTGTCTGGGAGGGCACAAGATGCAGTTATAAAGAACAGAATGCACAGGGGAGGGAAATTTGTAAGGTGAGGTACCAATAATAAACACCCCCATAGAGATATAAAGCACTGCAATAGTTTTTATTCCAGCTATGCTGGTATTTGATGTTTGTGCTAAAGGGGCTATTCTAGGCTTCCCTGTGTTTGGAGAAATGGTAATGTAGATGTAGGGATGGTATGTGAGTTAGTATGCAGCAGAAGCGTGCTTAGTTGAGAAGTGTGCCCCTGAGATGCCCTGCTATTGTGTATTACCAACAGTTGTTTATAGGTGCAGGACATGGTTTTGGCAGGATGCAACATCACCAGGTGCCAGTGTGAACGGCCATTAACTTCTGTACAGCTGCTCTGCAGCAACATAGCAGGGCAAGTCCATGTCCATAATGGGGGACCCTCGGAGTGGGGGCATGCTGCAGTGCAAACAGCACTAATACATATCCAACTGCACCATCTGAAGTCTCTGCGTTTCTGATGTTTGCACTGTTCCATGTTTTCATCCTAATGGTTTCCTATGACTAACAGGGATATGTTTGGACATGTAGCTGTACAGATCCACTTCAGTTCTTTCTGGCGCATTCTTCACATTGCAAATACTGTTTTCAGCGATGACCCCTGAAAGAATAACTAGCGGGTTCATCAAATACTATGTATGTTTTGCTGCAGGGTCTGTCACTGTCCACATGCTTTTAAAATAGTTTTGGTGCACTTATTTAACCTTGTAGTGTTATGGGCATGCAACAGATAGTACATATAGTCTGGGTTGCATGACCTTATCTGTTTCATCAGTATTAATGTGTTGTTTGCATGAGCACACCACTGTCAGTGTGAGCATCAGCCTAGGAGATGTACATTTTGCAAGCAGAGGTGTGGCCACATGGAGACAGGAAGCATCGCAAAGTCTGTCTTTTCAGGATACAGCGCGCACATGGACATACGGGCCGTTTGCTGTGTTTACCCATTATAGCAGCAAGGGCCTGTGTTTCCACAGATGTGTTATTCGTGCCATGCCGGAGACATACATCTCCCTGACCTAATTGTGGGACTGCGGGCGCATCTATAGCCACAGTTTCAGAATCAGGTATATTATGTGCCCGTTTTCATTTCAGACGTTTTTGCTGGCAGGACTTGGATGTTACAGAATTGGGCTCTTAGAGCCCGATTCTATGGGATTGCGATTCTTATCTCACAGGGCACATCTAGCCCCATGGGATCAGAATCACGACCAGTCCTGCACATGCAGGCTGGGACTGCGATTCTGTCCGGCCTATCCATGCAGGACTGCACCCGGCTAACTTAGTCAAGGCTCTTCAATGAAGCCGCAAGGTACCGCGGCTCCATTGAAGAGCCGTGATGCCGGCCACTGGAGAATAAAGTCAATTACCCAAAGTCCTACTCTTGGTCTGGCCTCTTATGGCCAGGTTCAGGCTGTGGGGAATGTCCTCCGGCCCCCCTGCCCCATCTGCATCCCGGCAAAAAAAAAAACATGTCCAGGGAAGTTATTCCACCTCCGAGGTGGAATAACTTCCTCAGACATTTTGCCGGCCCTGGACGTACAGGGCTGACATTAGAATCGGTCCTGTATGTCCGGGGCCAGCAACCGTCCACTGCCCGCCCAGACTCCGCTCCCGGGCCGCCCATTCTTCGCCCCCTTCTAACTTCCCTGCACAATTAGCGGGGAAGTTATTCAGGGGCAGGAGAAACATGAAACGGTCCATCCCTGCTATTCATGGCTCAGAATAACCCCCTTAGTGTCTGAATACTGAAGTTTCTGATCCAGTCGGGAAGGGAATGAGAGCTACAATTCACAAACTGACATCTGTGGGTAATGAAGCAGAGATCTTATGATTTCTTTTTTACAAAAACAGGGGGGTGACTGGAAGCCAGTATTTTAAGATAGATAACATCCCTTTCTTTTCTGCTGTAATGATGGGCTGTCCCTAAGCAAAACAATGTATCCCATTGTTCATATTACAATCCAATTAATAACATCATTTCATAAAGGGTAGAGAAGATCAGACAATGCACACATTATTGTCCAAGAGTTGTAGAGGCTAAGTGCAAACAGAAAAAGCCGGCATTTAGTTGATGTAAATCAAGCAATTCTACTGAAAAACAGGATAATTCTTGGCAGATGCTGAGGCAGGAGAACAGACATATGTGAGCTTAGGAGAGTCAAGGCTGGACCTTCTCAGGAAGATCTACATGAGAAGAGACTACTGACATAATTAATTAATATATTTTAGAAGGGTTTTAAAAAATTCTTACTGACTATTCCTCACTTTTGAGTGTTTTTACAGGAAGATAGGTATATAAGCTGAAGAAAAATAAGTATTCAGGAGCTTAGATGAACAGAGGAACCTCCAGACCCTCCTGGTAATCAGGGGTAGGACTAGGAATATCTCCATGGAATATATTCTTACCAACTAAAACTGTGATTAGGATCAAGGTTAGTGAAGAGAAGAAAAATAGGGAATGGGTGTGTAAGAGTAACCATACACCAGGTGTGTTCTCAATTCTTTCTGAATAAACAGATTTAAAAAACTAGGGAATGGAAGCCCCTTTCCTCCTAGCTTTGTCTGTATGGAAAAGGATTCATAGAGGGCCACAGAGCCCATATAGTCTGACTAGTTTGCGTTGTTTTGCAAGGCTGGAAATCAGAGCCGACCTCTAGCTTTTCGTTCACTTCCTTGCAGTTAAGGATTCTCTGCACTTGTTTCAGACCCTTTTAAACTCTGCTACTGTTTCCACTTCCACTGGGAGGCTGTTACATGCTTCCCCCCACCCTATCAGTGAAGGAGGTCCCTACTGCTCCTTTCAGGTTTCTACCTCAAATTGAACGGACCTGTATTAAGCTATGGTGTCATGAGCATTCATTCACAACTTCCTGACCCCCCCCCCCCTTCCCCCCAACACTCTCCTCCACCTATCTCCACTGCTGCTTCCCCCAGATCCTGGTATGCATGCACCTAAGTCCAGCCACCGCTGTTGAGTGACACAGAAACAGAGAAATCTCAGACTATTTCCATCCCAGGTGCTCTAAATAATACTTCTCCAGCATCCATAGCCCTGTCTGGTTTAGAGAACAGAAGATGAGCCTGGGAGTCAAATCTGGGTCTTCTACATGAAAGTGCAAAACATGTGTTCCTAGTGTTACTTCCGAGTCAACCCTCTTTCAGCTTCATAGTTTGATTTCTTGTTCTAGAACAGTGGCTCCCAAACTTGTTCTGGAGAACTCCCAGTCAGTCGAGTTTTCAGGATATCCACAATGAATATACATGACGTAAATTTGCATACAATAGAGGCAATGCATAGAAATCTGTCTCATAGATGGCTCCTTTAGAATACTCCTTCACTGAATACCAGAAACACTATACAGGAATGGTGTGGAGACAGAGAACATCCTCAAATAGCAAGGAATTTATTTTATATATTTATTTATTTAAAATATTTCTATACCATCTATATGTAGTCAGAGTCCAAGATAATGTGGCAGAAACAGAAATATTCCCCACTGTATTGGGAAGTACAGACTTGACTAAAAGCAATTTCCAAACATACCTTGAGAAGTTGCTTATACATGTTACATCCTATGGACTCCAGAAGGAAACTCTTTTTGGCATGATGCAAGTACTATGGTGAGCGTTAGAGGTAAATTTATAGCTACACAAAAAAAGAAGAAAAATAAGATGATACCTGTTTATTGGACTAACTTAATACATTTGTAGACTAGCTTTCAAAGGTTACAACCTTCTTTCTCAGGTCAGGACAGCATTTGGGGGGCTGAGATCATATTCCCCATACTCTGGCTTAGGAGGGAGGTTCGTTCCATCATGGTATGCGTAAACCTAACCCTTCTGGAGCTCTGTATGGTCCTCTGCATCCACCACAGGAGACTAGATACAGAAGGGAGACTTCCTACTTCTCCAGCTTTAAAGACATTGGATCAGGAGACCATCTTCTATTCTGCCCCCTTCTAAGCCTAAGGGATAGGAGACTGCCCTGCTCCTTTCCAGCCCAGAACTCTTTTCTGAGCGACAAGAGGCATATTATTTCCCCCTCTCACTCAAAATCAACTCTCTCTCGCATATATATTGCTAGAATCTCCTGATGGGCACACTGACCAGTCCTTATTCTTTACCATTATCGTCGCTCCTGGAGGGCAGTTCCATAGCAAAATGGTTCCGTCCATTCTACAGTCATCTCTACCCATCTGCTCTCCATTGGAAGAAGCATAAAACTTGGTAAAGGGTCCAAAGGTCCCTTCACATGTAGAAGGTCAAAAGTATCTAATTGTGTTTTTTTCTTTAATTACAACTCCTAAGGGATAATCTTGATTGGGAAAACAAAAGTACGCCTTAAGAAAATAAAATCAATCATTAATTGACCCAAAAAGGCAGAGCACATATGCTCTTTTGAGCATGAGTGACAGCATGATTAACATTCAGACCTAGCAAATTATATATAGAGAAGGAGAGAGACACACTCTGTCTGGTAATCATTGGAGCTCAAGTGACCACCTACCTGTACACTAGAACGCCGTCCCCATTTGTGAATACTAAGTCCAGTATCACCCCTCCCTCATGGGTTCTGTTACTATTTGTATATTTGCTTAAGAAAGTCCCTGGAAATGAGATCAAGATCTCTTTGCTTCTAGCTGCTTTTGCAGATGAGATGCTCCAGTCAACATCTGGCAAATTAGCATATTTCTCTAGCAACATCCTTCCCTTCATCGCTGCTTTGTGTATATTGTTGACTAGATATTTTTCCAGATCTTTTGCCTGGGCTGGAGGTCTGTAGATCATATCAGTGTACTTGAAAGTGCCATCTCCCTTTTTGAAAATATGTATTGTACCTAAGTGTAACGCACCTTGATCTTGGATTTAGAAAGGAAGTAATCAAATCTGAATCCAACCTTCTTCTCACTTTGCTCTCTTCACTGTCCCATTTGCTGTCTTTTCACCATTCTTTTACACTGCCTCTCTCTTCCCCCTTTCCTTGCCTCTTCACATCTCTTGCTCTATCTCTTCTCCCTTTGCTCTCCGTCTCGCACCCCTCTTTGAGTCTTGTCTTCCCTTGCTTTATAACTGAACCCTAATCATTTTGCTCTCCTGTCTTTGAATATATCATAAAACACTGCTAAAACATTCCCTCCTTCCTTACCTGTCCCCTCTTGCTAATACACTAATCTGGTTACTGAGCAAGTCTGACAAGTGAAAAACAATGTTTTTGCCTAGTGCATTTAGACCTGCTCTATTAGTGACGGGGAGGGGGAGGGTGAAAGACTGTAGGTGCATGTACTGGCCCCTAATGAATGAATGTAACTTCATGAATAGCCCACTGTTTGTTGCAGGTGAAGACAGATGAGCGGATTGTGAAGACTGAGCAGGGACTACTCTTCCGGAAGATTTTCCGCCTGGACAGTGGGACCTATTACTGCAAGACCCTGGAACATGGCTTTGCTCAGACTGTCGCCAAGATTACATTGGAGGTCGTAGAAAGTGAGCAGTTGGATGATCTGTTTCAGCGGGAGAATGAGGATGAGGGCGGGCAGCACCGTGTGCCATGCATCGTGCCAGCCCATCACCGCCAGCTGCATGGGCAGAAGGCTTGGTTTAAGGACATCATGCAGCTGATTGGCTACGCCAACTTACAGCAGGTTGAGGAGTACTGTGAGCGGGTGTGGTGCAGTGACAAACAGCGCAAGAAGAGCAAGCCTGCAAAAAGCAAGAATGCATTGAGCAGCGAGAATGGGAAGAAAGGAAGAAGCAAACTGCACAGTGAACGAAACCGAATGCCCAGGCAGGTCACAGATACATAGAGAGCAACCACGCAGTCATTGTTTTACTGTGGGTTGTGTCTGGCTAGCGGTGATGCCCCACAGTTACTGACTGTAGAAGTGGGTGAGTCAGGCCTGGCTCTCGGACTCTCATCCTGCAGATACAGCACCAAAAAAGAGCCAACCCAGAGCAAAGAGTCTGTATTTTACAACTGTGGCTGCAGGACAATACTGTGATCTCTTAACACTCAAATAAGCTTTCAGTTAACTTAAGACCTGGGACCTGGGAAAGTTTGCATCTTTGTCCAAGAAGTAGAAGTTTAATCATTGAGGGTCGTCTTTTCAGAAACAGTACAAACAAGATAGATTTAAGATGCACAGAACGCCCAGTCATGTGCTCACTCCATTAATGCCTGCATGTGTAATGATCGCATGTGTGTAAGAAAATTGGGAGTTTTAGCTAGAGGTATGAATTGAGTTGCACCCTCCATGACTAATGTCAGATTACTAAAGAAAATAGTCAGAAAGCATGCTCAATCAACTCGCGAGTCGTGAAAAGTATGAGTTTTGATAATTACGAGGTATCCAGTGGGTTAGCTGGGGAAAGCTTGCCATGGCTAAAGAGTCATTTTTGGTGCATGTTTTGGGTGGCATTCTTCGGCATGAGAATAAAATGCGCATCTCAGCATTCTGAAACTGGGATAGCGAATATTCCCTCTGGTTAAGCTTCTCTACCAGCGAGCTGGAGGGATGTCACCTCTGAATTCTTCACTTGTTCTACCTCTGATGATCTCTGTTGCTGCCTGAAGGGAGGGAAGAACTGTCTGAGAAAGGGAAAAGATTTTCTCAAAGATAAAATATATTTTTTGGTAAAAAAAAATGGACTTTCAAAGTCACATCAGCTTGTATTTGATACAACACTGCCCCCATCAGTTCCATGTAGATGCAATATATGTTTGATCCTATTTTTCTATTTTTTGGAAACCTCATGTATAGATATTTCTCTGTTTTGTGAATTGATTTTCATTGTTTTTAACACTGTTTTTGTTTAATATCTGTACTGTACATGTGAGGAAAACCGCTTTCAGGTTGTGAATAATTTTTGAGAGAAGGTGCCTGCATCCTGTCTATGTAATGTATGATACTGAGGTTAGGCCACCCCTGCACATGTTCAGCAGCTGACCTTCTGTACGTGTATTTATGTCCATGTATAGATAATATATATTTGTATATAGACAGAGATGGCGCTATTTTCACAAGGTGTTCTTCCATTCTGTATAAATGGAAAAAAAAAAAACTTTGGAAACTAGAGTCCTGTGTGCCTGCTGTTTCTAACCCTGGTTTGTAGAAAAACCACAGCTGTAAAATTTGGATGCTGATAATGTGCATGACTTACCTATTGTATGAAACATTACGAGACCTACCACTGTGTCATATGGGTCATTAAAACACAAAAATGATGTGTCTGGGTGACTGTGTATTTTTTACTACTATGAACAGATTCTCCATTGATTACTTCCCCTATAGGCAGCACTGGTGAAGTAATCCTGCTGTCCCTAGGCAGAACCTTAATTAAATCAATATGAAAAAATACGTGATATGCAAATACTGTAAGCATTGGTTTCTGTAGAAATCGCCATAGAACCTGAAGATAATGTCTTCATTATAAACACTGAGCTCAACTAAGGTCTGACTTCTATTCTAGAAATAAGCCATTGCACTCCAGTATCCCTCCACTGGGTCCTTTTCTTTCTTTGAAGAGAAGCAGTTCATCGCAATCATCTCCATGGGTGATATCCTGATGCAGCTCACACAGACACATTTTCCAGGAAACTATTAGTGATCCTGATGGGCTCTTGTGGTTGTTGCCACATTCCCATTGTTCTGAAGAATTCCTGTTTGTCATTTTCCCTTTGCTGTGATTAGCTTCAGATCCCTTTGATCTTTTCTGATTTCAGCTCACTGTAACTTAGTAGTTTTCTCTCTCTCTCTCCTAGCCTGTTAGATTTTTCAGTATTTTGGATGTTTTCTTATGTTTTTGGCCACCCTCATCAGCAAGCTTACTTTGACTGTGGTTTCCAACAAGCCCAACAATTGCTGTCCCCTTCAGGCATCTCTGCCTAAGACTCGTATGTCTTCTTTTGATTTTGCATCATTGATTTTTCTGATGATAGCAGAGAAGGCAGATTGTGAGCAGAAGATGTCCATAACCAATCACCACAAGAACTGCTACAAAGCCTGGATGAGGATCAGCATTGCTCAAGGATGTCACTGAGGGTCATTAAGATATGCAAGATGAGAATAATGTCTTATTTGGTAGGAAAAGAGAAACGTTCCAGGTCCACAAAACCAGCATTGAAGACATAAAAGCATAAGGATCACAGAGTTGCACTGACCGCTAGAGGTGAAGAGTTGCAAAAGGAAGTATCAGCCCATTCAATGACAAAGTCGAAGGACAAGTCCAGAGATCAAGAAAGATCTTAATCTCCCATCTGATGCTCAAGGACAATAAAGCATAAGCCAAGAAGAAATGTGCTGTCTGACACTCAAAATTGCTCTGCCTGGAGAAAAGCTGTACCTCCCTTCTAAGGCACTTGCCCTGTCAGTCTCCAGAGTTCCAGATTCAAGTTTTCAGAACCCCCAAAAGAAGGTAATCTTGGCTGTTGAGCTCCATTAACTTGTTGGTTCAGCAGTATTTGAGGAAGAACGTTTGAGGCAGATAGCAGAAGCAGTTACTCAACACATGAAGAGTGCAAAACAACCGGTGTTGACCAGCTCAACTCCAATCGAAGCTACAAGTGATTTTGCTACTCATGCCTCCTCTATGATGCTTTGAATGTTGAGGACTGCCATTAGCACCAAGCACACCTCAACAATCCATGTAATAATGAGCAGATAATCAGAAAGCAGACTAGCAGATGCCTTTTCCCATGGAAAGGGGACTTCTGTATTCATATTCTTCAACATCATTAGTGGCAAAAACCTAAATAAAGTTCAGGAGGGACCAGGGAAATATGAATCTCATAGCTCACTCTGGGCAGAGGCATGGTTAAATTAGACTTTACCTGCTAATTTTCTTTCCTTGAGTCCCTCCAGTCCAGACCAGACTCCTGAGTTGTGTCTCAGTTCCAGCAGATGGAGACTGAGCCTATCAGACTTGTGTGATATCAAACCATAAGGGAACAAACCTAACCCTCCCTAAGTCAGTAATATTTGTCAAAGCAGTAAAAACTAATGCAGAACTATATACAAGCACACTTCTGGGCCCAAAGAACACTCACCTAGACAGTCAGCCAACATCTAACCCCCTTCTGAGATACCATACATAAGTACATAAGATATGCCATACTTGGTCAGACCAAGGTCCATCAAGCCCAGTATCCTGTTTCCAACAATGGCCAATCTAGGTCACAAGTACCTAGCAGTTTCCCCAAAAGACACAGGTTCCATAATGCTTGTATTGGGTCAAGCAGTGGATATTCTGGATCCCTTTTAATAATGGTTTATGGACCTTTCCTCCAGGAACGTGTCCAAACCTTTTTTAAACCTGGTTACAGTAAAAGCTTTTACTACATCCTCCGATAGCAAATTACAGAGTTTGATTACACATTGAGTGAAAAAATATTTTCTCTTATTAGTCTTAAATAGGTTACCCTATAGCTTCATTGCATGCCCCTAGTCTTTCTATATTTTGATGGCGTAAACAATCAATCTATGTTTATCTGTTCCACTCTATTCATTAATTTATAGACCTCTATCATATCTCCCCTCAGCCGTCTCTTCCCAGGTTGAAGAGCCCTAACCTTTTTAGCCTCTCTTCATAGGAGTATCCATCCATCCCCTTTACTATTTTGGTGACTCTTCTCTGTACCTTTTCTAATAACGCCATATCCTTTTTAAGATACAGCGACCAGAATTGCACACAATATTCAAGGTGCAGTCACACCATGGAACGATACAGAGGCATTATAATGCCCTTTGTTTAATTCTCCATTCCTTTCCTTATGATACCTAGCATTCTATTTGCTCTCTTGGTGCTGCTGCACACTAGGCTTAGGGTTTTGACATGCTATCCATGATGACGCCTAAATATCTTTCCTAATGTGGAACCTTGCATCGTGTAACCATAGTTTGGGTTTTTCTTTCCTAGGTGTATAACTGCACTTGTCCACATTAAATTTCATTTGCCATTTGAATGCCCAGTCTTCCAATTAACAAGATCCTCTTGCAATTTTCCACAATCCTCATGGGTTTTAACAACTTTGAATAGTTTTGTGGCATCTGCAAATTTCATAACCTCACTCATCATTCCCATATCCAGGTCATTTATGAATATGTTAAAAAGCAGCGGACCTAGCACAGATCCCTTGGGTACTCCGCTATTCACCTTTTTTCATTGGGAAAATTGGCCATTTAGCCCTACCTTCTGCTTTCTATCTTTTAACCAGTTCTTGATCCACAATAGTAAGCTGCCTCCTATCCCATGACTTTTTAATTTTGCCAAAAGTCTCTGATGAGGGACCTTGTCAAAGGCTTTCCGAAAGTCCAGATACACTATATCAACCGACTCACCTTTGTCTACCTGTTTATTCACACTTTCAAAAAAACATAACAGATTAGTAAGACAAGACCTTCTTTGGCTAAAGCCGTGTTGGCTGTCTCCCATTAAGCCATGACTATCTACATGTTCAGTAATTTTGTTCTTTATGATGGTTTCTACCATTTTTCCCGGTACTGATGTCAGGCTCACTGGTCTGTAGTTGCCCGGATCAAACGGTATTGATTAATTCCTGAGTGGGAACACTGGGCAAATTGAAGAAAAACAACAGATGTACCAGGGCAGCCTCACTGCTGACACATCAGGCGGGTTCTGGACTGGACTGGAGGGATGCAAGGAAAGAAAATTAGCAGGTAAGGTCTAATTTCACCTTCCATATTGCCCCTCCAATACAGTCGAGACTCCTGGGATGTAACAGAGCAGTACTCAAGTGAGGGAAGGACTGGCGATCATGGCCTGAACTGCGCATCCCCCCATGCCTGCCCCCCCTCCACCCCTGGTAATACCACGTGAAGGTATGCAGGGACGACCAGGTAGCCGCCCTGAAGATTTCTACTGGAGGCATGAGACTGAACTTTGCTGAAGAAGCCACTTGAGCTCTTGTTGAGTGCAGACATAGACCCACTGGCATCAACCTCTTCCATAGCAAATAGGCTGAAAAAAATCACCTCCTTCAGTCACTGAAGCTTTGGAAGCAGTCTTGTCCCATCTTGGCCCCCCAAAAAGGACAGACAGTCCAACTTCCGGAAGGCTTCTGTGTGCTTGATGTACTGACGCAGAGCCCTGCGGACATCCAGCAATCGCAGCTGCTGATCCACTAGCTCCTCAAGCGCCAGGAGGACCACTGGCTGGTTCATGTGAAACCACTTTAGGCAGAAAGGATGGCACCATATACAAAGTCACCTTCTCCTTGGAGAACAACAGGAAGGGCTCCCTACACAACAAAGTCTGCAACTCAGAGATGCATCTGACTAAGCAAATTGCTACCAGAAACACCACCTTAAGGGTAAGATCTTTAAGGATCCTCTCCCCCAAAGGCTCGAACGGAGCATCCCTCAGCTCAGACAACACCAAGTTGAGATCCCAGACCAGTACCATCAACTGCTATGGCAGACAAAACTGCTTTACTGCTCACAAGAATCTGTCTACATCCACTTGCACGGCCAAGGAAGTCCCTTGCACATGCCCCCAGTAACAAGCCAGCGCAGCCACCTGAACCCATAAGAAATTGAGAGCCAACCCCTTTTCTACTCAGGCCTGCAATAAGGTCAATATTTGCGGGATTGATGCAGACAGATTCCATAGTCTTCAAAGATGCACCACATTCACACATACAAAAGCGACCTGGAATGCTTGCTGGATGTAGCAAGATGGAAATCACCTGCAATGAATAATCTCTCTTCCTCAACCAGCCCTTTCAAGAGCCATGCCATAAGCAATAATTGATCCACTTCAGGCATGAGGATAAGGCCTTCTGATAGGAGATTGGCCTGTGCCAGAAGACACTAAGGCGCTGCCACTGACAGGCAGATGAGATCCACATACCAGGGTCTCCGGGACCAGCCTGGAGTCACCAGCGCCACTAGGCCCCAACGCACTTTGATCCTTTGGATTACTCTACCTATGAGTGGCTATGGTGGGAACACCTACAGGAGGCCTGCTGACAGCCAGGGTTGTGCTAGGGCTTTAAGCTCCTCCAACATCTGTTCCCTGTACCGGATGAAAAATTGATTGGCCTTGGCATTCATTGCTGACACCATGAGGTCCATTACTGGCATCCCCCAACACTGAGTTATGCCCAGAAACACCACCTCATTCAGTGCTCATTCCCCCAGATCTAACCATTGGCGACTGAGGAAGTTGGCCTGTACATTTTCCTTTCCTGCCACATGTGCAGCTGATAGCACCAGGAGATCCTGCTCTGCCCCCTGAAGAAGCAGCATAATCTTCTCCGCCAGTACCTCACTCCCTGTGCCCCCCCTAGCGGTTGATGTAGGCCACCGTAGTGGTGTTATCCGAGAAGACGCCATCACCCTTCACTGGATAAGTGAATGGAAGATCTGGAGCGCCAGATACACCACCCTTATCTCCAGACAGTTGATTAACCACTGATGCTGTGCCTCTGACCACTGACCCTGAGTTACCTGGGCCATGCAATGCACCCCCCCCCCCCCCAGCCAAAAAGACTCGGACCCGTTGTCAACATTATCCATTCCAGAGGCTCCACCAGCATCCCGACCAACTGGTTTTCAGAGTCTAGCCACCACTGAAGGCTGGCCCTGATCTCCGGAGAACTGACTGAACACTTGGAGAGTGCTTGAACCTGCGGAGACCACCGAGACAGCAAAAACCTCTGTAGTGGCCTCATGTGTGTGCATGCCCATAGCACCAGATCCAACCGGTACGATCCCCACCCGAGTCCCCCTCATCTCATTGACCCTAGGATTTGGAGATACGACCAGGCCAACAGGGCCTGTTGTCATAAGAACTGACGTATTTGTCCCTGAATCTTCAAAACAAGCTCCTGTGATAGGAACACTCAACCTCAGGCTGTAAAGAAACACCCCCCAAGGTAAACGAGGTCATGATTCGGGGTCAGCCTGCTCTTGTCCAGATTGACCACCCAGCTGAGATTCATCTGGTCCCCTTGAAACTCTCTTCCCAGGTCTTTGCCTGGATCAACCATTCATCCAAGTAGGGGTGGACAAAAACCCCTCGCAATGCAATGCTGCCACCATGACCACAATGACCTTGGTAAAGGTCTGAGGGGCTGTTGCCACTCCGAATGGTAGGGCCTGAAACTTAACGTGTTCTATTGGCACCACAAAGCCTGAAGCGCTGGTGCTCGAGCCTGAGAGGCACGTGAAGGTATGCCTCTGTCAGATCTAGGGCAGTGAGGAACTCTCCTTGATGGACCTCTCGATGACTAAGTGCAAGGTTTCCATCTGGAAATGTAGAATGCGCAAGGCTCTGTTGACATTCTTGAGGTCAAGAATGGGCCAAAAGGAGCCTTCCTTTTGGGGGACCACAAAGTATATGGAGTATCGACTGGTACCTAACTCATCTCTGGGTACAGGAATAACTGCCTTGACATGCAGCAGGAATTGCAGGGTATCCTGTACAGCCTGCCACTTTGCCGAGGCTTTGCATGGAGATGCCAGGAAGACATCGGCTAATGGCTGGTTGAACTCCAGGGCGTAGCCCTCGCGGATGATTTCCAGCAACCACTGATCGGACGTGAGCTGGACCCAGATAAGGTAGAAATGGCGCAGCCTGCCGCTAACCGGTACGATCCCCACCTGAGTCCCCCTCATCTCATTGGGACTTTTTGGAACCAGCAGCAGAGTTGGGAAAAAAAATTCTTCCTGTACCCCAGCTGCCTCGAAAGGACTGTTCTCGAGTGGCATACCGTCCATGCTGGTAGGAAGCAAAGTGAGCTCCATGAAAGAGACAAAAATCCTTTGATGGTCCCTTTGTCGATGGGGCCAACTTAGTAGCCTTTGGCTTGTCCTCCAGGAGCCTGGCTGGCTTGGCCTCCCCCAGGTCTTTGTCTAGCTTCTCCAAGGCTTCCCCAAAAAGCAGCTTGCCTCAAAAAGGCAACCTACTCAGGTGGGCCTTGGATGGGACATCCATGCACCAATTGCACAACCAGAGAAAATGCCTAGCCACATCACAGAAGCCATGCCCTTGGAGGAGGTCCTAAGGAGGTAGCATCCTCCAGGTACATGCACTCTGATTCCAACTTGGCTGCTTCGGGCAAGGACTGCGCCCCTGGAAGCCCCTGTCCATAGCACATACAGGCTCATGCCACATATGCACCGGACATGGAAGCTTGAAGTGCCAAGGCATTCATCTCAAAGATCTGCTTCAACAAGGTCTTTAACTTCTTGTCCTGCACGTCCCTGAGAGCAGTTCTGCCATCTACTGGAATAGTTCTCTTTTTTTTATTACCGCCACCAGGGCATCCACATTAGGCATCTTGATGAGATCTTTCTCAGCCGCCAGTACAGAGTACAAGCAAGCCATGGCCTGCTCCCCCCCCCCTCCCCAGCAACCTGGCCTCGAGCACTTCCCACTCAAGCTCCATCATTTGCTTGAGAGTCCTATGGACCGGAAAGGCGGTTTCCAAAGTCCAGATGCCCTGGAGCAGAGGATCCTCCAGTGGAAGCTCTAGATCCAGGTAGGTCTGGGAGATATTCAGGGCCGCTAGAGATTGTGCGATCAGTTGTGGAGGTTCCTCACGCTGGAACACCCGCACTATAGTGGGATCCTCCCCTTGCGGAATCTCACCTTCCTCCAGCTCCTCTACCGTACCAAGAAGGCCTAGCCCTGAGGGTCTCTCCAAGGGGTCCTCAGAGATGTCCAACGCCTAAGACTACAGGCCTTGAGCAAACTCCCCTTGATCAAGGTCCTGATTTGCCTCAGTGCCACCCGCTGACCCCGAGGCCCATGCAGACTCTCTGGTCAAGCATGAAGGAGTTACAGAAGACTTCTCTGAAGTCCTCCGGCCCTTCTTTAAACAGTAGGCCTTGTGCATGAGGAGAACAAACTCCGCTGAAACCATATGTGTGGGGACCTGCTTGGCTGCCCTGTGGGAAGGCTCAGGAATTGAATCTTGCCTCCCTGCATTGGTTGGCTCTGTAATGCTGGCTGGATCTAAAATGTATTTATTTATTATTATTAGTAGTAGTAGTAGTATTTAGCTCACGCCTTTCCAGAAGATGATCAAGGCGAGTTACATTCAGGTACAGTATGTATCTCCCTATCCCCAGAGGGCTCACAATCTAAGTTTGTACCTGAGGCAATGGAAGGTTAAGTGGCTTGCTCAAGGCCATAAGAAGTGCCAGTGGGATATGAACCCTGGTATTTCCAGTTCTAGGCTGCTGCCCTAACCACTAGAACACACTTCTTCATGCCAAAACCATGGGAACCATGGCCGAAGCAAGTCCTCTCCGCTATGGTGTGTTAAGGAGCCTTGTCCCAAGGCTTCCTTCGATATCAGAGCCAATTTCCTGAGTCTTTTGCCAGCGGTGCAGTCCTCCAACTTGCAGCCACAGCAAAACCCCAAACTGGAGAGACGGTCTTCAGCATCCCTACACTGCACAAGCACACCCGACAAGAAGACAAGTTTTGCACCCACTAAGGAGGCCCCAACCGTGTACCGCTCACAGAATAAGGCTTTCTAACCCCTAGACTTACCATCTGTCTGAAGCTCTTTCTCTTCAGCCAGCCACCTGAGACTAAACCCATCGGGCCAGCTTAAAAGCTCAGTACCGCAATTGAGCAAATTGAGGCAATGGGGAAAGAACAACCAAAAAGATCGGATTCAACAGACCCAACTTGGGTGTCCACCTGCAAATCAGGACCATGGTTGACCCAATGGCCCAGAGATCCTAGGAGGGGGTTAGCAGTAGCGAAGCTAGAATTTTAACTCCTTCTTTTTTTTCACATAGAAACTCCTTAGAAAAACCTGTAGGAAAAATCAATCTCTGTATGCTAACTGTCCCGTCAGAACAGTCCAGACTGTACTGAGCTCCTTCCACCTGCTGGAGACTGAGAATACTGACTTAGGGAGGGTTAGCTCTGCTCCCTTATGATGTGACATCCCACAAGTCTGATAGGCTCAGTCTCCATCTGCTGAAACTAGGTCACAACACAGGAGTCTGGACTGGACTGGACTGGAGGGACGATATGGAAATTTAGTTTCTGATCCTTCTGAGCTTATCAATCAGGAAACCAATCACATTGATCATTTTTTTCTATTCTAATCTTTCTGAACCAAGGGGCATTACTTCATCCCACTTGCAGTCCCTCTCCCTCACCTTTTTCTTTTGGGAGGGGGGCTACTGGGCCATCAGGTGCTGTTTGTTTTGGGGCATAAGGGGAATTAGGTTCTGTTTGTTTCAGGGGAAGAGGAATCGGGGCCCACCGGACCACCAGTGATTTTACTTCTGTCTGGGGGGAGAGGGCACCAGCCCCCTTGACATTGTGTCAATGGCATCAGGGGCTTTCCCCGATACCTGGATCATCTGAGGTGAAGCATCAGAATTCTTCTCAGCTGATCTTTTTGCTCCTGACTGGATCTTTATGCATCAGAAACAAAAAGAACAAGCGGAAGAAGACCATATACAAACAACAAGACTTTATTGCAATTTGGCCAAGTTTCAGCAAATTAACCTTCATCAGGGGCCTTAAGCCTTTCAACCACAAGCACACTTGTGATTGATAGGCTTAAGGAATCTTTAATAAAAGTAACATTCGTCTGCTGAAGTGGTTGTACTACAGAATCAAGCTGGGAAACTGTCTGTCTTATCTAAGGAACTGACTTTACCCCTCAGGTTCTGCTGACAAGCTGCGGTTTCCTGGGAAAAAGTACACAAAGAGGACACAGTGGAAGACAATATTCAGTATTGCTCCCCAAACATCTTTCAAAGTGATCTCCCCTTCCTGTGCCGCAGGAGGAGGATCAGTAGGATTACCAGATTCACCCCAACTAACAGGTTTAGATAACAAAAGATCTTGCTTGACTAATCCAGGAAAAACACTCTTCACAAATGTGGAGGATAGCAAGGCAGCTGGACACTGTGGCGGGGTCCATCCCCCAGAACTAAGGGAGACCCCATTTGGTAAGGACTGAGAGGCTAATACTGGAACAAGATGATTATCAATGGGACTGATCAGCTTACCTGCTGGAATCACAGTCACCTTCTTACCAGACTTACCCTTCCGCTTCCCCATTATCAGAAATCACCATATAAAACCAACATATTTACCAAACATGGAAACCAAATCTGAACACTGGATGCTAGTGATGCGGAAAGGGCGCCAAAGGGGTGTGACCTGCCTCTTTGTACATGCCCTTTCGGATCACACCCTGCAGTTGTGGGGTAAACAAAGCAGATCTTTATACACCATGGGGGGTCCTTCCGGGCAACGGGCTGCCCCCACAGAGCCTGTCCAAGAACAATGCCAGACTCAGGCACTGGAACAAGTGGCAGTCAGACGTCCATGGGCCGATGGCAGGGCACAGATAAGCCTCCTTCCAAAACTGGAACAAGTTCCGTCCGGTAGCACAAGGTCTAAGATCTTTATACACCGCAAGGGGGGGGGGTGTCCTTCCGGGCAATGGGCTGCCTCCCCATGGAGCCTGTCTGAGAATAATGCTGGACTCAGGCACTGGAACCAGTGGCAGCCAGACGGTCCATGGGCCAATGGCAGGGCACAGGTAAGCCTCCTTCCAACACTAGAGCAAATTCTGTTGAGTGCAGTTTTTTACATCAGGTGCAATTAAATATGCAATACTTTGCGTACAATTTGCATGCCCACTGCACTGCAATTCAATGCGGTTGTTTTTCAGGCACTAGCTTGCCTTCGGCATCAAAGAGCAAGCCTAACGTGGGAAAAGTGCCAGAAAAATGCCACGCTAAGGATTTCTGCATTGGTCTGATAGTAATAACTAGAAGTCCTAACAGAAGCTTAGGCACTCATGTAGCTGATTCTGTCTAGTGGGCTCTGTAGAGGACCTAGGAGGCTGGATGTTTGGGTAGGAGCCATGCTAGTACTGGTGACTATTTAGGCTATTACAGAACTTTGTGGTTAGAAATGGTAAGGAAGGAGTGCTGGGTGTGAACTGACTTGGGAATCTTGTATGCTACTCTACCCAACATGGTGGAGTAACAACGAATAAGACAAAAAATGCCCCAGATAAGGAAAGATATCTTGCAAGTGGTCATGCATTGTAGCTGACAGATGGAATAACTGGGTAGACTGGGTGGGCCAATTAATCTTTTTCTGCTCTCATTTATTGTATTACTCTGTATGTATCACCCTTATTTGTAAGATTCATGTTGGGTTTGCTTCATTTGAATCTGTCCCTTGCTATGGCAGATCTCATGGTTTTAACCAAGTTGATGAAAGTTCTGCTTGAGGCTCTGGATTCTTCTGTGAACTAAAATACCTCACCTGGAAGACCACTTTTAAAACTGCTTTTGTGTCAATAACTTCAGCCTTCAGAGTCCAAGAGCTTCAGACCCTAATAACATATCCACTGTGTAGGAAGTTCTCTGTCATCCAGTAGGATGAAATCAATCACATTTCAGAACATACGGCCTTCTGCTCCTCTACAGTCTCTTTACATACATGCTAGACCCTGACCCGACATGGATCTTGCCTTCTCCCTTGCACTTACTTAATGAGACTTTTGGAGGTTCCTTGTTTTTTCTTCTGCATCATTTTTTGCTCTTTTCCATCCTCCAAGACAACAAAATATGTCTTGGAGGATGGAAAAGAGCAAAAAATGAGCACCAATTTAAATACCCTATGCGTGCCAAAAAGTATTAGATCTGTCAAAACCGCTACAAGTAACAGAGCATACTCCTACACAGCACCCACACTCTGGAACCAACTCCCACCTGAGCTACGCTCTAACAACGACCTGATGGACTTCAGGAAAAAACTCAAGACTTTCTTATTTCAGATTTCCTATAACATGATCTAGACAGTAAGAACTAACTCTTGCCATCCGCAGAAACAAAGATGTACATATGTGTAAAAATGTATATATGTAATTAATCTCCTCCCGTCTTATGGAAGGAAGATCAAGTTACCTAACTACTGTGTGTCGTGCTTATCCTGTAAATCACTTTGTATATATTGAAATTTGTTTTGTCCTGATCTGACGGCTCCGTCATGTAATCAAATCCGCTCCTGATCGCTGGAAGTAGCGGTATACAAATGTATGCTAAATAAATAAAAATATTTAGAAAAGGAAGGATCCCTCCCCCTCACTCTGCCAAGAAGAGCTATGAAGTGGACTCGAACCCTGGATTGAAGATGGCACAAACTTCAGTCCATACATTCACATCCTTTTATTGTATAGATATGGACTCCTGATGAGACAACAGGATTGGGGGAGTTCATTCATCAGGAATTTTCTGAGGGCTTGAGCCTAACTCCAGGTGTCCAGTGTCCTTTTTTTTTTTTCCTTTTTAAAGAGTTGTCTTCATTTGGTTAAAAGAGAGAATTTATTCCTCCCTGTTAGCAGAATTTTTAGATGCATTTCACTCAAGCAATAGTACCTGTTGGGGGCTCATTCATTCTTTAAGCCTATTTTATAATGAAAAGTGTAAGTAGCCGAAAACATGCCTTACACTAGTCTAGAGTTTGTTCAAACAACCATGCCTGCATTGTGCAAGTATGTGCTCAAATTACTGTATTTTATACTCTATGTGAGTACTTTTGCACTTCGCTTATACTTCACCCAAACTCTGTCCCATGTATACCCATAGTAAAAATACGTGCCATGAAATTAACATGCGTACTTTTGCGCCAGGCGATATTCTATCAGTGGCTACTTATGCAAGAAAATGACTAAAATACCAAACTTTAAGTGCAAGTTTGGTGGTTCATCATAAAATTACCCCCTAAGTGTGCACTTTTCAACTTGTTTTTTATGGTTTGTTAGAAGACTATTCATAATTAGGAAGTCCCACATGGGTGACTACACTGAACTGTGTGACGCTGCAGCAGTACCTGAAGCCATGGAAATAAATACTGACCCGGTGGCAAGACCTGGTATTGCAGGAAGAGGCAGTAAAATTCCTTCCCAGCACAGATCACAAGGGAACAATCAGTCAGATCAGCCTAACCCGGGGGAAGGGAGGAGCGAGGTCACTGATTGGGCGCACCCTGCTAGGAGGCGGGCTTCCCAGGACAGACGTACCCTGTATAACAGGAAGAAGGAAAATGAAAGCAGAGGCAGAGGAGGAAGGAGGAGAAACAGAGACCAAGAGAGCAGCAAAGACAGAGAAAGCCAGAAGGCAGCTGGAAAAGCAACAGAGGCGTATGGGGAGAAGAGTTGGAATGAAAATCCCAAGGAGAGAAAGAACCAGAGGACAAGCTGGTTAGAGAAACAGAACTGGTTGAGAAGCCAGCCAAAGGAACCACAGAGGGGAGCATTTACCAAACCAGGATACAGATACCAGAGAGGCTCAGTGCAGCAGGAAACCTTCCAGGACTCAGAGGAGGGCGTGGCACAGAGAGACCCAGGTGGGAAGCCTAACGGTTTGGAACCAGAAGCTCAGCCGTGGAAATACTGGCAGCCGGTTGAAGAATCTCCCTGCATTCCTCATCAAGGTACTTTTAACTGCAATAAGAGTTTTTATGACAAGCCAAACTGTGTTATTGGTAGTTCTGAAACCCAGGGAAAGTCTAGGATCTATCCAGACAGTTGGCTACAGCCAGAACCTCCAGCAATTAAACCTTGTGTCTCTTTTAAAACTCCTGAAGAAAGCAGTAAAGAAGCTAGCCTTAGAAATACTGCAGATATCTTTACCAGAGATATTTACCAGAGGATTTTAGAAGCATCCAAAGGGGAATTGCCAAAGGAAAACCCTCTGCCTGCCTATGATGTAAGATTTCCAGCACTTGCTGATAGAGACAAGTGGGGGAAGGGTAATTACAGCACCGTGCCTAAAGAGAGTGTGTGTAACGGTAGAATAGCTGTGAATGAAGCAAAGCCTCCCAGTCTCTGTATACCACAAGGAGAAGCAGTTTCCTCACCTGCTCCTCACAGCCAGCAAGCTCAAGTATTATTAAGAGGGCTTCACGCTTTCTTAGAAAAGCATCTTGTTCCTGAGCAGACAGTGTCAAGCCCAAACCCACAAGCAACGCTGTTAAATCCTTTGCCTATGTTAGACCAGCCCATGGACTGCTCGACCTGCCTCATAGACAAGGTTTAAAGGGAAGCAAGAGCTTGTGTAGTGATCTGCTATAAGAAGTGCTATAGTACATGTTTGGAGTGCATGAACCCAAGAGCTTATGTGGATAAGAAAATAAGCTGATTGTTTTCACTCAATTGTACTGCATGAACTTTATAATTTCCTGTTTGTAGCTGGATAAAATATAAGACCCACATGCCAGGAATGTGGCTGTCTTGAATATAAGTTTCAGTTGGACATTATTGAAGAAGCAGTTTCTTTTCAACTTTCTGTTTGGCTATAAAATATTATCCTTCAAAACCTGTACAAAGTCCTATCTTTGGAGCGGGAGAAATAAACCCTAATAAAGAAATAAATTTTCTCTATTCGTGCCTTGCCTGTTCACTCGGTCACCCACAACTACAAGATGACCTCCAGGCTAGCCCTACCTTAAACCCTCAAGGTCAAGGTACGGGCACTAGGGGCGCTACAACTGTTAAAATGAAATAAGATACGTCAGCAGCATTTCCTATTTCTTCTGATTTCATCCCTGAATGTAGTTCATTTTCCTTTTTGGTTCATTTTATGGGCTACCATTTTCTTTATGCCTGGGTCACCCTTCCCCCAAGAAGCCCTGCTTCTGCTGACAATAACGGAGTAAAAGTCCCTTTGGTTACCCCATCTGGATATGTGCAGCGGGGGATCACTAATCTCTGTAGATGTGCCGGTGGGGTAACTGAGGGGTCGGGGGGGGGGGGGAGGAGAAGAGAAAGCAGCAGAGGCAGTTTGGGGTACAGACTTTTTTCCTTCTGGTTTCCTGAGTAAGGAGGGGGTCCTTTTGTTGTTTATTTCATTTTAAAGAAGCAAAAAAGATAAAATAAAAAAATGTTCCGTTATCCCCCCTCCTGTAACAGGTGTTTTCTGAAGTCAACTAGCAGCTCGCCAGTGGCACAGTCCCACCCTCCTGCCCTTCTGAATGTGAGATCATTAGCTTTGTTAAAGAACTGAGATTCTAAACCTGTTAGTCAGAACTTGGATCTACTCCATTTCACACAAGGTTGGCTTCCCCTTTATCCTGCTTCATTCTTAGTGGGTCATAATCTTACAATTTTGGTCCAAAACAAAGCAAAGGAATTCCATTGACTGACCATCTTTTAGTAGCCACTAAAAGATCAATTGCCTGTTTTTGAAAAAAATCTACTAGACCAGCGGTTCTCAACCCAGTCCTCAGGACACACCTCGCCAGTCAGGTTTTCAGGATAACCACAATTAATATGCATGAGAGAGATTTGCATCCACCGCCTCCACTGAATGCAAACTTCTCTCATGCATATTCTTTTAGGTTATCCTGAAAACCTGACTGCAAGGTGTGTCCCAAGGACTGGGTTGAGAATCACTGTACTAGACCCTCTAAAGCAGCGGTTCTCAACCTGTGGGTCGCAACCCCCATGGGGGTCACCACAGGATTTAGCGGGGGTCGCCTCGTCTCCGCCAAATTTAAAAAAACATTTTAAAACACGCACAAGTTGCTGCCGCTGTCGAGTCCGCTTCTCGGCAGTGGCAAACTCACCCCCTTCCTTCTAATGCAGCCGCGGCTCCCTGCCTCTTAGGGAACCGTGGCTGTGTCTGTAAAACCGTTGCGGAGCCTTCCTGTCTCTCGACGGGCTCCGTGCAGCATTGTCCCGCCTCCAAAGGAAGTGGTAAAGAACTTCCTTTGGAGGTGGGACAATGCTGCAAGGAGCCCGTCGAGGGACAGGGAGGCTCCACAATGATTTTAGGGAACTGCGGCTGCATTAGAAGGGAGGCAGACATGGGGAGAGGGGGCATGAGGAGGCAGGGAACCTGCAACACGACTGACATGGACAGAGGGGGGCTGACATCGACAGGGGGGGGGGGGCTGACATGGACATGGACAGGAGGGAGGGGGGCTGATAGGGATGGATGGACGGAGGGGGCTGACATGGACAGAGGGGGGCTGACATGGAGGGATGGATGGAGGAGGGGCTGACATGGACAGAGGGAGGGAGAGAGGGGGCTGATATGGAGGGAGGGAGGGGGGCTGACATGGAGGGAGGGAGGGGAGCTGACATGGAGGGAGGGATGGGGGCTTACATGGAGGGATGGAGGGAGGGGGCTGACATGGAGGGAAGGGGGGCTGGCATGGACAAAGGGGAGAGACAGGGGGACATACTGGACAGACAGGGGATAAATGCTGGACAGAAGCGAGAGACAGTGCGGGTTAGGATTATAATGGGCTGATGGGGGAGCTAGCACTGGTAATGGGCAGATGGAGGGGCTAGGACTGGTAATGGGTTGATTAGGGAAGGCTAGGACTGGGAATGGACTGATCAATGGGGGGTTGGGACTGGTAATGGGCTGATAGGGGGGTAGGACTGGTAATGGACTGATGGGGGGCTAGCATTGGAAATGAGCTGATCGGTGAGGTTAGGTCTGGAAATGGGCTGATGGAGGGATAGGACTGGTAATGGGCTGATGGGGGGTAGGACTGGTAATGGGCTGATTAGGGGAGCCTAGCACTGGTAATGGGGTTGAGGGGGGGGTGGGACTAGCACTGGAAATGAGCTGATTAGGGGAGGCTAGGACTGGTAATGGGCTGATGGGAGGCTAGCATTGGAAATGAGCTGATCAGGGGGGGCTATGACTTGAAATGAGCTGATTAGTGGAGTCTAGGACTGGTAATGAGCTGATGGGGGGTAGGACTGGTATTGGGCTGATTAGGGGAGGCTAGCACTGGTAATGGCGTTGAGGGGGGATTAGCACTAGAAGT
Organism: Ichthyophis bannanicus; assembly: GCA_033557465.1. Lineage (NCBI taxonomy): Eukaryota > Metazoa > Chordata > Amphibia > Gymnophiona > Ichthyophiidae > Ichthyophis > Ichthyophis bannanicus. Next base: position 52,821,629 of record CM066046.1, read on the forward strand.
GAGCTGATTGGGGGGCTTTGACTGGGAATGGGCTGATTGTGGGGAGGGGAGGATAGAGCTGCTGGCCCTGGAAGAAAACTGGGGGCTAAGGTTACAAATTGGCTGATACAAGGGGATGGGAGAATGGAACTGGAAGGGAGTGGATCTGAGAGGGGCTGCCATGGTATTTGTACTAGAAGGGACTGGTCAGTGGGAAAGGAGGGGGACTGGAAGGGAACGGACAACAGTGGCAGTCATGGGAATGCAAGTTGACATTGGAAGGTACTGGGAGTGAGAACTGGAAAGGGGCTGATACTGGGGAGGGTTACTGGGACTGGAAATAGGCTGATGGAAAGAAGTGAAGAAAACGAAAGAAGAAAGAAGAAATGGCAGATGGACCATAGACCACAGAAAGTGAGCTAAGAGAAGACAGGAAAGCAGAAGCCTCAGATCGGGACCAGCATGATCAGAGAATAAATTGGTCAGACAACAAAGGTAGAAAAAATAATTTTATTTCATATTAGTGATTTGACTGTTGTTGTTAAGTGGCGTCGAGTCGAAGTCGACTCATGGCGACCCTCTGGATAGCTATCCTAAATTATGTTCGGTCTTCAGTCAGGCGGCTCATTGTTGACAGACTGGTACTCGTAGCTGCTGTTATCGTATCGATCCATCTCATTGCTGGCCTTCCTCTTTTGTGTTGACCTTCTATCTTGCCAAGCATGATGTCTTTCTCTAATGATCTCTCTCTTCGCATGATGTGTCCAAAGTATGAAAGTCGAAGTCTTGTCATCTGAGCTTCTAAAGAAAGCTTAGGTTTGATCTCCTCTAGTACCGACTGGTTTGTTCTTCGGGCAGTCCATGGCATACACAATATTCGCCGCCAGCACCATAATTCAAAGGCATCAATTTTCTTCCTGTCTGTCTTTTTCACTGTCCAGCTTTCACATCCATATGATGTTATTGAAAATACCATGGCTTGAACAAGTCGAATCTTTGTATGGAGAGAGACATCTCTGCTCTTGAGAATCTTATCTAGGTCTTTCATAGCCATTCTGCCAAGAGCAATGCGTCGTTTGATTTCTTGACTGCTTGTTGCTTCTTTATTGATAGTTGATCCAAGTAGGTTAAAGTTGTTCACAATTTCAATTTCTTCTCCTTCAACGATGAACTTGTTGATTATGCCAGTTGTCATGATCTTTGTCTTCTTTACATTAAGGTGCAGGCCCATTTTGAGACTATGTTCTTTGATTGTAAGAAGCAAATGTTTCAGATCATCTTCACTTTCAGCCAGTAATGTGGTATCATCAGCATAGCGAAGGTTGTTGATGAGTCTTCCACCAATCTTCACACCTCTGTTGTCTTCATACAATCCTGCTTCTCTGATTTGTTCTGCATATAAATTAAACAGGTAGGGGGAAAGTATGCAGCCTTGTCTTACACCTTTGCTTATTTTAAACCATTCTGTTTCTCCTTGTTCCGTTCGAACTGTTGCTTCTTGATCAATATACAGATTGCGCAAGAGAACGATCAGGTGTTCTGGTATACCCATGCTTCTTAATGTGGCCCAGAGTTTCTCATGGTTTACACAGTCAAAAGCCTTGCTATAGTCGATAAAGCACAAATAGATATCCTTTTGGTATTCTTTAGTCTTTTCAAGGATCCATCTTACATCCGCAATGATGTCTCTCGTTCCTCGCCCTTTCCTGAACCCTGCTTGCACTTCCGGTAGTGCTTGTAGTTCAGGTAGTTCTTGTTCCAGGTATGATTTGACTACAAAATCATAATAATTTTGAAATCAAATATTATTACTTGTTATTGGGATTATTTATTGTAGTTTAAATAAGTAAATTTTATAAATAAAAACATAATGCAAAGGCCTATAATATATTAATAATTCAACAAATGATTACAGCGACAATGCGTTAACGGTAAAGGAAGAGACGCATTTGATTTTATCATTGGGGGTCACCACAAGTTGACCAATGGTAAAAGGGGTCACGGTGCAAAAAAGGTTGAGAACCACTGCTCTAAAGGATGTTCTTTCATTTATTGAGGGTAGTACATTGTGACTATTTTATATTATTCCCTATATAAATTATATCTTTGCATTTTGTTAAGATAATGTTGAATCATTTCTTCTTGACATGATGATACTTTTTTATTTTTAACATTTTATCTCTGTCCTTGTATTGTGCAAGTTTTCTCCTTTATATTTATCTTTTTCTATTTTAGTATTATAACAGTTGTATTACTTTCTTGCAGTGCATTTATTCCAGTAAAAAAGGTGTCAATACACCACCGAGTACCCCTCAAAAAACTCCCCTCTTTCTTCTATGTCTGACTACTGTGTTCTATAATTATTTATTTTGTATTAAACTTAATGGGGGATTTCTTTGTTATTTGTTACTGCTCTCTCCCTCAGATATATATAATTTTTGTACTGAAGCATTTTGCTCTAATAAGTGTTTATAAAGATTAAAATAAAAAAGAACGAAACAATGCTGAAGGAAATTACTGTACCTGCCTAGAAGGATCTCTAAGGATTTCCTGGAAAGTTTTGGAAAGCATATCTGTGCCATCACCATCACTCATATGCGCCACTGGTGAAATGCTGCGTTCAGAGAACATCTGTTACAGGTAAGTGACTTTGCCTTACAAACGTAGATTGGGGTTTTTCTGCTGTGTGATTACAAGCCTTGGCACTCAAGTCCATTTGGACTGTTTTTATAATAATAAATAATTAAGAATTTATGCTGTCTCTCATAGGAGTTCCACTTCTGATAGAACTAATTTGCTGCCTAATCACTATTCTTAATAATCCATTGTCCTACTTTGGGATTAGTTTGAACACTGTACAAAGCACCCAGATCAGTTCAATTTTTTACATTTCTTTGTGCTCATCCTTTGTTTTTAGTATTTGTTGCTCTCTCTCCCTTTCTGAAAACACTCTCTTTACAATTTTGGTTTTTGAGACCCCAGACAAGCTGTTAACTGAGAGCTTATTTAGGTAGTTTATGCTTCCCCAAGACTCACCCTTGGCACAAGCCACATGAAAAAAAAAATATGGCCTGACTTCCTTTGATCTATCATTCCAAATCTTAAGGTCCAGCAGTGAGGCAATGTATCCCAGGCAACAACCTTCAAGCCTAGAGGAAGGAGCTCTGATGAAGCTGCTTGGGGCTTACTTTTAGAAAGAGTAAGACCCAGCATCTTCCTCCTCAAGACATTTTTGGCATGGATGTATGCTGTGGATATTCTGCTTCTTTTCCCCTGCTGTGGGCCTTTGCATCTATGCTTGGAAAGTTCCTAAGAGCATAAGAATGACCATAATGGGTCAGACCAAAGGTCCATCAAGCCCAGTATCCTGTTTCCAATAGTGACAGATCCAATGCAGATCACAAGCACCTCACAAATCCCAAAAGTAGTCAGGTCTATGTTACTTATCCTGAGGGATACATTGTTTGCATTATCAAGGCTTCTCAGTGAGCAGAAAAAAGGTACTCTGTGTACATGATTCTAACTTTGTATAAAACCTTCAGCCTTCAGAGCCTCCAGAGAACTGTCCGAGAAGAGCTAGGGAAGGACTTCTTACTCCTAAATCTGCAGAGTGGTTTACTGGGTAGATCAGAAGGCGAGAGTGGAGTTGTCAATTGACTTCAGGCATGAGGGAAAGAAAAGCTAGTGTGGACTTTGCCCCAGTTTATGTAAAGTACTGCTGCCCGGATCATTGCCCATGCGACCCCTTACAATCATATCACACCACTTCTCATCATCCTCAACTGGCTCCCCATTCATCACCGTATCCGATTCAAGGTACTCATTACAGTTCATAAGGCTACCTATACACAGACCCCCCCAATATCTGGCTGACTTTCTTCACTTCCATAAGCCCTCCCGTAGTCTTCGTTCAGTTCACATCAACCGCCTACAACTCCTTTCCCCCTCCCATGCCCATCTCAAATCGACCCATCACTCTGCTTTTTTCTTCCTAGATCCCTCTCTATGGAACTCCCTCCCAACTGACCTCTGCTTAGAATCCTCCTTTAGCAAATTGAAATCCCTCCTCAAAACACACCTCTTTTATGATGCCTTTGACCTCCCTCCTACTGCCCCGTGACACCCCTTCCTCTCCACCTATTCTCTTATTCCTTCTTTTCTCCTTGGACAAGCAGGATTCATCAGCCACACCTGGTGACGTCCTCATACGGCGCCGTACATGGATGTGCTCTCTAGAGCTCAGAACATTTCTGAGCATGAGCCAGAGGCCCAACCCACGTGCCTGCCCCTAGCCAGCCAGTCTTTTTTCTTCTACCGTGCCTACCACACGCGGATTCCTGCTCTCCTCTACCAGCCAGAGAAGAAAGAAAGAAGAAAGAAAGAATTCAATACTCACAATAAGAAGATGCCTTCAACTAAACCAGGTTTTAAAAAATGCTGTCATTGTTCCAGAAAGATGAGCTGGACCAATACCCACGATCGCTGTGTAAGGTGCTTAGGGGCTAATCACCAGGTCTCTGATTGCCAACATTGTTCCCGGATGTCTCCCAAAGCCCGAAAATCTAGAGGCCATGATCTAAAAGACTTCCTCCCGATGGCCCAGCCGCCTCCGGAGGCTCCCCTTATGGCTCCCAGCTCATCGCCAACCCGGGATGTGCCCTTAGGGGCCTCCATCCCCGGTCGCTCGGCTCCAGATGCTCCTGCCGCGAGCCAACCGGTCCCAGAGACTCCTGCCACGGAGAAACTGACTAAAAAAGCCTCCTCTGGCCATCGCAGCTCTTCCAGTGTTCTTCGGGACCCCCGCAGAGCACAAGCACACCATGCTGACCACGTTGCTCCTGGGGGCCGCCATACTGATGACCTCACTCCTACAAGCTCCGCCCACTTTCCAGCCATTGGCCATTGTCATGGGTCAGCAAGTTCCGCCCCTCCTACATCAATTGGCCATCTGTACGGGTCTTCCCCGCAGCATCACACACCTCCCTCTCCCAGCGCCGAGACAGGAACTCCCACTAACACCGGCAGAGTCTCCCCATCGGCTCCAGAGCGCCGTTCAAAAAAGCGCCGGAGCCATGATCACAGTGAGGATCAGGACAGAGACCAGAGCCGGGAGCGCAGCAAACACCGGCTCAGAAGACACCACCATTCCCACAGCCCAGACGTCCCACCAACACCGAAAACAACACACTTCCAGCAGCTCCAGCCCAGAAGCCAGGCCATGCATAAAAACTGCAACGCTAACAAAAAGCTCCAGTGCTGCTCCCTCTAGTGCCAAAAAAGGTTAGCCAAAGGACACTGCCACAGTCAGAGCGCTTCCCATCCAGGGAGCCATATTACAACTGCTATCCAACCTCACTAACCTCCTACGCGAAGGCCTTATGGGCGCCTTCGTTACCCCAGATGACACAGATTCAGCTGGGGGATCCACCGTGACGTCGGCCAGCTTGGATCCATCCCCATCAGCACCGCCACCAGAAGACCTCACATACCCCAAGTTCTTGCGCAAGGTGGCGTCCATTTTAAGCCTTACACCGTCAGAACCTCCTGACCAAACCGGACCAGAGGTCCTCATGTACCTCAATGCCCCAAAAATGCCAGTCATCTTACCAGTCCACCAGCGCCTTTTGGATGCACACTCCAAGCTCTGGCAGAATCCAGCCTCTTCGCTTGCTTGCCCCCGGAAACTGGACACAAAATACCAGGTCCAACAAGCTCCAGGATTCGGAAAAAGCCAGCTACCTCATCACTCCATCATCATGTCCTCGGCCCTGAAGCGCCTAAAATCATTGCGCAACCATGCCAACTCCCCTCCAGGGAGAAACCCCAAACTCCTGGACAATGTAGGAAAGAAAGTCTTCCAAGGGGCCATGCTGAACGCAAGGATTGCTGCGCACCAGTTCCAGCACATACTTTTCCAAGACATGCTACTGGTGACTTTCAAGGACACCTTTGCAGCCCTTCCACCTGAGGCTAAAGCGAGGATACCTCAAGGAATGTGGAAAACACCTGATAAACACAGTGTACGACGCCTTTGAGATGACCACACGTACCGCCAGTACCACCATCTCCACCAGCAGACTAGAATGGCTGCGGGCTTCGGGCCTGCGTGAGGACACCCACGAGTACATTGCGGAAGATCCCTGCAATGGTGAGTCCCTCTTCGGAGAAAAAGTCACGGACACAGTCAATGACATGAAGGACCATTGCACCACCCTTCAGACCCTAGCAGAAGATGGTCTAGAACGCAGCTCCAACACCAAAGGAAACTACAGTCGCAAGCCCTACCCCCCACACAAAAAATACAACTCCTACCGCAAATGGCAGCCCCCGCATTACAAGCAAGCAGCATACCAATCCTCATACGAAGTATCGCATCAGCAAAAGCACCAAAGGGACAGAAAACAAAAGAAGCAACCGGCCCCGCCGGGAAAAAGTGGCCCTTCTTTTTGACAATCAACCGGTGGAAGAGCGGACAATGCTCCCGGTGGGAGGACGATTGACTGCCTTCTGGGAATCCTGGCGACTTATCTTTACAGACACATGGATCCCACAGATCATTTGAGAAGGCTGCCACCTATGCTTCCTGTCTCCCCCTGGTCAGAGCTCGACCCCAGCCCAAGTCAACCACAACAAAGGGGCTCTACTGATGCACCAAGAATTAATACATCTTCTGACATCTCAAGCAATCAAACCAGTTCCCTCCAATCAGATCAATCAAGGTTTCTACTCCAGATTTTTCCTGGTGCCCAAGGCATTTCTCCCTGCGCAACATGCAGAGAAGTTAGCCGCTCTAGCTCTGGAAGTCTCCCTTCAGACAGTCTCAACTGCTCGGACTCTCTTCTGACTCCTTGGTCACATGGCCGCCACCACCCAAGTACTGCCTCTAGCGCGACTACACATGCGCACTCTTCAGTGGCATCTACGGTCATGTTGGAACCAGCGTACCCAGCCCCTCTCCACGCACATCACGCTCGATGTATTACCAGGAGGAGCCTCCAGTAGTGGACTACCAAACAGAATCTCATGGTGGGAAAGGATTTCCAACAACCCAGTCACCAGATCACCTTCACTACGGATGCCTCCAAGATGGGATGGGGAGCCCACATGTGCCACTTATGCACACAAGGAGCCTGGACAGCAACAGAGGCGTGCCGCCACATAAACCTCCTGGAGCTCAGGGCCATCAAATATGCCCTACAAGCCTTTCAACCACACATCAAGAACAAATCAGTTCTCATCCAGACAGACAACCAGGTGGCCATGTTCTATCTCAACAAACAAGGAGGAACGGGCTCACGGCCCTTGTGCAAGGAGGCGCTCACCATCTGGGCACTACTGTAGCCCTAGCGAATCACTGCTGGCTACAAGCATCCTACCTTCTGGGCGAACAGAACTCTCTGGCGGACAGGCTAAGCTGACAGCTAAGTCCCCACAAGTGGACCCTGAACCCCGAGATCGCCAAGGACATCTTCTGCCGCTGGGGCCAACCCCAGGTCGAACTCCTCGCAAGGGAGCAGAACAGGAAGTGCAACCTATTCTGTTCCAAACGCCCGTCAGCCCACAGCATAGCCTCGGATGCCTTCGACATGGGCTGGGGGGAGTGGTCTCTTGTGTATGCCTTCCCACCCACCCCCCTGATCTCCAAGACTCTGCAGAAGGTGGTCTAGGACAAGGCCCATATCATCCTGGTGGTCCCACACTGGCCCCGGCAGATGTGGTTCCCAACCCTCTTCCATCTCGCACAGGAACAACCCCTCCACCTTCCCCTCCAGCCGTCCCTGCTCACCCTACATCCCAACCTGAGGGTTCTTGCGTTAACAGCATGGAGGTTGAACGGGTGAACCTCTCCTTGCTTAGCATTCCGGAGGAGGTTCAGCACATCATCCTTGCAGCCAGACAACCTTCCACCAGAAAATCTTAGGGACTCAAGTGGAAGCGATACAGCCTATGGTGTGCTTCAAAAGGACTTAACCCGTCAACCTGCCCAGTACTGAGTGTCCTACAGTACCTCCCTTCACTCTCCGAACAAGGGCTCAAGACGACCTCCATCCGGGTCCACCTATCCACCATTGCGGCCTTCCATGACCGAACTGGTGACGCGCCCATCTCCTCCTTACCCCTGGTGGCAAGCTTTATGAAAGGGCTTAACAACGTGTGACCTCCTATACGAGCTCCTGCCCCAGCTTGGGATCTGAACATTGTCCTACAGCAGCTGACTCATCCTCCCTTCAAGCCTATGCTCTCAGCCTCGATGAGGCATCTGACCTGGAAAAAGCTCTTCTTGATAGCTATCACGTCCACTCGCAGAATCAGCGAGCTACAGGCCCTTGTGGCACATCCTCCGTACACGCAGCTCCTCCAAGACAGAGCCACCCTGCGTACTCACCCCAAATTCATCCCCAAGGTAGCTTCGGAGTTCCACATCAACCAAACTATCGAGCTGCCCATGTTCTACCCAGAGCCACACTCCTCCCTTGAAGAGCAGAGGCTCCACACTCTGGACTGCACCAGAGCCCTCCGGACCTATATCCTAAAAACAGGCCCACTCAGGAAGGGCTCTCAACTGTTCATATCCTATGATCCCAACAGACTGGGACGCCCAGCCACGGAACGTACCATGGCTCAATGGATATCGAACTGCATCAGTTTCTGCCACGAGCAGGCGAGCGCACAAGCTGCACCAAACGTGGGGCCACACCAACTCAGAGCGCTGGCAGCCACCATCGCGAACCTGCGCTCTATCCCTCTAATGGACATCTGCAAAGCTGCTACTTGGTCTTCAGTCCATACTTTCCAGAGACATTATTGCTTGGACTTGGACACTCAGGCACAATGCGCATTTGGACAGGCAGTCCTCTCCACGGCCACCAGTGACCCCGACAGAGGACAGTGATGGAACAGTCTCAAAGCATTATATCCAACCTGCTGATTAAGCCACATTGACCTTAGTATCGTTGATCCGGCCATGTTGGCCTTGCTGTTCGGCGATGTTGGCCACTTGATTAATGTTTGGCTATGTTAGCCTTGCACCATTGTTAGTTGCGTGCACTGTCACGTGCCAATTAACCATGTTCTAAAGTGCTAAATAAACAAAAAATTTAACCTCACCTGGTGTCGGCCTCCCTCTCCACAGCTACATACCGCGCTATCGCGCAGCTAGGGAGGCACCAGGTGTGGCTGACGAATCCTGCTTGTCCAAGGAGAAAACGGAGTTATTTACCTGTAATGTGAGTTCTCCGTGGACAGCAGGATAAGTCAGCCACACAATCCCACCCACCTCCCCAGGCCGAGCTCGGCCTCTGCCCGCCCCCTAGCCACGGGCCCACTGGGCACATCTAGGGACACACTGGCTGGCTAGGGGCGGGCTCATGGGTTGGGCCTCGGGCTCATGCTCAGAAAGGTTCTGAGCTCTAGAGAGCATTTCCGTGTATGGTGCTGTCGGAGGAAGTCACCAGGTGTGGCTGACTTATCCTGCTGTCTACGGAGAACTCCTGTTACAGGTAAGTAACCACATTTTAACTCTGCTTGATTATCTGCTTATCTCCGATCCTGTCAGATTTGTAGTTCCTTTTATTTTTCTCAATTAATATTTTGCTGTAAACCACCCTGATGTTATAAAGGCGCGGTATATTGTTGCAGCAATCGCTGTGAAAAGCTCTTATTCTATCACTCACCCACAGAAGGAAGACTCTCAGACAGGCTGGAATGCAAACAGGAACTTTTAATGTGCACACAGGATCAGACAGAGATACCAGCAACCTCCACAAGGGTCTGAACCCCGAGGGACGGCCTACAATGCCTTATATACAGTACAGTTTTAAACTCATTCTACAATCCCATTTGCCACAGGTATTTCCTGCCCACCAATCAGCAGCCCCTGGGGAGGTACCTGGGTGACCTGTCCAAACCGGTATGCTCTGGTCTGTTGGTTTCAGGGCTAGGGAAATACTGTGCTCAGACCTGGAGTGGGGGAAGGGTGCCTACTGGAATCTCAATGTCTCTCTTAGCAGGCTGATTACCTCATGGCTTGCGGGGGAAGGGTCAGGCTGATCAGAGCCTCATGGCTTGCAGCATGGCTTGGGGGAAGGGCTATCTACAGTTCGCAGCATGGCTTGGGGGAAGGGCTACCTATAGCTACCTCATGGCTGCCTCATTCCCCCCTTTTAAGTAAGACCTCAACCGCTAGAGGCGGTTGAGGGCTGTATTACTGGAGGCAAGCCGCAGAGGAGTATATTGGGTCAGGGCCATGACCGTGGCAGTCGCCTTGCGTTCTACCAGGGTGCCAAGGGTGGAAACAACCTGTAAGGAAAAAGGCACCTGGTTAAAATGTACGGTACAGCAATGGGACAAGTTAAGGTAGAGAGTTACGTATACAAAGGTCTGCATGTTCAGAGCAGTTTGGGCAAGTAATACTGCTGTGTTAGTAGTCTCTGCACTTGTTTGAAAGCAAGTCTATATCAGCTAAGGCACCTTTTCTCAGTCTGATCCCGGTTCCAGGAAAGGTGTCTGTAAATCAGTCTCTCCGGTGGTCCAGAGTTCGTCGGCAGTCTGTTAGAACCCCGTACTGGGCAGAAGTGTCAAAGCGTAGGGGCTGGTTTGGAACTGTGACAGAAGTCCAGGCTGGAACAATTTCTGGTGCAGCGGCCTTGACACGAGAGTGATGGATCCTCGGAGCAACTTCAGCCACCTTGACAGCCGTGGGGGTGGTCCGCAGAACAGTATACGGGTCTCGCCACTGGGGAGTCAGCAGATCCTGCTTCCACTCCTGGATCCATTATCACTGGAGGTTCCTTTGCTGGTAGGAAATATTCCATTATGCCCTTGACTGATCTCCACATGTTTACAGATCAGACAAGTGCACGCGCGTGTTCTGTAATTCTGACAAGTTTTAGAATCACACCAATTTTTTTGCCTGTGAGAATTTGTCATCAATTATCCCCCTTTGCCTCTGCATGCCTGGCCAGGACACACAGAGGAAAAGTAAGGCAAAAAAAAACATCTGGAAGTACCACATGGTCAGTGCGGGGTTTTTCCAAAGCTCATCAGGATGCAAGGTGCACCCAGCCTGTCTCCAGGTGCCTACTTACAATCTTTGAGTATTGTGGTGGGGCCTAGATGACTTCCTAAATTGAAGATACTGGAGATGGCATAGTTGAATAAAATGCTCATCATTTTTTATATTCATTAGCCAGATACATCACTTCACATCATTAAATTGCCTTCACCAGTTTACTGTCCATCAGAGTCCTTCCACATCATTAATTACCTTCATCAGTTTACTGTCCATCAGAGTCCTTCCTCTTAATATATCACTTTACCCCTCACAACACTTTCCACCAACTACATACATAGGTCCTTCAATTTTTTCTTTTTCTATACCATACTAATGTATCCTTATCTGGCAAGGCTGCCAAAACAATTGTTAGAGACATAGTATTGTTGTAAACAGTGTCCATTTCCCACTAACTTAATTGGTGCAGTTCTAGATTGGCATGGGTGCTCATTCTAAATAGCGACTGTCTAAACAATCTTCAATATAAAACGATACATCAATTCCAATAGAAAGAAATATGGCTCCTAACATGACAGCCACATATCTCTCATGTATGACTAAAGTCTATTGTACACCTGGTTCCCAGTGAGAGTACTGTAGGAAACTTAAAAATACTTGGACTGATCTTGAAAATGCAGTGGTCCACAAAGATTTATGTAAGCTATCCATTTAATTATGGTGTCAAAAGAGATCCTCTTGAGGTGAGAGACTAAGAGGGTACAAGGCATTGGTGGTTGGGCCTCATGGCGATACTCCTTCTGGTTCTTCTTGGCCTGCAAGGCATTTGTGAATAGGCCTCATGGCAATACTTCCTCGGGTTCTTCTTGGCCTATTCCCCCCTGCCTATTCATGTCTCTTCAGAGGCATAAATGTACAAGGTTCGTGTTTTCTCAGGCCTTGTGGGTCCTCGAGGAGTCTTAGAGCAGTCAGAATTCCAGTGGCCCAGATCATCACACTTGGAGTAGCACGTTTTATTGCCTTTTTCCTAGGCTGTCGTCTCACCTTCTGCCCCTCTCTCTCATTCATTTTCTCAAAGCTCTCCTGGATCATTGCTGACAAGTAAGATTTAGTTTTATCCAATCAACTCGAGTTAATGTTATCATTATATTTGTAAATAATATTTTTACAAATATTTCCATATTTCTGGGAATCACAGTTCCATCTTTCCACTAAATTTGCTTTATATACTTGGGAACCAAGCGATTTCAGATCATCCCCTTTCCAAAATTTAATATTTACTCATCTTATTGCTGTGTATACTGGACCTCTACATAATGTACTCCTACCAGTATATTTGGTAACAAAGTACAAATGTATAAACTAAAAAGATTTGTATCTCACAGTGCTATAATATATTGTGCTCCTGAACTCTGGACACCAACATGTAAAATTCAAATACAGCAGGACAGGTGAATTTATTCTAAATAGCACCTATGATGTTACTGTCCTGTTCATCATTCATCAGCACAGAGCTTAACAAGGCAAAGTGATTACCTTGTATCTTATAGTTCAAAACAGGCATGAAACTGATACTTTATAAGAAGGTTGGTGGATATCTGGAATGCAATATCATTGTAGTATCAGAAAAATGAATACAGTTGATCAAGGCAGTTTAATGTACCAAGCAGGAAAGAACGCAATCATCAGCACAGCATTTACTGTCTGCAGAATAAACTGCCAAAGATGGCATATCATGCAGAAGTATTACTTGCTTAAGTTTGTATGTGCAGTCAAAACCAAATATATGTACCAGAGATAAAATCCAGGCTTTAAAGGACAAGTAAAAAAAATCTTCATTTCTTCATGATCTTATAAGGATTTTTCTCCAGCCTTTGTTTGCTTCCAGCAGACATTTGAGGATGCTCAAAGGAGGCACCTCATGGTTCTAGAAGCTCAAACTCTACAATTAAAATTGATGACAAGAGGATTGTTTGCAGGCTAGGTGTGGCTAGGTGAATTGGGGTTCTTTGTCCTCTAGGAGAAAGACTCCTAGATGATTTTTTTTCTTTTGTCCTCTCTAATGGGCCTCCATTCATCTGCTAGAAGAAGGAACTCCTCCCAGTATCTTTCTATAGCTATGCAAACTATTTCAGCAGTTCCAACTATCCCCCAGTCACCGCTGAGAGGTGTGACCAAAACACCTGGTTCCCTGACCACTGATCATGCATGAAACATAGCAATGAAATTGGATATGCATCAAACAATGCAATTGTCTTCCTTCACTGATATACCAGTACCACAGTCCACACACAGCAAACCCCACCCCCCCCCTTTCCAAACTGTCCCCTTCCCTGCAATCAGTAGACCTGGTGTTTTTCACTGTTTGGGGACACAGGGGCGACTCGTCAATAACTTCACCTTTTACTGATAGAGTATCAAAATCAATCCTGAAATATAAAGACGTAATGTCTGGACAAAAACTTTCTTTCCCTAATGTCACAACTAAACACAGAGCCACTAACAAACACAGAGCCACTAGCAATTTTTACATAACAGTACATTAACTATATGGGCCAGCCATGAATCTATATAGGGAAGCTGGTCCGGATACTCCTTCACTATAATTTAGCCTCCGGACCCCATGCTCTAATCACAATTCACAAATCACAATGTTCAGTGTAAATTTTCTAATCTCACTTCTGGGAATACAATATACAATATAATCCTGGTAACAGGCAGAGTTTGGTTGCACAAAACACACAGGACCACAAAGGGAAAAAGAAAGAGGGAAAACAGAAAACAGAGACGTCTCAGCAGCGAATACTCATACACTCTCTTTCCTCAGTAGCAGCTTGTTACAAATACATCACACACACTCTCTCTAGCTGTATCATAGGATTTAACTTTTACCATGAGGATATTAGAAATATGAGAAATATAGCTAGCTATTTTCTAATGTCCACTAGATGGAGCTCCAGGATCACTTTAACCATAAGGATAAAAATGCAGCTAGTTTTTAAATGACCACTAGATGGAGCTCCAGGATCACTCCAGGGCAGCCCAATACCTCTGCACAGGGAAATACACGTGCTGTGCACTAGATCAGTGCAGAGAAACGCACGTGGTGTCCACAAGATGGCTGCTACCTCCTCGTGCTCTTCCACACCGGCTCTTTACAGATGGAAAAAAGGGGAAATGGTGGACTTCCAAGCATCACTTCTCTTTCAATCAACTAAAAAAACAAAAGGTTAGCATTTTATTTATTTATTTTTGGTTTTAAAGGCAGGAAACCCAGCGGGGGCCCAGGGAAGGCAGAGAAATTTGGCGGGGGCCCAGGGAAGGCAGATAAATTCGGCGGGGGCCCAGGGAAGGCAGAGAAATTTGGCGGGGGCCCAGGGAAGGCAGAGAAATTTGGCGGGGGCCCAGGGAAGGCAGAAATTCACATCGGGGCACAACGGAGAGAGAAGTTCACATCGGAGCAGAAATCAACACAGCGGCAGCATGGGGGGAGGGACAGAAATCCACGTTGGAGCACAGAAACTACATCGGGGGTTCAGGGAAAGGCAGCAGACCCACACCGGAGCACATGGAGGGCAGAACTCAACATCGGAGCACAGAAATCACACAGTAGCAGCATGGGGGGAACAGAAACCTACATCGGAGCACAGAAACCACATCGGGGGTTCAGAGAAAGGCAGCAAAACCACACCGGAGCACATGGAGGGCAGAACTCAACATCGGAGCACAGAAATCACACAGTAGCAGCATGGGGGGAACAGAAACTTACATCGGAGCACAGAAACCACATCGGGGGTTCAGAGAAAGGCAGCAAAACCACACCGGAGCACATGGAGGGCAGAATTCAACATCGGAGCACAGAAATCACACAGTAGCAGCATGGGGGGAACAGAAACTTACATCGGAGCACAGAAACCACATCGGGGGTTCAGAGAAAGGCAGCAAAACCACACCGGAGCACATGGAGGGCAGAACCCAACATCGGAGCAGAAATTAACACAAACTAGAAACGGAACACAACGGAAGCATATCAGAGCCCTCTCCTTGCAGTCACGCCTCAGAAAACTCTCCACAAGCAGAACGGAAAGAAGAGAAGCAGCGATCTATTCTTTATCTCAGGTATGTTTAACTTATCAAGTGCTATATTTAGTTACATTTTTTCTTTCGGCAGCGCTTTTAAAAGATCTCAGATTACTGCAGTTTCAGATATTCAGATTTTACCGGTATTCAGATTCAAATACAGGACGAGCAATGGCTTCAGGGCCACTAAGGCCCCTACTAGGACTGCTCGTGCAGTTGATCAGGCTGCTACAGGTTCCCAGAAATTACCAGGACTCACAGATAGAGTACAGAACTAGCCCCAGACAAGGTAGCAGTACTCACCAGAACTCTGATCAGACAGGAAGTTTGGATGCCAGTCTATCCAGCTGGTTTTTCAATCGGGGATTCAACCGCAGGGACCAGCTGTCCAGACAAATCAAGGTGTCCTTCCGAGCACAAAGTGGCCCGGGGGCGCCAAGGACAGTTAATCACCTGGAGGGGCCGGTCCCTGACTGGTGGAGGCCCAGATGCTGCAAAAGCAGAAGTCTTCCCACCGTGGGTGTGATGAGAGAGGCTTTTCTTTTAATATTTCCCAGCCAGTGCACCAAAATGTTGCAGCAATCGCTGTGAAAAGCTCTTATTCTATCACTCACCCACAGAAGGAAGACTCTCAGACAGGCTGGAATGCAAACAGGAACTTTTAATGTGCACACAGGATCAGACAGAGATACCAGCAACCTCCACAAGGGTCTGAACCCCGAGGGACGGCCTACAATGCCTTATATACAGTACAGTTTTAAACTCATTCTACAATCCCATTTGCCACAGGTATTTCCTGCCCACCAATCAGCAGCCCCTGGGGAGGTACCTGGGTGACCTGTCCAAACCGGTATGCTCTGGTCTGTTGGTTTCAGGGCTAGGGAAATACTGTGCTCAGACCTGGAGTGGGGGAAGGGTGCCTACTGGAATCTCAATGTCTCTCTTAGCAGGCTGATTACCTCATGGCTTGCGGGGGAAGGGTCAGGCTGATCAGAGCCGCATGGCTTGGGGGAAGGGCTATCTACAGTTCGCAGCATGGCTTGGGGGAAGGGCTACCTATAGCTACCTCATGGCTGCCTCATTATAAAGTAACACAATAAAGATAAAGAAAGATATAGATAAAGGCTTGCACTGTAACTTTCCTTCTCTCTAAGCAAACTGGGGTTACTAGCATTGATGACAAACTGAGAAGGAAAGAGGTTTCCCAGTTGTAGTGTCAAAAACCTCAGACTGGACTGAGTTTTTTTCTAGTAGGAGTCTGCCCATGTTTGCAAGGCAGTTCCTGAACATCCCCTGCATAGTGTTAGGAGCGAGAAAGCATTTCATTATTGCTTCAGAGAGTCTCCTGGAATGGATCCTCATGCATTCCAGCTTACATCACACTTTCTGCCACCATTTCCATAACTAAATCAGACAGAAAATCCCAGAAGAGGTTTTCTCAATATGGACCAACGTAGACTGGATGTGAGCATGTCCTGGTGCCAGAACTATGGACTGTCCTTCACCCCCCCCCCCCCCCCCACCCCCTTTTCTGGTTTTTCCCTGTAGTTCTTGGCTGGTGTCACATCTCTTCTTTTTTTTTAGACTCCTCTCCTCTATTTTGTGATTCGCTTCTTCTGTCTCTTCTTTCTTTCTGTCTTTTTGCTCCTGAGTACGTTTAATCATGCCCGGTGCCTGGAAGGAGTGTATTTTACTTTCAAAACTGGCAATAATAATAATTGAAGTATAGAATTCCCGTGTCCTTCTCAAAAAAACGTGTGAAAACCAGGGTAAACAATAATGCAAATGTTATAAAACACAGTTGTGACCTAAACAATGAGAGAATGGAATGTAGCACCAGTTAGTGTTCTATGACTTTCTCTGTCTGACACTCTAGCCTCCTCTGAAGGCTATATGATGTTTGTTTCTTTTTCTTTCATTCCTTTCTCAACAAAAATTTTGGAGTTCCTTTCTTATCTTTCTAATTTTGTTTTGTAAACCGCTTTTTGTCTTCGTAAAAGGGAGTATAACAAATGAATGTAAACCATAAGGCATAAAAGAGGATAAGAAGGGGAGACAAGGAAGAAAATTAGAAGGGGACTATGTAGTGTTATGTGCATGGACTGGGAAGGACAGAAAGAGTAAAGGACTGGCTGGGGGGAGGGGGAGAGACTGGTGGTTATGAACTGGGTTCAGGGCAGGATTAATGCATAGGCAAACTAGGCATATGCCTAGAACCTAAAGTTAACAAGTTGAAAAGAGCATCAGCCGAGGCAGAAACCCTGCACAAGAGCCCAGTGCTTAAAGCTCTAGCGCAGGGTCTCATAGTGCAAGCTTAATGCTGACTTTTTGCACTGGGATGTAATATGCAGATTACCCAGCGTGCAAAAAGTCAGCATTGAACTGGGAGAGCAAGCCAAATACATGCGCACAGAAGTCGGCACGAATTTGGCATGCTGTCCCGGACAAACAGGTCATCTAAGGTGAAGTTTGACACTTCACCTCAGATGATCCAGGCATCGGGGAAAGCCTTTGATGCCATTGGCACACTGCCAGGGGGCCAGTGCCCCCCCCCCCCCCAGACACTGACTCCCCAACAGAAACAATAGACCTAGTGACCCAGCAGCCCTAATTTCCTCCCCCTCCCACCAACCAAACTAAACTCTGGTGGCCCAGCGGCCCCACCCCCGTCCACCCCCACTCAGTACCTTAAATGATGGGGCAGGAGCACTGCCCACACGCTCCCACCCCCACGCCACCAGCTTGTAAAATGGCGGTGCCTAGGATGCACGAGCTGTTCCAAGATGTAACGCGGGGGTGGGGGGGGTTGCTAGTCCACTATTGTTTAATTTCGTTTGGTGTGGTGTGGATCGGGCCACTGTGCCACCAGGGTTTAGATTGGTTTGGTGAGGGGTGGGAGGGAATTGGGGCCACTGGGCCACCAGGTGTTTTGTTTCTGTCAGGGAGTTGGTGTCTAGGAGAAGGACACCAGCCCCCAAGACAGTGTGACAATGGCATTGGGGGTTTTCCCCGATGCCTGGATCATCTGAGGTGAAGTGTCAAACTTTACGTCAGATGATGTTTTTGTTTCCAGCTGGTTCTTTGCACCTACCTGAAGCAGTGTAAAAAATTGTCCTAAGTTTCAGCGCAAGTTTTTTACATCAAATGCAATTAAGTATGCAGAGATTTGCCTGCCCAGTGCGTTTCTCCAGCACTAGCTTGCTTTCTGCATCAGGACATGAACCTAGCATGGGAAGAGTGCCAAAAAAATGCTGCGTTAAACTTTTCTGCATCGACCCCAGAGTGTAATAGAATGGCACTTTCCCCCTTCCCCCCTTCATTCGCAGACTCACACATGTCTGTTTACAGGGGTGGTGAGAGTTTGAATAGAGATGATAAAGTGTGTCGTTATGGTACAGGGGCTGGATGAGGCATTTTTATAACTGGTGTTATCTATATATTTCTGTCCATCTTGTGTGTGTTAAGAGGGTGGGGTTTGTGTGTGTAGGGCAGGGTTGGGAGGTGTGTGTGGGGTGTGGGGCTGAAGTGCCTCTGTGTGTTTCTGTGGTACAGGAGTGGGTTGCCTGTGTGTGGTGCGGGGGTAGTGTGCCTGTTTGTGTGTGCATGTGTGTATGTGTGTCTTCTGTGGGGGGGAACGGGTTGTGCCTTTTGACATATACATATTGTGGCCTTTTCTTGCCATGCATTCATCTCTTCAACCTATTGCAGAGCCGGCCCATCCATTACGCTGAATAGGCAGCTGCCTAGGGCAGCAGACCTCTGTGGGTGACACGGCTCCTGCTGCCCTCCTTGCTCTGAGATGCTTCTCTACCTCCACCTGCTGATTCCGTCAGCAGGATCGGGTGGGCAGCTAGGCTTAGCGGCAGCAACCCAAAGCAGGCCATGGCCTTTGGCACACATGGCCTGCCGCTTCTAGGCCCCTGAAGTTGTGTCAGAGGGGAGTCAGAAGTGGCAGGCCATGTGTGCTGAAACACATGGCCTGCTGCCAAGCCAAGCCACCCCCCAACCCTGCCGCCAGAATCAGCGGGGGGCGGTGGCATGGCTCCGCGGGGGAGGAGGACAGCATGGCTCCGTGCATTGGGGGGGGGGCAGCATGGCTGAGGCTTCTGCCTGGGGCAGCAGAAACCTTTGGGCTGGCTCTGCCTACTAGCACTCTTCCCTTCCCCCTCCAGCATCTCTCCTGCTGCCCCCTCATCTCTGTTACCTTTCGCAGACTCTTTCTGTCTTTCTTCATTCCCCTTGCACTCTCAACCCCTGCCCACCATTCCTCCTTCCTCATTCTTTCTTTCCAAAGCTCACTGCCCAAGTGTCTAACCTCCATCTGTAGCAGAACACAACTCCCGTGGGCAGACTGCAGGCATCTTTGCCACAATCATGGCTTTTCTCTTCACTTGTGCCCACAAGCGATGCTGCTCTCTCAGGCAGACTGCGGGACTTCACCAGCTTGGTCTCCTCTTCTGCCTGAGGCTTCTTCACTATGTCGCCTATCTGTCTTAATCAAACCCATGGAGTTCTATGTACAAGCATAAAGAATCCTATGTATACAGACAGACAAAACAAAGAAGCGGCAAATGCGTGAACCCTCCACAATAGAGTCAGGGTAGGGTTGCCAAGGTGAAATTAGACTTACCTGCTAATTGTTGCTCCTTGAGGAACTCCAGTCAAGTCCCGAACCTCTGGGGGTTGAGCATCTCCTTCAGCAGCTTGGAGACTGAACATGTCATCTTTTAGATGACCCTGGAATAAATACCCAAGGGACCGCCTACCAGCTCCAATAGCCTATTGACAAAGCAAACTCACAGGAGCAACAAATAAGTAGTTAACTTGCAACAAAGAACTGAACACTTTCCTAACCTTCTTATGCTATCTCCTAGCGGAGAAGGAACACCCCCCTCCTCCACCATGTGTAACTTACCAGACGCTCTCCAGAGAACAGGTCAGCCTCCTTCATCGAGCGAGGAACAGACATCCTGTGCTCCCCCACTCCAACTCCCCCGTCAAACATGCAAATCCCGAGGCCTCTCCTCCTCCTTAGTGAAACCTGCTTCAGGCCCCAGAACAAAACTGATGTGTGGGGAAGGATCCGGGACTGGACTGGAGTTCCTCAAGGAACAACAATTAGCAGGTAAGTCTAATTTCACCTTCCTTATCGTCCCCCCAGTCCAGTTTCGAACCTCTGGGGATGTAACAGAGCAGTAAATTTCAACGGAAGGGACCAGACAAACCGGCCTGAAGCACTGCCCCCCCAAAACAGGCATCCCCTGCCGCCTGGACATCTAGACGGCAATGCTTGACAAAGGAATGCAAAGAGGACCAGGTAGCCGCCTTACAAATATCAACCGGCGGAACCAAGCTATATTCTGCCCACGAGGCCACCTGAGCCCTAGTGAAATGAGCTAGCAAACCAGCCGGTACCGGCTTACCTTTCAGAATGTACGCTGACGCCTTCGCTTCCGCTTCTCCCTTCCCCAGGCCCCCAAACAATACGAACGGATGATCCGACTTCCGGAGAGGGACTGTTCTCTTCAGGTATCTCCTCAGGGCCCGCCAAATATCCAGAAGTCGCAAACGCCTTCCGGCCGAGTTCTTCTCGCCGCTGACGAAAACCGGCAAAGAGATCATCTGGTTCATATGAAATACCGATACCACCTTGGGTAAAAAGGAGGGAACCGGCCTCAAGACCACCCTCTCATCCAAAAACAACAGAAACGGTTCTCAGCAAGACAAAGCCTGCAATTCCAAAATCTGATGTGCGAAACATATTGCCACGAGAAAAACTGTCTTCAGAGTCAGATCCTTGAGCAATGCTCTGTCCAATGGCTCAAAAGATTCCCGTGCCAACGCCTACAGAACCAAACTAAGGTCCCACGTCGGCACTGCTGTCATACTCAGCGGCCGTAAAAGAGTCACAGCCCTTAGGAATCTTCCCACATCTGGGTGCGCATCCAACGCTACCAGCTGGACTTTCCCTTGATAACAGGAAATCTCCGCTAACTGGACCCTCAAGAAACTAGCTGTCAGGCCCTTGTCGAACCCGTCCTGCTGAATCGCCAAGACATCCGACACCAAAGCCCTAGACGGTTGAACCCTCGAAGATGCGCCAGATGCGAACATAAGCTAGAGAGGTAGATCTGCGCCTGACTTTCAACAAGGTGGAGACCACCGTGCCAAATATCCTTTCTTTGTCAACCGCGCCCTCTCAAGAGCCAGGCCATAAGCGAGAATCGATCCACCTGTGGCATGCACACTGGTCCTTGCAATAACAGATCCTCCCACACCGGAAGCCACCATGGCCTCCTCAGCCAATCCAGCGCTATAAAAATCACCAGACCACGGTGGACCTCTATCCTCTGTATGACCCGCCCTATTAGAGCCCACGGTGCGAACACGTACAGAAGCCCTTCCTCGGGCCACTGCTGACATCCTCTCCCGCTGCCTGCTGAAGTGACAGGCCTTGGTGGACTCGAAGGTTATTTATTTTTATTTTTATTTTTTTATTTAACAGTATTTTTAAACCGCCTTATCTTATTAATCAAGGTGGTATCACAGCAAACAATCGGGTAAAGTGAGTGTGTTAATCATGCAGTGAGGGTGCAATTTAGTTGAGTGTGTGTTGTATCGTGTGCTAGATTGGGGTGAGCTATGTACAAGGTGTGGTGTGTTGCGTGCTAGAATGGTTTGAGCTATGTACAGTGTGGGCTATATACAGTGGTGCTGTAAAACATTATCTGTACAGGCAGCAATATGTGCTGTTATACATTCTCTTAGGTTATGTGATGTGTCCATAGTGTTCTATGAACAGCATGGTTTTTAGCTGTTTTCTAAAGTCTTTGAGGTCTGTAGTTGTCCTCAAGTCGTCTGGTAGTTTGTTCCATATAGTTGGAGCAGCCATGGAGAGAGCTCTGTCTGTTGTGTCCTTGCGTGTGTGTTTGAATTCACCTGGGGTGCTGACTCGGTTGCGTGTTTGTTTTCTTCTAGGACGAGTGCTGTTGTCTGGTTGAATGAGGGTGTGTAGGCTGTTGGCTGATGTGTGCTGATTTATCTTAAATAGGTTTATGATAGTTTTGTATCTGATGCGTGCACCGATTGGGAGCCAGTGTAAGTCTTTTAAGGTGGGTGTGATGTGGTCCTGTCTTGCAGTACCGGATATTATTCGTGCTGCAGTGTTTTGTGCTAGCTGGAGTGGTTTGAGGGCTTGTTTCGGTAGTCCCAAGTATATCGGATTGCAGAAGTCCAGTATTGGGGTTATCAGTGCTTGGAGGACGGTACGAAAGTGTTCTGGGGCAAGGAGTGGTTTCAGTCTCCTGATGATTCGCATCTTGTAGTAGACTTTTTGTATTGTTTTGTCTATGTGTGGCTTGAGGCTTAGCTTGTTGTCCAGAGTAACTCCAAGGTATCTCACTTCTGATTTTATTGGAATAGTAGTGTTTTGTATCTTGATGTTTGGCGGGTGTATGAAGCTTTGGTTCCGAGTGATTATTAGAGCTTCAGTCTTGTTGTAGTTTATTGCCATCAGATTCATGACCTGAATGCTCCAGTGGAGTACTATCTGGGAGAACACCTCTAGATTGAGCACCCATTCTTCGGGATCCACTTGCACCCAACTGAGGTAGTCTGTTGTCACATTGTCAACTCCTGCCACGTGCACTGCTAACAGGGCCTGGAGATTCTCCTCAGCCCAACTTAGCAGCCAGTCGGCTTCCTCCTCCAAGGGTACACTGCTTGTGCCCCCCTGGCGATTGATGTAGGCCACTGTGGTTGCATTGTCTGATAGCATCCGAACCGCCTTCCCCTGCAACCAAGGTTGGAACTTCCGGAGTGCCAAGACTACAGCCCTCATTTCCAGTCTGTTGATTGACCAACCCCTCTCCTGTGGGCTCCACTGTCCCTGGGCAAGGCGCTCCTCGCAATGGGCTCCCCAGCTGAACAGGCTGGCATCTGTCATTAACGCAACCCATGACAGTGATTCCAGCAGGATTCCATTCTCCAGGCTCCCTGGGCAAAGCCGCAACCAGAGGGCTCGTTTGGTCTTGACAGGAGAGTCTCTGTGAATGGGTCTGGTGTGACCACCTCCGGAGCAGGGCCCTCTGCAACGGTCTCATGTGCCCTCGCCCATGGCATTAGATCAAGAGTGGCCGCCATGGTCCCCAGGAGCTTTAGAAAATGCCAGGCTGTGGGGTCCTTCCTGGTCAGAAACCGGCATACCAGCCTTCGAAGCCCCTGAGCCCGCAGTACCGGAAGAAAGACTTTCCCCTTGCACGTATCAAACCATGCCCCCAGGTACTCGAGATCCTGAGAAGGAGTCAGCCAGCTCTTGGCCATATTGACCACCCAGCCCAGACTTTGTAGAAACTGTACCACCCAGGCTGTGGCTAGCTTGCTTTCATCCTTCAACTTTGCCCGAATCAGCCAGTCGTTGAGGTAGAGATGCACCAGTATCCCTTCCTTGTGAAGTGTGGCCACCACCACAACCATCATCTTGGTGAAGGTGCACAGTGCTGTAGCCAGCCCAAATGGCAAAGCCCAGAACTGGAAATGTCCCATAGGAACCACAAACCTGAGGAACTGCTGGTGTTCCTGCCATACTGGAATGTGCAGGTAAGCCTCCGACAGGTCCAGAGAAGTAAAGAATTCTCCCTTTCAGACCGCCACCATGATGGACCACAACATTTCCATGTGAAAATGTGAAACCCACAGTCAACGGTTTACCCATTTGAGATCTATGATCAGGCAAAAGGATCCTTCCTTCTTTGGCACCACAAAAATAAATGGAATACCGACCGCAATCGTACTGGTCTGGAGGAACCTGTACCACGGCCTTGAGCTGCAAGAGCTTCTCCAAGGTTTTCTGCACTGCTTCTAGCTTGGCCTGAGCCTTGCAAAGGAGACTGAACGAAAGAAATGACCAACGGGCACTCGAGTTCTAGGGCATACCCCTCCCGAATGACTTCCAGCACCCATTGATCTGAAGTGATTTGGACCCAGACAGGGTAAAACTCCCATAGTCGACCCTCTATGGGCTCTACCATCACCTGGGCCCTCCTCGTTTCATTGTGATTTCTTGAGTCCCGAGGACGAGGGACTGGCAAACCCTCTGCCTGCTCCTCGAAACCCCTGGTTCCTGGGAGGAAACTTTCCCCTCTGAAATTGACTGAAACGAGAGTGACAGAAGCACTGAAACTCCCGCTGCTGACCTTTGGGCGCTGTAGTGGGGTGATTCTGCTTCTGCTTATCTTCCGGCAGGCAACCACCCTTGGACTCCCCTAGGTCCTTTACCAACTTGTCCAGGTCCTCCCCAAAAAGCAACTTTCCTCTAAAGAGAAGCTTGCTTAGCCGGGCCTTCGAGGAACTGTCCGTCACTCAGTTACACAAACAGAGATAACAGTGAGCCACTACCACCAAAGCCATACTCTTTGAGAGGCCCCTTATAAGGTTGTAGTGGATATACACCAAATATGCTGCCCCCGACTCCAGCAGGGCCGCTTCTCCAGCTTGCTCCATTGACAACTCTCCCTGCTGAATTCGCTGGGACCAACTTAGGCAGGCTGTAGCAACCCACGCCTCCAAATGGAGGCCTGGAGCGACAGGGCATTAATGTCAAATACCTGTTTCAACAAGGTGTCCAATTTCATGTCTTGGACATCCTTGAGGGCCGCACTACCTTCCACAGGAATTGTAGTCTTCTTGGTGATTGCAGAGACCACCGCATTCACCTTTGGAGGCCGAAAGAGCTCGCAGTCTTGATCTGACAAGGGATAGAGCCGAGCCATAGCCCTTGATCCCTTGAGGCCCGCTTCCGGCATATCCCACTCTTCTTGAATCATCTGACAGACCACTCTATACACCAGAAATACCCTCTGCATTCTACGCACGACCTGCAGCAATGGATCCTCCAAAGCGTCGTCGTCCAACGGAAGACTGGCAGGCATGTTGAGAGCTTTAAGGGATTTGTTGATGAGTGCCAGTAATTCCTCCCGTCGGAACACTCAAACCACCCTCGCCTGCTCTTCATGTTCTGGGATTTCACCATCCTCCAAGTCCTCCTCAGCATCCAACTCCATGTCACGGTCTTCCCCTTCCAGACCCTCTGAAACCAGAGAACGATCTGGCCCCTCTTCAAGGAGTCTCAGTTTCTTCACGGGGGCTGCCCCTGAAACCACCCCCCGCAGCATTCCCAGTTCGCTTTTCCCCCCTTTCCACCTCCGCGGGACTTGCCCCTGGTCCCCGCTGGTGCAAGCAAAAGGTCTGATGGAGCAGCAGCACAAACTTGGGGGAAAAAATGCCGGTATCCCCACTTGTTCCAGGGACTGAGGGAGAAAGGGACCGAGAGCGGCCAAGGAGTAGGAAGCAGACTCCTGGGACAGCAAAAGGGAGGATATGGGATCCTGCAGTTCTCCAAATGGAGAAGATGCTTTCTGCCGCTCCAACCCGTCCCCCAAGGCTTGCTCCATAGAGGTTGCCTCCTGCGCATACCCTCTACAAATGCCGGCCTCTGACACTGCCCCCCACCGAGTACCACACACCAGGCACTGGCTGGCATACGGCAGCCGGGCAAGGGACCACCTGAAATAGACCTGACAGAGACTGCACTGAAATAAAAATATATACAAGTCTCCCGGCAATGTTTCCTCTAATTTAAAACTCTCTCTTTTTTTTTTTTAAACTACACTCCTTCAAATGGAAACTGCTTAAACAACACGCCCCACCCCCCCACCCCCCCCAACTAGGCTCCAAACTGCATTCAAGCAGAGGCAAAAAAGGTCAGAAGAGACAAACAGGAAGTAAAACTCCTGAGCTACCCTTCTGCGTAGCAGGCCACGCGGTTGGGCCTGCCCTAAGCAACTGCCGCCCAAAAAACACAACCTGTGCTTCCCTCACAGCACACCAAAACTCCCGGGACCAAGAAACTCTGGCCGCCAAAGCTGACGTTTCTCCTCCGACGGCTGTCTGCTGCTGCTCTTCTCTTTCTTCCCCCGCGCTCAGCCAGAATTGCGGCTTTGGCGCCAGGGGAGGGGGGAGAGCTCCAAAGATGCCTGCTTCACTCTGAGCCTCCTCGCTGCTCTCAGACGGCTCCTCACCAAAGACGCGGGTTTGGGAGCTGGCCAGTCAAATTCCGGACTCAAGGAAAGCCTCCGCCAATACTACCCCACTCACTCTGGAGGAGGGGGGGGGGGTCACCTCTCCGCGGCTCTCACCTTTTTTTTTTCGTTTTTAATTGCAACCTTCTCAAACTAAACTAACCAAACTAAAGCTAACTCTCCTTAGTTGTCCCTCTAGTGAGTCCAGAACCCTGGCTCACCACCTCCTCAGCTGCTTGGAGACTGAGCAACTGGAGCTGTTGGGCAGTCCCTTGGCTAGTTATACCAGGGTCATCAAAAAGATGACATGCTCAGTCTCCAAGCTGCTGGAGGAGGTGCTCAACCCCCAGAGGTCCGGGACTGGACTGGAGGGACGATAAGAAAGCAGCAGTTTAAATAAATGAAGACCAATCCCTGTCAGAAGCTTCAAACTGAAATCTGCTGATGGTCTGTGTCTCTAGAAGTAGACATGCCATATTACTCCTCTCTTCCCTCCTGTTTGCAATCCCTCCCTAGGTTTTCTGAATCCACATCGCCCATCACTGCTTGAATGCCAGCCTGTGTCTTCTCCGTCTCGTATATTCCTCCATCTCTCCTCAACCTTCACCCCAAGCTAATCTTTCTCAGGCAGCTCAAAGGAGCTGCAAGAGCTGATTCTGAGTATGGCAGTAGGCTGAGTGTGTAAGGATTAGATGAATATGTGCCCATGCCTTTCTCTATGAACATATTACTCCACTTCTCATCCATTTTCATTCGCTCCCAATAAAATTCTGTTCTCAATATAAATTCCTCATTCTGGGTCACTGTGCATTACATTCTGGTTTTCCCCGCTACCTTTCTAATCTATTACTTTTGCATTCCCCACATCACGTCCTCTGTAGCATTCAAGCCAACCACTTACATCTTCCCTCCGCTTCCTAAGCACGGTTATCTTCAATCTGCTCATCCGCTTTCTGCTTCATTGTTCCTACCTCCTGGAACATTCTCCCCTCTGCCCTCAGAGTGGAACCTTCCCACATTAAATTCAAAGCTCTCCTAAAAATACACCTCTTCGATACTGCCTTTGACCTGCAGGGTCCCTGACCTCTCTCAGTTCCTTACTTCCCCCCTATTCTCTCTCCCCAGTATGATTTATTTTAACTATCCCTTTTAATCATGGAGTTCCTTTCCGCCTTTTTCTTTTAAATTTCTTTTTATGTTTTGTACACCACCTTGCTGCTTATGTGAAGGGCGGTTAAGCAAATTGAATAAACATAAATATAAGAAACACAAGAAAAGCCATGCTGTGACAGACCAAGGTCCATCAAGCCCAGCACCCTATCTCTGAATACCCAGCAGATGTCAAAAAATAGATCTGTTCCCCATAATTCACTTCCAAATCTACCAAGCTAATGATTTTTTATGGACCCTTCCTCCAGAAACTTTTACAAACCTCTTTTAAATCCTGCTACATTAAAGGCCCAGTTCTGTAAAGTGGATAGTGGGGCTGTACATCCAAGGGCCGGCTCAAGGCAATCTGCTGCCTGATGCGAAGAATGAGATGCCGCCCCCCCCCCACCCACCTTAAAGGGGGCGGGGCCTTTTCAGAAATCCATAGAGCCGATTAGATTATATGGAGGAAATACAAGATGTTTGCACCCAGGGCCGTACTGAACTGCAATCATGCCTTGTGCGACTTGCAGTTTGGGTGCACGCACCCCCTCTCTCTCCCCCAGCGCTGCCTGCTCTTTCCATGCTGCTGCCACCCTCTGTTTTTTTCATGGCGGCGCCGGCAGCAGGGAAAGAGCAGGCAGCGCTGGATGGAGGTATGGGGAGGAGGAGGGGGCATGCGCCCGATCTGAAAGGCGCCGGCACTTTAAGAGATCTGTCCCTCCCTGCTCTGACATCGCGTCGGAGGAGGGAGGGACCAGACCTGCTTAAAGTGCTGCGAAAAGGCTTGGGGACGTATTTTGGCTGCCTGCTATTGTCCTGCCAGTGGCAGCAGGGCAACAGCAGACAGCCGAAATGCGCCCCCCAAGCCTTTGCGCCCTGTGCGGCTGCACCGCTTGCATAGGGCTAGGTACGGTCCTGTTTGCACACCAAGGAACTAAAAAAAAGCAAGAACCAACAGCACAGTTTATAGAACTAAATTATAACTCATTTTTATTTTGTTATAAACTGTGTGTTATGGTTCTCGCTTTTTCTTTTTCAACATATATTTTGCATCCACAGTAGGTGCAGAGCAGAACCAGGACATTCACCCACAGAACTCAATATTAAAAAAAAAAAAATCTGATTCTGATCATCTCACTAACAACAACAACAACTACTATTCTCCAGTACCAGTCATATTGTGAACTAATAAGAAACCCTACAACAAAGAGCAAACCTACCATACCATATCAGCACAAACTTCCAAAACTCACATAAGGAGCCCAACCAACAAAAGCGTCACTGTAAATATTACAGTGGGCCCTGGAACATCCATACACCTATTTGAAAAGCTGAACAAGTCAAATTACTACAGTACAGCATAGATCTTTATGTACAAACTCCATGTTAACAGAACATCTGACCTCAGTCACACACTCACAACATTGACCCTCACCAAGTACAGAATAAGTAACCACAATCTAAAGTAAAAATAAAAATATGTAGACAAAATTTAAACTGAAACCCCAAGAAGCCAGAGTCTACATGCAGTGCAACATCAGATAAATAAGAGATACAGTTCCCCAATACTGTGTAAAATATAAAAATAGCACAAAGTCCAATCACTAAAATTAAATAAAATTATTTTTTTTACCTTTGTTGTCTGACCATCTTATTCTCTGATCCTGCTGGTCCCGATCTGAGGCTTCTGCTTTCCTGTCTTCTCTTAACTCTCTTTCTGTGGTCTATGGTCCATCTGCCATTTCTTATCTCTTCATTGTTTTCATTCACTTCCTTCCATCAGTCCATTTCTAGTTCCAGTAACCCTCGCCAATATCAGCCCCCTTTCCAGTCCTCCCCTCCCAGTACCTTCCAATGTCAACCGCCTTGCATTCCCACAACTGCCACTGGTGTCCATTCCCTTCCAGTCCCCCTCCTTCCCCCGTGTCATAGTAACATAGTAAATGACAGCAGATAAAGACCAGTATGGTCCATCTAGTCTGCCCAGTACAGTGTCAAGAGTAGGTACACCTGCCAGTTCCCTTCCTGCTCCCTCCTTCCCCTGGCAGACCCTCTCAGTATCTGCTCCCTTCCAGTCCTATTCTACCATCCCCCGCATCAGCCCATTTGTAGTCCTAGCCCCTAGTTTTCTTCCAGGGCCAGCAGCACTCTCCTCCCCTCCCCCATTAGCCCATTTCCTGTCCCAGCCCATTTCCACTCCTATCCCCCTTATCAGCCCACTCCAGTCCTACTCCCCATCTGCCCATTACCAGTCGTAACCCCCCATCAGCCCATTTCCAGTTCTAACCCCCCATAAGCCCATTTCCAGTCCTAGCCCCCCCATAGCCCATTACCAGTCCAAACCCCCTATCAGCCCATTTCCAGTCTTAGCCCTCCCCCAATAGCCTATTACCAGTCCTAGCCCCCCTCCCGATCAGCCCATTTCCAGGTCTATACCCCCATCAGTCCTTTTCTACCCCCGCTTAGTCCATTACCAGTCCTAATCCCCCCCATCATCCCATTTCCAGTCCTAGCCCCCCTCCCCAGCCCAGGGAAACTGAAAAATATTTAAAAAACCTCCTCCAGCTTAAGAAGCAGCTGTTGCTGCAGTGGCAGCAGTGGCAACAGTGGCAGAAGGAAGAGCCCCACGGCCATGGCCCCCCGCCTCCCCGGAGAGCCTCTCTGTTTCTTCTCCACGCCGGCTCAGCTTTGCAGATCCGCATGAAGGGAGAGTGTTTCCCTTTCGTGCGGCTCTGTTAAAGCTGAGCCCGCGGCGCTGATGGGAAACAGGATCCAATCAGCGCTGCAGGCTCAGCTTTAACAGAGCCGTGCAGAAGGGAAACACTCTCCCTTCGTGTGGCTCTACAAAAGCTGAGCCGGCGCGGAGGGGAAACGGGCAGGCTCTCCGAGGAGGCGGCAGTGCGACTGCGGGGCTCTTCATTCTGCCGCGGAAGCTGCCCGAGGGTTTTTTTTTAATTTTTATTTTGAAGGCCGAGTGAGGCTGTCTTTTTGGGGGCAATTTAGCTGCCCCCAAAAAGTTGCCGCCTGAGGCTACCACCTCACTTGGCCTCATTATAGAGCCACCCCTGTGTACATCCCAGTTGGACATCCAACCCCGCTATCTGCTGGCACCGTATTCCGCCTCCTGACTTCCCTGCATGCAAAGAAATGCTGTGCATGCTGCAGTGGACGGTGATGGCACAGGGGCAGAGAATGAGTGGAGCGGGGGCAGTCCTGGCACCCGGACATACAGGGCCGATTCTGATCACGGGCCTCTATGTGCCCAGGATGCGGTCTGGACACCTCAGAGGTAGTATAAGCCCCAGGTGCAGCAGCAAGAGGCCCAGGAAACCCCACCACACAGCCAGCGGAGGGGCAAATGAGTCCCCACTACCCAATCCGGGCCCTGGCTACCCCTGCTGAGGGTCGAGCAGTGGGGAAACATGGGTCAGCACTGTTGCAGCCTAGCCATGCTGTGGGGTGGATGTCCCCGTGGCAGGTCCTGTAGCATGCTGGACTGTCACAGTGCCCGATCCTGCACCCGCAGGGCCATCATAGTGCCCGATCCTGCACCTGCAGGATGTCTAGCTCCTGAAGTGCAGATTCGGGTTCTGATGGGCCTGTCCTGTTCGGGGACATTCAGATGGCCTAGACGTGACCCTTCCTGCATCATGCTCTATTTGTCTTGCTACATCCTCAGGCAATAGATTCCACAGCTTAATTATGTACTGCATGAAAAAATGGCTGTAAGTTTCATAGTGGCCCCTCCTGCTTCTTGGTTCTTTGCAGGAGGGGCCTGCTCAGTCCCCAGGATCACTTGCATCCTGCGGCTTCCACCACATCCAGAACCAGCCTCTGCAGACCCCCAAGAGGAGAGGTGATCAGTGGGAAGGGCAGCCTGTGGGAAAAAGACCATAAATGGAGATCCCTGGGGCAGGAGCATAAAACTTGACTAGGGACCCACAGATGGATGTTTGCCTAGGGTCCAATATAATGTTAATCTGGCTCTGGCTGGGTTTGGGACAGAAAAGAGACTGCTGACAATATCAGCACTTCCTCCAGGTTATCTTTTGGCCACAAGCTCTACCCCTGTTTGTACCACCTGCTCTGCTCTGAACATTTAAATATAGACTGGTCAGCCATGTCCATGACATAAGAACTTCCATACTGGATCAGACGTAAGGTCCATCAGATCCAATGACCTCTTTCCAAGAGTGACCAATCCAGGTCACAAGTACATGACATATCCCAAAAGTAGCCAGTTCCATGCTACGTATCACCAGAGATAAACCGTGTTTTTTTCTCTTGGACTGCCATAATTAACAGTTTATGGACTTTTCCTCCAGGAAATTGTCCACATTTTTTTTAGACCCAGCTACCTGCTTTTACCATATCTGCCAGCAATGGGTTCCAAAGACTAATTGTACTCTGAGAGTAAAAATATCTTCATATCTTCTCCTATTGGGAGGTAATATGTGTGCAGTTCAGCATCGGCAATCATTTTGAAAAGTGGCATCCCACGGTGAGAGGAATAACAGTTGTGCGCGCTCTATCACGGTCGCAGTGAGAAGACCTAGGAGCACTGAAAGTGATATCAGGAAGCACTGGCGCCCTCTATCCACAATATCCTCACTGCAGTGGTCTAGCATTGACAGCTTTAGGCAGCAGTCTATGGTATGGAGCAGGAAACTGTCTAGCCACTCAGTATGAAAAACAGGATTTAAACTTACTGCCATCACCAAGCATCAACTGAAACAGGAGGTGGCATACTTTTTATACTCAAAGATATTGTTCCAAGTTTAAAAAAAAAAATCTCAGCAGGTCCAAATAAAAGTTTGTTTAGCTTCATGTCATGCTACTGTAGCTTTATTATTTATGTATAATAGAACAAATGAGTAATTGTCAAGAAATCAGATGCTCAGAACCAGTCTACAGCCCACATAATGTCCAAAAAGATGTATCAGCAAGATCATGTATAAACAAATTATGTTAAAGGCAATACCCTAGAAACAGAGTCCAGAGTCTAGATCCTCTGGGATCCCATAAATTTTGTTTTAAACTTGCTGGGCCCAATATTCAAAGTCCCTTAGAGCTGGCCAGACCTATCCAAGTGATATTTGGGAGCACTATTCAGATAATGCTGCTTAATAGCTTACACGCCACCTTGACTCTATCCAGATAATGCTCTGTAGGCAGAGCAAGGGTGTAGCAGTTAATTATCTGGACAGCGGCAATATCCAGCACCTCTACCCACCTCTTCTGTCCTGTGTTATCTAGATAGTTATCTGGATAGCAGCACTGAGTATCATCACTATCCAGATAATGCTGCTGGTCACTACTCTAGCCGGATATTCAGCGCCGGAATCATCACAAGTACCAGTCAACGAGCACACATCACCCCAGTCCTAAAGCAACTAAACTGGCTCCCTGTCTACTTGAGAATCAAATATAAAGTTGCCCTCACCATCTTCAAGACCCTTCACGGCC
Organism: Ichthyophis bannanicus; assembly: GCA_033557465.1. Lineage (NCBI taxonomy): Eukaryota > Metazoa > Chordata > Amphibia > Gymnophiona > Ichthyophiidae > Ichthyophis > Ichthyophis bannanicus. Next base: position 52,854,395 of record CM066046.1, read on the forward strand.
TCTCTGCAAACATCCTACAGCACCTTATTCTTGAACCGCCCAACAACAGATCCAGGGGAAAGCCCAGCCACAACCTCCTAGCTGTCCCAACCGCATTCTCTCATTCTAACCTATCTGCACACCCATCGTTTGGAACTGTCTCACACCAGAAATATGCTCTTTAATTGACATTAAAGAGTTTTGACGCAAACTAAAGACTCACCTATTCCTGGATCATTTTGGACCTGTCATGTAGTTTCATACCCTAGCTACCCTATGTGCTACTCACTCCATGCACAATAATCTCCCTGAACCCATTCCTTACAATGTTAATTATCACGTGTTCTATTGTTTAAAATAGTTTAACTTTTTCTTAAATATGTTTTATTTATGTTTTATGTAAATTCTAATCCATTATCAACTATGTTCCGAGTAAAGTTCTCAATGTTCTTGTTCTCTGTACACCTCTGTGACTTGTAGATACAGTGGTATAGAAATGTTGCTAAATAAATAAAAATCTATAGCTCTGAGGTTTTTTTTTTTACTGCTGTAGCTGACGTTTTCAAAAGAAACACCAGCTTTGGTGTTTCAGTATCAACCTGCCACGATTTTGAATGAATCCTGAAAACCAGACTGGCTGAGTATGCCCCAAGGACTGGGCTGAGAACCCCTGCAATTGGAAAATCAGAACTACAAGCCCTTGCAGGCAATGGGGTAAACCCAGGACTGGAAACTGCAGGCTGCCATAATTCAGAGAGAAATAAAATGAGGTTATTTAAGAAATCAACAAAAGCTGGTACTGTCTGCAAGGCATGGACAGTGCTCAGAGCCTCGATGCCGCAGGGCAAGGATTGCTAACCCCGTCTCAGATGCAGAAGTAGTGCAAGCAAATGGGGTAGAAAGAGAGCAACAGGTAGCAGGTGAAGTGGCATTCTTCTAAAGTTAGGATGTTCTAGCCTCTGCACAGAGAGAAACTAAGAAATGCAGCTCATATTCTTATCCTCCCATGGACTGAACCCAGGATCCATTCCATGTGGACACAGAAATCCACAGAAGAACATAAGATATGCCATACTGGGGCAGACCAAAAGTCCATCGAGCCCCATATCCTGTTTCCAGCAGTGATCAATCCATGTCACAAGTACCTGTCGGAGTCCCAAAAGGTAGACATCATGCTCTCCTCCTTCCAGGACTCATACACAGTCCCAGAAGTCTGGGTCACTCATAAAGGAGACAATATCGAGGGTCTTTTACTAAAGTCCACTAAGGATTTGCACGCTAAGTGCAAAGCCTTCACGTTAGTTCTCAGGGCCATGTATGATCCCGGCAGCTAACACGTGACTGAGTACCCTAACGAGCATCCTAGTAACATGGGTGCACCTAACAGCACCCATAGAGGTGCTGCTAAGTGCCACATTAACTGCCCCCACACACTCATGCTCCACCTCTAACCCGCCCTCTCTCCACATTAGCGTGCGAGTGCCAGTTAACGTGCATTTTAGCGGTCAGTAGCTGGCATGCACCGCAGCCAGTTTCCGCTTACTGGAACGTACATTAATTGGTTAGTCCCTTACAATGCTCTAGGATCAGTTGTATTAATTAGCCTCAAACACTAAGAAAACTCCCTCAGCACCTCTGGCCCAGTGAGCTTTAGATAAACAAGGATGCACTTTATGGACCGTTTACTACATTTTGAGGCTTGTGGGCTGTTTTCTTACATCTAGAGTTTAACTTGACAGTATCCTGTTAAAAAGAACACGAAGGACTATGCAAAAAGTAGCATTTTCTACAGGCTTTTTCATTCCTATTCCCGTTTTTCCTTCTTACTGCTGCTGAGGTACCTGCGGTGGGTTCTGTTGGGCACAGTCCATATATGGTCAGCTCCGAGGAAAGGGGAAGGAGGTGGTACAGACCACTTGGTGCTAGACATGACCTCCGTTCTCGCCTGAGCTGCCCACCCTCTGATATAGATCTCCAGCTGCTTCCTGTGATCCCGGCTGCACAATAGTGTGAACAGGGCACCTGGAAGTGATATTGTTCTGAGAAGAAAATAGCCTAAAAGTTACAGGGAGCATTTATATTTATGAAGGGGGAAGAAAGGAATATTTGTGAGCAGAGGGAACATGGAAATTTACAGCAGAGAACTCGTCTGCACCACAGGGAGCCAAGGTGGCTGGAAGTGTGTAGGATGGTGGTGAACAATGCAGGATTGTTTTGTACTGACGGTACAGTGCGGTGGGTACAGCAGAGGGTTATAAGCCTGGAGACCTCAATTCAGTTCGTCCACCCACCACCTATCGTCTGACTTTGAACTAATTACTTCAAACCTGAGCTCAAATTAGACATGTTACAAGGCAGGGGTCATAACAAGCTATTAATCCAACAAATCAGAGGTTCTCTGAGTCCTTGGGTCCTCCCTCCTCATGAGCTGGCTTTTCAGGACATTCCTAATGAATATGCATGAGATAAATTTGCATGCACGGGAAATAGTGTATGCACATAAGGCTCACACATTTTTAACTTTACTGGATGGTGGGGTCAGCACCATAATACACCATCGTTTGAATGTCTAAATATTCAGTCTGTGGAATATAAATGGGAGAGAAACATTCACGAGTAGTGGAAGAACCAGACTCTTCAGCCCTTTTTCTATGCTTGTGACTGAGAGCCATGCATCATTTCCATTCTTGCACTGCTTTATCCACAGAGACGTCCTCACAAATTTAATTCTTGTACACAGAGCTATGTGTCATTCCTCAGTTGTAATGGGGTTGGGTGTTTTGGAGCCCAGCGGAACTGTTACAGACCAGGCCTTGCAGGTAACAAACACATTTATTTATTTATTTATTTATTTATTTATACATTTCTTCTATACCGCCCCTTCCAGAGATCAAGGGCGGTCTACAGTTAACAACTTTTACATGGAACAGTGGTATTAACTATTTACAGGGAACATATTGTACAAACAAACTTGTGTCACATCCCTCTTCCAAACTTCCAGATCATTTATGAATATGTTAAAAAGCAGTGGGCCCAGCACAGATCCCTGGGGTACTCCACTATTTCCCTTTCTCCACTGAAAAAACTGGCCATTTAGCCCTACTCTCTGCTTTCTATCTTTTAACCATTTTCTGTTCCACAATACTACACTTCCTCCAATCCCATGACTTTTTAATTTCGCCAAGAGTCTCTCATGAGGGACCTTGTCAAAGGCTTTCTGAAAATCCAGATACACTATATCAACTGGTTCACCTTTGTCTGCCTGTTTATTTACACCTTCAAAAAATATAACAGATTAATAAGACAAGACTTTCTTTGGCTAAATCCATGTTGGTTTTCACCCCTGGAACCCTTTTTAAAAATTGGCGTTACATTGGCCATTCTCCAATCTTCAGGTACTACAGATGATATTAATGATAGCACACAGATCATTAAGAGTAGGTTTGTAATCTCATATTTCAGTTCTTTCAACACCCTTGGATGTATACTTTCTGGTCCGGGTGATTTGCTACTCTTCAGTTTATCAAATAATTGTAATACATCTTCCCGGTTTATCTACATTTCTTTTCAATTCTTCTGCTACATCACCTTTATATACCATGTCAGGCATGGATAACTTCCCTACATTTTCTTCAGTAAAGACGAAGCAAAGAATTCATTCAGTCTCTCCATTATGACCTTGTCCTCATTTATTGGCCCTTTTAGCCCTCTATCATCCAATGGTCCAACTGACTCTCTCACAGGTTTCTTGCTAAGAATGTATTTGAAAAAATTTCTATTATGTGTTTTTGCTTCCATGGCAAGCTTCTTTTCAAATTCTCTCTTTACCTGCCTTATCAATGCCTTGCATCTAACTTGCCAGTGCTTATGTTGTTTCCGGTGTTTGTCATTTGGCTCCTTTTTCCATTTCCTGAAAGATGCTTTTTTTGGCAACAGCAACCTCTCTGATCTCGCCTTTAAGCCATGCTGGCGATGTTTTGGCCTTCCTTCCACTTTTCTTAAAGCGTGGAATATATCTGGTCTGGGCTTCTAAGATGGTACTTTTAAACAACGTCCATACTTGATGTAAATTTTTAACTTTTGCAGCTGCTCCTTTTAGTTTTTTCTTAAATATTTTCATCATTTTATCATAGTCTCCCTTTTGAAAGTTAAAAGGTAGTACTGTGGATTTCCTTACCATCCTTCTTCCATTTATTAAATCAAATGCGATCATGCTATGATCATTATTGCCAAATGACCCTAAAAACCTTATCTGTTGCACCTGATCCTGTGGTCCACTAAGGACTAGATCCAAAATAGCTTCCCCTCTTGTTGGTTCATGAACCAGCTGCTCTAAGAAGCAGTCATTTATTTCATCCAGAAACTTTATCTCTCTAGCATGTCCTGCTGTGACATTGACACAGTCAATACTGGGGTAATTGAAATCACTCACTATTACTGTGTTGTAACTTTTGTTAGCGTTCCTTATTTCTTTCAGCATTTCATCATCCATCTGGCCAGGCGGTCAGTAGTACACCACCACTGCCATCGCCTTCCACTTTTTACATGGAGTTTCTATCCATAGAGATTCTAGTGTATTTTGTTTCCTGCAAAACTTTAATCTTGTGTAACTCAATGTCCTCTCTAACATAAAGTGCAACCCCTCCACCAATTTGATCTACTCTGTCATTGCGATATTTGTACCCAGGTGTCACAGTGTCCCACTGGTTGTCCTCCTTCCACCAGGTCTCTGAGATGCCAATCATATCTAATCTTTCATTTAGAGCTATATATTCTAGCTGTCCCATCATAGATTTCTAGCATTTGCATACAGGCATTTTAGAGGTTGTATTTTATTTATATTAATCTGATTATTAGTTGATGGGGCAATCTGGGTTACTTAAGGGCGTCTGTGTTACTTTTATCTTTATTGGAACCTAGGTCCTAGAGAAGGGCGGCAGCAGCAGCAGCCGCAATGGGTGCCCCAGTAGTGCCGGTTCATCCTGTCAGAGCCAGAGCGAGGAGATGAGGCGCCCTAGACAAACCTCATCTCTTGTGCCCACCCACTACCGTTGCTGTCGCCCTTCTCTGGGACATACAATGGTGGCAATGGCTGTAAACAGCCCCGTGGCATTTACCTTTTAAGCTTGGCGCCGCAGGGCTGTTTGCTTCCGCCCCACTCCAGTGCCTGATTCCGAAACAGGAAGTCAGCATTGGGTGTCAGAGAGGGGGTGGAAGCAATAGCTCCCAGGTGCAAAACTTAAAGGTAAGCACCGATGGGGCTGTTTGTGGCCACTGCCGCCGTTGTACGTCCCAGAGAGGGGTGACAGCGGCGGCAATGGGCGGCCCTGAAGGGCCAGCGCTCTAAACAATTTCCTAGTTCACCTGATGATAGTGCTGACCCTGCTTCTTGTTTTCCCCATCCATGCCATGAAAGCAGCACTATTACGTTTAAGAGACAAACTGACAGAGAAACTGTGAAGCATTCCCCCTGTACTTGGCAAAATATAAAGATAATGGATGTAAATTCTAAAAATTGATGCATTCCAATTACTAAATTGAAAATAAAATTTATTTTCTACACTGTCTGTCTTTATTGCTGAAATTGGGAACATGAGGCTGCCAAACAGGTGCGAATAAGGGACACAGTTCAAAAATCCCCAAAAGTCAGGGACATCTGGTACCCCAATTCTTGCCTTTAATAGTACTGCCGTGTGGCCTTCCAACATCTTCAATAACATTAGTGGAATAGCCTCCCAGAAGGCAGAGAAGCGCCTGGGTGCATTATCTCTTGCTTCAAAAGTCAAGGCTCGCAATAAGAGATGCAAGACTGGTTCGGTGACAGTAGGACATGCCATCCCATGCTTCTTCTGCTGCCAGTGCATAGGACATGTGAGGAGGAGGATCAGGAGGATAGGCAGTAAGGAAAACCAGAGGGAAGAAAAAATCTGGACTGTGCTAACTCAGTCCTGATCTCAGATCTTAAACTCGGATGGCAAATAGCAAGTTAGTTTTCTAGGGTGGCACTTGCCACCCCTTACCACTCATATTAGATGCCTATGTGGTTATCACAACTTCCCTATAAGAGTCATTAAAAACTCCTTTCCATGGTATACTGCCAAATGCTGAAATGCTGAAAGCCCAAGCAGCTGGCTTCTACAAATCCCTTGCCCTGGTATTCCCTATCAATGTGATAGCTCTCAGGGTCTGCTGGCCTCACCCAGTCAGGCCTCTTCCGAATGTGCATTAATCTTGTAACAAATTGAAATGAAAAAAACACCCAAAATCTACCAGTCAAAATAATGAAAAATATGCAAATGTCACAGTGAGCAAAAAGTCAGTGTTAACTGGGAAAACATGCCAATCACATGCGCACAGTAGTCAGTGCAAGTTTGGCACGCTGTCCCGGAGAAACAGGTTCATCTGAAGTGAAGCTTAAACTTATAAAATTGTAAAATACGGTATGCAGAATTGCCCTAGAATTAAATATTTGTTTAATGAAAGGGCAGAGGATGCTTTGAATAACTAACAGTAGACTCAATTACATTTAAATATTTTTTATGTGGACCTTCAAAAGCGTAGTTACGAGTACTCACCTGTAACAGGTGATCTCCGGGAACAGCAGGAATTTAGTCTTCACATATGGGTATCGTCGGCACCGATGGAGCCTGCGCAGGAAGGCTCCCCAGCGTCCAATAGGAACGCTTTTGGGAGCATCCCTCAGCACATGCGCGCTGCCTTCCCGCCTTTCCAACTGTCCCTCTTCAGTTAAGTTTGTAGCTGAGTGAAAGGATAGAGGGAGAAAGGAAAGAGACAGAGAGATAGAGAGACAACTCCTGGGGAGGTGGGTGGGTTGTGAAGACTAAATTCCTGCTGTTCCCCGGAGATCACCTGTTACAGGTGAGTAACTACGCTTTCTCCAGGAACAAGCAGGAATGTAGTCTTCACATATGGGGACTCCCTAGCTGAAGATGCCGGGGAGATGGCCCCAGGAAGCTGCCAACTATAGTGAGGTGGGACATGCTTCCTCCCATGGATCTCTGGCATCCTACCAGGGTTGGTGGGTAGGAGTTGAATTAAGTCTGAAAGAGATGTTGAAGAACAGCCTGGCCAAAGAAGGCTTCCCGATGGGAGGCTTTATCTAGGCAGTAGTGGGCTGTGAAGGTGTGCACCGAAGTCAAGGTGGCTGCTCGACAGATGTCATTGATAGACACAGAGTGTAGGTTAGCCATAGAGGCTGCCATGGCTCTCACCTTATGTGCTGTGACATGGCCTTGAAGAGGAAGACCCTTACTCTCATAAGTAAAGGATATGCATTGTGCATCCATTCAGATAGAGTTCTTTTGGAGACTGGAAGTCCCAAATGACTAGAATCAAAAGCAACAAAAAGTTGAGAAGACTTTCTATGTTGTTATGTTCATTGTAGTTAAAAAGCCAAGGCTCTTTTACAGTCCAAAGTATGAAGGTTCCTTTCTGCATTAGAGGCATGAGGCCTCGGAAAGAATACAGGAAGGTAAATCAATTGATTTAGAAGAAAAGGCATAAAATGTGGATGAGTTCTGAGAACAACCTTATCATGGTGAAACCTTGTATAGGGGGGATCAGCCACTAAAGCTTGCAATTCACTAATGCGAAGTGCGGAGGTGATTGCAATTAGGAAGATGACCTTCCAGGATAAAAGCTTTAGGGTTGTTGTGGCTAAAGGTTCAAAGGGCGATTTCATGAGCTGTCCGAGAACTAGATTTAAATCCCATGCCACCGGTGGTGGCCTAATGGGAGGCTTTGTTAAGAGAAGACCTCTCATAAATCTTGCTATGAGTGGATGAGAGGAAATTGGCTGTCCATTTAGAGGCTTATAGGAAGCTGCAATTGCACTAAGATGGACTCTTATTGAACTGTTTTATAAACCAGAATTTGATAAATGAAGTAGGTACTCTAGTACCGATTCCAAAGGTATCACAAGGGGGTTTAAGCCCTTTTGAAAACACCATATAGTAAAACGTTTCCTCTTAAAGGCGTAAGAATGTCTTGTGGAAGGTTTTCTAGAAGCCTGAAGGATATCCTTTACCTGTTGGGAAAGGTTAAGATCATGCAGGTCTAGGCTTTCAGCAACCAGGCCCTGAGATGCAGGGATTGGGGATTCGGGTGCCATAGCATCCCGTTCTCTTGGGAGAGAAGGTCTGGAGCACACCCTAACTCCAGAGGTGCAGCTTGAGAGAGATGTAGAAGTAGGGGATACCACGTTTGTTGTGGCCACCGTGGCGCTATGAGGATCATACGACCCCTGTCTCTCTGAAGCTTGAAGAGTGTTTTGGGAATGGATGGGAAGGCATAGAGAAAGTGCTGACCCCAGTGAAGAAGGAAGGCGTCCCTTTCCTGGCAATTGTGAGCCGGAATTCTGGAACAGAACCGGGGAAGTTTGGCATTCAATGGACTTGCAAAAAGGCCTATGTCTGTGGTTCCCCAGATCTGAAATATCCTTGTCATCTGGTCTAGGTGTAGAGACCATTCATGAGGCAGCAGTACTGGGCTGAGTTTGTCTGCCCAAAGGTTTTGAATGCCTGGAAGATATACCAAGAGAAGGTGAATTTGATACTCTCTGGCAAGGGCCCATAGTCGTAAAGCTTCGTTGCATAACGACAGAGAGCCCGTTCCGCCCTGCTTGTTCACATAGAACATGGCTACTTGATTGTCCGTTTGGACTAGGACTGTCTTGTAGCTGAGCTGGGCATGGAATACTCGAAGAGCTAGATAGATTGTTCTGAGTTCTAGGAGGTTTATGTGAAGACAAGCCTCCTGTGGAGTCCAGGTACCCTGGGTAGAGAGATGGTGCAGGTGTGCTCCCCATCCCACCTGTGATGCATCTGTTGTTAGGGTGGCTTGGAATAGGGGTTGCTGGAAAGGAGACCCCGCTAAAAGATTCTCCAGTGCTTGCCACCATTGTAGGGACAAGATTAGTTGTTGTGAGTTTAATATCTTGTCCGACAGACAAGGGAGGAGTGGCCTAGTGGTTGGGGCAAGGTACCACAGGCCGGAAGGTTGGTGGTTCAAATCCCACTAGAGGACAGCAACCTTGGGCCAGAAGGACTGGGGTTTCTAGTCCTACAGGTGCTCCTTGTGGTCTTGGGCAAGCCACTTAACCCTCCATTGCCCATATTCCCTGTAAGTATTAGTGTATGTGTCTCGTGTTAAATGTATCCCCCAACCGCTTTGACCCGGTGAAAAGCGGGATATAAATGCAGCTAAATAAAAATAAATAAATAAAATAAGACAGACGTCCTGTGGCTTGTGTCCACTGTGTGGATAGGGTCCACTGGGCTGCTCGCATGTGGAGGCAAGCATAGGGAACTACATGAACTGTGGATGCCATATGTCCCAGTAATTGCAGCAGCTCTCGAGCAGTTAGGGAGGACTTTCCCGCTGCTTGAGAAGCTAGTTGCACTATTCAAAGACAGCGGGGCTGTGGGAGGAAAGCCCTTGACTGGCTGGTATCTAAACAAGCTCCTATGAACTCTAGGGTCTGAGAAGGAACAAATTGGAATTTTGGGAAATTTATGACCAATCCCAAGTATTGGAGGATTCGCATTGTGCGAGACAGTGCAGAGCTGGCTTCTGGAACCGTGGGGGCTCGAATGAGCCAGTCGTCCACTTAAGGGAAGACGAATATCCCTAGGGTTCACAGGAATGCAGCTACTACTGCCATGCATTTCGTGAATACTCTTGGTGCCGAAGCCAGACCAAAAGGAAGAACCCTGTATTGGAAGTGTTTTCCCTTGAAAAGGAATCGTAAGAATTTCCTGTGATCTGGATGGATCAGAATATGAGTATATGCATCCTTTAGCTCTAGAGAGCAAAGCCAATCCTGACTTTGAAGGTATGGCAGAAGAGTTCCCAGAGAAATCATTTTGAACTTTTCTCGGAACAGATATTTGTTCAATTCTCTGAGGTCTAGAATGGGTCTGTGTCCTCCTGTTTTCTTTGGAATAAGAAAATAGGGGGACTAGAACCCTGTACCCTGTTGGGGAATGGGCACTTCCTCTATTGCTTCCTACGCAAGGAGTGTTGAGACCTCTTGATCCAGTAGATTGTCTGGAGAGGTTTGGGAATTGAACTGTCTTACGATTGTAGGAGGGGGCATGCTGTGAAAATGAAGCTTGTACTCCTCCCCTACAATGGACAGAGTCCAATTTTCTGCTGTTATTTGGTGGCATCTGTTGACAAAATGACACAACCTGCCTGGAATGTTTAGGGGTTCTGGACCCTTCAGAGGCAGAAATGCTAAGCTCTCTAGGAAGGAGTCAAAGCCCTTGAGGGGGCTGAGCCTGTGGAGCTGGTTGAGCTCTCGGGCCTTTTGGCTTCTTTTGTTGTCTGGATTGTTGCTGTTGTCCCTTTTGGGCAACTTGACCCTGAGCTTGCCCTTGCTGGGTATAGGATGGATAAAACTTCCTCTTTTTGCTGAAAAAGGTTTTTTTATAGGGTTTCTTTTTGGCTGGAGAGGCTATAGATTTGGACAATCTGTCTAAAGTGATATTGTCAGCATCTATCTCATTAGCCTTCTCCTGCCAATTCTTGCTAAAGAGGTTTTCTCCTGTGCAAGGGATGTTTCCTAATTTGTCCTGTACCCAAGTCTGATGCCTGAAGCCAGGCAATCCGACGTGCACCAATGGCAATAGCAGAAGTTCTGCTGATGCATTCAAAGCAGTCAAAGGCTGCACGATTTACAAACTTGGAAACGTCTTCAGCATGCTTAACAAGGAAGTCTTGTTGTTTGTCATCAGGGAGAAGGGGGCTCATAAGCTCCAAGTCTCCTGTGACTTCTTTGAGGAACATTCCCATATATAAAATATATGAGCTGATCCTAGCTGAAAGCATGGAAGCCTGAAATGTTCGACGCCCAAAGGCATCGAGTCCTGCATTCACAACCTGGAGGATTGGATGCATGTCTTTTTGCGCTTTTCATCCTACACATGGCTGATTCCACTACCATTGAAGGTGTGGCAGCTGAGTCTTTTGAAAACCAGGACATGGTGTAACTCGATACATGGTATCGAGTCTCCTAGAATGAGGAGATGTGGTCAAAGGTGTTTCCCACATTCTGAGCATCAAATCATGAAGAATTTCATGAATGGGCAGAGTAGCTGCCTCTTTGGGAGCCTTAGGGTATTGGAGTATTTCCAATTCCTTTGCTCTAGGTTCTTTTTCAGGAGTTACCGTGATTGATAGGCCTCGGGCCACATCACGAATAAAATCCTGAAAAGACATGTCCTCCGGAGGAGACATTCTGCGTTGAGGAGAAGAGGAGTCTTCCGGAAGAAGTACTCTGGTACCGGCAGAGTTATCCGAGTCATCGGAATCTGAAGATTCGAAGTATCTCTGATCCCGATGTACATGTAAAGCATGGTATCGGTATCGATCGAAGTCGGCACCGAGTTGGTCTGGTACCAATCTGTCGATGCCTGAAAAAGTCGGCATGGGCAGAATTCCCACTGGGGCCAGTACTGTCGGTGCTGGTACCGGTATTGGTGCTGGTACCGGCATCGGTATCAGTGTCAGTACCGGTGCCCGTTGAACCATCGGTAGCAATGTCAACGGTACCGCAGCTGTAAGGAGAGCTGCAAGACTGCATTCGATAGCGAGGAATCTCTGGTCTATCGACGCTGCCGATGCCTGGGTGTCAGTACCGGTAGAAGCGGCCGGAGCCCCCGAGCATGGCACCAGTAGTTCTGCCGAGGTCGAGGCCTCGAGAACATCCTGGAGCCCCGTTAGTGCTTTGGAGGCCGAAGCCTCCCGCCGGGGCTGTTTTGCCAGTGTAGTTTCCTCAAGGGCAATGCCAATGGCTTCTCGATACTTAGAAGGAGATCTACCCTTTGAGGACCGGCTCTTATGTTTAGTTACCTGAGATCCATGGGAGGAAGACGAGGCTCTGGAAGACGTCGATGCAATGGACATCACATCTGAAGAAAAGAGGGCATCGAGCTTTGCAGCCCGGTTCTGTCTTCTTCTTTTAGTCATCCCCATACAAGAAGAACACTCCGATGGAGAATGGCCAGGGCCTAAACATTTGAGACACCAGTCATGGGTGTCGGTGACGGAAATGGTACCGCCACACTTAGTACATTTTTTAAAACTACTAGCTGGTTTTTCCATTTTTCAGGAAAATGGGGCCTAATGCCCAAAATGGTGCCTAGCACCAAAAAGAAACATTTTCTGAAGAGAAACACTTCAGAAGTATATATATATATTTTTTTTTCAAAAAGAAGAAAAGAGAGCCAGCGGTACCGGTAGGCGTCGAGCGGAGGCAGGCGTGACCACAAGAAAAACAAGTTTAAAGAAACATTTTCTGCGGTGACAGGGTATGTGACCTGTTGGCTCCGTGGAAAACGAAGAACTGAAGAGGGACAGTTGGAAAGGCGGGAAGGCAGCACACATGTGCTGAGGGATGCTCCCAAAAGCGTTCCTATTAGACGCTGGGGAGTGTTCCCGCGCAGGCTGTCGGTGCCGACGATACCCATATGTGAAGACTACATTCCTGCTTGTTCCTGGAGATTATATATTATTTGCATTATCCAGGCATAAAAGATACCATTAATGCATTTATAGCAATATCATCATTGGTCTATTTTTCAATTTATACAAATAAATTATTCCTCCCGACAGAGTACTATGTTTCAAAAAGACTCTGTTACTTGGCTTTTCTGCTTCAGGGAGACATTTTTTTATCCATACTAAAAAGTAGCTCCATTGAGGTTCACTTCACTTTATTCTCCAGATTTTGTCCTTAAAGGAAGTGCCCTTCATTGTGAGAGCTGCGGAGAGATGTTCGATAAATGGCTGTACTCACCTCTGAAGTTGTAAGTGAGAGGCAAGAACAGCCACTTACCAAACATCTCTCTGCAGCTCTCACAATGAAGGGAACTTCCTTTAAGGACAACTTCTGGAGAATGAAGTAAAGTAGACTTTATTGGAGCTACCCTTTAGTATGAATAAAAGAATTGCCTCCCTGAAGTAGAAAAGCTAAATAACATAATCTTTTTGCAACATAGTACTGTGTAAGGAGAAAGGTCAAATTAGACCTTACCTGTTAATTTTCTTTCCTTTAGTTCCTCCAGTCCAGTACAAATAAGTGGGTTATGCTCACCAGCCAGTAGGTGGAGACTGAGGAAACTGTCTCAGATCAGTCTAAGCCTGTGTCCACTGACCAGAGTCGGTATTTGACACTCACGAAGCAGAGAATACTGGGTCCACACTCCCATTCTCCATCCGGACCAAATTCGCCCAAGAAAAAATCTGAACCACGGGTAAAACTCGCTATGCGAAAGCCTTGCACCCTCTACCACTGTACACCACACAGCCCCAGGGCTGGAATGAACCACAGTCTGTTGCTGCAATCCCAACCGTCCAAGGGTGCCTATTCTGAGACATTTGGCAAAAGCAACTTTTTTTGTTGTTATTTTTAACAAGACACACACAGATACACAAACACTGAATTGAACAGAAATCCTTCACGCACGTACCTGTCGCAGCTCTGACTTCTGAAGCAACACGCCAAATTCCCAAAACGATTCAAACCCGAGGCCTCCTGGACTGGACTGGAGGGTCTACAGGAAAGAAAATTAGCAGGTAAGGTCTAATTTCACCTTCCAAGACATCCCTCCAGTCCAGTCCAGACAAATAGGATGTAGCAAAGCAGTACTAAATCTGAGGAGGGAGCAAAGGCCCAGCCTGCAACACCGTCGCCCAAAAGCGTGCTTCCTGCTAGGTCTGTAGATCCAAGCAGTAATGTCACACAAAGATGTGAAGGAAGGACCAAGTGGCTGCCTAACAGATGTCCAGGGACCCTCCCTACTTCCGCCCAGGATGAGACCTGGGCTCTCGTCGAGTGGGCTCAGAGACCCACGGGCACCTGCCTACCCTTCAACAAATAGGTCGACTCGATCTCCTCCCAGATCCAACGGGCAATGGAGGTCTTAGAGACAGCCTCCTCCTTCCGGGGCCTGCCAAAGAGGATGAACAACCTCTCTGAGTATCGAAATGGCTGCGACACCACCAGGTAATGCTTCAGGACCCTGCAGACATCCAGCTTGCACAGGAGAGATGCCTCTTGCGAGTCCCACTGCCCTGAGAAGGAGGGCAGGGTTACAGCCTGATTGAGGTGAAAATCCAAAACCACCTTGGGCATAAAGGAAGGGACCATCCTAAGGACCACCCGCTCCTTACAGAACATGAGAAAGGGCTCCTTACACAAAAGAGCCTGCAACTCTGAAATCCACCAGGCAGAGGAAATGGCCATGAGAAAAACAGCCTTCAGGGTCAAATCCTTGTCTGAGGCCTCCGTAAGAGGCTCAAAGAGTGGACTGCCCAGAGCAGAGAGAACCAGATTAAAATCCCAAACTGGAATCAAAAACCTGCTAGGAGGCCAGAGATGCTTAATGCTCCGCAAAAAGCAGACAACGTCCGAATGGGTGGCAAGGAACACACCCTGCACCCGGCCTCGGTAGCAAGATAGTGCCACCACCTGGGCATGCAGCGAGCTGAGTACTAAGCCCTTGTCCAGACCAGCCTGCAGAACCCCAAAAATAGCTGATATGGGTACCCCAAAAGGATAGATATCATGCTCCACACACCAGGCCTCAAAAAGTCTCCAAACTCTGACATAGGTCAAGGAGGTAGAACAGTGACTGCAGCAGGGTCATTATGACCAGCTCTGAGTACCTGCAGTGCCTCAGCCAAGCCCTTTCAAGACCCAGGCCATAAGCAAGAACCGATCCGCCGCTGGCATGCACACCGGTCCCTGGGTCAGGAGGTCGAGCACCCACAGCAACCTAAGGGGCATGTCCACTAGGAGCCACATGAAGTCCACGTACAACAGCTGTCAAGGCCCTGATGTGCCTCTATGCATTACAGCACCCTCCCTATCAGGGGCCAGGGTGGAAACACATACAGCAACCCCATCTGGGCCATAACTGTATGAGAGCATAGAGACCTTTGGACATTAGAGACCGCCAGTGGCTGAAGAACCACGGTGCGTTGGCATTCTCCAGACATGCCATCAAGTCCATTGTCAGCGTTCCCCAGCGCTCCACCAGAGACTAGAACACCTCCTCCGAGAGGGACCATTTCCTCTGATCCAGGGTGTGGCAGCTCAGATAGTCCGCTCACACATTCAACACTCCAGCCACATGCACTGCTGAGAGGACCATAGGATGAGCTTCTGCCCAGTGCAGAAGCAGTATCGCCTCTGCCGCCATCTGGGAGCTCTGCGTGCCACCCTGGTGATTGATGTAGACCACCGTGGTGGCATTGTCCAACAGGATCCACACCGGCTTGTGGGTATACCAGGGTCAGAAAGGCCTCCACTGCCAACCATACCGCTCATGTTTCTAGCCGGTTGATGGGCCACTACCCTTCCTCGGTGGACCACCAACCCTGCACCACCTGCTTCAGGTAATGTCTGCTCCAGCCATAAAGACCTGCATCTGTGGTGACCACCACCCGAGTACGAGGTCTGCAGGAGCATTCCCTCCTCTAAGTTTACTGGGTCCAGCCACCAACCCACACTGGTTTGCACCGCTCTGGACAACAGGAGGCATACCGCCATGGACTACTTCAGAGGTGACCAGCAGGCTAGGAGATGTGCCTGAAGCCCTCTCATGTGGAGGTGGGCCCAAGAAACCAGTTCCAGGGAGGCTGCCATGGAACCTAGGTCCTGCAAAGAGTCCCAGGCTCTAGGATGCGGTGTCTGACAGAGTCCCCGAATCTGGCCATGCAGCTTTGGCACACGACCCTCTGGGAGAAACACTCTGCCCTGGTATGTGTCGAAGCAGGCACCCAGATATTCCAGGGACTGCGACGGTTACAGCTGGCTCTTGTTGAAGTTGACCACCAGGCAAAGCTCCTGCAGACAGTGAACAACTGTCTCCATCGAGCACTGACTCTCCTCCAGGGACTTCCCTCAGACCAGCCAATCATCCGGGTATGGGTGGACCAGAACCCCCTGCTTGCAGAGGTAGGCCATCATGACCACCATGACCTTGGTTAACACCCGTGATGCTGTAGCCTGAAACTGGAAATGTCTCCCGGCTACAGCAAAGCGAAGGAAACGCTAATGCTCCAACTGTACCGGGATATGCAGATAAGCCTCGGTGAAATCCAAGGAGGTAAGAAACTCACCTTGGTGCACCACCACAATCACTGACTGCAGGGTCTCCATGTGGAAGAACGGAACCTTGAGGGCCCTGTTGACCCCTTTTAGGTCCAGGATGGCTGCCAGGACCCTTCCTTCTTTGGGACCACAAAGTAGATGGAGTACCTTCTGAGGCCCCAGGCGACCCATGGTACTGGAATCACCACTTCGATCTGCAGGTTTTTGAGCGCCTTTCACACCACCCGCATTTTCTGGGCTGAACCGCAAGGGGAGAACATGAACAGATTTGCCAAGGGTTGGGAGAACTCTAGGGCATACCTTTGCAAATGATCTCCAAGACCCAAGCATCAGATGTAATCTGAGCTCAGGCTGGAAGGAAGCCCCGTAAGCAGCCACCTACCAGCTGCTCCCCCACTGGGGCCCTTCAACCTTCCTTGAGAGGGTTTAGCTATGACTGGGGTGGAAGGGGCACACCCTCGCACCCCCCTGCCGCTTTCTCAAAAGGACACATTGCACTGCATGAAATGGGTTCTCTGGGGGTTTCCCCCTTGAAAGAGCCAAGACCCCCGGAAATGGTCACGGATCTGGCTGCCTCTACCTGCTTTGGATTTGTCCTCCAGCAGACATGGGATCTTGGACTCACCCAAGAACTTTACCAACTTTTCCAAGTCTTCCTCAAAGAGCAGCTTGCCCGTAGAGGGGAGCTTGGTGAGCTTCATTTTAGAAGCTATGTCTGCCAACCTATTATGCAGTCACAAGAAGCAGCGGGCAGCCACAACCATGGCCATGCTCTTAGTGGAGACCCCCAAGAGGTCATAGAGCAAATTCGCCAGGAAGGCCATCCCAGACTTCGATGGACAGAAGTCCCAGTGACTCCTAAGACAGCGAAGGCAAGCATGGGCCATATAGGCCCTACAGATGGAGCCCTGCAGGCCCAGGGCAGACATCTCAAAGGCTTGCTTGAGGAGCGCATCTATGCACCAGTCTGCGGGTCCTTGGACCATGCTTCCCTTCACCGGAATGGTGGTTTTCCGTATAACTGCAGTCACCAAGGCATCAATCTGGGGAAGGTGCAGTTTCTCCTTCTCCTTGGTTGGGATTGGGTATAGCTGAGTCATGCTATGCCCCACCCTCAGCCCAGCATCTGGAGTGCTCCACTCCTCAGAAATCATTGCCTGTAAGACTCTATGGACTGGGAAAGACAGATAGGGCCGTCGGATGCCCTCCATAAGAGGGTCTTCATCGGACTTTGGGCCCAAGTCCCGACTGTGCAATCTGAAGGGCCGCGAGCAATTCAGAAATCAGTGCCAGGAGCTCGTCCCAGTGGAAAATCACTCTGCCCCAGGGAGCTTCCCTTCCTTCTGGAACTACTCCAGGAGGTCCACCAGGCCCTCCAGGGTCCGGTAATTCCACAGAGGCTAAGAAGCCTATGTCCTGTTCCTAGTCCATGCGCATCCATTGTGAATACTTAGCTGAATCAAGACCCCTCCCCCGCCCTCACAGGGCCGGAGGGGACACCTCCACAGCTCTCTGCTTCACTGGGAAGGCCTGATGAAGCAGGAGCACAAACATGGGAGAGAAGGGGAATGACCTCATCACATCCAATCCTGAACATTTGTCAGACATTCTGCTTGTGAGTAAATTGCACAAATTCTGCAAGTTTGAAGGCCCTAGGACATCACCGTGGCTTGCAATGTGTTTTCCAAAATGGTGGTAGTTCCCGCCAAAATCACGGAACTGCCGCCATCCCCTGTGGCCTCCACATGGCCTAATAAATCACCAGCCTCATCTTCAGACCCTCCTGGGGTCTCTACAAAGTCATCAGCAGCCATGTCCCCCCATTTCCAGTAGCTGCCGCACAGCAGGCATCGGCCTTTCTCCATGTGGATGCAGCACTGTCAATCCCACAGCACAAAGGAAAAAAGAAACCAAGTACCACGAGCTCTGGTACCTCCCGAGTGCCCCTCTCTGCACTAGATTGCCATGAAACCCCCAATTGATCAGTGCTGTGCCCTGCTTTAATTCCCTGCTTTAGTTTATTTTTTTTCCAATGAACTTTAGCAGTCTGACAGCAGCAAGGGAAAACGCAAGCAGGCAGAAGTAGAATGTTAGGGAGGGAGCAATGCAGAGGGGGCTACTGAGGGGGACTGGAGGAAGAACCCCAGGTTCTGCACTCTTGACCAAAAGCGGCCTAAGCAAGGCTTCACAGCCCGACCAGGCTATGCTCACCACTTGCTGAAGACTGGGAAATACTGGCTCAGGTATCTGAGAACATTTCTTTAGTCTCCACCTGCTGGTTGGCCAGTATAACTTACTTGTCTGGACTGGACTGCACTGGACTGGAGGAATGCCTTGAATAATTTATTTGTATAAGTTGAAAAATGGACCAAGGATGATATTGCTATAAATGAATTAATGGTATCTTTTATGGCTGGATAATGCAAAGAATAAACATTCAAAGATCCACAAAAACATGTTTAAATGTAATTGAGTCTTCTAATAGGTTTGTGACGTTATTTATACTGGTGACTCACTATTACTGGATACTGTAGTTGGGCTATTGAAAAATCAACAAGCAGAGATTAAAGAAACAAAAAACAAGTGGCAGAGTCCATGCATATTTGAGAGAGACACCGAGGGTAGCTGGGTTGTGTCTTGAGCAGGAACTACTCTACGCTTTATCCCCAACCCTAGCAGGAGTCCTGGTCTGGAGATCCATTTGAGCCGCGATATTCAGGATCACAAATGTTGGGTTTTCAGGTTATCTATAAGACAGATTTGCATACAATGTGGGTATTACGTATGCAAATTGTATCTTAGCATATTCATTTTGGGACAGCCTGAAAACTTCAGGGCAGTCAGTGAACTGCTTTAGAACCCTTATCCTTAATCAGCTGTGATAAGTATGGAAATGGTTAACCGATGATATTAGGTGCAAGCAACACAAGACTCTAAAATCAAGAAGATGAAAATGTTCAATATCCCTTAGGGACATAAAATCCCTAGAGATCTTAGAATATCCTGTTTTAGATTATGCTAATTAAAATAGCAACGGAAGAACAGAGCAAACATGCAATTATGTGGGCTTTCAGTAGTGGAACTTTAATTATATTTAATTAGGATGATAAAGCAGAAAGACAAAGCCTGAGAACGGATGTGATTAAAAGGTAAGTTCTATTCTTTCCCAGATGCATCAACTTCAAACCAACCACATGAGCTGCCATTCTCAAAGATCCTTTTTCACTTCATTTGGAAGGCATCTGAAATGCACCAGAGTGGCCTTTTGTTCAGTTGAAGTTTCTCTTTAACTGAACGCAAGAGTTTCTACTGCTTTTGGATGATTTCAAAAGTCAAAAATGTTTGGAAAATCAAGCCTCAGAATAATGTGTGAACTATAAGAACATTTCATAAAGGTGTTAAGACTTTGCAAACCTCAGTACAACCTGGAGTTCTTTCACCCTTAAGACACACAATGGAAAGAGAAACAGACAAGGAAAAAATAAAGAGGCTGGGGCCATCTTGGGTTTGATTCTCAGGACTAGCTTCTGGTCCCCTGGCTGGGGTGGGGGATGCTGTGTTCACCATCCTTGAACAGGTGGTTAAATCTCAGCCATTGCTCAAAAGTGACACCTACTGGCAAGACTTAAGGTACCTGTGTGCCAGGTTTCGGAGGAAGATATGGTTTGTGGCTTTTGGCCAAGAATGGTCCCTGCAATCACTTGGCTAAATAGGGGGCAGGGCCTGTATTAACCACACTAGGGCCTAGGGCAGAAACCTAGAAGTGGGGCTCTGATCTCAGATTCCCTCCCTCCTCCCCCTGGCACCCTATTTAAGGTTATCCCTTCTACCCCAGGTCCATCCCCAGTTCTTGAGCCTTCTCCGATCTCCAGTCCTTGAGTAAGTGGCAGAACAATGAGTCCTTAGGCCCTGGTTCTCCACCCAGTGCTCTACCCTCCTTCCATCTCTCTTTGACCTGTCTCCCTATATCCATTGCTCCCACCCTCAACAGTGTCCTCCTACCTAGTGCACTTCCCCCATTGCTCCCACCTCTCTTCCCCACCCACTGCTCTCACCCCTTCCCCAATCCAATGTTCTCACCCCAAACATTCCTTCCACACTGTGCACACACCATACTCCCCACCAATGATCCCATCCCCTATCTCTCCTCACACATGTGCTTACATATACTCTCTTCCTATCCAGTGCACTCATCCTTTTCTTCTTTTGCCAAGTACTCTCCTGTCTTACCTCCCAGGTGCTCTCGCACCCTCCCTCAGTCCTCTCACTTCCTTCTACCCCACTCAATGCTTCCATGCAGTGCTCTCAACCCCTCCCCCTTTGCTTTTACCACAGAAACCTGTAGAATGGAGGCTGGAAGAAGCCTTGCCAAGCAGAAGGCGGCTTTTCTGCCACCCTCAGGTGACTTATTCTTGTGAAGAGAACAAGCTATTAAGCTAATCAATCAATCAATCACAGGAGACGAAATGGCTACAGTAGCTGAGCAGGTCTCCCTCTTGTCCAACCAGTACAAATAATAGAGGAAGGAAGAGCTTGATCATGTTGCTTCTCCTGCCTACTCCTCTTTTCTTGAAGGGGATTTGCATGTGAATTGGCTCTCCTGGCGGGGTCTCCTTTTACTGTGAAAACCCCAGTGCAGCTGCATTCCAAGATCCCTAGTATCTCCACTCTTGCTGCAAGATCTCCGCTGTTTCTAGACCACTTCTTTGCTTCCCTAGCTCCAGACATCAAATTGGGTACAGAGTAACCCAAAACCCTGCTTGATCTGATATAGTGCTGTGCTGCCCTCTTCAGGCCCCCAATCCTCCTCATCACATCTCATCCAAATTTCACAAGCTGGCAAACAACATAAGCACTGGCCAGTTAGATACAAGGCATTCATAAAGCAGGCAAAGAGAGAATTTGAAAAGAAGCTTGCCATGGAAGCAAAAACGCATAATAAAAACTTTTTCAATTACATTCGTACCAAAAAAACCTATGAGAGAATCAGTGGAATGATAGAGGGCTAAAAGGGGCACTAAATGAGAACAAGGCCATAGCAGAGAAATTGAATGAATTATTTGCTTCAGTCTTTACTGAAGAAGATGAAGAGAAGTTACCTGTGTCTAAAATGGTATATAAAGGTGATATATTGGAAGAACTGAAAAAAATATTGATACACCGGGAAGATGTATTACAACTATTTGATAAACTGAAGAGCAATAAATCACCTGGACCAGATAGTATACATCCAAGGGTGTTAAAAGAACTGAAATATGAGATTGCAGACCTACAATCAGTAATCTGTGAACTATCATTAAAATCATCTGCAGTACCGGAAAATTGGAGAATGGACAATGTAACGCCAATTTTTTAAAAGGATTCCAGGGGGGATCCGAGAAACTACAGACCAGTGAGTCTGACATCAGTACCAGGCAAAATGGTAGAAACCATTATAAAGAATACAATTACTGAACATGTAGATAGTGTGATAAGGAGAGTGCAGCCCAGCCAGGGAAAAGTGAAAAAAGGAAGAATTTTTCCTCTTTGCGGGGGATGGGCACACAGGATCACATAGTCCACAGCAGGAACCTGGAGAGAAACCTAGAGGGCAGACCTAGCTGGAAGTCACGCCCACACTCCAGGTCAGCCACAGACAGGAGTGGGAGGTACAGAAGGGCGGAGCCAGGAAGGGAGTTGCCCTGCTCAGTGTTTGAAAGGGAGCAAACAAACACTAGAGATAGAGTCGGTTGGAGAGTTGGTTGGAGGCCTGGTTCAAGAGGTGGTTCAGAGTGCGGTTGGAAGCATGGTTGGAGAGCTGATTCAGGAGTTGGTTCAAGTGCTGGTTGGAAGCATGGTGCGAAGCATGATTGGAGATACAGTTCCAGTTGCAGTGGCAGTTGTTGTCGGAGTTGCAGTCCAGGCCTAGGTGGGAGTTGCAGCTCAGGTTCCAGTCCTGGTTCCAGAAGGTACAGAGGGAACAGCCCTGTAGCCAAAAGGAGCAGCAGAAAAAGGAACCGCTATAAAGACAGCCAGAGAAGGTACAAAGGAAGCCCCCATACTCAGCGCAGTAGCCACCGAGGATATAGGGAAGGTTCCAGGGGGAGAACCACCTACCCTAGCAAGAGAGTGGGAAAGTGTTACCACAGGTCTCTGCCCTACGCTGAGGCAGAGGGAGTCCTGACTGGCCAAAGCTCTAACCAGGAGAATATTGCACAAGAAGCCCAAGGTAGGAGAAGGGAGGTGGCAAGGCCTTCTAAGTATGTTTATTCTTCTGACTCTGGTGAAACTGTTATGCCACGGATAACACAGCACAAAAAGAAATGTTGTACCAGGAAGATTAAGCAAGAGCAATCCATAGGAGACCTGCCTAGAGCAGGGAAGGCAAGAAAGTGGGAGAGGTTGTTTAACCTGTTAAAAAGTCTAAAGCAGAAAGTCCCTGAGCGGTACCTAGCAGAGCCCTGCTACAGCTCAGCAGAGAGTATGGACATTGAAGCCAAGGAGGCTGAGGTAAATTCAAATGTCTCAGAGATGGAATGCGATGCCTGCACTAAGGTAAATTAGTGTGAGCCAGAAACACTTGATATTGGAATTCACTGTTGTTTTGTTTTGGACATTTGTTACGGGAGAAGTATCCACTATTTTCTTTTGTCTGGAGAGTACATGTGTTTGGGAGAAATTGTATCCACTTACCTGCAAGGAAGCTGAATAAATTCCTGTGCGCTTTATAAACCACACGGCCTCATCATTCCTTACACAACTACAACCCTAGGAAATAGAAGAGGTGATCACCCGTCCCTACTATGCGGCCGCCTGGTAGGGGCGCGAGCGTCACAATAGTCATGGTTTAATGGGAGAAAGCCAACATGGATTTAGCCAAGGAAAGTCTTGTTTTACTAATCTGTTATATTTTTTTGAAGGTATGAATGTAGACAAAGGTGAGCTGGTTGATAGAGTGTATCTGCATTTTGAAAAAGTCTTTGACAAGGTCCCTCATGAGAGATTCTTGGCGAAATTAAAAAGTCATGGAATTGGAGACAGTGTGCTATTGTCGATCAAGAACTGGTTGAAAGATAGAAAGCAGAGGGGAGGGCTAAATGGCCAAATTTCCCAATGGAGAATAGAGGAATACCCCAGGGATCTGTGCTGGGTCTGCTGCTTTTTAACATATTCATAAATGACCTGGAAATGGACTAATGAGTCAGGTGATCACATTTGCGGATGACGCAAAATTCAAACTTGTTAAAACACAAGAGGATTGTGAAAAATTGCATGAGGACCTTGACAAATTGGAAGACTGGACGTCCAAATGGCAGATGAAATTTAATGTGGACAAGTGCAAAGTTATGCACTTAGGGAAGAACAACCCAAACTATGGTTACACAATGCAAGGTACCATCTTAGAAATCACCATCCAGCAAAAAGGTCATTATGGATAATATGTTGAAACCCTCCATCCAGTGTGCAGCAGCAGCCAGGAAAGCAAACAGAATGCTAGGAATCATAAGGAAAGAAATGGAGAATAAGACAAAGGATATCATAATGCCTCTGTATCGTTCCTTGGTGCGACTGCACCTTGAATATTGCGTGCAATTCTGGTCACAATATCTTAAAAAGGATATAGTGTTATTAGAAAAGGTACAAAGAAGAGCAACAGAAATGGGAAAGGGGATGAAAGGATACCCCTATGAGAGAATTAAAAGATTAGGGCTCTTCAACTTGGAAAAGAGACAACTGAGGGAAGATATGATAGAAGTCTATAAATTAATGAATGGAGTGGAACGGGTAAATGGAGATCAATTGTTTATGCCATCAAAAAGTAGAAAGATTAGGGGGCATGTAATGAAGCTACAATGTGGCAAATATAAGACTAATCAGAGAAAATATTCTTTCACTCAGTGCATAATCAAACTCTGGAATTCGTTACCAGAGGATATAGTAAAAGCTGATAGTGTAGCTGGGTTTAAAAACGTTTTGGACAAGTTCCTGGAGGAAAGGTCCATAAACTATTATTAAAGAGGATTCGGGAAATCCACATCTTACTCTAGGACAAGCAGTGTGGAAGCTGTGGACTTTGGATACCTTTCAGGTACTTGTGACCTGGATTGGCCACTGTTGAAAACAGGATACTGAGCTTGATGGACCTTGGTCTGACCCAGTATGGCATTTCTTATATTCTTATTTAAATAAATGTTATCTGCTGCTACTGTGAGGCCTGTCATCTGATAAGAACTGCAATATTTTACAGCTCTTATCAAACGACTAGCCAAGTTACAGCAGGAGATGACATCTGATGAAATGTTTCTCCAGCTGCATGAGGAAGACGCAGGGAACAAGACTGGGGAAAGCTCTACACTGCCATGTTCAGTCCCAGAGGGGAAGAGCCAGGAGTGAGAAGGAGGAGAAATAACATTTGAGGGGGGGGGGTGTAGAGTTGAGAATAGGGGCGTGGAAAAAGGGGGAAAGCATCGAGAGGTAGGGGGTGAAAGGGGGAGTGGGTGGGAGGCAGATAAAGTGTCTGAATTGAGTGGATTTATGAAGGCGGAAAGCTTCGAGAGGTAGGGGGTGAAAGGAGGGGTGGGTGGGAGGCAGATAAAGTGTCTGAATTGAGTGGGTATATGAAGGGGGAAAGCATCGAGAGGTAGGGGGTGAAAGGAGGAGTTGGTGGGAGGCAGATAAATGTCTGAATTGAATGGGTATATGAAGGGGGAAAGCATCGAGAGGTAGGGGGTGAAAGGCAGATAAAGTGTCAGAATTGTGTGGGTACACGAAGGGGGAAAGCATTGCGAGGTAGGGGGTGAAAGGAGAAGTGGGTGGGAGGCAGATAAAGTGTCTGAATTGTGTGGGTATATGAAGGGGGAAAGCGTCTTGGAAGAGGGAGTGCGAAGAGGTAAAAAGCATCTGAGAGGGAGGGACAGGGGGGTATTGGTGCCACAGTTTAGAGTTACCAACTTTTTGAAAGAGGAAAACCCATCACCTGCCCCCTGTTCTTTGCCAAGTCCCTTGCCCCTCACTCATCCCACCGCTAGACCACCTCTGCAGTAAGCAGACAAAAGAACGCCTCACATACTTTTACCCACTGACAGCTTGGGCAATAATGAAAGCCACAATCTCCACAGCTAAAATGCTGTTGTACTGTGGATAGGGCTTTGATTATTGCTTCTGTTTACATTATAAAAATAAAATAGTGCAAATACTGTAAATGTTATTGTTGTTAAGTGCCGTCAAGTCGATGTCGACTCCTGGCATCCCTCTGGATAGTTGACCTAAACTTTGTTCAGTTTTCAGCCAAGCGGCTCATTGTTGAAAGAGTGGCACCCATAGCTGCTGTTATTGTATCAATCCATCTCATTGCTGGACTTCCTCTTTTGCATTGACCTTCTACCTTGCCAAGCAATGATGTCTTTCTCCAATGATCTCTCTCTTCGCATGATGTGTCCAAAGTATGAAAGTCTTTAATACATGGCTCCAGACCTGGTGCAAACAAGAAGGATTCAGATTTATTGGCGACTGGGGTAACAGATGGAACAACAAGAGACTATACTGTGCTGATGGACTACATCTCTCTGTCGCAGGGAAAAGAATCCTAAGTGAAAAATACAAGCAATATGTGGATATGCATTTAAACTAGAAAAAGGGGGTGACGCATGTGGAAGGTCAAGCTCTGGACGTCACCCCCTGCAAAAGCAGATTAAAATCAGAAACAGCCACACATTTAAACCACACATCATAAACAAGTGGGAAGATGTAGGCAGAACAAAATCAATGCTAAATACACGCAAGCCAGTTAAATGCTGGAAAGCAATGAGCACAAATGCTCGAAGCTTAGCCAACAAAGTTCCAGACCTAGAAGCCCTAATTGTGGAAATGGATTTGGACATTATGGTCATTACAGAAACATGGCTAAACAAATCGCATGATTGGGATATAGCCATACCTGGCTATAATCTATTCAGAAGAGAAAGAGAAAATGGAAGAGGAGGAGGAGTAGCCTTGTATGTCAAAAGCAATATTAAAGCTACTGAAATGCAGGGGGCATGGGGAAAAGAAGAAGCGCTCTGGATTGTGTTGGAAAGAGGAGATGGCACTGTCATCCATACTGCTGTAGTCTACAGACCTCCAACACAAATTGAAGAGTTAGATAACGAATTGATTATAGATATTGACAAGATAGCTACAAAGGGGGAAGCGATCATATTGGGCGACTTTAATCTACCTGATGTGGATTGGATTACTCCTTCTGCAAATCTGGAAAGAAGCAAA
This sequence comes from Ichthyophis bannanicus, assembly GCA_033557465.1. NCBI lineage: Eukaryota > Metazoa > Chordata > Amphibia > Gymnophiona > Ichthyophiidae > Ichthyophis > Ichthyophis bannanicus. The sequence continues at coordinate 52,880,757 of CM066046.1, forward strand.
AAAATCGTGGATGCTCTCCAAGATGCGTTACTTAGACAAATGGTGATGGAACCAACCAGGGAAAGCTCAACGCTGGATTTAGTGCTCACCAACGGCGATAGCGTGTCGAATGTCTGCGTCAGTGCCCCTGTGAGCAGCAGCGATGATCACACGGTGTGGTTTGAGATAAAAACCATGGTACAGGCCAATCATAGCAGGCTCAAAGTCCTAAACGTCAAAAACACCAACTTCAATAAAATGGCCGAGTACCTAAAGGAGGAGCTGACAGGGTGGAAGGAGATAAGGGAAGTGGAAGTGCAATGGGCTAAACTAAAGGTGGCAATAAAAGGGGCAACAGATAAATATGTAACAAAAGTAAACAAAAACATGAGAAGAAAACCTATTTGGTTTTCCAAAGAAGTGGCTGCTCAAATAAAGGCAAAAAACACAGCTTTCACAAAATTCAAAAGCTCACAAACAGAGGAACACAGAAATGAATACAGGATCAAACTCAAAGAGACAAAGAGAGAAATAAGGATAGCAAATCAAAGGCAGAGGAAAAGATGGCTAAAGATGTGAAGTGTGGTGACAAAACCTTCTTCAGGTATATTCGGGAAAGGAAGAAGATCAGAGGTGGAATTGAACGGACTCATGGAAAGTGACATTGAAAAAGCGAAATTGCTAAACGAATACTTCTGCTCTGTTTTTACTATAGAAAGTCCTGGAGAAGGACCACCTGTGACTCCCAAATATAAAAATGGGAATGAAGTAGTTACCACACCATTCACAGAAGATGAGGTGTTAGAACAACTTGCAAAACTGAACGTGAACAAGGCCATGGGACCGGATGGGATACATCCCAGGATACTGAAAGAGCTCAGAGAGGTTCTTGCAGGGCTGTTAAAGGATGTTTTCAACAGATCCTTGGAAACAGGAGAGGTTCCTCAGGACTGGAGAATGGCTGATGTCGTACCGCTACACAAAAGTGGTGACAGGGAAGAAGTGTCAAACTACAGGCCTGTGAGCCTTACCTCGATGGCGGGAAAAGTCATGGAGGCGCTCCTGAAAGAGCGAATAGTGAACTTTCTCAAAACCAACAGGTTGCAAGACCTGAGGCAGCATGGTTTTACCGAAGGACGATCTTGCCAAACAAATCTGATTGAGTTCTTTGACTGGGTGACCAGGGAGCTAGATCAGGGGCATGCGATGGATGTCATCTACCTGGATTTCAGCAAAGCCTTTGATACTGTCCCTCATAGGAGGCATATCAATAAACTCAGTAGCTTGGGGATGGATCCTAAGATGGTAAATTGGATCATAAATTGGTTGACTGACAGACGACAGAGTGAGGAATACAAAGCTGTCCTGCTTATACACAAAGCCCTCCATCAGACACAGACCTCCCACCTCCGCTCCATGCTACCCCAGCCCACCCACAACAGAACAACCCGACAAACCACCAACAACATCCTCACTATCCCCTGTAAACGAACAAAATATAATCAACGAACCTGCAACAGAGCTTTTGAACTATACGCACCCTCCCTCTGGAACTCACTACCAAGCCAAATCAGAATCATCGCTGATCCAACTGCGTTCCGAAGACAACTAAAAAACATCCTCTTCCTGGAATATCTTGGACCAGAAACAGGCAACCTCTACTGACATTCCCACAGTCCCACAACCAAATCCCCAATTTACCCTCTAAGAGATCTATGTCTATTCCCTAAGACTTCCCCACCTGTTCGAATCTTCAATGTTGGCCCCCTGGTGACGGCTCCCCCCTCTACACTGATCTCTGTCCCCCCCCCCCCTTTTATGTTACACCACTTTGACCCGGTGAAAAGCGGTATATAAATGCAGTTAAATAAATAAATAAATCTACCTGGATTTCAGCAAAGTCTTTGATACTGTCCCTCATAGGAGGCATATCAATAAACTCAGTAGCTTGGGGATGGATCCTAAGATGGTAAATTGGATCATAAATTGGTTGACTGACAGACAACAGAGGGTGATGATAAATGGAGCTCACTCGGATGAAGGGAAGGTGATTAGCGGGGTGCCCCAGGGGTCGGTCCTGGGCCTGGCACTGTTCAATGTATCTGTGGGTGATATTGCTGAAGGACTGAATGGAAAAGTCTGTCTTTTGCAGATGACATGAAAATTTGCAACAGAGTAGACTCCCCCGAGGGAGTGGTTAACATGAGGAAAGATCTACAAAAGCTGGAACAATGGTCAAATGCTTGGCAATTAAGATTTAATGCAAAGAAGTGCAGAGTCATGCACCTGGGTAGCAGAAATCCAAGGGAAATGTACGCGATAGGGGGCGAGAGGTTGGTGTGCACGGATCAGGAGAAAGACCTTGGTGTGATTATTTCTGAAGATCTCTAGGTGGCAAAACAGTGCGACAAGGCGGTGGCAAAAGCCAGGAGGATGTTGGGCTGCATTCAAAGAGGAATCACCAGCAGAAAGGAAGAGGTACTTATGCCACAGTACAAGTCACTGGACTGGTGAGGCCTCACTTGGAATACTGTGTTCAGTTTTGGAGACTGTATCTTGCAAAGGATGTAAAAAGACTGGAAGCTGTTCAGAGGAAGGCAACCAAAATGATTTGGAGCCTGCATCAGAAGCCTTATGAGAAGAGACTTGAAGACCTAAACATGTACACTTTGGAGGAGAGGAGGGACAGAGGAGATATGATTCAGACCTTTAAATACTTAAAGGGATGTAATGAACAAACAAACCTCTTCCAAAGACGGGGAAGCTGTAAAACTAGAGGGCACAACAGGAAGCTGCAAGGTGGTAAATTGAAAGGCAATGTCAGGAAATACTTTTTCACGGAAAGGGTGGTGGATTCTTGGAATGCCCTCCCAATGGAAGTGGTGGGGCAAACACAGCGACGGAATTCAAAATGGCATGGGACAGACACAGTGGATCCCTTTATAGCAACAGGATAAAATCAAAATAAACTGAACCTTCTAATTTTTCAACAAATAGAGGTGTCCTGCATGGAGTTGTGGGTTCACCCCTAAACAGGGACGTGGGGAGGGGTGGCCTGCACGGAGCGGCAGGTGCCCCTACTCTTGCCATCGTGCTGAGCAGACTAAATGGACCATGGTGGTCTTTATCTGCCGTCATTTACTATGTTACTATGTCATCTGAGCTTCTAAAGAAAGCTTAGTTCGATCTCCTCTAGTACTGACTGGTTTGTTCTTTGGCCAATCCATGATATACACAGTATTCGTTGCCAGCACCATAACTCAAAGACATCGGTTTTCTTCCTGTCTATCTTTTTCACCAACTTTTGTATCCATGTGATGTTACTGAAAATACCATAGCCTGGACAACATTACTCTACATATAATCTTTTATTTCAGTTAACCGTTTCATACATCCTTGCCAGTTTAACACATCAGCATGCAACAATGTAAATCCCATATAAAGACCAGAAACAAAAAACAGTGATTGCTCTATATTTAGGGGAACAGACCTCAGAATTTTACCATGGGAGAAACTCCCTGGCACTATTTTTTTATCATTAGTCATAAAAACTCCTTTCTTTTCAAATATACAACCATTTGCAAACCTTGTCTGTACTGACATAATAGTAATACAATACTTGAAGACCACAAGCTGTTTAGATTGGCTGTCTTTGAGCTGCGCTGCTATTAGATAGTATACAGTAAATAGTTTACAAGAAGCAGCTTCTCTCACTCACACAGAAAAATTACAGCTTGTCCATTGCTGGTTTTCAACCTCTGCTGGCAGCTGGCCTGGACATATAAAAACAGGTCAGGTTGGCTGAAAACTGGCTAGTTGGCAATCCTCCCACAGCGGCAGCTCTTTAAAGCAACACTTGCCCTAAAGTGAGCAGGCTCCTCTTTGACCTAGACATTTGGTGCTTTATTGCTAATCTCATTGCAACCTATAACCTGGTGCGTTTGCTGAGATCATTGCAGCACAGTCTATTATCTAGTCCATTTGTGTCCCAAGCAAGGTTACACTCAACCAGATGTAACGTCTTCTTTCCTGCATTCTCCCTTTGGAACGCTCTGCCTTTACATTTGAAGTTGTTTGACTGCTAGTTTTCGGGGTATGGTGAGATGCCAGGATGTGCAGAGATTGCTTTTGCTCAAATTCCCAAGGTTGTTAGGGACTATTTGTTCTGCATTTTCCCTTGACTCCCCCAAGTGCCACCTTCCTTACCCTCCTAGATGCTGGATTGAAAGCGTAAACCTTAAACAGTACTGATAAGCCTATGCGGGCAGTGTATCAAATTCAAATAAATAAATACAGTGTTGTCTTCTCACAAGTAGTGTTATTCCAGTTTAGTCCTGGGAATTAGGGTTGTTATGGTATGGCGAGCTTGCTACATAGATCTTTTTTCGTTATGTGTGTGTGCCATATCTGGCAGTGGAAGGAAAATGCTATTGCTATTCTTAAGGTGACTCTACAAATTGAATATAAATGCATTTATAATGTTTTGGTATGCTGAGTTGTAAGGGGGGTATCCTAGCTCCACTGTTGGGGAATGTGGAGTGTGTGTTACAAAACTGAAAGGTGTAGGCTTTATATTGAGATTCTGTTTTATCCTGTAAAGATTCTAGATTTTACTCATATATTAGACCCGGTTGAATAATGCTATCAAATAATTTTATGGGTAGTTTTCGGAATAGCTGAAAACGGCTGGGGAGGGGGTTCTTTATGCATAGAAAGCTACTAGAACTTTTTGTTGTAGTTTATTTTTTAGCTAGTTTAAAAAGTAGAGGGAGGTGGCAATGTGATCTGCAGAAAAGGCACTATGGCTTTCCCCTGTGAAGTTTTACATGTTTGATGTGTAGCAATTAAGAACTACTCAAGAGGCACATTTACTGTAAGCTGGTTATATTAACTACAGGCAACAAAATGGTTCCTTCACTCCTTCTTTCTCAGAACTCTACCTAGCTAAAATAGCTATTGTGCCACCTAGTGTCCATCACATTAGTACAGCCTACTTCTTTGCCTAATTTGCCCTCCCCTCAAATACTTCTTCCTAACGATGCCACTGTTCCCCCTCCCCCATTCTGGGTTTCTCCCTTGCATTAGCCACTCCTCACATCTCTCTCCTCCTCCCCCCCCCCCCCACCCCATGATCCTTCCCTGGCCTTTTCTCTCCTATTCTGATCTCCAACCTTCAAGTCTACCCCCCTCCCGACATGGCCCCTCCCACTCCATCTCGATCTCAGACCTTGAGTTTCACCCACCCACAATGGCTCCTTCTCAGGTCCTCACCATCTTACACCCTGCTCCAAGGCCCTTTCCTGGATCTTCTCCCACCTGCTTCCCTATTTCCAGGGCTTGTGCCTCTCTGCACCCCTCTTCCTTGAGCTTCTTTATGCCAGAGCTCCTTTCCTTGTGCTTTCCCTCCTATTGCACTTTCAAGAGTTCTCACCCTCCTTCTCAGGTCCATCCTATCCTCATATAGTTGGTCCTGAGCCTAGCAGACAACTTCCGTTGAAAGTGATGGCAATCACAAGAAAAATCAGAGGATGATTTGTGAGAAAGCCTGCAGTGATTCCTGAATGGGAATTCTTTTAACAGGAAACTGACACAGGAGAAGAAGGTGGAGCTGCTTCAGGTCACGTGCACATGCACTCATAGCAGGGGGACATTAAAACATCCTCCAGGTTGTATTTCTTTCTGTTTAGTTTAATTTATTAAGAAATTTGATATACCATCCTTTGATCCAATGGGCACAGCAAGGTGATTTGGGCCTGTGGGATCCTTTATGGCATGGTACGCCCTGCCCTTCCTAACTGGCCCTCATGAAGTTGTTAAATAGAGGAAAACCCAGGTATTTGTAAACAAATGCTTATATTAATGTAGTCCAAAGGAAGACAGGTGCTGACTGACCTGGAAGTCCAAAGGAGTGGGAGGAAATTGCCAGGCATGAAAAATAAGAGAAATCAATTTTCTCATTACTGACTGCATAAGAAACCTAACCATGGTGAAATATTGCAGCAGTTTGTACAATCTCACATAAGGAAGTAGATGAATTTCTTCCACATCAATAAAGCCATAATAAAGGCTCTTTGAAGTCACTGACCTCATCAGGTATTATTGATCTCAATTAGCTTGCTTAAGAGCTAGCCAGCTTGCAGGCTCCGTCATTCCTAGATGGTCTGCATTGTAAGCAAGGTAATACTGTGGGATCCCGACCACAAACTCTGCCTGAGAACTTAAGTGTGCTTTTTTATCATCTTTAATAGCTAAATTTTCTTGATTTTCTACTGTATTACAAAAGGGGAAATTATTGTGTGTTCTGGGGCAAAGCTTTTTTTTCTGCAGCTAGAGTATTTTTCCTCTCCTATAGCCTTCAAGTTCAAAGGGGTAGGGTAGGCTCTTTGAAGTCACTGACCTCATCAGGTGTCAGATCCCTCCTTTTCCACCCCAGCTCCCACCCACCCCATGTGAGAATTCTTGCTATATAGGGCAACTCTCCAATTAGCTTGTTGACTTAGACAACAGATTTTTAGTGGTTCATAGGGAAAATCTAGGAAGCAAATAGTTCCACATTTAGATGTCTACTAAAAGTAAACAATTCACCATTTATCTAGGAGCTTTGATTAGGTAATTTTACAAAGGAAACCCATTAATCTATATCTTCAGACACATAATATCAAGATTTACTAGTGTAAGGTAATAACTGTTTAGCAAGAAAGCAGAGCTACACACAGGGACATAGAAAAGAGCTCTTACAACACACATAAAAGAGGTTAGCTGCCTTTTTGCAGCTGAGGAAAACTTAGGGACTTTGGTAGGTGTCTTTTTTTACTTCAAAAGGCACCAAAGCTCCACCAACTGAACAATGACTGGGAAAAATCGTACTGCTAAAGCTGTTGTCCCCATTACAGCTTCTGCCTCTGTCCAGAGAGACAGCCCAATGCCGGTCGAGGGACTGGTTCCATGTGACAGATGCTTAAAAGCTGAAGCCCTCATGAAACAAGTGGAGGAGCTCAGAGAAGAGGTGGTGAGGCTGAGAAGCATCTGAGACAGCAAGAAGTACATTGATAAGATGCTTCTTGATGCATTCAAGCTCTCTGACAGAGGTGAAGATGGGAGGCTACAGAATGAAGAGAGTTAGACAAGAGTCACCAGAGCCTGCAGAATCAACAATCCAATTCCTCCAGCCCTCAAATTGAAGAACCAGTATGCAGCTCTGGAAGTGGAGGAGGTGTAAGCATCCCAGGAAAGGGAAGAACCAGAGCTCAAGCACCCCAAAGTTCTGGAATCAGTGACCACAAGGAAACCAAGGGTAGTGGTGGTTGGTCACTCTTCTGAGGGGCACTGAGGCATCCATCTGCTGACCAAACTTGATGTCCAGAGAGGTGTGCTGTCTTCCAGCTGCCAAAATCTGAGCTGTTATGGAGAGTTTGCCGAGACTCATCAAGCCCACTGACTATTATCTGATGTTGTTCATCCATGTCAGCACAGATGATACTGGGGGTGAAGCAGATAGGTGCACAAGTGGTGTTCTCTTCAATCCTCAAAGTTGAGGGTAAAGGTTAAGGCAGAGAAGCTTGCATCTTGGAGATGAATGCATGGCTACGTGAATGGTGTAATTGAGAGCGTTTTGGTTTCCTGGACCATGAGATGATTTTCCAAGGGTTGCAGAGCAGAGATTGTGTCCACCTGTCCAAAAAGAGTCGAAGTATCTTCTGTAGCAGACTGGATAACCTACTGAAGAGGGCTTTCAACTAGATTCATTGGGGATGGGTGAAGAAAGCCTCCAGGCAAGTGAAACATTAAATATCTCTGTAGAAATTGGTAAAAGGGACAATATCTGAATAGTGGTGTGCATAAATGCCCATAGCATGGGAAATAAGATCTCAGATATTGAGGCTTTGATGGAAGAAGCGGACTTGGATTTAGTGGCGGTTACAGAGACAGGGTTCATGGACAACCATGACTGGGATGTAATTATACTGGGCTATACTTTATTCAGGAAGGATAGGGTAGGAAGATGGGGAGGAGGAGTAGCACTATATATAAAAATAATATTAAAGCTAAAGAATTAATGTGGTTAAAAGGGAGGAGGAGGCACTGTGGGTTAAACTAGAAAGAGGGAAAGGGAAATCCATTTGCATTGGTGTGATACACAGATCTCCCTCACAGGGAAAAGAAGTGGACGGAGATTTAATAGAAGACATATGCAGAACTGCCATGAAAGGAGAAGAGCCACTGATAGGTGATTTCAATAAGCCAGATGATGACTGGCACATCCCTGCTGTGGTGTCATCTAGGAGTAAGGAGATCCTAGATTCTCTACAGGGAGAACTATTCCGGCAACTAGTAACAGAACCCACACATGAAGGGGCCATACTGGATTCGGTGCTTACCAATGAGGAAAGTGTTGCTGATGTCATAGTAGGAAATCATCTCACATCCAGTGATCACCAGATGGCGTGGTTCAGTATTAGGACTAAGGCTGATAAAATCCATTCAAAAGTGAGGGTCTTAGACTTTAGGAAAACTAACTTTGTCAAGATGGAACAATAGCTCAAGGAGTCATTAGCGGGAGGGGAACAGCTGGGGGTTGTAGAAAAGCAATGGGCAAAATTGAAAGGGAATATTTTAAGAGCAACAAACCTTTTTGTTAGAAAGGTATATAAGTGTAAAAGGAAAAGGAGGCCACTATGGTTCTCAAAAGAAGTAGCTGAAAAAGTGAAGAAAAAGAGGGTGGCCTTCATAAAATACAAGAGATCACAGAGAGAAGAAGACAAACATCAATATTTGGAAAAACTTAGAGAAGCTAGGAAAGTAGTCAGGAAAGCAAAGATACAAAAAAAAAGAAGAAGAAATAGCCAATGCAATAAAACGGGGATAAGATATTTTTCAGATAAGTTAGTGAGAGGAGAAAGTGCAAAAGTGGTATTGTCAGACTTTATCTTTATTTGGTTTTTGATATACCGCTCTACGCTCCAGCACCAGAGTGGTTTACAATATACAAAACATAAAAGACTCAAGGGTGAAGGGGAAGAATATGTAGATATTAATGAGGATAAAGCGGAATTTCTTAACAAATATTTTTGTTCTGCGTTCACAGATGAAGGACCAAAAGCAGGACCTCAGAAAACACCAACAAATAGGAAAAGAAGTGAAGGGGATCTTGAACGATTTTCAGAAGACTGTGTTCATAAGGAATTAGCTAAACTAAAAGTAAACAAAATGATGGGGCCAGATGAGGTACCTCCGAGAATACACTTGAGGAAGTTCTAGTGGCTCTGCTATCTGACCTTTTCAATGCTTCTTGAGAGTCGGGAGTGATCCCAGAGGACTGGAGAAGGCACATGTGGTCCCTTTACACAAAAGCAGATGTAAGGATGACTAAAAGAAAGAATAGTGAGGTTTCTGGAGTTCAATCGATTGCAGGATCTGAAGTAGCATGGATTCACTAGAGGCAGGTCTTGTCAGACAAATCTGATTGATTTATTTGACTTGGTGACCAGGGAGTTAGACCCAGGAAGAGCTCTAGATGTGGTGTACTCTGATTTCAGTAAAGCCTTTTGACCCTGTTCCGCATGGGCGACTTATAAACAAACGGAGCACCCTTAGGATGGACTCTAAAGTGACTGACTGGGTTAGAAATTGGTTGAGTGAGAGGCAACACTCTGAGGAGAAGAATGTTACCAGTGGTGTGCCACAAGGATCTGTCCTTGGTCCTATTATTTTTATTTATTTATGTGATCTTATATACCACTTTTCCAAAATCAAGCTGGTTTACATTAAACTAAGAAAACGATTACATGTAACAAGGTGATATAACTTGAGCAAACCAAATAATTTTCCATTTAATATTTAACACTAATCACAATGATTTACAGCTGATTTTTAACTTATTTACAGCTAGAATTATGCAATTCAATAGTTAGTCCTTTTGAGGTCTAGTTAACAGTTGTGTAGACTGTGTATCTAGGTTCATTATCCTGTTCAGTGTTTTAATCGGGTCACCGATTCCCCAAAGTGTTTATTAAATAGGAATGTTTTTAGAAGTTTGCAGGCCTGTGGATCCCTAGTGGTTCTTATATTTTCTGGAAGCGCATTCTAAAGGTCCGGTGTGGAGAGCAAGAAGGCTCTTTTGGATATAACTACACTACACTTTGTATATTCCAGCAGTACCAGTAATGTTTTCTTTTTGCGCAGCTTCTACGGGTTCTGTTTTCTGGTGTAGTTTGTAGGACAGATACCAAGTAAGTAATAGTGTCATTCTGTAGGATTTTGGATGTTGTATGTAAGATTTTGAAATGTATTCTGCTTTTTATTGGTAGCCAGTGAAGCTGTTTCAATACTGGGGCGATATAGTCATATAATGGAGTTTGTGTGATGAATCTTGCTGCTGCATGCTGTGCCATTTGCAGTCAGTTTCTGGCTTGTTTTGGAAGTCCTTTCAGGATACTGTTAGAGAAGTCCAGGTGCGGGTAAATCATTGCTTGAACTGTTGTTCAGAAGTCGCTTGTGGATAAGAGTGGCCGTAGATGATGTAATATTTTTAGCTTTGAATATATTGCTCTGATGGTATTGTTAATATGGGTAGTCAAGGTTAGCTGCTGATCTAACGTGATACCCAAGTATCGTACTTCCTATTTTACTTCTAGGGTTGCGTCCTTAACCTTTACAGTAACTGGTGGACTGAAGTTTTATCCTTCGAGATATAAAGGACCTCTGTTTTATTGTAATCGATATGAAGATTACGTTCAGATAGCCATGTAACAATATTGTTGAAACATGTTGCTATTTCTGATTTGTTAATTTGGTTTGTGTCAATTGGTGCGCATAACATATTATTATCTGTATAGATGTGGTAATGAACATTGTTTCTCTGGATGATCTTTCAGATGGTTTGTATGTAAAGGCTGAATAACAGAGCTGATAGGGCGGAGCCTTGTGGTATACCTTGTCATTGTGCAAATGGTTTAGATGTGCTGTTACCTATTTTTATCTATTGCCTCCGTTCGGTTAGAAACATGATGACAGAAAAAGACCACATGGCCTATCTAGTCTGTCCTTCCATGTCAACCACTACACCAGTCCCCTTTTTTCCTTTAGAGATCCTCTGTGTTGGTCCCATGCTTCTTTGAATTCAGTTACTGTCCTCATCTCTACCACCTCCACTGGGAGACTATTCCATGGATCCACAACTCTTTCTGTAAAGAAATATTTCCGCATATTACTCCTAAATCTATCCCCCTTCACCCTCATCCCATGTCCCCTCGTAGCAGAACTTGCTTTCAATCAAAAGAGGCTCTCCCCCTGAACATTTATGCCACGGAGGTATTTAAACGTCTCATTCATATCACCTCTATCCCGCCTTTCCTCTAAGGTGTACATATTAAGATCCTTAAGTCTGTCCTCATATGCTTTATAATGAAGACCACTAACCATTTTAGTAGCCACCACCTGTACTGACTCCAGCCTGTTTATATCCTTTTGAAGGTGCGGGCTCCAGAATTGCACACAATACTCTAAATGAGGTCACACCAAAGGTTAGGTATGATTCAAACCATAGCAAGGTTGTGCCCTTAATTCCAATCTCTTGGAGTCTGTTCAGCAGTATGTTGTGATCTATGGAATCAGACACTGCCTTAATGTCCAGGAAAATTAAGATGAACCCCTTTTTTTGTTTGTTAGTGATATTGCATAAGGGCTGTTGGGTAAGGTTTGCCTCCTTGCGGATGATACCAAAATCTGCAATAGACATCCAGGAAGGAGTAGATAACATAAGATGATATCTAGCTAAACTTGAAAAATGGTCAAGAATTTGGCAGCTGATATTTAATGCTAAAAAATGCAGGGTCATGCATTTGTGCTGCAAAAATCCCAGGGAGTGGTATAATGTAGGGGGCAAAGTACTTCTGTCCACAAAAGAAAAGTGGAACCTGGATGTGATTGTGTCTAATGATCTTAAAGTGGCTAAACAGGTAGAAAAGGCGATGGCTAAAGTCAGAAGGATTCTTGGGTGCATAGGGAGATGAAAGGCCAGCAGAAAAAAGGAGGTGATAGTGCCTCTGTATAAGTCTTTGGTGCGACCTGATTTGGAGTACTGTGTGCAATTCTGGAGACTGCACCTTCAAAAGGATATAAACAGGATGGAGTCGGTGCAGAGGGTGGCTACTAAAATGGTTAGTGGTCTTCATTATAAAGCGTATGAGGACAGACTTAAGGATCTTAATAATTATATGTTAGAGGAAAGGCGGGATAGAGGAGATATGATAGAAATGATTAAATACATCCATGGCATAAATGCACAAGAGCAATTGAAAGCAAGCTCTGCTATGAGGGGACATGGGATGAGGGTGAAAGGGGAGACTCAGGATTAATATGCAGAAATATTTCTTTACGGAAAGAGTGGTAGATGCGTGGAATAGTCTCCCAGTGGAGGTGGTAGAGACGAGGATAGGATCTGAATTCAAGAAAGCATGGGGCAAACACAGAAGATCTCTAAAGGAAAAAAAGAGACTATTGTAGTTGATATGGAAGGGCAGATTAGATAGGCCGTCATGTTTCTACAGTGAAGATTTTATTTTTTTAGTGCCATCAAGTCATTGCCAACTCTTGGCAATCCAGCTGCCTCTGGGTTTTCTTGGCAATGTAGAACCAGAAGTAGATTGCCAGGCATTTGCTTCTAGGGAAATGGAGGATAAAGTGACTTGCCCAAGGAGTGCCAGTGGGAAATGAATCCTTGATCTTCTGGGTACTAGGCAGTTGCTCTAACCACTAGGCTACTTTCCACTCATAGTGATGATAGCAAGAGCATATTACAGTAGAGGATGGCAGAAAAAGAAAATTGGTTGTATGTTTCTCTATATGCAAGTTTAACAAAAATATATTAAATATGAAAAAGGGTGGGGAGGGAGAAAAAGTAAAATCAGAAAGGGAATCTTTTGTGCCAGATGCAACAAAGAATATCGTCCATTTTGGTAAGAAGTTTGAAACTAATTTATGCAGATAGAGAGTGTTTTTACTTGTGTTCATTGGCCCTCCCTTAGTGTGACTAAGGCAGTGATAATTAGAGCTAGTGTGTAGTCCTGCACAGGCTTTCCACAAGAACAGGTCTTGAGTGTCTGCATGTATGTTAGCACCTGTTCTGGTGCAGGTATGAATGTGCCCATAGAAAGAACATGCAGAGCTTTCAGAATAGAAGTCCTGCGCATCATTCCTCACCCCTGACCTCACCTATCTTTTACCCTAGGTAAAACTAGCTGCGCTCTGATCAGTGTAGGAAGCTTTCTCTCTAGTAAAGGGGGAGGGGGCAGCAACATTCAAACCCCCTTAATTTCCGTAAGATGTTGTTTTTGCCTAAGTCCTCACATCTGGGTGACATACGGTAAATAACTCAGTTTTATCTCAGAAGTGGCTTTGAATATTACCCTCTAAAAGTCCAGATGTACTTTTGGCTCCATTGAGAGGAAGTCTTCTTGGAGTCATATTTAGCATAAGCATTCAAATGGTATTTTATTTTTGTTTTATGACCTGTCAGTTTCCATCTGCTCCTTTATATTTACAGGCAACTCAGCTTGAATAAAGGCTGGGATCTGGTGCCATGAACACTCATTTTTACCTGGGGAATTGTTCCTTCATTTTATGTTGCCCCCTCCCCCAACACACCTAGTCTGATTTTCAGCTGGGGATTATATGCCGTAGCCCTTCCAAAATCGAAATTTCTCCACTAGGTATCACCCTTACAGCACTGACCATGATTCACTCCCCCCAAGGACTGTGAATGCTACCTTCTGCATCATCCCCAGTCTCACTTGATGTGGGGAGCAGAAGATCTGAAACTAGGGGTCTTCCACATGACAATGCACAGTACTTGCCAATTTTGGGGGGAATTCGCAGCTTTAGAACTAGTAATGTGTGAACTGGTATTATATGTAGAATTGATTACTGCAAGACCCTATATAATGGTCTTCCTGCTTCAGCACTGAAGTCCCTTAAGCTCAACACTGCTGGGAAGATTCTCCATTCTGCTCACCCATGATTTGATCATACTGCCCCTCTTACTACTACTATTACTAATCTCGTCTAATTCAACATCGACTTCTTGTCATGTGGCACATTAAGTTTAAAATTCTGCTGCATATCCACCATGCTTTGCAAACTGATCAACCACTTCATTTGAATTGCCCTTTGGCCCCTTATTTTCCACCCTTGACCTTGTGCTCTTCAGAACTTGGTTACTTTGTTGTTCCATCTGGTCTGAAGTGACATGTCAGGACCCTTTTGTATATCTGGGCCCTTATGGAATGCTCTCTATCCTGAAGTCAGGGCTGAGATCTCTATAAATACTTTTAAGCTGAGGTTGAACACGTGGTTCTTCATTAAAGCCTAGGGAGCTATTTGAAACTTTGGTTCTGATTGTAGGGGATGTGTACTGGGCTAACCTATCAGCTGATTTTTCTTTCTCTTCTTCTTTGTTTATGAGTCTAAGTGATAGTTAACATTTGTCCCGAATATAATAATTGTAATTGTTTTCTTGGGTTTTGATTATATTTTATTCAGTTCTATGCTTATTTATTAGTATTAAGCTCATGCTTTTCCAGTAATAATTCAAGGTGAGTTACAATCAGGGAAGGTAGGTATTCCCCTGTCCTTAAAGGGCTTACAATCTAAGTTTGTATCTGAAGCAATGGCAGGTTGTATAACTTCTACTTGTTGTGTTTTGTCTATTCTGTATCTTTTCTTTGAGTGTTCTTGCTCTTCTGGGTTGGATTTTAGTTTGTATTTCTTTTTGTTTATATTGGGCTTTAATCTGTACACTGCCTGTGCTTGCTTGGGAAGGCGGTTAAGCAAACCTTTTAATAAACTAAACAAGTGGAAGTACTTATATGCTTTCATATTGGAAGATGGTGGAAAGCCTACAGGTAAAAAGCATAAGTTAGTTTTGTCCCAATGCAGACAGCTTCAAAACTGTCTCTACTATCTACAAGGAAAAGGTTTTGAATTTGACATTGTATTTCTAGAAGTTAAGAGGTCAGCCTAGGACCACAAAGAATTCAGTCCTTGCTAAGCATGACACAGATCTGCACTTCAGGACTGCAAACAGTGAATGGCAAATGCTAGAGGACGATGGGTGCAAGCGTCCAAAAATGAGCTGGCTCTGCCATCTACTGCTCATATTGCTAAAAATAGTCAGATGCTTAGCTTCCTAATTTTGGACTTGTTAAAGACTTTACTGGAACAACCAGCATCCCACTCAACACAGTTATTGTTCAATCCAGTCCAAGGCGCTCACCAGGGCCAACTTAACTATTAGGTAAAATAGGGAATCGCCTAGGGTGACAGCTTCCGGGAGAGGGGGAAGGGTCAGCAAAGAGCAGCTGCAGGTAAAGCAAAATAATAGATCCTGACAGCAACACAAAATGTAAAAGAACCATCAGCCTATACTTTTACCCACAAGGAGGGGTGGGCAGTTTTCACATAGCCTGTTTACTGGGCTTTTGGGAATTACCTTCCTTATATATACAAAGTCTAACATTTAAAAGTATGATATCTAATTATGCATTTTTGCAGGATTATTCTGGGAGTGGTGGTGCTACAGTGATCATGATTGTTGAGTTTAATTATCAAAGTCTTAACGGAGGGGACCCTAGAGATCTGAAAGTTAATTGAGGAAGGAGAGCACATGTTTTTCACTTCCTAGGGTACCTTACACCCCTGCACCAGCCCTAGAGCTGTTCACCTCTAACTAGGTCTGCTTTCCAAGGTGAGCAATATGTACAAATTTACCTGGTTCGCAAAACCAATGTATGCAAAAATAGCATAAAAAACTATGTTATATTGTGCAGCTCTGTAATAACAGGGGGATCACACTGTAGCTGGCTCTAGCAGTAATCATCTAGCCTCAAAAAGCTTTTCGTGATCAAACTTTAAAATACAAATGCAAAACCAACAAAAAAGAAAAAAGCCACCCAAACAGCACCATTAGGAAGCCATTATTTTTAAACCAATCCCTGCACTGGGATGAGTCTATTGCCACATTCTTCAACATTCTCTCCTTCCCTTCTTGGCTATATAGCTGCAAGATATATTAGCCTCACATATGGAAGGGGAGTCAAACTTCAGTCCAGTCCTTAATGAATATACACGAACTATATTTGCATACAGTGGAGGCAGTCACAGATATATTACATACATATTCACTATAATATCCTAAAACCAGATCAGTTGGGAGAAAGGCTACACGACCCAGATGGGAATCACTGTCTTAGTGGAACACCTCTCCCATTACTTTCCCCAGTAGTTCTTAGTGAATCTCCACTCGGAAGGTTTTCACTTCCACAAAATGCATGAAATCCTCCAAAACTTGTTTCTTTCTTTAAAATAGGAGTGTCTGGGAGATTTAAAGTAATCAGGATGGTGCCAAGTTCTTGTGATGCTCTGCTGAACTTTTCCAACAATTTTGAAATCTTTCCTCTAAATTTAGTTTTAAACTTCAGGATGCATAGAAAATAGATAGGGCAAGTCTCGATCAAAGCCGCCAGCAAATATTTCTGTTTCACTCAGCCCAATGGGCCGTTTGCTGTTTCAGCAGGTGGTGTCTGGGCTGTAGAGCTAGTGCTGCATCTAGGAGCGACAGCTTCCTCTACAGGTGAGGCCTCGTTCAGCTCCTAGCTTCCTCTACAGGTGAGGCCTCGTTCAGCTCCTAGCTTTCTCTACAGATGAGGCCTCGTTCAGCTCCTAGCTTCCTCTACAGGTGAGGCCTTGTTCAGCACAGTTACTTACCTGTAACAGGTGATCTCTGGGAACAGCAGGAATAAGTCTTCACATATGGGTACGTCGGTACCGACGGAGTCTGCGCGGGAACGCTTCCCAGCGTCCAATCAAAAGGCTTTTGGAAGCATCCCACCATGCCTGCGTGCTGCCTTCCCGCCTTTCCCAACTGCCTCTCCTCAGTTAAGTTTCAAGCTGAGACGAAGGGAAAGATAGAGATAGAGAGATACAACTCCTAGGGGAGGTGGGTGGGTTGTGAAGACTTATTCCTGCTGTTCCCAGAGATCACCTGTTACAGGTAAGTAACTAAGCTATCTCCAGGAACAAGCAGGAATGAGTCTTCACATATGGGGACTCCCAAGCTAAGATGCCTGGAGTCCCAGCATGTCATAGATTGGAACATGCTATCCACCACAACACCAGGCATCCTGAGGATGGAGGGTAGGAGTTGAAAAAGAAAGGCGCTGTGGAACAGCTAACCTAGCATAGGACTGCAGACAAGGAGTCCATGTGTGGATGATAATTATCATCAATGATATTGAAAGAAATATTGCAATATGGACCTCCCCTAACAGGATTACAGAGCAGTAAGGAGGTTCATGGGATCTACTGGGGAACCCAGTAGAGGAACCTCAAGGGGGACCTCACTGTGAAGTGGAGGTAATAAACCTGTAGGAAAAACAGTGGAGGTCAGATTCCTGAAAGGTAAGAGGAACCCCAGTAATAACTGGGGTAGTACAAAAACGGTGGGCCTTCAGCGGAAGGCTTTATGACAAAAGCCAAACTCTTTTGGCAACAGAGTGGCTCACCCTTAGGAGCAAAAAGAGAAGGCTGACCGATTTGGACAAACAGGCACAGTCCTTGTGGGAGGAAAAGGTATGGAAACCCTTTGTATCCCAAAAAGAAAGGACAAATGCCTGAGGCATTAGAGCCTGTGATTAACTGAAGATCCGCAATGTCTCTCCTAACTGGAGTCAGCTAGGAGAGATACTGGAACATGGAGAGCTTCAGAGGAACCTAAACCTTAAGGTTAAGGTGGAAGTTGTTAACTACCACAGAAAGTGGTTGTGCGTGTAGAACCCCAAACATGCTGGATAGCATAGGTATGGGTAAAGCCCATCTGTCAGAATCATATAGCTATATGGGCCTAGACAGTCAGGTAGAAAAATATGCAGAGACTTATCTACCAATAATAAAATATCTCGACAGATACATATATATTGTCATGAGGTGGATCAAATAGTACCTATGGAAATAGGAAAAACTGAGCAGAGCAGTTCTAATAGTGACAGGTCAGAGCAGCACATGGACCAGGGTTGCTATGGGCAACAAACACAAACTGAAGTACCAGGTGTAAGAGCACACCCAAGCAGTAGATCACCTCATAGCCCATTAGGTAATGAGGGACAGCTGGGGGGAGGCGAGGCTCAGAGAAACACCAAGAGTGATGCAGTTAAAAATCACTCAGAGGTCAGAGTTAGAGCAGAGGAAGGAGCTGGTTGGGGAGCCAACAGGAGAGCTGATTGCAAACTTGACCAGAGAGCTGGACACGAGGTCAGAGCTTCACACGGAGACTCACACAGAATCCTACAGGAAGAAGCCCAGGAGAGAATACCAGGGATTTGTTTCAGGGAGCAGTGGAGGACTGAACAAAAGCCCAGTGGTCTGAGCCACGGAGGTATTTCTGAAGGCAAGCTGAGAAAAACTGTGGGAAAGAATCTTCCTAAGAACAGGTACCAGGAAGGCAAAAGTTTTTATCTGGAGGATACTTTTGTGCCCAAAGAGAAATGGAAAGAGAAAGGCAGTGAGAGGCTTTCATTTGAGAAAAGCTCCGTTAAGTTTCCTGTGCTCAGAAGCTCCGTGAAAACCAAGCCAGAAGGTAGGCTTATTCCTCATAATAGAAGGGAAGCTGAAAGTCAGAGTTTTTCCTACACTTACCCAAGAGTGTGTGGCTCTCAGAAAGGAAACTCTGCAGTGTGTGGTAACCTCCCATTTTACTCCGGTAGAGAGGAGGAGGGGAGCCCTCTTA